>CM077093.1:150476018-152876018 GCA_039513925.1 Platanthera zijinensis
AATCTGATTGCATGATAAAGTGTGAAAAACTTGGGATCAGCAAAAGTTTCCTCTCCAAGGAACACTTCACAAAATGAGATTGCTAAGAGAAGAACAGAACTCTCATTGAAGCTGGAAGAACCATGCTGAGTGATTCTTCTCTCTCAGAATATTTCTAGGCTGAAGCTATTAACACAGCATGTCATGTTATCAATAGAGCTTCAATCAATAAAAGGCTGAATAAGACTCCTTATGAACTAATGAAGGGAAGATAACCAAACCTGACCTACTTCATTATCTTTGGATGTAGATGTTTTGTCCTTAATAATGGGAAAACATACTTAACTAAGTTTGCTGTGAAGTATTATGAAGGTATATTTGTTGGTTATAGTAACCACAATAAGTCCTATAGGGTCTATAACTTGAGGGATCATGTTGTAGAGGAGTTTGTCCATGTTGTATTAGATGAAAGTCCTTATGTATTACAAGTTAAGTAAGATACATCAAGCAAAACAATGAGAAAACTTGAAGCTAAATAAAAGGAGGTTGCCAATAGAAGACTCAGTTCCAGCAAGCCAAAGTATACAAGATGGAGTCAACATTGTTGAGGAATAGCTTTCACAGGAACAACCAGAAGAAGAGACTCGATAATAAGATGAAGATGTTCAATGAGAAGAGGTAACATTACTAGTTGCTGTCAGACATCTAAGGGATCATCTAAGGGAACTGATTGGAGATATAGATCATGGAGCGACCACATGAAGTAGACAACACAACACTGTAATGAACTCAAGTTTTCTGTCTCACCAAAGAAGTTTGAAGAAGCCAATATAACCCATTTTTGATAGGGCTATGCAAGAAGAATTGAACCAGTTCAAGAGATGTAAAGTCTGGAAGCTGGTTCCCAGACCAGATGGTTGTAACACAATAGGAACCAAGTGGATCTACAAAAAAAATGGATCAGAATTTTGTTATAGTTAGAAATAGGGCAAGACTTGTTGTAAAGGGCTTTAAATAGAAGAGGGTATAGACTTTGATCAAACCTTTTCACTAGTGGCTAGGTTGAAAGCTATTAGACTCTTATTAGCATATGTAGCCTACAAAGGATTCAAGTTTACTAAAGGGATGTGAAGTCAACCTTCCTTAATGGTAACCTCAAAGAAAGGGTCTATGTTGAGCAACCATTAGGTTTTGTTGACTCTACTCATCCTAATCATGTTTATCTTTTATTAAGAGATCTCTATGAGTTAAAATAAGCCCAAAGGCTTGGTATGGGATGCTGTTTAAATTCCTTCTGGAGAACAAGTTCTCAAGAGGAAAAAATAGACAAAACATTATTCCTAAGGGAAGTCAAAGGCAAGACCATCTTAGTACAAATATATGTTGATGACACTATATTTAGTTCTACTGATGAGTCACTTTGCACTAAGTTTGCCAAACTTATGCAAGGTAAGTTTGAGAGAGTAGTATAGGGTGATCGTCTTTAGACAGGGATGGTCCGGCAAGCAAGTTGATATCACCTTGTATAGGGGCATAGTTGGATCACTGCTCTATCTAACAGCAAGTAGACCAGACATAATATTTGTTACTTGTGTCGGTGCTAGGTATCAAGCTTTCCCTGAGGAGTCTCACTATATATCAGTCAAAAGAATATTGAGATATCTATAAGCACACCTAATCTTGGCCTATGTTATCCCAAGAATAGTGACTTTGAACTAACACGCTTTTTAGATGCAGATTATGCAGGTTATAAGAAGGCAGGAAAAGCACTTCAGGTTCATGTCAATTCCTTGGAAGAAGGCTGGTGTCATGGAGCAGCAAAAAGCAAATAAGTGTGTAGCAATATTCACTGCTGAATCTGAGTATATTTCAGGTGGAAGTTGTTGTGCATAATTGCTTTGGATTTAGCATCAATTACAAGTTTACAACATTCAGCTAAGTAAATTCTATTATATTGTGATTCTCTAGTGCCATTTAAACTGCAAATAATCCCATGTCACATAGTAGAACTAAACATATTGAAAATTAGATATCACTTTATTAGGGAGCATGTAGAAAATGGAAATATTAATCTAGAATTTGTTGCTATAATTAAACAAATTGCTGATATTTTCGCTAAGCCCCTAGATGAAGAGAAATTTAATTTCTTTAAGTTTGAACTTGGTATGTTGAATCTTGAATTGTTTGTGCATATATATATATATATATATATAATATATATATATAATTATATATATATAACTGATAAATAAGAATAAAATATATTAGTCAGTAATTAAGTTTACTTACCTAAATATCAAGAATATACCTCAAAAATGTCAAGTATCTATATTTTAGAAAACAAAATATTGACTAAGTCAAAAGTTGTGTCAAGACACCAGAGAATGTGTCGAGACATATAAGAAAGTGTCGATAGACTGGAAAGTGTGTCGACACTGTCTACTATAATGTGTGAGGACACCATAAATTATATCAACACTGTTACTGCAATGTGTCGAGACACCAAAGTAAGTGTCGAGACCCTAAGGTATGTGTCGATAGACATTATTCTTGTGTCATTTGTGTCGACACATCTCGACAGACAATTTTTCCCTGTGTCGACACTAGGTATTTGTTAAAAAATTTGGAACAGTCTAAATGCAGTGCGCCCTTTCATTTTCAGGAAATATTAGACTATAAATAGGGTGTTAGAGTAGAAGTCAACTACACTTTCTTGATTTTGTGAACTGTTGATTCTTGAGTGTCGAGCCCTAGAACCCAGATCAGTTGACACTCGCCAACCATTTATCTCCACTCTCATGGCACCCAAGAATGACGATAACATCTTTGAAGGTTATGAACTTGTTCGTAATGGATTCGACTCGACATCTGAATAAATTAAGAATGTAGTAGCCCTAATCACTGAAAGAGGATTGGAATATCTGCTTTCAAAACTGTCAAATATCTGTAAACGAGTGGTTAATGAATTCTTTTCCAATGCTCATCTCGAATCAAACTCAGAAAAGATTAAGTCCAAAGTGAATGGAGCAAAGGTCAAAATCACAACCAGGAGACTGGCCAAGATATTTCAATTACCAAGAATTGATCAAGAAGATGACCTAGATTCTGCCAAAACTACAGAATCTTTGGAGTGGTGTGGATTGGCCCCAACCACAAAGATTGGAAGCACCATGATCAGGAAGGGTATGAATACTAAGGGCAAATTCCTATCTGAGATAATCGGGAAAGTGCTGCTATGCAAAATAGGAGCACATGATAGAATTTCTGCTCAAATGTTTGAGCTAATGACAAGAGTAATCTTCAAAGTGAAGACAAACTAGAGCAAAATTGTATTTTTAAAAAATAGTAGAGAGCATCAAGAAGCCCAATATGGGCAGAATTATAAGCCTCTACTCTGTACAAGCCATTCCATACAATCTCAATCTCAATATTGGATCTATGATCAATCATATGAGAAGAATGAACATGAGAATACTAGCATGGTGGGATAAAGTACTATCCAAGGAAACACCTATAGTGGAGAAGGAGAAGGAGAAAAAGAAGAAAACAGTGGTTGTGTTAGAAGAATCTTCTAGTGAATCTGAAAATCAGGGAAGTTCTAGCTCAGAGAAACAGGATGGTACAACACCTGAAAAATCTCCAAGGACCTCTCCTGCTACTGGTGGTCAGATGTAGGGGAGACAATCGTAGCTAGGGATCCAAGTGAGAGGGAGAACCTCATTATTCTGCCAGATATAGATTTGGATACTGTAAATACAATAGTAATGGAAGTAGTACAGGAGCTAGACACTGTTCTGGATCAAGTAAAGGTTCCTGAACAGGAAATGCCTGATAGGGAGATTGAGGAGGAAGTCTCTAAGGAGATAAAAGAAGAAATATTTCTGAATAAAGATACAGATATCTAGGGGAGATGGCTTCTCTTCAAGAGAATCCAGTTCCTGATGACATAGATCTTGGTGAAGAATGTGCAAGAGTTCAGGGGGAGATAACAGATCTATCCCCAAATATTAAAGGAGCTAAAGAGCCTACAACTATTAAAGTAGTTAGTTCTTCAGAATTAAGGAGAAAGAAGCCTCTCAGATAATGAAAATAAAGTTAACTGAAATGAAAAATAGGAGTAGAATTTATAAGAAGACCATTCAGTCTAGAACAACACCTGCTCCTGCTATGGATTTAAGCTCACTTCTAGTTCAAATGCAGATAATGCTAGATCAACAAAGGAATAAACTGGAAAATATGTAGATGAAAATAATAAGGAGTTGTAGTTTTAGCTTGTACAAGAAATCAAATCCATTATTGATTTGAAGTGAATCTGTTGAAGAAGGATATGACTGACTTCTTCTAAAGAGGAGCATATGTTATAGTCTACCTTGCTCAACAATAGCAGGAGGACAAGAAAACTGAAGATGAAATAACTGATAAACAAGGCTGTCCTTAAAAATCAGACTAGAATGAATGAGAACATGATAGTAATGCATGATACTACATTGATAAAGATAGCTGAGCAAACTACTACTCTGGAGACCAAGATAACCTCTACCTCCAAAGATATTGAAACTCAGCTATCTACTCACTCAGCCTCTGTGACTCAGGATATCAAGGCTTCTTGTAAAGAACTGGATGACCACTTGCTCAAAGCAAAGAATCATTTGTCCTCAGGGATTACTCATCTTGTGTCAGGTCAGATTTCATAAGAATGACTTAAGGATCATGTAGAAAGAGAAGTCATAAAGGGGGAGAGATTAATGATAAAGTCAAGCTTTGAGCATGCTATTTGGACCTCCATATCATCAAAGAAACTCTAGGCTTTCCTCCCTTAAGGTATGATGAAGATCAAACTGCTGAGACTGGTTGCCAACCAGCTTATTTTGAGTCCATTCAAACTGCAGTACGGTCCATGTATAGTCCTCCACTATAGATTCAGAATATAGTATGAGGAGGTGGAGATGATTGCTTTTGCATTGATCAAAGAAAAAGAAACTCAATTATTAAGAAAAGATTTAGGGAGAAGGCTGAACCAAAGCCAGATTTTGAGCTGTGAAGTCCAACTTCTTGATCCATTATACTCATTGCATGGAAAACAGTTAACAATAATATAGCTGACAAGGGAAAATGGTATTCAAAATAGGAATGGGTCAAGCATACAAAGCAGCAGGAGATCATCCAAAAATTCAGAAAAGATTTGAAGGCAGGGAATATCCCAGCTGATTCTATAGAGGCCAGCAAATACTTACCCAAGCCATATCAATATGCTGAAAGACAAAGGCTAAAGGAAGAAGAAATCTCTAAAGCCAAGAATGCCAAGGGAAAGGAGAAAATGGTTGATGACAAGGTGCCTGAAGTCAAAGATAAAATACAATCAGGAAAAGACATTGTCATCAAAGAGCCAGAATAATCTTAGAATATTGTTTCTTTTTCTAGGAACTATGTAATCATATTTAAAGAACAGTGTAAAAAAACTGAAAGGTGTAATCTTTTAACATATTGTAATGAAAAAGTTTGGCTGCACATTATTATATCTGTGTTATCATTGTTGTTCACTTTATAATTTTGTTCAGAACTTTTCATGTACATCTTAATTATCATATTTTGGTATTATGGTGTATATCATTGAATTGGGGTTATGACTTCTCCAAATAGGGGGAGATTATTTGGTACATTGGACACAATGTACTTGATTTGAAGAAGCCCTTTCAGCTCAATGATATACACAAGTATTTATTTGATGTATGTTTCAGTTCATGCATATAGGTTGCCTATGTCATATTGATTGAATAGGTGGTCCAAGTTATATTGAAGCAAAGAAGCTGACAAGAAAGGCAGAAAATTACCTAAGTACAAAAGCGTCGAGTGAAGCAAGTTCACTAAACGCCATACAACTAAAAGTGCTGAGTGAAGTCAGGACAGTCAACTCCTAGCAAGTTGCAGTGCAAAAAATTGGCTAAGTACAAAAGTGTCGACACACTTCAACTATGTCGACACCTTTGCAGGAGCAGTGTCGAGATAAGTCAGTTATCTCGACACTTTGAAGATCAAGACAGCTTTCGAAACAAGTCAGTTATCTCGACACTTTGAATATCAAGACAGTTGTGTCGAGACAAGTCAGTTATCTCGAAACTTTGAAGATCAAAACAACTGTGTCTGGACAATTCCGTTATCTCGACACTTTGAAGATCAAGACAGATGTGTCGAGATAAGTCAGATATCTCGACACTTTAAGACAGTAGTGTTGAGACAATACAACTGTCTCGACACAATGTAGAACTGAAGTGCAGACTTAAAGTGTCGACACCAGGCAGAGAGTAGCGTCGAGACAATTCAACTGTCTCTATACAGTGAAGAATTAAAATAAGTATCGACACCCAACAGACAATAGTGTCGAGACAATTCAACTTTCTTGACATAGTGCATATTTAAAGATGTCGACACAGTCGACAGTTGTGTCGAGACAAGTCAACTATCTCAAAACCTTCAAGTTCAGACTAAAAATTCTAGTAAGTAATATTGTGTCGAGACTGCTAAGATGTCTCGGGGGAATAGACTATTCTAGGGCTCAGTGTATAGACTGTGGTTTATATATAAACCGCAGTCTATTATATAGCTCAGGGAGTAGACTGCGGTTTATATATAAACAGCAGTTTATTCTGGCTCATAGAATAAACTGCGGTTTATATATAAACCGCAGTTTATTCTACCCTAAAATAGACTGTGGTTTATATATAAACCTCAGTTTATTCTACCCTAGAATAGACTGTGGTTGTAGAACAACCATAGTCTATTCTATCGTGAACCATATAATAGACTGCGGTTGTTATAGAAACCGTAGTCTATACTATCTATTTTAAACTGTGAGCCATAAAAATCTCGTTTTTACCTCGACTTTTTGGTTCTTACAGACGCTGCTCCTTACGTAAAACCCTAAAGGCGATTTTGTTCAAGTTTTTGCTCTCCTTTGGCTTCAATTTGAAGATTCTTCTTCGACAAATCTCATATTCTCACTTAGGTAATATTTTTTCTTAAGACCCTTTCTTAGTTTTGATCTCTGTGCTAATGTCTTTTATTATTAGTAGTAGTAGTATATAAACATTGTGTAGTAGCCTAGCAGACACCCACTGAATCTTCCAATCTCATGTATTGGCTATGCTAAAATATATAAACAACACAATGTGAATTTTTGTATTAGATAGCCTAAAAAACACCTAACTCTATATATTAGCCTAAATATTGCATTTTAAACCCTTATTGTACATGTCTAAACCAGCTGAATCTATAGTTCTATATTAGTATTTAACACTAACATAGTAACTTATATATTATATGTGTGATTGTGTGGTAGCAGCTCAATATCATTGCGCTACTTTTTGAATTTTGTTTAGGGTTTTTGGATGGTTTAGGTTTTTTTAGGATTTCTTATTACATGAAAATGGCTGATAAGGGATCTTCATCGAAGTCAACAAGAGGCTTTACAAAAATGAATGAATTGAATACGCTTAGGCTAGAGGGGAAGAAGCTTTATATTTCTGTGAATGATGATGGCCGCATTATTCCCGGGCCTGAGACAAATAAATTGGTGAGTTTTATGGATCTCTTGTGAGGTCTTATGTGTCAATTACATATGTTGCATGGAAGGAAGTTGATAAACAAATTAAAGAAAAAATATGGGAAGAATTAAATGTACGTAACTTTGTTATCATGATTAGTGAATAGTGATTACATAACTGTGGTATTTTTGTTAATTTTTAATTGATATTGTCTATTATTTTCAGATTTATTTTGATAATATTGATGGTCTTCGCAATGCATTAATGAAAAGCATGGGTGAAAGTTGGAGAACTTTGAAATCCAAACTCTTTATCATCGATACAATGTTCATATCAAGTATAGCTTTATTACTGCCAAAGAATGGAGAGTTTTTGTCAACCATTGCACCACTATAGAATATATGTATGTGTTCTTAACTTCTTATTAAATTCAATGTTTTATATCATTTTTATCTTTATAACATAAGCAATCTAAGTATTAACAAATATTTATTTGTGTAGGAGAAAAGTAAGGTTAATATAGAGAGAGCAAAAGCATAAAAGATCTTTCATACTACTTCTAGAATGGGTTATTTTGAATTAGAAAAAAGAATGGTATTAGTTCTCTACTTCTCTCTCGTATTTTTTATTTTACATATTATTTTTCTCAATAATTTAAATTATAATTTATTTTTATTTTATTGTCAAGATTGAACATGGTGTAGCTGCACCAATTTCACGTGTAAAGTTATGGAAAGTCGGTCATAAAAGAAAGACCGGTAAATACCTTAGTACAAATGCAGCTGAGTTGACATCTAAAATTATAAGTTTAAATGTTTCATTTATTCATTTGTAAATAATCAATAGTAATATTGCTTGTGAAGTATAATTTCTTATCTGCAATTCTGCATTAATATTTATTACTTTTGTGTAGGATGAGTTGTCGAGCCAAGCATCCCAGAGTGTTGAAATAGTATCACAGGGAAGAGATGACATCCTTGCATCTATTTTAGGCCAAGAACATCCAGGTAGAGTTAGAGTTGGTGGCAAGTTTTCCACTATTACAAATTTTTTCAAGAATGATAGGCGGAGCAAGAGGACATCGGTAGCTCGTATTGAAGATGTCGAAGCTCTAGTCCAAGAAAGATTGAGTCAGCAACAACAATTATGGAGCCAATAATAACAAGAGCAACAAGAATTATAGAGCCAACAACAACAAGTGCATCAAGACAAGATAAGTAGTATAAGGAATCAAATGGAACAACTTATGCGCATGTTTAGTGCTGGAGCTGGAACTTCTTAATACATATCTCAGGCTTCTTAGGTATTATTATGTTTATATATTTATACTTTTATGAAATGTTATGCTCTCTTTTTGTTGCACAGGTAATAAATATTTTTTTGTTTCTCAGCTGGAGCATGAAACTAGGTCATATGAACCTGAGACATCACATGAGTGTTTACCTTCTCCGGTATTATAATATTATTTTTCACTTTTATGTAATCAAGGAATTCAATATTGATGTCCAAATTACTAATTCTTCTATTTCCACAGGTTATTGAGACTACAAATGACTTCATTGTTATGTTACCCAGTTTCATAACTAGGATGGAAAATGAAAATGAAATAATAATTCTAGTATTAGATTCAACAGTATTTTGGGGTGTTGAATCAACAAGTACATTAAAAATTCAGAGTTGTATGATTTTCTAAATTTGGAAAAAATTTGAGTTAACATCAGATTAGCATGCATTGGGTGAGTACTGACTACTGAGTATCAAATATTACAAAATTAAAATTTTTTATTAATATATAAATTGATTTTGAATTTATATGTTTTATTGCAGGTACATAGATTCTCAATTAAAGAAATTTACATACAATAGAGGTGTATATTTTTATTATCCAACAACCATTTGTTTTTTGATGATAAGTATGCCAAGGCTAATTCAAAGACACGAGTTGAAGATCTAAAAATCAGGCTTAATCAACTCCAATCAGAATCTTTATTATTTTTGCCCTATCATAAATTGTAAGTATAAAGTATCTCTGTATCAATGATTATTACTATTTTTTATTCTAATTAAGTTATTAATTTTTTTCATTTATTTCATAGAGAACATTGGATGTTGGCTATTATTGATTGTAATAATACAGTTTATTGGCTTGATCCCCTAAATCATGACATTTGCAAGGATATTAAAAATGTCATTACAAAGTAAATTTATTAATTAGTTATTTACTTATTTTCCTATTTGGAATTCAGATTTTGCTATAAACTAATTTTTTTAATGTTTTATGAAGTGCATTTAAGGATTTAGCGAAAGATCAGCGTACAAGTTTTCGCAAACCAAAGGGTTTAAAGTGGAAGCCGGTATGTTATAGACTTATAGCCTATATGAGTTTAAGCATTCTATATTTTTAAATATTTAAAAATTTGTAATTAAAATACTTACTAATTGTTTATTTTTTTAGTGCCCAATACAACCGGATAGTATTCAATGTGAGTATTATTTCAAGTGCTACATGATTGACATAGTTTATGCTCTTAGAAGTGTGTCAATACCATTATTGGTAAGTTATGTGCATGTAGATTAGTAAATGATAAATTGATAATAATTATGTTTAATTGATTTTAACTATTTTTTATTTCAAATCTATGATGGAGTGACACAATTTTTGCCGAAGAAAATAGGTTATATTAGAAATAAGATTTGTGCTTATATAATCAATAATTGTGCTTGACTAACTTCATACTTGTATATAAGTAGAATAAATGAAAATTGTCTTGTTTACTCTTATAAATGACAACGGTCTTTAATTCTTCATACTTTAAATGATCTTTAAATTGTTCTTTGTTTAGAATAATCACAGACTATAGTTCATTTAATAGTTCTTTAAATTGTTCATTGTGATGATTTCTTTAGCTTAAGGATAGCTGGTTATTTCATTGTCCAGCCAAACCTAACTCTGCATTCTATAGGTCCTGTTTGTGAAAGATGGAATACCAAAACAAAATCAGTCTTGCTCCATCCATTGGTAATAATGATCTTGATCCAAAAACAGATCCTAAAAGAAAAGCAAAGTCAAAGGATTCTGGTTGGAAGTATAGACATTGGCCAGACTGAAAGGATAAAAATACTATTAAATGTAATTTGTGTGATAGATTGATAAAGGTGGTATCAAAAGGTTGATGCAATACTTATGTGGCGGGTATGGATATGTTTCCAAGTGTTTTTATACTCCTTCTGAAGTAGCAGCTGAGATGTATTCAGCTTTAAATGATAAAAAGGACAATGTACATCTGACTACTGATGATGACAATGAGAGTGAACAAGAAAGAGAGCCAACCGGATCACATAATGTATCCCCGGTATTATCTACTGCTAAATCGTCATTTGTCCGAAGTTCTGGGACAAGTGCCAAAAAGAGAAAAGTAATCCACTTCCCACAAAAAAGGGGCCCTATGAATGCTCATGTGTGGCGTGCTGCTGAAGATGTTGTAGATGGTAGACGTGCTAAAGGTACTGCACAAACTACAATCGAGAGATGTTTTAGGTCACCTGAAGAAAAAAAAGAGTTGATAGTTATGTTGTCGATTGGTTCTATGAGTATGGAATTCCATTCGATGCTGCAAAGGCACAAAGTTTTGAAGTCATGCTTTAAGCAGTTGGACAGTATGGGCTTGGTTATAAAGGCCCTAGTTATCATTATTTGAGAGTCCCACTGTTATCGAATATAAAATATAAAGTTAAGGAGATGAAGACAAACTATCAAGCGTACTAAAGGAGATATGATTACACACTTATGTAAGATGGTTGGACATACATGAGAGGGAGACATTTGATCAATTTCCTAGTCAACTGTCCAGAAGGATCCTATTTTATGGATTCCATAGATGTATCCAGTCATATTTAATATGTCGCAATGTTATCCGAGTTACTTGATTGTAAGATTAGAGAGATAGGAGATGAGTGCATTGTTCATGTAAATTTTTTAGTCTCACTAATTTTCATATTTCAAGTTAATAGTCTACAAGACTACAACTTATAATATATACAAATTACAAAGTTATATTGTATGCAGGTGGTGACTGACAATGCTTCCAATTATAAGGCAGCTGGTAAAATTTTAGTGGAGAGAAGACCAACATTATTTTGGAATCCTTGTGCAGCTCATTGTATTGATCTTATGCTAGAGGATATAGGCAAGCTACAATAGAACAAAATTGTTATAAGAAAGGCAAGGATGATCACAAATTTCATCTACAGACACACTTGTTTACTTGATGCAATAAGGATTACTATAGGTGGTAATCTAGTGAGGCATTCAGTGACTAGATTTGCAACATCATTCCTTACTATACAAAGTGTGCTTAAGCATGAGAAGCTGAAATTATTCTTTGTGTCGTCTTTGTGGAATGTCGCTAATTTGGCAAAAACTGAAGCCGGAAAACAGTTGTTGAAATAATACTTTCAACCGTTTTTTGGAATGGAGTAAGAGATTGCCTAAAAGTAGGAAAGCCATTGATTGCTGTTTTGTGATTAGTAGATGGAGATGAAAGGCCGGTTATGCCTGAAGTATATGTGGAAATTGAAGAAGCTAAACAAAAGATCAAAGATCATTTTGATAACAAAGAAAGATTATTTAAAAAGATTATTGACATTATTGAAAATAGGTGGACAAATCAAATGGAGCAAAAGTTGTACATGGCGGCTTTGTTTATAAATCCAAGCAAATATTTTGAATAAGAGGAAAAACATAATGATGATGCCTGGAAATTTCAAGATGCTTTCAATGATGTTATTGCAAGACTATTGCCCGATCAAGAATTGCAAGACAAGATTGCAGAGCAAGGTACTAACTACAAAGCATCTCGAAATAGTTTTAGAAAGCCTATGGCTATTAGGCAACGAACTACCTTAAATCCAAGTAAGTATTGATTAAGTTTTTTTTTAAATTATTTATATGCCAAATAATTTATATTTGTCTTAAATGAATAGTGGATTGGTGGGGTGCACATGGAAGACCGAATGTTGACCTTACAAAGATAGCATTGCGCATACTTGGCTTATGTTGTTCTTCTTCTAGTTGTGAGCGCAACTGGAGTACTTTTGAGTTTATAAGTATACAAATATTCAATATAAAAATTAATATTTTTATATTGACTAATAAGTTTGCAATTATCTTGATTCAGATTCACAAAAAGAAAAAAATAGATAGGAGCATGAAAGGCTTAGTGATCTTGTATACATCCAATATAATCGTCGTCTACAAGCACGATTCTATGAAAGACATGAAAAGAGAAGAAATTACAACCCTTTTGTGCTTGATGAGCTAGATTGGAGTAGTGAGTGGATGATGAACAAACCAGAGAATGCACTAGTTTTTGAAGATGATAATCTCACATGGGAAGCTCTAGAGAGAGCTATTGGAACTGGGGCTCGAAATTTACGAAGTGGAGCTGGAGCTAATCCTTAACTATTGGATGAAGGGGGTGAAGATTTAGATAATTTTTTCTTTGATAATGATGATGAAAATATTGAAGATAATTATGGGCAAAAGAGAAGTACCTCAAACCAACAAAGCACATGCAATGCCAATGCCGACTTACTAGATGATGATTCAAGTTGATCTTTTATGATTTTTTAAATTTTTTTAAAAATATTATTCATGCTAATATGCTATTGTGCATTGGATGAAGACATTTTTGGATTTGACCATAATACTATACTATGATTTTTTTGTGTTCCCTTTTTTGTTATTGCTTTCTCTTAAGTTTGTATTGAACTACTGATTGACATTGTTTTATCTTACTGCTAATTGCTAAGTGCTAACTGCCCATATATCAGAAGCTACGATTAGTTGCTTTCTCTGAAGTCTGTATTGAACTATTGATTGATATTGTTTTTTCTTACTACTAACTGCCCATATATCAGAAGCTACTGCTTACTGCTATGAAGAAAAAATCTTTGTGGCTGTGTGTTTGTATTTGGAAGTTTGGTACTTGGTAATATTCTGTTTTAAGTAAAAAAAGGAGCCTTAGATAGAGATTATTATAATAACCGCTGTCTAAAGTGTGACAGACAGGCTTTAAGACAGCGGTTATTATAATAACCGTAGTCTATAGTCTATTTTTTTTAAAAAAAATAAATTGATGTTAATTAGCGCCTTACGACTTGCTCGTCTTATGGTCGCCTAGGCGCTCGCCTTGTCTCCTAAGCATCAAGGCGCCCGACGCTCACCTTGGTTCGCCTTGAAGTCATGACAATAATGGTTCTAATACGTTCAACACAACTTATTTTAGATTTTTTTTATTTATTTCAAGTTGTATTTATTTTTTTTTATTTGGTGAATGATATGGAAATATGGGTCCTTTATTCCAATTGACCTAAGTTTCTGGTGTTCAAAAAAATGTTGATGTGAAGATTATGACATCGAACAATATGAAAATCATCACAGATCAATCCGGTCACTAAAGTCGAGCGACACTGCATCCACCTTGGTCCTTAGTGCAGGTGATATCCTCTCTACGTTGCCTCCTCCAACCACCTTGGCCCTTGAGGTCAAATTATTAAATGAGAATTTTGCTTGAAGTTTGAATAATCAAATGTGATAATTGCAAAAGATTTAAAACACTCTTGCTTAATTAATTATGTTGGATAATTGAAGCAGGACGAATCTACAGGCGGCGGAAAGATCGATGATCTAACACTACATGCTATACAAAAGTCCGATAGAAAAATCACAAATTAGATAATAATTTAAAATCATCCCATGCAGATATATTCACAGCAAGACAAATATTTTAATTAGAGCAAAACAAGTTTTGACTTTCCTCTGCGTTGAGGGCTAAAGCATGAGCGCGTAAAGAAGAAACCCTTCCTGTAGTTAGAGATTAATCCAGGTATAAATAACTATAATAAAATGAACATCCAAACTGACATTTAATAAGAAGAATATGACAATGTTTTACGACCCCAAAACAATTACAAAACACCATACGAATATTAGAATTACTATAAATAAATGGATCTGAAAATTGGAGGGCTCAATAGGGGATTTTGGTGGTGGGTAGACTGGATCGGGTAAGGGGAGGGCTAGATCTTGGCTGGATTGCCCAGATTTCAACAGATTTGGCGAGATCGGGTGTTGGGAAGTGGATCCACGGGTGAGAAATGGGTGGAGGACAAAGGGAAGGGTGCTGGAGGCAAAACTGGAGTGGGTAGTTGCGAGATATGGAAATAATTGTGTGGCAGCCTGGTTAGGAGGGTGCTGGAGACAGATCTGGGGGTTAAGGATGGAGGCCTGTAGGAGGGAAAGTGGTGGCTGGCAGGAGGAATAGGGTAAGCGGTGGCTTTGAGTAGGGGGCTGGATGTCAGTGGGTGGCTGGCTGGCTTGAGCAGGGAGGAGGGGCTGGCATAATCTGATGGAAAGAAGATGGCCGACAGGATTTTTTGAGAGGTCGGGGGGCTCTAGAAACTGTAGGAAGTAAATAATGCATTTCATTAATTCAAAGTGAACTGAACAGGGAATATGAATTAAGGAGGTGGGTGGATGAGGGATTTTTGGAGGTAACCAATGGCTGGATAACAAAGGGAAAACAGAAGGAAAAATATAATGATACAAGGACCTTACCCAAGGAGTCGTCAACAAGGGGGCTCCACGTAGTCAGCAACATGGAGGAGATCACCAGAATGAAGGAAGAAGCTCTCCACTCATTCACCAATGGTAATGAAGGAGGCCCTAAACCTTAAATTTATAGGAAATAAAATTAGGGCACAAGGAATAAACAGCTATGATTGACTGTTTATCTCAGGGCCAAAACTATATGAAATAAAAATCGAAAAGTACAATGCTATATATGAAATTGATTTGCAATGTGAATCCGGACGCATCCACTGAGTCGGATCGTTGATCCGAGAACGCTATATATGGTATGTCGCCAAAACATCCCCAAATGGTCCCAAAGCTCGTTCTCGTCTCTACTCCCCATCAATCTCCCTGCCTTGAAAGAATTCATCTCCCAATGAATAGGGATTAGAATTCTCTCGTTGTATGCCAAGTAAAACTCGAAGAGGCCCACTAAAGGTTATTCAAGTGTCGTCGCTGGAAAAGTGTCATTGCCAATCAATTCCTCTAGACTGAAAGCTTCCATGTCCAATGAATGGAGACAATCGTACTGAAGTCAAAGTTCCTGGGAGAGTCGATCAAGCTCCGCTGATAGCGTCCAAGTGTCATCGGTGAAGAGCCGTCTATGCCAACAAACAAGGTAGAGACACACAAGACTGTCTATAGAGTGGGAAGACTCATGCGTAATGATATCAGTGATAAGTTCATCTCTCAAAACACTAGTGGAAGGATCCGGTTGGATCTGAGGTGCCAATGGTGAAGCAGGTGGGGATAGGATCCCCGGTAAGTAGGGGTCAGGGATGAGTTGAGCATGGGGAAATGAATGTGGTGGCAAGCGCTCGATGGTGGACTGAATGGTGGGTGGTAAAAATGGTGATGAAAGGGCCGCCAAGATGTGGGCCCGAATACTCGTTTGGTGCAAAGTATGGCGTCAGGTCCTCAACATTGAACACAGTATTGGTACCCATGCTCTTGGGGAAGTCAAACTCATAAGCATTTGTCCTGATGCATCTCAGGAGTGAGTAGGGATCTATTCACCAAACGCTCAAACTTTTAGCAAGCCTCGTACGGAGCCTCACAACGAAATTTCTTACCATCACCTGCTCGTCTTCATAAAGTACCGGCACATGCTATTGAATAGCCGCATGTGATTTACATGATCATTTATTACAAATATGGATTATTCGTCGGGCCGACTCATGATACACATGCAAACGATGAACAAACAACACAAAAGATGTTGGAATTTGTCTCCACAATACCTCAGATTTGTAGGAGGTCAGACCTTGAACTAAGATGAATTAAGGTGTATTTGATATTGTGTTTCAAGTTATAGGTGTGCAGGTTCTCATTGCCAAGTGTAGACCAATGTCAGTCTGTAATGGGTCACCAAACACAGGACCATACAATGTAATCCCTCATTGTGTGATCCAAAGTGTTGGCCTATGTATAGCCTCTCTATTGGGATACACTTCCTTCATGCACTTGGATTGGTGGACTGAAGTGTTGAAGATTTTCTTTTCAGAAGAAATTTTTCTAAGTCCACATACTTGAGTAGCCTTCTTCATATACTCGAGTAAGTGACTTAGTACTCGAGTAGATCCTCAGACATACTCGTGTAGACTCTGTATACTCATGTAGATAAGTTTACTCGAGAAGATAGTTAGTCACTCGAGTAAGTCATATATTATACTCGAGTAGATCCTTCTGTTCTTAGATCCGAAATTTTCTCTAAGTCCACATACTCGAGTACCTCCTTTTATACTCGAGTAAGTGAGTCTGCACTCGAGTAAGTTGGGTTACATACTCGAGTAGACTGTATTATACTCGAGTAGATGATAACTTGCACTCGAGTAGTTGGTTAGTTACTCGAGTAAAGGTTCTGTTCATACTCGAGTAGATCTGTGCTTCTCATCTCAAAAAATTCTAGAGTCTACATACTCGAGTAGTTCCCTATATACTCGAGTAAGTGACTCTGTATTCGAGTAGTCGTTATTCATGCTCGAGTAGTTCCTTTTTTATCTTATCGGAGAAATTTTCTCTAAGTGTCTTTACTCGAGTATATACTCTCATACTCGAGTAGTTCGAAAATCACTCGAGTGTTCATCTCTGAATCACTCGAGTAGCTTCTCTTCTTATACTCGAGTATTCTCCTTCTATCCACTCGAGTATATACCATCTGATACTCGAGTTTGTCTCTTCTATGACTCGAGTATATCTGTTTAATTTTTCCTGAAATTCTCTAAGTCAATTTCGCTGTGTATTTCAAATTAATCATTTCTGATTGGTCCACGTGTCATCCCTAATTAATTTTCTGACCGTTGGAGTCCACCTATAAATAGGTCCTCTCAGATTTGACTAATAACAAGTTTACAGAGATTTTATTTTAAGAAAGAGAAAAACTTTCGTGAACCCTAATTTCTCACGCCGCCGCCATTGACGTTCACGGAAGAAGCTCTGGATCGACGATCTTCGATCGCTGTTTTCAACTCTGATTCTCCAGCGATCCAGACGAAAGTTAATCACTCGATCTCGCCAAGCCTCAAAGATTTCAGATCTATTTTCTCGATCGGGGTGATTCCGTTTTTCATATTTGTGGATCTCTCTCAAGTCGTCTTCAACATACTCTGATTAAGCCAAAGTTCTTAAGGAAGAATACTTTCAAGATCCAGATCTGAGAATATTACTGTTTGTATTTTATTTTCAAACCAAATCTCTTTGTAGGAGTTTCTCTCCGAGTTTTGTAGGAAGTCTTTATCTTCCGAGTTTTGTAGATCCGATTTAGATCGAGTTTGTAGGAACGTGGTTCCGAGGTGTAGGATTGTTTTCAATCCGAGATAGTGGAGTAGCCGAGTCTAGTGATTTGCTAGATCGGTGAGCAAAGTGGACGTACCCAAGATTGGGGAACCACTGTAAATCTCTTGTCGTCTGTGATTGCTTGATGTGTGCTGTGTTAATTTTTTTTATTCCGCTTTTGACACGCACTTCACCTATTCACCCCCCTCTAGGTGATTTAGGCTAACAACTTAGTACTCTCAATTGGTATCAGAGGGAGGTTGATCGTTAAAAGGTTAACACCTTGATCTTATCCTTCTAAGTTGTTTCTTGAATAGTATCAAGCATGAGTAAGACCAAGGATTTTGCTAAACTCCCTATCTGCACCAAGAACAATTTTCCTATGTGGAAGGAAAGAGTAAACTTCTTCATGGAAGCAGTAGATCCCCGGATCTTCATGATTGTTGAAGAAGGTCCCCACATTCCTATGACCACCTCCACCATAGATTCATCTATGCAAGTTCCAAAGAAATTGATGGATCTCGATAAGGACGAGATTGCACTTGTCTCGTTGGACAAGAAAGCCAAAAATATTATCGCAAGTGCAGTCGATGACTCAATGCTGCAGAATCTGATTCATTGCCAATCTGCCAAGGAGATGTGGCAATCCCTAGTGACTCTAATGGAAGGTACAGAAGAAGTAAGGGATGATCGAAGGTCCCTACTGAACCAAAAATATAAAGCCTTCAGGCAGGGTCATAAGGAAGCCATAACTGACACTTTTGAGAACTTCTTCAAGATAGTAAATGGCCTCAGAGTTTATGGATGTGTCTTCACCAATGGGGAACTCAATGACAAATTCTTAAGATCCCTAACCAAGGAATGGGACAATAAGGTATGTTCCATTCGGGAGTTTGGAAGGTTAGCTGAGACAGACCCGCAGAATCTATTCGGAAAGCTTATGTCTTACGAGCTGCAAATCAACTCAAGAAAAGCTGAAGAAGAGATCAGCAGGTCTGCATCCAAGGAGAAGTCTGTCGCTCTAAAGGCAGATAGCTCAAGGAAGACAAAGGCTAGCTCTCCTGCCCCAGTTCCTGAAGCTGATGAAGAAGAATCATCTGATCCAAGCTCATCTGGCTCAGAACTATCTGAAGGAGAGTTCTCATTGCTCTCCCGGCAATTCAAGAAATTCTTAAATAAGAAGAAGCAATGGAGAGGCAAAGATGCCTCATTCAGAAGATCACGACGTGATGGTGATCAGAGAAAGAAAGGGTCAAGTAGCCATGACAGGTATAACTCTAAACAGAACAAACAGATTTCGACTGACATCGTTTATTATTGTTGCAATAAGCCAGGTCACGTCATCGCCGACTTCCCTCACAAAAAGAAAGAAGGTGGAAGAAGAGAGGAAAAGAAATCCTCACACCATAAGAAGAGGACAGAGAAGAGTCTAGTAGCCAAGAAGAGCAAAACTCTCAGTGACTCCGACTCATCTGAGTCGAGTGAAGAAGAGGAAGCTTACTTTGGGCTCATGGCTCACTCAGATGATGAACAAGTCCCCCAGTTCACTGGGGAGGTAAAATCTCACACTCCTCTCTCTGATTCTGATGATGATAATGAGCAAGAGGGCTATTCCTCTAAAGATGAATCTGAACTCATGGGTCAGTATAAGGAGTTACTCACAGCCTACGAAAAATGTCGTAGAGTAGTGTAAACTCAAGCCAAAGAGATAAAATCTCTACAGGCTAGTGAGAGCAGCTTGAGAGAAGAAGTCAATAAGACTAACTCTCTTCAAGAGATCTTAAACAGTGCTATGGATGAATACAATCAAGCTCTCAAGCACCTCGACCTTAAAGAGGAAATCATCAAAGAATTGGAACAACAACTCGAGGCTGAAAAGAAACTTGTTGAGAGTTTCTCTAAGCCTAAGACAGTTCTTCCAATCGTTGCTGAGTTCTCTGCTAAGGCCAAGGGTGCTGGTTTAGGCCATATTGGCTCTTCTAGTAAATCCTCTAGGAGAAACAAGGCCAAGAGAAAGAATAAGGCTGCCCGGAAGGCTCTAGCTGAAGAAAAAGGGAAAGCTCCCTTGGAACCTGTTCTGTTCAAGAAAGTTATCTTTCCTACGAACGAGCTCGACTATGAGTCTACCTATGGACACTTTTCTAGGCCGATCCCTGAGAAGCCTAAGTCAAGATACCAAGGTTGGACTCGTCCTCGTAACTTCGGCGAGAGTGCCTTCAAAGCACCTTATGAAGAGATTCTACTTCAAAGCTATGGACCTTATGCTCATGGTCACAATATCAAAAAGACACCAAAAGTAAAACCCATTGTAGAAAAGCCTATGAAGGAGAAGACTTCATGTAATTGCCATCATCATGAAGCCTCTTCCTCCAAGAGTAAAGCTCCTGCTGGACCTTCATTCCAGAAAGTCAAGCAGGACTACACAAGGCAAAGATACAACAGGTTCGACTGTTGGTGTTGTGGCAGAATTGGTCACTTTGCCATCGATTGTTGGTTCAATCCTAGTAATGCTGCAACCCCTCAAGTTAGCAACGTGAGAATGACCACTCATGAGGCTAATACTCGTAGGGGGAGTTTTCTAACTCGAGACCAAGGACCCAAACATGTTTGGGTTCCTAAGGCTAAGTGATTGTAATTGCAGGTATGTCCAAAGGCCACCAAAATGCCAATCTGGTATTTGGACAGCGGATGTTCTCGGCATATGACCGGGACAAGGAGCCTAGTCCAGAATTACACCTCAGTCTGCAACGGACCAAAGGTCATCTTTGGAGGTTCAGATCGAGGAATAACTAAAGTCTATGGTATGATCTCTAACGGTAGCGTATCCTTTTCGGATGTAGCCTATGTTGAAGGATTGGAACACAATCTCATCAGCATAAGCCAATTATGCGACAAAGGATACGTAGTTGAATTTCATGCTGACAAGTGTTTGATAAAATCGGTTAACAACATGGAAACTATTTTATCAGGCACTCGAAGCAGAAATATTTTTTGTTTAAATTTCATTTGTATAGACTCTTCGATACCAGTGTGTCTTTTGGCAAAAAGTAGTGCATCTCTTGCTGATCAGTGGCACAAGAGACTAGCACATATTAATTTCAAAACTATTAATAAATTGTTCTCTCAAAACTTAGTACGTGATGCACCTAATGTCAAGTGCGTTACGGACAGTCCTTGTCACGCTTGTATCAAAGGAAAGCAAACAAGAAGTTCGTTTAAAAGCATAATAGGCAAGGATTCCAATAGAAGCTTACAGCTTCTCCATATGGACTTGTTTGGTCCACTGCAAGTTAGAAGTTTGGGAGGTAAGGAATATACATTGGTTATTGTGGATGATTACTCGCGCTTTGCATGGGTGTTCTTTCTGAAACACAAGTCAGATACTTTCGGTATTTTCACTAATTTTGTTAGGCAGATCCAGAATGAATACAACTGTTCCGTAGTCAAAATCAGAAGTGACAATGGAATGGAATTCAAGTCTGGAGCCATGACAGAATTTTGTGAAAGTCAAGGTATCTTTCATGAGTTTTCCTCTCCTCGTACCCCACAGCAAAATGGAGTAGCTGAGAGAAGGAACAGAACACTCATAGAGGCTTGCCGGACCATGTTGAGTGATGCCTCACTTCTAGAGTATTTCTGGGTTGAAGCCGTCAACACCGCTTGTCACGTGCAAAATCGAGCACTCATCAACAAGAATCATGATAAGACCCCCTACGAACTTCTAAAAGGCAGGCAACCAACCATTTCATACTTTAGAATCTTTGGCTGTAAGTGCTTCGTACTTAACATTGGCAAGTATCACACCACCAAGTTTAGCGATAAAAGCTTTGAAGGTATTTTTGTAGGTTACAGTAGCCACAGTAAGGCCTATAGAGTATTCAATAGAAAAACTCTGGTGGTAAAAGAGTCGATACATCTTGTATTTGATGAGACGAGTCTGCTGCAAAGCAACTTGTCCAGTGTGCCTATTGTAGATGCAGGTACAAAGTTGAAAGAACTTAGCTTGGATGAAACCACTAAAGGTAAGGATGAGATGTTCATCAAGATCACCTCTACAACCCCCATTGAAGAGGTAGATGATCAAAATGAAGAACACATCCCAGCTGAAGATGCAACTCCAGTGGCTGAAGACATCTCAGATGCAAGGACTTTAGAGTTCAGACACTTGAAAGATCATCCTGTTGACCAAATTATAGGAGATCCTTGGGATGGCATCAGAACTCATCGAGGTACAACTAACGAGAATTTATACTTAAGTTTTCTGTCACAGGTTGAACCAAAGAAGTTTGAGGAAGGCAACTCCGACGCATCTTGGATTCTAGCCATGGAAGAAGAGCTGAATCAGTTCAAACGATGCAAGGTTTGGACACTTGTTCCTAGACCCAAGAGTAAGAACGTCATTGGGACAATGGGTCTACCGGAACAAGATGGACGAAGATGGAACAATTATAAAGAATAAAGCCAGACTTGTCGCCAAGGGCTATCGTCAAGAAGAAGGAATCTACTTCGACCAGACTTATGCTCCAGTAGCAAGACTGGAGGCGATCAGGTTATTTCTTGCCTACGCTGCACTTAAGGGCTTTACCGTCTATCAGATGGATGTCAAGTCCGCCTTCCTAAATGGTGACATAAAGGAAGAAGTGTATGTAGAGCAACCACATGGTTTTGTTGACTCAACTTTTCCTAATCATATTTATTTACTGCAGAAAGCATTATATGGTCTTAAACAAGCTCCCCGAGCTTGGTATGAGACGCTGTCTAGCTTCCTTCTTGAGAACAAGTTCACAAGAGGAAAGATAGACAAGACATTATTTCTTAGGGAAATAAAAGGCAAGATTTTGCTAGTGCAAATCTATGTCGATGACATTATTTTTGGCTCTACGGATGACAACCTCTACAAGAAGTTTTCTAAACTTATGCAAGGGAAGTTTGAAATGAGCAGTATGGGAGAGCTGAAGTATTTCTTAGGGCTTCAGGTGAAACAATCTGAGGATGGAATTTTCATCTCACAGACCAAGTTCACCAAAGAGCTACTTAAGAAATTTGGAATGGAGAATGCAACCTCTATGAGGACTCCAATGGCCTCAGCTATGTCTCTGGACAAGGATGAGAAAGGGAAACCTTTTGATGAAACCAAGTACAGAAGCATAATTGGGTCCTTGCTCTACCTTACTGCAAGTAGACCAGATATAATGTTCTCAACATGTGTATGTGCTAGATTTCAGGTGAACTCTAAGGAATCTCACTACATCGCTGCAAAGCGAATCCTGAGATACCTCAAAGGTACACCAAATCTTGGCTTATGGTACCCAAGAAGTAATGATAGTGAACTAATTGGATTTTCAGATGCAGATTTTCAGGTAGCAAAGACGACAGGAAAAGCATTTCCGGGACTTGCCAATTCCTCGGAAGGAGACTTATTTCCTGGAGCAGTAAGAAGCAGAACTGTGTAGCCATCTCAACGGCTGAATCAGAGTATATCTCTGCAAGCAGCTGTTGTCCACAGCTCTTATGGATCAAGAACCAGTTTGAAGACTATGACATGAAGTTCTAGAACATCCCTTTGTTTTGCGACTCATCCAGCGCTATAGCAATAGCCAACAACCCAGTCTCCCACAGCCGGACCAAGCACATAGAACTTCGTTATCATTTCATCCGGGAGCATATGGAAAATGGAGACATAGATCTACAATATGTCTCCACAGACAGGCAAGTTGCAGATATATTCACTAAGCCGCTGGACGAGTCCAAGTTCTCGTTCTTCAAAACGAAACTCGGACTGCTCAACAAAGAAGACTAGTGATGGACTCACAAATCAAGAAGAAATCAGTGGTGTTGGCTGATCAGAGATAAAGTTTTCAGTGGCAATAGACATCTACCAAGGAAAATTGTCTTTCAAGTATTAGATACTTGAGTATATCAAGACTTATACGAGTAAACGGAAAATACTCGAGTAAGAAGTCTGACCTACTCGAGTATTTGACAAAATACTCGTGTATGAACACTACCTACTCGAGTATATTTTGTCTACTACTCGTGTATGGTGTTACCTACTCGAGTATGTTCCGTCTAATACCCGTGTATGATGCTATCTACTCGAGTATACGGACTTCTATTTTGGATTTCTAATTTTTCTATTCGCACCGAGCTATTTGCCGCTTCATTCAGGTATGAAATTATATTTACTTTTCCTAAAACATAATTAGGATTATATATAGAAAAATCGAGAAACCCTTTCCACTTCTCATTCACTCGAGTAGCCGCTGACTCCTCATCTTCCGAAAATCACAGAGCATCGCCTTCTTCGCCTCTCTCATCCTCCAGAATCGCAGATGGCCCCCTCCTCTAAAATCGGCATCGGCTCTGAACTCGCCCCCGCGGGTATAGCCGATCTTTAAGATGATTTCCGCAATCTTTTGATTCTGTTCGAAACCGCCGGACTGTCGTTCGTTCTCATGTCGCCGTGCCGAGTCATTTTCCCAGCAGTTGAGGAATTCTATCAGAATCTGAAGATAAAGTGTAATGGAAAGCTCCTGAAAACCAAGGTCAGAGGGATAAAAATTCGACTGGATAAAGTTTCTCTTGCAACTTTGTTAAAGCTTCCAGTGGTCGATGAAGATGCCGAAATGACTGCAGACGATTCAGTAAGGGCTAGCTTATTTTGTGGAGCTAACCCTCAAGCCCATTCCTTTAACAGGGCCGACTTCAACTCAGAAGGAAAATACCTAGTGGATGTTATAGCAAAGGTACTGTTGTGCATGACGTATTCCATTAGAGACATTTCTATGGAAATGTTTGACATAATACAAGCTATCATCTGCCACAAACAGTTCCAGTTTGGACTGTTGATCCTAGACAAAATCAGAGATAGCATTAAGCCTCCCAGCTTTGGCAGAATTATCTCCCTCCTGCTTCATGAGATTAACCCATCAGTCTTTGACCTATCCAAAGGGACTCCCCTCCATCACATGAAGAATGTTTCCATATCGTCCATCCAGAGATGATATTAAAATTCTGAATTCTGCCCAGGTATCCAAAGCTGCTGTTCCTTCAGGAATGTCCCATGAACCCAGTATATCTGAAGGCAGGATTCCATCTCCTCCTCTACATCAAACTGCTGCTACCTCTGGTGCAATAGTTGAGGGGGAGCCTGCCTCTTCTCATCCTAAGTACCCAGCTTCCTCAGAACCTTCAGAACTAGCAGAAGTCAGAGTTTCTCCTCCTCCAGCAAATCCTGAATCAAAAATTCCAGATCCAGCAACCTTACTATCTACAACAGAAGATATAAATAAATTCATTGATGAGCTCAGCTCAGATGCTCCCCTATTTGAGAATGAATCAGCTGTAAAGTCTCCTGCTCAGGATCTAGTTCAAACTCCTGTACAATCTCCTGCTCAGTCCTCAGCTAAAGAGTCCAGCCAGCCTGAACAGATTCTGTTGTCTGATGATGAGGAAGTATCTTCAGAACCAGTGGATGCTCCTCTGAGGACACTGGACTTCACCCTTCCTTCCTTCATCAACACTGAAGATTCAAATTTGGTAGAACCCTTCAAAAGAGCTGTCAGTTCAGTGGAAATTACTGAAATCCCTGCATGGGTTGCTCCTGCTCCTTCAGTTCCTGCACCAACCTCAGCTCCTTCTTCTTCTTCAGATCTGGTGAGTAAGATTGAATTGATGCTCATTGAACAGAGAAAGTACTTTGATGAATCTCTAGCCTCAGTAAATAACAAGGTCACTACTCTTGAAAAGGAGATGAGTAGAGGCTTTGCTGAAATTCAAGCCAATACTGATGAGCTAAAGAGATTGTTTCAGCTAGGTGGAAAAGCACTAGATCACACTATCACAAGCATAGGTGAACTAAGAAATCAACAAGAAACTGTTGCACATAATCAGATAGTAATGGACAAGAATGCTGAAACAAATGTGATGAAAGTATGTGAAGAAGTTGGCACCTTCAGAGATGAAGCAATTGCCAAGCTAGCTGTAGATATCACCAAGGGGGAGAAAGTTGTAAAAGAACAAGTTGAAAAACTATCTGAACAAGCTCAAGCAGCTGTAAAAGAACAAGTTGAAAAACTATCTAAACAAGCTCAAGTAGGTGTGGATGGTCTTGTAAAAGATATGAAAGCAGACATCCTAGCCCAACTCCAATCTATCAAATTCTATATTTATGATACAGTTGTATGGGTAAATAATCAGAATTTCCCTAATGCCCAGCTCAACCCTACCATCATTCCCAGCTTCTTAAATCCTCTTGAAGAACAACCTCCAGCAGATGCCCCAGCTCAGGCAACCATACCAGAAGGTGTGCCAGTCTTCTCACCCAGACCTGATGGTGATGTGACTGAGCCCCCTCTCTCCTATTCTGATATGTGGCAAGATGAAATTCCTCCTATTTCTCAAGGTGCCCCAAGAAAGAAAAGAAAATATGGTGATGGTGCTTCTGCCAGCCGTTCTGCACCTAGAAAAGAGCCTGCCCAAGCTTCTGAAGGTAGATCAGAAATTATTCACAATGAAGTTTGGAGTCCAACCTCCAAATCTATGATCCTTGATACCCTGAAGTTAGTAACAGATCATGGTGAGAACAGAGATCACTATTACAGTTATTCAGAATGGAAGGCTTGTGAAGCATCTCAGATCAAGATCAGACTTCATGATAGGAATTGGGGATACAACAACCCAGCTGCTCCTCCTAGGCCCAGAACTTATTTTCCTAAACCTTTCAGTTACCTAGAGAGGCAAGAGCTGAAGAGAGAAAGAATGCACAAAGGAGCCCCTTCTTGAGTCTATGAGAATGTGGAAATGGATATTTTAATCTGTTAAAAACATTTATATATATATATATATATTTTTGATTCTGATTATGGCTATTTGATTCTTTATCCTGCTTCAGTTTATTTTCTTTTGGTATATGTGTGTTGTTCTTTTTACTTTAAGTAATTCACCTTAGTATAGAGGGTGCTGACATCTACAAATAGGGGGAGATTGTTGGGATTTGTCTCCACAATACCTCAGATTTGTAGGAGGTCAGACCTTGAACTAAGATGAATTAAGGTGTATTTGATATTATGTTTCAAGTTGTAGGTGTACAGGTTCTCATTGCCAAGTGTAGACCAAAGTCAGTCTGTAATGGATCACCAAACACAGAACCATACAATGTAATCCCTCATTGTGTGATCCAAAGTGTTGGCCTATGTATAGCCTCTCTATTGGGATACACTTCCTTCATGCACTTGGATTGGTGGACTGAAGTGTTGAAGATTATCTTTTCAGAAGAAATTTTTCTAAGTCCACATACTCGAGTAGCCTTCTTCATATACTTGAGTAAGTGACTTAGTACTCGAGTAGATCCTCAGACATACTCGTGTAGACTCTGTATACTCGTGTAGATAAGTTTACTCGAGTAGATAGTTAGTCACTCGAGTAAGTCATATATTATACTCGAGTAGATCCTTCTGTTCTTAGATCCGAAATTTTCTCTAAGTCCACATACTCGAGTACCTCCTTTTATACTCGAGTAAGTGAGTCTGCACTCGAGTAAGTTGGGTTACATACTCGAGTAGACTGTATTATACTCGAGTAGATGATAACTTGCACTCGAGTAGTTGGTTAGTTACTCGAGTAAAGGTTCTGTTCATACTCGAGTAGATCTGTGCTTCTCATCTCAAAAAATTCTAGAGTCTACATACTCGAGTAGTTCCCTATATACTCGAGTAAGTGACTCTGTACTCGAGTAGTCGTTATTCATGCTCGAGTAGTTCCTTTTTTATCTTATCGGAGAAATTTTCACTAAGTGTCTTTACTCGAGTATATACTCTCATACTCGAGTAATTCGAAAATCACTCGAGTGTTCATCTCTGAATCACTCGAGTAGCTTCTCTTCTTATACTCGAGTATTCTCCTTCTATCCACTCGAGTATATACCATCTAATACTCGAGTATGTCTCTTCTATAACTCGAGTATATCTGTTTAAATTTTCCTGAAATTCTCTAAGTCAATTTCGCTGTGTATTTCAAATTAATCATTTCTGATTGGTCCACGTGTCATCCCTAATTAATTTTCTGACCGTTGGAGTCCACCTATAAATAGGTCCTCTCAGATTTGACTAATAACACGTTTACAGAGGTTTTATTTTAAGAAAGAGAAAAAGTTCCGTGAACCCTAATTTCTCACGCCGCCGCCATTGACGTTCACGGAAGAAGCTCTGGATCGACGATCTTCGATCGCTGTTTTCAACTCTGATTCTCCAGCGATCCAGACGAAAGTTAATCACTCGATCTCGCCAAGCCTCAAAGATTTCAGATCTATTTTCTCGATCGGGGTGATTCCGTTTTTCAGATTTGTGGATCTCTCTCAAGTCGTCTTCAACATACTCTGATTAAGCCAAAGTTCTTAAGGAAGAAGACTTTCAAGATCCAGATCTGAGAATATTACTGTTTGTATTTTATTTTCAAACCAAATCTCTTTGTAGGAGTTTCTCTCCGAGTTTTGTAGGAAGGCTTTATCTTCCGAGTTTTGTAGATCCGATTTGGATCGAGTTTGTAGGAACGTGGTTCCGAGGTGTAGGATTGTTTTCAATCCGAGATAGTGGAGTAGCCGAGTCTAGTGATTTGTTAGATCGGTGAGCAAAGTGGACGTACCCAAGATTGGGGAACCACTGTAAATCTCTTGTCGTCTGTGATTGCTTGATGTGTGCTGTGTTAATTTTTTTTATTCTGCTTTTGACACGCACTTCACCTATTCACCCCCCTCTAGGTGATTTAGGCTAACAACTTAGTACTCTCAAAAGACTCATGCAATAAATGACAAAATGACCCAACAGACTCATGCAAATGAAACATGACAGAAACTACATGTAACATCCTTTTTCCCTTCTAGACCCCTTAACACACACATTAGGGTAGGACATGTGGTGAGTGTGGTGGGTTAGACTAGATAGTGACCTTAGGACCCAATGAGTTAGGGTAAGCTCATATAGGACCCACTATACTGCTCCATTCAACTCAAGCCAATCTAGCCTAAATTGAAACCACAAGTACAAAGTGGCCTCACCACAATGTTCTTAACCCTAAAGTAAAGCTAGGTGACCTAAAAGCCCCATAATAGGGCCACCAAAATGGCAAATTTGACCAAACTACCTTTAGGGTAAACTTAACCCTAAGTGGCTCAAGTAAGCATCACATGGTCAATTTCACCCAAAACTAAACTCCAAACCCTAATTGGAGTGCACTGGACCATGAAGCCCCATCACATGGTCACTCATTGATCCAATTTGACCAAGTCGACCCTAAAGTCAAACTTGGTCAATTTTAGGCCTAAGTAAAGAATTAAGGAGCCAAGCCCAATCCCAATGGGCTAAGGCCATAGAACATGGCCCAACCAATGTTGGGTGGTGTTATAGGGCTCATGACCATCAAGTGGGGCCAACTCACTCATCAAATTGACCAAGTCAATCCTAAAGTCAAACTTGGTCAACAATAGGCCTAAATGAGGAATTAAGAGTTAAGCCCAATTCCAATGGGCTAAGGCCCCATGATCAGCCCATCCTATAGCCCATTAGCCCAATGACCATCCATGCCCTCTGAAATTAGAGAGAGATGACATGCCTGGAGCCATTTTGGTCATTTCCCCTAAAATCAAGAGAGAGAAGAGAGGGAAATGAGGATTGGGAGCCATGTGTCCTTCCTCCTCCATTCCTAAGCTTATTTATGAACCCACACAGTATTTCCTAGTTGGATTCAAGGGGTGGTGGACACTTGGAGCTCATGGTGAAGCATCAAAAGCTTGAACTGAAATTCCCATGGTGATATCTCCTTATACAACCACATCCAGCCAAAACCAACCCTTCCATTAGCTTTAGCGAGCTAAGAGGAGCAGAATTTTATACCTAGATAAAGCATAAGGTGGAGAAACAAATTCGGGAGCAAGCTCTCTAGAGAGGAAAAATTCCATGGCAAACCGTCGTCGCCGCCGCCGTCGGGCCCCAATCAAGATCTGTTTCTCCTCCTCTCCCTCTATGCTAGCTTCCTAGATCATTTAAGAGAGACTTCGAGCGCAATTGAGCTTTGATAAAATCTCAAGCTTTTGAGCTTTCTCAGGATCGCCGGAGAGGCGATTTCCGGCCACCATTCCGTCGCCAAATGATGGCCATCACCTAAACAGAGGTGGTGGTGGTAGGCAACCATGGAGGTCAAGGCGTGGCTGAGAAATGAGGTTTGAAGAGTCTCCAGGTTGGAGCAATCTCGGACCTTGGCTGGAGGTGGAAGATGAATGGATGCCATCCGTTATTTCTTTGAGATTCGTGCTGTATATAAATATTAAACTTTAGTATTCTGTCACACTTATTACAGTACTTTACGGGCTAATTTTAGGCCCATTAGAGAGAGATTATAAAAAAAAATTCAACATAGAAAATGTAGCCCTGTTTCTTACTTTAATTGGACACCTTAATCAAGACATTTGGAGCAATGTTGCTCCTTGTAGGGCTATTCTCCTAAGACTGCTCCTAGCCTAGGTCAAAAATTAAAATGACTGTCCATGCTAAATTACAACTCCACATGTAATGAAATTTAGATCATGCATGTGTATATACTAGACTTAGACTGTGCTTAAAAATCAGAATTTTTGGAGGACATTTTTCTATAGTTTTAGTATATAATTTGATTTATCAAATAAAGGCAATTTAGGGAGATTTTCAACTTCAAATTCCCCGAAATTTGGGTGGCATGAATCTAATGTCTTTTTAGTGCCGTGGTAAAAATTTAAAGTCATTTAGACCTTTGCATGTTAGAGGATCCAACTTGTATGGTGAAGGTATAGATGAGTATGGTGTGCCAATAGTAAAAAGGGAAAAATGAGAATTATGCCCATTTGACTCACTTCATGCCAATGGAATGTTGGCTAGAGGTTTATGGATGTGAAATACTCCTTTCATGGGAAAATTGGGATTTTTGGAATAAAAAATCCAATAGTTTAAATTTATTTCAAAATTAGCACACTTATATGTCATGATAGGCAATTAGGACATATGAACTTGGAAAATTCTAAATCATTGTCACAAGCCTTAAAATACCATTTTATTTCTTGGAAAATTTATTGAAATTTTTGGGAATTATTTCCTCAGTAAATAGTACATATTCAAATTATACCCTTATTTGATATTGATTAAAAGTGGGACAAATAGTACTTGAAAAATTATGAAAATTTTTCTTGACCATCATTTCAGTACTGTGCACCTCTGTAATTTTTATTAAATATTTTGGATGATTGGTTATGATATTTATAATAATAAGGGCATTTTGTAAATATCTTGAGTTGTGGTAATAATAGGTCAAACTTTCCTGGAAAATTATGAAAATCTATTTAGTCATTACCATGATGATCCTAACATCTAGAAATTTTATCTGAATTTTTGAGTGATTATTTTTGGTACTTTATTTGTAAAGGGGCAATTTTGTAATATTAGTCATAAATAGAAAACATTGGTCAAACCATTCTGTAAATTTGGATATTTTGTACACTGATCTTTTATACCAAGATGAACATTAGATAAAATAATTAGACCTTGAGGACCTCTGGTTTTGATAGTTCATGTTCAATGTGACTTAGGTAACTTAATTAAATTATTTTACTTATTGCCCAAAATGATTAGAAAAATTATGGATTTCTGATTTACCATTGATTACCATATGATGAACTCATGATAAAAATTTGGAGGTCTTGAGCCCAAGGAATTGGAAGTCACCCCACATGGGCTAAGGATAGGCCTTGGGCTGCTTTCAGTAAAAAATGACATGTAGTGTTAGGTTATTCAAACCATATAAAAATGTTACCCAGCCACCTAAAGTCATGATTAAAGTCTTGGTGCATCATTAGGAGTGTTTTTAATTCATGAAGATCAACATGTTGGGTATTGTATCCACAATAACCTAGATTTGTATGAAGTCACCCTTGAACTAAGATGAATTAAGTTTGTATTTGATGCTCTTTTCAAGTTGAGTGCTTGAAGGTCATAACTGCCAAGTATAGACAAATGTCGGTCTACAATGAGTCATTAAACACAGGACCATACAATGTAATCCCTCATTGTGTGATCCATGGTGTTGACTCATGTGTAGCCTCTCTATTGGGACACACTTCATTTTCAAAGTACTAAAGTAATGGAAGAAAGAAAAGTTGTTGTATACCTTGAAGAAAACATTTTCCAGAAAGTCAAAATTTCTCTAAGTCCATTACTCGAGAAGGACATCTTGAACACGAGTAGTGTTGGAATTATTTCTCGAGTCTGCTCAGTGTAGTTTTCGATTAGTAGAAACTATTACTCGAGAAGGCTTTGTTTAGTACTCGAGAAAGTCATGGAGTACTCGAGTAAGACTTACCTTCTTCTCCATTTATCTCAAAAATCATTTTAGAAATTTTGTAAGTCTTGTACTTGAGTAACATAAGCCATTACTCGAGAAGGCCAAGCCTTGTCTCAAGAAAGTAGAAGACTAGTACTTGAGTAAGAATAAGTTAAGTTTCAAGAAGTCTATTTGTTCTCGAGAATTAAAGTTAGTTCTCGAGAAGTCTTTATCTAGTTCTCGAGTAATAAAAGTTATTTCTCGAGTAATAAAAGTTATTTTCCTTAAGGACTTGTTCTCAAGAACCATACATCCTCTTCTCGAGAAACAACTATTATTCTCGAGTAGTCTTTTATTCACTCGAGAAATGCAGTTGATTTCCTGAATTTCCATTAAGTCCAGACGGAAATGTTTTAAAATTTAATCTCGATTCCTATTGGTCCATGTGTGCAGTCATTTATGATTATGACTGTTAGGCTTGCCCTATAAAAGGTCATATCAAATCGACTAACCCAAACAAACGAAATCAAGAGTTCTATATTGTATTATTCATTCTAAATCTAGAAAGCTGCCACTCTTCATCGTCATTCTCGCCGCTGCTCTTCTCCGATCCAAGTGATTCAGAATAAGAAGGTATCAACAGATCAAGGCGTTCAACCTCTACAGATCTATTTCTTGATCGTGTTGAACCTAAGTTTCCAGATCCAGAGATTTCGCCGCAGTCTTCTTCGATCTATTTCTGACTGAGCTTTAAGTTTTAAGAAGGAAGAAAGGCTAAAGTCTCAGATCTGGAATTATATCTATTTGTATATTTTTTCTGTACAACATCTTTAATCTTGTAGGAGATTCTTATCTGAGTTGTAAGAGTTTTGTTCTCCGAGAATTTTTGTAGGAGTGTTTTGACTCCAAGTTTTAGGGGCATTGCTCCGAGTTGTAGGATTGGTTTTCAATCCGAGATAATAGTGAAGTAGCCAAGTCTAGCGTGGTGCTAGATCGGTGAGGTGGAGAGTGGACATACCCAAGGTTGGGGAACCACTATAAATCCTGTGTTTTTTGTGGCTTGTTTGTTTATTTTCTGCGCTCCGTTCTTTCAAGTTTTTATTTCACAAAAAGACGTAACCTCAACTATTTACCCCTCTCTAGGTGATTTAGGTAGACAACTAAAAACATCAATTGGTATCAGAGCGAGGTTGTTCATCAAAAGGTTAACACCTTGAACAAATCTGCTCCTAGTTGTCTTTAGAGGATACAAGTATGGACAGAGCCAAGGATTTTGCTAAGCTTCTCTTGTGCACAAAGACTAACTTTGTTATGTGGAAATAAAGGATAAAATTCTTCATGCAAGCTATAGATCCAAGCATTTTTATGATAGTGGAAGAAGGAACCTATGTTCCAATGACAGCCTCCACCATTGACCCAACAAAGCAAGTTCAAAAGAATCTTATGGATCTTGACAAAGATGAGATTGCACTTGTCTCTTTAGACAAGAATGCCAAAAATATCATCGCAAGTGCAGTCGATGATTCTATGTTGTAGAATCTTATTCACTGCCAATCCGCCAAGGAAATGTGACAATCACTCATCGTCTTGATGGATGGTATCAAAGAGGTAAGGGATGACAGAAGATCCCTCCTGAATCCGAAATATGAAGCATTCAGACAAGGTCCCAAGGATTCTATTACTGATACATTTAAAAGTTTCTTCAAGATTGTCAATGGTCTAAGAGTCTATGGCCGGGTCTTCACTAATAGAGAACTGAATGACAAATTTCTGAGATCCCTGACTAAGGAATGGGACAATAAAGTCTGTGCAATCCAGGAGTTTGGTAAGCTGGCAGAGACTGAACCTCAGAATCTCTTTGGAAAGCTTATGTCATATGAACTCCAGATAAACTCAAGAAAAGCTGAAGAAGAGAAAAGATGGTCTTCATCAGAGGAGAAGTCTGTTGCTCTAAAGGCAGACATCTCGAGGAAGTCAAAACTGCATCTCCTGCTCCCGCACAGGAAGAGAGTGAAGAAGAAGCTTCAGAGTCAAGTACCTCGGGCTTAGAGCTATATGAAGGAGAGTTTTCTCTTTTCTTAAGGCAGTTCAAGAAGTTCTTGAACAATAAGAAACAGTGGAGAGGCAAAGATGCCTCGTCAAGAAGATCACATCATGATGGTGATCGTCACAAGAAAGGCTCAAATAGCCAAGACAGGTATCACTCGAAATCGAACAATCATAATTTTTCTGACATTATTTTTTATTGTTGCAATAAGCCAGGACACGTCATAGCTAATTTCCCTCACAAGAAGGAGGGTGGAAGAAGAGAGGAGAAGAAATCTTCTTATAATAAGAAGAAAACTGAAAGAAGCCTGGTAGCTAAGAAGGCCAAGACCCTCAGTGACACAGACTCATCTAAGTTTAGTGATGAAGAAGAAGCCTACTTTGGGCTCATGACACATACAGATGAAGAAGAAGAATCCCAGTTAACTGGGAAGGTAAACTCTCATACCCCTCTCTCGGAATCAGATGCTTCTGACCATGATCATGAAGACTATTCATCTGATGATGAATCTGAACTCATGACTTAATATAAAGAGTTGATCAAGGCTTACGACAAATGTCGAAGAATCGCAAGAGCTCAAGCTAAGGAGATTAAATCTCTTAATGCTGAGGAGAGCAATCTGAGGGAGGAACTCATAATGATGGACTCACTCAAAAAGGAATTCCATGATGTGATGGATGAATATAATAAAGCTCTTGAGCACCTAAACCTGAAGGAGAAAACCATTCAAATGTTAGAAGAACAACTTGATGCTGAAAAGAAACTTGTTGAAAGTTTCTCCAAGCCCAAGATAGTCCTTCCACTTGTGGCTGAATTCTCTGCTCAGGGTAAAGGAGCTGGCTTAGGCCATGTGGCTGCCCTGGTAAATCTTTTAGGAGAAATAAAGCCCAAAGAAGAAATAAGGCTGTCAAGAAAGCTCTAGCCAAAGTAGAAGGGGAAAGCTCCTCAAGACAAAACTTCGTTTAAAAAGGTTATCTTTCCAACAAACGAGTTTGATCTTGATTCATCCTACAGTCACTTTACCATGCCTACTTATGTAGAGCCCAAGTCTCGGTATCAAGGATGGACCCGTCCCCGGAACTTTGGTGAAAGTGTCTACAAGGAACCTTTTGAGGAGATCACTCTTCAGAGCTACGACCCTTATAGTCATGGTCATAACATCAAGAAAGCTCCAAAAGTTAAACCTGTTGTGGAAAAGCCTCTTAAGGAGAAGAAGTCATGTGAGTGCCATCACTATTAAGCTTCTACCTCCAAGTCTGTTGCCCCTGCTAGACCACACTCTCAAAAGGTTAAGCAGGAGAACTTTAGGCAAAGATACAACAGGTTTCACTGTAGGTGTTGTGTCAAAATTGGTCACTTTGCCATAGATTACTGGTTTAACCCCAGATATTATGTAACTCCTCAAGTTAATAATGTGAGAAAGACCACTCACAATGTTAACACACGTAGGGAGAGTATGCTAACTAGAGACCAAGGACCCAAACAAGTTTGGTTTCCTAAGGCAACTTGATTCTACTTTTGCTAGAATGTCCAAAGGCCACCAAAAATCCTATATGGTATTTGGACAGTGGATGCTCTCGGCATATGATCGGGACTAGAAGCCTACTCCAGAATTATTCTCCAATCATGACGGCCAAGGGTCATCTTTGGAGGTTATGACAAAGGGATTACAAAAGGCTACGGTATGATTACTAATGGTAGTGTATTCTTCTCAGATGTGGCTTATGTTTATGGATTGGAACACAGTCTTATGAGCATAAGCTAGCTCTATGATAAAGGATACATAGTAGAATTTCATGCAGACAAGTGTTTGATAAAATCGGTCAATAACTTAGTAACGATTCTATCAGGCACTCGTAGTAGAAATATATTTTGTTTAAATTTTATTTGCATAGACTCTTCAATGCCAGTGTGCTTTTTGGAAAAAGATAGTACGTCTCTTGGTGACCAATGAAACAAGAGATTAGCACATATAAATTACAAAACTATTAATAAATTATTTTCTCTTAATTTAGTACGTGATGCACCCAACGTTAAGTGCATTAAAGATAGACCTTATCACGCATGTGTAAAAGGCCAGCAAACAAGGGCTACTTTTAAAAGCATTATTGGTAAAGATTCTAATAGGTGTTTACACTTACTTCATATGGACTTGTTCGGTCCACTGCAAATTCGAAGTTTGGGAGGTAAGGATTATACATTGGTTATTGTTGATGATTACTCTCGCTTTGCGTGGGTATTCTTTCTAAAACACAAGTCAGATACCTTTGATATCTTTACTAATTTTGTCAGGCAAGTACAAAATAAATACAGGTGCTCCATTGTCAAAATTAGAAGTGACAATGGAACATAGTTCAAGTCTGGTGCCATGACAGAATTCTGTGAAAGTCTTGGCATCTTTCATGAGTTTTCCTCTCCTCGTACTCCTCAATAGAATTGAATTACTGAGAGAAAGAATAGAACACTCATAGAGGCTTGCAGAACTATGTTATGTGATGCCTCACTACCAAAATATTTCTGGGCTGAAGCCGTCAACACAATATGCCACGTGCAAAATCGAGCATTCATAAACAAGAACCATAATAAGACACCTTACGAACAACTAAAGGGCAGGAAACTGACTATTTCATATTTTAAAATATTTGGTAGCAAATGCTTCGTACTTAACGATGGGAAGTATCACACGACTAAATTCAGTGAAAGGAGTTTTGAAGGTATTTTCATAGGTTATAGTATCCATAGTAAGACATATAGTATTTTTTATAAGAAAACCCTGGTTGTAGAAGAATCTATCAATATTTTATTTGATGAGACGAGCTTGCTGTAAGGCAATTCTTCTAGTGTGTTTGTTGAAGATGCAGGTTCAAGACTAAAGGAATTAAACTTGGATTAGCCGACTGAAGAAAAAGCTCAAAAGTTCATCAAGATCACCACTCCAACCCCAATTGGAGAGGATGATCACCATGATGAAGATGTCATTCAAGTTAATGATGTCACTCCAGTGATAGAGGAAGCTCCAAATGCAAGAACCCTAGAGCTCAGACACGTGAAGGATCACCGAATTAATCAAATCATAGGAGATCCCTGGGATGGTTTTAGAACTCATAGAAATACAACTAATCAAAATCTATATTTAAGTTTCCTCTCGCAGGTTGAACCAAAGATGTTTGAGGAAGCAAACTCAGATGCATCTTGGATAATGGCAATGGAAGAAGAACTGAATCAATTCAAGCATTACTAAGTCTGGAAGTTTGTTCTAAGACCCAAAGGTAAGAATGTTATCAAAACAAAGTGGGTCTATAAGAACAAGTTGGATGAAGATGGAACAATTATAAATAACAAGGCCAGACTCATCGCCAAGGGATATAAACAAGAAGAAGGAATCGACTTTGATCAGACATATGCTCCAGTTGTAAGGCTGGAGACAATCAGGGTTTTCCTAGCATATGCAACACTTAAGGGCTTCACTGTCTATCAGATGGACGTGAAGTCGGCCTTCCTTAATGGTGACATAAAGGAAGAAGTGTATGTGGAACAACCTCCAAGTTTTGTTGATTCTAACCATCTTGAGCACGTTTATCTTTTGTTTAAAGCTTTATATGGTTTGAAACAAGCTCCTCGAGCTTGGTATGAGATGATGTCTAGCTTTCTTCTTGAGAACAAGTTCACAAGAGTAAAGATAGATAAGACATTATTCTTAGGGAAATAAATGGCAAGACTTTGCTAGTACAAGTCTATGTTGATGACATCATATTTGGCTCTACTAACGACAACCTTTGTAAAAAGTTTTCCAAACTTGTGCATGGGAAGTTTGAAATGAGCAGTATGAGAGAGCTGAAGTATTTCTTAGGACTTCAGGTGAAACAATCTAAAGATGGACTTTTCATCTCTCAGACAAAATTCACCAAGGAGTTAATTAAGAAATTTAGAATGGAGAACGCAACCTCTATGAGGACTCCAATGGGTTCAGCTATGTCTCTGGACAAGGATGAGAAAGGGAAACCTTTTGATGAAACCAAGTACAGAAGCATTATTGGATCCTTGCTCTATCTTACTACTAGTAGACCGGACATAATGTTTTCAACATGTGTGTGTGCTAGATTTCAAGTGAACTCTAAGGAATCTCACTATGCTGTTGCAAAGCGGATTTTGAGATATCTTAAAGGTACACCAAATCTTGGATTATGATACCCAAGAAGCAATGATAGCGAACTGATAGGTTTTTCAGATGCAGATTTTGCAAGAAGCAAAGATGACAGGAAAGGCACTTCTAGGACTTGTCAATTCCTAGGAAGAAGGCTTATCTCCTAGAGCAGCAAGAAGCAGAATTGTGTCGAAATTTCAATAGACGAGTTAGAGTATATCTCTATAGGAAGTTGTTGTGCACAACTGCTATGGATAAAAAACCAATTTGAAGACTGCAACATGAAGTTCAAGAACATTCTAATATTTTGCTACTCCTCCAGTGCAATTGTAATCGCCAACAACCCAGTCTCTCATAGCAGGACAAAGCACATAGAGCTGAGGTACCACTTTATTAGGGAGCATGTGGAGCATGGAGAAATAGATCTCCAGTATGTTCCAACTAACAAGTAGGTTGCAGACATTTTCACAAAGCCACTGGATGAGGCAAAGTTTTCGTTCTTCAAAATAGAACTTGGCATGCTCAACAAGGAAGAATGAAGAAGAAGGTCTCTAAACAGAGTTAAAGGATCGGGCTATACTTCAAAAAATCAAGAAAATTCTTCTCTAGACTTCATTTCTCGAGAAGACATTTACTACTCGAGTACTACAGATTACTACTCGAGATCCCAGCTGACTCCTGAGAAGTACTTCTCGAGTACTAGATTGATTCTCGAGAACCTCAAGTCTGCTTCTCGAGAACTTCAGAACTACTTCTCGAGAAAGTACTTCTCTACTCGAGAACTTTCTTGACTTCTCTCGAGAAATGACCTACCTTTCGAGAAGTCTGCTGCCGATTTTCTGTTTCAAGTTCAATATTTTGATATTCGCACCAGGACTCTACTATCGCCATATTTTCTAGTATGTTACTATTATTATTTCCTTAATCATCAAAAATTAAGACTTATATAAATAGATAAAGTCTGGAAAATCCAAAATTAATTACCTGATCTCTCAAACCCTTTCACGAGAAAAAGGAAAACTCTTCGTCTTCTCTGTCATCATCGTCCTCTTGCAGCCGCTTCAGTGCTTTCTCTAAGAAAGAGGATTTCAGTTCATCTCTCTCGATCAATGGCCCCTCCGTCAAAGGTTAGAACCGTCAGGGAACTCATTTCTACTGGAAAAGCCGATCTGTTAGATTATTTCCTCAACGTTCTACTGTTATTGGAAGCTGCCGGACTTACATTCATTTTGGAACACCCATGCAAAATTTTACTTCCAGATGTTGAAGAATTTTTCCAGAATGCCAAATTGAAAAGGAATGGGAAGATTCTCAAGTCCAAGGTTCGTTGAATCAAAGTTAAGCTAACTACTCCCATAGTCTCTAAGCTACTTCGATTGCCCATCATTGATGAAGAAGATGACCTAATTGTTTAATATTATGATCGGGCGTGCAAATTTTGTGGTGTATCTGTTAGTGTGTGCACCATTCACCGGCCTGATCTAAATGCAGAGAGCAAGCTCCTTATAGACATACTTGGAAAAATCCTTCTATGCCGCACCAGTTCAATTAGTTTCATTACAAATGACTTCTTTGATATGATGATAGCAGTGATATGCAGGAAGAAGTTTCAGTGGGGCATTATGATTTTTGATAAAATCAAGGACAGCAACAAGGCACCAAATTTTGGCTGGATTATCTCTCTTCTCCTTCATGAACTCAAGCAAGAAGTTTTTGATTTCTCTAAAGATACTTCTCTGCATTATATGAAGAAAGTCTCAATTTCCTCCATTCAAAGATGGGAACTCAATCTTCAGAATTAAGAGAAAAGGAAGTAAATAAGGTTCTCTAAACAAAATTAATTCATAAGTTTATTTATCAAAATTAAATCGCTAAAAATTAATTTAACTAACAATGATAAAATAAAAGACTAGCAATTTAAAAATTATAAAAATTCTATAAATAAACTCAATTAAATTGATGAAAATCACATAAAATTAAGAAGGGGTTTATTTATATTTTTTAGAATTTTTTTTAAGATAACAATACTAAAACAAAGAAAAGATAAATTAAAATCCTAATTTTATTTTGTTATTTCTTGGACTTCCCAAGGGCTACCCAGTGACGGGTTCGCAAGGTACTAGGCTGTTTTATGGGATGAAAGCCCAACACGGCCCGTTCCAAGAAATTAATTTTTGATTTTATATTTTTTTGTATTTTTGATAATAAAAAGAATTTTTTTTTTGATAATAAAAAGAGTTTTTTTTTGTATTTTTAAAGATTTTCCTCAAATTTTTTTTTTTTGAAATAAAAACATGAAATGGATTCCACCCCCATACCTAAAAATAAACATTGTCCCCGATGTTTTCAAGCCAAGTAGGAGGGGAAAAAATGCAATAAAAAAATTGCAATAATTTAAAGATAATCAAGGGGTGTCTCCCAAGAGCGCTTTTCTTTTTCCCGTCTTTAAGCTAGACGGTTTGGGTTAAGAAAATGGAAAATAAAAATTAAAGTGAACGGGCAACTCCCTTAATTCATGCTTTGGCGAAGATGCCAAATTTGCTTGCCCGGCTACTCCTCCGCTTTCTTCTTGATTTTCCTTCTTGCAGTTGACTTGAAAATTTAGATTCAAATCACCGATCCATATCTGAGGTGATTTGAATTTTTGTAGAGGAGCAGCAAATGGATCGTGGATGATGTTTAATTGCAACGGCTCCTCTTCTACATGACAATCGTTAGCATAAGGAAAATCAAAAGTAAGCGTTTCAGAAAAATCTTCGCAAGGAGGAGGCTCTTGCGAAGGTATAAGATTAAGCTCCGGTTGTTTATTTTCTAAAATTAATTTTTTATCCAAAAATTTACTGGAAATAAAATCGTTGGACGCATCAGGATCAAATATTTTTGCTCCTAAAAAGTCATAAATTGTGCATGGAGGAGAAAAATTGGAAGTCGTAGGAGGAGACACATGTTCTTCTTCTACTTCCTCCAGTGTGCCAATAAAATTAATAAATTTTTGATATAATAATTCTTCTTCCTCCTTTGAATAAGACACCAAGGGGGTACATGAAGATTCATGTTCCACCATAGGTGAAATATTTAAAGAAGAAGAAAAATTAGTAGAACAAGTGATAATTTCTTCTAAATTTTGGGGAGTATCAACTTGAAATTGTGTAAAGTCCCCAAAATTAGAAGAAGAAGTGTGTGGTGTGATAAAAGAAGGATAAAAATTCGGATCTAAATAATTATTCTCATCACTCGGGAAGTTTCCCGATTGATCTTGCGAACAAGAAAAACCAACATCCGAGATGGAAGAAGAATTTTTTAAATCGAAATAATTATTCATATTTGAATTGGAAAAAGTATTTTCATGAAAATTAGAAGGATTGGAAAATTTATTTTCATAAAAATTAGAAAAAGAATTATCATAAAAGTGAGAATAGTTATTTTCATAATTATTATAAAATTTATTTTCATAAGAAAGAGTTTGATAAAAATTATAATGATAACAATATTCACTTTGATGAGAACCACCACAATAATAACAAACAATTTGGCGTTGTCTTGCGGCTTTCAAAAGATTTACTTTGTGTGTAAGCTCGGCAATTTTAGCGGCCAATTGTGATAACATTTTTTATATAAAAGAAGAAAAAAAAAACAACCGTTAGCTAATTGAAATGAATTTGAAAAAGAAAATTAAAAAGAGAAATGGTGATAGAGAAAAGGAGGGATAAAAGTAATACAATTCGTGTTTTCAAAATATCAACAAAAAGATCCCCGGCAACGGCGCCAAAAACTTGATGAAGATTTTCTATAGTTTTAAAATATTATCCAAACTAAAATCTCAAATAGGCAAGTGTACCTATCGAAATATAGTATAGGAAATGTCGTATTAGACTCGGGGCCTGTTGAGTACTTCTACTCACGCAAATTAATATTATTTTATCTAAATATAAAAAGAGAAATGGTGATAGAGAAAAGGAGGGATAAAAGTAATACAATTCGTGTTTTCAAAATATCAACAAAAAGATCCCCGGCAACGGCGCCAAAAACTTGATGAAGATTTTCTATAGTTTTAAAATATTATCCAAACTAAAATCTCAAATAGGCAAGTGTACCTATCAAAATATAGTATAGGAAATGTCGTATTAGACTCGGGGCCTGTTGAGTACTTCTACTCACGCAAATTAATATTATTTTATCTAAATATAAAAAGAGATTATTTTAACTAAATGATGAATACTAAATAAAAAGTAGCACTTGATCTAGACTCACTTTGAACTAAAATAAACCTTCATGAAATAGCAAAAGTGCAAGCTCCTAATTACTTACTTCGACCGTGGAGGTTCCTAAAGTACAAAAGCGTCTCTCTCGAGCTCATGCTTCTGACTAACCTTAGGTTGATCGATTAAGACCTCTCGGCCAGTCGAAACCCCTAAGCTTGCTTTAGGTGGTAAACCCCTCTATTGGATTTGACTCCAATCCGGCAGATTTATGTCGTCCTCTCTCGAGGAGTGCATTCAACTCCTTTTATCCTTGAGCGATCTACTCGTATCCACAACCTCTCGGTCATTTAAGATACGGATCTAGGATCGAATAACAAATCCGCGAAATATGAATTCGATACAGAATAAATCAAAGATAAATCGATAGCGAGCAAAAATAGAGAGCTTGACACGTTTTTGAGAAAATAAATAAAGTTAGCTTTATTCAAAGTTTGTCTTGATCAAGTGCTGAGAAAATTAGCTACATGACATGAAAAGGGAGGTACATAAACAAGAAAACATAATTGCTAAAAGTAAATTGCTTGAAAACAAAACTAAGTTATGAATGAAAAGTACAAGAGAGAAATGCATAAAAAAAAGGTAAACTAAGCTACAACAAAAGCCTAAAACTTGCTCCTAATCTTCCTCCTGAGCTTCTGGACTCATCTGTTATTTATAAATTTTTCTGCTTGGGAGTCACGCCCATTGGTCACGCCCGTGTCACAGGGCGTGTCAGGCTCGGAAACTGCAGTCTTGAAAGCCCAGGAACGTTGGAGAAAAACCGCCAAAAATCGCCGTTTTGCGGGTCACGCCCCTAGGTCACGCCCGTGACCTAGGGCGTGTCTAGTCTGTTACAGGAAATGGCGGGAAATGGAAACGGCGGGAAGTAATTCTGGCGTTTCTGAAGTGGTCACGCCCGTGACCTAGGGCGTGTCTGACTGGGTCAGCAAAACAGTTGGAAACGGCGCAATCTGGGATTAATTTCGCAGTTTCGGGTAGGTCACGCCCTAGGTCACGCCCGTGATAGTGGGGCGTGTACTTGAGAAATGGTACAGAATTGTCCCGGGATGATTTCTGGAGAAAAATATTTTTTTGAACTAGACACGCTCGTGTTCACACCCTCGACACGCCCTCGACATGCCCGTGTCTCGGGGGCGTGTACTTTTGAAACTCTCCAGATTTGTAGAGGACGTCGTCCTCTTTCCGTTGACTAGTTGCAAGTCCCGTAACTCTTCCTGGTTTGAAAGTTATGACCATTTGAAGTTCAGCTATCCGATACAAAAAATGTTCATTTTCTCCGTTTCAATTCCTGATTCGTCCTGCAAGCTCCAAATTGCTATTCACAGCCCAGATTGACCTAAAATATGAAAATAAAGCAATTATAATCATAATTACTAAAATATAACTATAATCTTATTATTAATTAAATAAAAACTATATGAAAATAACTATAATTAGTGAGTTATCAACGTACTCGGCCGGATCTGCTCGCCCGTTCCATTGACTTCCTTTCGTCGGGCTAAGCTCCACGAACTCCAAGCTCACCCCGACGATTGTCGAGCCCGTACTCGGCACGCTGGGCTTAGCATGCTCCACTGAACTCGCCCGGGGCTCTGGGGCAGTCTGAGCCAGCCGGTTTGGCTCCTGTTAGCCCATTCGCTGGATACGGGATTGTACAATCTGCTACCCTCATGATAACACAAATTATTATAACCACCTACAAACTAATTGATTAGGTAGGCACCATACTGACCTCGTGTTTTTATCATTTTCCGAGTTTTCTGCATAAAACACCTTGCGATTCTGTTATTGGTACTCTATTTGACAGTTTGCGTGCTTGGCTTACTTTAGAGCTAAGTTAGTTTGATTTACCCGGTTTGTGGGAGCGTTATGCGACCAACAATAATTTGACGTCATTTGTAGGAAAGTGTCCCCAAAGCTCTGAGTAATTTCATAAGATTGTGCTTGTCCTACATGAGTGCTCCCAACTGACATCATTGGCAAAGACAAACGCTCGCACAATAAACAAAGGTGCTCTCCAGGAACATGTCAATCAAGCCTTCGACAATTCTCCAGACAATATTGTTCCGCCTCTCGAATAGGACATCACCGCACTGGCGACATCCATATATAGAGGGGAGCACCCACCAAATAGAGGAACGTCAGGCTCAAGCGCTCCCCCATAGTAGAGGATTTATGGGTGTCTCACGCCACCGGCTCATCTTTCGCTCCAGGTATCCAACCATCGCTATCCTTGGATCGTGCTTGGCTTGAAGGGTTTTCTCGCATCAAGGGTTATGCATAGAGCTAGTTATTGAATGCCACAAGAATCGACAAAAGATTTTTTTCATGAAGAATCGCATCAACGACAGAGCGAGAAAAGGAAAGAAGAGCATGGTCTGCCTCCGATGCCTAAGAAGAACGATGGATTCATGGTGACTCCCTCCAAAGAGGGGGCACCAAGGACATCAACACTTCACCCCCTCAATTCCTCTCGCACTGAGATCCTACTCTCCATTCATGATCACCCTGATCTTCAGAGACCTAGGACTCTTTCCATAAACTTTGAAGATCAATCAAAGTTCTGCAACTTCCATCAAAGTTATGGGCATGACAAAGAAGGATGTTTGCGCATAAGAGGAGAAATCGAATTCATACACTTCGGATTCCTCAAACAATTTCTGCAAAAAAAAACAATAAGAGAAGCCCGCCCAGAAAAGCCCACTAGGGGCAGATGGAGAAAAAGGCACCCTTGAATCCTATGAAGTAGTAGGTGAGCGAGCTGTAACGTCCCAACATTTTTATCAGACTCGCATCGATAATTAAATTGATTAAATCCCGATAATGAGATTATTAAAAATCAGTGTCGATTCGACGTCGCACGTTTATTTTTGATGTTCAAGTTTTTCCGATTGATTTTGCGACGTTCGTTTCGTTTTCGTTTAAATTTAGTTATACAAATAATTGGAATTACATTTCTCTATTATTGAAGTTGGTTTTGGTTTAAATGGGTCGGTTGTTTCCTGAGATATAAATATATATATTATATTGTACAAAAATTGATAGCTAATTTAGGTGGTGGTCGGCTTCTAGCAACTATTTTTGACTAGTGGACTTTCAATTACTGCGAAACTTATCTCTCAATTTATGAAAAGCAATAAGAAGAACAAAAATCTTCAAAATATGGTTTACAAATCCAATAAAGATAAATTCTCAAACATACATAGATATTAACAGAAAATCATCATCTCAACAAGAATAGTACTCTCATCATACAAGACTATGAAAAATTTGTTCATGGTAATAGAGACACAAGACAATCAAAAAGATCTTACAAAATATGATGAATGAAATTGAAGTGTTGTAGGAGAAAGCCTTGAAATTTCTTCGCAAAACAATCTTCTTCTACTTGGTGCTCTAGACTCCTTCTCCTACAAGTTATTGATGGTGCTCTGATGGCCTAATTCCACCCCCCCCCCCCCCCCTCCACTCATGGTATCTTTTTATGCTAGCCAAACCCCCTATTAGCCCTCATATTTTGGCTCCAAGAAAAATCATAAAAGATATGTTTACTAATATAAAATCCTTTTTTAATGGAAAATCCTTTTAAGAAATATGCTTGGTTTTCTTGTAGAATTCCAGCCCCTTTAAGATGATATTTTGCTCTTTTATTTTATGTCAAACTGAACCAAAGCCTACATAATTTCGGGATTACATTTGGCGCCAAAATCAGAATTTGAAATTTGAAATTCGAATTGCAGTTTGTTGCAACATTTCTGCAACAATTTTTCCAGAAAATTGAATTGACTTAGCTCAACGTCTATAAGTCTAATTTCTTCAGCATTTCTACTATAAAGACATAGAAAAATGGCGTTATTTCCTAACTTATAAATTTATTAAATTAATGATATTTTACTCACTTAAATTCATTTTTCTCAAATATAATGAACATAAAATCATCGAAAATGGATTAACATAACTTCACTTTAAGAAGTTATCACATTCCTCCCCATACTCTATTTGGAAAGTTATCTTATGAAATGCAACTCAATTTAAGGAAGGAGGAATGTTGGATATTGTATCCATAATAACCCTGATTTGAAGAAGTTAGAACCCTACAAGCTAAGGTGAATTGTATACATAATAATAATAAAGCATGGAAAGAACAAGACATATAAAATTAAGAATTAAACGAATTCCAAGTCAAAACATTTAAATTATATATATATATATAAAGGAGTTCTATATTGGGCCAACCAATATCCACATCTATCAACTAAAAAACAATTAAGCCTTTTTTCCCTAGCTTTTCTAGTGTTGTCTGTCGAAATACTCCTTTGGCTTCGGATAATATCTTGGCTGAGCTGGATGAGCATTTGGGTCATCAAAGTTGTATTTCCTGAAATGTAGTCTTTGTTTGGCGCATGATACCTCATACTTGTGTCATTCATCAGTGCTATAATGATCCCATCTATTTTCATTTGCTAAGTCCACGATCTTGAAGGTGTCCAAAATGATACTCTTGGAAATTTGGCTCCATACCTCAGTCATTTCTCTATTAGGATCAGACCTGACAGCAGACGAGAATTCACCATATTTTCTCCTTTTCTGAACTTGTTGGGGTATGTCTTCAACTATCTGAACTTCTGGATGAACAGCAGCATCAACATCATATTCTGGTTCAAATTGAGGGAAATCCTAAGTGTTAGTCAGTACTGAGAATAATCCTAAGTAAGATTGACATGAACTTCCACTAGAGCAGGCACCACAGGTTCGAGAATTCTAGCTTGAGTCTGACCTTGCCCACCAAATATCTCATTATGAAGCCAGCTGAAATTATCATAATTGTAGGTGTTGACTCCCTTGAAGTTTTCTACCATGGCGGCTTCAAGGGCTGTCACATTAGCTTTCAACTCAACCTCCCCCTTTTTGACATCTTCAAGTACCGTGGATGCTATAACATTGGAATAGTGGACCATTTGGTCATCAAAGTAATTCATTCCTTCATTCTAGGCAGTAATTATTATTTTGGCGTTGGCGTCAACGTTTTGAAGCCCTACCATAGTATGAATAATTGCTTGGCCGCCTTGTACGAACCAAGAGTCCAACCTACATCAAGTTTGTCAAAACGCACCTTGATAGATGCAAGGTCGTTATTCATGTCTTTCTTTGTTTCCTTGACTTTCGTTAACACTTTATTCAAGGAGCGATCAAACCTTGTCTTTGCTTGGCCAACAGGGATTCTATGGATTTCAGGATAGAGATATTTGCACTTGTAAAAGGTTTATTTACAGCTGGAACACTGGGAGGGGAAGGGAGATCTTCACTTCCCTAGGAGTCAATAGAACACTCTTTCATGGGAGTAATACGAGCTTTAGAAAGCAACTTAGGAGCAGGATCCTTGAGGATAGGGGGATGCACCTCTACATCTCCTTCCTCATCAGAAAGATCAACCACCTCTACCTCCTCCACTCGAGGTCCACCTGGAATATCAGCCATTCTTCTTTGAAGGTTTCTAGCAAACCTATTTTATGCATCGAGGCCAAGGGGTGATTTTGCTCCCCCTCAGTCCTTACAGGTAGAACATCGAGGAGATTTACAATCGAATTCTCTGTGGCAAATATCACAGTAGAATCATTGAAATTATCAACAACGAGATCATCCTCATCAGCAATATTATAGTCTACAACATCTAGCTCAGTATCATCAACTGACTCACCCAAATCATCAGCACCGGCACTAACCTCCAGATCAGTAGCAAGCAGAACATTGTCAGCTACTATCTAATGCTAAGCCTCATCATACACTAACTCAGCAGCAGTAGTACGAGCAATCTTTGCAACCTCTGTAAGAAGATCAACTGTCTCTACAACTGTTACTACAACATCTGGAACTAGAACTGAAACCTCTGCAGCTGGAGATGGTATCTCTAGCTCAGAACTACCTAGAGCATCTGTCTCTACAACACTAGGAATGCTCAAGGGCACTATCTCAGTGTCCACTTGTGTTTCAGCAGGCTCCCCCTCAATTCCTGCACTCAATCTCTCAGGAATCTCACTGGGGGTAGGAGAAGAAATCCTTTCTTTGGGGACTCCCTGCTCCTCCTCTTCAGGAAGCATTCTGGCTCCACCTGGCCTCTGGATCCTCCTATCCCACCTCGAGAAGATGGATGAGTTGATTTTCTTCAGGTGGTGGATAAGGATGCCTTTGGACAAGTCAAATGTGTCTCTGTCCATCTGATTCAAAACGACGGGAAGGAGTAGGCGAAATCGGATGGCTTCTTTCCACGAATAGGAAAGAAATTTGCCCCGAGTCCTTTTAATATATATATATATATATATATATATATATATAAAATTTAAGACATGGGAAACGGCGCGTACCTGAAAACTACGGCTCTTCAGATCCAATATAAGGAAAAAACATTGACTTAAGTATAATTCGTCGAGATTAACCGGAAGATACACCAAATTCGTCGAGTTTCGTATTGACTACTAACAGAATTTTGACGAATTATCGAGGTCCGATGAGTGATATCCGACGAATTTTCCTTGGACAAATTTCTCTGCTTAGTGAAATACTTCCCGAGTGAATTTTTGTCTTCTTAGCCATCTTCACGAGTCCTTGTTTAGCATGCCGAGTTCTGTTTTGAAAAACGAGAAATTGGCCTCGTCCAGTGGCTTCGTGAATATATCTGTGACTTGCTTATCCATCGAGACATAACTGAGGGCAATATCCTTGTTCTCAACATGCTCCTAGATGAAGTGATATCTGACTTCGATGTGCTTTGTCCGGCTGTGAGAGACTGGATTTTTTGCAATTGCTATCGCACTGGAGGAGTCTCAAAACATAAGAATCTCCTTGAACTTCAGGTTGTAATCCTCAAGCTGATTCCTGATCCAAAGAAGTTGTGCGCAACAGATACCAGCAGAGATGTACTCTAACTCAGTAGTTGATGTTGTCACACAATTTTTCCTCTTGCTTCTCCATGAGATAAGCCTTCTTCTGAGGAATTGACACATCCCAAAAGTGTTGTTCCTGTCATCCTTGCTCCCTACAAAATATGCATCTGAACATCCCAAAGGACAGAACGTGGTTGGTACCAATTGGGTATTCAATATTAGATAATGGCCACTGGAGCAAAGGTCAGATCGAAGTCGATCCCTTTTTCTTATTTGTATCCTTGAGCTACAAGCCTGGCTTTGTTCTTTATAATCACTCTGTTTTTGTCCAACTTGATTCTGAATACCCAATTGGTACCAACCACGTTCTGTCCTTTGGGTCTGGGCACCAACTCCCAAACCATGCATCTCTCAAACTGATTGACTCCTCTTGCATGGACATTATCTAATAGGCATCCTTGTTTTCTTTTTCAAATTCCTTTGGCTCAACCTGAGACAGAAAACTAAGATATAGAATTTCATTAGCAGTACCTCTTCTGGTTCTGACATCGTCGCCTGGCTCTCCAATGATCAGATCAACTGGGTGATCTCCCAGGTGTCTAAATGCTAGATTTCTTCCACTCATAACAGCAAGTTCTGCCATATCCATTGCATCTCCTACAGGTTAAGGTAGTTATTCATCTAGTCGTTCTTCATCTACCATACTTAGATCGACGACCTTGATTAAGCTTGAAGCATCTTCCTTGACTGCTTCTTCCAAGCTTAGATCCTTTAACCTGGTACCTGCATATACACCAATAATACTAGACGAGTTGCTATGAAGCATGCTTGTCTCATCAAATACAACATTTATAGACTCTTCTACCACTAGGGTTTTCTTGTTAAAAATTATATGTCTTATTATGGCTACTATACCCTACAAAAATACCTTCAAAGTATTTGTCACTAAACTTCGTGCGGTAATACTTCCCATTATTAAGTACTAAGCACTTACTGCCAAAGATCCTAAAGTAGGACACAGTTAGTTTTCTACCCTTCAGCAGTTCATAGGGAGTTTTACGGTGGATTTTGTTGATTAAAGCTCGGTTTTGCACATGACCAGATGTGTTGACTGATTCCGCCCAAAAGTACTCTGGTAGTGAAGCGTATTTCAACATAGTTGTACATGCTTCAATGAGGGTTCTATTCCTTCTCTCAGCAACTCCATTTTGTTGCGGAGTATGCAGAGAGGAAAACTCATGAAAGATACCTTGACTTCCACAGAATTTTTTCATGGCACCAGACACAAATTCTGTTCTGTGATCTCTTCTGATTTCGACCACTGAGCAGTTTAATTCGTTCTAAATTTTCCTAACAAAATTAGTGAAGGCCTCAAAGGTGTCTGACTTGTGTTTTAAAAAGAACACCTAAGTAAAATGAGAGTAATCATCAACAATGACAAGCGTATAAACTTTACCTCCTAAACTGTGAATTAGCATAGGACTGAATAAGTCCATATGAAGTAAATACAAATTCCTAGAGGATTCTTTTTCAGAAATGCCCTTAAAGGTAGCTCTTGTCTGCTTACCCAACTGGCATGCGTGACATGGGCTCTTTTTAAGGCACTTAATGTTAGGGGCATCATGCACTAAGTTGTGAGAAAATAACATATTAATAGTTTTGAAATTAATTTATGCTAATCTCTTGTGTCATTGGTCACAGAGAGATGCACTATCTTTTGCCAAAAAACACACTAGTGTAAAATTATCTAAACATAGAAAATTTAAACAAAAAATATTTCTACTCTGAGTGCCTGTTAAGATTATCTCTAAATTAGTAGACGATTTTATCAGACACTTGTCCTTGTATAACTCAACGATATAGCCTTTGTCACATAATTGGCTTATGCTTATCAGATTATGATGTAATCCTTCAACATAAGCCACATTTGTGAATGAGACTATGTCGTTGGAAATCATACTGTAGCCTTTAGTGATTCCCCTGTCAGACCCTACAAAGATAACTTTTGGTCCGTCTTAAACTGGGGTAAATCTCGCAATAGGCTTCTAGTCCCGGTCATATGCCGAGAGCATCCACTATTCAAGTACCAGATTGGCATTTTGTTGGCCTTTGGACATACCTGCAAACATAAATCATTTTATCTTAGGAACCCAAACAGACTTGGGTCCTTGGTTCCTTGTTAGTTTAACACCACTTGAAACATTAACGTTGCGAGTGGTCGACCTCGCACTGTTAACTCATGGAGTTTCAAGCTTTACTGGATAAAACTAGCAATCTACGACGAAGTGACCAATCTTGCCTCAACACCAATAGTCAAACTTGGTGACCTTCTCTTGTACTCAAGCTTTACCTTTTGTACGGGAGGTCTAGCAGGGGCCATAGACTTGGAAATGGAAGCCTCGTAATTGTAGCACACACAAGGCTTCACCATTTCCATGGACTTGGGAACAAAAGTGTTGCCTTTTAGAGCCTTCTTGCCACTTGGTCCATGAACGTATGGACCATAGATTTTGAGCGGAATTTCTTCATAAGGTGCTTTGAAAACACTCGCACCAAAGTCTCAAGGATGGGTCCATCCTTGATAGCGCTTTTTAGGCTCCATATAAGTAGGCCTAACAAAGTAACTGAAGGACGACTCAAGGTCAAATTTATTCATCAGAAAGATTACCTTCTTAAATGAGGGTTGACCTTGTGGTGCCTTCCCTTTGTCTTTGGTACTTACTTTCTTAGCAGCCTTACCTTTTCCAGCTACGTGGCCAAGACCACTACCCTACTTAGGAGCAGAAAACTCATCAATGAGGGAAGAATAGTCTTTGTCTTCGAGTAACTTTCAACCAGCTTCCTTTCTGCCAAGAGCTTTTCTTCCAGCTCATCTAAGTATTTCTCCTTCTAAATTAACAATTTAGCGGAGCATTTCAATTCCTCTCGCAAGGAGTGAACTTCATTTCCGAGAGGAGTTAATTCAGTAATTTCCTCCCTTAGGCTTGATTCCACTGCCTTGAGAGAAATAATCTCCTTTAATTGCTTTTTGACTACCTTACGACATTTTTCAAAAGCTTTCAAGAGTTCTTGATGATGAGCCATCAAGTCAGCTTCATCTTCTTCATATGAGTAGTCTTCATGACCATTAGTGGAAGTTTTTGACTCAAACAGTATAGTGTGAGAGTTTACCTTCCCGTGAAATTTAGAGTCGCCTCCTTCCTCATCTGATTTCATAAAATAACATCGTGATGGTGATCGCTCAAAGAAGAGCTACAACAAAGACGACGGGTATAAGTCCAAACTGAACAAACATTCTTCTTCTAACATTGTTTATTATTTCTGTAATAAGCCAGGACACATAATTGCGAAGTGTCTATACAAAAAGAAGGAAGGATCCAAGAAGGAAGAGAAGAGATCCTTCAAAGGTAAGAGGAAGGAAGAGAAAAGCTTCGTTTCTAAGAAATCAAAGACTCTCAGTGACAGTGACTCAAGTGAGTCTAGCTCTGAGAATGAAGAAGACTACTTCAAGCTTATGGCCTAAACCCTAAACTATAAAACCTATTAGGGGAGATTGTTTGGTATTGTATCCACAATAACCCTGATTTGAAGAAGGGTACCCTTAAGCTAAGATGAATTGAGATTGTATTTGATGCTGTGTGTTTAGTTATGTGCTTGCAGGACTATATTGCTAAGTACACACTAATGTCAAGTTACAGTGGGTCAGTAAATACAGGCCTATACAATGTAATCCTTCATTATGTAGATCAATGTGTTGACTCACGTGTAATCTCTCTATTGGGGTGTACTTCTATCCCAAGTGCATTAGAAGAATCAAGGAAGGACAAGGAATGGAATCAGAAGAACAAAATTTTTCACAAGTAAAATTCGTCGAGTATCATAGGGGATATTCGTCGAATTCGTCGAGTATACTCATAGATACTCATCGAATTCATCGTGTATACTTACTGGCACTCATCTAATTTGTTGTATTTACTTAGGGTAAAATCTCTGAGAGTTGAAAAATCTGTTAAGTAAAAAACGTCGAGTATCATCAAGTATACTCATCGAATTCGTCGAGTGTATCTTCCGATATCCGCCAAATTTGTCGAATATATATGGCGATACACGCTGAATTTGTCGAGATTCATTGGGCATACCTTTGAGTTTCCGAATTTACTTCTCTAGAATTTTATAAGTCAGATTTGTCAAATATAGCTTAGCTTATGCGTCGAATGCGTCGAGTGTATCATCCAATACTCATCGAATTCGTAGAGTATGACAGTCAATACTTGTCGAATTCGTCGAGTTTGTCATCTGCAAAGCCTTGAGTTATAGATTCGATTGGGCTTAAATTCTCCAAGTAAATTTCGTCGAGTTTATATGCAGTTCGACGAGTATACTCGATTGTATTCGACGATACTCGACGAATTATACTTAGGGTTATTTCTTCTATTTTTCAAAATCTAGATCGGCTTGTCCAGATCGCCATGTACAGTAACTCGCGACCTTCCCGGTATGGAATATCTTTTCTAGCTGTTGCAAAGGAGGATTCTTAAATATATTTAGGGTTGATTTTCCATCAACCCTAATAGTGCTCAAATCAAATCAAGAAACAACCCGAACAAAACGTCCGTCGACTACCTTATGTATTTCACGAATTCTGCTCGGTCGATGACGGTGATGTACGATTCGATCTTCCTCCATCAAATCGACTGGATCATTGTTCACTGAAGATTTTGATTCTCTCATATCTAGTCGATCCGTGATTTCAGATCAAATTCTTCATAGCATTCAGATTTTTCGTATTCTTCAAGTCATTTAAGATCAACCTTTTCAAAGAACAAAGGATTGAGGATTATAAATCTGAATAGGATTTTATGTAATCTTTATTATGTAAATTTTTCTTTACTTTTGTAGGAGGTTTTCTCTCCGAGTTGTAGATCCGTGTTTGGATCGAGTTGTAGATCCGTGTTTGGATCGAGTTGTTGGAGAGATTATTTGTTGAGTGGTAGGATCGTTGTATCTAAGTCATAGGTGTTGAGGATACGAGGTATAAGATTTGTTTAAATCTAATATAAAGGTGAAGTAGCCGAATATATCCCTTTGTATTAGATAGACGGGACAGTGGATGTACCGAACTCGGGGAACCATTATAAATCTCTGTGTTCTGTGTATTTTATTTTTAAGTTATTTTTATTCTGCGAAAAGACACAAACCTCACCTATTCACCCCCCTCTAGGTTATTTAGGTTGAATCTAGATACTTTCAAGGAAGATGTTGCTGTTATATCTCACTCCATGGAGAAGACTGTGACTTTCAAGGTTTAATGCAAAAGGAGAAGTAAGGATAGAATTCCTTCTCCTCCAAGAAGGGTTGCTAACTCAGAAACCTCTGAGTCCAGCACCTTCGAAGCTGATCTGACTGATGGAGAATTTGTAGCATTCTCCAAGCAGTTCAAGAGCATGTTGAGCAGGAGGAAGCAATGAAAGAATAAACCATCCCCCTCCTCCAGCTCCAGGAATAAATACAATTCTTCAGATAGATATAAGAAGGACCCCAAAGGGGATATGTAAGCATCAAAATAGGACAAATAAATTTCTTACATTATAGGCTATTGTTGCAACAAGTCTGAGTAAGTCATTGCGAAAACATGTCTGAGCAAGTCATTGTTGATTGCCTAGTCAAGAGAAAAGAAAGACATGTTGCAGTTGATAAGAAGCATCATAAGGGAAAGAAGCTTGAGAAGACTGTCATAGTAAAGAAGGAAAATAGTTGGCGGGATAGTGACTCTGACTCATCTGAGTCACAAGAAGAAGTCTATATGGGGCTTATGGCTCTCACTGAATAGGAGGAAATCCTTGCTGTAAAGATTGGCATCGGGGCTCCTCTGTCACACTCTGATAGTAACAATGATGAATAAGAAGAAAGTTGTGGTGTCATGGACATGATAAATGTGGATGATCACGATGACTCTCATCCGGATGAGATAATTCTTCTAGCTCCTTCTTCCTTATTAGATTCAGAATATAAAACTGGAGAAAAATCTGATGTAACCTCAGCATCTAAGGGTGACTCAAATTCTGAGGATGAAGCTAGTGCTTTGATTGACAAATATGGTGCTCTTCTGGAAGCTCCGAAGAAAAGCAAAAACTTGCTAAGAAGCTAATTGAGGAGATTGCATCTTAAAAGTATTAGTTTCAAGAGTATCTTAACACCTAGAGGGGGGTGAATATATTTTTAAGTCTTTTTGTGCTTTTTCTGTTTTAGGTGAGTTGTAATTTATTTAACCTTAGCTTTCAAGACAATCACAAACAGCACACAGAAAATTTATAATGACTCCTCAGATTATGGGTATATCCAATGTCCCTCCCACCTTTCTAACAGTTGTTAGACAAGACAACTTATCCAACTCGGCTCAAAAGAGCTTACAACTTAGATCCCACAGGATCTCTCAGACTCTTCCAAGTCCTAAACTCAGGCACAAAGCCCTACCACTCACAGATATAATCTCCTACTACTCAGGCCTACATGCCCTACCTCATACTTTAACTCAAAGTCCTACAACTCAGATCCAAATCTGGATCCTACCTCAGATTCAACACTTGAATCCTACAACTCAAATCTACTTAAAGATCATACACTCAGTCTTTTTAAGTTTAGTCTTACACTCAGATCAAAATGATCCTACAGAAGAATAGTAGTTTGTTGATGATGTTTGACACCAGAGCTAGAGTCTCTGTGTCTTTTCCATCTGAATAGAGATTAACTTTGTCCACTCCCTTCACATCTCCAAGAAGTATTCTTCAGGAAAGTTCATCTTGAGCTATGAAATCATTGCAGCTAGGGTTTGCCTTTTCTACAACTTCTACCTCAGAATATTTACTCTGATCTTGCTGTTGAAGATTAACAGGTAACTGTTTGCACTTTAAGATCAGTGACTTGAACAACTTCTTCAAGCTCTGCAACTTAGTCGAGAGGAAGAAGATGAAGTTCAGATCTTTCCAAAAGTTAATTTCTTCTCACTGATCTGTTCTTTTTCTATCCTATCTTCCAACGACTCTTTGAGCAATGGGCCCACCTGGATTTGGTAGCTACAGCTCCACTTTTTCATTAAATGATGTACAATAGGCAAGCAGTGCCATTTGTCGCGTACTGTAGACTTCCCGCAACATTTGAATTTCTACTGACGACAGCACCTGTGGACTTATGATGGCCGCGGGACAGAGACCGACTGTGGGTGGTTTGAAATGGTCAGATTCCGCGGGCCGGTTAGAAGATCGAGTTTTCTAACGAAAGGAGGCAAGCACACCTATCGCAAGTAGTACTCGGTATTCGGGAAAATACCGAGGTCGTATTATTCTCGGGGACGCGTTGATTATATCTACTCTTCCAGGAACACTATTATCTTACTATTAGTAAGGTGGGATTTTTTTATTCTAATTAAAACCGAAAGAAAGAAAGCGGAATTTTGCTAAATTAGTTCGATGACGGGTTAACGTTCGGCATCGAATCGAATTAAGACTAAAATAATTCTCAACAATTATTAAACTTTGTTTTTAAATTAATAAAAGGCACTTGGTCGTGGAGGTTCCAAAGACATGAGCTCACCTTGGTCTAGGGATATCGCTCACCTGGGCGCTAAGGCTATTCGACCGAACGTTAGTCCGACGAAGGATTCCCCTTAACGCCCGCATTACGCTAAGAACCCCGCTATTGGGTGGGGGACCCAATCCGGCAGAACTACGTTTCTCCTCTTTCGAGGGGGCGTACGCAGTTCTCTTTACCCAAGGGGGATCGGTCCATACGTGCAGCCTCTCGACGTCGCGTATGGTTAACGGAAATAGAGCCCATACATCGATTATGTGGTCCTATGCGTCGTTAACCCTGGGTAAACCTTAAGTCCTTAAATTAAAATAAAAATAAAGTTCTTTAATTATTTCAAATCATTTTATTTGTCCCAATGCTCTTCGATGCCGAAGGCTAAAAGAGATTAGCCACTCATCGGTATGGGGACGGCTTTATGTTTTTAAGTGAGGCGTGAGTGTAAATTTAAGTTCTGAACAATTATAAGAGAAAACATAAAAAATGGCGATTAGATAAATTGAAAGCTAATTGATGCAGGCACTCACGCACACTTCAAAACCATAAAGAAAATTAAATAAAGCAAGGCCTACTCAAATGAGTAGGCGGGAAATAAAAGCACGCCATTGAACTCTTAACGAGTAGGCGGAAATAAATGCACACACACACACTCTTCTTAATTGAAGAAAGCGATAAATAAAGCGGTAAAATTATCTCCTACACGCACGCACTCTACATAATTGAGAAAGCGATAAAATTGCAAGTCCCGGCTCAAATGAGTGGGCGGGAGTAAATTTACCTCATACACGCACACACTCTTCTTGAAAGTAAAACACACACACGCACTCTATAGAAAAGTAAACACACGCACACACACTAAGTTTTCCTACTCAAGTGAGTAGGAGGAAAATGAAAGCAGGGCGCCATTTAACTCTTAACGAGTAGGCGGAAATAAATGCATACGCACACACGCACTCTACAGGAGTTGAAATAAAGCAGTAAAACCTAACTCATACACGCACGCACACTTGCAAAAATAAGAAAAACAAAGTTGCTGAAAAATTAATACAACTGCATTTCTACCGCTAGAATGCGGTAGAAATGCATAAAAAGATGAAATAAAAATTAACCGGACTAAAAGTTTTGAAATTAAAAAGATAAAACAAAGTGAGCAAAAAATTATAACGACTATATTTTCATTCTTATATTTTTATAAAAACTCATAAAAAGTGAAAATAAAACAAAAAAGGGACAAAAAGTTTTACAACCCTAAAGAGCCTAAGTTAAAGAAAAATGAAAATAACACTTTTAGATGAGTTTTTATAAAGCCTTATGAATGAAAAAATAGGAAAAAGAGGAAAAGCTAAATCTAAAAAAGGTGCGGGAAATGAAAACTAGACGGACGGCACAACGGCTAGAAATGCCGATAAATCCTAAATCTAACTAAGTTATGAAAGCTAAAAAAGATGAAAACATAGAAGAAATACAAAAAGATGAACGAAAAATTACTTAAGTAGGCGCATTCAAATGGATTATCCATACAAATTAAGGGAGAAAGATTCATATTTTATTAAAGTGAAAACCCTAATACAAACTAAGAGAGAGAGAGAGGGGGGAGAAAATCTCCTTACATAAGTTTGGAATCCAAATGGGCAGCACCTCCCCTAAGCAAAGTGGTCAAAAAGTGGACAAAATAAGCTTCCTGGAAGCTCTTATTTATAGGCAAATTTTCGGGTTGGTCACGCCCTAGGTCACGGGCGTGATAGGGGGGCGTGTCACTACTATTCATGAGCTGGCCGGTTGACTTGACTGGAGCTTTGACTTCGGGGCGAAAACGTGGCGGTCACGCCCAAGGTCACGGGCGTGCCGAATTGTTACGGGCGTGACAGGGTGGCGTGACCGCGGGAGCTGGCAGTTCGATGTCGGCAGCGTTGACGGTTTGACTAATCTTGCGGGTCGGCCTCGACACGGGCGTGTCGAGCATTGCCACAGGCGTGACGTTGGGTGTGTCGGGCTGGGTTTGATGATGGCCGATCGTCGAGCTGGCACCTGTGGTCGGCGATCGTCGGGGGGGCGTGACACGGGCGTGTCGGCCAATTGACACGGGCGTGTCAGGCAGATTTTTTGACTTTTTTTGGAATTTTTCTGGAATTTTTCTGCAATAAAAATAAAGCTAAGTTAGAAATAATATTTACAAAAATAAGCAATTTATTGGATAAAACAGATAAAAAAGACAAAAAACAAACAAAATTGACTTAAATAAAATACGAAAATATAGGTATATTTACAACTCATCAAACACCCCCATACTTAAGCTTTTGCTATTCCAGAGCAAAAGTTTGAGGTGAACTTATAAGGAATAATAAAAAACCCTAAGTTCTGCTACCGCTAAATTAATTATAAGAGAGATCAAATAAAAATATACGGGGTATAATAGTTAAGTCCTAAAATTATTTTAGATGATTTAAACAGGGCAAAAGTTTTGGCCAAAAGACTTCTTGATGTAATCAAATAGAAAGCAATAGTTGTATTGGTTAGATTAACAGAAAATAGTTTGGAGTTATACGAACTTTAGCTTATAGGATTGTTATCGGAAATATTGCAATTTACGAATTATGCTCTCAAAAAGATTTTTGAATTAATTCTAGAGTCATGAAATTGGCTAAGGGGGGTTGATGTTGGTTTATGAAGATGCTTGGATTTTGAGGCGAGGTTGTTTTTTTCTCGAACCTCCAATTTTTTTGATTTGGATGTTAAAGGAAAACGAAATCTTATTTTCCTTAACATAAAAATTTTTTCTTCCTTCATAAAAATAACCCAATGAATATGTGTTGGAGTAATGAATTTTATCCTCTTACTCCGTAACGTATAATCTTTTAAATTATTGGGTGCCTATGTTTACGGAATGAAATCTTATTCACATTGACATAAGATCTTTTTTTTTCTTTTTTGAGGAAATAAATTTTTATCATACCAAGTAGGTTATGATAGGATAGGTAAGGGGAGAGAAGAGAACTAGATTTTTAATTGAAAAATGATTGAGAGCAACCTTTATAAATTGTACGTTCCAATTTTTCAGAAAGCTAAAAGCAAGCATAATTGAATTCTATAGTCGTTATTTTCTAACATGGTACACATGCTCCTATCTATGAAAAATTAAAAGTAGTGCCTAAAGCGAGTCCCCTATTTTTAACAAAGTATAATAAATTTTTTAAAACTTAACCCCGGCTATTTAGATTTTTCAATCTATAATTAACAAACGAATAGTGAACAAAGAATTGATCAAATTCGCATATAAATAAACTCAAAACGAAAGTTTTGGATAACAAGAAACTTAAGAATGAAATGTTTGATTTATTTGTTTCAAAACTTATAAAAAAAATTTTGTTGTTTTTTTTTTTTTGAAGTTATGCTCTTTTTTGTATTTTTGTAGTTATATCTTTAATATATACATACTAAAAAGAAAGAAAAAAATGCGAAAATAAATTTTTTTGGATTTTTTAGTTTTGTGAATTTTTTTTTTGTATTTTTTAAATTTTGTGAATTTTTTTGTATTTTTAATGAAATTTTTATTCTATTTACAAAAAATTGGGAAAAAGAAAAAAAATATTTACAAGGATGAGAGGTAAAAAGGGATAGGGGGAAGAGAAAGAATATTTACAAAAAGTACTTATAAAAATTATTTACAGAAATATTTACAAGAATATTTACTAGGCTGCCGCGAGATGACTCGTTATGTGGATGGCTCGATGAGCCGGATCTCGCGGACAAAGCTAAAAATAAGTCAAAGTTTCAAAAATGAAACTTCAAAAAATTTTAATTAAAAGAAAAAAAAAATTTGTGTTTTTGTGTTATATAAATTTTTTGTTTTTGTTTTTGAAATTTTTTTTTTTTTTTATATAATTTTTTGTTATGTTTTGTAAATGAAAAAGAAAGTACGAAAATACGAAAACACCCCCATACTTAGTTCCAACATTGTCCCCAATGTTGTATGCTAAGCATGAGGAACAAGATAGCAGGAATATGTACAAAGAAGGGAAAAAGAGGGGGCAGAAAACGTCCCTGATCCGCGCGCGGGGAAGCCCATTAGAAACCCTGAGGATCGATCCGTTTTGGATCGACCACCTCCTTACCGCTACGGAGGGTTATAGCGTTGGCGGTTTCCCTTGGATTGGGCTCCGTATTCCCTGGCAGTGCCCCCATGGCGCGTTCTGACATGAGTCGCGCCAGCTGTCCAACCTGGAGTTCTAAATTTTTTAGCGATCCGGTGATGTTCCGGATATTAGACTCGTTGGACGTGACATAACGATTAAAATTTTCCTCCACCGGGGATGGCTTCATAGGAGGGGGAGGAGGAAACGTTGGCGCAAAAGGAGGGGGAGGGGGACGCTGCGCGTTGTTCGGGTTGCTCCAGGAGAAATTCGGATGGTTCCTCCAACACGGATTATAGTGGCTACTATAAGGGTTGTTTTGAAATGAGGGACGCACCGGATTTCCCATGTAGTCCACGAATTCGTCGACTACGCAGACGTTGGAGGGGGGAGAAAACAAGGCAGAGTGGAGGAGGAAACAGACATCTCCGCCACCTGCTTAGTTAGCCTTTCCACTTGGAGGGCTAGCTGAGCAGTGGCATCCACTTCAAAAATGCCCGCCTGCTTAGGGCGTGCTCGCGGGACATTCCACTGGTAGGCGTTCACCGCCATTTCCTCGAAAAGGGCCTGGGCGGCCTCGGGGGTCTTATTGTTCAGGGTGCCCCCGGCAGCCGCGTCAATCATTTGACGCGTCTGACTATTCAGTCCATTATAAAAAATTTGTACCTGCAACCACGTTGGCAGAGCGTGGTGCGGGCACCGGCGGAGGAATTCCTTAAAGCGTTCCCAAGTCTCGTAAAGAGACTCGGAGTCGTTTTGGACGAACGAAGATATGTCCGCCCGCAGTCTTGCAGTTTTCGCGGGCGGAAAATACTTCGTAAGGAATTTCTCGGCCAATTCCGCCCAGGACGTGATGGATCCCCGCGGGAGGGAGAGTAACCACGCCTTAGCCTTGGACTTAAGAGAGAACGGAAAAAGGCGCAAACGAATGGCGTCATCAGTGACGCCATTAATTTTAAAAGTATCGCAAATTTCAAGAAAATTAGACAAGTGATTGTTGGGGTCCTCATTCGGCTGTCCGTCGAACTGCACGGCATTTTGGATCATTTGAATCACACTTGACTTAATTTCAAAATTATTGTTGGCCACAGCGGGCCGAACAATACTCGACCCCGTATCATCCAAGTTAGGCCGAGCGTAATAAGACATAGTACGCTCGGCCGGTTGGGCATTATTCGGGTCGGCCATAGAAGAAGAAGAGGGTTCTCCGATAGATTCTGCGGGGTCTAAAAAGGGAATTCGACGGAGAGATCGGATACGCGCAAGAGAGCGGTCGATCTCGGGGTCGAATTCAAGATTTTCAGAACTCGAAGGTTGTCCACGGGTCATGCACCCTTAAAAAAAACGAAAGGGGGAAGGATTTTTTTTTTATATAAAATTTTTTATTTGAAAATAAAGTAAAATTAATAGAGTTCCGGATTCAATATAACAACCGAGATTCCCCGGCAATGGCGCCAAAAACTTGATGGCCGCGGGACAGAGACCGACTGTGGGTGGTTTGAAATGGTCAGATTCCGCGGGCCGGTTAGAAGTTCGAGTTTTCTAACGAAAGGAGGCAAGCGCACCTATCGCAAGTAGTACTCGGTATTCGGGAAAATACCGAGGTCGTATTATTCTCGGGGACGCGTTGATTATATCTACTCTTCCAGGAACACTATTATCTTACTATTAGTAAGGTGGGATTTTTTTAGTCTAATTAAAACGGAAAGAAAGAAAGCGGAATTTTGCTAAATTAGTTCGATGACGGGTTAACGTTCGGCATCGAATCGAATTAAGACTAAAATAATTCTCAACAATTATTAAACTTTGTTTTTAAATTAATAAAAGGCACTTGGCCATGGAGGTTCCAAAGACATGAGCTCACCTTGGTCTAGGGATATCGCTCACCTGGGCGCTAAGGCTATTCGACCGAACGTTAGTCCGACGAAGGATTCCCCTTAACGCCCGCATTACGCTAAGAACCCCGCTATTGGGTGGGGGACCCAATCCGGCAGAACTACGTTTCTCCTCTTTCGAGGGGGCGTACGCAGTTCTCTTTACCCAAGGGGGATTGGTCCATACGTGCAGCCTCTCGGCGTCGCGTATGGATAACGGAAATAGAGCCCACACATCGATTATGTGGTCCTATGCGTCGTTAACCCTGGGTAAACCTTAAGTCCTTAAATTAAAATAAAAATAAAGTTCTTTAATTATTTCAAATCATTTTATTTGTCCCAATGCTCTTCGATGCCGAAGGCTAAAAGAGATTAGCCACTCATCGGTATGGGGACGGCTTTATGTTTTTAAGTGAGGCGTGAGTGTAAATTTAAGTTCTGAACAATTATAAGAGAAAACATAAAAAATGGCGATTAGATAAATTGAAAGCTAATTGATGCAGGCACTCACGCACACTTCAAAACCATAAAGAAAATTAAATAAAGCAAGGCCTACTCAAATGAGTAGGCAGGAAATAAAAGCACGCCATTGAACTCTTAACGAGTAGGCAGAAATAAATGCACACACACACACTCTTCTTAATTGAAGAAAGCGATAAATAAAGCGGTAAAATTATCTCCTACACGCACGCACTCTACATAATTGAGAAAGCGATAAAATTGCAAGTCCCGGCTCAAATGAGTGGGCGGGAGTAAATTTACCTCATACACGCACACACTCTTCTTGAAAGTAAAACACACACACGCACTCTACAAAAAAGTAAACACACGCACACACACTAAGTTTTCCTACTCAAGTGAGTAGGAGGAAAATGAAAGCAGGGCGCCATTTAACTCTTAACGAGTAGGCGGAAATAAATGCATACGCACACACGCACTCTACAGGAGTTGAAATAAAGCAGTAAAACCTAACTCATACACGCACGGACACTTGCAAAAATAAGAAAAATAAAGTTGCTGAAAAATTAATACAACTGCATTTCTACCGCTAGAATGCGGTAGAAATGCATAAAAAGATGAAATAAAAATTAACCGGACTAAAAGTTTTGAAATTAAAAAGATAAAACAAAGTGAGCAAAAAATTATAACGACTATATTTTCATTCTTATATTTTTATAAAAACTCATAAAAAGTGAAAATAAAACAAAAAAGGGACAAAAAGTTTTACAACCCTAAAGAGCCTAAGTTAAAGAAAAATGAAAATAACACTTTTAGATGAGTTTTTTTAAAGCCTTATGAATGAAAAAATAGGAAAAAGAGGAAAAGCTAAATCTAAAAAAGGTGCGGGAAATGAAAACTAGACGGACGGCACAACGGCTAGAAATGCCGATAAATCCTAAATCTAACTAAGTTATGAAAGCTAAAAAAGATGAAAACATAGAAGAAATACAAAAAGATGAACGAAAAATTACTTAAGTAGGCGCATTCAAATGGATTATCCATACAAATTAAGGGAGAAAGATTCATATTTTATTAAAGTGAAAACCCTAATACCAACTAAGAGAGAGAGAGGGGGGAGAAAATCTCCTTACATAAATTTGGAATCCAAATGGGCAGCACCTCCCCTAAGCAAAGTGGTCAAAAAGTGGACAAAATAAGCTTCCTGGAAGCTCTTATTTATAGGCAAATTTTCGGGTTGGTCACGCCCTAGGTCACGGGCGTGACAGGGGGGCGTGTCACTACTATTCATGAGCTGGCCGGTTGACTTGACTGGAGCTTTGACTTCGGGGCGAAAACGTGGCGGTCACGCCCAAGGTCACGGGCGTGCCGAATTGTCACGGGCGTGACAGGGTGGCGTGACCGCGGGAGCTGGCAGTTCGATGTCGGCAGCGTTGACGGTTTGACTAATCTTGCGGGTCGGCCTCGACACGGGCGTGTCGAGCATTGCCACGGGCGTGACGTTGGGCGTGTCGGGCTGGGTTTGATGATGGCCGATCGTCGAGCTTGCACCTGTGGTCGGCGATCGTCGGGGGGCGTGACACGGGCGTGTCGGCCAATTGACACGGGCGTGTCAGGCAGATTTTTTGACTTTTTTTGGAATTTTTCTGGAAATTTTCTGCAATAAAAATAAAGCTAAGTTAGAAATAATATTTACAAAAATAAGCAATTTATTGGATAAAACAGATAAAAAAGACAAAAAACAAACAAAATTGACTTAAATAAAATACGAAAATATAGGTATATTTACAACTCATCAAACACCCCCATACTTAAGCTTTTGCTATTCCAGAGCAAAAGTTTGAGGTGAACTTATAAGGAATAATAAAAAAACCCTAAGTTCTGCTACCGCTAAATTAATTATAAGAGAGATCAAATAAAAATATACGGGGTATAAGAGTTAAGTCCTAAAATTATTTTAGATGATTTAAACAGGGCAAAAGTTTTGGCCAAAAGACTTCTTGATGTAATCAAATAGAAAGCAATAGTTGTATTGGTTAGATTAACAGAAAATAGTTTGGAGTTATACGAACTTTAGCTTATAGGAGTGTTATCGGAAATAATGCAATTTACGAATTATGCTCTCAAAAAGATTTTTGAATTAATTCTAGAGTCATGAAATTGGCTAAGGGGGGTTGATGTTGGTTTATGAAGATGCTTGGATTTTGAGGCGAGGTTGTTTTTTTCTCGAACCTCCAATTTTTTTGATTTGGATGTTAAAGGAAAACGAAATCTTATTTTCCTTAACATAAAAATTTTTCTTCCTTCATAAAAATAACCCAATGAATATGTGTTGGAGTAATGAATTTTATCCTCTTACTCCGTAACGTATAATCTTTTAAATTATTGGGTGCCTATGTTTACGGAATGAAATCTTATTCCCATTGACATAAGATCTTTTTTTTTCTTTTTTGAGGAAATAAATTTTTATCATACCAAGTAGGTTATGATAGGATAGGTAAGGGGAGAGAAGAGAACTAGATTTTTAATTGAAAAATGATTGAGAGCAACCTTTATAAATTGTACGTTCCAATTTTTCAGAAAGCTAAAAGCAAGCATAATTGAATTCTATAATCGTTATTTTCTAACATGGTACACATGCTCCTATCTATGAAAAATTAAAAGTAGTGCCTAAAGCGAGTCCCCTATTTTTAACAAAGTATAATAAATTCTTTAAAACTTAACCCCGGCTATTTAGATTTTTCAATCTATAATTAACAAACGAATAGTGAACAAAGAATTGATCAAATTCGCATATAAATAAACTCAAAACGAAAGTTTTGGATAACAAGAAACTTAAGAATGAAATGTTTGATTTATTTGTTTCAAAACTTATAAAAAAATTTTTGTTGTTTTTTTTTTTTTGAAGTTATGCTCTTTTTTGTATTTTTGTAGTTATATCTTTAATATATACATACTAAAAAGAAAGAAAAAAATGCGAAAATAAATTTTTTTGGATTTTTAAGTTTTGTGAATTTTTTTTTTGTATTTTTTAAATTTTGTGAATTTTTTTGAATTTTTAATGAAATTTTTATTCTATTTACAAAAATTTGGGAAAAAGAAAAAAAATATTTACAAGGATGAGAGGTAAAAAGGGATAGGGGGAAGAGAAAGAATATTTACAAAAAGTACTTATAAAAATTATTTACAGAAATATTTACAAGAATATTTACTAGGCTGCCGCGAGATGACTCGTTATGTGGATGGCTCGATGAGCCGGATCTCGCGGACAAAGCTAAAAATAAGTCAAAGTTTCAAAAATGAAACTTCAAAAAATTTTAATTAAAAGAAAAAATTTTTTTGTGTTTTTGTGTTATATAAATTTTTTGTTTTTGTTTTTGAAATTTTTTTTTTTTTTTTTTATATAATTTTTTGTTATGTTTTGTAAATGAAAAAGAAAGTACGAAAATACGAAAACACCCCCATACTTAGTTCCAACATTGTCCCCAATGTTGTATGCTAAGCATGAGGAACAAGATAGCAGGAATATGTACAAAGAAGGGAAAAAGAGGGGGCAGAAAACGTCCCTGATCCGCGCGCGGGGAAGCCCATTAGAAACCCTGAGGATCGATCCGTTTTGGATCGACCACCTCCTTACCGCTACGAAGGGTTATAGCGTTGGCGGTTTCCCTTGGATTGGGCTCCGTATTCCCTGGCAGTGCCCCCATGGCGCGTTCTGACATGAGTCGCGCCAGCTGTCCAACCTGGAGTTCTAAATTTTTTAGCGATCCGGTGATGTTCCGGATATTAGACTCGTTCGATGTGACATAACGATTAAAATTTTCCTCCACCGGGGATGGCTTCATAGGAGGGGGAGGAAACATTGGCGCAAAAGGAGGGGGAGGGGGACGCTGCGCGTTGTTCGGGTTGCTCCAGGAGAAATTCGGATGGTTCCTCCAACCCGGATTATAGTGGCTACTATAAGGGTTGTTTTGAAATGAGGGACGCACCGGATTTCCCATGTAGTCCACGAATTCGTCGACTACGCAGACGTTGGAGGGGGGAGAAAACAAGGCGGAGTGGAGGAGGAAACAGACATCTCCGCCACCTGCTTAGTTAGCCTTTCCACTTGGAGGGCTAGCTGAGCAGTGGCATCCACTTCAAAAATGCCCGCCTGCTTAGGGCGTGCCCACAGGACATTCCACTGGTAGGCGTTCACCGCCATTTCCTCGAAAAGGGCCTGGGCGGCCTCGGGGGTCTTATTGTTCAGGGTGCCCCCAGCAGCCGCGTCAATCATTTGACGCGTCTGACTATTCAGTCCATTATAAAAAATTTGTACCTACAACCACGTTGGCAGAGCGTGGTGCGGGCACCGGCGGAGGAATTCCTTAAAGCGTTCCCAAGTCTCGTAAAGAGACTCGGAGTCGTTTTGGACGAACGAAGATATGTCCGCCCGCAGTCTTGCAGTTTTCGCGGGCGGAAAATACTTCGTAAGGAATTTCTCGGCCAATTCCGCCCAGGACGTGATGGATCCCCGCGGGAGGGAGAGTAACCACGCCTTAGCCTTGGACTTAAGAGAGAACGGAAAAAGGCGCAAACGAATGGCGTCATCAGTGACGCCATTAATTTTAAAAGTATCGCAAATTTCAAGAAAATTAGACAAGTGATTGTTGGGGTCCTCATCCGACTGTCCGTCGAACTGCACGGCATTTTGGATCATTTGAATCACACTTGACTTAATTTCAAAATTATTGTTGGCCACAGCGGGCCGAACAATACTCGACCCCGTATCATCCAAGTTAGGCCGAGCGTAATAAGACATAGTACGCTCGGCCGGTTGGGCATTATTCGGGTCGGCCATAGAAGAAGAAGAGGGTTCTCCGATAGATTCTGCGGGGTCTAAAAAGGGAATTCGACGGAGAGATCGGATACGCGCAAGAGAGCGGTCGATCTCGGGGTCGAATTCAAGATTTTCAGAACTCGAAGGTTGTCCACGGGTCATGCACCCTTAAAAAAAACGAAAGGGGGAAGGATTTTTTTTTTTTATAAAATTTTTTATTTGAAAATAAAGTAAAATTAATAGAGTTCCGGATTCAATATAACAACCGAGATTCCCCGGCAACGGCGCCAAAAACTTGATGGCCGCGGGACAGAGACCGACTGTGGGTGGTTTGAAATGGTCAGATTCCGCGGGCCGGTTAGAAGATCGAGTTTTCTAACGAAAGGAGGCAAGCGCACCTATCGCAAGTAGTACTCGGTATTCGGGAAAATACCGAGGTCGTATTATTCTCGGGGACGCGTTGATTATATCTACTCTTCCAGGAACACTATTATCTTACTATTAGTAAGGTGGGATTTTTTTAGTCTAATTAAAACGGAAAGAAAGAAAGCGGAATTTTGCTAAATTAGTTCGATGACGGGTTAACGTTCGGCATCGAATCGAATTAAGACTAAAATAATTCTCAACAATTATTAAACTTTGTTTTTAAATTAATAAAAGGCACTTGGCCATGGAGGTTCCAAAGACATGAGCTCACCTTGGTCTAGGGATATCGCTCACCTGGGCGCTAAGGCTATTCGACCGAACGTTAGTCCGACGAAGGATTCCCCTTAACGCCTGCATTACGCTAAGAACCCCGCTATTGGGTGGGGGACCCAATCCGGCAGAACTACGTTTCTCCTCTTTCGAGGGGGCGTACGCAGTTCTCTTTACCCAAGGGGGATCGGTCCATACGTGCAGCCTCTCGGCATCGCGTATGGATAACGGAAATAGAGCCCACACATCGATTATGTGGTCCTATGCGTCGTTAACCCTGGGTAAACCTTAAGTCCTTAAATTAAAATAAAAATAAAGTTCTTTAATTATTTCAAATCATTTTATTTGTCCCAATGCTCTTCGATGCCGAAGGCTAAAAGAGATTAGCCACTCATCGGTATGGGGACGGCTTTATGTTTTTAAGTGAGGCGTGAGTGTAAATTTAAGTTCTGAACAATTATAAGAGAAAACATAAAAAATGGCGATTAGATAAATTGAAAGCTAATTGATGCAGGCACTCACGCACACTTCAAAACCATAAAGAAAATTAAATAAAGCAAGGCCTACTCAAATGAGTAGGCGGGAAATAAAAGCACGCCATTGAACTCTTAACGAGTAGGCGGAAATAAATGCACACACACACACTCTTCTTAATTGAAGAAAGCGATAAATAAAGCGGTAAAATTATCTCCTACACGCACGCACTCTACATAATTGAGAAAGCGATAAAATTGCAAGTCCCGGCTCAAATGAGTGGGCGGGAGTAAATTTACCTCATACACGCACACACTCTTCTTGAAAGTAAAACACACACACGCACTCTACAGAAAAGTAAACACACGCACACACACTAAGTTTTCCTACTCAAGTGAGTAGGAGGAAAATGAAAGCAGGGCGCCATTTAACTCTTAACGAGTAGGCGGAAATAAATGCATACGCACACACGCACTCTACAGGAGTTGAAATAAAGCAGTAAAACCTAACTCATACACGCACGGACACTTGCAAAAATAAGAAAAATAAAGTTGCTGAAAAATTAATACAACTGCATTTCTACCGCTAGAATGCGGTAGAAATGCATAAAAAGATGAAATAAAAATTAACCGGACTAAAAGTTTTGAAATTAAAAAGATAAAACAAAGTGAGCAAAAAATTATAACGACTATATTTTCATTCTTATATTTTTATAAAAACTCATAAAAAGTGAAAATAAAACAAAAAAGGGACAAAAAGTTTTACAACCCTAAAGAGCCTAAGTTAAAGAAAAATGAAAATAACACTTTTAGATGAGTTTTTTTAAAGCCTTATGAATGAAAAAATAGGAAAAAGAGGAAAAGCTAAATCTAAAAAAGGTGCGGGAAATGAAAACTAGACGGACGGCACAACGGCTAGAAATGCCGATAAATCCTAAATCTAACTAAGTTATGAAAGCTAAAAAAGATGAAAACATAGAAGAAATACAAAAAGATGAACGAAAAATTACTTAAGTAGGCGCATTCAAATGGATTATCCATACAAATTAAGGGAGAAAGATTCATATTTTATTAAAGTGAAAACCCTAATACCAACTAAGAGAGAGAGAGGGGGGAGAAAATCTCCTTACATAAGTTTGGAATCCAAATGGGCAGCACCTCCCCTAAGCAAAGTGGTCAAAAAGTGGACAAAATAAGCTTCCTGGAAGCTCTTATTTATAGGCAAATTTTCGGGTTGGTCACGCCCTAGGTCACGGGCGTGACAGGGGGGCGTGTCACTACTATTCATGAGCTGGCCGGTTGACTTGACTGGAGCTTTGACTTCGGGGCGAAAACGTGGCGGTCACGCCCAAGGTCACGGGCGTGCCGAATTGTCACGGGCGTGACAGGGTGGCGTGACCGCGGGAGCTGGCAGTTCGATGTCGGCAGCGTTGACGGTTTGACTAATCTTGCGGGTCGGCCTCGACACGGGCGTGTCGAGCATTGCCACGGGCGTGACGTTGGGCGTGTCGGGCTGGGTTTGATGATGGCCGATCGTCGAGCTGGCACCTGTGGTCGGCGATCGTCGGGGGGGCGTGACATGGGCGTGTCGGCCAATTGACACGGGCGTGTCAGGCAGATTTTTTGACTTTTTTTGGAATTTTTCTGGAAATTTTCTGCAATAAAAATAAAGCTAAGTTAGAAATAATATTTACAAAAATAAGCAATTTATTGGATAAAACAGATAAAAAGACAAAAAACAAACAAAATTGACTTAGATAAAATACGAAAATATAGGTATATTTACAACTCTTCAACTTAGTCAAATTCAGACAATTCAGCATAGGCATTGAGTGAAGGTATGTCACTCAATGCCAAAATACTTCGTCAGTTTTTTGCAAACACCAGGCGTTGAGTGATCAGTCATCACTCAACGAATATAGACTTTTGTGGTCTAACTGATTAGGCATTGAGTGAACCTTCATCACTCAATACATTTGGACTTAGCTGATTTTCTCTATATGGAGGCGTTGAGTGAGTTTTCTTCACTCAATGCTTTCTGCCTTAGCCTGCCATCTTGCTGAGGCGTTGAGTGAACAACCTTCACTCAACGCTTCTGTACTTAGTTGAATTTTCTCTTGAGTTGGCGTTGAGTGAACTGCCTTCACTCAATGCTTCTGGACTTAGACAAATTTTTTTTGTACATCTTTTGTGTCTTTGTCATCATGAGCTCCACTCAACGCTTTGCTCATCTGGCATCGAGTGAGCTGTCCTTACTCAATGCTTCTGGACTTAGCCAGATTTATTGGCAGATTCTTCTGTGGCTTTGACTGCTTGAGCTTTACTCAATGCTTCTGTCTTTGGGCGTTGAGTGAACTGCCTTCACTCAAAGCTTCTGGACTTAACCAGATTTTTGCCTTGACAATGCTGAGGCTTTGACTGTCTAGTATTTACTCAACGCATCTGGCTATCTGGTGTTGAGTGAAATGCCTTCACTCAACGCCTATGGACTTAGACAGATTTCTGCCTTACTAATAGCCCTTCTTGTGTCCACCTGTCATTGTTACTTAGTCAACCTGTCTAATCAGTGTGACAAGTAACCACCTGCATACAAAGAAATTATAGCATGCATCAGATACAAATATGTGTATACCATTGTCCTGTATGCCTTCTTCAAATCTGATACATTGTGATCAATGGACCCAACAATCTCCGCCCCCCCCCCCCATTTGAAGAATTCAAAACCTTAGACAATGATATACACCAACACATAAACAACATATTAAACATTTCAGAAGACAGAAATAATGGAAGCACATCCAAACATATGATTTTCATTAATCAGAAGGAATGATTTTTTTTTTAAATGTGCATAAGACAAAATACAATCCCTATAGCCCTTAAGACAAATAGGAAACACTTTTATGTTTCTGGTTCTCTTATCACTATACCCCTGCTTGGCATCTTGGCTGCTTTCTCTCCTTTTTCTTCTGACTTCTTTTATTTTTGTCTCTGGAAGTAGCTATATTACTTTGGGAAATATTTGACAGGCTCCACAGCATCTGACGGCAAAGTGCCTAGCCACTTGTTCTTCTTGAACATTCTTCTGTCCCTTTCATTTTTTTCAAGTTTGGCCCACTCAAGGGAGCTATACAGCTTTCCCCTTTAAGTTTTCTTGTTCTTGACAAGTTCCCAGCAAGACAGAATTATGGTCCTTGATTGAGGACTCCACTGTTCAAAATCAGGCCTTGCTTCCATCTCTTCCCTGTATCTCTTCTGCCTCATCCTGATATCTTCCTCATCCTCAGCAATAGATTTTCCTTTGGCCCTTATCACTTGGTCAACAGTAGGGCTGAATGTTGGAATTGTAGGTATGTCAGCTACTGTAGAAGGATTAGTCCATTGTGCTCCATCTTGAGTATCATACTACTGAGAGTCATACTGTTCTGCATGCTGATCAGGGTATTGGGTACCATAGTTCCCTTCTTGCAGTGCTTGATGAATCTGGTCAGGAATAATAGGGATATTATCATATGATAGCTGTTCAAGCCCAAATGATCCACTTAGCACATTTGTAGTCCAGACAACATTTTCAGTGTTGGCCTTTATGACATCTTTCTTCCCCTTTTTGACTTCTTCACATATCTTCTGAGTTAGGGAGGTGCTGGCCTTTGTCAACTATACATCCAGATTGTCAATACCAAGAGTGATATGTTCTTGACTTTGAGTATATGATCATCTAGGACTTGAGCATATGCATCCATTCTTCTTTCATGAATTGCTTTGTGTTTTTCCAACAGTGTCTTCTCTACATTGTGGACAGCCAGCATGTTTCTAGAAATAATATTCTGATTTTCCATAAATGCATTGTGAAGAGTGTCGAGCTCTTCCAATTTGCTCCGAGTAAAGTCAACTGCAGGAGCTGCTCTCAAAAAGAATTTTACAGTCTGGGCCTTTAGCAGATTAATCTCAAATCTGATAGATTTTATCTATGTTGATAGCTCATTCCTGAGGTTCTTGACTGAGTCATCAAAAAAATTCTCCAACTGCCTTCTCTGGTCATCCAGCAATCCTTTCAGCTGGGCTAGAAAGATGCCTGACATATGACAAGCTTGATGGGATGTGCCTTCATCACAGACTAGTTGTTGATCTGTCCTGAGATCTTCTCTTGCAACTGAGTAAGCCACATCAAACTCTAAAGAATTTTAAGTTTCTATATTATCAACAACAACAGTAGTTCCCTTTTCTGATTCTAAAGATTATATATTATAAATAATGCCTTAAGAGCAGGGAGTTCAGGCTGAATCTCCCCCTCAATCTCTGCCATGTCCACATGGCATCACCTGTGATGGTATCTGTAGGTTGTTCATTCACAAAAGGAAGTTGAATATCTTCTTGCAAAATTTGTATTTGCTCCCCCTCAGCAAAAGCTTCTTCCATCACTTGCTCTAGAATTTGCTCCCCCTCACTTTGAGGGTTGTATCCAGCTTGTGGAACTAGGTCTATGAGAGCATTTTCCTATTCAATAGGAGCTGGGGTTTTGATAGTATCCCCCTCAATCTCTGATGAAATTTTGTTCACAATTTCTTTAGAACCTCCTCAGCAACCTCAACTAGAGGTATATCCATGGCCTCCTCAATAGCAAAATCTTAAAATTGAGTTCTGCTAACTTGAATCATTGTTGTAGGCTCAGAAGAAAATGATAACTGAGCACTTGTGTTTCTCCTTGTCTCTTCAGTAGACTAAGAAAGTTGAGGATCATGGGACTCTTCCTCAGCATGTTCTGATAAGCTGCTATATGTGCTTTCCTCTGGAACTGTGACTGCCTTTTTCTTCTTCTTTGATGATGACTGTTGTTGTGGTTGTAGAACTCTTTCCCACCTCTCAAGCATTTTTGAATCCATCCTCCTCATGTGGTGGATTCTTGTTCCTAGCCTTTGGTTAAGGATCCCTAAAACACTTTTAAGCAGATATAGAGACAGAATTCTACCCAGGTTTGGCTTTGGGTGACATTCTACAATCCTGTCAAAAACTACTCTTCCCCAATCAGTTCTTTTGGAAAGGATAACCCTGGCCATCAACTCAAATAATTTCTTAGAAATTTTATCATGGGAGCCAGTCTTGCATAGCAGTCCCTTCCCAATGACAATAGCAAGTAATTTCCCTTTGATATTTAGTTCTCTTCTCAGGATAGATCCTATGGTATGTTTTGACAGTCCACGCCACTTAAGAGCATCTTTGACATCACCTTAATCAAGTTCATCTTCTTCATTAGTAACTTTGAACTTAGGCAGTAGAAGAGCCTTGCTCAGTCTTTTGGAGGTTATCTTAACCTTGTTACCACTGATGACAGACTTAATTTTGAGGGATGAGGAGTTGACTTTAGCAGTGATGTACAGCTCCAGCACTTCTCTCTTCCACAACAGACATGGCTCAGACAGAACATACTCTAGGTCGTCGACCTGAAGCAGGTGAAGAAAGAGCTGAACTTCCTCTAGCGCGTCTTTGAATCCATTTCGGACTAGTTCCGAACCCTCAAACAAGAAATCCAATCTCTTTGGTTTCATCTCTTCTGTAAATTGCGATAGGTTTTCTAAGCTCTCCATCGATTCGTCATACGGGCAGAGAAGGGTAAGGAACAATGTATTTTGTTTTATACACACAACCTTCTATTTATAGTATTTTCTATTTTAGAAGGTGGAGAGGCACATACATGTTTATGATCACGAAGTAATCAACGGCTGAGATTGATCTTGACACTTAGCCGTAAAATGGACTCCCTGGTAGCTTGCGTTGAGTGAACTCGACGCTCTTGACACTTGCAGTTCATTCAACGCACTTGATGCACTCGATGCCTGAGCACTTAGACTCAGCTCACTTGGCGCCTGGTCTTGTCTCAACGCACTCAACATCTGGACACTTAGTCCTTTTCTCTTTTACATATCCTGTAGGGATTAAAACTACCTACAACAAACTAAAACAATATGGAGAGCTACTGAAGCTGGGCTAAATTCAACATACCCAATTCAAATTTGAAGGTGCTGAATTTGGCTTCATCTAGTGGCTTAGTGAAGATGTCATCCACTTGCTTGTCTATGGGGACAAATTCAAGACTGATGTCTTCACTATCCACATGCTCCCTAATAAAATGATACCTACTCTATATGTGCTTAGTCCTGCTGTGAAAGATAAGATTCCTAACAATAGAGATTGTACTTGTAGAATTGCAAAATAATAGAGTGTTACTTAGCTTCAGGTTGTAGTCCTGAAACTGATGTTGATCCACAACAACTGTGCACAACAACTTTCTGCTGATATATACTCTGACTCAGTTGTTGATATTGCAACACTAGTCTGCTTCTTGTAGCTCCATGACACAAATATTCCACCTAAGAATTAACAGGAGCCTGAAGTGCTTTTCCTGTCTTCTTTATAGCCTGCAAAATCTGCATCTGAATATCCAGTTAGTTCAAAATCACTATTCTTAGGGTACTATAGGCCAAGATCTGGTGTGCCCTTAAGATATCTCAAAATTCTTTTAGCTGCAGAATAGTGAGACTCCTTAGGGCAAGCCTGGTATCTAGTACAAACGCATGTAGCATACATGATGACTTGCCTACTAGAAGTAAGATAGAGGAGGGAGCCAACTATGCCTCTATATATGGTTTCATTAACAAGTTTCCCTGTCTCATCATTGTCAATCGACATACTTTACCCCATGGGAGTTTTCATAATGGATGCATTCTCCATACCAAATTTCTTGATTAACTCCCTAGTGAATTTAGATTAAGAGATGGATAGTCCATCCTCAGACTGTCTTACTTGGAGGCCCAAGAAGTACTTAAGCTTACCCATATTGCTCATCTTAAATTTCCCTTGCATAAGTTTGGCAAACTTATTGCAAAGATTATCATCAGTAGACCCAAAAATTATGTCATCTACATAAATTTGGACTAGTATGATCTTGCCCTTGGATTCTCTTAGGAATATAGTCTTATCTATCTTTCTCCTTGAGAATTTGTTCTCAATGCGAAAGCTAGACAGGATTTCATACCATATTCTAGGGGCTTGCTTTAACCCACACAAAGCTTTCCTAAGTCTATAAATATAATCAGGAGAGTTAGGATTAACAAAACCTGATGGCTGCTCAACATAGACTTCTTCCCTTAAGTCACCATTGAGGAAGGATGACTTCACATCTATCTGGTAGACTTTGAATATTTTGTGGGCAGCATATGCAAGGAATAGTCTGATGGCTTCTAGCCTAGCTACTAGGGCAAAGGTTTAATTAAAATCAATATCTTCTTCTTGTCTATAACCCTTTGCCACCAGTCTAGATTTATTCTTAATTATAACACCATTTCATCAAACTTGTTCCTGTAGATCTGCTTGGTTCCATTGCTATTATGTCCTTGTGGTCTGGGAACCTACTTACAGACCTTACATCTTTTGAACTAGTTCAGTTTCTCTTGCATTGCCACAATCCAATATTGATCTATGTTGGCATCTTCAAATCTCTTAGGCTCAACCTGAGACTAAAATCTGGAATACATAACTATGTTCATGTTTTTGCCTCTTATTGTAACCCCTTGGCATGCATCTCTAATTATCGAATGTCTGAGATGATCTCTTAGATGCCTAATTGTTGGGGGCATTCTTCCTTCAACAACTTGATCTTCAGTGGTTGGATTTTGTTGTACTTAATCCACACCATGTTTGTTAAGTTCTTCTTCTAGAATGCACACTCAATCTTCATCTTGGGCCGCAGGAGATCTTGACTTGATGGATAATTTGTCAATCACCATCTCTATACCTGTAGATCTAGATGCGGAGCTTGGTAGCTCATTGTTAATCATAGAAGACTGATTAAATACTATATTTATAGACTCTTCCACAACTTGATTTTTCAAGTTGTATACCCTATATGTTTTGTTATGATTGTTGTATCCAACAAATATCCCATCATAGGATTTGGCAGCAAACTTAGTTAGGTAAGATTTTCCATTGTTTAGCACATAACATTTGCTTTCAAAGATCCTGAAATAAGCAAGGTTTGGTTTCCTGCCCTTCATTGTCTCATAGGAAGTCTTCTTGTGATCCTTAGTGATAGAAGCTCTAATCAGGACATGACATGCCGTATTTACTACCTCAGTCTAGAAGTATTTTGGGAGAGATGTGAGCAATATCTTGCCAGCTTCTATGAGAGTTCTATTTTTTCTCTCAACAATCTCATTTTGCTGGGGTGTTCTTGGAGAAGAAAATTCTTGGTGAATCCCTTATTCTTCACAGAACATTATCATGCCTTCAGATTGGAATTCAGTGTCATGGTTACTTACGATTTTGATCACAATACTATTTAATTCATTCTGAATTTCTTGATAAAGGTCCTGAAGATATCAAAGGTTTCATACTTTTTCTTAAGAAAGAAACCCAAGCAAACCTAGAGAAGTCATCAACAACCACAAGGGTGTAGACTTTCCAACCTAGACTATGAAATGACGTAGGACCAAACAAGTTCATTGCAGGAGGTATAAACACCTCACAGAGTCTTTGGCCCCAATGCTTTTAAAAGAAGCTTTGGTCTGCTTGCCTTTTTGGCATCTAGTGCAAATACCCTCCTTGGTGCACTTCATTTTGGGACCATTCCTGACCAACTCTTTACTTAAGAACCTACTGATGGTCTTATAGTTCAAGTGAGCAAGTATCTTATGACATTGAACACAGTATGAGACTTTTTTATTTGCAACCAGATATATAGGTGAGTCTTTACTTAAACATAGAAAGTTTAAACAGTAAACATTTCCACTCCTAGTGACTGTCAAGATGACCTCATGGTCACTTGACCTCTTAATTTGGCACTCATCCTTGCGGAATACAATGACATACCAAGATCACATAGTTGGCTTATGCTTATCAGGTTGTGTTACAACCCTTCCACATAAGTCACTTTTGAGATGGATACTATGTCATTTGTAATCATACCATATCCCTTTGTGACTCCTCTGTCTGAACCACCAAAGATTACATTAGGTCCATTCTTCACAGGAGTGTAGTCCTTCAAGTGACATCTTATTCCAGTCATGTGCCTGGAACATCCACTATCCAAGTACCATATAGGAGTATGGGTACTTGGACTATCCTGCAAAACATAATTTATGTTACCTTAGGACCCTAATTTGTATTGGGTCCTTGGTTCTGGTTAGCCTGAAAATGAAAATGTCTTCCTGCAGTACTTCTAACAGGAGGACTAACACATGCCCTAAGCATATTTGGATTGTGCCAGCAATCTATGGCAAAGTGACCCACTTTACCACAACACCAATACTCATGGATATTGTATCTCCTCTTATGAACTGCACTTGTGGACATGCCAATAAAAATCTGTTCAGAAGGGAGAGTAGCAGTCCTCTTCTTGTTTCTTTCAACAAGAGTCTGATTGAAGGTAAGTCTGATAGTAGATAAACTCAGCTTGCTCTGATTACTGTCAACAGCTGTCTTCTTTGCAACAGATGTACTGTTGATGGAATCAGAGATGTCCAAGTCAGTCTTATTTATAAACCATCCTTTGGTCTATGTTTTTTCTAGAAGAGCAAGACCATTGGCTACAACCACATTCTTGAGTGTAGGGGCTAGAGCACAAAAAATAAATGGTCCATGATGGGCCATCTGAATTTCTTCATAGGGAGCCTTAAAAGCACTTATCCCCTTGTCATACCTTCCACCATAGTTGTGAATATTTTTGTTCACACTAGTGGATCTTCCATCCAACCAGTGACTGTAGATACTTTCTTGGTCATACCTGTTTGGTGGTAACACTACTTTCTTAAAAGAGATGGGAGGCTGAATTGAGGCTTTGCCTTTCCCTTTGGAATGACCAACTCTAGGGTTCCCCTTGAATCCCAAACCCCTCTTATCCTTTTGGGAGGTGAAGGAATCTATTAGGGGCAACACTGTATTGGGATTTGAATACTTAGCCACGATCCTTTTCTCCCTTAGGAGCTTCTCTTTAAGATCAAGAATGAATGTGTTCTTGTGGCTAATGGTCCCTATCTGGGTGATTGTGATAGCCTTCAGTTGGCTGACTTCCCTCATCTTCTATTCCAGCAAATATGGTGAGTCAGACTGCAGGGAAGCAGTTAGCTGTAGGGAGATAATCTCCTCAGCGTGTTTCTTGGCCAACTTCTTTCTTCTCTTCAAAGCATCCAGAAGGGCACCATACTTTTCAATCAATTGATTTACATCTTCCTCAAATTCTGACCCATCTTCATCACAGGATCAAGATGCATCCGAATTGGGACAAGTCTCATAGTCTGAACCAGAAGAGGAGTTGGACAGTGAGTATACCTTATCTGGACCAGGTTGATCCTGGCAAGATTCTTCATCTGACAAGGTCATTAGCCCATAACTGTTGCTGACACCTTCATCCTCCTTAGTGTCACTATTTGAATGTGATAGTGGGGACCTGATACCTATCCTTGCTGCAGGATAGTCTTCTTCTTCATCAACAACAACATCAAACAACCCAATATAGGCTTCTCCTTTTTCTTCAGAATCTGAAGAAGATGAGTCACTCTAACTCCAGCTCTTTTCATTCTTAGCAATGAAGTTCTTTTCCTTCTTGACCTTATGTAGGTGGTGTTTTTTTCTCTCCAGTTCCTTTCTCTTGACAGGACAATCAGCTATGACATGTCCTGCCTTGCTACAGAAGTAGCAAACAACTTTAGAAGAAAACTATTTACTGGGTTTAGAATTATACCTGTCTCCCTTTGAGAACTTCTTGTCAGACTAGTGATTATCCTTCTTATGATGTGAAGAGAAGGAAGGCATGTTCCTCCACTGCTTTATCTTCATCATCTTCTGGAACTGCCTAGAGAAGGCAACAAACTCTCCATCAAACATGTTGTTGTCAGATGAGTTTGATTCAATGATGTCTAAATCAGCAGGTCTCCTTAGAGGAGAGGTAATTCTTTCTTTGCTCTTCTTAGAGCCCTCATCCTTGAAGGCCACAGACTTCTACTTGGTCTGAGATCTGATGGTGGTCTCCTCTTCCTTTCTGGCAGTCAGCTGCATCTCATAGGAAAGCAGCTTTCCAAACAGTGTGTGTGGAGGAGTTTCAGCTAGCTTAGCCACCTCTCTGATGGCACAGATCTTGGTATCCCAGTCTCTAGTTAGAGATCTGAGGAACTTTTCATTCAACTTGGCATTCACCACTCTAAAGAAATTTTCATAGCATATAGTTATGTTGTCTTTCTTGGTCTGCCTGAAGGCTTCATACTCTTGATTAAGTAGGGATTTCCTGTCATCCCTAACTTCTCAAGTGCCTTCCAAATAGACAACCAAGGTGTCCCACATCTCCTTTGAAGTTCTGCAGTGGACAAGGTTCTGGAAAGTTGAATCATCAATGACACTTACAATTATGTTATGTGCTCTTTTGTCCATGGTTGCTAACATGACCTCATCCTTGGTCATTTCAAAATACTTCTTAGGTGTCTAGACAGTTGCATCCAGAACTATGACCTTCGTAGGGATGAAAGGTCCCTCTTGAACTGTTATGAAGATTCAAGGGTCAAATGCCTCCATAAACGGCCTAACCCTTTCCTTCCAGATCCCAAAGCTCTCCTTCCTACAGATAGGAAGCTTCATAGAGCCCAACTACTTATGGTTCTCTCCTGAACCCATAAGGATAAACTTATGCTACTCTTGGAGATCAACTCAGACTGTTAAGTTTTTTTTAAGTAACCTCCCTATGATACCACTTAAAAGTTTTTAGTTTCAAGAGTAGCTAAACACCTAGAGAGGGTGAATAGGGTTTTAAGTCTTTTTGTGCTTTTTCTGTTTTAGGTGAGTTGTGGTTTATTTAACCTAAGCTTTCAAGACAATCACAAACAGCACACTGGAAATTTATAGTGGTTCTCCAGATTATGGGTACATCCACTGTCCCTTCCACCTTTTTAACAGTTTGTTAGACAAGGCAACTTCTTCAACTCGGTTCAAAAGATCTTACAACTCAGATCCCACGGGATCTCTCAGACTCTTCCAAGTCCTACACTCAGGCACAAAGCCCTACCACTTAGAGATATAATCTCCTACCACTCAGGCCCACAGGCCCTACATCAGACTTTAACTCAAAGTCCTACAACTAATATCCAAACATGGATCCTACCTCAGATTCACCACTTGAATCCTACAACTCAAATCTACTTAAAGATCCTACGCTCAGACTTTATAAGTTTAGGCTTACACTCAGATCAAAATGATCCTACAGAAGAATAGTAGTTGGTTGATGATGTTTAACACTAGAGTTAGAGTCTCTGTGTCTTTTTCTTAGCAGAGATTAACTCTGTCCACTCCCTTCACATCTCCAAGAATGGTTCTTCAAGAAAGTTCAGCTTGAGCTATGAAATCACTACAGCTAGGGTTTGCCTTTGCTGCAAGTTCTACCTCAGAATATTTCCTCTAAACATGTTATTGAAGATCAACAACTAATTGTTTGCACTTTCAGATCAGTGACTTGAATAACTTCTTCAAGCTCTGCAACTTAGTCGAGAGGAAGAAGATGAAGTTCAGATCTTTCCAAAAGTCAATTTCTTCTAACTGATATATTCTTTTTCTATCCCATCGTCCAACGGCTCTTTGATCAATGGGCCCACCTAGTGTTGGTAGCTGCAGCTCCACTTTTGCATTAAATGTTGTACAATAGGCAAGCAACGCCATTTGTCGTGTACTGTAGACTTCCCGCAACATTTGAATTTCTGCTGACATCAGCACCTGTGGACTTAGTCAAATTTTGACAATTCAACATAGGTGTTGAGTGAAGGTATGTCACTCAACGCCAAAACACTTAGTTAGTTTTCTACAAACACCGGGTGTTGATTGATCAGTCATCACTCAACAGATATAGAATTTTGTGGTCTAACTGATTAGGTGTTGAGTAAACCTTCATCACTCAACGCATTTGGACTTAGCTGATTTTCTCTTTGTTGAGGCGTTGAGTGAGGTGTCTTCATTCAATGCTTTATGCCTTAGCCTGCCATCTTGCTGAGGCGTTGAGTGAACAGCCTTCACTCAACACTTATGTACTTAGTTGAATTTTCTCTTGATTTGGCGTTGAGTGAACTACCTTCACTTAATGCTTCTGGACTTAGACAGACTTTCTGTCTACATCTTCTGTGGCTTTGTCATCATGAGCTCCACTCAACGCTTGCTTATTTGGCGTTGAGTAAGTTGTCCTTTCATAGCCTTCCATACCATATGGCGAGCACAAAATAGGCGTCATGGTCAAATGATTCTTCAATTCCTCAAAATCTTGTGTGCACGCCGGCGACCAAACAAACTTCTTATCCTTCCTCATCAAGGCTGTGAGAGGTAGAGTTATCCGTGAGAAGTTATTTACAAAACGCATGTAGTAACCGACAAGTCCCAGGAAACTCTGAACTTCCACCACCGTAGACAACACAGGCCACTCTCGTATCACAAATATCTTTGTCGGATCTACCACCACTCCCTGTCCACTAACCACATGACCGAGGAACGCTACCGATGACAGCCAAAACTCACACTTAGAGAACTTGGCGTACAACAAACTCCACCCCAAGGTTTCCAAAATAGTGCGTAAGTGATCCACATGATCTTCTTCTGACTGAGAGTACACTAGGATATCGTCAACGAAGACTATTATAAAATAGTCCAAATACTCTCTGAACGTTATGTTCATCAAATCCATAAACACAAATGATGCATTTATCAGTCCAAACGGCATGACAGTAAACCCATAATGCCCAAAATGCGTGTTAAATGCTATCTTAGGAATATCACTTTCCCTTATTCTCAACTGATAATAACCAGACTTCAGATCCAGTTTTGAGTACATAGTCAACCCAACTAGCTTATCGAATAGATCATCGATTCTCGGAATCAGATACCTATTCTTCTCCGTCAGCTTATTCAATTCATGATAATCGATACACAATCGCAAGATTCCATCCTTTTTCTTCACAAACAGGACCGGCACACTCTAGGGTGACAAACGTGGGCGCATATAGCCTTGCTTTAACAGTTCTTGCAACTGTACCTTTAGTTTTGCCATTGTTGGAATCAAAAATTGGCCCCAACAAGAGTTAGGACTCTGGGGTGTAGCTAATACCTACTTCTCCCAAACCCAGACCTCTGACCAGCCACAAGGAACAAATAAACTAACCCTAGGCTTCAACATGGAGGTCCCTCTACTAACCCGGAAGATCTTAGAGTTCTTCCCCTTCTTAGCCAAGTGTTGAGCTAAGGATACCTCAGAAAGCACTGCAAGACTTCAGAAAATGAGAAAGCTTCCCCTCTGAGGTATCCTGCGGGTCTATTTATAGATTTAAAAAGGTTGGTCTGCCAACAGCATAATTCCGCTGTTCAAAAAGACTATATGCAGATAAAAATGGTCTGCTAACAACCAAACTCCGTTGTTCTGAAGAGCTAAATGCAGACCTTTAAGGTCACAAAGGTAATTTTGCCCCTAGCATTGAGTGGAGAAGCGTGACTCAATGCCGGAAGCCAAAAAGCATTGAGTGGTAAAGCATCACTCAACGCCGGAAGCCAAAAGGCGTTGAGTGGAGAAGCATCACTCAATGCCGGAAGTCGAAAGGCATTAAGTGGAGAAGCATCATTCAACGCCGGAAGCTGGAAGCCAAAAGGCGTTGAGTGGAGAAACCTCACTCAACGCCGGAAGCCGAAGGACGTTGAGTGGAGAAGCATCACCCAACGTCGGAAGCCAAAGGGCGTTTAGTGGAGAAGCATCACTCAACGCCAACTCTGAGGGCCTCCCGCCTACCCGGGCACAAACCTTCCTGCAAGCAGTGGTCGGGAACCCTTCCACTTCCATGAACTAGGGCGTTGAGTGGAGAAACATCACTCAATGCCAAGGGCTATGACGTTGAGTGGATAAGCATCACTCAACGACAGGTACTAGGGCGTTGAGTGGAGAAGCATCACTCAACGCCAACCCCAAGGGCCTCCCACTGACCAGCGCGCAAACCTTCCAGCAAGCACTGGGCGGGAGCCCTTTCGCTTCCAGGGACTAGGGCGTTGAGTGGAGAAGCATCACTCAACACCAAGGGCTATGACATTGAGTGGAGAAGCATCACTCAACGTCAGGGACTAGGGCGTTGAGTGGAGGAGCATCACTCAATGCCAACCCTGAGGGCCTCCCGCTGACCAGGGCGCAAACCTTCCCGCAAGCCATGGGCGGGAGCCCTTCCGCCTAACCACTTGCCTGACTCAATTAGCTTAAAGCCTACCCAAACCTGGGTCCCAGGCCCTTTGAACCTACTCGACGAATATGGGGTTGTACATCCATCTCCTTTGACGCTAAATAGTACGGAGAGTGTGACATAGGCTTGGCACTTAGCACTAGCTCAATAGTGAAATCAATCTCTCGCTGAGGTGGAGCTCAAGAGAGATCTTTAGGGAATACGTCAGCAAACTCCAATACTACAGGAATGCTACTCAAACCGGGCTTTGGCTTTGAAGCCTCCACTAACGCGAAGAATAATTCTGAGCCTTTGTGAACTGCCTTGACTACTTGGAGAGCAGACATCAGTATCTTGTTCGATCCCTTCATACTAGAGAAGGTAGTTTCGTGATCTATATTCTGCCCCAGTTTGACGTCCTTGAGATTGTGATCGATGTACGCATGCTGCTCTGAGAGCTAATCCATGCCAAAGATCACGTCAAACTCTACTATCGGCAGTAGTGATGCTTCCAAGACAAACTCTTGACTTCCTATCTGCACCTTCACACAATAAACTCTATCCGCGCGCATCAAGCATCTGTTAGGCAACATCACATCCAATCTATCTTTCGATAAAAAAAGGCACTCAGATATGCTACATGAAGTACTCAGACAGAAAAGAATGTGAAGCTCCTATATCAAACAGTGCTCTTGCCGGATAGTCCATGATTACGACAAACCCTAATAAAAACAAGTTATATGACCAATGCATAGGGCATAAGGTATAGAAAGTAATAAATCTATAATCTAACTTATACTTGTAACCATGTCACCCTACTTAATGGCCACCTGCTGGCCAAGATTGTAAACCTTGTGTTGGGCTGAAGCATATTGGAACGCAATTGATGCTCTTGACTTCTTCTCTGTCTTTGGACGCCACTCCAACAATCTCAGGCATAGTGTCCCAACTTGCCACACGAGTAGCAAGTAACCGGAGCTTGCCTAGTAGTGATTCTAGAAATAGCAGAAGAAGCTGGTCTAGAAGACCTAGCCTTCTTATTCCACTTACGAAACCCATACTTTGTAGAACTCGGTACTTTGAACTCGGGTTTCTTCACAACCACGACCTTTTTACTCTAAACTCTTATCATATCTTACTCCATAGATCGAGCAGTACTGACCAATATTGGAAAGCCCTGCGTCATCGATCCTACGAGTAGCAACCTCAGATCATCCCGCAGACCTTCATAAAACTGGTCGGTCTTGCACTCCTCATTAGTAAAGGTGGAGCCCACATACCTCCCCAATCTAGCAAACTCATGCAAGTAGTCGTCGACACAACTCTTGTCCTGAGTTAACCTATGGAATTGATTCTCCATAGCAATCCTCTATGCCAAAGGGAGATATTGAGCCAGAAACAATTTTGAGAACTATTCCATAGAGATATTAGTAATCTGTCTTCCCGCAAAATGATGCAACTCCAACTCATCCCACCATAGCCTCGCCTCTCCGTCCAAGAGTAAAGTAGCCACGGTGGCTTTCTACCACTCCTCCATCTCCATTGTCATCATGGTTCTCTTAATCTGAGAGAGCCAATCTTCGGCTTGAGTTGGGGTTCTAGTCCGCATAAACACTGGAGTATTGAAGGTCATCACGTGCTTGAGCTAGTTCTATGTTGCTCTTCTTGCTACTAAAGGCTCTACAACCACTTGCACCGCCACTAAGGGATCCATTGTGAAAATGGGCACCTGGCCCACTACAGAGGCAGGAGGTTGCACTTGCCTCCCTGGTTGGGCATTGATCATGACAAACACAGCCTCTGCTACTAGCCTTATCGTTCCATCAAAAGGAGGGGTTGTAGGCGCGTCATTACGTGCACTACTCTCTGCAGAGTGCTGAAGTTGGAATTGCTCTGACCACTCCTAGTCACCTATAATTATGCAATACACAATTTAGTGACTTCAAAACCTAGCAAACGGTAATAAAAAGAATGCTCAGGTTTCACAAACAATGTTTCTTGCATGTTTCATGTGTGTTTTTCATTCCTAAGTTAGAATTCACGGGTTCTTTCTCATTATTGTAGGATCAAGCGCATACCCAACTGTTCCAAAAGCCCAGACTATTGGAAAGGGCACTACTTAATTTCTTAAATAAGTAGCAGAGCACCATGGGTCAAGTGAAGGAACGTCGGACCCAACAATCCCCCCCCCCCGGCGTCCAGCACAACCCGTCAACTCAGAGGTGGGGTTACTACATGGACCACATGGCTCAGAGGTGGGGTTAACACATGTCCACGGTTGTCTGACCCACCGTACCCACACAGGTAGAAGGGAAAAATCGGTATTTTATAGCGCCCCCCCCCCCCCCCCCCGTCTTGAACCCGTGACCTCCTCTGATACCAAATGTAGGATCAAGCGCATACCCAACTGTTCCAAAAGCCTGGACTATTGAAAGGGTGCTACTTAATTTATTAAATAAGTAGAAGAGCGCCACGGGTCAAGTGAAAGAATGTCGGACCCCAACAATTATAACAGCGACGCACCTGAGTGCTCACCACCACCTTAAAAGAATTCATCCACGAATTCAAAAAAAGAAAAGACGCCAGAATATGATACCAAATTGTAACATCTCATCCTTCATGAGTAATATAACAGAAGGTCCGACCGGGACCTCACCCCCATATTAAACGGACATACGAAAGAGTTACGCAATGAAACTATAATTCATTAAGATAATAACACACTCTAACACAGAGTTGCATTCTAGCGGAAGCTTAAAGAGTTATGAATCACCCATCCAGGAATGTCCACTACTAAAGACAACAGAAATGAAAGTCACACAATTAGTTTTGGCTTTAAGGCCTTACAACACTGTGTTCATGTATATAAGAAGGTGATTTCCATACATCGACACGCAGACCGATAATATATGAAAATACTAAGCATAACACTTGGGCCTTCAACGACCCACTCAACAAAAAGGGCTCTAACCCGATACTTCCCGTTTGGCTCTACAGCATTTGCACAAAAGAATTCCACCGAACGGTGGCAAACAAGGGAACGGTCAGCATTAGCTGACCAAATTATAATGACCACACCCTTTCTATGGGTGGTAATGCTCCTTCCCTACAAGAAAATAACATGTTCACAGATATCAAGAATGTGCAACTTAAGCACCAATCATCACAAACGATGGAACAATCAACCAAACTTCTCGTGCACTCAGGACACATTATCGGTGTACTAGAAAACCTAGGGTCTCATCTTTTACCATCCCAGGCAATCACTGGTGCATTGGCACACAAATGGGAAAAATCTACGAGTCTCACTACCATACTCAGTCCCATACTGGAAAGTTTCACCTGAGCATTACTAGCCTAGCATAAAGCTACGATTCTCTCCTATGCCAACAACAACTATCATGTACTTAAGGTCTATTTAGCTGAAATACATAGTGCGGGTACAGTTCAGCTCTTTCTCGTTGCTCAGATCGTCGTGCCAATTAACAACAATGATGCGGGTCAGCCTTTCCTTTCCCGTAAACCATAATATCAATATTCATTCTACGACTGCACTCACGTCCAACAAGTTAGCCCTCGTGTCCCCAAGACAAGGGCTTCATAATCACAACAAACGCTCACTTAGAGCCATTGCAAATAAAACTCTGAAACCATACAATATCCACGGAGTCTTCTCCAGCAAGAAAAACAAACATCACCAATTTAGACCAACTTGTTCAGATGAGCTTCACACAGCATGCCTAATCCCTACTCACGCTTATGGATACTATACACAAAATATACTCGGGGATAAACATATCGACCCGATGGAAAGCACCTTTTCTCCACCAATCGGGTAGGGCTTCCATGCAAACATGCTAAAAGAGGAATTCACTTGTCCAAGAGGAGAATCGTTACCCTCGTAGTCCGTTTTTGCGGATCAATGAACATGGATCTTGCTTTCCTCTTAACAGAACTAGGCTCGGCCCTATGAATCTGACAACCACTCCTTTGGCAAAGCTCAACTAAATCACTAGAGATTTTTTCTGCAAAACTGGACACCACAGAGCTGCTTGGGTTGGAGAGAATGGAGAAGAAAAATTCGACTTCTTCCCTAGAACTGCTCTGACTCGAGCCTGTCTACTTCGGCCGTGCCTTTCCCCGGCTTCGCACTCACTAGAGGGCACACAACGGAACTCCACCGGCCGTTCGTGGCATAGATCCTACCGGAAAATGGAGTACTGAATCCTTGACTTCCTTCTTCCTTCGGCTCGGGCAGAGAGAAAGAGAACGACGGAGAAGATGTGACTGAGTCTTCCACCGATCCATTCTATAATCCTAGATGGGATAAAACCTGTTGGTTATATTGAGAATTGTGTACCTGATTTGGAGAAGCCCCTTGTCAACTCAATGGTATACACAAAGTTGTATTTGATGCATATTAAGTTTGCATGTGCAGGATTTAAAGTGAATAAATTTATATAAGCACAAATATGTCGACACAGTTCAATTGTGTCGACACCTCTATAAAAGCTGTGTCGAGACAAGTCAGTTGTCTCGACACCTTGAAGACTAAGTCAGCATACTTGAAAAAATAAAGAGGAGAATTAGTTTGAGTAAAATTGTGTCGAGATAAACCAAATATCTTGACATAATGCATTTTAAGTATAGTTGTCGACACAGTAGACAAATTATTTTGAGACAATCTCACTGTCTCGACACAAGGCAGAATCAGAAGATGTCGACACAATAGAATGATTGTGTCGAGACAATCTCATTGTCTCAACACAAGGCAGAATCAGAAGATGTCGATACAGCAGACAAGTTATGTCGAGACAATCTCATTGTCTCGACACAAGGCAGAATCAGAAGATGTCCACACAGAAGACAGTTGTCTCGAGACAATCTGAAAGTCTCTAGTGTCGACTAAATCCACCTAGGGGGGGATAGGTGTCGTGCGGTCTTTTGCGGAATTAACTTAACCTGCACAAATTAACAAACACAGCACAGAAAACACACAAAGAGTTATAGTGGTTCCCCGATTTGGGTACGTCCACTTTCCCCTTCGACCTATCTCCCACTAAGGGACGACTCGGTCACTTCTCCAAACGGATTGAAATCCAATCCTCACACTACGTAAGGAACCCTTCCAACAAAGGAGTCACAACTCCACCACCGCGGGTTGCACCCAACCCTTACAACTAGGAATAAAAATTGCTTTACAAAAAACAAAAATTGAATGTAAAAGAAAATACAAACAAAGCTTTTGGAGATTCCGATGTACTTCTTCGTTCGTTGAAGCTTTCTTGAAAGTTACGAAGAGTCCACAACCGGAGTTCTCTCTTAGAGAGGATCTTGTCAAGATCGGCAGCGGCAAGTGATTGCGGCGGCGATACTTTGTAGATCCAAACTTCTTGACGAAGCAAGCAAGGTCTACCAATGATCTCAGTCGGATAAGTCGTCTCACCCGATTCGGAATGGAGAACAAATCTCGTTCAACGAATCGGAAGACAAGAGATCTCAAGAGAGATGCGTGAGACTCTCGGCTTGCCTCGGTACTGTCGTCAAAAGATAAAAGATGATCGGAGATTATCGGTGACAACTTCCTTGCGAGCGACTACCAGCGATCGGCGCTTTCCGCGGTCCGCTAGGTCACGCTCGGCCTCCTTCTTGATTTCCGAGAATGGATTACTGTAGAAGTTCAAAATACGCGAGTATAAATACTAGAGCCAACCCTAATAACCGTTGTGGGGCCCACAAGGAGAAACCCTAGCCCCGGCCTGAACAGCGCATGGCAAGGTGGTTCGGTCCAGCGAACGAGGAAAATTGTCTAAGGCAAAATCGGAGGGAATCGTTGGTGATTCCGGTCGAAGTCAGCGGGAATCACTCACGATTCCCGTCGATTCTGCCTTGGCTGAATTCCTGTTGGAAAACTGTTAGTCGGAATAAGTCGGCGGAAATGCATACTGATTATCGTCGAAGTCTGCGGTAATCACTCATGATTCCCGTCGATTCTGTCTTGGCAGAATTCTTTTTCGAAAAATGTCAGCCGGAAGAAGTCGGCGGGAATGTAGACTAATTCTCGTCGAATCAGCGGGAATCACTAACGATTCCCGTCGAAGTCGGCGAGAATCACTTAGTGATTCCCGTCGATTTTGACTTGGAAGAATTTTATCTTCCTTCCTTTGATGACTTGGTCTTTGACCCATCTTTGCTCCTTCTTCTCGAGATCCTATAATTCGCGAGATCCACTCGTTTTCTCTCTTTCTCTTAATAGCATCTATCTTGGAAAAATTAGATATTATCCTCTTCTCGGTTTCTAGATGAAACTCTAGATCCGAGATATTTGACTCCTTTACCTTGATGGATTCTAATTGGAGGTCCATCATGGTCCTCAGCTGAGCAATTTCCTTAGCTTGTTCCTCAACAAGCAAGTTTCTTTTCTGAAGGGCTCTCCAAAGGGAATCAAGAGTTTCAATCTTTTGATTGAAGCAGTCAATTTCCCTTGCATCAAAAGATGGACAAACCTCTGAACTTCTCCTGTCTTCAGGAGATACAAGAGGAAGGGAGTGGGAAGAGGAAGATACCTGATCTTGATTGTGCAGATCAGGGTTAGAGTTATGGTTTGCAGAGACTGATGTTTCAGCTTCATCACAACTGTATTCCTCAATCTCTTCTTCAGTCTCAGATAGAGAAACTGGAGCCCTGATATTGAGAGGTTGTTCTTGACTTTCATCTTCAGAGATGAGGACCCCCACATATGCTTCATCCTCTTGCTGGCATTCAGTCCCGGCAGTCTTCGTTCCCTCCATGAGGTTAGAGATAGTTTGCCACATGGACTTTGCAGTCTTACACTTATCCAATCTCGTAAGAGATGATCCAGACCAAATATCAAAAATGATCTGTCGAACCAGCTTGTCCAAGTTGAATAGTGAGAGCTCAGTTTCAGACATCTCTGCGGGACTCTTGGGGATTTGGAGATCTTTTCCAGAGCCAGAAGCCTTCATGGGAATGAAAGGACCCTCTTCCACGATGAATAAAGCACGAGGGTCAATGGCTTCCAAATGAAATTGAACTCTCATTTTCCAGATGGGATAATATTCTTTGGTGCAGGCAGGCAGTCTCAGGGGAGAGACATTAGTGTATAGCTCCATGCTTGAGTCTTGTTTTCTTCTTGACACTAGATACATGATCTTACTCAAGGTGTTAACCTTATTGATGAGCAACCTCCCTCTAAAACCACTTGAAAGTCTCTAGTGTCGACTAAATCCACTTATGGGGGGGGATAGGTATCGTGCGGTCTTTTGCGGAATTAACTTAAACTGCACAAATTAACAAACACAGCATAGAAAACACACAAAGAGTTATAGTGGTTCCCCGATTTGGGTACGTCCACTTCCCCCTTCGAGCTATCTCCCACCAAGGGACGACTCAGTCACTTATCCAAATGGCTTGAAATCCAATCCTCACACTACGGAAGGAACCCTTCCAACAAAGGAGTCACAACTCCACCACCACGGGTTGCACCCAACCCTTACAACTAGGAATAAAAATTCCTTTACAACAAACCAAAATTGAATGTAAAAGAAAATAATAACAAAGCTTTTGGAGATTCCGATGTCCTTCGTTCGTTGAAGCTTTCTTGAAAGTTACGAAGAGTCCACAACCGGAGTTCTCTCTTGGAGAGGATCTTGTCAAGATCGGCAGCGACAAGTGATTGCGGCGGCGATACTTTGTAGATCCAAACTTCTTGACGAAGCAAGCAAGGTCTACCAACGATCTCAGTCGGATCAGTCGTCTCACCCGATTCGGAATTGAGAACAAATCTCGTTCAACGAATCGGAAGACAAGAGATCTCAAGAGAGATGCATGAGACTCTCGGCTTGCCTCGGTACTGTCGTCATAAGATCAGAGATGATCGAAGATTATCGGTGACGACTTCCTTGCGAGCGGCTACCGGCGATCGGCGCTTTCCGCGGTCCGCTAGGTCACGCTCGGCCTCCTTTTTGATTTCCGAGAATGGATTACTATAGAAGTTCAAAATACACGAGTATAAATACTAGAGCCAACCCTAATTACCGTTGTGGGGCCCACAAGGAGAAACCCTAGCCCTGGCTTGAACAGCGCACGGCAAGGTGGTTCGGTCCAGGGAACGAGGAAAATTGCCTAAGGCAAAATCGGTGGGAATCGTTGGTGATTCCCGTCGAAGTCCGCGGGAATCACTCACGATTCCCGTCGATTCTGCCTTAGCTGAATTCCTGTTGGAAAACTGTCAGCCGGAAGAAGTCGGCGGGAATGCAGACTGATTCTCGTCGAAGTTGGTGGGAATCACTCATGACTCCCGTCGATTCTGCCTTGGCAAAATTCCTGTTTGAAAACTGTCAGCTGGAAGAAGTCGGCGGGAATGCAGACTGATTCTCGTCGAATCGGCGGGAATCACTAACGATTCCCATCGAAGTCGGCGAGAATCACTTAGTGATTCCCGCCAATTTTGACTTGGAAGAATTTTATCTTCCTTCCTTTGATGACTTGGTCTTTGGCCCATCTTTGATCCTTCTTCTGCTCTTGATCTGCCTTAACCCTGTACTTGAAAATAAGTACACTCCAATAGAGAGAGCACACGTGAGTCAATACACTGATCTACTCAACGAGGGATTACGTTGCGCAGACCCGTGTATATTGACCCACTGCACCCTGACATTGGTGTGTACTTAGCATGGAATAGCTGCAAGCACAACTTGATGGAAGAACGTCAAATACATTGTGAATCCATCTTAGCTTGACTAGAGTCTTCTTCAAATCCAGGTAATTGTGGATACAATACCCAACACAATCTAACTGTCACGACACAAGGCAGTATTAAGAGATGTCGACACAGATAACGGGTGTGTTGATACAAGTCAACTATCTCGACACTTTCAGCTTCTGATGAAAATTATTCCAAGTTAGAATGTGTCGAGACTACTAAGATATCTCAACTCATGTGTTAAGACATCTGGAACATCTCGACGCTTATGTTTCAGAATATGCTGAGTCAACACCAAACATATCAAGACATGTCAGAACTGTCAAGTCAGTTGCAGAAAACTCATACTTTAACAGAAACAGGTCAAGGAAGGATTTGATGTATGTTGCTTACGTCATCTAACATAATCCAGCCATCTACGAAGTTTATAAATAGAAGGTGCTGCCTTCACAAAATGATATATGAGAGAACAGAATCGAAAAGAACAACTGATAGATCAAATCAAGCAATCAGAAATTCTTGTTCTAATTTCTTCCAAGTCCTAACTAGGCGACATTTCCGAGAAATAGGAAGAAGACGAAGGTCTTCAAGAAGATCTTCAGATCTCTTTTACTAGGTTTATCTGAAGATCTATTTGTATTTGATCAACAATATCTTCAAGGTATTTATGCCGATCAACATCAAGAAGATTGCTGATTCAGAGAAGGAACTTTTCTGTCTGCATATCAATCAAGAAGAAATCCAATTGCAGCTGATTTGAAGAATCTATGTAAACAGATATATCAGATTACAGGTTTTCTGTTATCTGTGTTTTATTTTATCACTTTATATTGTAAGATCTCCTAGATATTTGAGTGGGTAGGAGAATCTTTTCTCTGAGATTGTAAGCCTAAATTATAAAGACTGAGGTAGGCTTCTGGAGGGACCTGAGGTAGGTGGTTTGGGTAAATCACTGAGTTGTAGGTCAATTCTATAAAGGCTGAGATATGGTTCTTGAGAGGTCCTGAGGTAGGAGATTGAGGGAATCTCTAAGGTAGGACCAGTTGGTATGAGTGTAGGTTTTTTGACAAAAACTGAGCCTGTAGGATCTTTGGATCCGAGTTGAAAAGGAGGAGTTATAACCTTATCTAGCATATTGCTAGTGAAGAAGAAAGGGGAAAGTGGATGTACCCTAGATAGGGGAACCACTATAAATTCTGTGTGTGTTGTGAACTGTTCTTTACTTTTGCCGTGTTTGCTATAAGCTGTGATGGTATTATTGCTATTTAATTAGGGACAAAGAATTGCAAAGGAATTTTAAAAGGCCACCTATTCACCCCCCCTAGGTGACTATCTACCCATAGGCTTGACTTTCAAGTGGTATTAGAGGGAGGTTATTCAAAGAAAGACCTAACAATCTGAAAAAGATCCTAAGGGTATTTGAAGATTATCAGATCTATGGCTTTTGAATCACACAGAGAACTCAGTTATATGAAATTGCCAATTTGTACTAAGGATAACTTTTCAATATGGAAATCGAGTGTGAGACTATTAATGGAAGCCTCAGATCCAAGATCTTTGTCATAGTACAAGAAGGACTACATGTGCCCATGAAAATATCAGTCTTAGATGCAAATGATCAAACCCCCAAGAAACTGTCAAAAATGACAAAGGATGAGGTGATACTTGCTACTATGGACAAGAAAGCACAAAATATAATAGTTACTGCAATAGACAACTCAACCTTTCAGAATCTGGTGCACTATAATACATCCAAGGAGATATGGGATACCCTCATAGTATACATGGAAGGCATAGAAGAGGTAAGAGATGATAGGAAATCTCTCCTCAACCAGCAGTATGAGGCCTTTAGACAAGGAAAAACTGATTCTATTGAACAATGTTATGAAAAGTTCTTTAGAATAGTTAATGACTTGAGAAACTATGGCAGAAACTTCTCAAACTATGAACTAAATGACAAATTTATGAGATCCCTAAATAAAGAATGGGACATCAAGATTTGTGCAGTAAGAGAGATGGAGAATCTAAGAAATATGTTACCCCAAGACTTATATGGGAAGTTAATGTCATATGAACTTCAGCTAAATTCTAGGAAAGCTGAAGATGAATCTGTCAAACACTCAACTCAGTCTAAATTTGTGGCCTTCAAAGCAGATACTTCTAAGAAAGCTAGAAGAGAAATCCCATCATCACCCAGAAGGGATGAAGATACAGACATCACTAGAGCATGTTCTTCTTTATAAGAATATCAGATGATGAACTGACACTATTTACCAGGAAATGTAAGAAAATGTTAAGAAGGAGGAAGCAGTGGAGCAATAGGAAACCTTATGGATCAAGCTCTAATAAAAGCAAAGACAAGCATAGAGATAAATCTGTGGTCAGGCATGATTCACAAAAGAACAAACAATTTAAGACTTACATTATTTTTTTTGCTGTAATAGGCTTGGGCATGTCATTTCTTACTGTCCAGTAAAAAGAAAGGAGAACAGGAAGTCAAAAGAAAAGAAGTTCAATAAGGACAAGAAATCAGAGAAGGGTCTGATAGCAAAGAAGTTAAAGACCGTGTCTGATAGTGATACTGATTCAACTGAATCAGAAGAAGAACCTGTAGGATTGTTCTCCTATGAAGAAGAGTTTATCAGAAGGGCTATATACAAAGGGAAGAGCTCCACAACTTCATCAAACTATGGTGATTCTGAAGAAGACATGGAGATCAACTTGATGGAAATATCTGATGACCCAAAAACAGAAACACATGACTGTAAAAGTACACAGGTAATCTATGACAACTCTTCCTGCTCCAAGACTTCTGTTTATGAGACTAAAGGTGAGCTAAACTCATGTGACTCAATGGTTGATTCACATGAGATTAACTCAGTGACTGAACTAAAGCATCTCATAGTTAAATTTGGTGAGTTGTTGGTAGCTTTAGTTAACAGCAAGAAGCTTGTTAAAGAACAAGCTGTAGAAATTGCATCTCTAAAACGTTTTGAGTATCATCACATGATGGATACTAAGAAGATTGGTCTTAAAAGTTCTAAGTTGACAGAACTAACTAAGATCATTGATGACCAAATAATATTAATTAAGAAAAAGGATGCAACCATTCAGGAGCTGGAATTCAAACTCCTGAATGAGAGAAGCCTAGTACAGCAATTTCAAAACCCAAAACTATACTGCCCATAATAGACACCTTCTCAGGAACACCTGGAAGTGGTCTTGGGTTTGTTAAACCCAAAAGAAAAAGGGGCAAAAAGCCAAAAGTACCAAAGGGTACAATCATTCCACAACCAGTGTTCTAGACTATGGCTCCAAGGAGAAATCTTACAGCTGAGAGACAGAACAAGTATTGTGCTCCCAGTCAAGATAAAACTGTTAAGTTTGCTGACTCCTGCCCAAAGGAATGTCAGCACAAAGATCCTTCTGTTTCTCCAAAGAGGAGGTATAACAGATATGAATGTTGGTGTTGTGGAAAGGTAGGACACTTTGCCTTAAATTACTAGTTCAATTACTCAGTGTCTCATATTCAGAAAAGATATCTAGTCAAGAAGTTTACTGGTGGATTTAATAGAGCCACAGCTAACAATAACCTAGGACCCAAAATAATTTGGGTTCCTAAGGAAAAGTAAATTCTTATTTTGCAGGAATGTCCAAGTTCCAGAGATAGACTGAAATTTAGGGGTTATATCTAGTATACTCTAGAGGGGGGTGAATAGAGTATTCTTTGGGTTTTAAAACTTTTGCTGTAAATAAAAAGTTGTTCCTAAACCTATATGATTTGTCACAGGCAAACAACAAATATAAGTAGTCACAACCACAACAACCTAACTAGCACAGCCACAGTAAGAACAAAAAGAAAAGGGCATGCAGACAACACAAGAATTTTATATTGGTTCCCCAACCTGGGTACATCCACTCTTTTACCACCCTGGTAGGAATCCACTCAGGTTTTTGATCAGGCGACTGCCACCAATGAGCTTTTCATCAAGTGCTCAACAACCAAACCTCAAGCCTTTTGATCAGGTGACTTACAACCAGGAATAACTTTTGAAGAGAGTTAAGAACCCTTTATACAGTGGGGTGAGAGAATGATTTTGTCTTCTCTTTCTCAAATACAACTGAGAACACTTTTGTGGATATTGACTTTAGCAAAGAGCTCCCCCTTAGATATTGAATGGTTCAGTAAGGTGGAGCTTTGCTGCAGGGTGATAGGCCTTCAGACTTTTTGCTTTGACCACAAGATCTCCAGGAACTTCTTGACTAATGTTGTAATTGTTGTCCTTTGAAGAATCCTGAGATGAGGACAGAAGAAGACTCTTGATTTTTAATGGTTGTTCTTCTTCTTATTCAACTTAAAGTTCTTCCTCTGGTATAGCACTTGTTTCTCTCTATCACATTATTCTGTGTACTCTGCATCTCAGAGTGTTGTTCAGAGAGAGAGAAAGAGAGAGAGAGCACAAGATCCTTGTTCACGGTAGTTGTTGTTCTGTATGTCTTGTTGTTATTCTACTTTCTTACCGGGAGGAGGAAAATCCCTTTTATATTTTACATATAAATTTTCTTTTTGAATTTTGAATTCCTTCCTGCATTCAATGTTGACGGCCTTGAGAACATTTGCATTGATTGATTTCCTCAACTGTCCCTTTGAAAAATGGCAAGCAATAATCCTGATGAAGACCATAACTAATGCTCTATCTAACGGTAATATTCAGAGAATATTTTAGCATTAATTACTCAGGAATTATTGCATTATAATAGGGACAGAAAGATGAAAATAACCAAGTCTGGATTCGTCGAGCTGAGATCCACGATCATCGGCCTCAGAACTACTGACTGCTGCTTGATGAATCTTTCCAATTCTGTGCACTAAGATCGTCGAGCTGAGAACCAAGTTCGTCGACTGAAGTTTGATTCTGGACTTAGAAATATTGAGATGTTTTCTGGACCTGAGTGTTGAAGTAGATGATCCAGAAATCGTCGACCTGAGAACTGAGTTCATCGAGCTCAACTCAGAGAATTTTTCTCTGATTTCGTCGAGCTGAGCACGACTTTCGCCGAACTGAGTTCAATAAACGTCAAACTCTTTTTCTGAGTCTTGATATTTCTCTAAGTCTTGAATCTATGGCAGACTATTGATGGCTGGTCCATGCATTATTGACTCTAAGGACTTGGCCTAGACTCTAAGACACAACCATGACCCTTGCTATACATGTTGGGTCATATGATCCTAACTTAGTGAAACTAGCCCAAATCCAACTAGGGATCCAACAATATCCCCCTATTTGGGTGAGGTCACTAATTACAGACTCAAAATCAAAAATGTACAAAGCAAGAAAAATATATATCTGGCAGAAAAGAAAATAGCATATGCAGCTGATATATATATATATATATACAGTAAGCTTTGTATGAATGAGAAAATAGTTTTACAATACCATAATCAAAGCAGTTCAAAATTTATTTCTTCTGCTTCTTATCCTGGTGCTTCTCCTCTTTGCTTTTGTCCCCAGGCTGAGTGAATATGATTTACCTGTTGAGATTGGTTGCTTCTTTCTTTTACATATACAGATCTGATGCTCCAATCACAGTCAGGGTTGAAGTTCTAGGCACAACAGCCTCTGGATGCAGTGCCATGTACTCTGCTGGATTGAAGACCTTCTTGCTTATATGAAGTTTGTTCAGTTCCTTTTCTCTGTAAGATGACATAGTGGTGAATTTTGATAGATCTTCTCCTTCTTCTATAGCTTTCTTTATCTGTGATAGGCCAATTAGCTCTTGGAGCCTCGCCATTCTGAAATTTGGATCAACATCCTGATTAACAGTTGATTGATCATCTTGAGGAGATAGTAGGGTGATAGGTTTGAATTGTGTAGATTGAGCTTGAAAACTTTCCATGCTATGCTTTTCATTACTTTGAGTATAAAGAGAGTTAGGAGGATCAGCTTCACTAAACTTACCTTTAGGCTTATGAGATTCACTATGCCTTCTGGATTGATGTTGAGGAGCTTGCTGTTGAGGAGGAGAGAATGAAGGCTTTTGGTAAACAATTTTTTTTATTTGCTCAGCTGAACTTGTATTCCTTTGCTGTTGACTGCCACCTTGGGATTGATGTCTGGATGATCTTTCCTGCCTTTGATAGGTTCTTGAAAAAGATGTAGGCTTAGAGGATACATCTGAACTTTGAGGAGCAACTCCTGAGGCACCAGCAGTAGTAGGAGGAGGAGGAGGACCTCTCTTATACTTCTGAGGTAGAGGAGAGTATCTCTTCATCTTCTTCCTTGCCTTTTGTTCATTCTTAGATAGCCACATCCATGCTGGCATACCCTTATAGGGGGTAATATTTTGCAGAATATAGTATGGTGTCATTTGCTGGATTGGGTTTAGGGGCAGGAAGTGGAGGAGCTTTCCTCTTCTTGGAGACTTTCTTTCTCTTGGGATCCTCATCTGAGTCTTCTTCATCATCATCATCATCTGACTCTTGTGGATTGTCATATAGTGCATCTATTTCTCTTATTGTCTCATCAGGTATTGCAGATTTTGCAGTCTTGGATGGAGCTAGAGGAGGAGCTGGAGAACTATACACATCAGTGTTTTCAGCAGCTGACTTATTTTCTTCTTCTATGTCAGCCATGATCAGTGCATCTAGATCAGGCATTGGGGAATCATCCATAACAAAAATTGGTGCAAGAGGGGATGAGATAGTGGGGGAAACAACTCTGGGAGGAGACTCTTGAGTAGTAAAAATGTCCTTGAGTTGCTTGGCAACTTTGGGGCTTATTGGTGTGGTATAAGGAATTATAGCCATGGATGGCTTAGTGCTGTCTGTTGGAAGGTTATTAACATAGACTGTATCAAAACTGCTCAATAAATTGAAAAGATCAACTGTGGGATTTATAATGAAATCACCAGCAGTTTCTGGGACCTACTCATCTACATCCATATCAGATTCAATAAACTGAGTGAAATCAAAAGAATCATCAGTATCTATTGGTTCTGTTATTGCTGCTTCTGTTGTTTCTGCTACTGCTTCTGTTGTTTCTATTGTTTCTGCTGCTGCTTTTGCTAGTATATCTGTTGCTACTTCTAATGTTTCTGTTGCTGCTTCTGCTGTTTCTGCTATTGCTTCTGCTGGTACATCTGGTGCTACTTCTTCATTGAGTATCTCCCCCTGCCTTGTTTTAGTGGCAACTGAAGCCAGGCCCCTTCCTGAAGAGGGAGCAGTAGAGAGAGTAGAAATTTTGGCAGCAAGGGTGGAAATGGATACAGCAAGAGGGGAAATTGCCTCTGTTATGATGGTCTTGAGGAGGGGTTTGAGTAGTTCAAGGAGTGGTTGGATAAGGGAGGGATCCAATTGTGGTGAGGCAGAGGTTGTGGCAGGGGGTGTTTGACTTGGGATAGAGGTTGGGATGGTAGTAGTTTGTGGAGTTAGAGATGGAGCATCTTGCATATGAGTATCTTGAGGAAATTCATTTTGAGGAGAAGGAGTATTTAAGGGGGATGATAGTAGATTAAAGGTTGGTAGGGATGACAGGTTGGATAGGGGAATGTCAGCCAAGTGAGGTGGAAGAGGAGATGAGGGTGGTGATGGTGTTGATGTATCATGATGGGGGGAAGGAGTATGAGAGGGAATATGGGTTGGAGATGTTTGTATTGGGGATGATGGAGGTGTGGGAGTAGAGACTTTAATATGAGTGGAAGGTGGGGTTTGTTGATTTGCTAGCTGTGATGGAGTTTGGAGAGCTAGAGGTTGTGAAGTGGTGGATGGAACCTCTTCAGTAGGGTGGGAAGTTGCTGGAGCAGCCCTTATACTCTCTGAAGTTTTGATGGAAGAGGAGGTAGCCTTGGAGGGCTTGGTGATGGTCCTCTCCCATTTGCTAAAGAGGGCCCATATGAGCCTCTTGCTAGCATTTATGAATGTGGTCGGGGAGACCAGGGATTCAACAGCCTTTTTCCTTTAGGAAGATCCCTGGGATCCTTCCAAAATAAACCTCTTTCTTTGTATTCTTTTTCTTAATCAGATCAAACAGGATCTGAGCCAAGTTAACTTGTTTCTTATTCACCATTGCACACATGACCAGGAGTTGGTGCCTGGTGATGTAGTCATGGGCAGTATGCTTGCCCATCAAGACTTTCCCTACAATTTCTGCTAGAAACTTGAATTCAGTAGACAATTATTTCTTCAGCACTTTGTTAGGGCTATCTCTAGAATAACCCATTGGGTTGAGCATCTCATTATATTCCTCATTCTCAATTTCCAATTCTTCTGTTCCATTATTCAATCCAAAAATTTCAGTAAAAACTTCAGGAGTAAGGGAGACGGCATTACCCGATATAGTTCCAATCATCGAATTCTCTTCTGTTGTGGAGGATGTATAGACCCACTCCCTGAGTTTAGTGCGAGGTATTTTAATGCTTGTAGATAGCAGAGTCTTCAACTGGTGTCCTTCAAGCAATTGTAGGATTTCCAGAAAGACTGGGTCGGAATATTGAAACGAATCGAAATCAACATCAAATCCAGTGTCAAATTTCATTGCCGCGAGAGCTCCTGCTAGAATCGCCATGAGATCACCTGCAAGAGAAAAACGAAGATCAAGTGCACAGAACTGAAAGCGCGGGACGGAGGTCGAAGAAAACCTAAATAAAAGGTTTTCTAGAATATGAATTGACTGACTCCGTTCCACTAAAAGTAAATAATTCTTCGATCTGAGTTCGACAAAATAATTAGGAGTTAATCAATTCGTCGAGCTCAGTCTGAAGGTTTGAAGACATTTCACTGAGCTTCGTTTGACGAAAGTTTTCTGAAGTAGATTCGTCGATCTCAGGTCGACGAAACTAACTTCACTAACAGAGAGTTCGTCGATCTAAGGTCGACGAGTATCTCAAGAACCTTTCCCAGTTCGTCAACCTCTGTTCGATGAAATTTTGAAGAGTTCTTCGAGTGCAGACAAAAACTAAACTAAGTCTTCTCCATTGATCATTCCAAGCTTATTTACAAAGAACAAGTGATTTCTTTCATCCAGGGGCTTGGTGAAAATATCAGCTCTTTGTAAATCAGTGTAGATATAGATAAGTTTGATTTTGTTTTTGTCTACACACTCTCTAATGAAATGATGTCTAATTTCTATATGTTTAGTCCTACTGTGATGGACTGGATTTTGTCCTATAGCTATAGAACTAGTGTTATCATATAGGAGAGTTGAATTATTTAAGTTGAAGACATAGTCCAAGAGTTTGTTTTGGATCCACAACATCTGGAAATAACAACTGCCAGCTGCAATATATTCTGCTTCAGTAGTTTATGTTGACACAAATAACTGCTTCTTACAGAACCAAGAAACTAATCTTATACCAAGGAACTGGCAGGTTCCTGAGGTAATCTTTCTGTCCACTCTGCATCCAGCAAATTCAGCATCTGAGTATCCAGTTAACTCAAATTATGACTCAGTAGGATACCAGAGTCTTAGACTGGGACAACTCTTTATATATCTCAAAATTCTTTTTAGAAAAACTAGGTTAGATTCTTTAGGGTTCACCTGGAACCTAGCACAAAGACATGTGGCAAACATGATGTCAGGTCTGCTTGCTATAAGGTATAGTAGGGACCCAACAATGCCCTTATATAATTTCTGATCCACAGTTTTTTCATGTGCATTAGAGTCCATTACAGCATTTGTAGCCATGGGTGTTTTCTTTGCTGAGGCATCAGCCATCCCAAACTTCTTTATAAGCTCTTTAGCATATTTAGCTTGGGAGATGAAGATGCCATCAGGGAGCTGCTTTACTTGGAGACCAAGAAAGTAGGAGAGCTCACCCATGCTACTCATCTCAAATTTTTAATGCATGATGTTAGAGAACCTCTTGCATAATTTGGGATCAGTAGACCAAAATATAATGTCATCCACATATATTTGTACTAACAAAGTTTGGTCCTTATGATGTCTAATGAATAAGGTTTTATCTACTATGCTTCTAATGAATTTATGCTATATCAGAAAGCTAGCTAAGGTCTCATACCAAGCTCTTGGAGCTTGCTTTAGACCATAAAGAGCTTTATGCAATTTAAATACATAATAGGGATAAGTTGCAGAGATAAAACCTGGAGGTTGTTCAACATAAACCTCTTCCTTTAGTACTCCATTCAAAAAAGCACTCTTTACATCCATCTGATATACATTGAACTTCTTGTAGGCAGTATAAGAAAGAAAGATTCTGATTGCCTCTAATCTTACAACTGGTGCAAATGTTTGGTCATAGTCTATCCCTTCTTCTTGCCTATAACCTTGAGCAACAAGCCTAGCCTTATTTCTCACAATTACACCTTGGGCATCTAGTTTGTTTTTATATACCCATTTGGTTCCAATGACTGGGTAGTCTTGGGGTCTTGGAACCAAATCCCAAACTCTACATCTCTTAAATTGGTTGAGTTCCTCTTGCATAGCAATGATCCAGTGGGGATCTTGCTCAGCATCTTTTATGGATTGAGGTTCAACTTGAGAGAGGAAACAGGCATGCATCAAGTCTTGGTTGAGTTGATGCCTTGTCTGTACACCTGCTGTTATGTCTCCAATCACTTGAGATCTGGGGTAATCCCTTAGTGTGGCAAGATCAGTGGGTGGAATTAGTTCAGCAACAACATTTGGATTTAATTCCTCTTGTGGAATTATGTTTGCTGTTGAATGAAGTTCAGTCTCTTCAGTGCCTTCTTCTTCACTTTCTTCTTCATCTTGTTGAGAAGGATGTGTTGGAGCCTCTTGGGTGAGGCTTAGTCCATCCAAATTCTCACACAAGTGAGGTACCTACAAAGGATTATTGGTAGAAATCTCTTTCTCCTTGCAAGACATGTTAGCCTCATCAAAAGTAACATGAATTGATTCTTCAATTTTTAGAGATGATTTATTGAATACCCTATAAGCTTGCTTACTTGGGAATATCCTAGAAAAATTCCCTCTTCAGCCTTAACTTCAAACTTTCTAATATATTTCTTGTTATTATTATGTATATAACATATACATCCAAATACTTTAAAATAGGTGAGTTTAGGTTTCTTCCCTTTAAGTAATTCATAGGGAGTCCAATTCTTTAGTTTATGTATCAAGCTTCTGTTCAGTACATAATTTATTGTGCTTACAACCTCTGCCCAAAAGGATAGGGGCATGTAAGCATCTGCAAGTAATGTGCCTGCAGCTTCAATAAGTGTCCTATTTTTCCTTTCAACTATCACATTTTGTTGGGGAGTTCTAGGAGCTAAGAAGTAGTGCCTGATACCTTCCTTCTCACATAACTCATGCATAAGAAGAGACTCAAACTCTGTACCATGATCACTTCTGATCAATGCAACATGAGTAGAGTACTCAATCTGTATGGTCCTGAGAAAATCCGTAAGAACTTTAAAGGTATCTGACTTAGATCTAAGAAAGAACACCCAAGTGAACCTTGAGAAGGCATCTACAATAACTAAAGTGTAGGAGTTCCCTCCTAGGCTCTGTACAGCAATGGGTCCAAAGAGATCCATGTGTAGCAAGTACAAGATCCTAGGTGAATCACTTTTATTTACTGATTTAAAGCTAGATTTAGTTTGCTTGCCTAGTTGATAGGACCTACAGAGGCCTTCCTTCTTGTAGGGACCAGAAGGTAAACCTCTCACAAGGTTGTCTTTTGATAGCCTTGCAATATTTTTCATGTTTACATGTCCTAGTCTTTTATGCCATAATTCATTTTGATTACTAATTATGTTAAGTAAGCAGATATCTGAATTGATAGCATTAAAATAAACTAAATATATATTTCCTTATCTATTCCCAATTAAAACATTTTGTTTTTCTTTATTTGAAATAGTACAAGATGTTGAGTTAAAGTGTACCTGGTAACCTTCATCACATAATTGACTTATGGAGATGAGGTTATGCTTGAGTCCACTTACATTGGTCACCTTCTTGAATGTGACAGCTCCAATTCTTACTTGTCCATAGCCTTCAGATTGGCCACACTTTGAACCACCAAAGATTACCTTTGGTCCCAGCTCGGTCTTGTAGTTGAGTAGATTTTCCTTATTGCCAGTCATGTGTTTGGAGCAACCACTATCCAGGTACCATAGTTGATTCACAACTGGACAGCTCTTTATCTGCAAGAAAAACAGTTAGTTGTTCTTGACCCAGATTACCTTGGGTCCTTTATATTGCTGATATGAAAAGCTAGATATTATAGAAAATTTTGGTTGAGATTTGTATCCTAATGGATGATATCTTCTAGGTGGAATTATCCAATCAGCTAATGGAATAAATGGTTTCCTAGATTTATTAGAGTTGCTGTTATAGTTATGATTATTAGCAAGTCTTTCTGTGTTCGACGAAATGTTGTGAGTTCGTCGATCAAAGTTCGACGAATTGGGATGAGATCGTCGATCTCTGCTCAGAGGATGAACAAGTTCATTTTATGTGCCCCAAGTTCATCGATCTCTGCTCGACGAACCATACACAATTCGTCGGCCATAGTAAGACGAATGATTATTATTGAAATTTGCGTTCAGAGATCGTCGTACTGAGGATGATGATCTGTTCATATATCGTCGATCTGAGTTCGACGATAATTGTTGAACATTGTTACTTTTATTATTCTTCTGGTTTTTAAGTTTGTTCTTAATTTCAATCTGTTTAAGAACTTCATTAACCTTATTAACCTGTTCAGTATTTTTCTTTCCTTTATCAGAAACAAACTTTACAGGTTTAGAAAGATGATTCTTTTGGATTAGGATTGGTTTACTAGATGAAGCTTCTAACCCTAGTCTACAGTTATTAGTTCTAGCATTTAATGTGCTGGTTATATCTAACAACCTTAAACTTCTGACATTCAATGATTCTTCTAATATCTTAGCTTTGCTAAGTTCAGATTTTAGAAAGATAATTTGTTCATTTGCAGAATTTAGTTCAGCCTTTAACCTACTGTTTTCAGAAATAACATTTTCTTGGTTTCCTAGTCTTTCCCTAAGTGTCTTAATTTATTTTTCTTACTTTATTAGATCTATGCACATGGTTTTAAATTCAGATTGAAATGATTCGGAACTATAATCAAAAGAAGACAATACCAGATAAACTTCAGATGCTGAGGCTTCTTCAGTGTCTGATTCTTCCTCCTCTGAATGACTCCTAGAAGCATCAATGGCCATGAGGCAAACTTATTTGGCCCTTGCCTCCTCTTCTTCTTCTTCACTGGATCTGGAAGATGAAGATTCATCTTCAGTTTCACTCCAGCTTTCAGCTATAAAGCCTTTCTCCTTCTTCTTATGTTTACTTGAGGAAGGCCTGCTGCTTTGCTGTCTTCTGGAGTCCTTCTCTCTTCTCTTCTCCTTCTTCTGATTCTCTGGACACTTTGAGAGGAAGTGTCCAGGTTTCCTACAGGCAAAGCACACCACTTCTTTAGTGGGGGTTTTATCATACCTTGGTTTGTCATCCTGCCTGGATGACTTTCTTCTGAAATCCTTCTTTGCCATTTTGTAGAATCTTGTGGCAAATAGACTCATCAACTCTTCATTAACTATTAGAGTCTCTGTCTCTTCAGCAACCTTGTATGCAATGTTGTGCTCCTTCCTTGCTGGTGGAGGTGTTCTTTGCTCAGCTGCTTCTCTGGATTTGATAAGCTGCTCACAGGACTTCAGCTTTCCCAAAAGAGATTCAGTGGAAATCTCATTTAGGATCCTGGCCTCCTTGATGGGCTAGATCTTTGAATCCCATAAACTTGGAAAGCACATAAGGATTTTATCATTCACCTCTGTGAGGGTGATGTCCTTATCCAAGGTTTTTAGCTCATTGATGATAGAGCTTAACCTATTATACATGTCAGCTAAGGATTCAACTTCCTCCTTCTTGAAGTTCTCATATTGGGATATGAGATTTGATCTTCTATCCTTCCTTTCACCAGCAGATCTAGCTACCATTTGATTGAGGGAATCCCAGATAGCCTTGGCTGATGTGCATTCATCCACTTTCTGAAAAATGTCATCTGACATAGTTTGGACCAGGATGTTCATTGCTTTGGCATCAGACAATTTTGGCCTTCTTCTGAGCCTCAGTCAACTCAAGTGGTGGAGCTGCATTACTGCTGGATGTTGTTGTAGAGGTAGATGCCTGAGGGGGACCTGTCAAGATAGAATTGTAGATATCTTCATTAATAGAGTTCATATACAATTTTATTCTTTCCTTCCAGATGGCAAACTTATTTAGATTGCATACTGGAGGTCTTGTTCTTGCATAGTCTTTGTTCTGTGCCATGCTGTGTGTATAATTCAAATAGAAATGAAATGTCAGATCTAACTTAGGATCTTTGGTTCAAGGGTTAGCTTGTACAACCAAAAAAACCTGCTCTGATACCAATTAAAATTTAGGGGTTAGATCTGGTATACTCTAGAGGGGGGGTGAATAGAGTATTCTTTGGGTTTTAAAACTTTTGCTGTAAATAAAAAGTTGTTCCTAAACCTATATGATTTGTCACAGACAAACAACAATTATAAGTAGTCACAACCACAACAACCTAACTAGCACAGCCACAGTAAGAACAAAAAGAAAAGGGCATGCAGACAACACAAGAATTTTATATTGGTTCCCCAACCTGGGTACATCCACTCTTTTACCACCCTAGTAGGAATCCACTCAGGTTTTTGATCAGGTGACTACCACCAATGAGCTTTTGATCAAGTGCTCAACAACCAAACCTCAAGCCTTTTGATCAGGTGACTTACAACCAGGAATAACTTTTGAAGAGAGTTAAGAACCCTTTATACAGTGGGGTGAGAGAATGATTTTGTCTTCTCTTTCTCAAATACAACTGAGAAGACTTTTGTGGATATTGACTTTAGCAAAGAGCTCCCCCTGAGATATTGAATGGTTCAGGAAGGTGGAGCTTTGTTGCAGGGTGATAGGCCTTCAGACTTTTTTCTTTGACCAGAAGATCTCCAGGAACTTCTTGACTAATGTTGTAATTATTGTCCTTTGAAGAATCCTGAGATGAGGACAGAAGAAGACTCTTGATTTTTAATGGTTGTTATTCTTCTTCTTCAACTTAATGTTCTTCCTCTGGTCTAGCACTTATTTCTCTCTATCACTTTGTTCTGTGTACTTTGCGTCTCAGAGTGCTGTTCAGAGAGAGAGAGAGAGAGAGAGAGAGAGAGAGAGAGCAGAAGATCCTTGTTCACTATAGTTGTTGTTCTGTATGTCTTGTTGTTATTCTACTTTCTTACCAAGAGGAGGAAAATCCCTTTTATATTTTACATATAAATTTTCTTTTTGAATTTTGAATTCCTTCCTGCATTCAATGCTGACGACCTTGAGAACGCTTGCATTGATTGATTTCCTCAGCTGTCCCTTTGAAAAACAGCAAGCAATAATCCTGATGAAGACCATAACTAATGCTCCGTCTGACGGTAATATTCAGAGAATATTTTAGCATTAATTACTCAGGAATTATTGCATTATAATAGGGACAGAAGGATGAAAATAACCAAGTCTGGATTCATCGAGCTGAGATCCACGATCGTCGGCCTCAGAACTGCTGACTGCTACTTGATGAATCTTTCCAATTCTGTACACTAAGATCGTCGAGCTGAGAAACAAGTTCATCGACTGGAGTTTGATTCTGGACTTAGAAATATTGAGATGTTTTCTCGACCTGAGTGTTGAAGCAGATGATCCAGAAATCGTCGACCTGAGAACTGAGTTCGTCGAGCTCAGCTCAGAGAATTTTTCTTTGATTTCGTCGAGCTAAGCACGACTTTCATCGACCTGAGTTCAACGAACGTCGAACTCTTTTTCTGAGTCTTGATATTTCTCTAAGTCTTGAATCTTTGGCAGACTGTTGATGGTTAGTCCATGCATTGTTGACTCTAAGGACTTGGCCTAGACTCTAGTACACAACCATGACCCTTGTTATACATGTTAGGTCATATGATCCTAACTTAGTTAACCTAGCCCAAATCCAACTAGGGATCCAACATAGACCAATCTTGTACTTGGATAGTTGATGTTCCAGACATATGACTGAAACAAGAGAAAATCTGAGGGAATACATCCCTCTGGAGAATGTACCAAAGGTGATCATTGGAGGAGCTGACAAAGGCATAACCAAAGGTTATGGTAAGATCACAAATGGCTTAGTCACACTCAGCAAAGTAGCTTATGTGGAAGGGCTGTAACACAACCTTATAAGCATAAACCAACTTTGTGATCTGGGCTATGACATATCTTTCCACAAAGATTAGTGCCTAATAAAAAGGTCAAGTGACCAAGAGGTCATCTTGACAGGCACTAGATATGGGAATGTGTACTGTTTGAATTTTCTATGTATAAAGTCAGACTCTCCCTTATGTATAGTTGCAAGTGAGAAAGCCTCACATTGTGACAAATGACACAAGAGGTTAGCTCATTTGAACTATAAGGCCATAGGCAAACTCTACAGCAAAGAGCTTGTTAGGAATGGTCCTAACCTTAAATGCTCTAAAGAGAGCATCTGCTCAGCATGGCAAAAAGGCAAGCAGACTAAAGCTTCATTCAAGAGTTATGAATCCAAAGACTCAGTGAGGTGTTTACACCTCCTACATATGGACTTGTTATATACTATGCCAGTTCATAGTTTAGGAAGGAGAGTTTACACCTTTGTAGTTATTGATGATTATTTAAGATACACTTGGTTTTTCTTCTTAAGGAAAAGTCTGATATTTCTGATGTCTTCAAGACTTTTGTCAAACAAATTCAGAATGAATTAAATAGTACTGTAGTCAGAATTAGAAGTGACCATAGAACTGAATTTCAATCTGATTATATGACAGTTTTTTGAAGAACTGGGGATTCAGCAAGAATTTTCTTCACCAAGAACACCCCAGCAAAATAGAGTTGCTGAGAGGAAGAACATGACTCTCATTAAAGCTGGAAGAACCATGCAGAGTAATTCTTCACTCCCAGAATATTTTTGGGTTGAGGTAATTAACACTGCATGTCATGTTCTTAACAGGGCTTCAATCAATAAAAGACTAAATAAACTCCTTATGAACTTATGAAGGGCAAAAAACCAAACATAGCATATTTCAGAATTTTTGGATGCAGATGTTATGTCCTAAATAATGGGAAAACATACATAACCAAGTTTGTTGAGAAGTCATATGATGGGATATTTGTTGGTTATAGTAACCACAACATGGCCTATAGAGTCTACAACTTGAAGGATCAAGTTGTAGAGGAGTCTGTATATGTTGTATTTGATGAAAGTTCTATGTTTTATAACGATAAGTCAGGTACATCAAGCACAATAGGTGTGGACTTGAAGCTAAAGAAGCTGACTATAGAAAATACAGTTATAGATGAAAGATAGGGTAAGCTCTGACAAACTCTAGAGGGGGGGAGGGGTGAATAGAGTTTTTAAAGTCTTTTTGATTTTTGCTGAAATAAGAAATCTTTAATAAAATATATTACTAAGATATAGGTGTATGAGTGTACAAGTGGAGCAGATGAACTAGAGAAAAGATAACTAAACTACACAACAAAACATATCACAGCACAAGCACATAGGAAGATCACAGCCACACAGATAACACAAGAATTTTTATAGTGGTTCCCCAAACTTGGGTACATCCACTCTTCTACCACCCTAGGTAGAAATCCACTACAGGTTTTGATCAGGTGACTGCCGCCAATGAGCTTTTGATCAGGTGCTTAAAAACCAACCCAAGTCTTTTGGAAGGAGACTTGCAACCAGAATAATTTTGAAGGGAATTAAAACCCTATACAGAGGTGGGGAAAAGAGGTTGATGGAAGTCTTCTATTCTCAAGTCAAAATGAGAAGACTATATGGATTATGTGGTGTTGTTAAAGCTCCCCCTGAAATCTTGAATGGTTCAGGAGTGGAAGCTTTGCTAAGGGTGAGTAGGCCTTCTGCGATATAATCAACTCTCCAGAGATCCTTTGACTAATTTGAATATACTTGTCACTTGTAATCCCTGGAAACAAAGAAGGTGAAGAAGAAGGACTCTTTATTGTGATTGTTGTTCTTTCTTCTTCTTTTGAGAGCAGTTGATTTCCTAAGAACTATATGCACTGCACTTCTTATTGATTTCAAAGAGTTTTTTTGTATTCACTTGATTCTGGCAGAGAGATGATCAGATTGATAACTACCTCAAGGTCGAATTCAAAATCCTGCAATAAATGCTTAGCCGAAATCTGGGAAATGAAAACGGTAAGTATGTTGTCATATATTCTATTCTATGTCTGTCCTGAGATATAAGAAATTAATTCCATGGAGGATATTTGCAATCAATGTTTCCAGTAATGGCTCGATTCAAAGGATATAAGTGCATTGATTATCCAGGGAATTAACGGCCTATAATAGATATAAAATAAGGAGACAGAAAAGGAAAGAATAAATAACAATATGTCTTATAGTTTTCGTCGACCACAGAATAGCTTTCGTCGACCAGAGAACAGCTTTCGTCGACCTGAGATCAGCTTTCGTTGACCTGAGGTCAGCTTTCGTCGACCTGTGATCTGCAAACAACTACACTGCATAAACTGACAGATATTGTGCTCTAAGTTCGTCGACCTGAGAATCTGAAATTAGTAGACTTAAAACTTGGTCAAACTGACGGCGTTGAGATAATAGCCTATTTGACGTTGAGTCGTTTGAGAGTGTTGAGTCTTTGATAGCGTTGAGAGCGTTGAGTGAATCTTTGGCTCTGAGTAAGATTTGACTTTGAATGAATTATGGTGCTAAGTCAATTATGGCGTTGAGTGATCTTTGGCGCTGAGTAAGCTTTGGCTTTGAGTGAATTATGGCGTTAAGAGTTGAAGTGTTAATCGACCTGAGAACAGAGTTCGTCGAGCTCAGCTCAGGGAATTTTATCTCTGAGTTAGTCGAGCTAAGCACGACTATCGTCGACCGGAGATCGACGAACATAGATCTCCTATTTCTAAAACTTGAATTCTCTAAGTCTTGAGTCTTGGGAAGTGTTGTAGGCTGGTCCTTTGTACTATTGACTCTAAGGACTTGACCTAGACTCTTGAAACGCATAAACCTTGACCCTTCTATACAACATGGGTCACAACCTAAGAAGAGAACCTAGCCCAAATCACTTAGGGGTTCCAACAATCTCCCCCTATTTGGGTGAGGTTACTCCAAACAGAAACAGAGAAAAAATTACAGGACAAAATGTAGACATAGCATAAAACTGAGATAACTGATAGAGTAAATAAGCTATCAGTACCTTTATAAAGCTATGCACCCAAATTGTTCACAATAAAAATAGAGACTGAAAATAAATAACCTAAATATCCTTGGGAGAATCAGGAGGTTTAGCAAATATAATTACTCTATTAGGATCTTGTGTTTGCTTCACTATCATAGTCATATCTGCATCTCCAAGTGTCTTTTGAGAAGTAGTTCTAGGAACAACAGCTTTAGGATGTAGATGCATGTATTTTTCAGCATCAAACAACTTTCCAACTGGATATCTTTCAAATTCCTTTTTCCTGTAGCTTGATATTATTGAAAATTGAGAAGGATCCTGACCCTTTTCTTTGGATTGCCTTATCTGAGAGAGAGCCACAGATTCTTGGAATCTAGCCATTCTAGTAGTTGGGCTAGTCTCAGGATCATAGGCTGGAATTGGAGGTATTTAAGGCTGTTTGCTTTGCTAGGAGATGAAGGAGGAGAGAATGTTGGCTTGGGGGCAAATTTCTGAGCATTGGATGAACTTTAGAGGAGAGCTGATGTCTTTGTTGGTGTTGACTGTCACTAGAAGATTGAGAAGGTATTCTTAGTCTCTGATAGATTTTGGTGAATGTAGGCTTGGGAAGTGCATCTGAGCTTTGAGAGATGGTTCCTGAAGCACCTGCAACTGGAGGAGGAGGAGGAGGGTCCCTTCTGTATCTATGAGCTGGGGGAGGAGAGTATCTGCTTCTTTTCTTCCTTGCCTTCTATTAATTTTCTGACAGCCACATCCATGCGAGCATACCCTTATATGGAGTTATATTGTGCAGAATGTAGTAGGGAGTATCATTTGTTGGGTTGAGTTTTGGAGCAGGAGCAGGAGGAGCTTTTCTTTTCTTGGAAATTTTCTTCCTCTTTGGATCCTCATCAGAGTCATCATCATCATCATTAGAAGATTGGGGATTGTCATACATATCATCAATCTTGCTTATTACATCCTTGGGGATTTCTTTATTTATTGGAGTGGTGACAATTTCAGCCTGAGCTGCTTCAGTGTCCATGGCAATGTCTTGAGCCATAATATCATCCAGATTTGGGAGAGGGCTAGAATCCATGATATAGGATGGCCTAGGTGGGCTAGATCTCTGAGCAGACAATATTTCTGGAGGAGTTGTTAAACTTTTCTTTATAATGTCTAACACCTCTGAGCTGACAGGAGAAGTGTAGCACACTATTGCTCTTGATGATAGAATGGGAAAGGTAAAATAAATATAGGATCCAAATATTTTTAGCAAAGCTGCTAGATTTGCTTTGGGATTGATAATATAGACCCTTTCAGGCAAAATTTCTGGCAGAATAACCTCTTAAGAATTTGACACTATAATATCTGTACAGTAAACATCTGTCTCCATGTCTGATTCAAGAGAATTTAAGACATCTATTTCCATAACAGCTTCTGTTCCTGCTGCTGGTACAACTGTTGTTTGTTCTGCTATTGCTTCTGCTTCTATATCCATTGCAACTAGTTCTGCTATATCTGAGACCTGTACAACTAGTTCTGCTGCTGCTGCTGCTACTTCTTCATGAAGTATCTCCCCTACCTGGTTTCAGTAGATACTGAAGCCAGGCCCCTTTCTGAAGAGAGAGCAGTGGTGAGAGCAGAAACTTGGGCAGACATAGTGGAAATGGATGCAGCAAGAGGCGAAATTGCCTCTGCTAAGATGGTCTGGAGGAGTGGTTTGAGAAGTTGAAGAAGGGATTGTAGGATGGAGGGATCTAAGATTGTAGAGGTAGAGGTTGTGGCAGAGTGTGGCTGAATAGGGATAGAGGTAGAGATAGTAGTAGCTGGTGGAGTTAGAGGTGGTGCATCTGGCATAGAAGTGTCTAGAGGTAAGTCATGTTGAGGAGAGGGAGTGTTCAGTGGAGATGATAATAATTGAAGGAGGGGAGATCAGTAAGATTAGATGGAAGAGGGGATTGGGGAGGTGTAGGTATGGATGTATCTTGTTGGGGGGAAGGTGTAGAGGAGGAAATATGTATTGGAGATTGATGAATTGGGGATAATGAAGGTAGGGGAGTAGAGACTGGAACATGAGTTGAAGCTGGGGTGTGTTGAGTTGCTGGCAGAGATGAAGATTGGAGAGATGGAGATTGAGGAGTGGCTGGGGTAATGTTGGATGGAATGATGGTGGATGGGATCTCTTCAGAAGGGTGGGAAGTTGCTGAAACAACCCTTGTACTTTCAGAAGCTGGGGTTGCAGAGGATGAAGCCTTAGAGGGCTTTGTGATTGTCCTCTCCCACCTGCCAAACAAGGCACATGTGAGCCTTTTGCTGGCATTGATGAATGTGGTCTGGGAGACCAGTGATTCAGCAGCCTTCTTTGTAAAGAAGATCCCTAGGATCCTTCCAAAGTTTACTTCCTTCTTACTGTTCCTTTTCCTGATGAGATCAAAGATGATCTGTGCCCAGTTCACCTGCCTCTTTTTTACAACTGCACACATAACCAGAAATTGATGCCTGGTTATATAATCATGTGCAGTGTGCTTGCCCAACAAGACTTTCCCAGCAATATCTGTGAGAAATTTGAACTCGACGGATAGGTGCTTCTTCAGCAGTATATTTGGGTTATCTCCAGAGTAACTCATCATACTTAACATAATGTCATATTCCTCATTATAAATTTCTAAATCTTCTTCTCCATTATCTAAACCAAAGATTTCAGTTAATACAGAGGGAGAGAGAGAGGGATGGCATTACCCGCTATTGATCCGGTCATCGTGTTATCCTCGGTTGTAGATGCAGTATATACCCACTCTCTGATTTCCGTGCTGGGTAATTTGATTCTAATGGACAACAGATTTTTCCATTTTTGGTCTTCCAGCAGTTGCAGAATGTTAATGAATACTAGATCGGAGTGCTGGAAGGAGTCAAAATCGACGTCGAATCTGGTATCAAACTTCATTGTCGCAAGGGCGCCTACTGGAATTGCCATGAGTGCACCTACAAGAGAGAAAATGAAGATCAAGTGCAAAGAGAACTGAAAGCGCGAGATGGAGGTCGAAGAAACCCTAAATATAAGGTTTTCCGGAATATGAAACGACAAACTCCGGTCCATGAAAAATAAAAAAAAATCTTCGTTCTGAGGTCGACGAAATAATTTAGAGTTAAACAGTTCGTCGAACTCAGTCTGAAGGTTTGAAGACATTTCGTCGATCTCTGGTCGACGAAAGGTTTAAGAAGTAAGTTCGTCGATCTCAGGTAGACGAAAATTACTTCACCAAGAGATTTCGTCGATCTCAGATCGACGAAAAATCTCAAGAACAGTTATCAGTTCGTCGATTTCAGGTCGACGAACAGAGACAATTCTTTGACCATAGACAGAGCATTAGAATAAATTCTAACCATTTATCATGCCAAGCTGATTGACAAAGAATAGATGCTTGGATGTGTCCAATGGCTTAGTGAATATCTCTGCTCTTTGCAAATCAGTAGAAATAAATTCCAGTTTAATCTTTTGTTTATCAACACAATCTCTAATGAAGTGATGTCTAATGTCTATATGCTTGGTTCTAGAATGCAATACTAGATTTTGTGCAATTGAAATAGCACTTGTATTATCACATAGAATAGTTGAATTATTTAAGTTGACACCATAATCCAGTAGTTGGTTTTGCATCCACAAGATCTGTGAACAGCAACTGCCTGCAGCCATATATTCAGCTTCAGCAGTGGATGTTGAAACAAATGTTTGCTTTCTACAGAACCAAGATACAAGTCTGTCACCAAGGAACTGACAAGTTCTAGAGGTGCTTTTCTTATCTACTCTGCATCCAACATAATCAGCATCAATAAATCCAGTTAATGCAAATGTTGATTCTGTTGAATACCAGAGGCCTAGATCTGAACAACCTTTTATATATCTTAAAATCCTTTTTAAGAAAATAAGGTGAGATTCTTTAGGGTTCACCTGGAACCTAGTACAAAGACATGTGGCAAACATAATATCTGGTCTGCTTGCTGTTTAATACAGTAGGGATCCAACAATGGCCCTATACCTGGTCTGATCAACTGGTTTTCCAGATTCATCAGCATCTAAGACAGCATTGGCAGCCATGGGAGTTTTCATGGCTGAGGCATCATTCATCCCAAACTTCTTAATAAGCTCTTTAGCATATTTAGACTGAGAAATGAAGATCCCATCAGGGGTTTGTTTCACTTGAAGACCAAGGAAATATGATAACTCACCCATGCTACTCATCTCAAACCTTGAGTGCATTAAATCAGAAAATCTTTTGCGCAGATTGGGATCAGTAGAACCAAAAATTATGTCATCCACATATATTTGTACTAAGATAATTTTATCATGATGCAACTTTGTAAAAAGGGTTCTATCTACCATGCCTCTTGAAAAACCATGCTCTAAAAGAAAGCTGGCTAATGTCTCATACCAAGCTCTTAGAGCTTGCTTTAAACCATAGAGAGCCTTATGCAATTTAAAAACATAAGAGGGATGAGATGGAGAGATAAAACCTGGAGGTTGTTCAACATACACCTCTTTTTTGAGTTCTCCATTTAGGAATGCACTTTTCACATCCATCTGGTAGACTTTAAACTTTTTGAATGCTGCATAAGCTAAGAAAATCTGTATAGCTTCAAGTCTGGCAACTGGAGCAAAGGTTTGATCATAATCAATCCCTTCCTCTTGCTTGTATCCTTGAGCAACAAGCCTTGCCTTGTTCCTCACTATCACACCTTGGGCATCAAGTTTGTTTCTGAATACCCACTTAGTCCCAATTACTGGATAGCCCCTAGGCCTTGGAACTAAGTCCCAAACTTTACACCTCTCAAACTGGTTGAGTTCCTCTTGCATTGCAGAGATCCAGTTTGGATCTTGCTATGCATCAGATATGGATTGAGGCTCAATTTGAGAGAGAAAATAGGCAAGCATCACATCAGGGTTGAGTTGATGCCTTATATGCACTCCTACTGATATGTCTCCAATTACTTGAGATCTAGGGTGATCCCTGAGTGTGACAAGATCATTAGGTGGAGTTTGTTCAGTGACAGTAATTTGATTTAATTCCTCTTATGGAAATGTATCAACTGTTGGAGAAAATTGAACTGCTTCCACAGTCTCTTCTTCACTTTCAGCTTCTAATATAGCTTGTGGAGAGGGATGTGATTCAACCCTTGAGGTAAGGTTTAGATCGTCCAAGCTCTCACACAAATTTTATACCTGCAGATTATTGTTGGTAGAGATATCTCTCTCCTTATAAAACATATTAGATTCATCAAATGTCACATGCATAGATTCCTCAATTTTTAATGTTGATTTATTAAGCACCCTATATGCCTTGCTGACTTGGGAATATCCTAGGAAAATTCTCATTGCAGCCTTAGCTTCAAACTTTCTAAGATGTTTCTTGTCATTATTGTGAATATAGCATATACATCCAAATACTTTAAAATAGGTTATTATAGGTTTCTTCCCTTTGAGTAGTTCATAGGGAGTCTTAAGCTTTAGTTTATGTATTAGGCTTCTATTCATGACATAATTTGCTGTGCTTACTGCCTCTGCCCAATAGGAAAGAGACATGTAAGCATCTGCAAGTAATGTACCTACAGCTTCAATGAGTGTCCTATTCTTCCTTTAAACTACCCCATATTGTTGAGGAGTTCTTGGAGCTGAGAAATAATGTTTGATATCTTCCTTCTCACAGAACTCTAGCATAAGAAGAGATTCAAACTCAGTGTCATGATCAATTCTAATCAATGCAACTTGAGTAGAGTACTCAATCTGTATGTTCTTGAGAAAATCTGTGAGAACCTTAAAAGTATCTTACTTAGTTCTCAAAAAGAAAACCCATGTGAATCTGGAGAAATCATCTATAATAACTAATGTATAAGACTTTCCTCCTAGACTTTGTACAACAATAGGGCCAAAAAGGTCCATATGGAGCAAGTACAAAATTCTAGGTGAATCATTCTTATTAATGAATTTGAAACTAGATTTAGTTTGCTTGTCTAGTTGACAAGCCCTACAAAGGCCTTCCTTCTTGTAGGGACCAGAAGGTAAACCTCTAACAAGATTGTCCTTAGATAACATAGCTATATTTTTATGGTTTACATGTCCTAGTCTTTTGTGTCATAAGCTACTTTGAATGCTGACAGAATTGAATAAGCAAATTTCAGATTTAGCTGATTCAAAATTTACTAAATAAATGTTGTCTTGTCTAATTCCTGTTAAAATAGTTGTGTTGTTTAAAGAAATAAGACATAAAGAGTTAGTGAAGCATACTTGATAACCTGTATCATATAGTTGGCTTACTGATATCAGGTTATGCTTAATACCAATTACATAGGTCACCTTCTTGAATATGACAGCTCCACAGGTTAAATCTCCATAGCCTTCTATCAGTCCAAAGCCTGAGTCCCCAAAGATTATTTTAGGTTATGTCTTGGCTTTATAGTTGATTAGGCATTCCTTACAACTTGTCATATGTTTAGAGCAACCACTATCCAGGTACCACTTGTTTTGAGTGACAGGGTTCTCTTCTATCTACAAAGAGGATTAGCAGTTTTCGACCCAGATTACCTTGGGTCATTGTTGTTTAACATAACTGAAACTTGAAATAAATGAACATTCAGGTTGATCCTTATAACCTAAAGGATGATATCTTCTATGAGGTATGACCCACTGACTAAAGGGATTAAAGGATTTATCAGTTTTTAGGTTACTCTGGTTATGAATTGAGTTTGACAAATTTGAGTATGTTCGCCGACCTGAGCTCGACGATCTGGGTTGAGTTCTTCGATCTCTGCTCGAAGAATGGAGGTATCCATTCTATGTGCCCCAGAAACGTTGATCTCTGGTCGATGAACCATACTGGTTTCGTCGATCCCAGTTCAAAGAATAGTTTACATTATTATTTGCATTCAGGGTTCGTTGTTCTGAGGTCGACGAACCATACCCATTTCATCATTCTGAGCTCGACGAAATATGCTGAACATAGTTATGTTGTTTATTTTTCTTTTTCTGATTGGTTTTCTTAAGTTCTAACTGTTCAAGAACTTCATTAACCTTTTCTACCTGTTCAGTATTTTTCTTACCATTTTTAGAGATGAAGTTAATAGGCTTTGATAATTGATTTTTTTGAATTGGGATTGGTTCACTAGATGAGGATCCTAATCCTAGTTTGTTATGGTTAGATCTTATATTAACTGTGCTAGTTATATCTAACAGTTGTAAACTTCTACCATTAGGGAATTCTTCTAGTTCCTTAGCCTTACTTAATTCAGATTTCAGAAAAACTATTTGTTGATTGGCTAAGCTTAATTCTTCAGTTAACTTTTCATTTTCAACAATGATTTTGTCTTATTCTAAAAGTTTTTCCCTGAGAATTTTGATTTCCTTCTCAGATCCTATTAGGTCTAAACACAAGAGTTTAAATTCAGATTGAAATTCTTTAGATTGAAAGTCATAGGAAGTATTACCCAATCCTCTTCAGAGAGGAATTTTTCATCATCTGATTCTTCTGAATCTGATCTGCTGCTTCCAGCATCTATTTCCATAAGGAAAATTTCCCTTGCCTTATTTTCTTCTACATCATCCTCACTGGAACTGGAGGAGGATTTTTCATCTTCAGTATCACTCTAGGTTTCAGCTACAAAGCCCTTCTCCTTCTTTTTGTACTTGTTGGAGGAGACCTTGCTGTGCTAATGTCTTCTTGAATCCTTTTATTGCCTTCTGTCTTTCTTTTGGACTTCTGGGCATTCTGAGATGAAGTGTCTAGGTTTCCTGCACCCAAAACAGACAACCTCTTTAGAAGGGGTCTTGTCATACCTGGGTTTATCTTCATTCCTTGAGGGCTTCCTCCTAAAGTCCTTCATTGCCATTTTATAGAATCTCTTACCAAAGAGACCCATAAGATCTTCATTGGCTGGCAAGCTAGGAGATTCTTCTACAGCTTTGAATGTCAAGTTCTGTTCCTTCCTGGTAGGTGTTGAAGCCTTTGGTTCAACTGCAGCTTCTCTTGACTTGATCAATTGCTCATAGGATTTGAGCTTTCCAAGCAGAGATTCTGTTGAAATTTCAGCCATACTTCTGACTTCTTTGATGGGCCAGATTCTTGAGTCCCAAGTGCAAGGGAAGCACATGAGGATCTTGTCATTGACCTCAGTCAGAGTAATTTCCTTGTCCAATGTTCTGAGCTCACTGATGATGGAGCTCAGCCTGTTGTACATTACTTCCACAGATTCTGCTTCATCTTTCCTGAAATTCTCATATTGGGATATGAGGTTGGATCTTCTATCCTTTCTCTCATCAGCAGAGCCTGCTACCATTTGGTTGAGAGAATCCCAAATGGCTTTGGCAGATATACATTCAGTAACTTTCTGAAATATGTCATCTGACATAGTTTGGGCCAGTATGTTCATAGCTCTGGCATCAGCAATCTTTGCTTTCTTATATGCATTAGCTTGATCTGGAGGAGGCACTGCACTGAGATTTACTGGAGTTGAAGTAGAGGGCACTGGAGCTGGTGGTCCTATCAAGATGGAATTAAAGATGTCCTCATCAATAGAGTTCATATAAAGCTTGATTCTTTCCTTCCAGATCCCAAACTTTTGCAAGTTGCAGACTGGAGGTCTGGTGCTTGCATAATCCTTGTTTTGTGCCATGATATCAGAAAATAAAATCTAATCAGAGAAACTAATAAGACTTATTCAGAGTTTATCCTGAGGATCTTGATTAATCTAGGTGTCAGCCTGTATGATGTGATTAACCACCCTCTGATACCAATTGAAAGATAGGGTAAGCTCTGACGAACTCTAGAGGGAGGGGGGTGAATAGAGTTTTTAAAACCTTTTTGATTTTTGCTGAAATAAGAAGTCTTTAATAAAATATGTTACTATGATATAGGTGTATGAGTGTACAAGTGCAGCAGATGAACTAGAGAAAAGATAACTAAGCTACACAACAAAACATATCACAACACAAGCACACAGGAAGATCACAGCCACACAGATAACACAAGAATTTTTATAGTGGTTCCCCAAACTTGGGTACATCAACTCTTCTACCACCCTAAGTAGGAATCCACTACAGGTTTTGATCAGGTGACTGCCACCTATAAGCTTTTGATCAGGTGCTCAAAAACCAACCCAAGTATTTTGGAAGGAGACTTGCAACCAGAATAATTTTGAATGGAATTAAAACCCTGTACAGAGATGGGGAAAGAGGTTAATGGAAGTCTTCTTTTCTCAAGTGAAAATGAGAAGACTATGTGGATTCTGTGGTGTTGTTAAAGCTCCCCCTGAAATCTTGAATGGTTCAGGAGTGGAAGCTTTGCTAAGGGTGAGTAGGCCTTCTGCGATATAATCAAATCTCCAGAGATCGTTTGACTGATTTGAATATACTTGTCATTTGTAATTTCTGAAAACAAAGAAGGTGAAGAAGAAGGACTCTTGATTGTGATTGTTGTTCTTTCTTCTTCTTTTGAGAGTAGTTGATTTCCTAAGAACTGTATGCATTGTACTTCTTATTGATCTCAAAGAGTTTTTCTGTATTCACTTGATTCTGGCAGAGAGATGATCAGATTGATAACTACCTCAAGGTCGAATTCAAAATCCTGCAATAAATGCTTAGCCGAAATCTGGGAAATGAAAACGGCAAGTATGTTGTCATATATTCTATTCTATGTCTGTCCCGAGATATAAGCAATTAATTCCATGGTGGATATTTGTAATCAATGCTGCCAGTAACGGCTCGATTCAAAGGATATAAGTGCATTAATTATCCAGGGAATTAACAGCCTATAATAGATATAAAATAAGGAGACGGAAAAGGAAAAATAAATAACATTATGTCTTACAGTTTTCGTCGACCAGAGAACAGCTTTCGTCGACCAGAGAACAGCTTTCGTCGACCTGAGATCAGCTTTCGTCGACCTGAGGTCAGCTTTCGTCGACCTGTGATCTGCGAACAACTGCACTGCATAAACTGACGGATACTGTGCTCTAAGTTCGTCGACCTGAGAATCTGAAATTAGACGGCCTTAAAACTTGGTCAAATTGACGGCGTTGAGATAATAACATATCTGACGTTGAGTCTTTTTAGAGTGTTGAGTCTTTGATAGCGTTGAGAGCGTTGAGTGATCTTTGGATCTGAGTAAGCTTTGGCTTTGAGTGAATTATGACGCTGAGTCAATTATGGCGCTGAGTGATCTTTGGCGCTGAGTAAGCTTTGGCTTTGAGTGAATTATGGCGCTGAGAGTTGAAGTGTTAGTCGACCTGAGAACAGAGTTTTTCGAGCTCAGCTCAGGGAATTTTATCTCTGAGTTAGTCGAGCTGAGCACGACTATCGTCGACCGGAGATTGACGAACGTAGATCTCCTGTTTCTAAAACTTGAATTCTCTAAGTCTTGAGTCTTGGGCAGTGTTGGAGACTTGCCATTTGTACTGTTGACTCTAAGGACTTGACCTAGACTCTAAAAATGCATAAACCTTGATCCTTCTATACAACATGGGTCACAACTTAAGAAGATAACCTAGCCCAAATCACTTAGGGGTTCCAACAACAGCAAAGCAAAATATGTAAGATAAAATCGACATTGTTGAGGAAGTGCTTGCACAGGAAGAGCCAGGAGAAGAAACTCAACAACTTGATCAAGATGGTCCAGGAAAGAAGTCACACTGCTTGTAGCGGTCAGGAATCTAAGGGATCATCCAAGGGAATTGATCATAGGAGATGATGTTCAGGAGTGACCACAAGAAGCAGACATCACAATATTTTGATGTATTCAAGTTTTCTGTCACAAACAGAACCAAAGAAGTTTGAAGAAGCTAATGTGGATCCATTTTGGATAGGAGCAATGCAGGAAGAATTAAACTAGTTCAAGAGATGCAAAGTCTGGAAGCTGATTCCCAGACCAGATGATTGCAACATTATAGGAACCAAATGGATACATAGAAATAAACTAGATGAGAATGGTGTGATAAAAAGAAATAAAGCTAGACTGGTTGCAAAGGGATATAGACAAGAAGAGGGAATCGACTTTGATCAAACCTTTGCACGTGTGGCTAGGTTGGAAGCTATAAGACTCTTCCTAGCATATGCAGCCTACAAGGGTTTCAAAGTTTACCAAATGGATGTTAAGTCAGCCTTCCTAAATGGCAACCTCAAAGAAAGCGTCTATGTAGAGCAACCATCAGGTTTTGTTGATTCAACTAAACCAACTCATGTTTATTTGCTTTCAAGGGCTCTCTATGGTTGAAAAAAAGCCCCAAGGGCTTGGTATGACATGTTGTATGAGTTCCTTCTAGAGAATAAATTCTCAAGAGGGAAAATAGATAATACTTATTCCTAAGGGAAGTCAAAGGCAAGACCATTCTGGTACAAATATATGTAGATGACATTATATTTGGTTCTATTGATAAGTCACTTTGCACTAAGTTTGCCAAATTAATGCAAAGTAAGTTTGAGATGAGTAGCATGGGTGAACTCAAGTTTTTCTTGGGTTTCCAAGTTAAACAACTATAGATGGACTTTCCATTAGTCAGTCTAAGTTCACCAAGGAGTTAATCAAGAAGTATGGCATAGAAACAACCACTTCAATAAGAACTCCTATGAGATCTACTATGTCTTTAGACAAGGATGTTGGTGGCAAGCTAGTTGATATAACCTTGTATAGGGACATTATTGGATCATTGGTTTATCTAACAGCCAGTAGACCAGATATAATGTATGTCACTTGCATCTATGCCAGGTATCAAGCATGCCCTAAAGAATCTCATTATAAAACAGTCTAAAAGATATTGAGATATCTAAAGGGCACACCTAATCTTGGCCTTTGGTATCCTAGGAATAGTGATTTTGAACTGATTGGCTTTTTAGATGCAGATTATGTAGGATGCAAAGAAGATAGGAAAAGCACATCAGGGTCATGTCAATTTCTTGGAAGAAGGCTGGTTTCATGGAGTAGCAAAAAGCAGACAAGTGTGACAATATCAATAGCTGAATCTGAATATATTTAAGCTTGAAGTTGTTGTGCTTAACTGCTTTGGATTCTTCATCAGCTACAAGACTATAAGTTATAGCTAAGTGAAACTCCCTTATTCTGTGATTCTACAAGTGTTATTTCTATTGCAAACAACCCTATGTCTTACAGTAGAACAAAACATATAGAAATTAGATATCACTTCATTAGGGAGCATGTAGAAAATAAAGATATTGTCTTAGAATTTGTTCCTATAAATAAACAAATTACTGACATCTTTACCAAACCACTAGAAGAAGAGTAGCTAAAATAAGAATAATTAAAAAATAATAATAATTAAATAATTAAATAATAGTCAACAATACAGCTTACTCTATGAGATATAAACATCTCAAATATCAGGAAGTAACAGTTCTGAAAACAAAATTTTGACTAAGTAAAAATTGTGTCGAGACACAATTTATGTATGTCGACACTATATATAGTCTTGTGTCGAGACTCAGGAAAGAGTGTCGACACTACATGTCGAGACACATGTAGGTGTGTCGACTCAAGTCGACACATCTTGACAGTTAACAATTCCCTTGTGTCAACTCTAGGTATTTTCCAAAATTTAGAATAAGTCTATATGCAGCGCGCCCTTTCGCCTTCTAGGATGATTTGCCTATATAAAGGGAATTGAGTGCAGGGATCGACTACAACTTCTTTATCTCTTGCTAAGTGTCGAGATCTCGAATTCCCATTAGTCGACATTCGTCACTCCTTCCGTTCGACGAAATCAAGAACGACGACAACAATGGCTCCAAAGAATGATGAAAACATCAATGAAGGATACAAACTTGTGCGAAATGGATTCGCCTCCGCAGAAGAAGAGATTAGGAATGTCATTGTCCTAATCCAAGAAGCAGGCCTTGAATATCTACTACCAGAACCTACAAGCATCTGGAAACGGGGGGTACTGGAATTCTTCACCAATGCAACAGTAGATTCCAGTTCAATAAAGATTAAATCAACTATGAATGGAACAAAAGTTAAAATCACAAGCAAAAGACTAGCTAAGGTATTTCATATACCTTGAATCAATCAAGATGATACACTAGATTCAACCAAGACATCTACAAGACTACTATGGTGTGGATTGGATTCAGTCAAAAAGATATGAAGTTCTCTGAATCGGAAGGGTATAAATACCCAAGGTAAATTTCTGTCAGAAATCGTTGGAAAGGTGCTGCTGTATAAGACAGGCGCACATGACAGAATTTTTGCTCACATGTTCGAGCTAATGACAAGAATAATCTTCAAACTTAAGACTAACTGGAGTAGTTTAGTGTTTGACAAGATTTTTGAGAGTATCAAGAAGCCCAACATGGGCAGGATACTAAGTTTGTATTTACTTAAAGCCATTCCTACAGACCTAAATCAAAAACTGGGCACAACAATAAATCATATGAGAAAAATGGATATGAGGATTTTGTCCAGATGGGATAGAGTTCTATCCAGAGAGTCTTCTGTAGTTGAAAAGAAGAAAGAGAAGAAGAAAAAGGCAGTGGCGGTGGAAAACAAATCCTCCAGTGATTCTAAAAATCCAGGAAGTTCCAATTCAGATCAAAGTGATGCTCCAGATATAAACACTCCGCCAAGGACTTCACCTGAAACAAGGCATCAGGTGCAGGGGGATATTGAACCCACAGTAGACCAAATTGCCGAGACAAACCTGGATGAACCTACTATCTTAGACAATGAAACTGTCAATGACATTGTAAAGGATGTTCTCCATAACCTGAATACAGATGTGATAAAAGATGTGAATGAGGAACAAGATGAGTATATGCCTGACAATGAGGATGTAGTCTCTAAGAAGACTGTGGAAGAAATCCCACTAGGAGTTGAAGCTAACATCTAGAGGGAGATAACTGCTCCTCCTGAGGACCATGTTCCTATTGTTGAAGATCAACAACATGAGACTACCTTAGAAGATCAAAATCTTGGTCAAAATGATGCAAGAGTTGAGGGGGAGCAAGCAGCCAAGTCCCTTAAGTCTAGAAGTGCAGAACAACAACAATTTGTTGCCATTGTCAGTTCATCTGAATCAGATGAGGAAGAAGAATCTCAGCTATAACAAAGAAAGATAACTGAACTAAATAGGAGAAGTCAGAGCTATAAGAAGGAAATACAGTCAAGAAAACCATCTCCTTCTCCTGCTATGGATTTCAGTTCCCTCTTAGTTTAGCTATAGATAATGTTAGATAAACACAGAATAGATCTTGAAAAATATGTAGATGAAAGTAAAAAGGATTTACAGTTACAGTTGGCCCAAGACATAAAATCCATAAGATTTGAAGTAAATTTACTGAAACGAGACATGACAAACTTCTTTGAAAAAGGTGCAAATGTTGTGGTCTATCTTGCAAAATAGTAAGAAGAGTCAAAGAAGACTTTAGAAGAAACTGCAGTACAACAAGGCTTTGTTCTGGAAAATCAATAGAGATTGAATGAAAATCTCATACAAATGCATGATATATCACTGACAAAGCTTACTGAACATACAAAAGCTTTGGAAGAAAAGATTACCTATACATCAACTACTACTGAAGCTAAACGCTCATTTGAATCAACTTCTCTAAGTACAGCCATAAAGGATTCATAAAAAGGTATCACTGATTAGATTAAGAAATTTAAATCTTATTACACCACTGGGATTAATCATGTGGTTGATCAAGTAAGATTTCAAAAGGATTATTTAAGAGATCACATTGCAAGAGAAGTCATAAAGGGGGAGAGGGTTATGATAAAAGCAAGCTTTGAACATGCTAAGTGGACTTCCAATAGCATCAGAGCTACTCTGGGCTACCCCCCACTATGTGATGGTGATCAGATAGCTGAGTCTGGCTACCAACTAGCTCAGTTGGAAGGAATTCCTCCAGTTGCAGAATAGATAATATATCCTCCACCACACTTTGAGGATATTCAAAGTATAGTTCAGACCATGTATAGTCCTCCACCTAATGCTCAGAATGTTGCTTGTGAAGTGGTGGAGATGACTGATGCTGACCTGTTGAAGGAAAAAGAAGTCCAAATGTATAAGAAAAGATTTAGAGAACAGGCAGAGGCTAGGCCTGATTTTGAGCAGTGGAGTCCAACTTATAGAAATATTATACTCACTGCTTGGCAAGAAATTAACACTAATAGACATGATAGGGGAAAGTGGTACACTGAGCAGGAATGGAGTAAGCATCTCAAGTAACAAGATGTTATCTATAAGTTCATAAAAGATCAGAAGGATGGGGTGATTCTTGCTACTGCTGTTGAACCAAGCAAATATTTCAACAAGCCCTTCCATTACTTTGAAAGACAAAGACTTAAGGCTGAACAGCTTTCCAATATCAAGAACAAAAAAGGCAAGAAGATGGCTGATGACAGTATGCCTGAAGTTAAAGTAAAAATTCAATCAGGCAAAGGCATTGTCACTAAGGAGCCAGATCAATCTTAGATTATTTTGTATTGTCTAGGAATTATGTAATTCTGTTATGACATATTGAAATCTTTGGACTAGTTAAATTTTGTTAAATGAAATGAAAATGTTCACTTGCCTTCTATTTTTGTTATCTTAATATAATATGTTGTCATGCTAAATCTTTTACATCATATTTTGGTATTGTGGTGTATATCATTGAATTAGGGTTATGACTTCTCCAAATAGGGGGAGATTGTTAGGTACATTGGGAATTGTGTATCTGATTTGGAGAAGCCCCTTGTCAACTCAATGGTATACACAAAGTTGTATTTGATGCATGTTAAGTTTACATGCACAGGATTTAAAGTGACGAAATTTATCTAAGCACAAATGTGTTGATACAGTTCAATTATGTCAACACCTCTACAAAAGCTGTGTTGAGACAAGTCAGTTGTCTCGACACCTTGAAGACTAAGTCAGCATACTTGACAAAAAAAAGCGAAGAATTATTTTGAGTAAAATTGTGTCGAGATAAACCAACTGTCTCGACACAATGCATATTAAGTATAGTTTTCGACACAACAGACAGATTGTGTCGAGATAATCTCACTGTCTCGACACAAGGCAGAATCAGAAGATGTCGACACAGTAAACAGATTGTGTCGAGACAATCCCACTGTCTCGATACAAGGCAGAATCAGAATATGTTGACACAGCAGACAAGTTGTGTCGAGACAATCTCACTGTCTCGACACAAGACAGAATCAGAAGATGTCAACACAGCAGACAGTTGTGTCAAGACAATCTAACAATATCGACACAAGGTAATATTAAGAGATGTCGACACAAATAACGGGTGTGTTGAGACAAGTCAACTGTCTCGACACTTTCAGCTTTTGATGAAAATTATTCCAAGTTAGAATGTGTAGAGACTACTAAGATATCTCAATAGATGTGGTTAGACATCTGGAACATCTCGATGCTTATGTTTCAGACTATGCTGATTCAACACCAAACATGTCAAGACATGTCAGAACTGTCAAGTCAGTTGCAGAAAACTCATACTTCAACAGAAACAGGTCAAGGAAGGATTTGATGTATGTTGCTGACGTCATCTAATAGAATCCAGCCATTTATGAAGTTTATAAATAGAAGGTGTTACCTTCACAAAATGACATATGAGAGAACCGAATCGAGAAGAACAACCGACAGATCAAATCAAGCAATCAGAAATTCTCGTTCTAATTTCTTCCAAGACCTTACCAGGCAACATTTCCGACAAAGAGGAAGAAGATGAAGGTCTTCAAGAAGATCTTCAGATCCCTTTTACTAGGTTGATCTGAAGTTCTAGTTATATCTGATCAACAATATCTTCAAGGTATTCACGCTGATATCACTAGTGTCTGAGAAAGAGGAAGAAGACGAAGGCCTTAGAGTTGGTTAAGTCATTTGAAGAGATGCAGATATCACTAGTGTCCGAGGATGATCCGGAGTTATACATGGAGTACCTAGGATCGATGATTTCTACCGATGATATTCGGGATCGCATTAGAGATGGGCAGAGGCTGGATGCGAGAGCTGAGCCGATATTCAGGGCCTTGGAGGAAGGTATGGTAGGGGATTACTCCTTGAGGGATGGGCTCCTGTGTTTCAGAGGCAGGGTCTACATTCCGACAGGAGGCCGGATTTGGGAAGACATCATGACGGAAGCTCACTGCAGTTGATACTCGGTACACCCAGGGATCACCAAGATGGTAGCAGATCTGAAGAGGATGATATACTGGTCGGGCATGAAGAAGGACATTACGTATTTTGTGACGCATTGTGAGGCTTGCCAACTCATAAAGGCAGAGTGTAAGAATCCGGCCGGATTGCTACAGCCACTTCCGGTACCAGAGTGGAAGTTTGAGGTTATAGCCATGGATTTCATACATGGGCTACCTCGATCCCATGCGGGGAATGACTCGATCTGGGTGATAGTGGACAGACTAACAAAGGTGGCCAGATTCATTCTAGTGGCGAAGGATGCTCCGGTTAGTGTATTAGTACGGAGGTTCATTGAGCAGTTTGTGCGTTATCATGGAGTACCTAAGACTATCGTTTCAGATAGGGATGGGCAGTTTACATCCAGGGAGTGGAGGTCAGTTCAGGCCCATCTGGGTTCTCGGTTAACATTCAGCACGGCTTTTCATCCTCAGACCGATGGGCAGACGGAGCGCACCAACCATACATTGGAAGATCTTTTGAGCCTCTGTATTTTGGACCGCGGCGAGCCTTGTGAGAGATTGTTGTCACTGATCGAGTTTTCGTACAACAATACCCATCAGTCAAGCATAGGCATGGCTCCTTACGAGGCATTATATTGGTGGAGGTGCAGGACTCCCACTATCATGGGTTAAGGATGAGGATCCGCAGGCACTCGGCTCGGAGTTTGTGGAGGATACTGATGCTCAGATTAGATTGATCCGGGATAGGATGTTAGAAGCCCAAAGCATGCAGGCCAAATATTACGATACGAGGCATCGTCGGGTGGAGTTCCAGGTGGGAGACCGGGTTTTCTTGAAGATACGTCTGATGCACGGAGTCTCGCGGGTTCGCGGGCGGAAGAAGCTCAGTCTGAGGTATATAGGGCCTTATAGGATCCTGGAGCATATCGGCCCCTTGGCTTATAGACTAGAGCTACTGCCGGAGTTAGCGGGATTGCATGACGTCTTCCACGTCTCCTCCCTACGGAGAGCTCTAATACGCCCTGAGCAGCTGATTTCCACAGCAGACGGCCTGGTGGCCACAGATCGATCAGTAAACTTGGAGCCGATCAGGATCGATGACACGGTAGTGCGGGTCTTGCAACGTAAGAAGGTTCTGTCAGTCAAGGTTCTGTGGAGAAATCATGGGTAGGAGGAGCATACATGGGAGCCACAGGACTTGATGCAGCAAAAGTACCTGGGACTCTTCGAGTCAGGTATACCTTAAACCGTAGGGATGTTCAATTTCTTCTATTCCAGTAGAACCCCCCCCCCCCCCCCCCGTAGTCTTAACCTTAATTTCGGGGACGAAATTTTTTTTTTTTATATTGGGATTTGTAACATCTCATTTCCAACTAGACCCCCTAGGAGTGGTTTTGTCATGACTAAGTCATGACAAAACCCTAGAAAGCCCAAGGAGGCCAAGTGACCAAGGCTCAAGGTGAAAATCACCTTGGTCTGCAAGTAGTAGATCAGATATTCACTTAAAATAGATTTTGGGCTCGGGCGTTGAGTGCGTCGAGTGCACTCAACGCCATGGGCCGAATGAATTTGAGTGCGTTGAGTGCACTCAACGCCATCTTATTCAGGAAGACCTTGGGACTCAGGCGTTGAGTGCATTGAGTGTACTCAACGTCATAGGCCGAATGGCGTTGAGTGCGTCGAGTGCACTCAACACCATCATATTCAGGGAGGATTTTGGGGAGGGCATTGAGTGCGTCGAGTGTACTAAACGCCATAAGCTGGATGGCGTTGAGTGCATCGAGTGCACTCAATGCCGTTTTCACTTAGATTTTTTCTGCCAAATTTAGGCGTTGAGTGAACTCAACGCCATTGGCAGAATGACGTCGAGTGCACTTGATGCCATAGGCTTAATGGCGTCGAGAGCGTTGAGTGCACTCAATGCCATATGACTTAGATTATTTCTGGCAATGTTGGCCTGTGTGCTGGTTCGGCTAAACCGGACCGTTTCGGGAAGTGGGCCATGATGTGTTATTTAGCCATTTCTTTTATTAAGACCTATTTAAGACTTATTTGAATAAATATTAACTGGTCAAGTGAAAGAAATGCCACGTGGCCGACGGTTATGAAAATGGAGGAGAGAGAAGGATTCAGCCATGGCCGAGAACCGGCTTTCATGGCCATTAATGGCACTTGATGCCTTGGCCTTCTTCCACTCCTCTTTTATGGCTGGGTTCAAGTCCTCTAGGGAAGAGGAGGAGTTTCCAGCCGTTACTTGGCTGGATTGAGCCATGTTCATTCCCCCACCACCATGGCCGAATTCTCTTTAAAGGACCATTAATGGCCACCACCAGTTAGACCCCTCCCCTCCCTCATTTTACTGATTTAAAAGATTCACAAGACTCCAAGCCTTCGTTTCCACACTTTTCCCGAAGGAGACGAGAGATTTCTGTGTGCTGTTGAAGAGCACCGGCGACACCTCCACCGCTAATGGCCTTCCGTCGATCGGCACGTATCCAGCCCGCGAACAAGGTCCTCCCCTTCTCTCTCTCTCTACGGGTAGATCGTAGCTTTCTTTAGGATTAAGAATTGGGCTCAGTTGAGCCCGATCAGGAAGATGTTTTCTTCCTGGTTTTTCCACAAAAATAAACTGTCGGGTTCGTCGGATTCCGCCCCTCCGGCGGCTGCGCCGCCGCCGGGCGATGGCCACCACCTCAACAGAGGTGGTGGTGGCGGTGGCCGGCCATGGAAGTGGCTGGATGGCCAGAGGCAGCGCCTGTAATATGCTCCAGGTCGAGCTAATCACGACCCTTTGCTAGAGGAAGAAGATGACCAGTAGACGATAGATCTGCTTTAAGATTTGTGTTGGGTTAAATTATTAATTCCTTTTACTGTAATTTCTGCCCTGTTTACTGGATATTTTTAATTTAAATATTAAAAATAGTTAGGCCCCTCTACAGGAAAGATGACCAACATCAAAGTTTTAGGTCGTGAAGTCTAGTTTTATTTAAAATTTAATTGAACCCATTTTGGTAAGTGGTTTGACCACAGCACCCAGTTTGGTGGGGGTCTATACCTAAGCTAGACCAGATAGTATTTTGAGTGCTCCCAACCAACCCATCCATCCAAATGACTTGAAATTTTGGATAAGGTTCACTATTACCTATACCTAGAACATATTCAAAAAGGAGGATTTTTGGAAAACATTTTCCTATAGGTTTTAGAAAAATTTAATAATCCATATACAATTTATTTAGGTGTCTCAAATAATGCAAACCCCCCCCCCCAAAACTTTGGAGGGTGATCTTAGGGGATGTCTTAAGGCTCTGGTAGAAATCTCAGCCCAATTGGGTTTGATTTGAATAGGTTTTGGTGTGACCAACATTTGGTCACCTAAGGGGTAAATTAGGGCAATGAATATTTGGGGCATGGAAGGGCCAATTCTCACCCCAAATGGGTTTGGACACTGGCCAGAGCCCCATGGTCAGTAAAAACACCCTCTCATGGAGTTTGAGTTGGATAGGGGTGGGTTAGCCCTAGGACCCTAGTTCAAACCCTAAGGTTAGACTTTGGGGGTTTGTGAAGGACATATGGTGATATGTCTTTGTATGGACTGGGTATTTAGGACAAATAATTGTAGGGTGATGAAATGCCCTAGGAAGTGATTGGTAGTGGTTGGACACAAATACCCCTCATAAACCACTTAATAAGTATTTAGGTCTTTACACCCTAGAAATTTTATAATGGGTCATATGACCTTGATCCTTAGTAAAAATTTGGTAGGAGTGTTTCCATAGGGATATTCATATTTGGGAATTTTGTTATGGATTTTAGATCAATAAATATAGTACTTCATTTACAAACCATCAAATTGTACTATTTACTTAGAAATTTCTTATGTTTTAACCACTTATTGGAATCTTATGAAATTTAGTCAAAGGACCTTTCATGATGTTATAAATCTTTGTAAATTTTTGTGGAATTTTTGGAAGTCTTGTTATATGGGTTGCTTCACCAAGTGATATTTTTCCATGTAAAATAATTTGAATTAATTTTGGTACCTAGTAAGCTTGAAAAATTATGATATTTGCTCAGAGGTCCTATTTGGTCATTCTTAAGATTCAATAATTTTTTTGTAATTTTCTAGTGATAAATTGTTGTACTCCCTTCTTTATCCATGATTGTTGGAATTACACTGGATTAATTAATTAGAAGCTAAAGCAATTATAGAAAAGTATGGAATCTGATATTTATTGTTAATTCTCTGTTATCTAGTGCTCATAAATTTTTGGTGGCTTTTACTAGAGAAAATATTGTACATCATGTTCAATTCAATCATGGATTAGTCTGGAAAGAAATTAATTAAATATCAAAAAAATTAGGAAAATTGTGATTTTTTGATTTAGCCTAATCATGTCATGGTAGACTCCCAGTAAATAACTTAGGACATTTGGATAGATATTTTGAGTACTACCCATTGTATACATCATATAGCTTAGGTTGGTCTGCGTTTAGTAAAAACTGCAGGAATCAAATTATGGTGCAAAATAAACTTAGGAAGAAGGATTATTAGTGTAATGGGTTGTTAGGTGAAATGAAGAGTCACGATGAGGAGTGAGAAGTCTGTCTAGTGATTAGAGGTGCTTGGGGACGACGAAACATCGTCTTCCCCGTAGGAGAGGAAGTGTCAACTACAGTAGGGATAAATCCAATATAACATAAAAGGGATTGGGAATTGGGTATTAACCAATAACAATAAGTGCCTTGTGAAAGGGAGCTTTGGGATTCAACCCATCGTAGTTCCTAGTGCCCTCGAGAGCCCTTCAAGGGGAATACCTTTGGCAGTCCTGGGCTAACGTAAACCGTAGGAGTAATAAACTACAAGAGCAACTAGTATAACTAAGGTTTCACATTCACACACCCTGGTAGCTAGGGAGGTTGATTTGGTTGGTTTGATTGCCATCCGGACGGTAGCTTCGGAAGGTAGATACACGGATGGGATAGTCCAGGGAGCCGGGGGCTCGAGGGTTTGGATACAGAATAAGGTGGTGGGTCTTCGGTATTGGACGGTCGTTCACACCGACGTCGATACGTTGACTCGGCGGTGTGGGACACTTAGCCAAAGAAAGTATGGTGGATATGGCCAGCATTAGTACGCAGATACTCTAGGTTGTATTCTTCTAGGGGCGTACGGAAGGGCTAGTCCTGGTAGTGTGAATACCCGCCTATGAGTGGAGGGCCCGACCCACTGTCTCTGTTTGCCACTACGGAGGTTCCTGGGAGTGAAGCTAGCTTCCCAAATAGGGGAAACTAAAGGTATGTGCATATAGATTTGTGTGAGTGAGTTGTACTTGCATGAATCATGGCATAGCATTTCACTACACTCATATTTGCATACAACTGACACCCCAACATATAAATCGGTATGTGACTTTTTTTACGATGGGAGCTTTGCAGAAGACCCCTTAACTTTTAAGTTTGTAAGGGCATTCATATAAATTAAGGTTACTTACTTTTTCTACTTTGTCTTTCTTTCATATGCTGCCTTTACTATTTATTTACTTTACTGCTCACTATTGTAGAACTGCTAAATTATACCTTTCTTCCTTGGCTGTTTGCACAACATGAATAACAGCTAGATTAGTTCCGCTATCATCCGCTTACTTACTCTCCACCTTTGTAGCTTCCCTTTCCTCCTCTCCGCTCGGTGCTTAGGAGCCGTGGGGGAGGGGTAGGGGATGATAGGACTTAGTCTTTATGACTAATGGTTTTCGGACCACAACATTACAGGAGCTCCGGATGGGAGATAGGGACCAGCAGCCCAGGGACCAGCACCAGCAGAGTACGGTGCGTATGGAGGTGGGCCAGTCTAGTTCCGGAGCACCTGTGACCAGCTCCGTGATTGATTAGTCTTTCTTATAGCTTCCACGATGAGTGATATGTAGTGAGGACTCTGATGTAATGGGCTTGAGCCCGTTTATATTTCATTTGTATTGATCTTTTGCATTACTCTCTTCTTTCTATATTGAAGGACTTGTTGTGATTTTCATTTATATATGATTCTGTGGACTTGATTATATTCAGTTTATATTTACTTCTCTCTCTTTTGTGATCGAAAAGGCCGGCAGAATTGGTGTTTTGTTGTGGCGGCCTTCCCGAGTGTCGGTACCACCGCAAACAGCAATTCTGGGCATAAGACCCCGGGGGTTTGAAAAAGAAAAAAAAGGTCTTACAATCAATCCTTCATAACATGGTTATATATAGCCTACACCACTCAATCTCCCTCCATTCAAAATTCAAATTGAAAATATGATGGTTATATGCACCCATCATAGCACATGAAATGAAATAATTAAAACAACACATGATGGTTATATGCACCCATCATTACATATGAAATGAAAATTAAAACAGACATAAAAATGACTTAATAATTATTAATAAATTATTAATAATTATTAATAAATTGGTTTGCGCCCTGGGCGGATATTATGGCGGCGCTCCACATGGTCATCACGGCGCGACAAATCTTTATTTGAAGGCGGAGAAAGTTCTTCTGTAAGCGCGCTGTCACCGTCTTCAATATGTTGAGGGTTGTCGTCTCCATCAACTATACCCTACGAAAATACCTTCAAAGCTCTTTTCACTAAATTTAGTAGTGTGATACTTGCCATTGTTAAGGAGGAAGCACTTACAACCAAAGATTCTAAAATATGAGACAGTCGGCTTTTTGCCCTTTAGTAGTTCGTAAGGTGTCTTATTATGGTTCTTGTTTATAAGTGCTCGATTTTGCACGTGGCATGCAGTGTTGACGGATTCAGCCCAAAAATATTCCGGTAGTGAGGCATCACTCAACATGGTCCTGTGGGCCTCTATAAGTGTTCTATTCCTTCTCTCAGCTACTCCATTTGTTGAGGAGTACGAGGAGAGAAAAACTCATGAAAGATACCTAGCTTTCACAAAATTCTGTCATGCCCCCAAACTTGAACTCAGTTCCATTGTCACTTCTGATTTTGACTACGGAACAGTTGTATTCATTCTGGATCTTCCTGACAAAATTTGTAAAGATGTCAAAAGTATCTGACTTGTGTTTTAGAAAGAACACTCACGCAAAGCGCGAGTAATCATCAACAATAACCAATGTATAATCCTTACCTCCCAAACTTCTAACTTACAGTGGACCGAACAAGTCCATATGAAGTAGGTGTAAACACATATTAGAGTCTTTGTCAATAATGATTTTAAAGGTAGTCCTTGTTTGCTTGCCTTTTATACATGCATGACAAGGTCTATCTTTAGCGCACTTGACATTTGGGGCATTGATAAGTCCAAATATTACACTGATTTTTGGACTCATCTGGGCCAGTTTTATCGTCTTAGCACTGCACTTGAGAGCTATTACCGCTTATATTTGCTTATTTGCCTATTTCATGATAAAGTGCACTTTAGGCCCATTTTTTGTGTGCTTTCATTGTTTCTGTGTTTTTGTTGTTTTACTTGTTCTCTCGCTGTTTCTTGAGAATGTGATGTGCACTTTTAGTGGCCTTTCTGCCTCTTCTACTGGTGCATGGGTCGTGTGCGTGTTCTGCAACTGCTCGGGAAACCCCAAAGATACAGAGACACTGTGCATGATCACTAGACTCATTGCGCACGACCACTGATCGTGCGCATTACAGTCCCATTTTCCCATTTCCTGTCTTGACGATCACATGAGCACTGGACCTATTACGCATAACCATTGGTCGTGCGCTAGTGATCGTGCGCTCTGTCCTCTTTGTTTTCCTTATTCTTCTCGGGTAATTGCACGATCAATGGATTAAGTGCGCACGACCACCGATCGTGCACCACTGATCGTGCACATATTTGCTGATGTTTTTTGTCCAAGTTGCAGGTTTAATTAGAAATTGTGCATGATCATCGACCAACAGTGCGCACAAACACTGGTCGTGTGCCACTGATCGTGCGCTCTGCATAATCTGCCTCCGTATTTAAGGATCATTCCGTGAATTAGGTCAAACGACTCGATCAGGACTTTTCGCCAGTCCGCTGTTTCGCCTTCCAGCTGCTCTATCCACCTCCACCTTCATCCCTTCCATCGGGAGTCCATAGCCAGTGATTCCGAAGCTTTCCAAATCCTTCGGTGAAGCTCCCGGCCATTGATGACCTCAACTCCAAGCTTTCCACCGGAGTTGGAGAAGAAGGCGACCTAGAGAACGGACTCAAAGGACTTCGAGGTGACAGCTCGTTGGTACTGGAAGCCTCATCGGACTGAGCCCGGAAGCGGATTGACAACTCGTTATTCCGGCGCACGACCTGCGGTGGACCTTCACCCTCTAGTGGTTAACTCTTCTTCCCCTTTCTTCGTTGTATGGAATGATTTGATATTGTAATGAACTACATTTTCTACTCTATATCTAATTGGATGTTTGTAGTTTTCATTTGCTTTTGAGTTTTGCGTTGTGAATGCGCCTCGTGTAACGTCCCAATTCGCGCTAGGCCCCTCACACGAGTCCTGAGTCAGGAGACTCGACTCGGGCTCGGGGTGCACTGACGCGAGGTGTCAGGTGCATTGGATGGAGTGAAGGGCTGAGTGATATCCAGCGAATCGAAAGGAAATTGACTAAGGGAAATTCGTCGCGAATGCTCAACGATTCTCGCCGATCATCGAGTATCGCCGACTGATACTCAATGCACTCAACGCCAGGATTTCAGTTAAATTGACTAAGGGAAATTCGTCGAGAAATGCTCAACGATTCTCGCCGATCGTCGAGTATCGCTGGCTGATACTCAACGTACTCAACGCCAGGTAAATTGGCTAAGGGAAATTCGTCGAGAATGCTCAACGATTCTCGCCGATCGTCGAGTATCGCCAACTGATACTCAACGCACTCAACGCCAGGATTTCAGTTAAATTGACTAAGGGAAATTCGTCGAGAATGCTCAACGATTCTCGCCGATCGTCGAGTATCGCCAACTGATACTCAACGCCCTCAACGCCAGGATTTCAGATAAGATGGCTAAAGGAAATTCGTCGAGAATACTCGGCGATTCTCACCGATCGTCGAGAATGACAGGTCATTCCCGTCGAATTTGACTTGTGTGTTTTCTTCGCCCAGGCAGATTCACCGCCTTGTACAGGCGAACCGAACCGGACTTCGGGATTCGTGCTGGATGATTTCCTAGACCGGGTAACTTCAATATGACCCATTAGGCGGTCCAATGGGGTGTCGACACGTGGCGGAAGGGATGTAACCTAATAGGTCGGTCTATAAAAGAAGATAAAGCCGAACCCTAGCCGTCACTTTACCGCCGTCGAGCCTTTATCCGCGAATCATCGAGAGAGAGAAGCGGGTCGTCGGAGGAGAAGTTCGGACGGAGGAAAGCTTGCTGGATCAAGATTTGGAGGAGGAGAAACGCCCCTTTTTCGTGAAGAACAACTACAAGATGCCGCAAAGAAGGATGGCACGATCCGTGGCCAGGAATGATCGTACCGCTGGAAATGAGGTGAGCTTCCTCCCCTCTCCCTTGGTGCTAGATCTATAGATATATTCTAGGAGAGATATCGACTCCATAGAGTCTTGATGGTGAGGAGGAGATTTCCTAGGAAATCCATGCCTAGGTTTGTTTTCTAGGCTTTAGCCCCCTCCAACCTCTTCATCCTTCAAGGTGAAGATGAGAGAAGGTTTTGTGGAGAAATATGGCTTCGTGAGGGTGAATAAGGGTGGACGATTTTCTGGAGGAGATTTTGGGAGTTTGGTGTAAGGAGGAAGATGAACGGATGCCGTTCATCTCGCCTTAAGATGCGAGAACACTTCCATCCATTAGCTTTCCGTCCACTCGCCCAACCGAAGTTCGGCATTGCGGCCGATACACTCACCTCACCTTGCGAAGTGGTGCCTTCAACCTGCATAGTCTTAATTAGTTTATTAGATCAAGAAACCACAATCTCACAAGCCCCCTTTTTAATCCTTTCTAAGTATAACCCTCATAATGATACTTTTTGAACTGTCGCCGCTCTATGCTAATTGCATTCCTCAAGAGACCGACACTCGAGGATTTATTCCCAAATTTTATTACTTGTGCGACCGGTGCGCTTGTCGATTTCCACGCATCAAGTTTTTGGCACTGTTGCCGGGGAATGCAACTATAGAGCGATTCCGGATGACTGAAAATTTCGTTATAAGGGTTATTCGTGTCGCTAAAAGTAGTTTTTAGGAGTTGTTTTGTTTTGTTTTGATCCCTTTTCTCTTTTGCTTTTTTCCATCAGTTGGAATTGTTAGTTTTATTCCCAGAATCTATGCAAAGTAGTTGTATCCTTTATATTTGATATCTCCGCAATGTGGGCTAATTTTAATATCTGTTGTCGTCATTGTGGAGACATCTCTCATGCTAGTGATAGATGCCCTCAGAAGTATAGTAGCAAGGAAATTCAGGAGTCTACATATCGTAGACATAAGCCTGTTAGCTACCGACCCGCGGAGCCATTGCCGCACTACTTCTTTTCGGCTTCAGCACCTATTGCGCCGCTGAAGCCGGCTAAGCAGTGCCTTTTTTGTCGATGCTGGGATCATGCATTGAAGGATTGCGCCGCGTACCTAGCTGAGCTAGAAGTGGATGACAAGCTGGATCTTCGAATTGTCTCAACTTCAACCTTGTGCAGCACCCCTTCTGTATCGGGATATGCACCATTGCCATCTCTATGTTATGAAGAAGGCATCCTAGGTACGTGCACCGATACACGTGTTTATCCCCATTCCAACACGGATATTTATACTCTCGAAGTGCATACATAACCTAGCATAGAGTCTATCAGTTGCGAAGAGCCAGTGCTCGACTTCCTACCGAGCTCCGTGCCTTTACTGTCTTCTTTGCATAGCATTCTTTCTTTTTCTGACAGTTTTGTTGAGGTTGATTCGCAGGTGGAAACTAGTGTTTCCAGCGTTCTGTTAGATCCAGTCGAGGAGGACGACTCCATGGCCTAGGTTGCGACCTCTACCCCATGTGAGGATGCTCGATGCGTGGACGAGGCGGATGTTGCGCTAGGACCTTCTTGCACCATCCTAGAAAGTGGCGTTCATTCTCCAACAATTCCACCGACGGGGGATGACTCTGGGGCCATCCCCAAGATTGAGGTTCCTTTATGTTATTCTTCTAGTTTATTTCTTGACCCCGCTCTCGTGTCTACTTCCCTGCAGGACCACATCGTGGAACCGGTCCAATCAATGCAAGGGCCTGTAATGCGGCCTAGGACTTATAGTGACCAGATGCAGGTGTATTTGGAGCCGACGAGCTTACCAAGTTACTTTCTGCCCATGCCTGACACACACGACAGGTATACCTACACTGGTATTGGGGCTTCTGTTCTGTCTCCATTTCGGTACCCGCTACCGAAACGCGAACATGAACCACTGCCTGAGCATTTCAAGTTTCATACGCCAATCAGTTAGGAAATGCTCAGATTTTGAATAAGTCCTGTTGGGAGACATAAAACCCAATAGTTATCTAAGTAAAAAAAAATTCTTTTTCTTTTATGTTATTTGCATTTCTTATCTACTTGTGTCCACCCCCCTATATTTTCTCGCTCAAAGAGTTTCAGCATGTTTTGGTAGCTCCGCCAGCACGATTCGCTCCCAACGCTCCCGCCCGCCGCTCTCCACCCATCAAGATCCATCGCGACAGCGACAACGAATGAGGACCACCCCTCCACTCTGCATCTACCCATGCACGTTATTCTCCAGATTTTGTATCTAAAGAACATATTTGAGCTTTTATATTTATTTATTTTTCTTCAAACTGCAAAGAACTCTTTATTATATCTGCTAATACAGGTATTTGGTCTACCTTAAGGACGGTAAACAAAAGTGGCTTTTGGGAGACAACCCATGTTGGACCATTTGGTCCTGTGCTGTGTTTTGAGCTCTTTCTCTCTCTCTCTCTCTCTCTCTCTCTCTCTCTATATATATATATATATATATATATATATATATGTCCATATTTTGTTTTGCGTACATATTTAAATTGCAGGTGCAGGAATTTTTGAGGCGCGGCAACTTGGCCGCACTTGGATATCTCGTCGCATGACCGGTATGCTCAATTTTGAGCATAGGTACTTCTTCCCCTTGCCCTTTATTTTTATTTGCATGTTTTACTTTTTCATATTGTCACATTTTAGTCTGGGGGTAGAGTTGCATGTGATCACTACACAGCACAGTTTATTGCATACTCGTCTGCAATTATTTATTTCATGATAACTACTGCACACACTGAATCACCCACATGAGTGCGCACTTAACCACGCGCGCGGCTCAAGTCAAATGTATTACTTTTGTGTAAACTCCAAAAAGTGGTGATGGCTTAGGATTTTGGGATCTAGTAGTTCGAAACTCATGCAGTGCTCCTAATCGAGTACTCACGATTTGCGTAGAAATAGTATATGATTACTTTTTCTTCATGCTCGTAGACTTAAATTTATTCTGCAAAAGTAAATTATGTTTGTGCTACTTAAAATTGTAGAATCTGGAGTAATCGAACGGTAGTGTAGGTATGAGTGTAGCCGTCACTAGACTCATATTGCTCGAGTTGGGGGGAAGGATCGTCTTTTTTGGGGACTGAGAACTTGCCCCAAGCTACTCTCGAAGCATTGGTGCCCGATTAGTCGAGTGTGCGCGTGAGGTAGGCCATCATTTTGGCTAGTTTGAGCCTTTTTGTACCTAGTCCTAGCAGCTTACCCTTGCAAGACAAATTTGCTCCTACCCTCCTTTTGTTTCAACTCCACCTAAATTCACCAAAGCCTAAAAGCCAACCCTTTTATCGCAACCAAAACCTTGAGCTTGATCGATTTCAAAAATTTGATATGTTGTGATATTTAGGATTCATGTGTTGTGGAGATGAATTCATGAATTGTTAATTATTATATTTGGGGATTGCTGAATGAAAAAGGAGAAAAATGAAAAAGAAAAGGATGAAAAAAGAGAGAAAAAGAAAATCTAAAAGTATTACAAGGAAAATCTAAAAGTATTGCAATCCCCATCTTGTGTGTTAGTTTTTGGTCGGGATAGGCTGTGTGCATACCCGGTTTTAGAGCCAAGTCTAGGGGCGTGTCACACATGCATTTCTTTGTGGCTGCTTGGTTTAGCTCTTGTTTGCTCTCTTTGGTTGCGTGTAGCCTCCATGTTTATCATTGACTGCCACACCTTAGCCCCATTCAAACCTACAAGTCCTGCTAATTCACATTTGAGTCTACTTAGCATCGTGGAGAGAGTGTGAAAGGGCAAGCTTATGGTTCCCGACATTGATGGATTTCTTTGGAGGTGATGACAAGCCCCGGTCTTAGGAAATGCTCACCTTAGTGGCTTGTCTACTTTCTCCATACTCATGACCGAACGATTCTCCAGAATTCTAATTTAAAGTAGATACAATATTTATTTACCTCTATCGAATAATTTAAGCTCTGTAGTATAATTAAAAAGTTTTTTCTATTCTATTTTCTATGTGCATGACGTATTTGATTTCTCGTCCTACTTTATTTTGAAGTTTCTAAGCCAGCTAGTTGTTTTACAGTCCAGGGAGTAATGATTTGCGCGGGACGTGCAAATGGGTAAGTCTGGGGGTGTGATGAGTCCAAATATTACACTGATTTTTGGACTCATCTGGCCCAGTTTTATCATCTTAGCATTGCACTTGAGAGCTATTATCGCTTATATTTGCTTATTTGCCTATTTCATGATAAAGTGCACTTTAGGCCCATTTTCTGTGTGCTTTCGTTGTTTCTGTGTTTTTGTTATTTTACTTGTTCACTCGTTTTTTCTTGAGAATGTGGTGTGCACTTTTAGTGGCCTTTCTGCCTCTTCTGCTGGTGCATGGGTCGTGTGCGTGTTCCGGAACTGCTCGGGAGACCCCGACGATACAGGGACACTGCGCACGATCACTGGACTCATTGCGCACAACCACTGGTCGTGCGGCACTGATCGTGCGCATTACAGTCTCATTTTCCCCTTTCCTGTCTTGACGATCGCTCGAGCACTGGACCTATTGCGCACGACCACTGGTCATGCGCTAGTGATCGTGCGCTCTGTCCTCTTCGTTTTCCTTGTTCTGCCAAGGTAATCGCACGATCAGTGGATTAAGTGTGCACGGCCACTGGTCGTGTGCCACTGATCGTGCGCATATTTGCTGATGTTTTTTGTCCAAGTTGCAGGTTTAATTGGAAATTGTGCACGATCATCCAACAGTGCGTACGACCACTGGTCGTGCGCCACTAATCGTGCGTTCTGCTTATTCTGTCATCGTATTTAAGTATCATTCCATGAATTAGGTCAGACGACTCGATCGGGACTTGCCGCCAGTCCTCCGTTTCGCCTTCTAGCTGCTCCATCCACCTCCACCTTCATCCCTTCCATCCGGAGTCCATAGTCGGTGATTCCGAAGCTTTCCAAACCCTCCAGCGAAGCTCCCGGCCATTGATGACCTCAACTCCAAGCTTTCCACCGGAGTTGGAGAAGAAGACGACCTAGAGAATGGACTCAAAGGCCTTCAAGGTGACAGCTCGGTGGTACCGGAAGCCTCCTCGGACTGAGCCCGGAAGCGGATTGACAACTCGCTATTCCGGCCACGACATGCGGTGGACCTTCACCCTCTAGTGGTTTACTCCTCTTCCACTTTCTTCGTTGTATGGAATGATTTCATATTGTAATAAAATACATTTTATACTCTATATCTAATTGGATGTTTGTAGTTCTCATTTGCTTTTTAGTTGTGTGTTGTGGATGCACCTCGCCCACTCCACATCCACTCCATACCCTTGTTTCACCTGATTGCACTCCGCACAAGAACACTTCCATCCATTAGCTTTCCGTTCACTCGCCCAACCGAAGTTCGGCATCGCGGACGGTACACTCACCTCACCTTGCGAAGCGGTGCCTTCGACCCGCGTAGTCTTAATTAGTTTATTAGATCAAGAAACCACAATCTCGTAATCCCCCTTTTTAATCCTTTCTAAGTATAACCCTCATAACGATATTTTCTTAACTGTCGCCGCTCTATGCTAATTGCATTCCTCAAGAGACCGACACTCAGGGATTTATTCCCAAATTTTATTACTTATGCGACCGGTGCGCTTAACGATTTCCACGCATCAGGCATCACGTACTAAATTAAGAGAAAATAATTTATTGATAGTTTTGAAATTAATATGTGTTAATCTCTTGTGTCATTGGTCACCAAGAGACGCACTATCTTTTTCAAAAAGACACACTGGTGTACAAGAGTCTATGTAAATAAAATTTAAACAAAAGATATTTCTACTACGAGTGCTTGATAGATTCGTTTCCAGATTATCTACCGATTTTATCAAGCACTTATCTGCATGAAATTCTACGATGTATCCTTTATTGTAGAGGTTGCTTATGCTTATGAGATTGTGTTCCAATCCTTCAACATAATACATATCCGAAAAGGATACACTACCATTTATAATCATATCGTAGCCTTTCGTGATTCCTCTGTCAGAACCTCCAAAGATGACATTTGGCCCATTCATGACTGGTGAATAATCCTAGAGAAGGCTTCTAGTCCCGGTCATGTGCCGATAGCATCCACTGTCCAAATACCAGATAGAAGTTTTGGTGGTCTTTGGACATTCCTGCAATCACAAGTCAGTTTGTCTTAGGAACCCAAACTTGCTTGGGTCCTTAGTCTCTAGTTAGTATGCTCCCCCTATGTATGTTAACATTGTGAGCGGTCTTTCTCACATTATTAACTCGAGGAGTTTCATAATATCTGGGATTAAACAAGCAATCTATGGCGAAGTGACCAATCTTGCCACAATACCAACAGTCAAATCTGTTGTATCTTTGCCACAAGATCTCCTGCTCGACCTTTTGAGATTGTGTTTTAGCAGAGGCAGTAGAATTAGAAGTAGAAGCTTTATGATGATGACATTCACATGACTTCTTCTCCTTAGTAGGCTTTTCTACAACGGGTTTAAATCTTGGAGCTTTCTCGATGTTATGACCATGATTATAAGGTCCGTAGCTTTGAAGAGTGATCTCCTCATAAGGTGCGTTGAAGACACTCTCGCCAAAGTTCCGGGGATGAGTCCATCCTTGGTAACAAGACTTGGGCTCTACGTAAGTAGGCCTAGCAAAGTGACCATAGGACGAATCCAGATCAAACTTATTTGTCGGAAAGATAACCTTCCTAAATGACGTTTGTTCTAGAGGAGCTTTCCCCTTCTCCTTAGCTAGTGCTTTCTTAGCAACCTTATTTCTCCTTTGAGCTTTATTTCTCCTAGAAGATTTACTAGGACCAGCCACATGACCTAAGCCAGCACCTTTGGCCTGAGCAGAGAATTCAGCAACAAGCAAAAGAACTGTCTTGGGCTTGGAGAAACCTTCAACAAGTTTCTTTTCGACTGTAAGTTGTTCTTCCAATCCATTGATGATTTTCTCCTTCAGATCTAGGTGCTCAAGAGCCTTATTGTATTCTTCTATAGCATCATGGAATTCTTTCTTGAGTGAGTCAATCATTACAATTTCCTCTCTCATATTGCTCTCTTCAGCCTTAAGAGATTTGATCTCCTTAGCCTGAGCTCTTGCCACTCTACGACATTTGTCGTAGGCTTTGATCAACTCTTTATATTGATACATGAGTTCATATTCCTCGTCAGAAGAACATTCCTCATTTTCATGGTCAGAATCATCAGATTCAGAAAGAGGAGTGTGAGAGTTTACCTTCCCAGTGAACTGGGGCTCTTCTTCTTCATCAGTTTGTGTCATTAGTCCAATGTAGGCTTCCTCTTCATCACTTGACTAAGATGAGTCAGATTCGCTGAGAGTCTTGCCCTTTTTGGCTACTAGGCTTCTTTCAGTTCTCTTCTTATGATAAGAAGATTTCTTCTCCTCTCTTTTTCCACCCTCCTTCTTCTTCTGGGGGCAGTCAGCAATAACGTGACCTGACTTATTGCAGCAATAACAAACGATATCATTAGAATTATGTTTGTTCTATTTAGAATGATACTGTCTTGGCTACTTGAGCCTTTCTTGTAGCGATCACTATCGTGACGTGATCTTCTAAATGGGCATCCTTGCCTTTCCATTGCTTTTTCTTGTTCAAGAATTTCTTGAACTGTCTTGAGAGTAGAGAGAACTCTCCTTCAGATAGTTCTGAGCCTGAGGTACTTGGATCCGAGGTTTTTTCTTCACTTTCTTCTTGTGCTGGAGTAGGAGAGGCAGCCTTAGACTTCCTTGAGGTATCTGCCTTAAGAGCTACAGACTTCTCCTTGGATGAAGACCTGTTCTTCTCTTTTTCAGCTTTTCTTGAATTGACTTATAGCTCATATGACATAAGCTTTCCGAAGAGATTTTGTTGGTCAGTCTCAGCTAGCTTTAAAAATTCCCGAATAGCACAAACCTTGTTATCCCATTACTTAGTCAGGGATCTCAAGAACTTCTCATTCAGTTCTCTGTTGGTGAAGACTCAGCCATATACTCTTAGGTCGTTAACTATCTTGAACAAATTTTCAAATGTATGTGCAATTGTATCCTTGGGTCCTTGTCGGAAGGCTTCATATTTTTTATTTAGAAGGGATCTTCTGTCATCCCTAACTTCTTCAGTGCCTTCCATCATGATGATAAGAGACTGCCACATTTCCTTAGTGGACTAGCAGTGAACCAAGTTCTGCAGCATAGAATCATCGAATGCACTTGCGATGATATTTTTGGCTTTCTTGTCTAAGGAGACAAGTGCAATCTCATCAAGATCCATCAGCTTCTTAGGAATTTGATTAGTTGGACCAATGGTAGAGGTTATCATTGGGGCATGAGGACCTTCTATCACAATCATGAAGATCCTTGGATATACAACTTCCATGAAGAATGTTAAAAGTAGCGAACAAACGACTAGAGCAGAGAACAAACGACTAGAAAACAAGTCGGAACTTTGAATAATTGAAATTTTATTATCCAAAAAGATATCATTTACAAAGGTATGGCCTCCCTTTTATAGAATGGAGGAGAGAGAGAAGAATACAAACTAACAATGTGGGACTAAAGCTATACAACAGATCTGGGCGGCTAGAATAAGAGACCGGAACAGGCCGCGCGGTTAGACAATGTTCTAACCGCTCGGCAATACCAGAACCAAGAGGGAGAGTTGCGGTAGGAGACCGCTAGACCGGCCGGTTTCCAAGCCGCCAGAGATAAGCCGTCAGACCGCCGGATACCATACGGCGACAGCCTGGAAATCAACCCGCCAACCTCAATCCGCCAGACCGCCCGGTCAACAACCCGCCAGGCTCAAACCGCCAGACCGCCCGGTCTCATACTTCGACACTCCCCCTCAAGCTGGAGCATAGATATCAATCATGCCCAGGTTGTCACAAATGTGGAAGAAGGAAGTAGAAACCGGCTTGGTGAAGATATCAGCCAACTCTTTGTCGGAGGTGACGAACGGAGTGCAAATCTGTTTCTTCAAGACCTCTTCTCGGATGAAATGGCAGTCGACCTCTATATGTTTCGTTCTCTCATGGAAGACCGGATTTTTGGATATGTATATAGCGGCTTTGTTGTCACAAAACATAGGCAGAGGATAGTTATAGACCTCTCCTAGGTCAAGCATGAGAGCCCGCAACCATTTTAACTCACACGTGGTTGACGTCATACTCCGGTATTCGGCTTCTGCACTGGACCTTGAGACAACAGACTGCTTCTTGCTCTTCCAGCTCACAAGATTACCTCCAACAAATGTGCAGAAACCCGATGTAGATTTACGGTCACCTTTATCATCCGCATAGCTTGAGTCTGAGTAGGCTTCAACTCTCAGATGACCATGCTTCTGAAAGAGTAGCCCTTTTCCTGGTGCTGCTTTGACATACTCTAGTATCTTCAAGGCAGACTGAAGATGACATTCCCTGGGAGCTTGCATGAACTGACTGACCTTGCCTACAGCATAGGCAATGTCGGGTCTGGTCACCGTGAGATAAATGAGTTTGCCCACCAGACGTCTATACCTCGTGGCATCGGATATAAGCGGTGAGTCATCTGTCCATGTTTTGTCTTCTCCAGTGGCCATGGGATACCGGGCCGGTTTGGCCCCGGTCAATCCTGCCTCTTGTAGAAGATCAAGCGCATACTTCCGTTGGGAGAGAACCAACGAGTCGGGCTTCCGAGAGATTTCTATCCCCAAAAAATATTTCGGGGAGCCCATATCCTTCGTGACAAGGTGTTGACGGAGGTGTTTCTTTGTCAAGTCCACCCCAGCCTGGTCATCGCCGGTAAGAAGGATATCATCCACATACACCTCCAAAACCACAAGGCCTGATGCGGTTTTGCGAATAAACAATGAGTGATCGGCGGAACTTCTTGCAAAGCCAATTGCAGCCACAATGCCACTAAACTTGTCAAACCACGCCCGAGGGCTCTGTTTTAGGCCGTAGATGGCCTTCTTCAACTGGCATACTCGTGTCTCCCCCTGAGCAACATACCCTGGAGGTTGCTCCATATAGACGTCCTCCTGAAGATCCCCATACAGAAAAGCATTCTTGACGTCAAGTTGAGAAATTTCCCACTCCCTGTTGACGGCCACAGAAAGAAGAACCCGGATGGTGCTGAGGCGAGCAACCGGAGAGAAAGTGTCAAAATAGTCAACTCCATAAGTCTGAGTAAAGCCTTTGGCCACCAGGCGGGCCTTGTAACGATCCACAGTGCCGTCCGGGCGAAACTTCACAACGAACACCCAGCGGCAGCCAACCACATCAGTACCGTTCGGTGGAGGAACAAGGTTCCATGTACCTCTTTCAGTAAGAGTGGCAATTTCCTCATCCATGGCAGATTTCCAATGAGGAATAACAAGAGCCTCCTGGTAAGTGCGGGGAGTGGTGGTAGCCGAGATGGCCAAAGCAAAGCACATGCGAGAGGGAGTAAGCCGATCATAGGAAACAACAGCCGCAAGCGGGTGTTGGGTACACGCCCGCACCCCTTTGCGAAGGGCAATGGGACGATCCAGGTCGTCTTGTGCCTCAGGGACTGGAGCATCCGTGGCAGAGAAAGCTGGCCCGGGACTAGAGAGAGACGGCTGCGGAGACGAAGGAGGGGAGATAATAGGGAGAGGAGGAGACGGAGGAGGAGACGACATAGGAGGGGAGACGTCGACTTGTGTGGAAGGATCACAGAGAGATGGTGATGCTTGCCAAGCTGACACGCATCGCAGTTGAGCGGAGGACTGGTTTGAGGTAAGTGGGGAAGAAGCTGATGCAGAATCCGAGGAGGAGGATGTCCAAGGCGAAGATGCCATTGAAGCAGATCAGTAGACGAGGAAGAGAAGGCGGACAGAGCGGAAACAAACTGTTTGCGCAGAACGGGATCAAAGCAACAGTAGCCTTTTTGAGTTGTCGAGTAACCCAAAAAGACACATTTGGTGGAGCGGGGGGAAAGCTTGTCGCGAGTAGCAGACGGAGCATGCACGAAGGCCGTACACCCAAAGATACGGAGAGGAAGAGGAAAGGGTTCCTTGGTTGGGTAGAGAATGGAGAAGGGAGTCTTGCCGTGAAGAACAGAAGAGGGAATGCGATTGATGAGATAGCAGGCAAGAAGAACAGCATAGCCCCAATAGGAGCGAGGCACCTGCATCTGTGTCATCAGAGTGCGAGCGATATCGAGGAGATGGCGATTTTTACGTTCCGCCACCCTATTTTGCTGGGAGGTGTAAACACAGCTGGTCTGATGAATAAGACCATGTTGCATACAAAAAGATGAAAACTCATGACTGAGATATTCTTTAGCATTATCAGAGCGCAATACTTTAATAGAAATAGCAAACTGAGTTTTAATCATATTATAAAAAGATTGCCATACAGATAAGAGTTCAGAGCGATCTTTTAATAGATACACCCAGGTACATCTGGAGAAATCATCAATAAAAGTTACAAAGTAAAAACTACCCCGACCAACGGTGGGAGTAGGAGCAGGACCCCAGATATCAGAATGAATGAGATCAACGGTGTCTGGCGGATTGAGGTTGGCGGGTTGATTTCCAGGCTGTCGCCGTATGGTATCCGGCGGTCTGACGGCTTATCTCTGGCGGCTTGGAAACTGGCCGGTCTAGCGGTCTCCTACCGCAACTCTCCCTCTTGGTTCTGGTATTGCCGAGCGGTTAGAACATTGTCTAACCGCGCGGCCTGTTCCGGTCTCTTATTCTAGCCGCCCAGATCTGTTGTATAGCTTTAGTCCCACATTGTTAGTTTGTATTCTTCTCTCTCTCCTCCATTCTATAAAAGGGAGGCCATACCTTTGTAAATGATATCTTTTTGGATAATAAAATTTCAATTATTCAAAGTTCCGACTTGTTTTCTAGTCGTTTGTTCTCTGCTCTAGTCGTTTGTTCGCTACTTTTAACATGGTATCAGAGGACTCGATCTTCTCCTCCTGATTCTGTGTGCCCTGTCCGCGTGGCTTGTCCCTTCTTCTCGCGACCTGTTCTCGCTGTTTGCGCCCTGTCCGCGCGTCCTCCTTCTCCTGCCCTTCTGTCGCAGCGACCTGTCTCCTTGTTCGTCGCGACCTGCTTCTTTTTTCGCCTTTTCCGTTCGCGCGGTCTATCTTCTAGCCGTTCGACCTCTTCCCCGTCTTGGACCTGCGGCTTGGTCGTGGCTTCTCTGGCCGCTGGTGTCGAACATCGTGACCGCCGCAGCTCGTCTTCTTTCTATCCGCGCGGCTTCTATTCTAACCGCGCGGCCTCTCGCAGTTGTCTCCTATGGCCCTTTCTGAGACCTCCACCACCACCACTCCTCTCGCCACTCCGGCGCCGCTTCCTACACCCTCTGGTAACCTTGGCACGGTTTCTAAACTTGTTGGCTCCAACTATCCGGATTGGAGCGTCTCCTTCCCTTTTCTTCTCCGCTCTCAGCGCAAACGTCATCACCTCACCGATGACCCTCCTCCCTCAGACTCCGCTGAATTTGATGACTGGGATGCCAGTGATGCGCTTGTCCGCACATGGTTGGCTAACAGCCTCTCCGATGAATGTCTTCCTGTCATACGCCATGATGAGACGGTCAAGACCGCGTGGCTTCACCTTGCTGCTCTCTACTCAAAGGGGGCCCAGACATCCCGTATTTATACTCTCTACGCGGATCTCTTCGCTCGCCCTTCCATGTCTCCTGTTGCGGCTTATCAGCAAGTTCAGGCTCTTGGAGCCGAAATCCTCCAGAATCGCCCCTTCTCCGCGGACTTGGCCGAACAGCACAAACACTTCCAGGAACTCCTGGTTGTTTGTTATCTTCTCCGGCTTCCTGAGACTTTTGATATGATCCGCCAGCAGATCTTGGGCGAAGCCGAGTCTCCCACCTTGGATGCCACCGCAGCTCGCATCGCCGCGGTTACTTCACTGCTCCAACGTCCTCTATTGTCCTCCCCTCCTCCACCGGACTCCTATGCTCACCAAGTCCAGCGGGGTGGCGATAGTGGTCGCAGCCAATCTGGCACGCGCGGTCCGTCAAGGTTCCTCTGCTCTTACTGTGGTCGTACCGGCCACTCAGTTGACCGCTGCTGGCAGAAACATCCTCATCTTCGTCCCTCCGGTGATACTTCTTCCTCAACCTCCGCCTCCTCTCGGCAGTCTGCTTCTGTGGCCACCACCTCAGGTAGTGCACACGTCGTTACCCAAGGTAAATGGCTCATTGACTCTGGTGCTACAAATCACATGACCGGAAACCCTCACTGCTTCTCTCTCCTAGAGACGCATGCTCGGTTACCCCCGGTTCTCGTTGCGGATGGTTCGCCTTCCCCGGTTCATGGAACGGGCATGGTTCAAGTCACTCCCTCGCTTCGCTTAGCGGACACTCTCTATGTCCCGAAGTTCCCTTGCAATTTACTCTCCGTTACTACTTTATGCAAGCAACTCCAGTGCTCTGTATTATTTACTCCTACTTCTTGTTGTTTTCAGGACCCGAGAACCCAACGGACGATTGCTACTGGGACTGAGAGCGGCGGCCTCTACTTCCTAGACAATGTTCTAACCGCTCGGCAATACCAGAACCAAGAGGGAGAGTTGCGGTAGGAGACCGCTAGACCGGCCGGTTTCCAAGCCGCCAGAGATAAGCCGTCAGACCGCCGGATACCATACGGCGACAGCCTGGAAATCAACCCGCCAACCTCAATCCGCCAGACCGCCCGGTCAACAACCCGCCAGGCTCAAACCGCCAGACCGCCCGGTCTCATACTTCGACAAAGAACTTTATCCTTTCTTTCCACATAACAAAATTGTTCTTTGTGCACAAAGGAAGCTTAGCAAAGTCCTTGGCTCTGTCCATGCTTGGATAACTCAGTTAGACAACTTGGGGCAGATCTGATCAAAGTGTTAACCTTTTAATGATCAACCTCCCTCTGATAACAATTGAAAAGTGTTTAAATTGTCTACCTAAATCATATAGAGGGGGGTGAATAGGTGAGTTGTGCGTCTATTTGCGGAATAAAAAATTTAACGATCTATGTACAGAGAAATAACCAAGCAAACATAGACGACACCAAGAGTTATAGTGGTTCCCCAACCTTGGGTACATCCACTCACCGATCTAGCAAAGCACTAGACTCGGCTACTCCACTATTCTCGGATTTAAAACAATCCTACCACTCGGAATAATGTTCCTACAACTCGATCAACAAAATAAATCTACACTCGGAAGATAAAAACTTCCTACAACTCGGAGAACAAAGCTCCTACACTCGGAGAATAATTTCCTACAAGAATATAATGGATTTAAGAAATACACACTGTAAAATTTCTTAGATATGGAAAATTTCTGCCTAGGTCTTCCTTCTTGATCTTTGTGGCTTTATCAGAAATTGTTGAAGAAGACACTCGGCTAGATCCTTAATCTGAGATTTCTTGACTCACAAGATCCAACAGAAGATGAAGAGATTGAAGAATATCTTGATCTACAAGTCGACAGGTCTGAATCTTCTTGATCAAAAGCCCTTGGAGATTTGCACGATGAGCGGCGGCGGCTTCCGATTAGGAAAGAGAATTGCAATTCAGAATTCTTAGAATATTTCTTTTTACACGCGCTTAGGGTTAGTCGTAAAGACAAGACCTTTTATAAGATCTCCCTAACAGTCATAATTATCATTAATGACGGCCACGTGAACCAATCACGTCAAGTCATTTGAAAAAAACGACTGGCAAGACTTAGCGAATTTTTCTGAGAAAATAACTGGATTACTCGAGTGAAGGAAGAACTACTCGAGTACTAAAATGGGTTCTCGAGAAGACAATATCAGACTACTCGAAAAGAAGCACTTCAGGAAATTTCAGGACAGAATTCATTATTACTCGAGTGGAATGAGGATTACTCGAGTGCTAGAAATGTTACTCGAGAAGTAGAAGTGAACTTCTCGAGAACAAGACTTAGAGAAAATTCTGGAAAGAAAATTGGTTACTCGAGTACTGGATCTAGACTTCTCGATAAGTAGATGGACTTCTCGAGTATAATGACTTCACTACTCGAGAACTAGAAATATAACTCGAGTGCTTGACTTCTGTTACTCGAGACAATCTTGTACTACTCTAGTAATTAATATAACTACTTGAGTACTTTACTTAGAAAATTTCTGAGATGGAGAAACTATTTACTCGAGAAAGAGAAGAGGTCTACTCGAGTAATGGACTTGGCCTCTCAAGAACTAGATTCAAACTTCTCGAGAACCATTTTCTTTACTCGAAATACAGACCAGACTTACTCGAGTACAACTAGATGATCTACTCGAGTACTAGGGTTATACTCGAGTGAAACACTTAGAAAAATTTTGTTTCCTGAAAGTTTTATTTTCTTCAATGGAATCAGCAACATGTCTTTCTCCATCAAACCTAGTGCTTGAAAGTGAAGTGTATCCCAATAGAGAGGCAACACATGAGTCAACACCATGGATCACACAATGAGGGATTACATTGTATGGTCCTGTGATTAGTGACCCACTGTAGACTGACATTGGTCTACACTTCGCAATAAGTCCTGCAAAAACATAACTCAAATAATACATCAAATACAACTTAATTCATCTTAGTTCAAGGGTGACTTCATACAAATCTAGGTTATTGTGGATACAATACCCAACAGAGATTCATGTTATAAATCAAGTCTATCATTTTAAACCTTCCCTCAAGGTTTCAGTTCATCTGGACATCATGATAATCATTTACATCAACAATATTTATAATAACATATTTCAATATTTGAGCAAGTACTTATCCAAAAATTAGGAAACTCAACAGGAGTGATAATAATAGCATCAAGTATATGACTACCAATTTTTTCATAAATATAAGTGATTATTTTAAGAGAAATCCGAGAAAAAGCAAAAGTATATACGTTTACGTCACTGTTTTCGGAAATTGGATTTCCCGGAGCTACATACCACCAAAAATTAAGTGTAACCTCATTCTGAAAAGGTATTTCTAAGGGCTACAACTTCCATGTTGAGCCTGAGTTCCAAATCTAAGTCTATCATGCTTAGAATCGGGTTTCAACCCGGGTGCGCAAACCTGGACAAAATCTGTCCTGCACTTACAACTTAGTTATTTCTGGACAGCAATTTCGAACCCATTTTTAGGGAGCTATATAGCTCACCAGAAAATGTGCAATCACTCATTAGAAAGGTCTTTCCGAGGGCTACAACTTTAATGTTGAGCCTGAGACCTGAATCCGACCGGAACATGCCTAAAATCAGACATGAAGTCCGTCGCGCATACAAAACAGATTTTCAGACTACTGATAAAGTAAAGTTTCTGCACGAATCTTAAAGATAATATGTACAACATCTACTCATTTTCTTCTTCTAACCAAGCACAAGATGCGTTCAACTTCTCTCCTAGGAAATCAAGTCCGCCATCTTCGTAATAAAGAGAGGAAATGATTGAAGATATTTTTGCGGCGATCGACGCTCTAGAACGGAAGTTCTAGCATAGCCTCCTCCTAGGAAACTTCATTAAACTCCCAAAGTCAAGCCTACTTGAGCCGACATCTCTTCTAATTTCAAATCTAAAGATCTAGCACTAAGGGAGAGGGTAGGAAGCTCACCTGATTTTCGGTCATGGATCGAGTTCTTCTCCTTGGCGGCATACCGGTGGTGGCGTTCGGCTTCCGGCGACCTGCTCCGAGCTTCGTTCTTCCAAGGAGAAAGGTCGGTTCCGTAGGAAATGAAGCTCTTGGATGATGGAAATAAACTTGAGGTCAAAGGTCTTGAGGTGAGAGAAATAGGGATGACAGCTTCTCATGCTTTTGGAATGAAAATTCATGCCAAGTGTCACTCTCCCATAGGACCAACTTAGTTATATCATAAAATAAAAAGTTTGGAAGTGACAATGCCATCAATGCGCCGTTCTCTACATGTCCCGAAGTGTATTTCCGTTTCCGGGTCAACCCACGTTGTTTCCCAGGCTGCAAATAAAAATACAGTATGCATGAATTTTAGCCAAGTCCATTTGTCATGTTCACTCGACGAATCGTCGACGTCACTTGACGGGTTCGTACAGTTCACTCGATCGTACGTAAAATTTCCTTCGAGGACATGTTCTAACTGCCCCCCCCCCCCCCCGTTACCTTTGGTTTCCTCTCCCAACTCTCTACTGGGCCCAAGCCGCCCAAGGTGGCACCAAACACGCACGAGAGGTCTAGACCAAAATGGGACGTTACACGACCTCCACTCGCTATTATAGCAGAGAAAGGTTATCTTATATACCAACTCGATGTTAAATCCGCTTTTCTCAACGGAATTTTCATCGATGAGGTATATGTTGAACAACCTGAATCCTACAAGAAGTCAGGAGAAGAAGACAAAGTGTACAAGCTTCACAAGGCCCTCTACGGCCTCAAATAGGCTCCCCATGCCTGGCATGCTAACATCTCTTCCTTCTTCAATCAGGAAGGATTCATCACCAGCAAACTTGAACCCTCCCTCTTTATAAAAACTGTACCTGATAACACTAAATTTTTTGTTTGTCTATATGTAGATGACTTAATAGTGACAAGTGCATCTCAAGATGCAATTGAGCACTTTAAAATGAAAATGAAGAAGAAATATGAGATGGCCGATTTGGGATTGCTCAAGTTCTTCCTTGGGATGCAAACCAAGTAAGCTCCAGGCTCAATCTTTATATCCTAAGAGAAGTATGCGCCTGACTTATTAAAGAAGTTCCAGATGGACAATTGCAACTACACACTCACTCCTACATGCACCAGTGAAAACCTAAGAAAAATACGAGAAGATGAAGAGAAAGTCGATGATGAGAACTACATAAGCGTGGTGGGCTCGCTGATGTACTTAACTAACACCAGACCTGATCTGGAGCATGTTGTAAATATGATCTCTCGCTATATAAGCATGTCATCCAGAAATAATTTGAATGCTGTAAAAAGGATACTGCAATATATAAAAGGAACAGTGGATCTCGGTATTCTATACATCAGAGATCCATCTCCCACTCTTGTTGGAATCTGCGACGCAGGCTGGGGAGGATCAATCGATGATAGACGAAGCATTGGATCCTATATCTTCTACTATAGATCAACCCCGATTTCATGGAGTAACAAAAAGCAACAAACTGTAGCATTGTCCACTAGAGAAGCCAAATATATGGCAATGAACGCTGCAGTCTGTGAAGTAATATGACCCAATAGAATGTTAGAAGAACTAGGTGAAAGAGAAAAGATGAAATTTCTGATCAAAAAGCGACTGTGTGTCTGCAATTATTATGTCTAAAAAATCAAACCTTACGTGGGAAGAGTAAGCAAATCAAAATTTGTCACCATTTCATTCGCGAAAAGGTTGAAGAAGGAGAAGTATGCTGGAGTTAAATATTGTTGACCGGGTCAACTTGTTTTTTTATTTTATATATGCATATTTTGTTTTAACTGAAGAGAGAGAGAGTGGTGATGTGGATGACATTTATTATGAACTCCACGTGGCGGTTTTATGTTGGGTGTGATAGCCTATAAAAGGCTTGATATTGTACCTTTAAAGTTGTGAGAAGTAAAAAATTTGTAAAGTTTTTTTCTTTTCATTTGTCTCCCGCAGGAGAGAAAAGGCGAGAGAGAGAAAAAGAAAAGGCGAGAGAGAGAAAGAGAGAAAGAGAAAAGGCGAGAGAGAGAAGGAGAAATAGAAAGAGAGAGAGAGTGAGAGAACTCACGGGAGAGAGAGAGAATTAGTGAGAGTGAGAAAGAGAGAGAGAAGCAGCGGGAGAGAGTGAGAAATAGCGAGAGCGAGAGAGAGAGTCTCGGGGGAGCCGCAGCACTCGCCGGACTACATCTCGCCCGCTGCACTCACCGGGACCACGCCTCGCCGGAAGCTCTCGCGGAGGTTGACAGCTCGCCGAGAAGGTGGTCTCGCTGGAGCTGTGTCGATCTCGCCGCGGTTTTGGCTGGAGTTGTTTGCGGGAAGTAGAGCGGAACTTCAAACTCGCCGAGAGGAGGAGGATCTCGCCAATTATCGAGCTCGCCGGGGTAGTTGCTGCTCACGCGGATAGAGTTGAAGCAGTAGTGCCGAGTAGTTTTGTTGGAGTTGGCGTGTGGAGTTGTGGAGGAGTTGAGTTATTTTGAAGTTTAGATAAGGAGAGGTCCCGACCACGTTTCCAACAATGGTATCAGAGGGAGGTTGCGACCCTTGGAGTAGTTCGAAAACAAAGTGACGAGAAGAGATGGAGACAGGAGGAGCGATGCCGGAGAAAGTCCCCAAGTTGACGAAGACCAACTACGGCAATTGGAGTATCCAGATGAAGGTGTTGCTCGCATCGAAGGAGCTATGGGAAGTAGTCGAGGATGGCTATGAAGAGCCTGATGCAGAAGCAGAGGCGGCATTGACCAACGCGCAGAGGACGGTGTTGAGGGAAGCGAGAAAGAAGGATAAGAAGGCGTTGTTCACGTTATACCAAGGAGTGGATGAAGCTACTTTTGAGAAGATCTCAGAAGCTGTGAGCTCAAAAGAAGCATGGGAGGTGTTGCAACGCTCCATGCAAGGAGTAGACAAGGCGAAGAAAGTGAAGCTGCAGTCCCTCCGGGGCGAGTATGAAATGTTGAGGATGCAGGCCACGGAGAAGGTCGGAGACTTTGTGACCCGTCTGCGGACGCTCACAAATGAGATGAAGAGAAACGGAGAAGCGATAGATGATGTGAGTCTCATGGAGAAGCTCCTGAGGGCCATGTCAAGAAAGTTCTGACACGTGGTGGTGGCAATCGAGGAATGGAAGGACCTCACCCAGATGACCGTAGATGAGCTTGTAGGCTCATTGCAAGCTCATGAGTACAGAATGCAGCAGGATGATGAAGAAGCGAGTGGCTTGGGAAAGGCACTCCAGACCCAGTTGAACTTTGGGGAAAGCTCAGGAAGAGGAGGCGGCCAGCGCGGCCGAGGCTACCAAGGCAGAGGTAGAGGAGGAAGAGGTGGAAGAGATTTTGGAAGAAATCAGCACAACCGGCGTGAGGTGGAGCAACCTCGGGGTTGGAGACACGACGCAGGAGGAAGAGGAAGAGGCCAAGGGAGAGGTCAAGGCCGAGGACATGGAAGGGACCAGGGAAGAGGTCAAGGAAGAGGAGGAAGAGACATGTCCCAAATCCAATGCTACAACTATAGCAAGTTTGGGCACATGAGTTACGACTGTTGGTCACCCAGGAAGGGTGGTGAAGCGAACCATTATGCGGAAGCTAGCAATATGGGAGGAGACCCGATGATGTTCCTTACCATCCAAGGCGCTGCAGGAGGAAGGAATGGTGTGTGGTACTTAGACACTGGAGCTAGTAACCACATGTGTGGTGAGAAGGAGCTGTTCATCAGCCTTGAGCCGAATGGAGGAGACGTCAGTTTTGGAGACGCCTCGAAGATATCTGTAGAAGGCAGAGGAGTGATTGCGGTCACGATGAATGGGAAGGAAGTGCTCATCAATGATGTTTTCTATGTGCCGGGCTTGAGGAGTAACATCCTAAGTCTCGGACAGCTGGTGGAGAAGGTCTATCGCGTCTTGTTGAGGGATAGCATCTTAGCGATGAAGGATAGCAAAGGAAGAGAGGTGGTGAGAGTGAAGATGGCGACGAATCGCCTCTTCCCTCTAAGCTTGGGTGCCAAGGAGACGGCATGTCTGGTGAAGACGGGAGAAGAGGAAGAAGCTTGGCTGTGGCACCACCGGATGGGGCATCTGGGGTTCACAGGCCTGAAGCTGTTGTCTGGATCCAAGATGGTGGAAGGGCTGCCTATGATCACACCTCATCAAAGGGTCTGTGAGGCATGCACGAAGGGGAAGCAAAGAAGGGAGACTTTCGAGGGAGGAAAGTCTCGGAGAGCTACAAGGCAACTGGAGCTAGTTCACTCGGACATTGTTGGTCCGTTTGAGACGACCTCAGTTGGAGGTAGCAGGTACTATATCACGTTCACCTACGACTTCAGTAGGAAGTGTTGGGTGTATTTTCTAAGAGAGAAGGCCGAGGCTCTGGACAAGTTCCGAGAGTTCAAGGCGATGGCTGAGAAGGAAGTCGGGCAGCCACTGAAGGTACTCCGGATAGATAGAGGTGGGGAGTACACCTCTAGACTATTCGATGACTACTGTAAAGAGTGGGGGATCTCGCACCAGCTGACGGCGGCATACTCACCCCAGCAGAACGGAGTAGCTGAGAGGAAGAACTTGACCATAATGAATATGGCAAGGAGTATGGTGAAGGGCAAGGGATTTTCGAAGAAGTATTGGGCGGAAGCAGTGCAGGTAGCGGTGTACTTGCTGAACCGTTGCCCAACCAAGAGCGTCAAGTTCAAGACACCGTTTGAAGCTTGGTGTGGGAGTAAACCTAGTGTGAAGCACTTAAGGGTCTTCGGGTGTGTAGCTTATGCTCACATCCCGGACCAAAGGAGGAGGAAGCTAGATGACCGGAGCGAGAGGTGCATCTTTGTAGGCTACGCTCCTCCGAGCAAGGCTTACAAGTTGTACAACCCAGAGACGGAGAAGGCCATCATCTCAAGAGATGTGGTGTTTGAAGAAGGAAGCAGCTGGAGCTGGAACGAGGAGCTGAAGAACACCAAGGGGATGTCCTTCGATGATGAAGAAGAAGAAGGAGGTCAGGAAGACGAAGAGGAGATGGGTGGAGCTGAGCCACCATCACCACCTAGCAGAGGTTCAGGGGGAGCTCCCACTATTTACTCAAGTGGAGCTAGTTCAAGCAGAGGAGGATCTGGTGGAGCAAGCTCCAGTGGAACAAAGGATGACCGTCCTCAACCTCGGACAAGGAGGTTGGAGGAGATCTATGAAGAGACGGCGGCAACTCATAATAATTTTTCTTTATACTGTTTGTTTGCAGATGTTGAGCCATGCTCATATGAAGAAGCTGCCCAGGAGAAATCTTGGAGGACGGCAATGGATGCCGAGATAGCTTCCATAAAGAAGAATGACACTTGGAGGCTGGTTGATCCACCCGCAGGCCACAAACCCCTCGGGGTGAAGTGGGTCTACAAAGTAAAGAAGAACAAGGATGGAGCTGTGGAGAAGCACAAGGCTAGGCTCATTGTGAAGGGCTACAGGCAAGTCTAAGGAGTGGACTACGACGAGGTCTATGCCCCAGTGGCGAGGATTGACACCATCAGGTTGATCATCGCACTGGCAGCTCATTATGGGTGGACAATCATGCAAATGGATGCGGTGGCGGCGTACTTGAATGGCTACCTGGAGGAGGACGTGTACATCGAGCAGTCTCCTGGGTATGTTGTGAAGGGCCAGGATAAGAAGGTGTGCAAGTTGAGAAAAGCACTGTACGGGCTGAAGCAAGGGGCAAGAGCTTGGAATGGGAGGATAGATACATTCCTCCAAAAGCATGGCTACGTGAAGTGCCCATATGAGTATGCTCTCTACATGAAGGTGGAGAAGATTGGGGATATCATGATCTTATGTCTATATGTGGATGACATGATATTCACCAGGAGCAACCCTGCGATGTTCGAAGAGTTCAAGAGGCTGATGAAGAAGGAGTTTGAGATGACAGACCTAGGAGAGCTGAGTTACTTTCTAGGGGTGGAAGTACAGCAGAGAGAAGATGGGATCTTCATCGCATAGAAGAAGTACGCGGAGGAGATCTTGAAGAAGTTTAGGATGGAGAAAAGCAAGTCTATCTCCACTTCTGCTGATCCCGGAACGAAGTTGAGGAAGGACTCGAAGGAGGAAGGTGTTGACCCAACCATGTTCAAGAGTCTGGTTCGGAGTCTAAGGTATCTGACTTTCACCAGGCCGGACATCATGTATGCGGTCGGGGTAGTGAGCAGGTACATGGAAGAACCCAAGCAGGACCACTTCACAGCAGCGAAGAGGATCCTGAGGTATGTGAACGGGACTCAGGACCATGGCTTGATGTACTCATCTGGAGGAGAGTTAAAGCTAGTCGGCTACTCGGATAGCGACTATGGAGGAGATGTGAACGACCGGAAGAGCACTTCCGGGTATGCGTTCAACATGGGAACCGCGGCGTTCTCATGGAGTTCTAAGAAGCAGGCTACTATAGCCTTATCATCTTGCGAGGCGGAGTACATCGCAGCGGCGGCATGCGCTTGCCAAGCCATCTGGCTAAGGAACCTTCTGGAGGAACTACATCATGTGTAGGATGGCCCAACGACAGTGTTAGTGGATAACATGTCCGTCATCCAGCTTGCAAAGAACCCGGTGCTACATGGGAGGAGCAAGCATATCGAGACCCGGTATCATTTCCTCCGTGAACAAGTGGAGCAGAAGACAGTGGAGGTGGTGTATTGCCCAACCGGAGAGCAGGTTGCGGACATCTTCACTAAGGCATTAAAGGTGGAGACCTTTCTGAAGCTAAAGGACAAACTCGGCATGGTATGCCAAGTTTGAGGGGGAGTTTGCTGGAGTTAAATATTGTTGATCGGGTCAACTTGTTTTTTTATTTTATATATGCATATTTTGTTTTAACTGAAGAGAGAGAGTGGTGATGTGGATGACATTTATTATGAGCTCCACGTGGCGGTTTTATGTTGGGTGTGATAGCCTATAAAAGGCTTGGTATTGTACCTTTAAAGTTGTGAGAAGTAAAAAATTTGTAAAGTTTTTTTCTTTTCATTTGTCTCCCGCAGGAGAGAAAAGGCGAGAGAGAGAAAGAGAAAAGGCGAGAGAGAGAAGGAGAAAAGGCGAGAGAGAGAAGGAGAAATAGAAAGAGAGAGAGAGAGAGAGAGAGACTCACGGGAGAGAGAGAGAATTAGTGAGAGTGAGAAAGAGAGAGAGAAGCAGTGGGAGAGAGTGAGAAATAGCGAGAGCGAGAGAGAGAGTCTCGGGGGAGCCGCAGCACTCGCTGAGTCGCCGGACTACATCTCGCCCGCTGCCCTTGCCAGGACCACGCCTCGCCGGAAGCTCTCGCGAAGGTTGACAGCTCGCCGAGAAGGTGGTCTCGCCGGAGCTGTGTCGATCTCGCCGCGGTTTTGGCTGGAGTTGTTTGCGGGAAGTAGAGCGGAACTTCGAACTCGCCAAGAGGAGGAGGATCTCGCCAATTATCGAGCTCGCCGGGGTGGTTGTTGCTCACGCGGATAGAGTTGAAGCAGTAGTGCCTTGTAGTTTTGTTGGAGTTGGCGTGTGGAGTTGTGGAGGAGTTGAGTTATTTTGAAGTTTAGATAAGGAGAGGTCCCGGCCACGTTTCCAACAAAGTAATGGTAGAATATTGTTGATCCTAATCAAGATGTTGATTATCAGTTTTGTTTACCAGATGAAGAAGATTGGAGGCGCCGTATATCTTTTCCTCCATTCTTGCAGTAAAGAAGATGAAGACTTTTTCGTTTAGAGTTCCAATGTCATCCACCCCCTTTTGTAAAACCAATATGGTGGTTAAGTATTATTTTAATATCTAGTGTTGGTTCCATTTGCCTATATATAAAGGAAATGGTTTGTTGTAAGTTGTAACTCAGTTATTGTCCATTTTAATCAAAAACTAGCGGTAGTACCGGCTACCTTCTCCAAGTTTTTTATTCCTACATGGTATCAGAGGAAGGTTGCTCTGGTGTTCCTGTGGTGTGAAGATTGCTCTCTGCCGTCAGATCTTTATCCCCGTATCTCCGACCTATTATATCTGTTCTTAGCTTCTTTTCCCAAAATCATCATATGGCATCATCAAGCATCCATTCACCTCAAAACTTTATATTTGCACCAAGTGGCGTTCCCATCTTTGAAGGGGAGGCCTTCAATTTCTGGAAAATGCAGATGAAGACTTTGTTCATATCCCAAGGGCTTTGGAATATTGTGCAGACTGGGTATACAAAACCCACACCTGAAAACCCTATTGAAGGATGGCAACCAGAGCAAGTCGTTCAGTTTAATGAAAATGAAAAAAAAGATGCAAAGGCATTTCTCTTCATCCAATAAGGTGTAGGGAGAAACATATTTCCACGAATTCTTACCGCCACCACATCAAACGAAGCATGGGATATCCTCAAATCGAAATTTCAAGTCTCTCCCAAGGTAATCTCTATAAGACTTCATAACGTTTGGCAAGAGTTTGATACTGTTAAGATGAAAGAAACAGAGGATATCAATACATATATTACAAGAGTAACCTCTTTAGTAATTCAGATAAGATGTTATGGTGATGCAGTAGAGGAAAAGAAGGTTGTTGTTAAAATCCTTAGAACATTAATAAAAAAGTATGCCTATATAACAGTTACAATAGAGGAAGCCAAGGATATTAACCATCTTTCCTTAACCGAACTTGTGGGATCCCTCCAAACTCATGAAGAAAGATTGAAAGAATATGAAGAACCAACTCTAGAACAAGCCTTTCAAAGTAAGATATTGGTTAAAGAAGAAGAAATTAAGAAGAAAGAAAGTGGACCACCTTTATTCTGCAATTTATGTAACAGAAATGGGCATGAACCTTACAAATGTTATTATAAATACAAAAGGTGTAAAAATCCAACCCATCTTCAAAAGGATTGCTGGTTTTAGCATAAGAACCAACAGAGGAATGATAAAATTGAAGTAAAAGAAGAAGAAAAAGATGTTGACAGAGTGTTCTTCACAAAATCTTCAAGAGAAACTCAAGCTGCAAATATATGGTACCTTGATAGTGGTTGTTCTAACCACATGTCAAACCTCAAAGAAGCTTTCACCAAACTAAATGAAGAAGAGAAAGCTCAAGTTGTCTTAGGAGATGGATCAAGTTCAACTATAAAAGGAAAAGGAGTAGTAGCAGTTAAAACTAAAAGTGGAGAAACAAAACATATTCATGATGTTTATTTTGTGCCAGATCTTGCCCAAATCCTTTTAAGTGTGGGTCAATTGGTAAGCAGAGGTTACAATCTTCTATTTAAAGACAACATGTGTAAGATATTTGACAAAAATTCTCAGCTCATTGCTCTTGTCCCCAAGACTGAGAATAAGATTATCCCTTTAAATCTCTCTCTCATGGTTGACAAAGCAATGATCGGCCATAATACATCAAATACAATAAAATGGCATGAGAGGTATGGACACCTAAAACATGCAAACCTACAAAAGCTTAGCAAAAAGGATTTGGTTATAGGACTGCCTACCATCCTTACTGATGAAAGTAAGTGCACAGGATGTGCACAAAATAAAATTCATAAATTACCCTTTCCTCAGCACAGTAGTAGAAGAGCAACTATGCCCTTAGAACTAGTTCACATTGATTTATGGGGGCCTGCACCAGTCCCTACCCTTTCTGATAAACTCTACTTCCTGCTTATAATAGATGATTATAGCAGAATGTCATGGATCTACCTTCTCAACACAAAAGCTGAAGCATACTCCAACTTCATAATATTCAAAAATAAAGCAGAAAATCAAACAAATCATAAATTAAAAACCATAAGATCTGATAGAGGTGGAGAATTCATGAGTAAAGAATTCACCAAATATTGCAATAAAAAAGGGGTTGCAAGAGAATTAACTGTTAGAGGTAATCCTCAACAGAATGGAGTTGTAGAAATGAAAAACAGGACTATCCTTGAAATGACCAGGTGTATGATGAATGTGAAAAATATACCTCACTGTTATTGGGGAGAGGCAGTTAACACAGCTATTTATCTGCTAAATAGAGCTCCTACTAGAGCATTATTCAACTCCACACCTTATGAGCTTTGGTACAATCGTAAACCAGATATAAGCCACCTGAGAATCTTCGGTTCTTTAGCTTATAGCCTGATTTCAGCAACTAGCAGAAATAAGTTAGAAAGTAAAGGAGAAAAAACCATTCTGTTAGGATATAATGAAGAATCTAAGGCCTACAGATTATACAATCCCTTAACCGACAAACTCATTATAGCAAGGGATGTTATAATTGATGAAGAAAGTGAATGGGTGTGGGAGAATTCCTTGGATCAGAATTCTATCCAGCAGGTTGCCGAGCCCTTCTCCCTTATAAAACTTAATCCCACAATTCTAGATGAATGCCAGCCAACCCCTCAGGTGACTTCCCAGGAAACTCCTCTAGATATTGAGATTAGGGCTCAACCATCCTTGACTGAAGAAGGGCAACATAATGATTCTTCTAAAGATGATTCAGGAAGCTCATTAGAATCATCATCTCCACAAAAGTTCAGATTAGTCAGTGATATATACCAAGACAGTAATATAGTTGCCATTGTCATAGAACCAACCAATTACAAAGAAGCTGTAAAAGAAGAACTCTGGAGGGCCGCAATGGAGGAAGAATTGCATGTAATCAATAAAAATAAAACATGGGAACTTGCTGAATTACCTGCCCACAAAACTGCCATTGGCCTTAAATGGCTCTTCAAAATTAAACACAAAGAAGATGGTTCAGTTCTAAAATATAAAGTAAGATTAGTTGTTAAGGGGTATGCTCAGAAACCTGGCAGTGATTACTTTGAAACCTTTGCACCTGTTGCAAGGTTTGAATCAATCCGAATGCTTCTCGCTCTTGCTGCAGAGAACAACTATCATGTCTACCAATTAGATGTAAAATCTGCTTTCCTTAATGGGGAAATAAAAGAAGAAATATATGTTCAGCAGCCTGAAGGCTTTGTGGTGCCTAATGAATCATCCAAGGTCTATAAACTAAAAAAGGCCTTATACGGGTTGAAACAATCACCCAGAGCATGGAATAGTAAGATTGATGCTTCACTCTTGAGGCTAGGATTTACTAAAACAGACTATGAGCCAGCTCTCTACATAAGACACACTCAAGATGGTTTATACATCTCCTTGTGTATATATGTAGATGACTTACTCATAACAGGTTCTGATGCCATTGGTATTGCCACCATTAAAGAAAAATTACAAGCTGAATTTGAAATGACAGATTTAGGTCATGTGAAATATTTCTTAGGCATGCAAATCGCCAGGAATAATCTGGGAATTCTTATCACCCAAACAAAATATTCTGATGACCTTCTGGTTAAGTTCAATATGGAAGCAGCTAAGCCGGCCTCAACACCTATGGCCGCTGGAGAAAAATTTATGAAAGAAGATGGAGAAGAGAAAGTAAATGAAGAAGAATACAGAAGTTTAGTGGGATCCTTAATTTATCTCACTAATACCCGACCTGATATAGAATTTGTTGTAAGCATTGTTTCCAGGTTTATGCATTCACCCAGCATCAAGCATCTTGCAGCAGCAAAGCGCATTCTGCGATATATAAAAGGAACCAGAGGCCATGGGCTAAGTTATAGCCGAGAAGATACTACAAAAGAAGGCAGAGAAATAAAAGAGAAGGAGAAAAGAAACAAAATATATAATCTTCAAGGTTACTCATATAATCATAGCACATTATTCCACATTTGATAATGTTGCAAATAACGGTGTGCCAAGTCATATGACAAGGCACATAGTGATCACTAATGAGTAAGATAACAACGTTCGATTTATTAAAATCAAAACTTGACTGGTCCTAGCTAGACTGGATAGAGATGCTGACAGTGTTACTTCACTACTGCTACAAGTACTAAGCTCATTTAGGTATAGCTAGCTTACTTGGATACGTCACTGCATATGTTTAATGAATTCATAGAGTCTGACTCATGAAATTCCTTGCAGGCACTGGTGAAGATGGAGGAGAGAAAGTGGATTTTGACATAGATGATGATGATCTACTCTCTGAGTAGAATTGTTACACGTTTATCTGTAGTCATTTTATTGTTTTCCAGACTTATTTATTATTGAGTAGCACACTTTCTTTTGATGTATTATGTCATTGTTTTTTAAAATTCATGTTTATGATTTTCTTTAAAAACTGTGCTAACTCTTATGGAAATGTGTTAAGTCGGAAATTTATTTTAATATTCTCCACTTTCTGCACTCCGAAACGTATACGTTATTTGTCACAAATATAGGAGGAGATTGTTAGTGTATATTTGGACAGTTAACGGGTTCGGAGGCTTAACGGGTCGTGTCAGGTACACGGTTAACCCATACTCGTAGTAACTCCTAAGGGTTTGCCTATTTATACCCACCTAGGGGCAACGGGTAGGGGATTCTACTTAGATCCCCATCCGGATGCTTCGAGCGACACGAACAGAATAGGCGTGAGTGACAAGATTTATTAGAGCTTGGCATAAAGGAGAGAGAGAGTAGAGCAGTGGGAGAAGAGTCACAACCCGCATTTTCTCTGAATTCAAAGGGTATATCAGAGTAAGAGAAAACACACGCCCTTATGTCACGCCATGCAGGGGATAACCGCAGACGCTCAGGCAAACTCCAACTCAAGCACTTTTATGAAAATACTAAATTATGATGTGATAAAACATGTTTTAAGTTAAGTTCTGATGGTCGTATCCTTCCGCTCAGTGGATCAACTAGTCCACGACTAAAAATATAAGTATATGCTGTGGAAAGTAGTTTGTTTACAAAGGTTAACTTTCTTCATGAGCATAAATGTCCCCATAGGACAACTCATGTTATGCAAGACTCTAGATTTAGTATAAGTATAGAAACTAGTTTGTACGTTCATTAAAGTATAATGACTTTAGCTTTGAATGATGACATGTATGAGATGGTAAAAGTAATACTTTTATAATTTAAAATATCTAACATGCAACCTAGCATAAAACCTTTTCAGAGAGCAAGTAAAACTAACCAGTCATACAGACAAAAAGAGCTTAGCAATTAGCAAGTACTTAACATTAACCAAAAATCCATTGGGCGTCAACAACCTGACACAAACCCACTAAAGGATATGTATGTTTGAATTAAAAGGAAACAAATAACAACTACTACCTCACATTCGGTGAGGAAACGACAGCTGTAAAATATCAGCCAGAACTAACTCTAGCCACTCAACCGGCTACTTCTCCAAACCCAAGGCATTCAAAGAAAGAACACCTCAGCAAGAATGTAAATACAAGCGGTAAACAAAGATCAAAAGGTTAGCAATGAACCAAAAAGGAATAAATGGTTACCAACCCAAGCATAAGGAACTGTCAAATCTCAGCAAATTAATCATATGATAATAGTAAAATATTTATTTATTGAGTTCAAAAGTAATAAGGGTGCACTAAGTGCGAAACGAAGACATGCTTTGAGAATATCTGCAAAAGTAAGCAAGATAACATATATCATTACAATACGGGGGAAGAGACTTAATAACTGTACACATGAATCATTAACACCAATAAGAATTAGTCCTGAGTTGGTGGTCACATTGTCCAACACAACCAGACAGTCCAATTATCTCAACAAGACACTAGGGCGGGGCCTCATTGTCCAACTCAACCCAACAATCCAAATATATAAGCAAGGTGATGTGAAGGTGGCCACACTGTCCAACTCAACTCACAATCCAATATATAAGCGAGGTGCTGTGAAGGTGGTCACACTATCCAACTCAACTCACAGTCCAAATACAAGCCCATCAGTGTAATGATTCACAATTTGGCACTATGTTGGGGGGTCCTTTATCCACTACCAACCCAAGGCCATACTTAACATCCATAACACCTATAGCCTTAACCAGAACACAAAAACTCTCCTTGACATACTAGGAAGTAGATTCCCAAGTGATAACCATTCTAATTCATACTCGACGAATTAGTCCCAATTCGGCGAACATTTCTAAGTTCACACTGATTCGTCGAGTATACTCGATGAATAAAGTAGATACACGACAAATTAAACTTAGCAAAACTTGGCTGCTAGTAATATACAACGATTCGGCGAAAAACCCAAGTCCACGAAAGAAGCGTCGAGTACACTCGACGCCACGTTGAGTGCATTCAACGCACTCAACGCCAACCAGCTAACTCAATGATTTAGCCTTCACTCAACGTCGTGTTGGGTACACTCAACTCTTTATACTTAGCCTCAATACTACTCAACGCCCAAACTTCAGTCAACACTACACCACTCAACGTCAAAGCTTCACTCAATGCCAAACTGTCATTACTCAACAAATTCGTCAAAAATACTCGACGAATTTGACTTAGACTCAAATCTCGCTCAACGTCAAGGTTTATACCCGATAGACTCAACGCTTAATACTCGACGAACTCAATGCCAAGTTAACCTCACTCAACGCCAAGCTGCTACTCGACGAATTCGTTGAGATTACTCGACGAATTTAGCTTAGTCTAAAATATCACTCAACGCCAAGTGAATTTCACTCAACGCCATGCCTGATATTCGTCGACTCAACGCCTAATACTCGACGAATTGGACTTAACTCAACGACAAGCATTACCCGACGAAATTACATAGGATACTCAACGAATTTGACTCTGCTCCTACCGATACTGGCTGAATTTTACTTAGACTAATTCCAACTGTATCTGACAAATTTTATTCCCTTTTATATGTCGAATTTTCCTTAGATTAACATAACATAAACTCGACGGGTTTTGCCTAGACTAACAGTCAAATAGGATGAAATTACCTTAGATTAATAGTTATATAACAAAAATTAGACTTAAGTCAACTGTCTTTTACTCGACGTATTATCCTAGGCTAACAGTCATAAACTTGATGTATTAACCTAACCAGATTAATCTCGTAATCAATAAATTCACCCTGCTACCACCTACAGAATCAACTAGGCTAAATCTTGCCGGAAAACTTGTCTAGCAGATCGGCAACGGCCAATCCCAACACTACTCCTAATTACTAAGGAGGGGAATATAACAACAAGAATACTCAAAGGAAAAGAAAACTTGGCAAGGGGAAGAAATCACCACTTGCCTCGATCCGGCCGCACGACGCTCCTCTTCAAGGATCTAGCCGTGAGAACACCTAAGCAATAAAACCTGAAACTTTTCGAGAGGAGAGAAGGTAAAAACCGCATACCTTAATCCCTAATCGAAGAAACGGGAAAAACACACCGTAGAAACGTAGATCTCGGTGAGAGGTATCCGGATCTACTCTCTGACGACGATTTCGTGCACTGAAGCTCCTATAATTGACGGTCGAAGGCTCCCCATAGACCCCGCTCTCGCTCTTCCACAATACAGTCCAACGGTCTTAAGAAAGGCGATGAATAGGGTTTCGTCTTATCGCAAGGCTATTTATAGAGAATAAATAATATAATATATTATTATTATAATTAAAACGTCTGATTGACCAAAACTCGCACTAACTCAGATTGCTACGAAAATCGTATCGTAGCTAAATAATGACGCTACAAATCCAATGGTGAAGTCAAAATCGAAAGCCAACAACCTAAACTCGGGTAAAAAATTCCCCAAAGTCAAAAAACTAACATTCCCAAAAAGGCTCCACGGTGTTCCAAAACAAACCCTGGCTCGCAAGGGAATATACAAAACATACCAGAAATTAGCCATGCTAATATTCTAAGTCAAAATCATGGGTATCAATGAGCAAAAAGCCACGCTCCAACAACGACACTCGTTAACTATGCGTCAAAGTAACGCCCTGACGTCAAAATACGTCTCTAAAAATTTTTTAATAAATCTTGGAAAATCAGGGGCGTTACAAAGAGAGGGGGGAGACCTACCATAAACCGAGTTGGAGCGGCCGCCCACACAAAAATAATTTTTTTCAAGTAATATTTTTCATGATTGTTAATTGTGCCAAAAACTATTTGTATTTGCCATGGTTGACTAGCAAATACTTCTTAGTTTAATAAAAAAACACCACACTAAAACTTAAAGGCCCTAATGTTTGCCTGGTTTCTTGTCAACAACCAGTAAGCAGCCCGTGAATCTTCCGTCTCCTGCCTCCATCTCCATCACACGTCCAGTACAAAGATCGCAGTCGACCGCATCCTCCTCTTCATCATCTTTTGATCCTCCTCTAGTTGATTGAGGTAAATGTCATGAAAGTCTTGAGTTTCAAGGATAGCTAAATCACCTAGAGGGGGGTGAATAGATTTCTTAGTCACTTGTGACTATCTTTAATTTTCTTTCCTTATGTGCTATGTGAGTGAGTAGTTATCTGCTTTCAAGATACACACACAACCTGCAATCAAAGAAACAATACAGAAAAGCACACACAGATTTATAGTGGTTCCCCTAATAAGGATACATCCACTTTCCCTCCCACCTATCCAACTATCTTATTGGACTAGGCACTTATCCAAAACTTGCTCTAAAGAGCTTACACCTCAGATCCCTTGGGATCTCTAAAACTCCTCCAAGACTTACTTCTCAGGCCCAAAGCCCTATAACTCAGTGATTCTAAGATCACCTACCTCAGGATGTTAAGCCCTACACTCAGGCTGGGAGGTCAGCCCTACCTCAGATCCACTAGGGATCCTACCTCAGAGAGAATGACTCTCCTATAATCTAAGGCTATTGAGCCCTACCTCAGATCCAAAGGATCCTACAGCTCAGGCACAAGTGCCCTACCACTCAGTGAGAATGACTCACCTACAATCTCAGGCTCAAAAGCCCTAAAATTCAGTAATCAACTGATCACCTACCTCTGACTAAACAACCATACAACTCAGATCCACACTTGGATCCTACCTCAGAGCAACTTTGCACCTACCACTTAGATCCAAAAGGATCCTACAAGGTGGAAGTGGGTTGGTGGGTCTTGATTGGAAATAAGAGAAATTTCTCTGTGTCAATCTACCTTGACTGTGTTAGACTTAGCCCAACTTTGACTTCAGGAATTTATATCCTGAGTCTACCTTACTGAACAAAGAATTACTTAGTCCTAACTACTTCCGCAGCAACAAGTATGCTTGTGTTGGAAGTAACTTGCAGAACCCTATTCTGCCCCTTCTTTCTTTCCTGGGTTGAGGTAATTCAGCCCTAACTTTGACTCCTAAGGAATAGTCCCCTGAGTCTTCTTTCAGATCTCTACTTCTTCAAGCTTTCTTCTCTTCACAGCTTCCAAATAAAGATCTTCAGGATATTTCTTGTATAACTAGAACTGTGAAGAACCTGCAGCAAGGGTCGGCCCTTGGCTGCTTCCTCTTTCCTCAGAGAAATACTCTGAACTTTTAAAGTAAATGAAGATGACAATAGCTAACTTGCTCTTCGTCTTACTGACTAGAGCTTCCTGTTTTTCAGCACAGCAACAATGGCGGTGAAGAAGAATGACCTGATGACTCCTCTCAAAAAGCTATCTTCCTCTGTAAAGCCTTTCCCTTTTATTGATTATGACCCAACGGCTCTTTGAGCAGTGGGCCCCACACATTTAATGGTTGTAGAAACCTTACTTTAACGCCAATTGTCATACAGTAGGTCTATGACCATAATTCTCGCATACTGTAGCCATTCTGCCACTAATTTGAATCTTGTTGACTATTTGACTTGCTGACATCATCAACTGTGGGCTTAGCTAAAAATCAACAAACATTAGTATAGGCATTGAGTGAGTGAGCCTCACTTAACGCCAAAATACTTAGACAAATTTCTGTCTATCTAGGCATTGAGAGAGTTGAGTGAATAAGCCTCACTCAAAGCTTTTGCCTTAGCAAAGTCTTCCTGCTTCTCTGGCATTGAGAGCTTTGAGTGTGTCTTCATCACACAACGCTTTTGGCCTTAGAAAAGCTTTCTACATCTTAGGCATTGAGAGCGTTGAGTGAGCATACCTCACTCAATGCTTTTTGCCTTAGCCAATTTTACTGCTTCTTGATGTTGAGTGAGTAAGCTCCACTCAATGCCAAACATCTTAACAGACACTTCTGTTATCTGGCGTTGAGTAAGTGAGCTACACTCAATTCATTTGGAATTAGCAAAATTTCTGTGTTTAAAAACACTAGCTTTGACTGACTGAGTGTTACTCAACACTTATGAGGCTATGGTGTTAAGTGAATGACCTTCACTCAATGCCTATAGACTTAGTCTATCTCACTCAATTCTGAATGCAGTTCGACGAATTCTGAACTGAGTTCGACTAACTCAGATTCTCAAACTCTGAGCTCAGTTTGACGAACGATGAGCTCAGCTCAATGAACTTTGAACTCAGTTCGACTAACAGCTTTTTATTGTATGGCGTTGAGTGTGTCTTCATCACTCAATGCCAAACTACATAGCCATATTCCTGTCTTTAGCTGTATGGCATTGAGTGAGTCAACTCCACTCAACGCTTGTGGATAGCAACATTTCCAGATTTCCAACATTCTTCCTTACCTCTGGCATTGAGTGAGCTTGCTCCACTCAACGCCTATGAACTTAGCTGCATTTTCAATTGCTCCTTAACTTCTGGCCTTGAGTGAGCTTACCTCACTCAATGCCTGTGGACTTAGGCAAATTCCTGCCTTTCCAGCATCTTCACTTTGTGACCACCTGTCACATCACTTAGACAATCTGTCTAGACTTGTTCCATGGAACATCCTGCACATAATGAGCTTAAACAACATCAAATACAACTATGCTCTTAGTGTTGATGGTGAAGCTTCTTTAAATCCAATCTAGGGAACATTGTGGGAAATGGACCCAACAATCTCCCCATATTTGAAGAAGGCAGAACACCCAGCAATACTAAGAAGCATTAATATAATAAGCATAATAATTTCATATAGTTGTAGATTATAACTGCTACAACTGCTAGCTTATGCTATGTGAGTTTTAGCATATCAATTTACCGTACTACATTTAACTGCATTGACTCAATAATTCAAGTCAATGCATCCTTATACTACTTGAACAATTACTCAAGTAATATGCACTCTCCTTTATACCACTTAATTATTTAAATGGAGCACCACTAGAAGCACATACCTAAAAATATGCACTGACATAATCACGGCTCAACATGTAGTCAGTCATTGCATTTCTCATACTACTAGAATCTTTTCAAGTAATATGAACTGACTCAACATGACCTATTCATGTCAAGTATTGCTTCTATATCTCCCCCTTATGTTTAAGCTCACACATCTCCCCCTTTCTGTCTTCTTCAATTGGTATATCTATTGAGGGAGGAGAAAGGATCATGGGAGAGATTATATTTTTATCCTAGTCAAAGTCCTATATTGATACTACTAAGGAAATTAGCCTAGTAATCACACCACTTGACTAGGGGTCATACCTTTTGTGTTGATACATTGAAACAACACAACACTGTGTCACTTGAACTTGCTTCATAAATAGTTCAACTTGCTGATGTTGTATCTACAGAATCAGCATCCACTTGTGGTGATATCATTGATACACCACTTCACTGCATCCCCTTGACTCTTGAGTTAACCATGGATCCACATGAGCTGGCTGCTAGCTGTTCCTCTTCTCCTGCAGCAACACTATTTTCTCAACAGTAGTCCTTAATCTCAGACTCAGAGAAGATTATGACTATATCATAAATAATCTCCCCCTTTGTTTGTGCATTGTCCTTAGGACAAACTGATCAGCAATGAAGATCTTTGATCCACTGTAGTATCTGTTTGTTCCTTCTCAACAGGAGGTTGATCCTGTTCTAGCAAGTGATGGACATGCTCCCCCTTAATAGGAGCATTTCCTATCATCATTTCTGCGGGTGCTGAGATTGCTCCCCCTCAACAGGAGCATCACTGTCATTCCCTCTGCTGGACACTTGAGTCCATCTTATTCTTGATACCACTTAATGGTCTTTATAGTCTTGATGTTACATCAAGGACTTATCTACCCAATCTCAACCTAGAGGGTGTTGAACTTGACTTCATCTGTCTCCTTTGGAGAGCATCATCCCAGAGTTTTTGTGTTCTTCCTTGTACTGTGAAGAGGTGGAAGAATTGTTCTTTCACTGCTTTCACTCCTTCAGCAATAGACATGCATCTGGCTAAGCTACATGACTATTTGAGTTGGATGAATACCACTTGGACAGTTTTGGTAGGGTTTTGTATGCCAGCTCTCTTGAGTGGATACCACTTGAACCTTGAATGATCTTTCCTTGAATCATCCTTTCATTCTGGTTCCAAATCTTTCTTTACACTGCTATTCCCATAGGAATTTGCTGACTTGTATCACAAAGGCTGGAGCAATCCAGTAGTTCTTGTTAACTTGCTCACTTATAGTAGTTGCAATCATCTGGATAGTCTCCCTCTCATCCTCAACATTGTCCATAGGGACAATATGGATTTCAGAAGTATTCTTCTGATCTCTTTGGAGCTGGAGATTCTCAGACACCAATTCTTTAGATTAGACTTTTAAGCTTTCCCCCTTAATAATTGCACAGATTCAGTCCACACTACCCACTGACTTGAACAACCTTTGTCAGATTCCTAGTAGACATTCTAGACTATAACAGTATGGATACCACTTGATAAATTAGCCAGCCTTGATACCAATTAAGGTATGCCACTTGAAAAGTCTTCAAACCACTGAAGGTCTCTTCCACCACTTAAGGCCTCATACATTTGTAGGATATGCTGTGTAAGACCCCCTTTTTTTTTCTTTTTCAACCACCGGGGTCTTAGGCCCAGAATCGCCGCTTTGCGGTGACACCTTCACGTCCTGAAGGGTCATCACCACAAGGCGCCGATCCTGCCGGCCAATTCGATCACAGAAAGGTAGCACAATAATAGAAGTAAGAGCAATGCAGTCCACAATAATAAATCATATATATAGAAATAAATCTCCACGAAGGGAGTGTCCATAGAAAACATCAGAGTACTATAAATACGGGCTTATGCCCGGTACAAAATGTTCTCACTACAAGTCTCTCATGCGGAAGCAAAAATAGGAACTACTCAGGGTCGAGACTCACGGTCCCGGCTGTATGAACTCCGGAGCTAGACTGCCCCATCTCCAGGCGCACCGATCTCTGGGGCTGCTCCTCCATGTTGGGCTCCACGATCCCCTAAATGATGCGGTTTGAAAACCGTTAGTCATAAAGACTAAGTCCTATCATCCCCTACCCCTTCCCCCATGGCTCCTAGGTACCGAGCGGAGAGGAAGAAAGGGAAGGACACGAAGGTAGAGATTAATCAAGAAATAGATGGCAGCGGAACTAATCTAGCAATTCTATAATAGTATGACAGAAACAGAAAGTAAGAAAAGTAACCTTAACTTATGTGTGAAAACGCATAAGCCAAGGGATCTTCTGCAAGGCTCCCATCGTATAGAGTGTCCCATACCACCTATACGTTGGGGTGTCGGTTATCAAACAACAGCATATGTTTATATATTGAAATTAACCATTGATTTATAAACTTGCCCACACAAGCTTATAGACCAAGGGGTCGTTTTGCAGGTCCTAATGTATAAGCGTCCCATACCACTTATACTTTAGGTGTCAGGGTTAAATGAATCGATTATGCTATGACATGCAAGTGGGTATGATGAAACATGCAAGTGCAACTCACACACCCGACTCTGTGCACACAGACCTTTAGTTCCCCCTTTCGGAGCCGTTACCTCCCAGGATACCTCCGTAGTGGCGGACGGAAGCGGTGGGTTGGGCCTCGCCCACCTCAAAACCAGCAAAAGCACCACTGGTCTGACCTATCGTACGCCTCAACGCTTGGTGCACTAAGCGGACGCCTGCGTACTCTTGCCGGCTGGGGCACCGGACTTCTGTTGGAGAAGTGCTAATCACCCCGCCGAGTCAACGATATTGGTGTCGGTGCAATCGAACTCCCCGATATCGAAAAACCCACCACCTTAACTTTTCCTATCTTATGCACATGCAAGTTTATTCGTAAACACACAAAACCGAGCCGAAGCTCCCCGGACCAAAACGTCCGTCTCCAAACCAACCGAGCTGAAGCTCCCCGGACCATCCCGTCCGTCTCTTAACCAACCGAGCCGAAGCTCCCCGGACCATCCTGTCCGTCTCTTAACCAACCGAGCCGAAGCTCTCATCAATCTTCCTGTGCCAACAGTGTTTGTGAAAAGTGCAGCCCTAGTTACTAAGTTACTCTTGTCGGTTTGTTATTACAGTTTACGTTAGCCCAGGACTGCCCTCGGTATTCCCCGTGAAGGGCTCTCAAGGGGCACTAGGAACCAAGACGGCGGCATTACGGCCCGAAGTTCCCTTTCGCAAGGCACTTATTGTTATTGGTTTATCTCCCTTAACCCGATTCCCTTCTCATATTACGATAGACTATCCTAGGGTGATTTTTAACCTTCCTCTCTTCGGGGAAGGCGATCTTTCGCCGAAACCCGAGTACCTCTTAACTCTAGCTATCACCACTCCTCACTACTCTTTATACCTTCCTATTGTGATTTCCTCCACCATTGCCCACCCAGACAATATGATTAACTCCAATGCCTTCCTCAGATCATGTCCTATTGCATTTCACAAATTGCTATATGCAGACCGACCTAGACTACATGTCGAACCGGTATGCAATGATCCAATACTCATCCAAATGCCCTAAATTATTTACTGGAGACTTACCATGATATAAATGACCTAAAACCCAGAAAATGGAAATTTTCATAATTTATTTGGCATTAAATTAAATTCCTCGAAAATCCCAAGGGCTACCGGTTTGAACATGAACTACCCTAAGTTCTTATGCATGATGTCCCGCAAATTTATGATAAATAGTAGGTTATCTCAATAGGTTAAATTCAAAGTATCATATTTTTTCTATCATCAAAAGGGCATTAAAACTATTTTAGAAATAATCTCTATCTTTTATTAATTATGAATCAAGTACAGAAAATATTCTTCCAAAAATTACAAATAATTTATGACAAGCAGATAAAAGCCTAAAATTAGCACTGGCCCAGTTTCATAATTTTTCAGTAATAAAATCATCCCTAAATAATTTTCCAAGCATAGAACCACTTTTTAACTTTTATGAAGGAAGTACTGGATGTACTCAACTAAAAATTATATAAAAATTCAGGGGTAATCATTCTGTTCTAAAATCTATATTTCCAAAATTTCATGAGATTTCAATGAACAGAAATTCCTAAATAATTAAATCATCATCTAAGGCCATAGCAAGCTTTACAAATGAAGTGCTAGCAATATTCAACATAAAATTCCAGAAAAATTGCTATAAGTTCTACCTGATTCAAAACTCACTCTACCCGAATTTCACAGTTTTTAAGTAAGGTTCAGTGACTGATTTTACCTATTTGATATTTTACCCTAAAACTAAGGTTAGGGTTTTAAGGTATCTTCTTGTCTCCAAATTCTCCAAGATTACATCCAGACGATTCTTATCAAGCTTTTGTCAACTCTACAGAGTTTCAAGGCAATACAAGAGTAATTGCCCCCATATCCTTCACAACCCTCAAAACCCTTTATTTAGGGTTTGAGCTTGGATCCTAGGGTAAATCAACCCTAAACCTCACCATTTTTCTCCAAGCAGGTTATAACATCCTTCTAAGTCATAGATCAGAAAATCAGCCTCTGTTGAGGTGATTTGACCTTTCCAAACTCTTAGTGCACTTTTTACTAAAAGGTGTCTCACTAATGCCTAGTTAAGGGTAGAAGATTTCCTATCCAAAACTCCTCCAAATCAGTTGGAATTTTGTACAGACCTAGGATTAATAGCCAGGGACCACTCACCAAACTTTGGGAGGGTTTGGAGGTCGTTTGACCACTTAAATAAATTCCTCTAAGTTTATTAAATTGAAACAAAAACTTTAGGCAAAGTATCTCTAAAAATTCCCATTTTTGGTCTGCCTTTAGGTATTGTTAAGGCTAATCCCCTGCCCAAATTTCAGGTCATTTAGACAAGGGACGAAGAGTGGGCATCCGTTTTAATTTCTGCCCAACTCTAGGTACAGCCCCCACTAAAACGAGTGTTGTGGCCGAACCGCTTACCCAAATGAGTTGAAACTAATTTTAGATTAATCTAGACTCGAAGGGTTACGACTTTCGTGTCTGGTCACTTTTCCTAAAATGGCCTCTAAGTGCCTCGTTTTGCAGCATTAAAATATGCTCATCTAAGTATAATTTCCATACAAAATTATTTACATAATTTATATATAAAACAGTTTTTACTGTTCATCTTCCAGAACCCGAAAACCAGACACAGAAACTCATATTTCCTGTAGCTCTTTCGTGCTCCGTCACCGGTCGTCCGGTCACTTCCCTGGCCAGCCACCACCACCACCGCCTCCGTTGAGGCGATGGCTATCGGTCGGCGATGGTTTGGCCGCCGGAGGTGGCGGTTTCCGGCGAACTCAAGAATACACTTTTCATGGTTTTCCATGAAAACGAGAGATAGGTCCGGCTCCGTTGAGCGCGAACTTCCTTTCTAAGAATCCTAAGATCTACCCATGAAAGAGAAGAAGCAGAGGAGGACCTTATTCGCGGTTTGGAGGCAAGAAGAACGACGGGGTGCCATGGCGCGGTGGTGGCGTTGTTGAACTTCTCCTGCAGCAAGAACAAGGATCTGATCGTTTGATTGAGCGTGTAACCTTCTCCTCTTGCTCCAAGTGGGCTTTTATAAGTCAGCATGTGGGGAGGTGAAAGGGTAAAGCCTTAATGGTCATGAAGGCTCCTCCTAATAACATTTCGGTTACAGTGAAGGGATAAGAAACGGTGGAAGATGAACAGGTGTGTCCAGTTGGCGGTTTCCTATCGGACCACATCTTCCTCCTTTATTACATAATTACATAATGAAAAACGGCCTGTAATTACTCCTGGTGTAACTTCCCACACCAGCATTTATTACCACGTGTGTTAGAATAATTTCGGGCCTGAACCGTCATTTCGGCCAATGTCACGGGCGTGACACATAGGTCACGGGCGTGACACATAGGTCACGGGCGTGACAAGCCCGAATAGCCAATTCTGGGTTCGACGATCGTCGAACTGAGATCGACGATCGTCGAAGGGTGGTCACGGGCGTGACACCTGGGTCACGGACGTGACAGGCCCGGGTGGTCAATTCTGGGTCGACGATCGTCGAACTGAGATCGACGGTCGTCGAAGGGTGGTCACGCCCTAGGTCACGGGCGTGACACCTAGGTCACGGGCGTGACAGGCCCGAGTTTCAATTTCGACGATCTCCTTACAGAGATCGACGATCGTCGAAGGAGTCACGCCCTAGGTCACGGGCGTGACACCTTGATCACGGGCGTGACATGCCCGGGCTGCAAGTTCGACAATCGTCTCACGGAGATCGACGATCGTCGAAGGAGTCATGCCCTGGTCATGGGCATGACACCTTGGTCACGGGCGTGACATGCCCGGGCAGCAAGTTCGACGATCGTCTCGCGGAGATCGACGATCGTCGAAGTAGTCACGCCCAAAGTCATGGGCGTGACGGGTCGGTCACGGGCGTGACCAACCCGTGACCCGAAACCTCGATCGATTTATTTCAATTTTTGGGCTTCACAGGGTTCTGTCACGACCAACCGACTCCTAGGGGTCTAGCCGGAAATGGGATGTTACAAATCCCAATAAACAAAACAAAAATTTCGTCCCCGAAATTGAGGTTGAGCCTACGGGGATTTCTATCGGAATAAATTAAACTTGTAACATCTCATACGATCTTTCTATCGGGTTTAGGCGACTATTCGTTTGATAAACGAAGACAATCTCCCCAATAAACAAAAGATTAGCCCCTACCTTTCTAATTGAGTGTGCATGCCTAGGTCCTGAATTTTCCTTATCTAGTCTTAACTGTCCAAAAAAAGAAGGCAATATATAGTATACCGAGAGGTGGTGAGATGTACCTGACTGAACAACTCCGGGTATCTTTGCCTCATCAGGTCCTGCGGTTCCTAGGTGTGCTCCTCCTGACCATGATTTCTCCACAGAACCTTGACTAAGGGGATCTTCTTGCGGCGCAAGATCCGTACTCCTTTGTCGTCGATCCGGGCCGGCTCCAAGTGAACAGATCGGTCTGAAGCTACCGGCCCTTCGGTGGTCAAAATCCGCTGCTCCGGGCATAGTAGAGCCCTTCTCAGCGAAGAAATATGGAAGACGTCGTGTAGAGCTGCCAGCTCTGGCGGCAACTCTAGCCTGTAGGCTAGGGGTCCGATCCGCTCCAGGATCCGGTAAGGGCCCATATACCTAGGGCTGAGCTTCTTCCTCCGACCGCACACCCGTGAGACTCCGTACATGGGCCGGATCTTCAAGAACACTCGATCTCCTACTCGAAACTCCACCTGACGATGTCGGGCATCATAGTACTTAGCCTGTCTGCTCTGCGCCTCCAACATCCTATCTCTGATCAGTCTCACCTGAGCCTCTGTGTCTTCAACAAAATCCGATCCCAACACCTTCGGATCCTCGTCTTGAACCCAAGAAAGCGGGGTCCTACATTTTCTTCCATACAAGGCTTCATAAGGCGCCATCCTGATGCTGGACTGGTAGCTATTGTTATAGGAGAACTCGACCAACGGTAACATCTTCTCCCACGGCTCCCTTCGGTCCAATATACACAGTCGTAGTAAATCCTCCAAGGTCCGGTTGGTGCGCTCTGTCTGCCCGTCCGTCTGAGGGTGGAAGGCCGTGCTAAAAGTCAACCGGGTGCCCAAATATGCCTGCACTGACCGCCACTCCCTGGATGTAAACCGTCCATCGCGGTCCGACACTATCGTCCGGGGCACGCCATGATATCGGATATAGTGCTCCACGAACTTCCGTACCAGCACTCCCACCGAGTCATCCTTCCTGATCGGTATAAAGCGAGCCACCTTCGTCAACCGATCAACAATCACCCAAATTGAGTCGTTCCCCGTCTGAGACCGGGGAAGACCATGTATAAAATCCATAGCTATATCGTCGAACTTCCACTCCAGCACCGGGAGTGGCTGCAGCAATCCTGCGGGGTTCCTGCACTCCGCCTTCACCAACTGACACGCCTCGCAATGGGTCACGAAGTACGTAATGTCCTTCTTCATGCCCGGCCAAAACATCGTCTTCTTCAGATCAGCGGTCATCTTTGTGATCCCCGGATGCACAGAGTACTGGCTGCAATGCGCCTCCATCATAATATCCTCTCGGATCTGGCCACCTGCGGGTATATATAATCTGCCTCTGAAATGTAGCAGACCATCTCTCAGGGAATAATCTCCTATTGAACCTTCCTCCAAAGCTCGGAACATCGGCTCTGCCCACGCATCTGTCCTCTGTCCGTCCCGAATGCGATCCCGAATATCATCTATGGCCACTATCGATGCCAGATACTCCCTATACAGAGCTGGGTCATCCTCGGACACTAGGGATATCTGCATATCTCTGAATGACCGGACTAGCTCCATGGACATAACCTGGGGCCCAGCTTCGGAAGTGGCACATTCCCTAAACTAGGTCCGAGGGAACCCAAGCCAATACTAATTTGCCCAATAAACAAAAGTTTAGCCCCCAATAAACAAAAGATAAGCCCCTACCTACCTTGGGCTAAGCATCTTTGATATTACCATGTTATCTCCGTCCCAGTTGGGTGCACAATCCCTAGGACATCAATCTTCGACTTAGGGTTCCAACCTGAAACTTGTTGATATACTTCATACATAAAACTCTCTGAGTCACATTTATGACAACCTTATCCCGGTCAAAATGTTCCTAATCCCAAATGGGTATCTTCCGAACTTGAATTCCTATCCGGCCCTCGGTGTTTGTCTTGGTGGTTGTCTCCGAGTAATCTTATTACCGGTACGAGGGTTAAGACTACTTGTCTTCTACCATTCTGCTAAAGTATTATTGATCTCAATTCTCCTTAAAGCAGTCTATTGATTTGAGTAATTCTTGATAGGGGTCGTAGGGTCACCTGAGTTTATCTATCAGGTTGTCATTCTCATGTTAAACTCCTCCTTTTATTCTGTTTGGGTATCTCCTTACCTTAAACAAGTTCATGCCCAGGGTCTATTTCGAACTAGGGCATGTTATAAGTCGTCATGGTTAGTCATGTGTCCTACTAGATTGAGTCTAACTTATTGACTAAAGAATTATAAGATGAGGTCTTTACAGCCGGAGGTGCTCCCTGCTGGGGGCAGGGTTTGCCTCAAGCTACAAAGAAGAATTTCATTTGTTGAAGAAGTGGACAATTTATATGTGATCACCATACGGGCACACCACTGCTTCCGCTGCTTAGTTTGTCCCCAAACTAAACTCGCGCGGGGGTGACCCAGGGTTTGTGGACTGCTACTTTCTTCTGATCGATGTTTGCCCTCTGATACCACTTGTAAGACCCTTTTTTTTCTTTTTCAACCACCGGGGTCTTAGGCCCAGAATCGCCGCTTTGCGGTGACACCTTCACGTCCTGAAGGGTCATCACCACAAGGCGCCGATCCTGCCGGCCAATTCGATCACAGAAAGGTAGCACAATAATAGAAGTAAGAGCAATGCAGTCCACAATAATAAATCACATATATAGAAATAAATCTCCACGAAGGGAGTGTCCACAGAAAACATCAGAGTACTATAAATGCGGGCTTATGCCCGGTACAAAATGTCCTCACTACAAGTCTCTCATGCGGAAGCAAAAACAGGAACTACTCAGGGTCGAGACTCACGGTCCCGGCTGTATGAACTCCGGAGCTAGACTGCCCCATCTCCAGGCGCACCAATCTCTAGGGCTGCTCCTCCATGCTGGGCTCCACGATCCCCTAAATGATGCGGTTCGAAAACCGTTAGTCATAAAGACTAAGTCCTATCATCCCCTACCCCTTCCCCCATGGCTCCTAGTTACCGAGCGGAGAGGAAGAAAGGGAAGGACACGAAGGTAGAGATTAATCAAGAAACAGATGGCAGCGGAACTAATCTAGCAATTCTATAATAGTATGACAGAAACAGAAAGTAAGAAAAGTAACCTTAACTTATGTGCGAAAACGCATAAGCCAAGGGATCTTCTACAAGGCTCCCATCGTATAGAGTGTCCCATACCACCTATACGTTGGGGTGTCGGTTATCAAACAACAGCATATGTTTATATATTGAAATTAACCATTGATTTATAAACTTGCCCACACAAGCTTATAGACCAAGGGGTCGTTTTGCAGGTCCTAATGTATAAGCGTCCCATACCACTTATACTTTAGGTGTCAGGGTTAAATGAATCGATTATGCTATGACATGCAAGTGGGTATGATGAAACATGCAAGTGCAACTCACACACCCGACTCTGTGCACACAGACCTTTAGTTCCCCCTTTCGGAGCCGTTACCTCCCAGGATACCTCAGTAGTGGCGGACGGAAGCGGTGGGTTGGGCCTCGCCCACCTCAAAACCAGCAAAAGCACCACTGGTCCGACCTATCGTACGCCTCAACGCTTGGTGCACTAAGCGGACGCCTGCATACTCTTGCCGGCTGGCGCACCGGACTTCTGTTGGCGAAGTGCTAATCACCCCGCCAAGTCAACGATATCGGTGTCGGTGCAATCGAACTCCCCGATATCGAAAAACCCACCACCTTAACTTTTCCTATCTTATGCACATGCAAGTTTATTCGTAAACACACAAAACCGAGCCGAAGATCCCCGGACCAAAACATCCGTCTCCAAACCAACCGAGTTGAAGCTCCCCGGACCATCCCGTCCGTCTCTTAACCAACCGAGCCGAAGCTCCCCGGACCATCCCGTCCGTCTCTTAACCAACCGAGCCGAAGCTCTCATCAATCTTCCTGTGCCAACAGTGTTTGTGAAAAGTGCAGCCCTAGTTACTAAGTTACTCTTGTCGGTTTGTTATTACAGTTTACGTTAGCCCAGGACTGCCCCCGGTATTCCCCGTGAAGGGCTCTCAAGGGGCACTAGGAACCAAGACGACGGCATTACGGCCCGAAGTTCCCTTTCGCAAGGCACTTATTGTTATTGGTTTATCTCCCTTAACCCGATTCCCTTCTCATATTACGATAGACTATCCTAGGGTGATTTTTAACCTTCCTCTCTTCGGGGAAGGCGATCTTTCACCGAAACCCGAGCACCTCTTAACTCTAGCTATCACCACTCCTCACTACTCTTTATACCTTCCTATTTTGATTTCCTCCACCATTGCCCACCCAGACAATATGATTAACTCCAATGCCTTCCTCAGATCATGTCCTATTGCATTTCACAAATTGATATATGCAGACAGACCTAGACTACATGTCGAATCGGTATGCAATGATCCAATACTCATCCAAATGCCCTAAATTATTTACTGGAGACTTACCATGATATAAATGACCTAAAACCCAGAAAATGGAAATTTTCATAATTTATTTGGCATTAAATTAAATTCCTCGAAAATCCCAAGGGCTACCGGTTTGAACATGAACTACCCTAAGTTCTCATGCATGATGTCCCGCAAATTTATGATGAATAGTAGGTTATCTCAATAGGTTAAATTCAAAGTATCATACTTTTTCTATCATCAAAAGGGCATTAAAACTATTTTAGAAATAATCTCTATCTTTTGTTAATTATGAATCAAGTACAGAAAATATTCTTCCAAAAATTACAAATAATATATGACATGCAGATAAAGGCCTAAAATTAGCACTGGCCCAGTTTCATAATTTTTCAGTAATAAAATCATCCCTAAATAATTTTCCAAGCATAGAACCCCTTTTTAACTTTTGTGAAGGAAGTACTGGATGTACTCAACTAAAAATTATATAAAAATTCAGGGGTAATCATTCTGTTCTAAAATCTATATTTCCAAAATTTCATGAGATTTCAATGAACAGAAATTCCTAAATAATTAAATCATCATCTAAGGCCATAGCAAGCTTTACAAATGAAGTGCTAGCAATATTCAACATAAATTCCAGAAAAATTGCTATAAGTTCTACCTGATCCAAAACTCACTCTACCCGAATTTCACAGTTTTTAAGTAAGGTTCAGTGACTGATTTTACCTATTTGATATTTTACCCTAAAACTAAGGTTAGGGTTTTAAGGTATCTTCTTGTCTCCAAATTCTCCAAGATTACATCCAGACGATTCTTATCAAGCTTTTGTCAACTCTACAGAGTTTCAAGGCAATACAAGAGCAATTGCCACCATGTCCTTCACAACCCTCAAAACCCTTTATTTAGGGTTTGAGCTTGGATCCTAGGGTAAATCAACCCTAAACCTCACCATTTTTCTCCAAGCAGGTTATAACATCCTTCTAAGTCAGAGATCAGAAAATCAGCCTCTGTTGAGGTGATTTGACCATTCCAAACTCTTAGTGCACTTTTTACTAAAAGGTGTCTCACTAATGCCTAGTTAAGGGTAGAAGATTTCCTACCCAAACTCCTCCAAATCAGTTGGAATTTTGTACAGACCTAGGTTTAATAGCCAGGGACCACTCACCAAACTTTGGGAGGGTTTGGAGGTCGTTTGACCACTTAAATAAATTCCTCTAAGTTTATTAAATTGAAACAAAAACTTTAGGCAAAGTATCTCCAAAAATTCCCATTTTTGGTCTGCCTTTAGGTATTGTTAAGGCTAATCCCCTGCCCAAATTTCAGGTCATTTGGACAAGGGACGAAGAGTGGGCATCCGTTTTAATTTCTGCCCAACTCTAGGTACAGCCCCCCGTCAACCGCTTTCCCAAACGAGTTGAAACCAATTTTAGATTAATCTAGACTCGAAGGGCTACGACTTTCGTGTCTGGTCACTTTTCCTAAAATGGCCTCTAAGTGCCTCGTTTTGCAGCATTAAAATATGCCCATCCAAGTATAATTTCCATACAAAATTATTTACATAATTTATATATATAACAGTTTTTACTGTTCATCTTCCAGAACCCGAAAACTAGACACAGAAACTCATATTTTCTGTAGCTCTTTCGCGCTCCATCACCGGTCGTCCGGTCACTTCCCTGGCCAGCCACCACCACCACCGCCTCCGTTGAGGCGATGGCTATCGGTCGGCGATGGTTTGGCCGCCGGAAGTGGCGGTTTCCGGCGAACTCAAGAATACACTTTTCATGGTTTTCCATGAAAACGAGAGATGGGTCCGGCTCCGTTGAGCGCGAACTTCCTTTCTAAGAATCCTAAGATCTACACATGAAAGAGAAGAAGCAGAGGAGGACCTTATTCGCGGTTTGGAGGCGAGAAGAACGACGGGGTGCCATGGCGCGGTGGTGGCGTTGCTGAACTTCTCCTGCAGCAAGAACAAGGATCTGATCATTTGATTGAGCGTGTAACCTTCTCCTCTTGCTCCAAGTGGGCTTTTATAAGTCAGCATGTGGGGAGGTGAAAGGGTAAAGCCTTAATGGTCATGAAGGCTCCTCCTAATAACATTTCGGTTACAGTGAAGGGATAAGAAACAGTGGAAGATAAACAGGTGTGTCCAGTTAGCGGTTTCCTATCGGACCACATCTTCCTCCTTTATTACATAATTACAGAATGAAAAACAGCCTGTAATTACTCCTGGTGTAACTTCCCACACCAGCATTTATTACCACGCGTGTTAGAATAATTTCGGGCATGAACCGTCGTTTCGGCCAATGTCACGGGCGTGACACATAGGTCACGGGCGTGACAAGCCCGGATAGCCAATTCTGGGTTCGACGATCGTCGAACTGAGATCGACGATTGTCGAAGGGTTGTCACGGGCGTGACACCTGGGTCACGGGCGTGACAAGCCCGGGTGGTTAATTCTGGGTCGACGATCGTCGAATTTAGATCGACGGTCGTCGAAGGGTGGTCACGCCCTAGGTCACGGGCGTGACACCTAGGTCACGAGCGTGACAGGCCCGAGTTTCAATTTCGGCGATCTCCTTACGGAGATCGACGATCGTCGAAGGAGTCACGCCCTAGGTCACGGGAGTGACACCTTGATCACGGGCGTGACATGCCCGGGTTGCAAGTTCGACGATCGTCTCACGGATATCGACAATCGTCGAAGGAGTCACGCCCTAGATCACGGGCGTGACACCTTGGTCACGGGCGTGACATGCCCGGGCAGCAAGTTCGACAATCGTCTCGCGGAGATCGACGATCGTCGAAGTAGTCACGCCCAAAGTCATGGGCGTGACGGGTCGGTCACGGGCGTGACCAACCCGTGACCCGAAACCTCGATCGATTTATTTCAATTTTTGGGCTTCACATGGGTTCTGTCACGACCAACCGACTCCTAGGGGTCTAGCCGGAAATGGGATGTTACATGCTGGCCTTTTACTCTTGTCCTGCAGCAGCATATTATTATAGAAGCAGTACTGACTGTACAGTAGTAGCCATCTACTAGGGTTGATCTCCCAAAGTGATTATACCACTTGACTAGAGAGCATTTCTCTAGAGTTGATACAGCTGACCCAGCTCTCCTATGCCACTTGATACCACTTGTATCCTTCTTCAAGAATGCATACAGCATCCTTATCCTTGGAGAATGATCCATAGGATAACTTCCTTATTCCATTCCAAGTTCTGGAACATCTTCTGTCCAAGTACCACATAGGGGATGGGCACTTAGACTGACCTGCAAAATAGATTACTTTATCTTAGGACCCCAATAGGTATTGGGTCCTAGGTTCTGAATCTGAAATCAAGCATGCCTACCTGCAGCATTTCTGACAGGTAGGCTAACTCTTACTCTAGACACGGAAGGATTATGCCAGCAATCTAGGTCAAAATGCCCAACCTTACCACAACACTAATACTCATGGATATTACATCTACTTTTCTAAGAAGTTCTTGCAGTGTGGTTAACTACTGACTGAATAGAAGGAAGAGGAGCAGCAACTTTCTTCAAGTTCCTTTCAGCAAGGATCGGACTAAAGGATATTCTTCTAGCAGGCTTCCTTTGTTTGCCCTGAATGGTATTTACAGCTATCTTCTTTGCAGATGACATGTTATTTATATCATCAGAACTAGCCAAGTTAGGCTTACTGGTAGACTGACCCTTGGTCTGAGTCCTTGCTGGATGGGCTTGTGTAAAAGCCAATGCCTTATCCTTGTGAGTTGGGGCTGAGGCACCAAATATAAATGGTCCAGAGTGGGCCATTTGTACTTCTTCATGGGGAGCCTTAAAGGCACTCATTCCCCTACCCTTTCTTCTCCCATTGTAAGATACACTTGTATTCTTACAAGAAAAATTCTCATTCTTACAGTGACCATACATGCACTTCTGGTCATACTTATTAGAAGGGAGGATTACTTTATGAAAGGTTGACTGTGGCACAACAGGAGCTTGGCCTCTCCTCTGAGATTAGATAACTTTAAAAATCCACTAAAATTCATATTTTCTCTTGATTGCATCTATCTTAGAGAAATTGGTCACTATCCTCTTCTCCCTTTCAAGTTTCTCTTCAAAAACCTTTATAATAGAGTCCTTATATTTAATTGACTCTACATGGATATCTACCATGGTCTTCAGATGACCAACTTCCCTCATCTTCAGATATAGCAAAGATGAAGTCTCATCTTGCTGGGAAGCAGTCAGCTGTAGGGAGGCAATTTCCTCTGCTTGCTTCTTAACAAGCAACTTTCTTTTCTTGAAAGCTTTTAGAAGTACAACATGATTCTCAATCAATTGATTGATATCATCTTCTGATAGAGGACTCTCATCATCACTTGATGAGGAAGCATCAGAGTCTAAGCTGGACTCATGACCTGAGCAATAAGAAGAACTAGACAGAGATTGTACCTGATCTAGACCAGGATGATCCTGGCAGGATTCTTCTTCCTCTGGTGTAGCAATCAGCCCATAGCGTATGCATTCACCTTCCTCGGCTTCATCCATCTTTAAGTCACTATCTGAGTGTGACAGAGGGTCCCTGATCTCTATTCTTGCATCTGCATAGACATCATCATCTACAAGATCTACCAACAGCCCAGTGTGTTCCTTGCTCTCACTGCAGACTTGAAACTTTATTGAGCTCCACTCCATATGGTTCTCTTTTGAACCCACTAATAAAAACCTTTTAGCTATCCTTTGAGATGTACTCAGACTGTTAAGTCCTTTTTGAGTAACCTCCATTTGATACCACTTGAAAGTCTTTAGTTTCAAGGATAGCTAAATCACCTAGAGGGTGTGTGAATAGGTTTCTTAGTCACTTATGACTATCTTTAATTTTCTTTCCTTAAGTGTTATGTGAGTGAGTAGTTATCTGCTTTCAAGATACACACACAACTTGCAATCAAAGAAACAATACAAAAAAGTACACACAGGTTTATAGTGGTACATCCACTTTCCCTCTCACCTATCCAACTATCTTGTTGGACTAGGCACTTCTCCAAAGCCTGCTCCAAAGAGCTTACACCTCAGATCCCTTGGGATCTCTAAGACTCCTCCAAGACTTACTTCTCAGGCCCAAGTCCCTACAACTCAGTGATCCTAAGATAACCTACCTCAGGCTGTTAAGCCATACACTCAGGCTGGGAGGTCAGCCCTACCTCAGATCCACTAGGGATCCTACCTCAGAGAGAATGACTCTCCTATAATCTCAAGTTGTTGAGCCCTACCTCAGATCTAAAGGATCCTACAGCTTAGGCACAAGTTCCCTACCACTCAGTGAGAATGAGTCGCCTACAATCTTAGGCTCAAAATCCCTACAACTCAGTGATCAACTGATCACCTACCTCAGATCCAATCTGGATCCTATAGCTCAGACCCAAAGTTCCTACCTCAGGCTAAACAACCCTACAACTAAAATCCATACTTGGATCCTACCTCAGATAAACTTTGCTCCTACAACTCAGATCTAAAAGGATCCTACAAGGTGGAAGTGGGTTGGTGAGTCTTAATTGGACACAAGAGAAATTTCACTGTGACAATCTACCTTGACTGAGTTAGACTCAGCCCAACTTTGACTTCAGGAATTTATATCCTGAGTCTACCTTACTGAACTAAGAATTACTTAGTCTTAACTACTTCCATAGCAATAAGTATGCTTGTGCTGGAAGCAACTTGCAGAACCTTGTTCTGCCTCATCTTTCTTTTCTGGGTTGAGGTGATTCAGCCCTAACTTTGACTCCTGAGGAATAGTCCCCTGAGCCTTCTTTCAGATCTCTGCTTCTTCAAGATTTTTTATCTTCACAGCTTCCAGATAAAGATCTTCAGGATGTTGCTTGTATAGCTGGAACTGTGAAGAACCTGCAGCAAGGGTCGGCCCTTTGCTGCTTCTTCTTTCCTTAGAGAAATACTCTGAACTGTTGAAGTCGGTGAAGATGACAATAGCTAACTTACTCTTCGTATTGCTGCCTTGAGCTTCCTGTTTTTCAGCACAGCAACAATGGCGGTGAAGAAGAATGACCTGATGGCTCCTCTCAAAAAGTTATCTTCCTCTGTAAAGCCTTTCCCTTTTATTGATTATGACCCAATGGCTCTTTGAGCAGTGGGCCCCACACATTTAATGGCTACAACAATCTTGCTTTAACACCAACTATCATACAGTAGGTCTGCGGCCATAATTGTCACGTACTATAGCCATCCCGCCACTAATTTGAATCTTGTTGACTAGTTGACTTACTGATGTCACCATCTGTGGACTTAGCCAAAAATCAACAAACATTAGTATAGACATTGAGTGAGTGAGCCTCACTCAATGACAAAACACTTAGACATATTTCTATCGATCTAGGCGTTAAGAGCGTTGAGTGAATAAGCCTCACTCAATGCTTTTTGCATTAGCAAAGTCTTCTTGCTTCTCTGGCATTGAGAGCATTGAGTGTCTTCATCACTCAATTCTTTTTGCCTTAGAAAAGCTTTCTGCATCTTAGGCGTTGAGAGCGTTGAGTGATCATACCTCACTCAACACTTTTTGCCTTAGCCAATTTTACTGCTTCTTGGCATTGAGTGAGTAAGCTCCACTCAATGCCAAACATCTTAACAGACACTTCTACTATCTGGCGTTGAGTGAGTGAGCTACACTCAACGCATTTGGACTTAACCAAATTTCTGTGTTTAAAAACACTAGCTTTGACTGACTTAGTGTTACTTAACACTTATGAGGCTATGTCATTGAGTGAATGACCTTCTGTAACATCCCATTTCCGGCTAGACCCCTAGGAGTCGGTTAGTCGTGAGAGAACCCTAGGAAGCACAAAAATTGAAATAAATCGACCGAGACTTCGGGTCACGGATTGGTCATGCCCGTGACCGACCCGCCACGCCCGTGACCTTGGGCGTGACTCCTTCGACGATCGTCGATCTCCGTGAGGCGATCGTCAAACGTGCAGCCTGGGCATGTCATGCCCGTGGCCAAGGTGTCACGCCCGTGACCAAGGGCGTGACTCCTCCGACGATCGTCGATCTCCGTGAGGCGATTGACGACCTTGCAGCCCGGACATGTCACACCCGTGACCAGAGTGTCACGCCCGTGACCAGGGGCGTGACTCCTTCGACGATCGTCGATCCCGGTAAAACGATCGTCGAAATGGAACTCGGGCCTGTCACGCCCGTGACCTAAGTGTCACGCCCGTGACCTAGGGCGTGACCAGCCTTCGACGACCGTCGATCTCAGTTCGACGATTGTCGACCTCGAAATTGCCGTTCGGGCCTGTCACGCCCGTGACCTAGGTGTCACGCCCGTGACCTAGGGCGTGACCACCCTTCGACGACCGTCGATCTCAATTCAACGATCGTCGACCCCAAAAATTGTCACCCGGGCCTGTCACGCCCGTGACCTATGTGTCACGCCCGTGACATTGGCCGAAACGACGGTTCAGGCCCGAAATTATTCTAACACGCGTGGAAATAAATGCTGGTGTGGGAAGTTACACCAGGAGTAATTACGGGCCGTTTTTCCTTCTATAATTATATAATAAAGGAGGAAGTGTTGGTCCAATAGGAAACCGCCAACTGGACACACCTGTTCATCTTCCACCGTTTCTTATCCCTTCACTGTAACCGAAAGGCTATTAAGAGGAGCCTTCATGGCCATTACGGCTTTACTCTTTCACCTCCCCACTTTCTGACTTATAAAAGCCCACTTGGGGCAAGAAGAGAAGTTTACACGCTCAAGTAAACGGATCAGATCTTTGTTCTTGCTGTAGGAGAAGTTCGGCTACGCCACCACTGCGCCATGGCACCCCGTCGTTCTTCTCGCCTCCAAACCGCGAACAAGGTCCTCCTCTGCTTCTTCTCTTTCGTGGGTAGATCTTAGGATCCTTAGAAAGGAAGTTCGCGCTCAACGGAGCCAGACCCATCTCTCGTTTTCATGGGAAAACCATGAAAAAGGTATTTTTGAGTTCGCCGGAAACCGCCACCTCCGGCGGCCAAACCACCGCCGACCGCTAGCCATCGCCTCAACGGAGGTGGTGGTGGTGGTGGCTGGCCAGGGAAGTGACCGGACGGCCGGCGACGGATCACGGAAAGCTTACAGGAAAAATGGTTTTCTGTGTCTGGTTTTCGGGTTCTGTAGAAGATGAACAGTAAAAACTGTTTTATAATATATAAATTATGTAAATAATTTATAAGGAAAATATACTTAGATGAGCACATGTTGATGCTGCAAAACGAGGCACTTAGAGGCCGTTTTAGGAAAGTGACCAGTCACGAAAGTCGTAGCCCTTCGAGTCTAGATTAATTTAAAATTGGTTTCAACTCGTTTGGGGAAGCGGTTCGGCCGCAGCACCCGTTTTAGTGGGGGCTGTGCCTAGAGTTGGGCAGAAATTAAAATGGATGCCCACTCTTCGTCCCTTGTACAAATGACCTGAAATTTGGGCAGGGTGTTAACCTTAGCTAAACCTAACGGCAGACCAAAAATGAGAATTTTTGGAGAACTTTTGCCTAAAGTTTTTGTAAAATTTTAATAAACATTATAAAATTAATTAGGAGATGAAATTAAGTCCAAACTCCCCCAAATTTTGGGTGGTGGTCCCTGGCGTCAATGTTAAGATCTGTACAAAATTTCAACTCCATTGGTCGAGGTTTGAAAAGGGGAGCATCAAGTCCTAGATAGGTCTTGGTGAGGGGTACTATGGGGAAAAGTACGATTGGAAATGGAGTGGACAAATCTCCTCAAATGAGGCTGGTGTTGTGTCCACTGATTTGTTGAGTCTATGTCTACCCTCTTGGGTAACATGGTGTGGATTAGGGTGGATTTTACCCTAAGAGATCGGCTCAAATCCAGTGGGTGGGAGTTTGAGGTTTGTGAAGGACATAGGAGCAAAAGCTCTTGTATGCCCTTGAAATTTGGAGGAGAGTGGGATGATATGCTGAAAACCCTCTGGTTGAAATAGTGAAGGAATTGGAGGTAATTAGGTACCTCGGAAGTTGGGATTTTGGATTAGGATAAACATGTAATTTAGTTATTTTAAGCACTAAATCTAATCTAAAAATTATGACACTCGGGAGGAGGGAGTTTTAGGATGTTTTAGACTTATGGTAATTTTCCTGGAATTTTATGATTAACAAATATTATACTTCATGTGTTAAAGGATTATTAGCCCGAATTGTTGTTTCAAATATTTGGAGGTCTTAAATTAATTATAATCAATTAAAATTCTGGATTTAGATCTTGACTAGTAGAACATTGATCCCTGAATTTTTATAGAATTTTATGTTGAGTAAATCTAGTACTTTGTTCACAGATATGAGAAAGGGGTTTTATTGTTTAAAAATTAATTATGGATAAAATACTTGCTAGAAAATGATGAAACTTGGCCAGTGCTAATTTTAAGCCTTTATCTGCACGGCATAAATTATTTATAATTTTTGGAAGAATATTTTCTGTACTTGATTCATAAACAACAGAAGTTAGAGATTATTTCTAAAATAGTTTTCATGCCCTTTTGATGATAGAAAAATTATGATACTTAGGATTTAACCTATTGAGATAACCTACTATTTATTATAAATTTGCTGGACATCTTGCATGATTACTTAGGGTAGTTCATGTTCAAACCGGTAGCCCTTGGGATTTTCGAGGAATTTAATTAAATGCCAAATAGATTAGGAAAATTTCCATTTTCTGGATTTAGGTCATTTATATCATGGTGAGTCTCCAGTAAATAATTTAGGGCATTTGGATGAGTATTTGATCATTGCATAACCGGTTCGACATGAAGTCTAGGTCGGTCTGCATATAGCAATTGTGAAATGCAATAGGACACGATCTGAGGAAGTCATTGGAGTTAATCATTTTTGTCTGGGTGGGTAATAGTGGGGGAAATCACAATAGGGAGATATAAAGAGTAGCGAGAAGTGGTGATAGCTAGAGTTAAGGGGTGCTCGGGTTCGGCGAAAGATCGCTTTTCCCGAAGAGAGGAAGGTTAAAAATCACCCTAGGATAGTCTAACGTAATATAAGAAGGGAATCGGGTTAAGGGAGATCAACCAATAACAATAAGTGCCTTGCGAAAGGGAACTTCGGGCCGTAATGCCGCCTTCTTGGTTCCTAGTGCCCCTTGAGAGCCCTTCACGGGGAATACCGGGGGCAGTCCTGGGCTAACGTAAACTGTAATAACAAACCGACATGAGTAACTTAGTAACTAGGGCTGCACCTTTCACAAACACTGTTGGCACAGGGAGATTGATGAGAGCTTCGGCTCGGTTGGTTAAAAGACGGACGGGATGGTCCGGGGAGCTTCGGCTCAGTTTGTTTGGAGACGGACGGGATGGTCCGGGGAGCTTCGGCTCGGTTGGTTTGGAGATGGACGTTTTGGTCCGGGGAGCTTCGGCTCGGTTTTTTTGTGTTTACGAATAAACTTGCATGTGCATAAAATAGGAAAAGTTAAGGTGGTGGGTTTTACGATATCGGGGAGTTCGATTGCACCGACACCGATATCGTTGACTCGGCGAGGTGATTAGCACTTCGCCAACAGAAGTTCGGTGCGCCAGCCGGCAAGAGTACGCAGGCGTCCGCTTAGTGCACCAAGCGTTGAGGCGTACGATAGGTCAGACCAGTGGTGTTTTTACTGGTTTTGAGGTGGGCGAGGCCCAACCCACCGCTTCCGTCCGCCACTACGGAGGTATCCTGGGAGGTAACGGCTCCGAAAGGGAGAACTAAAGGTCTATGTGCACAGAGTCGGGTGTGTGAGTTGCACTTGCATGTTTCATCATACCCACTAGCATGTCATAGCATAATCGATTCATTCAACCCTGACACCTAAAGTATAAGTGGTATGGGACGCTTATACATTAGGACCTGCAAAACGACCCCTTGGTCTATAAGCTTGTGTGGGCAAGTTTATAAATCAAAGGTTAATTTCAATATATAACAACCATTGCTGTTTGATAACCGACACCCCCAAGGTATAAGTGGTATGGGACACTTATACGATGGGAGCCTTGCAAAAGATCCCTTTTGCTTATGTGTTCTCGCATAAGTGAAGGTTAAATTCATATATTTACTTTTCTTACTGCTAGACCTATTATAACAATTATATTAACTGCTCACTGAATACAACTTGTTAGATTAGTTCCGCTGCCATCTGTTTTCTTGATTAATCTCTACCGTCATGTCCTTCCCTTTCTTCCTCCCCGCTCGGTACCTAGGAGCCATGGGGGAAGGGGTGGGGGATGATAGGGCTTAGTCTTTATGACTAACGGTTTTCGAACCGCATCATTTAGGGGATCGTGGAGCCCAGCATGGAGGAGCAGCCCCAGAGATCGGTGCGCCTAGAGATGGGGCAGTCTAGCTCTGGAGTTCATACAGCCGGGACCATGAGTCTCGACCCTGAGTAGTTTCTGTTTTAGCTTCCGCATGAGTGATATTGTAGTGAGGACATGATGTATCGGGCATAAGCCCGCATTTATAGTACTCTGATGTTTTCTGTGGACACTCCCTTCGTGGAGATTTTTATTCTATATACGTGATCTATTACTGTGGACTGCATTGCTCTTACTTCATTTATTGTGCTACCTTTCAGTGATCGAATTGGCCGGCAGAATCGGCGCCTTGTGGTGATAACCCTTCAGGACGAGAAGGTGTCACCGCAAAGCGGCGACTCTGGGCCTAAGACCCCGGTGGTTGAAAAAAAAAAGGGGGGTCTTACAAGTGGTATCAGAGCGAAACATCGATCTGAAAAGGTAGCAGTCCACTAACCCTGGGTCACCCCCGCTCGAGTTTAGTTTGGGGACAAACTAAGCAGTAGAAGCAGTGGTGTGCCCATATGGGGATCACATATAAATTGTCCACCTTTATGTAATATTTGCACATTTTCTCAGCATGTGTTTTTGTTACGCAGCCTCCAGCACGGACTACGCCACAAGGTGGAGTTCAACAGGCTCAGGATGTTGCACCACCCCCACCGGTCCCCACTCCTTTCCTTCAGTCAGATATGGGACAGACCCTGACTGCCATCCTGGAGGCCTTCAGGGCCCAGCAGGTTCCAGCCCCGCAGCCAAATCCGGGGGGCCAACTGGCTAAGCATCTTCCGAGGACTGTCTCCCCCGTCCTATTTGGGGACAGAGTCGGCGGTTTGGACGGAAGAGTGGCTGGATATCATGTACGAGATGCTGACCGGGATACGGTGTCCCTGGGAGGAGAGGGTGGCTCTGGTCGTCTCTTGCCTGGAGTCCCATGCAAAGAGGTGGTGGAAGACGTTGTTGGACACGACATTTGCCGACAGGGAGGTTGCGGAGGTTACCTGGGAGGAGTTCAGGGCCGCTCTGCTGGAGCATTTTGTTCCGTAGTCAGCCAGGGATGATTTGGAGGTGCGGTTCTTACAGCTGAAGCAGGGCACACGGACCGTGGTGGAGTACCATCGAGAGTTCGACCATCTGGCTCAATACGCAGATTCCTACCAGCTGGACGAAGAAGGGTATATCAGGAGGTTCTATAAGGGCCTGCGGGAGGACTTGAGGGAGGCTCTGTTGTTTGTATCTGACGGGCCCATCTCCCGGATCTTGGAAATGGCAAAAAGGATTGAGGCAGATTGGCACGCCACCCGGGGCCGGAAACGGCTAGCAGAAGATCAGGGACGGAGAGGTAGAAATGAACAGCGGCGAGGTGCTGTACCAGAGGGGAGGAGGACAGAGGACCAGCCTCGTCAGGGCGTGAGGCAGGAGAGCCGAGGGAACAGGTGATATTGGCCCCTCCACCTCTTCGGATGCAGGAGATGCCGAGACCCGGGGGAATGGCGTATCCCCCACCAGAGTGCTTCCTTTGTCATCAGATTGGGCACATTCGGAGGAACTGCCCGATGAGGGGGCACCACCTCCAGCACCACAGGGCGGCCCACCAGCTCAGCATTACGGAGGCCGAGGACGCGGCCGCGGTCGTGGATACCAGGAGGGAGATCGTAGACAAGGAAGAGAGCAGGTATATGCTTTGGACCTTGCGCAGCCTCGGAATCCGGAGCAGGTCATCGCAGGTACGCTGCAATGCTTCTTTATTTTCATAGAATTTCCCTTTAAGTTGTTAAAACTTTGAATCGCACTAGATAGATTAACAAGGAAAGAAAATTCTTTATAGAACCCTAAGATATTTAATCACCCCAGGTATAGTCTTCATCAGCGGCAAGCCTGCCCGCACGCTTTTTGATACTGGAGCTACTCACTCCTTTGTGTCGGAGACGTTCGTAGAAGGACTAGAAGGCGTGGAGCGGTTCACAGGCTCGAGGATGAGGGTGCGACTACCGGATGGATCTGAGCTCCTTACCACGGATCACTGCAATATGGAGGCAGAAATTGGTGGAAAAGCGTTCGAGGCTCCAGCGACGATTTTGAAGCTGACGGACTACGACCCGATCCTGGGCATGGTATGGCTGCACTGGAACCATGCCCAGATTGACTGCCAGGCAAAGAGGATCACCGTGAGACACGGGGACTCTTTCATTACCATTGAAGGTATAAGACCTGTCTCTCGTATACTCTTATCTTCGGTACAGGCCGTTAAGGCTCATCTGCAGGGAGAGGAGGTCTATCAGATTCTATTTGAGATGGCGGAAGTTAAGGAGCCGGTGATGGACATCCCGGTGGTGCGAGATTTCGCTGACATCTTTCCAGAGAAACTGCCAGGACTACCTCCACACCGAGAGCAGGACTTTCAGATACAGCTTGTGCCGGGGGCCAAGCCGGCGTCTAGGGCCCCTTATCGGATGGCCCCAAAGGAGTTGGCAGAGTTTCGGACTCAGTTGCAGGAATTGGTTGAGGCAGGATTTGTTAGACCGAGTTCCTCGCCATGGGGAGCACCGGTCCTATTCGTGAAGAAGAAGGATGGGACACTCCGCCTGTGCATCGATTATCGAGCACTAAACAGGCTGACCGTCCGGAATACCTATCCGCTCCCACTGATAGACGAATTGTTCGACCAGCTGGAGGGGGCCCATTATTTCTCAAAGCTGGACTTGAGATCAGGATACTACAAGCTGCGGATCCAGGAGGAGGATATCCCAAAGACGGCCTTCAGTAGCAGATATGGCCTGTATGAGTTCACCGTGATGCCCTTCGGGCTCACGAATGCTCCGTCGGCGTTCATGAGCCTCATGAACCGGGTTTTCGAGGCCTACTTGGATGTGTTCATCATAGTGTTCATAGACGACATCCTGATCTACTCTAGGACGGAGGAGGAGCACACTCGGCATCTGGCACTGACTTTGGAGAGGTTGTGGGAGCATCACCTTTATGCAAAATTCAGCAAGTGTCAGTTTTGGTTGAAGGAGGTGGCTTTTCTGGGCCATATTATCAGCGGAGCCGGGTTGGCAGTGGATCCGGCAAAGATTCGGGCAGTTCGAGATTGGCCGCAATTGAAGACAGCCACCGATGTACGTAGTTTCTTGGGACTTGTCGGTTACTACCGGAAGTTCGTGGAGGGGTTCTCTCAGATTGCCCTCCCCCTCACATCTTTGACGAAGAAGGAGGCACCTTTCGTTTGGACCCCGCAGTGCCAGACGGCTTTCCAGGAGCTGAAGGACCGACTCATCTCAGCCCCTATTCTGGCCCTTCCATCTGGAAAGGAAGGATTCCAGGTGTATACCGACGCATCATACCAGGGAATGGGAGCAGTGCTGATGCAGAATGGACACGTCATAGCATATGCCTCCCGCCAGCTGAAGACCCATGAGAAGAACTACCCAGTGCACGACCTTGAGATGGGAGCGGTCGTTTTTGCTCTGAAGGTCTGGCGCCATTATCTTTATGGAGTCCACTGCGACATCTACTCCGACCACAAGAACCTGAAATACGTAGACACTCAGAAGGAGCTGAATATCAGGCAGAGGCGCTGGGTGGAGTTCTTAGCAGACTATCAGTATGAGATGCACTACCATCCAGGGAAGGCAAACGTGGTGGCCGACGCATTGAGTCGGAGAGCTGCCACTTCCGAAGCTGGGCCCCAAGTTATGTCCATGGAGCTAGTCCGGTCATTCGGAGATATGCAGATATCCCTAGTGTCCGAGGATGATCCAGAGCTGTATAGGGAGTATCTGACATCGATGGTGGCCATAGATGATATTCGGGATCGCATTCGGGACGGACAGAGGACAGATGCGTGGGCAGAGCCGATGTTCCGAGCCTTGGAGGAGGGTTCGACAAGAGATTATTCCCTGAGAGATGGTCTGCTACATTTCAGAGGCAGAGTATATATACCCGCAGGAGGCCAGATCCGAGAGGATATTATGACGGAGGCGCATTGCAGCCGGTACTCTGTGCACCCGGGGATCACAAAGATGACCGCTAATCTGAAGAAGATGATGTTTTGGCCGGGCATGAAGAAGGACATTACGTACTTCGTGACCCATTGCGAGGCGTGTCAGTTGGTGAAGGCGGAGTGCAGGAACCCCGCAGGATTGTTGCAGCCACTCCCGGTGCCGGAGTGGAAGTTCGACGATATAGCCATGGATTTTATACATGGTCTTCCCCGGTCTCGGACGGGGAACGACTCGATCTGGGTGATTGTTGATCGGTTGACAAAGGTGGCCCGCTTTATACCGATCAGGAAGGATGACTCGGTGGGAGTGCTGGTACGGAAGTTTGTGGAGCAGTATGTCCGATATCATGGCGTGCCCCGGACGATAGTGTCGGACCGCGATGGACGGTTTACATCCAGGGAGTGGCGGTCAGTGCAGGCATATTTGGGCACCCGATTAACTTTTAGTACGGCCTTCCACCCTTAGACGGACGGGCAGACAGAGCGCACCAACCGGACCTTGGAGGATTTACTACGACTGTGTATACTGGACCGAGGGGAGCCGTGGGAGAAGATGTTACCGTTGGTCGAGTTCTCCTATAATAATAGCTACCAGTCCAGCATTAGGATGGCGCCTTATGAAGCCTTGTATGGAAGGAAGTGTAGGACCCCGCTTTCTTGGGTTCAAGACGAGGATCCGAAGATGTTGGGATCGGATTTTGTTGAAGACACCGAGGCTCAGGTAAGACTGATCAGAGATAGGATGTTGGAGGCGCAGAGCAGACAGGCTAAATACTATGACGCCCGGCATCGTCAGGTGGAGTTTCGGGTAGGGGATCGAGTGTTCTTGAAGATCCGGCCCATGCACGGAGTCTCACGGGTGCGCGGTCGGAGGAAGAAGCTCAGCCCTAGGTATATGGGCCCTTACCGGATCCTGGAGCGGATCGGACCCCTAGCCTACAGGCTAGAGTTGCCGCCAGAGCTGGCAGCTCTACACGACGTCTTCCATATTTCTTCGCTGAGAAGGGCTCTACTACGCCCGGAGCAGCGGATTTTGACCACTGAAGGGCCGGTAGCTTCAGACCGATCTGTTCACTTGGAGCTGGTTCGGATCGACGACAAAGGAGTACGGATCTTGCGCCGCAAAAAGATCCCCTTAGTCAAGGTTCTGTGGAGAAACCACGGTCAGGAGGAGCACACCTGGGAACCGCAGGATCTGATGAGGCAAAGATACCCGGAGTTGTTCAGTCAGGTACATCTCACCACCTCTCGGTATACTATAGATTGCCTTCTTGTTTTGGACAGTTAAGACTAGATAAGGAAAATCCAGGACCTAGGCATGCGCACTTAATCAGAAAAGTATGGGCTAATCTTTTGTTTATTGGGGAGATTGCCTTCGTTTATCAAACAAGTAGTCGCTGGAACCCAATAGAAAAATCGTATGGGATGTTACAAGTTTAATTTATTCCGATAGAAATCCCCGTAGGCTCAACCTCAATTTCGGGGACGAAATTTTTGTTTTGTTTATTGGGATTTGTAACATCCCATTTCCGGCTAGACCCCTAAGAGTCGGTTGGTCGTGAGAGAACCCTAGGAAGCACAAAAATTGAAATAAATCAACCGAGACTTCGGGTCACGGGTTGGTCACGCCCGTGACCGACCCGTCACGCCCGTGACCTTGGGCGTGACTCCTTCGACGATCGTCGATCTCCGTGAGGCGATCGTCGAACGTGCAGCCTGGGCATGTCACGCCCGTGGCCAAGGTGTCACGCCCGTGACCAAGGGCGTGACACCTCCGACGATCGTCGATCTCCGTGAGGCGATCGATGACCTTGCAGCCCGGACATGTCACGCCCGTGACCAGAGTGTCACGCCCGTGACCAGGGGCGTGACTCCTTCGACGATCGTCGATCCCCGTAAAACGATCGTCGAAATTGAACTCGGGCCTGTCACGCCCGTGACCTAAGTGTCACGCCCGTGACCTAGGGCGTGACCAGCCTTCGATGACCGTCGATCTCAGTTCGACGATCGTCGACCTCGAAATTGCCGTTCGGGCCTGTCACGCCCGTGACCTAGGTGTCACGCCCGTGACCTAGGGCGTGACCACCCTTCGATGACCGTCGATCTCAGTTCGACGATCGTCGACCCCAAAAATTGTCACCCGGGCCTGTCACGCCCGTGACCTATGTGTCACGCCTGTGACATTGGCCGAAACGACGGTTCAGGCCCGAAATTATTCTAACACGCGTGGAAATAAATGCTGGTATGGGAAGTTACACCAGGAGTAATTACGGGCCGTTTTTCCTTCTATAATTATATAATAAAGGAGGAAGTGTTGGTCCAATAGGAAACCGCCAACTGGACACACCTGTTCATCTTCCACCGTTTCTTATCCCTTCACTGTAACCGAAAGGCTATTAAGAGGAGCCTTCATGGCCATTACGGCTTTACTCTTTCACCTCCCCACTTTCTGACTTATAAAAGCCCACTTGGGGCAAGAGGAGAAGTTTACACGCTCAAGTAAACGGATCAGATCTTTGTTCTTGCTGTAGGAGAAGTTCGGCTACGCCACCACTACGCCATGGCACCCCGTCGTTCTTCTCGCCTCCAAACCGCGAACAAGATCCTCCTCTGCTTCTTCTCTTTCGTGGGTAGATCTTAGGATCCTTAGAAAGGAAGTTCGCGCTCAACGGAGCCGGACCCATCTCTCGTTTTCATGGGAAAACCATGAAAAAGGTATTTTTGAGTTCGCCGGAAACCGCCACCTCCGGCGGCCAAACCACCGCCGACCGCTAGCCATCGCCTCAACGGAGGTGGTGGTGGTGGTGGCTGGCCAGGGAAGTGACCGGCCGGCCGGCGACGGATCACGGAAAGCTTACAGGAAAAATGGTTTTCTGTGTCTGGTTTTCGGGTTCTGTAGAAGATGAACAGTAAAAACTGTTTTATAATATATAAATTATGTAAATAATTTATAAGGAAAATAAACTTAGATGGGCACATTTTGATGCTGCAAAACGAGGCACTTAGAGGCCGTTTTAGGAAAGTGACCAGTCACGAAAGTCGTAGCCCTTCGAGTCTAGATTAATTTAAAATTAGTTTCAACTCGTTTGGGGAAGTGGTTCGGCCGCAGCACCCGTTTTAGTGGGGGCTGTACCTAGAGTTGGGCAGAAATTAAAATGGATGCCCACTTTTCGTCCCTTGTCCAAATGACCAGAAATTTGGGCAGGGGGTTAACCTTAGCTAAACCTAACGGCAGACCAAAAATGAGAATTTTTGGAGAACTTTTGCCTAAAGTTTTTGTAAAATTTTAATAAACATTATAAAATTAATTAGGAGATGAAATTAAGTCCAAACTCCCCCAAATTTTGGGTGGTGGTCCCTGGCGTCAATGTTAAGATCTGTACAAAATTTCAACTCCATTGGTCGAGGTTTGAATAGGGGAGCATCAAGTCCTAGATAGGTCTTGGTGAGGGTACTATGGGGAAAAGTACGATTGGAAATGGAGTGGACAAATCTCCTCAAATGAGGCTGGTGTTGTGGCCACTGATTTGTTGAGTCTATGTCTACCCTCTTGGGTAACATGGTGTGGATTAGGGTGGATTTTACCCTAAGAGATCGGCTCAAATCCAGTGGGTGGGAGTTTGAGGTTTGTGAAGGACATAGGAGCAAAAGCTCTTGTATGCCCTTGAAATTTGGAGGAGAGTGGGATGATATGCTGAAAACCCTCTGGTTGAAATAGTGAAGGAATTGGAGATAATTAGGTACCTCGGAAGTTGGGATTTTGGATTACGATAAACATGTAATTTAGTTATTTTAAGCACTAAATCTAATTTAAAAATTATGAAACTCGGGAGGAGGGAGTTTTAGGATGTTTTAGACTTATGGTAATTTTCCTGGAATTTTATGATTAACAAATATTATACTTCATGTGTTAAAGGATTATTAGCCCGAATTGTTGTTTCAAATATTTGGAGGTTTTAAATTAATTATAATCAGTTAAAATTCTGGATTTAGATCTTGACTAGTAGAACATTGATCCCTGAATTTTTATAGAATTTTATGTTGAGTAAATCTAGTACTTTGTTCACAGATATTAGAAAGTGGTTTTATTGTTTAAAAATTAATTATGGATAAAATACTTGCTGGAAAATGATGAAACTTGGCCAGTGCTAATTTTAGGCCTTTATCTGCACGGCATAAATTATTTATAATTTTTGGAAGAATATTTTCTGTACTTGATTCATAAACAACAGAAGTTAGAGATTATTTCTAAAATAGTTTTCATGCCCTTTTGATGATAGAAAAATTATGATACTTAGGATTTAACCTATTGAGATAACCTACTATTTATCATAAATTTGCTGGACATCTTGCATGATTACTTAGGGTAGTTCATGTTCAAACCGGTAGCCCTTGGGATTTTCGAGGAATTTAATTAAATGCCAAATAGATTAGGAAAATTTCCATTTTCTGGATTTAGGTCATTTATATCATGGTGAGTCTCCAGTAAATAATTTAGGGCATTTGGATGAGTATTGGATCATTGCATAACCGGTTCGACATGAAGTCTAGGTCGGTCTGCATATAGCAATTGTGAAATGCAATACGACACGATCTGAGGAAGTCATTGGAGTTAATCATTTTTGTCTGGGTGGGTAATAGTGGGGGAAATCACAATAGGAAGATATAAAGAGTAGCGAGAAGTGGTGATAGCTAGAGTTAAGGGGTGCTCGGGTTCGGCGAAAGATCGCTTTTCCCGAAGAGAGGAAGGTTAAAAATCACCCTAGGATAGTCTAACGTAATATGAGAAGGGAATCGGGTTAAGGGAGATCAACCAATAACAATAAGTGCCTTGCGAAAGGGAACTTCGGGTCGTAATGCCGCCGTCTTGGTTCCTAGTGCCCCTTGAGAGCCCTTCACGGGGAATACCGGGGGCAGTCCTGGGCTAACGTAAACTGTAATAACAAACCGACAAGAGTAACTTAGTAACTAGGGCTGCACCTTTCACAAACACTGTTGGCACAGGGAGATTGATGAGAGCTTCGGCTCGGTTGGTTAAAAGACGGACGGGATGGTCCGGGGAGCTTCGGCTCAGTTGGTTTGGAGACGGACGGGATGGTTCGGGGAGCTTCGGCTCGGTTGGTTTGGAGACGGACGTTTTGGTCCGGGGAGCTTCGGCTCGGTTTTTGTGTGTTTACGAATAAACTTGCATGTGCATAAAATAGGAAAAGTTAAGGTGGTGGGTTTTACGATATCGGGGAGTTCGATTGCACCGACACCGATATCGTTGACTCGGCGAGGTGATTAGCACTTCGCCAACAGAAGTCCGGTGCGCCAGCCGGCAAGAGTACGCAGGCGTCCGCTTAGTGCACCAAGCATTGAGGCGTACGATAGGTCAGACCAGTGGTGCTTTTACTGGTTTTGAGGTGGGCGAGGCCCAACCCACCGCTTCCGTCCGCCACTACGGAGGTATCCTGGGAGGTAATGGCTCTGAAAGGGGGAACTAAAGGTCTATGTGCACAGAGTCGGGTGTGTGAGTTGCACTTGCATGTTTCATCATACCCACTAGCATGTCATAGCATAATCGATTCATTCAACCCTGACACCTAAAGTATAAGTGGTATGGGACGCTTATACATTAGGACCTGCAAAACGACCCCTTGGTCTATAAGCTTGTGGGAGCAAGTTTATAAATCAAAGGTTAATTTCAATATATAACAACCATTGCTGTTTGATAACCGACACCCCAAGGTATAAGTGGTATGGGACACTTATACGATGGGAGCCTTGCAAAAGATCCCTTTTGCTTATGTGTTCTCGCATAAGTGAAGGTTAAATTCATATATTTGCTTTTCTTACTGCTAGACCTATTATAACAATTATATTAACTGCTCACCGAATACAACTTGTTAGATTAGTTCCGCTGCCATCTGTTTTCTTGATTAATCTCTACCGTCATGTCCTTCCCTTTCTTCCTCCCCGCTCGGTACCTAGGAGCCATGGGGGAAGGGGTGGGGGATGATAGGGCTTAGTCTTTATGACTAACGGTTTTCGAACCGCATCATTTAGGGGATCGTGGAGCCCAGCATGGAGGAGCAGCCCCAGAGATCGGTGCGCCTAGAGATGGGGCAGTCTAGCTCCGAAGTTCATACAGCCGGGACCGTGAGTCTTGACCCTGAGTAGTTTCTGTTTTAGCTTCCGCATGAGTGATATTGTAGTGAGGACATGATGTATCAGGCATAAGCCCGCATTTATAGTACTCTGATGTTTTCTGTGGACACTCCCTTCGTGGAGATTTTTATTCTATATACGTGATCTATTACTGTGGACTGCATTGCTCTTACTTCATTTATTGTGCTACCTTTCAGTGATCGAATTGGCCGGCAGAATCGGCGCCTTGTGGTGATAACCCTTCAGGACGAGAAGGTGTCACCGCAAAGCGGCGACTCTGGGCCTAAGACCCCGGTGGTTGAAAAAGAAAAAAAAAAAGGGGGTCTTACACCTTCACTCAACGCTTGTGGACTTAGCATGTCTCACTCAATTCTGAACGCAGTTCGACGAATTCTGAACTAGGTTCAACAAACTCAGATTCTCAAACTCTGAGCTCAGTTCGACGAACTCTGAACTCAGTTTGATTAACAGCTTTTTACTGTTTGGCATTGAGTGTGTCTTCATCACTCAATGCCAAACTACTTAGCCATATTTCTGCACTTAGCTGTATGGCGTTGAGTGAGTCAACTCCACTCAACGCATGTGGACAGCCACATTTCCAGCTTGTCAACATTCTTCCTTTCCTCTGGCATTGAGTGAGCTTGCTCCACTCAACGCATATGGACTTAGCTATATTTTCAATTGCTCCTTGACTTCTGGAGTTGAGTGAGCTAACCTCACTCAATGCCTGTGGACTTAGGAAAATTCCTACCTTTTCAACATCTTCACTTTGTGACCACCTATCACATCACTTAGTCAATATGTCTAGACTTGTTCCATGGAACATCCTGCACATGATGTGTTGTAACCGAGAATTCGGTATCGATAGAGTTCACCCTTGGGGAAGGGGTGATCGCGCACCTACTTCTCTCCTGCAAGAAAAACAACAAGAAAAAAGAGCAGGGGACTGGAGCAAGGGCCCGGCGCGGAGGACCCACCACACACCCGGAAGATCTTTAAGCGCTTCCCCTCCTTAGCCAAATGCCAGGCTAAGGTACCTCAAAAAGCGCTAGAAGGTTAGGAGACAAGTGAGTCTGCCTTTTGAGGTACCCCTTGGGTCCTATTTATAGATTTCTGGAAACGGCCTGCAAATAGCCAACCTCCGATGTTCTGAACAGCTATGTGCAGTCCAAGTAGGTCTGCCAATAACGTAACTCCTCTGTTCTGGGGGGCTAGGGGCAGACAAATGGGCAACATGGTAAAAACACAGTATGGACCTAGACGAACAACCCTTTGAAACCACTGCTCGCCTTGGAGGGGGGGAGTGCCCAGCGGAGCTCGTGCTCGCCTCCCTGCCTTGGGCTTGGGCGAGCATGGGCTCGGACGAGCGCGGGCTCGGGCGAGTTTGGGCTTGGCCGACTCTGCTCGCTTGACGCCCATTCCCCGCTTACCGTACTCGGTTTGACGAACTCCGAGCTTGGCCCGACGAAAGCCAAGCTCGACCTAGACATCTCCCTGTCGAGCTCGCTTAGACGTCCACCCCTCTTCGTCGTGCTCGGTTCGATGAAGGCTGGACTTGGACCGGTCTAAACTGGCTCCCCTGGGGCTCTAGGCGGTCTAAACCGGTTTGTCGGGGCTCCCGTCAACCCACTCGCCCGAAATGGGGTTGTACACAATCCCCGCTCTTTGCGAGATTGGGACAAGCTCGGAAAGAAACATCCAATCCCACAGGATTCGGTGAGTGCGACGGGAGCCCGAGAGAATCTTTTGGTGGGGTCCACCAGCGGTTATATATACATGTGCCTGCATACCGAGCTGACCTTTGCCACTCCTTACTTTAGCCTCGTAACCTTGCCGAGTTTAGTTCTGCCAAAAAGGCGAAGCCCCTCCCAAAAGATGTTGAGCCCATCTATAACGAATTTAAGACAGCCCTGAATAACGGGGTCGGCTCCTCCACTCAGCCGACTCCGGAACCCAAGGGCAAAGATATTATTTTCCTTTCTGCCGACCAGTCCGGCAGAGGACATAGCGGTGAGATATCCACACAGCGGGCCAAGGATCCTCTCGACAGCCCGCAGAATCAGGCGTCCGACGTACGCCTGCGGGCCTTGCCCCCCCCCCCCCCAACTTTGGGACCATGAGGCTGGACTCGCAGAAGTCGAGGTCGCCGACTCACCCTTCTTCACAGCAGCCTCTTGCTCCTGCATCTGTGGGGGGAGGTACTGAGGTCATCCCCACCCCAAGATTTATCCGTCTCTCTCAAGAGGCTCCCCGGTATGGTCGTGGCAAGGTTTTAGGCAATCCTCCTCCTCGGGTCAACCTGGAGGAGTCGAGTTTACACGAAAGGTTTTCGAATGCCTCGAATCATGTTCGACTTTGGCGATGCTCCCCCCCCCCCTTTACTTAATACTGCAACTATTCACACAGGCCTCACCGTGGAATCTGAGGCCGACGAGTCCGCGGGCCAGGTTCGATACTCTCCCCTCCCTTCTCCACACACTCTGGACGCCTTCCTAGATTCCGAGCTAGAGGGCCCCGAATGGTCGAGGCGAGAACATCTAGTTCTCAAGAAGCTGGTGCGCGAGCTCCACGAGGTACGGAGGGACAACAACAGGCTGCAACGGGAGTGTGCGCAGCTTGCGGACATGGCGGGGGTCAGCCCGGCGTTTGAGGAGGCGTCTTCTTCCATGCTCCTGGACGAGATTGACGAGAACCTTCAGATCGTTCACAGGAATCTGGGGCGACTCCGCGAGCTTCGTGCGCGACGACCCGCGGTGATAGGGTCACAAGACTGGGGTAACTAAAGACGGCCCCCTGATGGGCCTACCGGTACTCGCTCCTGTTCTCCTCTTGTCCATGCGTGTCGGGGTTTTTTCATTTCTTCTTTGGGCCTTATTCTGATCCTTCCTGTAATAATTTGGATAATAATTTGTCTATCATTGTTAATACCTTTGAATATAACGACTAGCATCCCATCGATCTCATCTCGTCATAGCACGAGGTTAGCTCGCGACGGTCGGCGAGCTGGAGGCAGCGAGCTGGGATAGGCGAGCCGGTGTGTCCATTCGGTTTGGTCCCAACTCTGTCCCTCTATAAATAGGCCTCCCCACCAACCCCTATCATGCCTTTATTGCCTCCATACTTTTTCCCTTTGCTTACACTACCTCTGGTGCCCGCTCTTTCAGTTTCGGCAGGCATGGGTAAGGGGAACCCTGATTCTGACGGGCGGACCAAGTGTTCTCGACACTTCGTCGAGCACTGCTTCTTCGAGGGGAACACAACCACGGAAGAGCTCACCGAGTGCGTGGCTGACTACGTTCCTTCTGGCTTCACGGCTCGCCTCCCGGCTGAGCATGAGGCCATCAACTCCGTTTACCCAGACGAGCTCGCCTTCCCCATCTCGCACTTCGAGGTGGGGTTGTGTCTGCCTCTCTGGCCGAAAATCTGCCAGATGCTAAAAATACTACGGCGCAGTGCCCGCTCAGCTCAACCCAAACGCTGTCTCTATGATGGTCGTGTTCGCCTGCTACCTCCACCGGGAGCGGATAGAGTTCAACATGACGGTCTTCCGAAAGTTGTTCTCTTACAAGGCCACAACCGACAAGATCTCCTACCTCGGCGGCTCCTCTATAAAGGTTCACGAGGTCGCGAACAAACACCATAACTGGATGTCCAAGATCGTCTTTATAAAGGGAGATCTTGGCAACATCCCCTTCTCGCCCCAGTAGAAGGTCGAGGAGGTATACCGCCCCCCTCGGTATCTGGTAATGACGGCGAGCTCTATAAATTCTTCCTCCACAAGGATTTCGAGGTCGCCTACCTCCGCCGAGGCCTCGACTCTCTCCTGCACATTCCCCCTGGTGAAGGTATGCCTCGATTCCCCTTCATTTTTGTTGGGTTCGGCATAAATAATACCAAAATTTTGACTATGTTTTTCCTACAGGGGAGCGGCTCATCCCCGAGAACCCGCCTTTTGCTGACTCAGGGCTTTACACTGAACCGCTCCAGCTCGCTCGTGCGGCCGCGCTGGCTTGCCGAGATGAACAGGTAGCGTCCCAGCCCTCCTCCAGCAAGAGGCAGTTAGTCATCGAGGGGTTGGGCTCGCCTCGCCGCCCCCCGGCTCAGAAGAAGAAGAAGGCTAAGGTGGTCTCCAGGAGGGAGGGGTGGTCCCCCAAATACATGGACTCGCCTGCGACCCCTCCCGACGCCTCGCCGGAGAGCCCGCTAAAAGAAACATCGGGGAAGGATCAGAGGGCGTGTGAGCCTCCCGCCCGTGAAGTTGCTAAGGGGATTGTGCCCCGCGAGCTGGGTCTGCCCAAGGAACACCCCCTTTTCGGCATGGGGGAGAACTACAAGGACTCGGCTGGCGAGCCGATGGTTAAGTGGGATGGGTCGACCCATCAAGTCTCCATCTATACTCGCCACCCTTCTTGGGGTGCTCACCAACCTCCCACCGGCCACGCCTACGCACTCGGCTTCGGCCTCTATGGTCGTGCCGGTGTCGAGGCTTACAAAGACATGACCCCTCGCCAGTTGGGTCACGAGGGTCTGCGGGCCCATATGCGGTCCTTCAAACTGCACCACATGATGGTACGATGCGGCTTCAACCTCAGCCAGCTCCTACTGAAATCCGAGCAAGAGCGCGACGTGGCGAAGTACAAAGCTGTCGATGCGAAGAGACGGTGCGGCATTGCCGAGGATCTGCTCATGAGAGCTGCAGGCGGGCTGGTAAGCGTCGGGCACCTCCTCCCATTTTTCACTTGTACTTTTTGCGACAGTATTCAGTTTTCGATTTACAGGATGCCAAGGCCCCGCGCAAATTGCAGACTCGCGCCACCGGGTTGGAGGAAGAGGTCGCCCAACTGCGAGCTCGCCTTGCCGAGCAAGAAGCTCGCTCCGGCGAGCAGGAGACTCGTGTCGCTGATCAGGAAGCTCGTGCTACCCAGCTGGAGGCCGAGGTGGGCGGTTGAAGGAGCAAAACCAGGGGCTCCATGGTGAGCTCCTTTGGCAGGCAGAGCTTCTCCTCCCCCAGCGTGGCGGCGTGCCCCCCTCCCCTATCAGAGGTCGCGGGTCTTCGGGCGAAAAGGAGGTCACAGAGCGGCTGCGAGTTCATTCGATCGAGTCCGCCGAGTGCCTTCTAGACGTCATGATGGGAACGGGAATATTGGCGGAAGGATGCGAGGAAGTCGCGGTTCGGGACCTCATGTCAGGCCTATTCCCACCGAGCCCGCCCGGCGAGAAGGAAGATAGCTTCGCCTCGCTTTTCGGGGAGATGGACAAGGGCCAGCGGCATGGGGGCGAGTAAGGACATACGTCTGGGGAGGAGGGCGAGAGCTAACAGCATACCTTTGTAATTCCCCCCCCCCCCCCCCCGCTTTTTGTAACCTCGTCAAGGCGAGTTCTTATTTTGTAACAGCCATATTAAAGAATGAGGAACAACACTTTTATAATTTTTCTATCTTCTTTTTCTTTGGTCTTGTTTACTATGATGTACTCGTCTGGGAGCTCTCCTCCTTAGGAGACGTCACTAGGATAGAACTTGACGTTAGAATGCATGTTTAGGATTCGTACCCACGATATGGACTTGAGAGCTCGTCAGCCCTAGCTTACTCAGGAGTGAAATGTATGGCTAGAGCTCGCCTTCCTCTCGTGTCGGTGTTGAGCCAATCATCGTTGAAAATTTCATAAGTGAAACTGAAAAGGGGGGAGTGCATTGCTAGAGCTCGCCTTCCTTGCCGGACGCCGAGCACTCGGCTCGCCACCGCTCTGCCGAGCTGAGCCTGCGATCCCGGACTCGCTTGCGAGGACTTTCTCTCCCCATCCTTGGGGGGGAGGCCAAGTAACTCCCGGAGGGTAGGATCTTCCCGAGTGACTTCCAATCCTGTCAGCTAGGTGAGAGCCTGACAGCGGAATCTGCTCGGGGTCTGGGTAGACTACGTCGAGTGACATCCAGCCCTGCCAGCTAGGTGAGAGCCTGACAGCAGGATCTGCTCGAGATCTGGGTAGACTCCGCTGAGTGACATCAAGCCTTGCCAGCTAGGTGAGAGCCTGACAGCGGGATCTGCTTGGGGTTCGGGTAGACTCCACTGAGTGACATCTATCCTTGCCAGCTAGGTGAGAGCCTGACAGCGGAATCTGCTCGGGGTCTGGATAGACTCTGTCGAATGACATCCAGCCCTGCCAGCTAGGTGAGAGCCTGACAGCGGTATCTGCTCGAGGTCTGGGTGGACTCCACCGAGTGACATCCAGCCCTGCTAGCTAGGTGAGAGCCTAACAGTGGGATCTGCTCGAGGTCTGGGTAGACTCTACCGAGTGACATCCAGCCTTGTCAGTTAGGTGAGAGCCTGACAGCGGGATCTGCTCGGGATCCGGGTAGACTCCGCCGAGGGACATCCAGTCCTGCCAGCTAGGTGAGAGCCTGACAGCGGGATCTGCTTGGGTAGACTCCACCGAGTGACATCCAACCCCGCCAGCTAAGTGAGAGCCTGACAGCGGGATCTGCTCGGGGTCTGGGTAGACTCCGCCGAGTGACATTCATGCCCTTCCAGCTAGGTGAGAGCCTAACAGTGGGATCTGCTCGAGGTCTGGGTGGACTCTGCCAAGTGACATCCAGCCCTGCCAGCAAGGTAAGAGCCTGACAATGGGATCTGCTCGGGGCTTGGGTAGACTCCACCGAGTGATATTCAGCCCTGCCAGCTAGGTGAGAACCTGACAGCGTGATATGCTCGGGGTCTGGGTAGACTCCGCCGAGTGACATCCAGCCCTGTCAGCTAGGTGAGAGCCTGACAACGGGATCTGCTCGGGGTTTGTGTAGACTCCGCTGAGTGACATCCAGCCCTACCATCTAGGTGAGAGCCTGACAGCGGGATCTGCTCGGGGTCTGGGTAGACTCCGCCGAGTGACATCCAACCCTGCCAGCTAGGTGAGAGCCTGACAGCGGGATCTGCTCGGGGTCTGGGTAGACTCCGTCGAGTGACATCCAGCTATGTCAGCTAGGTGAGAGCCTGACAGCGGGATCTGCTCGGGATCTTGGTAGACTAACACTCGCACGATTCATGGAAGGGGCATAAGTACATCAAAAAGAAGCTTTATTAGAAAATGGAATACCACTTACAGGACTCAGGGGAAAAAACATTTTAAGTCGTCACCACTCCAGGTGAGACTTAGGGTCTCGCCCTCCATATTCCGGAGGAGGTACCTTCCTGATTTCAGCGCTTCCTGTACAATGTATGAGCTTTCCTAGTTGGGGTTGAGCTTTCCCACGGCGGCTGACATTCCTGCGGCATCCACCTTCTTCAGGACCAAGTCCCCTTCTGCGAACTGTTTGATCCTGACGTGCTTGTCGAAATACATAGCCATTCTTCTTTTCACTTCCTCCTGGCTGATGGCAGAGAGGTCGCGTACCTCCTCTACCATGTCGAGGGAGAGCCGCAGGTCCTCCTCATTCTCGGCTCTCCATTCCTCCCTATCTTCCCCTGCCTCGACCACCCGAGGCGTCCGGACTTTGTACTCTATTAGGAGTACTGCCTCGCACCCATGGGAGAGTTTGAAGGGAGTCTCTCCTATGGATGTGTTGGGTGTGGTCCTAAGAGCCCAGAGAACCGAAGGGAGTTGCTCCACTCAACTACCCATCAAACTCTCCACCTTATTCTTGAGGAGGTTGACGATGATCTTGTTTGCCGCCTCCACCTGCCCGTTGCTCCTGGGGTGATGAACAGAAGCGAATACGAGATCTATCCCGAGTTGCCCACAAAAGCTGATGAATTCGGCGCTAGCGAATTGAGGCCCGTTGTCCGTGACAATTGCCAAGGGCAACCCGTGCTGGCAGATGATTTCCCCCCACACAAAGTTCCTGATGACCTGGGAGGTCACCTTGGCCAACGCAGTGACTTCTAAACACTTGGAAAAATAGTCAATCATGACCAACAAGAATCTCCTCTGCCCGCTGGCCTGGGGGAAAGGCCCTACCAGATCCATTCCCCAGATTGTAAAGAGCCAGGGTGATGTGATGCTCCTGAGGTGCTGAGTTGGCTGTAATTGGAGGGGGGCGAACAACTGGCACTTGCTACACTTCCTTGCGAACTCTGCGGCGTTATGGCTCAAGGTCGTCCAGAAGTACCCTTGTCTGACGATTCTTCCTTCCAGGGTCCGACTCCCAGAGTGGCTCCCACACTCTCCCTAGTGGACTTCCTCCAAGATCCTCGGGACCTCCCTCTCAGCCACGCAACGCGCCAACATCCCTGAGAGGGTCTTCCGATATAGCTGCCTGTCTCGCACGAGATAATACGCCGACTTGTACTTGAATTTCTTCTTGTCCATCCCCTCCAGATACTCCCCTGTGGAAAGGAAGGTCGTGAATGGGTCCATCCACGAGGGGTGTTGATCTACCTCCATCAGCTCTCCCTCCTCGATGGAAGGGTGAAACAGGTCGATGATGGTACCCCCCACCCGGGGACCATGCTTTGCCAGTTGATCTACCTGCTCGTTCTCCTCCCTGGGCACGTGCCAGATGGAGAAAGTTTGAAATATACTGATGACCCCCTTCACCTTCGCTAAGTACAGCTGCAGAGTAGGCTCCCTTGCCTCAAACTCCCTATTGATCTGGGAAGACACCACCATGGAGTCAATGAGTACCTCCACATCATGCACCCCCAGCTCTCTGGCTAGGCGTAGCCCTGCGATCACTACCTCGTACTCGGCCTGATTGTTAGTGATGGGAAAGTGCACCACCACCGTTTGTTCGATCCTCGTTCCCTGAGGGATTTCCAAGATCACCCCCACCCCCGGGGAATGCCTCCCTGACGCGCCATCTACCATCACCTTCCAGGGAGCGAGGTGAGTGAGTTCTGCCTCCGCCACCTCGACCACATAGTCTGCCAGGAAATCGGTCATGGCTTGAGCCTTGATCGAGAGGCGGGGGACGAAGGAGATATCGACTCACTCAGCTCCACCGACCACTTAGCCAATCTGCCTGAATGCTCCACCCCCTCGAAGATGTTGCGGAGGGGGTGTTCAGACACCACCCGGATCGAATTTGCTTGGAAGTAAGGTCGGAGCCTCCGGGCTGAAATGACTAGAGCGAAGGCCAGCTTCTCCAAGATGGGATAGCGGAGCTCGGCCTTCCTTAACACCCGAATTACATAGTATATGGAGAGTTGCTTCTTCCCCTCCTCCCAAACCAGGACAGAGCTCAAGGCCTCTGCCCCGACCCCTAGATACAAAGACAGGTCCTCCCCCTCCCTCGGCCCTTGGAGCAGAGGGGCATGGGTCAACTGCTTCTTCAAGGCTTGAAATGCATCCTCGCATTCCTTAGTCCACTCGAACTTCTGACCCCCCCCCCCTCAAAGTTTTGAAGAAGGGGGAGCACTTCTCCCCAGCTCGGGAGAGGAACCTGCTCAATCCTGCCAGCTTCCCCGTCAACCGTTGTACCTCCTTGGCATTCCTAGGTGACCCCAACCTTGTCAGGGTTGGGCTCTACACCTGCAGGGGTGAGGAGATGGCCCAGGAACTTGCCCCTGCTCGCCCCGAAAACACACTTCAGGGGGTTCAACCGCATCTTATACTTGCATAGGGTTGCGAAGGTTTCCTCCAAGTCCCGGAGGTGAGAGTCGACATCCCGGCTCTTGATCATGAGGACATCCACATACACCTCAAAGTTCCTCCACCTTTGCTCTCGAAAGACCCTGTCCATAATCTTCTGATAGGTCGCCCCTGCATTCTTTAGCCCGAAGGGCATCATTTTATAGCAGTAGCACCCATCCCCGATGAAGGATCAAGCGCATACCCAACTGCACCAAAAGCCCGGATTGTTGGAGAGGGCGCTACTTAATTTCTTAAATAAGTAGCAAAGCGCCACGGGTCAAGTGAAGGAACGCCGGACCCAACAATCCCCCCCCCCCCCCCGACATCCAGCATAACCCGTCGACTCAAAGGTGGGGTTAACACATGGCCCACATGACTCAGAGGTGGGGTTACCACATGTCCACGGTTTGCCTGACCCGCCGGACCCACACAGGTAGAAGGGAAAAATCGAGATTTAATAGCGCCCCCCCCCCCCCCCCGGTCTTGAACCCGTAACCTCCCTCTGATACCAATTGAAGGATCAAGCGCATACCCAACTGCACCAAAAGCCCGGATTGTTGGAGAGGGAGGGAAAAATCAGGATTTAATAGCCCCCACCCCACCCCACCCCCCACCCCCCCACCCCGGTCTTGAACCCGTGACCTCCTCTAATACCAATTGAAGGATCAAGCGCATACCCAACTGCACTAAAAGCCCGGACTGTTGGAGAGGGCGCTACTTAATTTCTTAAATATGTAGCAAAGCGCCACGGGTCAAGTGAAGGAACGCCGGACCCAACACCCGATGATGAAGGAGACATCTTTGATGTCGGGAGGGTGCATCCTGATCTGGTGGTAACCTGAAAATGCATCTAGAAAACTCATTACAGGGAAACCGACGGCTGAATCAACCATCACATTGATCCGAGGCAAGGGGTGACAATCCTTGGGACATGATTTATTAAGCAAAAAAAATAAACACACATGCGCCACCGACCGTCTCCTTTTTAACCATTACTACATTGGTGACCCAGCCGAGATATTGTATTTTGGATACAAAGCCAGCCTTGAGAAGCTTGGCTACCTCCTCCCTGATCGGCTCGGCCAGCCTGTCCGCGGTGGATCTCTTCTTTTGCTAGACGGTGCGAGCTTCTGGGTCCAGGTTGAGGCGATGGCAGGCCACGTCAACATCGATCCCTGGCATCTCCGCGGTGCTCCAGGAAAAGATGTTCATGTTCTTCTGGATGCACTCCAGCACCCTGCCCTGGGCTTCTTGGGTCAGCCCCCCGCTACGTGAACCTTATCCACCCTGTCTCCTAGGGTAAAGAACCTCCATCTCGACCACCTCCTCCGCTGCCTCCAGACGGGACTGCTCCCCCCATTCTTCAATGCCCCCCCCCCCCTCTTGGGGAAAGGACTTCTTCCTCAGCCTCCTCTACGGACATCGCTTCGGCAGCCTCCTAGACTTCCTCCGCCTCCTTCACTAGAGCGCGGTTCTCCTCCACCTCCATATCCTCTCTGCCATCCTCTTGCTCCTCCTCCTCCATACTCCGCTCCATCTCCTCAGCCCCCTCCTGCCAAGATATGGAGTTTACCGACGTGATGTAGCACTCCCTTGCTATCTTGGGGTCTCCCCGGACCCGGATCTGGACCCCCTCGGCATTGAACTTTAGGCACTAGTGGAAGGACGAAGGGACGCAGCGGAAGGCACTGATGAGGAGCCTCCCGAAGATGGCATTGTAGCTGCTGGGGGCATCCAAGATGACGAACTTGCAGGTGCGGGACTGCCCCCCAGAGATACATGGAGTCCCACTCCTCCTTCGACCTCCTTCCTTTCCCCTGAGAAGCTAAATAGAGGTCCGTCCGAGGCCGGCCAGCACCCTCCTGGCCTCTACCTTCATCATGTCAAACGCCTTCTTGAAGATGACGTTGACCGAGATCCCGTTATCAATGAGGATCCGGGCAACGGTGAAGTTCTCGATTGCTTTCTGAATGACCAGCGCGTCGCAGAAGGGGTCCTCATGACCCGGCATATCCTTGATTGAGAAGGTGATCTCCTCTGGGGGTGGGGTCTGGATGTGGAGCCAACACTCCTGTGGTACATTGTGTGGAGACTTGCCTTACGGGAAGCCTCGACCTCCACCCCCCCCCCCCCCGGATCACTCTGATCCCTCCCCGGGTCCCAACATCTGCCCGGTCTTCGCACCTGTCCTCCTCCGCCCGAGGCAGAACCTCCACGATCCGCACTCCTTGGCGGTCTTGTTGTTATTGCTACTCCATGTTTCCTCTCATCTCAAGGAACTCCGGGCACGTGGTCGTTGCGTTCCCTTCCTCCTGATGGTATTCACAGTAGGGTAGCTCCACCCTAACCTCCCTCTTTCTCCTCCGTGTTGCTCTCCTCCTCTCTCCTATGGCGATAGCCATATCCTGCTCCTAGTTTGGGAAAGGTGGTCTCTGGCCTTGTCTCCCACTTGGAGGATAAAACTGGCCCTGGCCTCCCTGGAGATTATCCACCCCCTGGTGGCCTCTCCTCGGCCCTTGATCTTGCCACTTCGGCCTCCAACCTAGCCGATGGTTCGGCTCCTGACACCCCCACCTAGGCTGTTGCTGCTCCCTCTATCGAGGTTCAGCTCTCATCTCCTCCTGACCTCTACCCCCTCTGGGTCTTTCCTCCACTGTAGCCCACTTGGCTAACTTCCGGGAAAACTCCGGGTTCGACGCCTCCTCGTCGACTTCTCTTGCCGCCCTCTCCATCAACTCCTCATAGGAGAGGGGCGTCACCCTCTTCAGCTCCATTCAAAAGAAACCTTGTTATAGCCCCAGGGTGAAGGCCATCATCAGGGTATGTCCCAGCATCTCTTGGACTTGGGTGACCTCCTCCTGGAAGCGATCGACCTGGCTTCCCCAAGGTCTCGTTCACCCCCTACTTGATGTGGAACAGGGACTCCGGCTCCTTCTTCCTCCTCTTGGAGGTGGTGAACCTCAGCATGAACCCCCGGCATAGGTCCTCGAAGCAGCAGATGGAATTGGTCGGCAGCTGGTGGAACCACTCTCTCGCCTTCTCTTTGAGGGTGATGGCAAAGAGCATGCACTTGAACCCGTCTGACATCTGTCGGATCGAGACCACGTCCTCGAACCATTGGACATGCTGGACCGGATCTCACTTCCCGGTATAGTAGGACATCTCGGGCTCACTGAACCCCTCTAGAATCGGAGCAGAAGAGACTAACCCACTGGAAGGGCTGCCTCCCCCTACCGGGCGAGCTGGGGGGTCTCGCACCACCATCTCGCCGAACCTGTTGCCGCTTGCCGAGCCGGGGAAGAGCACCCGCCCGAGTAGCTCGCTACTTCTCCCTTCCTCGGCAACCTCTTTCCCAGCTCGCCTACCGGGAGCGTCCTTGCCAAGGGCTGGAGCCGTGAGAACAGGGACCGCTGGAGTAGAGCACTCGGCATGCGCGCCGAGTGCGAATCGGACCAAGCCGAGTACTTCCTGTCTAAAGTCTACGAACATCCCCACTATGGCAAGAGGGGAGGGGGTGGCGAGTCGGACCTGTCTGAACCTTGCCCTTCTCCTATCATTGAGCTCGCTGAAGATTTTCTGTACTGACCACGCTCCACGCTCACCGCACCAAAATGTTGAAACCGAGAATTTTAGTGCTGACCACGCTCCACGTTCACCCTTGGGGAAGGGGTGATCGCGAACCTACTTCTCTCCTGCAAGAAAAACATCACGGAAAAAGAACAGGGGACTGGACCAAGGGCCCTCCACGGAGGACCCACCACACAGCCGGAAGATCTTTGAGTGTTTCCCCTCCTTAGCCAAATGTCGGGCTAAGGTACCTTAGAAAGTGCTAGAAGGTTAGGAGATAAGTGAGCATGCCTTCTGAGGTACCCCTTGGGTCCTATTTATAGATTTCTGGAAACGAACTACAAATAGCCAACTTCCGCTATTCTGAATAGCTATGTGCAGTCCAATTCGGTCTTCCAACACATAACTCTGCTGTTCTGGTGGGGTTAGGGGCAGACCAATGGGGCAATATGGTAAAAACACAGTATGGACCTAGACGAATATCCCTTTGAAACCACTGCTCGCCCTAGAGGGGGGAGTGCCCAGCGGAGCTCACGCTCGCCTCCCTGCCTTAGGCTTGGGTGAGCACGGGCTCGGGCGAGTATGGGCTCGACCGACTCTGCTCTCCTGATGCCCATTCCCCGCTCGTCGTGCTCGGTTCGACGAACTCCGAGCTCGGCCCGACAAAAGCCGAGATCAGCCTAGACATCTCCCTGCCGAGCTCGCCTAGAAGTCCACCCCTCTTCGTCATGCTCGGTTCGACGAAGGCTGGACTCGGCCCGACGAAAGCCGAGCTCGGCCTAGATATCTCCCTGCCGAACTCGCTTAGAAGTCCATCCCTCTTTGTCGTGCTCTGTTCGACGAAGGCTTGACTCGACCCGGTCTAAACTAGCTCACCTGGGGCTCTAGGCGGTCTAAACTTGTTCGTCGGGGCTCCCATCAACCCACTTGCCGGATACGGGGTTGTACATGATGAGCTTAAACAACATCAAATATAACTCTGATCTTAGTGTTGATGATGATGCTTCTTTAAATCAAATCTAAGGAACATTGTGGGCAATGGACCTAACATGCCACAATCAAGAAACACTAGCGATTTTGAAAGACTATTAAACTTTTCTTTCTAAACAATATCTCGTTTCCTATGATGCAATTTAACATTTAAAGCATCTTACAGAAACACAGAAGAATCCTTACACAGAAGAATTTGTAGCTAGAGGGAGATCAAAGCACAAATCTGAAAACAATACAAACCTTCACTTTTATTGTATGGAATTATTTTATGCAGTTATTGATCTCCGACTTACTGAGTTAAATAATTACTTTGATGAGGTGGGCACTAAATTGTTTCTATGTGTAACGTCCCAATTCGCGCTAGGCCCCTCGCACGAGTTTTGAGTCGAGTGACTTGACTCGGGCTCGGGGCGCACTGGCAAAAGGTGTCAAGTGCGTTGGATGGAGTGTAGGGTTGGGTGATATCCAACGGATCGAAAGGGAATGGCCTAAGGGAAAATCGTCGAGAATACCTGGTGATTCTCGCCGATCGTCGAGTATCGATGATAATACTCAACGCTCTCAACGCCAGATTTCCGATAAGAATGGCCTAAGGGAAAATCGTCGAGAATACCTTGTGATTCTTGCCGATCGTCGAGTATCGATGAGAATACTCAACGCTCTCAACGCCGGATTTCCGATAAGAATTGCCGAAGGGAAAATCGTCGAGAATGCCTGGTGATTCTCGCCGATCGTCGAGTATCGATGAGAATACTCAACTAACTCAACGCCAGATTTCCGATAAGTTAGGCTAAGGGAAAATCGCCGGGTATCATTGTTGATACCCGACGAATTCGTCGAGAATGCCTTTACGATTCTCGCCGATCGTCGAGAATGAAAGATGATTCCCGCCAAATTTGACTTGTGCGTTTTCTTCGCCCAAGCAGATTCGCTGGCTTGCACAGGCGGACCGAACCGGGCTTCGGGATCCATGCTGGATGATTCCTTGGACCGGGTCACTTCAATATGACCCATTATGAGCGGTCCAATGGGGCGTTGACACGTGGCAGAAGATGTAACCTAATACATCGGCTTATAAAGGGACGTTAAAGCCGAACCCTAGCCTTGCGCCGATCAACCCTTGCCGTCATCGTGGATCTCACGAACCGTCGGAGCCGAGGGAAGTCGGAGCTCTTGGAGGTGGCCTTCTCTCGATCTCTCTCTCTCTCTCTTTCCTTTGCCGTGAAGAACAAGCACCAAGCAAGGGATGTCGCAAAGAAGAACGACTAGATTCATGGCCGGGAATGTTGGTACCGCCGGAAACGAGGTGAGCTTCCTCACCTCTCCCTTGGTGTTAGATCTGTAGTTATATTCTAGGAGAGATATCGACTCCATAGAGTCTTGATGGTGAAGAGGAGGTTTCTTAGGGAAAGTCATGCCTAGGTTGTTTTCTAGTCTTTTAGTCTTCTTCAACCTCTCCATCATTCAAAGTGAAGATGAGAGAGTGATTCGTATAGAAGTGCGGCTTTGTGAGAGTTGTTGGGTACATTGGAAAATGTGTACCTGATTTGAAGAAGCCCAACTTAGCTCAATGATATACATCAAGGTGTATTTGATGTTGTTTTAAGTTGACATGTGCAGGTGGAGAATTGATAAAGTATGCAGAAAAATTCTAAGTCCAAGTGTCGACACAAAGGAAGCAGTGTCGACACACAGAAGAAAATAGTCGACACAACACTGGGAAGTAGTGTCGACACATAGCAGTTAGTCTACAACTACACTGGGAAAAAGTGTCGACACAGAAGAAGTAAGTCGACACAACACTGGGAATTTGTGTCGACACAGAAAAAGAGTCGACACAACACTGGGAAATTGTGTCGACACAGAAGAAAAGAGTCGACACAATACTGGGAAATTGTGTCGACACAGAAGAAAATAGTCGACCTCAAGTTAGTCGACACCAGCAGAATGTGTCGACACATTGTGATTAAGTCGACACATTATAGCAGAGTTAAAAAAAAAATGAATGTGTCGACACCTGAAGGCTAAGTCGACACTTACTAAAGTTATGATTCTACAACAACTGTGTCGACACACAGGACTTGTGTCGACACACTGAAGAGTCGAGATCAAGTTATTTGCAGAAGAAGCTGTGTCGACTCAAAGGCAACTTAGTCGACATCACTGAAGACTGTGTCGACACCAAAGTCAATTATGTCGACACAAATAGACAGATTGTCTCGACACTTTCTAACAGACTGTTTCAACAACTTGTGATTCAAGACTAAGGCACAGGACTTGTTTGAAGACTTGACAGCTGTGGGTTATCACCGGTTTACTGAAGTTGTCAGACTTGTCAGAAAACGGTTAGAAACCGGATCAGCCGGTTACCATGAAGAATGTCTATAAATAGACAGATTCAGAAGGAGAAAATAATCAACAAGATATAGAACTGACCTTTTGAAATACATTGGATCAGAAAGTGGAGAAGGATTACAATTCTACTCATTTCAAGAAAGTGCTAGGCACTTAAGAAGATCTTCTCCGGGAGATTTAAGAAGATCTTCTCCGGGAGATCTAAGAAGACTATCTAAGGATAGATCTAAGAAGAGTTCTAATCAGAATTCAGAAGAATCATTCAAAGTTCTGGATAGAGAGAGATCAAGTCAGAATTTGAAGAAGAAGAAAGAATCCACCAGTGGATTCTCAAGAAGCTGTTTGGAATCAACTCAGCTAAGTACATTTTCAAGAAGCTTTGAAGAAGGCTAAGAAACAGTTGATTGCATCAGCTGATCAAGAATTGTCATTGTCTTTTCTCTCTCAACTTTGGCAAGACAATTAAAACAATCTTTTCTATATTTCTGTAGGATCTGTTTATACAGATCTGAGTTATAAGCCTATGTTATAAAGGCTGAGTGTAGGAGTGTTGAACTCTGAGTGGTAGGGCTGATTGCCTGAGTGTAGGAGAAGGATATTCTCTGAGTTGTAGGCCTTGGGGCAAGGCTGAGGTAGGGCAGTTGTGCCTGAGTTGTAGGAACCAGTTGGGTTCTGAGTTGTAAGATCTATTGATCTGAGATAAGTGGAAGTTTGGCCGAATCTAGCATACTGCTAGATAGGTGAAGGGGGAAAGTGGATGTACCCAGACCTTGGGGAACCACTATAAAACATAGTGCAATCTGTGATGTTTTGTTTTCTGTGATTGCTGTGTTTATTATATTAGTTATTAAATTGAATTCTGCCTAGAAGTTTTAGAAAGAAAAGCAGAACCTATTCACCCCCCCCCCCCTCTAGGTGTTTAGGCTGCCTTGAAAGTTAAACTATCAAGTGGTATCAGAGGGAGGTTCCTCAAAAAGGACTTAACAGTCTGAGGTAGATCTGATAGGCAGATTCAAGAATCAAGAAGATGGGTTCTGGAGAGAATCATAAGGAGCTAGGGTCAATGAAATTACCCATATGCAAGAAGGAAATCTTTGGGATCTGGAAAGAAAGAGTCAGATTGTTTATGGAAGCATCTGACCCAAGGATTTACATCACAGTACAGGAAGGCCCCTTCATACCAATGAAGATATCTGTTCTTGATGCAAATATCCAAACACCAAAGACTTATTCTGAAATGACCAAGGATGAAATCATCTTGGCAACCATGGACAAAAGGGCACAGAACATCATTGTCAGTGCCATAGATGATTCAACATTTCAGAATCTGATTCACTACAAGACCTCCAAGGAGATGTGGGACACATTGATTGTCTACATGGAGGGATCTGAAGAAGTAAGGCTGGACAGAAAATCTATGCTAAATCAGGAGTATGAAAGTTTTAGACAAGGAAAATCTGATAGCATAACTGAGTGCTATAAGAAATTCTATAGAATTGTGAATGAACTAATATCCTATGGAAGAGTCTTCAGTACCTATGAACTGAATGACAAATTCTTAAGATCCTTATCAAAGGATTGGGATACAAAGATCTGTGCCATAAGAGAAGTGGCAAAATTGGCAGAGATATCTCCTCCAACTCTGTTTGGAAAGTTGCTATCCTATGAAATGCAACTTATGGTAAGGAAGGAGGAGGAAAGAAACTCAAGAGGAGAGCATAGAGAAAAGACTATGGCATTTAATGCTGAAGCCACTAGAAAGAATAGGAGGAAATCACCATCTCCTCCTAAGGAAGTTGAAGAAGGTAGTTCTGAAAATTCAGATAAGGGTTCAGTCAGCTGTGATTCAGATGCAGACTTTGCTGCATTCACTAGGCAATTTCAAAGGTTCTTGAAAAAGAAGCAATGGAAGTCTAGGCCTTCCTCATCACAGCAAGTAGATGACTATTATCAGAAGAGAAGGTCATCAAGCAAAGAGAAAAGCAGGTCAAAGCCCAGCAAAGCCACTACTTCAAAGATTGTCTGCTATTGTTGCAATAGGCCTGGACATGTAGTGGTTGATTGTCCTGACAAAAGGAAGGAATCTTCAGAAAAGAAGAAGACTTATCAGAAAGGCAAGAAGGAGAAATCCTTTGTAGCAAAGAAAGATAAAAGTCTGTCAGACCAGTCAACTTCAGAATCAGGATCTGAAGCTGAAGCATATATTGGATTATATGCTGCATCTGAGGAAGAGGAGTTTATGCAGTTGCTAGACTCCATCAATGAACATCAATGCATGGGTTTGATGACAAGATCAGAAGAGGACCTATGCCAGAATCAGTCTGGTCCTAATGAGGTAAACTGTCCTTCTTGTACATCTGTTTGTAATACAAGTGAAGAATCAGCTACATCTGCATCAAGTGATGAAGATGCATCTGGATCTGAAGGAGATGTCTATCAATTGATAGACAAGTATGGGGACCTATTGCAGGCCCTTAAGAAAAGCAAGAACCTGGTTAAATCACAGGCTCAGGAAATTGCTGATCTAAGGGTTGCAACAACTGAGTTAGAAAAAGTCCTTGATCAAAAGTTAGCTGAAATTGCCAAGCTGAAGAATATAACTATTATTCAGATGGGCACAATTAATTATACTAATGATCAAGTAAAGAGTCTGGAGGACAGACTTAGAATTGAAAGGGATTTAGTGGCTAGTTACTCTAAGCCAAAATCTGTCTTACCCTTGATAGATGAATTTGTCACTCAGAAGGGTAAGGCTGGATTAGGATTTAAGGGTAACTCCAGGGCTAGCAGATTCAAGAGGAAAGGCAAAGCCCCTATTCAGCCACTAAACCTTTCAGTCCCCATAAGGTTTGGTAAGGAGAAAGTGCCTTCTAACATATATGATCATGAAGACATTCAGGATCATATTAAGACAAATGTTCTGAAGAACAAGGGTGTTAAGGCAAGCAGGCCTACCTATGGTCATAAACCCTATGGTTTTAAGAAATCAGTAGGTGAAGTTGCAACAGCACCAGCAATGAACAGAAATACTTCTGACAAGGATGTATCTAGATCTAGATACAATAAGTTTGAATGTTGGTGCTGTGGCAAGAGGGGTCATTTTGCATTGGACTGCTGGTATAACACAAGTGTTATAAAGAATAAAAGTCTACCTGTTAGAAGAGGTTATGATAACTTTATTAAGGCTAACCTGAACCAAGGACCCAAGACTTACTTGGGTTCTAAGGGTAAGTAATTCTGTATTGCAGGTGAATCCAAGTTACCATGCCCCTATATGGTACTTGGATAGTGGTTGTTCCAGGCACATGACTGGAACAAAGGGGCTGCTGAAGGAGTATTCATCTGTCAAAGATGGACATAAAGTGATCTTTGGTGGATCTGAAAAAGGAGTCATCAAAGGATTTGGTAACATCTCTTCAAACCTAATTACTATCACCAAAGTGGCCTATGTAAAAGGTTTGAAACATAATCTAATAAGCATAAGCCAGCTGAGTGATCTAGGATATGACATTTCATTTGGTAAGGATGGATGTCATATCAAAAGGTCAAGTGATCAAGAGATCATATTGACTGGGTATAGGAAGAGAAATGTGTATTGCCTTAATTTTGAATGTGAGAATAAGGCATCCCCCATTTGTCTTGTAGTTGATGACAATGCTTCTCATTGTGTTAAGTGGCACAAGAGATTGGCTCATCTAAACTACAAGACAATTGGCCAACTCTTTAGTAAAGAACTAGTGAGGAATGGGCCTCAAGTTAAGTGTATAAAGGAAGGGGTATGCTCAGCTTGTCAAAAGGGCAAGCAGACAAAAACCTCATTTCAAAGCCTTGAAAACAAGGATTCTGTGAGGTGCTTATACCTCTTGCATATGGATCTTTTTGGTCCTATGCCAGTTCACAGTCTAGGTAGGAAGGTCTACACTCTAGTGGTTGTAGATGACTATTCTAGATTTACATGGGTGTTCTTTCTGAGACAAAAATCTGAAACCCCAAGTGTATTATTTAATTTTGTAAAGCAAATTCAGAATGAACTGAATAGTACAGTGGTCAAAATTAGAAGTGACCATGGTACTGAGTTTCAATCTGAAAGCATAACAAATTTGTGTATAGACTTTGGGATTTTCCAAGAGTTCTCCTCACCTAGAACACCTCAGCAAAATGGTATTGCTGAAAGAAAGAATAGAACATTAATTGAAGCTGGTAGAACTCTATTGAGTGACACCTCTCTCCCAGAATATTTTTGGGCTGAGGCAGTTAACACTGCTTGTCATGTCATCAATAGGGCTTCTATCACCAAAGGCCACAGAAAGACTCCCTATGAGATTGTGAAAGGCAGAAAACCAAACCTATCCTATTTTAGGATCTTTGGTTGCAAATGCTATATACTTAACAATGGCAAGTCATATTTGACTAAGTTTGCTGCCAAATCCCAGGATGGGATATTTGTTGGGTACAGCACAAATAGTAAGGCCTATAGAGTCTTCAACTTAACTACTCAAGTTGTTGAAGAATCTGTGCATGTTGTATTTGATGAAACAAGATTAATCAATTGTGAGTTGTCTTGTAGATCAAATGACTCAACAGGTATAAGCAAGAAGATGGACAAGCTCTCCATTGCTGAAGCTTCAAAGGAAGAGGGAGCATTGGAAAATGAAGGCTGCTGTCCAGGGGGAGTACAAGAGATAATGGAAGCTGATGAAAACCAAGAGGAACAGCAGAATGAAGAAGCTGGAGATGCACAACCTGAAGGGAATCTACCTCCAGCTATAAGATATCTAAGAGATCATCCTACTGATCAGATAATTGGTGATCCAAGACAAGGAGTGCAAACTAGAAGCAGAAATCAAAGCACAGTTTTGCATTCTAGTTTCTTGTCCCAAATGGAACCTAAAAAGTTTGAAGAAGCTATCCAAGACCAGCACTGGATTGATGCTATGCAAGAGGAGCTGAATCAATTTAGAAGGTGCAAAGTCTGGGAGCTTGTTCCTAAACCAAGAGGCCACAACATAATTGGAACTAAGTGGATCTATAGGAACAAGCTAGATGAAAGTGGAATAATAGTAAAGAATAAAGCAAGATTGGTTGCAAAAGGATACAGGCAGGAAGAAGGGATTGACTTTGATCAAACCTTTGCTCCAGTAGCAAGGCTGGAGGCAATCAGAATGTTCCTTGCCTATGCAGCCTACCAAGACTTCAAAGTATACCAGATGGATGTGAAGTCAGCATTTCTGAATGGTGATCTTAAAGAAGAAGTATATGTAGAGCAGCCATCAGGTTTTGTAGATCCTCTTAAACCTGATTCTGTGTATAAGCTTAGGAAAGCTTTGTATGGGTTAAAACAAGCTCCAAGGGCTTGGTATGAAACCCTGTCTACCTTCCTCATTGAGAATAAATTCTCAAGAGGAAAGATAGACAAAACTCTATTCCTTAGGGAATCCAAAGGAAAGATCATCTTAGTCCAGATCTATGTTGATGACATAATCTTTGGATCTACTGAAAACAACCTTTGTAAAAAGTTTGCCAAACTTATGCAAGGGAAGTTTGAGATGAGCAGTATGGGAGAACTTAAGTTCTTCTTGGGACTCCAAGTAAGACAGACTGATGATGGATTGTCCATATCCCAGTCTAAGTTCACCAAGGAATTAATTAAGAAATATGGTATGGAGTCATCCTCCTCCATGAGAACTCCTATGGGCACAAGTATGCCAATATGCAAAGATGAGGCAGGTAATCCTGTTGATGAATCATTGTATAGAGGAATAGTTGGGTCTCTACTATATCTCACTGCTAGTAGACCTGACATTATGTATGCAACATGTGTCTGTGCTAGGTACCAAGCCTGCCCTAAAGAATCTCATTATACTGCAGTCAAAAGGATTCTGAGATATCTAAAGGGCACTCCTACTCTAGGTCTTTGGTACCCTAGGAATAGAGATTTTCAACTAACAGGCTATTCAGATGCAGATTTTGCAGGATGTAGAGAGGATAGAAAGAGTACTACAGGTACTTGTCAATTCCTGGGAGGAAGACTAATATCTTGGAGTAGTAAAAAGCAGACTAGTGTGGCAATTTCCACAGCTGAGTCAGAGTATATTGCTGCTGGAAGCTGCTGTGCACAGCTATTATGGATGCAGCATCAGCTTAAAGATTATGGTATTCAGGTAAGTAGAACACCCCTTTTATGTGATTCTAAGAGTGCTATTTCTATTGCTAATAATCCAGTTTCTCATAGTAGAACTAAGCATATAGAAATCAAATATCATTTTCTTAGAGAACATGTAGAAAAAGGTGACATCTCATTGGAATTTGTAAAAACAGATTATCAAATAGCAGATGTATTTACTAAGCCTTTAGATGAAACCAAATTCAATAAATTCAAAATTGAATTAGGTATGTTAACCATTGATTAATGTATTAAACAAAATCATTAACAATGCTATTGAAATGGTTTATAAGTAAAAGTAGTAACAACATAATCAAGTGTTAAAAAGGACACATTGAAGTTACAGAAATTGGCTAAGTAAGAATGTGTCGACACATTCAGTAATAATGTGTCGACTCAGAGAAAGTATGTCGACAAGTCAGAAATATTGTGTCGACATAGAGAATATGTGTCGACACTTAAGAGTTTTATTGTCGACTTAACCAGAGATGTAATGTCGACTCAACCAGAATTATGGTGTCGACACTTACAGAATATGTGTCGACACTTGTCCTTAGTGTCGACACAGAATTTCTGTCTTTCTACTATGTATCCACGGTATCGACATAACCACAAGTTGGTGTCGACACATAGTAGGCTGAAGAAATGTCGAGTTAATAGAAGTTTGTGTCGACACATTCCGTCTGTGTCGACACATTTAGACTGTTTTTGGCGCCTTTTGAACTTCTTTCAACAGAAGATATAAATAGGTCAAAAGCTCTTTGTGTCGACACGCTTTCAAGGTTTTCGAGACTCAAACCCTGTGTCGACAGTCTTTCTTTCTCTCTTCTCTCAAGCTTTCTCGACACAACGATGGCGCCAATGATTGAAGATAACATCAATGAAGGATATGAGTTAGTGCGCCAGGCCTTTGCAGAGGCGCCGCCTGATGTTCAAGGAGTTATCACCCTTCTCTCTGCATCAGGGTTAGAATTTCTCATTTCAGAACCAACTAAGATCTGGAAGAAGGAGGTGCACGAATTCTTTATCTCTGCATCAGTCCATTCTACTGGCCTCAAGATTAAGTCTACTGTTCAAGGGAGTAAGGTAAAGATTAACCAAAGAAGTTTAAGAAAGATCTTCCAACTGCAAGTAGTTGAGAATGAAGAGGAAGTTCCTATATCTAAGACAAGGGAAGCCCTTCAATGGTGTGGACTGGACCAAGGATTGAAGATTGGCGCTGCCTTCAACAGGAAGGGTATGAATCAACAAGGGAAATTCTTGTTAGAAGTAGTTGGAAAAGTAATCCTCTGCAAGACAGGTGGACATGATAGGATTTCTGCCTATATGTTCAGCCTGATGACCAGGATAGTTTTTACTATTCCTACTGATTGGTCAGGAGTGCTCTTTGACAAGATCAAAGAGGGAATCAAGAAGCCTAACATGGCTAGGATCATGAGCCTGTACTTCACTGGAGTGATTCCTGAAGTGATGCAGCAGCTGCAAGGGAGTAAGATTAATCATATGAGAAGAATGGATATGAGACTCTTCTCAAGATGGGATAGGGTGCTGTCCAAGGATGTGCCTGAAGAGAGCAGGCCAGACACACCTGTGAAATCCCCTACAGAAAATCAAGAATCTGAACAAGTACAAGAAGATCCACTGAGGACACAGCTTGACTCAACTGTGATCCAGGAAGTATCAACACCTGCACAGATGCAGGGGGAGCCAGTTTCCACTTCTGCTCCAAAGGTATCTACTCCTGCTTAGGTATAGGGGGAGCTAATGTATTTTACTATAAAAGACATTGCTCATATTCTTATTACTGCACAGGTTCAGAGGGAGCTAGTGTTCACACCTACTCCTGCCACTACAAATATTGAGGTGCAAGTCCAAGAGGAAGCACAGTTAAACATATCTCAAGATTTAACTGCTGCAGAAGTGACCACTCAACTGGAATTTACTATGGAGGAGTTATTCCCAGATGTTGATACTGCTGCTGATAAAGAAGGAGGTGGACCAGATATTGAGAAGTCCATAGGAATGGACATTGATCAGGAAGCTGCTGTGGAAACACAGGTTGAGGATGAGCCAGTGGATGTTGAAGCTGAGCAACAACTCCCTGGAACAGATACAATTCATCATCCCCAAGAAAGAATTCATGTAGATACTTCCTCTGAAACAGAAACTGAAGAAGCCAGGGTGGCAAAGAAAAGAAAACTTGTTGTCTTTAAGAGAAGAAGCAAGAACTATAAGCAGGCATTACAGACCACAACTCCACAAGTTTCTCCAGCCTTTGATTACAATAAATTTATGGTAGATCTTCAAGTAAAATTGGATGACCAAAGGATGGCTCTGGAGAGGTATGTTGATGAAAATAGCAAGTCAGTTCAGTTTGACTTAGCTCAGGATATCAAGTCCATCCAATTTCAAGTCAACCTGCATAAGACTGAAATGACAGATTGCTTCCACAAGGGTGGCAATGCTGTAGTTTATCTGGCTAAACAACAGGAGGCTATCTCTACAAAGGTGGATGATATTGCTTTGAAGCAAAGTTATGTTCTGGAAAATCAAATCAGAATGAATGAAAATTTAACTGAATCTCATAATGAGATCATTAAAGAGGTGAAGAAGATTGTTCCAGGTATGCCTGCAGATAGAGCCAAAGAAATGGAAGAATTTGATAAGAATTTTCAGGCTGCTATTGCATCTGTTAAGACTGCCATCACAACCTCTCAAAAGGAAATATCTGAAAAGCTTCAAAGGTTAAGACCATTTTTCAAAGAGGGAGTGAATTATTTGGATGGCCAAATTCGATTTCAAAAGGAAGATTTAAGAGATCATGTATCTAGAGAAGCCATAAAGGGGGAGAGGATGCTAATTCATGCCGGCTCTGAGCACGCCAAGTGGGTGACCAATAGCATTCGAGCCACTTTGGGATATCCCCCATTGTGTGATGATGCTATGGTAGCTGAGTCAGGATTACAATCTAATCTACTTGAAGGCAATCAACCTGAGGTTGCCCAAGTCATATACCCCCTCCAGATTTTGATTTGATTGATCAGAAAGTTCAAGAAATGTATAGTCCTCCAAAGGAGGTTACTAACATTGTCTTTGGAAAGGTTGATAAGCCTGAGGCTACTCTGAAAGAACAGCAGGATGCTCTATTGGCAAAGAAGAAATTCAGAGAGCAGGCTGTACTGAAGCCAGATTATGAGCAGTGGAGTCCTACTTCAAGGAACATCATACTCACTGCATGGAAAGCTGTACAGGATAAAGTTCATGAGAGAGGGAAGTGGTACAATGAAATTGAATGGCAGAAGTATGAGGCGAGGCAAGAGGCAATTGTACAATTCAGAAGGAAAGCCAAGCTGGGAAGACTGCCATCAGATGCTAAGGAGCCAAGCAAATACTTCCCAAAGCCTTTTCATTATTTTGAAAGGCAAAGGATCAAGGAAGAAGCTCAGAAGAAGGCTGATCTTAAAGGAAAGAAGATAGCTGAAGAATCAGAAGCTCCTGTGACAGCTACAATTCAGTCTGGCAAAGGGATTATGATTAGAGAGCCTGATCAATCCTGATTTTGTTTTAAATATTTTGTAATATTGTGATGTAATCATCAAATGTAAAACTTTGTAATCAAACATTACCCTGTTATAAACAAAATGTTGTTTGGCATATTATAATGTGCATTCTGTGATGATTGATTCTGAATTATTCTATGTTATGTTTTGTTTATATTTAAAGTATTCCTGCTATGTCATTAATCATCATTTAGTACTGTTTATAAATGGTGTATATCATTGGCTATAGGGGTTATGACTTCTCCAAATAGGGGGAGATTGTTGGGTACATTGGAAAATGTGTACCTGATTTGAAGAAGCCCAACTTAGCTCAATGATATACATCAAGGTGTATTTGATGTTGTTTTAAGTTGACATGTGCAGGTGGAGAATTGATAAAGTATGCAGAAAAATTCTAAGTCCAAGTGTCGACACAAAGGAAGCAGTGTCGACACACAGAAGAAAATAGTCGACACAACACTGGGAAGCAGTGTCGACACATAGCAGTTAGTCTACAACTACACTGGGAAAAAGTGTCGACACAGAAGAAGTAAGTCGACACAACACTGGGAATTTGTGTCGACACAGAAAAAGAGTCGACACAACACTGGGAAATTGTGTCGACACAGAAGAAAAGAGTCGACACAATACTGGGAAATTGTGTCGACACAGAAGAAAATAGTCGACCTCAAGTTAGTCGACACCAGCAGAATGTGTCGACACATTGTGATTAAGTCGACACATTATAGCAGAGTTAAAAAAAAAATGAATGTGTCGACACCTGAAGGCTAAGTCGACACTTACTAAAGTTATGATTCTACAACAACTGTGTCGACACACAGGACTTATGTCGACACACTGAAGAGTCAAGATCAAGTTATTTGCAGAAGAAGCTGTGTCGACTCAAAGGCAACTTAGTCGACATCACTGAAGACTGTGTCGACACCAAAGTCAATTATGTCGACACAAATAGACAGATTGTCTCGACACTTTCTAACAGACTGTTTCAACAACTTGTGATTCAAGACTAAGGCACAGGACTTGTTTGAAGACTTGACAGCTGTGGGTTATCACCGGTTTACTGAAGTTGTCAGACTTGTCAGAAAACGGTTAGAAACCGGATCAGCCGGTTACCATGAAGAATGTCTATAAATAGACAGATTCAGAAGGAGAAAATAATCAACAAGATATAGAACTGACCTTTTGAAATACATTGGATCAGAAAGTGGAGAAGGATTACAATTCTACTCATTTCAAGAAAGTGCTAGGCACTTAAGAAGATCTTCTCCGGGAGATTTAAGAAGATCTTCTCCGGGAGATCTAAGAAGACTATCTAAGGATAGATCTAAGAAGAGTTCTAATCAGAATTCAGAAGAATCATTCAAAGTTCTGGATAGAGAGAGATCAAGTCAGAATTTGAAGAAGAAGAAAGAATCCACCAGTGGATTCTCAAGAAGCTGTTTGGAATCAACTCAGCTAAGTACATTTTCAAGAAGCTTTGAAGAAGGCTAAGAAACAGTTGATTGCATCAGCTGATCAAGAATTGTCATTGTCTTTTCTCTCTCAACTTTGGCAAGACAATTAAAACAATCTTTTCTATATTTCTGTAGGATCTGTTTATACAGATCTGAGTTGTAAGCCTATGTTATAAAGGCTGAGTGTAGGAGTGTTGAACTCTGAGTGGTAGGGCTGATTGCCTGAGTGTAGGAGAAGGATATTCTCTGAGTTGTAGGCCTTGGGGCAAGGCTGAGGTAGGGCAGTTGTGCCTGAGTTGTAGGAACCAGTTGGGTTCTGAGTTGTAAGATCTATTGATCTGAGATAAGTGGAAGTTTGGCCGAATCTAGCATACTGCTAGATAGGTGAAGGGGGAAAGTGGATGTACCCAGACCTTGGGGAACCACTATAAAACATAGTGCAATCTGTGATGTTTTGTTTTCTGTGATTGCTGTGTTTATTATATTAGTTATTAAATTGAATTCTGCCTAGAAGTTTTAGAAAGAAAAGCAGAACCTATTCACCCCCCCCCCCCCTCTAGGTGTTTAGGCTGCCTTGAAAGTTAAACTATCAAGAGTGAATAAGGGTGGACGAATGTCTGGAGGAGTTTTGGGAGGTCGGTGTAAGAAGGAAGATGAACGGATGTCGTTCATCTCACCTTAAGATGCGTGCAGAAATATGACTTCTGCACGCAGCGATCTTCGCCGCCAGTTTCGAAGGCATTCTGTTCATATCTGGGTTTTCGACTCAACACGAAAGTCTTAGCCCTCGAAGATACCTTTCCAACGAGTGGTTGCACGTTTCCAGGCAATACCTGTATCCACGGGAAAGTCCGTTCGAGTCTGCTGCGTTTGGGGGAAATATGTCCAGGAAATCTGTATCATGTACGCAGCAGACTTCGAGTCAAATTTCTGATGTGATGCGACCAGATCTGGGCTTCCGACTCAACATGAAAGTCGTAGCCCTCGCGAATACCTTTCCAACGAGGGGTTGAGCGTTTATAGCAGATTCCTGTAGCTCCAGGAATTCCAGTTTTGGTGGCAAGCTATATAATAATAATGTTCATGTTAACTCATGGTTAAGTGTACTCTTGTGAAAGTTATGATGTGCAATTTATATCGTTTGGCTCCTTTGATTATGATTCTATAGTTAACCTTATGAATGTTGTGCTCAACATTGGTAGCCATCTATGTTAATGGTGATGTGAATTGAGATAGGATGGCTAGTGATCAATGGAGGTTGAGCTTGGTTGTAGATTATATATATCCTGTGATGAATTGAGGTGATCAATTGAATAGATAGTTGTGAATGAGAGGAACTCTATTGGGAGAGTATTTTGTACCCGGGATCCGAGCCTAATGGGTTTTATTGATAACCGATGCTTAGAGATGTAGTCTCCCTACGGGTAGCATCGAGTGAGTTGTGATGGTGCATGTGGTGTGCGACGACTCGATGTGTCGCTGAGAGGTCTAAGTTGTTAGCCTAAATCACCTAGAGGGGGGTGAATAGGTGAAATGCGTGTCAAATGCGGAATTAAAAACTAACACAGCAAATATCAAGCAATCACAGAAGACAAGAGATTTATAGTGGTTCCCCAACCTTGGGTACGTCCACTTTCCTCACCGATCTAGCAAATTACTAGACTCGGCTACTCCACTATCTCGGATTGAAAACAATCCTACACCTCGGAACCACGTTCCTACAAATCTCGATCCCAAAACGGATCTACAAAAACTCGGAAGACAAAACTTCCTACAAGTCTCGGAGAAGAATCTCCTACAATGAAATTTGGTTTGAAAATAAAAATCAAAACAATAATCTCAGATCTGGATCTTTGACGGTCTTCTTCTTCAGGAACTTCGGCTTGATCAGAAAAAGGTTGAAGATGACCTGAGAGAGATCCACGAGTCTGAAAACTAGAACCACCTCGATCGAGAAGAGAGATCTGAAATATTTGAGGCTCGGCGAGATCGAGTGATTCACTTTGTCTGGATCGCTGGAGAGAAAGTCGTTGAAGACGAAGATCGGCGATCCAAAGTTTTTCCCGTGAGCAACACTGGCGGCGGCGTGAGAATTAGGGTTCACGGAGTTTTCTCTTTCCTTAAAAAATATATCTCTGTAATCTCTTGATCATAAGTCAATTCTGAAAAGACTATTTATAGGTGGGTTCCAACGGTCATAACGTTGATTAATGATGACACGTGGACCAATCAGATTTGACAGATTCAAAATACTTATGATGAAAAAGGACTTAGAATAATTCTGGAGAAGTTGACTGCGATACTCGAGTAATAGAGGATATACACGAGTATGGAGAGATGGATTACTCGAGTAGCAAGAGGCAGTATACTCGAGTATAGAAAGAGAGAATTACAGGAGAGAAGAAAGAATTACTCGAGTATCAAGAATGGTATACTCGAGTATCAGAAGTGTATACTCGAGTAATAGAAAAGTATACTCGAGTATCAAGACGATATACTCGAGTATCAAGACGATATACTCGAGTATCAGAAAATATACCTGAGAAACGTTTATATCAGAGTCAATTACTCGAGTATGGAAGAAAGTACTCGAGTATCAAAGATCAATTACTCGAGTATGAACATACTTACTCGAGTATCAGAAGATATACTCGAGTATCAACAGACTTACTCGAGTATCAGAAAACACTTACTCGAGTATAGACAGACTTACTCGAGTATCAGAAGATATACTCGAGTATCAACAGACTTACTCGAGTATCAGAAAATATTTACTCGAGTATAAACAGACTTACTCGAGTATCAGAGTATATACTCGAGTATCATAAAGCACTTACTCGAGTATCAATATACTTACTCGAGTATCAGGAGATATACTCGAGTATCAGATTATATACTCGAGTATCATAAAGCACTTACTCGAGTATCAATATACTTACTCGTGTATTACAAGGAAATACTCGAGTATAAAAGACTTAGGAAAATTCTAAGAGGAAATTTGCTCCAATGCTTCTGTCCATCAATCCAAGTGCATGAAGGAAGTGTATCCCAATAGAGAGGCTATACATGGGCCAACACTTTGGATCACACAATGAGGAATTACATTGTATGGTCCTGTGTTTGGTGACCCATTATAGACTGACATTGGTCTACACTTGGCAATTAGAACCTGCACACATACAACTTAAACACAGCATCAAATACACCTTAATTCATCTTAGTTCAAGGTCTGACCTCCTACAAATCTGAGGCATTGTGGAGACAAATCCCAACAATCTCCCCCTATTTGTAGATGTCAGCACTCTCTATACTAAGGTGAATTACTTAAGAGTAAAAGAACAGCAAGCATATAACAGGAGAATAAGCTTAACTAAAGCAAAGTAAACAAAATATGGCTATAATCAGAATTAAATATATATATATGAGGCAATGTTTTTAAAACACATAAACAAAATAGTCCAAGTCCACTTTCTCAGATCCACTCAAGAAGGAGCATCCTTGTGCATCCTTTCCCTTTTGAGCTGTTGCCTCTCCAGATAGCTGTAAGGCTTTGGGAAATAGGTTCTGGGCCTGGGAGGAGCAGCAGGGTTGTTGTGTCCCCAGTTTCTGTCATGGAGTCTGATTTTAATCTGAGAAGCTTCATATGCTTTCCACTCTGAATAGCTGTAATGATTGTCTCTGTTTTCACCAAGATCTGTCACTAATTTCAGGGTATCAAGAATAAGGGATTTGGAGGTTGGACTCCAGACCTCTGAGTGAACAACTGCTGGATCTCTTCTGGGTTCAGAACGACTTGCAGAAGTACCTTCACCATACTTTCTTTTCCTTTTAGATGGACCTTGAGAACTGGAAACAAAATCATCTTGCCACAAGTCAGAGTAGTTAAGAGGAGGCTCAGTCAGATCACCTTCAGGTCTAGGAGAGAAGACTGGCACACCACTTTCTGGAATGGTAGCTTGGACAGGGGCATCTGCAGAGGGTTGCTCTTCAAGAGGATTTAGGTGATGAGGAATGATGGCTGGGTTGAGCTGAGCATTGGGGAAGTTCATATTATGCAGCCACACAGCAGTATCATATGTATAAAACTTTACAGATTGTAGTTGAGAGAGAATGTCTGCTTTCATTTCCTTCACAATTTCATCCACTGTTGTTTGAGCCTGTTTAGAGAGAGTTTCAACTTGTTCCTTTACAGCTATTTGAGCTTGCTCATTTAGTTTGTCCACTTGTTCTTTTACAACCTTCTCCCCCTTGCTGATATCTATGTTTAGCTTTGCAATCGCTTCATCTTTGAAGGTGCTCACTTCATTACACACTTTCACAACATTCAGTTCAGCTCTCTCATCTAGCTTGAGCTGGTTATGAGCTACTGTCTCAGCCTGATTTCTTAGCTCACCAATGCTTGTAATGGTGTGGTCTATGGCCTTGCCTCCAATTTGAAACAGCCTTTTTAACTCATCAGTATTTGCTTGAATCTCAGCAAAGCCTCTGCTCATCTCTGTTTCAAGAGCGGAGACCTTGGATGTTACTGATTGCAGAGAGGCATCAAAGTATTCTCTCTGTTCTTTTAGCATAAGCTCTATCTTGCTGATAATATCTGAGGATGAAGAGGAGGGAGCTGAGGTTGTATCAGGAGCTGAAGCAGCAGGGGCAGGGGCAGAGGTAGAAGCAGAAGCAGTCCAAGGAGGGATTTCTGAAATTACCACAGAGCTGACTGCTCTCTTGAATGGAACTGGTTCAACATCTTCTTCTGAGGGTAGGAGAGAGGGCATGGAGAAATCCAAATTCTTCAGAGGTGCCTCCACAGGATCTGGAGACATCTCATCATCAGACAGGAGAATATGAGCTGATGTACTAGGCTCATTCTCAGGAGAATGGACTGGAGATCTTGCAGGAGATGGAGCTGGGGTTCTAGCAGGAGACTGAACTGGAGTTCTAGCAGGAGAGTCATTCTGGAAGAGAGGGGCATCTGAGCTGAGCTCATCAATGAATTTGTTGATATCCTCAGCTGTAGACAGAAGTGTTGCTGAGTCTGGAATCTCTGAGTCTGCATTTGCTGATTGAATATCTGCTGGATGAGGAGAGATTGGAGGAGTAGGAATTCTTACTTCTTCTGTTTCTGGAATTACTGATGCTGAAGAGACCTGATTCTGAGGAAGAGAAGAGGCAGGCTCCCCCTCAATTGCTGCACCCAGAGTGTCAGCAATTTGATGTTGAGGAGGAGATGGGGTCCTGATGACAGCTTGCTGTCTGGAAGTTTGGGCAGGGTTCATGATCTTGAGGTCATACCTCTGAATGGATGATATTGAGACTTTCTTCATGTGGTGAAGAGGAGTCCCTTTAGAGAAGTCAAACACTGTTGGATTAATCTCATGGAGGAGGAGGGAGATAATCCTGGCAAAGCTGGGATGTTTGACGCTTTCTTTGATCTTATCTAGTATCATCATTCCAAATTGAAACTTCTTCCTGCAGACAATAGCTTGCATAACATCAAAAAGATTTTGTGATACATCTCGAATGGAGTAAGTCTTGCACCAGAGGATTTTGGCAATGATGTCAACTAGAAACTTCCCTTCTGGATTGAACAGAGAGCGGTTCAGGGTTTCACCTCCACCTTCTGGATCTCGACCACAGAATAAGGAGGTGCGGTCGGCATCTGCCTTGTCTAAATCATCTTCTTCGTCGACCACCGGCATCCGAAGCAGAGTGGCGACAGAGGTTTTATCTAACCGAATATCAACTCCCCTTACCCTTGATTTCAGAACTGTACCATTGTGCCTAATCTTCAAGTTTTTGTAGAACTCTTCAACATCAGACAGCAAAAGGCGGCATGGTTCTTGAAGAACGAAGGTTAATCCGGCCGTATCCAGGAGAATCAGAAGGTTCTTGAAATCATCGGAGATATCTTCTATGCCATCAGTTACTAATTCCAAGCCGATTCCAAACTTGGAGGAGGGAGGAGCCATCAGCGAATCTTCAATGAGGACGACGGAAATCTGCGGCGTCGGAAGATGAAGAACAGGGTTTCGGGAATACGAACAGCCGACGGCTACTCGAGTGAATGAGAAGTGGAAAGGACTTTGTCGTTTTGAATATATATATAAATAATTCTAATTAGGTTTAAAAACGAATTAAGGAAAAGACATACCTGAAGAGGCGGCAAATTAGTTGTGCGAATTGAGATTTTGAAAAATTCCAGAGAAATTCGATTACACGAGAGGAGTTTACGGCATACACGAGTAATCCTTAACATATACTCGAGTATGGACTGAGTATACACGAGTATTAAGTTTAGACGGATTTTTCCATACTCGAGTATAAGAAATTCATACTCGAGTATCAATCTGATTACTCGAGTATATGAAGTTCAATACACGAGTATTAAATTCTGAAGACTTTTCATACACGAGTATAAGGAGTGCATACACGAGTATTGATTTGATTACTCGAGTATTTTTGACTTGTTACTCGAGTATTCACTATTTCACTCGTGTAAATGTAACTATTCTCGAGTCTCAAATTTCTTGAAGGAATTTTCACTAAGCAAAAGAAAAAAATGTACCTCAGAGTATCCAACATTTCTGACCTCTTCTAAATTTCTGAGTCCATCATTGGTCTTCTTTGTTAAGCAGTCCAAGCTCAGTTTTGAAGAATGAAAACTTGGACTCATCCAGCGGCTTGGTGAAGATATCTGCAACTTGCCTGTCTGTGGAGACATACTGTAGATCTATATCTCCATTTTCCACATGCTCCCGGATGAAATGGTAGCGAAGCTCTATGTGCTTGGTCCTGCTGTGGGAGACTGGGTTGTTGGCTATTGCAATTGCGCTGGAAGAGTCACAGAACAGTGGAATGTTCTGGAACTTCATGTTGTAATCTTCAAACTGATTCTTGATCCACAAAAGCTGTGCACAACAGCTCCCTGCAGAGATGTACTCTGATTCAGCCGTTGAGATGGCTACACAGTTTTGCTTCTTACTGCTCCAGGAAATGAGTCTCCTTCCGAGGAATTGGCAAGTCCCGGAGGTGCTTTTCCTGTCGTCTTTGCTTCCTGCAAAATCTGCATCTGAAAATCCAATTAGTTCACTATCATTACTTCTTGGGTACCATAAGCCAAGATTTGGTGTTCCTTTGAGGTATCTCAAGATTCGCTTTGCAGCGATGTAGTGAGATTCCTTAGAGTTCACCTGAAATCTAGCACATACACATGTCGAGAACATGATGTCTGGCCTACTTGCAGTAAGGTAGAGCAAGGACCCAATTATGCTTCTGTACTTGGTTTCATCAAAAGGTTTCCCTTTCTCATCCTTGTCCAGAGACATAGCTGGGGCCATTGGAGTCCTCATAGAGGTTGCATTCTCCATTCCGAATTTCTTAAGCAGCTCTTTGGTGAACTTGGTCTGAGAGATGAAGATTCCATCCTCAGATTGTTTCACTTGTAGCCCTAAGAAATACTTCAGCTCTCCCATACTGCTCATTTCAAACTTCCCTTGCATAAGTTTAGAAAACTTCTTGCAGAGGTTGTTATCTGTAGAGCCAAAAATGATGTCGTCGACATAGATTTGCACTAGCAAAATCTTGCCTTTTATTTCCCTAAGAAATAATGTCTTGTCTATCTTTCCTCTTGTGAACTTGTTCTCAAGAAGAAAGGTAGACAGCGTCTCATACCAAGCCCGAGGGGCTTGCTTGAGACCATATAGTGCTTTTTGTAATAAATACACATAGTTAGGAAGGGTTGGATCAACAAAACCTGGGGGTTGCTCTACGTACACTTCTTCCTTAATGTTACCATTTAGGAAGGCGGACTTCACGTCCATTTGATAGACGGTAAAGCCCTTAAGTGCAGCGTAGGCAAGAAATAACCTGATTGCCTCCAGTCTTGCTACTGGAGCATAAGTTTGGTCGAAGTCGATCCCTTCCTCTTGACGATATCCCTTGGCGACAAGTCTGGCTTTATTCTTTATAATTGTTCCGTCTTCATCCATCTTGTTCCGGTAGACCCACTTTGTCCCGATGACGTTCTTATGCTTGGGTCTAGGAACAAGTGTCCAGACTTTGCATCTTTTGAATTGATTTAATTCTTCTTCCATGGCTAGAATCCAGGATGCGTCGGAGTTGGCTTCCTCAAATTTCTTTGGTTCAACCTGTGAGAGAAAGCTTAAGTGTAAATTCTCGTTAGTTGTACCTCGACGAGTTCTGACACCATCCCGAGGATCTCCTATGATTTGGTCAGCAGGATGATCCTTCAAGTGTCTGAACTCTAAAGTCCTTGCATCTGGGATCTCTTCAGCCACTGGAGTTATATCTTCAGCTGGGATGTCTTCTTCATCTTGATCATCTCCCTCTCCAAAGGTGGTTGTAGAGGGGATCTTGATGAACGTCTCATCTTTATCTTTAATGGGTTCATCCAAGCTGAGTTCTTTCAACTTTGTACCTGCATCTACAATAGGCACACTAGACGAGTTGCTTTGCAACAGACTCGTCTCATCAAATACAAGATGTATCGACTCTTCCACAACCAGAGTTTTTCTATTGAAAACTCTATAGGCCTTACTATGGCTACTATAACCTACGAAAATACCTTCAAAGCTTTTCTCGCTAAACTTTGTAGTGTGATACTTGCCATTGTTAAGTACGAAGCACTTACAACCAAAGATTCTAAAGTATGAAATGGTTGGTTGCCTGCCTTTTAGAAGTTCGTAAGGAGTCTTATCATGGTCTTTGTTGATGAGTGCTCGATTTTGCATGTGACAAGCGGTGTTGACGGCTTCAGCCCAGAAATACTCCGGAAGTGAGGCATCACTCAACATGGTCCGACAAGCCTCTATGAGTGTTCTGTTCCTTCTCTCAGCCACTCCATTTTGCTGTGGAGTGCGGGGAGAGGAAAACTCATGAAAGATACCTTGACTTTCACAAAATTCTGTCATGGCTCCAGACTTGAATTCCGTTCCATTGTCACTTCTGATTTTGACTACGGAACAGTTGTATTCATTCTGGATTTGCCTGACAAAGTTAGTGAAAATACCGAAGGTATCTGACTTGTGTTTCAGAAAAAACACCCACGCAAAGCGCGAGTAATCATCCACAATAGCCAACGTATATTCCTTACCTCCCAAACTTCTAACTTGCAGTGGACCAAACAAGTCCATGTGAAGAAGCTGTAAACTTCTATTGGAATCCTTGCCTATTATGCTTTTGAACGAGCTTCTTGTTTGCTTGCCTTTGATACAAGCGTGACAAGGACTGTCCGTAACGCACTTGACCTTGGGTGCATCACGCACTAAGTTTTGAGAGAATAATTTATTAATAGTTTTGAAATTAATATGTGCTAGTCTCTTGTGCCATTGGTCAGCGAGAGATGCACTACTTTTTGCCAAAAGACACACTGGTGTCGAAGAGTCTATACAAATAAAATTTAAACAGAAAATATTTCTGCTTCGAGTGCCTGATAAAATAGTTTCCATATTGTTAACCGATTTTATCAAACACTTGTCAGCATGAAATTCAACTACGTATCCTTTGTCGCATAGTTGGCTTATGCTGATGAGATTGTGTTCCAATCCTTCAACATAGGCTACATTCGAGAAGGATACGCTACCGTTAGAAATCATACCATAGCCTTTAGTGATTCCTCGATCTGAACCTCCAAAGATGACCTTTGGTCCGTCGCAGACTGAGGTGTAGTTTAGTAGTAGGCTCCTTGTCCCGGTCATATGCCGAGAACATCCACTGTCCAAGTACCAGATTGGCATTTTGGTGGCCTTTGGACATACCTGCAATTACAATCATTTAGCCTTAGGAACCCAAACAAGTTTGGGTCCTTGGTCTCGAGTTAGAATACTCCCCCTACGAGTATTAGCCTTATGAGTGGTCACTCTCACGTTGCTAACCTTAGGGGTTGCAGCATTTTCAGGATTGAACCAACAATCACTGGCAAAATGACCAATTCTGCCACAACACCAACAGTTGAACCTGTTGTATCTTTGCCTTGTGTAGTCCTGCTTGACTTTCTGGAATGAAGGTCTGGCAGGACCCTTACTTTTGGAGGAAGAGGCTTCATGATGATTGCAGTTGCATGAAGTCTTCTCTTTCATAGGCTTTTCTACAACGGGTTTTACTTTTGGTGTCTTCTTAAAGTTATGACCATGAGCATAAGGTCCATAGCTTTGAAGCTGAATCTCCTCATAAGGTGCCTTGAAGACACTCTCGCCAAAGTTACGAGGACGAGTCCAACCTTGGTATCTTGACTTAGGCTTCTCAGGGATCGGCCTAGAAAAGTGTCCATAGGTGGACTCATAATCGAGTTCGTTCGTGGGAAAGATAACTTTCTTGAACACAACAGGTTCCAAGGGAGCTTTCCCTTTTTCCTCAGCTAGAGCCTTCCGGGCAGCCTTATTCTTCCTCTTGGCCTTGTTTCTCCTAGAGGATTTACTAGAAGACCCAATGTGGCCTAAACCAGCACCCTTGGCCTTAGCAGAGAATTCAGCAACGATTGGAAGAACTGTCTTAGGCTTAGAGAAGCTCTCAACAAGCTTCTTTTCAGCCTCGAGCTGTTTTTCCAGTTCTTTGATGATTTCCTCTTTAAGGTCGAGGTGCTTGAGAGCTTTATTGTATTCCTCCATAGCTTCATTTAGGTTCTCTTGAAGAGAGTTAGTCCTACTGACTTCCTCTCTCAAGTTGCTCTCACTGGCCTGTAGAGAATTGATCTCTTTGGCTTGACTTCTCACCATTCTACGACATTTCTCGTAAGCGGTGAGTAATTCCTTATACTGTCCCATGAGTTCAGATTCATCTTCAGAGGAGTATCCCTCTTGCTCATTGTCATTTTCAGAATCAGAGAGAGGAGTGTGAGATTTTACCTCCCCAGTAAACTGGGGGACTTGTTCATCATCCGAATGAGCCATGAGCCCAAAGTAAGCTTCCTCTTCTTCACTCGACTCAGATGAGTCAGAGTCGCTGAGAGTTTTGCTCTTCTTGGCTACTAGGCTTCTCTCTGTCCTTTTCTTGGGGTGTGAGGATTTCTTTTCCTCTCTTCTTCCACCCTCTTTCTTTTTGTGAGGGCAATCGGCGATGACGTGACCTAGCTTGTTGCAACAGTAACAAATGATGTCAGTAGAAATCTGTTTGTTCGGTTTAGGATTATACCTGTCATGGCTACTTGAGCCTTTCTTCCGATGATCACTGTCATGTCGTGACTTTCTATATGAGGCATCCTTGCCTCTCCATTGCTTCTTCTTGTTCAAGAATTTCTTGAACTGCCTTGAGAGTAGGGAGAACTCTCCATCAGATAGTTCTGAGCCAGATGAGCTAGGCTCAGATGATTCTTCTTCATCAGCCTCAGGAACTGGGGCAGGAGAGCTAGCTTTTATCTTCCTTGAGCTATCTGCCTTTAGAGCGACAGATTTCTCCTTGGATGCAGACCTGCTTGTCTCTTCTTCAGCTTTTCTTGAGTTGATTTGCAGCTCGTAAGACATAAGCTTTCCGAACAGATTCTGCGGGTCTGTCTCAGCTAACCTTCCAAACTCCCGAATGGCACATACCTTATTATCCCATTCCTTGGTTAGGGATCTTAAGAATTTGTCATTGAGTTCCCCGTTGGTGAAGACACGGCCATACACTCTTAAGCCATTTACTATTTTGAAGAAGTTCTCAAAGGTGTCAGCTATGGCTTCCTTATGACCTTGCCGGAAGGCTTCATACTTTTGATTCAGAAGGGATCTCCGATCATCCCTCACTTCTTCTGTACCTTCCATTAGAGTCACAAGGGATTGCCACATCTCCTTGGCAGACTGGCAATGAATTAGATTCTGCAGCATTGAGTCGTCGACTGCACTTGCTATAATATTTTTAGCCTTCTTGTCCAGAGAGACAAGTGCAATCTCATCCTTGTCTAGATCCATCAGCTTCTTGGGAACTTGCTTGGTGGGATCTATGGTGGATGCAGTCATAGGAATGTGGGGACCTTCTTCAACAATCATGAAGATCCGGGGATCTACTGCTTCCATGAAGAACTTTACTCTTTCCTTCCACATAGGAAAGTTGTTCTTGGTGCAGATAGGGAGTTTAGCAAAATCCTTGGTCTTACTCATGCTTGATACTTTTCAGAAAACAACTTAGAAGGATAAGATCAAGGTGTTAACCTTTTAACGATCAACCTCCCTCTGATACCAATTGAGAGGTCTAAGTTGTTAGCCTAAATCACCTAGAGGGGGGTGAATAGGTGAAATGCGTGTCAAATGCGGAATTAAAAACTAACACAGCAAATATCAAGCAATCACAGAAGACAAGAGATTTATAGTGGTTCCCCAACCTTGGGTACGTCCACTTTCCTCACCGATCTAGCAAATTACTAGACTCGGCTACTCCACTATCTCGGATTGAAAACAATCCTACACCTCGGAACCACGTTCCTACAAATCTCGATCCCAAAACGGATCTACAAAAACTCGGAAGACAAAACTTCCTACAAGTCTCGGAGAAGAATCTCCTACAATGAAATTTGGTTTGAAAATAAAAATCAAAACAATAATCTCAGATCTGGATCTTTGACGGTCTTCTTCTTCAGGAACTTCGGCTTGATCAGAAAAAGGTTGAAGATGACCTGAGAGAGATCCACGAGTCTGAAAACTAGAACCACCTCGATCGAGAAGAGAGATCTGAAATATTTGAGGCTCGGCGAGATCGAGTGATTCACTTTGTCTGGATCGCTGGAGAGAAAGTCGTTGAAGACGAAGATCGGCGATCCAAAGTTTTTCCCGTGAGCAACACTGGCGGCGGCGTGAGAATTAGGGTTCACGGAGTTTTCTCTTTCCTTAAAAAATATATCTCTGTAATCTCTTGATCATAAGTCAATTCTGAAAAGACTATTTATAGGTGGGTTCCAACGGTCATAACGTTGATTAATGATGACACGTGGACCAATCAGATTTGACAGATTCAAAATACTTATGATGAAAAAGGACTTAGAATAATTCTGGAGAAGTTGACTGCGATACTCGAGTAATAGAGGATATACACGAGTATGGAGAGATGGATTACTCGAGTAGCAAGAGGCAGTATACTCGAGTATAGAAAGAGAGAATTACAGGAGAGAAGAAAGAATTACTCGAGTATCAAGAATGGTATACTCGAGTATCAGAAGTGTATACTCGAGTAATAGAAAAGTATACTCGAGTATCAAGACGATATACTCGAGTATCAAGACGATATACTCGAGTATCAGAAAATATACCTGAGAAACGTTTATATCAGAGTCAATTACTCGAGTATGGAAGAAAGTACTCGAGTATCAAAGATCAATTACTCGAGTATGAACATACTTACTCGAGTATCAGAAGATATACTCGAGTATCAACAGACTTACTCGAGTATCAGAAAACACTTACTCGAGTATAGACAGACTTACTCGAGTATCAGAAGATATACTCGAGTATCAACAGACTTACTCGAGTATCAGAAAATATTTACTCGAGTATAAACAGACTTACTCGAGTATCAGAGTATATACTCGAGTATCATAAAGCACTTACTCGAGTATCAATATACTTACTCGAGTATCAGGAGATATACTCGAGTATCAGATTATATACTCGAGTATCATAAAGCACTTACTCGAGTATCAATATACTTACTCGTGTATTACAAGGAAATACTCGAGTATAAAAGACTTAGGAAAATTCTAAGAGGAAATTTGCTCCAATGCTTCTGTCCATCAATCCAAGTGCATGAAGGAAGTGTATCCCAATAGAGAGGCTATACATGGGCCAACACTTTGGATCACACAATGAGGAATTACATTGTATGGTCCTGTGTTTGGTGACCCATTATAGACTGACATTGGTCTACACTTGGCAATTAGAACCTGCACACATACAACTTAAACACAGCATCAAATACACCTTAATTCATCTTAGTTCAAGGTCTGACCTCCTACAAATCTGAGGCATTGTGGAGACAAATCCCAACAGTCGCGATACTGAAATAATGAATGTGGCAGGTCTACGGGCTCGCCAGTCGTCACACTGATGGGAGCCAATAGTTATACCTTGGGCGGTAGGGCTAGACACTTGGTGTCCATAACCCGAGGTCTCCTCCGCGCCATGAGAACGGTTGGGCTTGCGCCTCGTGCGATTCCGAGGTTCCTTCTGATTCGAAATCAAAGGCCAGGTTGGGCAGTGTCTTGGTGCACATCTACCCAAGACCCCTTCTGAGCTGTAGTACGCGTGTGAGCTCCGCTGTTGTGTTCTTAGCGTTAAGGCGTATGGAGGCCTAGGACAGGTAGTGTGGATACCACCTAGTAGTGGAGACGCCCGCTCCACTGTCACCGTCTGGCCACGACGGTAGACGCCTGAGAGGTTAGCTACCTGCTCGAAAAGTTGGAACTTCAAGTCTGTGTCGACATAGCAACTTGCATGTGTGTGAACATGGGTCGGTCATTGCATAGCATTCATACCATACCATTCATATCATGCACAAGATCCTTATCGTATAAGTTTGTATAGGCACTCTTATACGATTAGTTACTTTTCTATTAAGCCGAACCTTAACTTATAAGTTTGTATGGGCACTCTTATAAGTTAAGTTACTGTTCCTGTTGTAGATTACCTGCTGATTAATTATTTGATTTAATAGAACTGCTAGCTTACTTCGTAGAGTTATTATTCTTACCAGTTCCTTGTCACCTGCTTGATTAATCCTGTTATATATATACATATTGTACTTGTTTCCTTTCTCCGCCCGGTGCCGAGGAGTCGCCGGGGGAGCGGATGTGAAGCCACTTAGTCTTTATGACTAACGGTTGCTACGTCTTCCATTTTAGGAGGAAACCCCGCAGATAGGCCAGCAACAGGACATCCAAGCCCGGACGACAGGACCTGAGGTGACGGTACCGTCGATACCGTCCGTGACAGTTGTGAGTGTTTTGTTGTAGCCTTCTTGGCAAACAGTTTTTATACTCTGATATTTTAGAAGCTCGTTATGCTTCTTATTTTTCGCTTCGTTTTGGACTTAAAACAATGTGTGAATTGACTTTCTTTTTATCTTATGATTGGGTTGGCATAGTACATTGATATTGGTTGTAGCCGGTGGAATAGGCGTCTTGTAGTACAGACTAACGCGTGTGTTAGTGTTATCGCAAGGCGGCTACTCTGGGCATAAGACTCCCCTCGTGCCGTGTTTTGTGTTCCGGGAGGGGGGTCTTACACTATGTATGTCATGTTTTGATCCAAGTAATGACTTTTCAGCATTTGATAAGCAGAAGTTAATTCGATTCACAGATCACTATCCATTAGACTTTTCTCCAATTGAACTAATGGAACTTAATAATCAAATTGAATGTTACACATTAGACGTTCACTCATACAGAGAATTCTCGGATGTGATAGATCTTGGAGGATTTGCTCAGAAGTTAGTGAAATTGAAGAAGGATATTCTTTACATGTTTGTGTATTTGCTCATAAAACTGGAACTTCTCTTATCTTTTGCAACTGCAAGTGTAAGAAAAGACTTTTCTACTGTGAAGATTATCAAAACAACATTACACAATCGAATGAGAGATGATTAGATGAATGCTTGTTTAATGACATACATTGAAAAAGATGTATTTTCTACCATCGAAAATAAAGATATAATGAAATATTTCAAGAACATGAAACATAGAATAAGATATTGTAAGCAAGTAAACAACCTTACTTAGTTATTTTATTCATTCAAAATGTCCAATTTGTTATTGTAAGCAGGGGCGGACCTAGCCTAAGGCACGGTCGGGCACGTGCCCGACTGTAAATTGGGTTAAAATCCGCCAGGCGCCGGGTTTAGGGCATTTCCTCTTCGCGATTTTCTTTTCCTCTTCGACAGTTCGACGAGAGGAAGACGCGGCTAGGGCATTTCCCTCTTCGACAGGACTGCTCTTCAACGACGATGGTGCTGCACGCGATGACGCTAACGGCTCTTCCGCTCTTCGTCGTCTTCGAGACTTTGCCAACGGCTCGACCTCCAGGCTCCAGAGTCCAGACGGCTCCAGTAGTCCAGTGCCCAGTCCAGGTCTGCAATTTCTTGGCTTCTTGCTGCTTCTTGCTGCGATTTCTTGGCTTCAAAACAGTTTTCCTCTTCGACCTCCAGTGCACAGGCCCAGTCGGCCAGTCCAGTACTCCAGTGCCCAGTCCAGTCCAGGGAAGTAATTGCAGGCTTGCAGCATATAATTCAAAACCGTGATCCGTCTGCATCACGGGATTCGCAACATCGGCATCCCTCAATTCAGAGCTCCAAGCCTCTAATCGTGGAGAAAAACACGCACCAAGGGTAACGATCTCTTCCTCTCTGTCTTTATAATTATTTTTGTGCAGTGAGAGTCCCCCCCCACGCCATTTCGGTTGAAGATGGGGACTCCATCAGGGCGTGGGACTGCGACCCCGACGTATTTTGATGTGTGAACTGCACGAAGAGTTCCTCTCCCACTACGCTGTGGAGAGCGGGGACTCCGCCAGGGCATAGGATTGTGACCCGGTGTAGTTTTCTTCTTTTACTTTGCTTTGGAGTGCCACACGCCTTCAATTGGACGTGGTGTGTGTTTCCCTCGGTTCATTGCGAACCTCTGGGTCGATTGTGTCCGTCCCCTACATATTTTTATGCATTAGTGATCCGACGTGCGAGTATGGATTTAGGCATGCTGTGTGAAGCCTACCCGTGGCGGTAAGCCCGGATCGGTGATGTTTATGATGTGCATAATGATTAGCCTTAGTTGTGCTAACGGGAATGTCCCGTTCATTTTATGCAGTGTGTTTAGTTAGTGCAATGGAGAAATTTTTTTCTAAAAAAAGAAGCATGTCAAAGTTCGATGGATTCTCGGGAGTTAGTTTTAACTAGCAAAAGAAGTCGCGTATAACAGTTTAAAATAGAAGATTTACCTTCAGATCCAGGATTAAGACATCCTATAAATTCCTATGATGCAAATGTTCAAGAGTCAGTACGAAGATATTATCTGCAGAAAGGTCTTTGTCAATCTCAGTTAGAAATTTTCCTCCAAACAGAATCGAAAAAAAATAGCTCGACGCTTTAATAAGAATTGGTTTAATGAGTTTAAAGGCTGGTTAGAATATAGTAAGGAAAAAGATGCAGCATTTTGTCTTTACTGCTATATTTTCCCCCAAAGAGGTTGTGAGTCTGCTTTTACTACTAGAGGATTCAGAAATTAGAAAGATAAATCAGTATTGGAAAAACATGTCGAAACTCACACTACTCCACACAATGCTTCTAGAAAACTTTGTGAGGCTTTGATGAATCAAAAACAGGGTATCCAGATTGCTTTTACGAGACAAGAAGAACAACAAAGTATAGATTATCGTTCTTGTTTATGTGCTTCGATTGATTGCGTTAGATTTCTTTTATGACAATGATTGTCCTTCCGCGGTCATGATGAGAGTAAAGAGTCTATCAATCGAGGCAATTTTATGGAGCTTATGAATTTCCTTGTTTCACATAATGATGACATTAAGGCAGTAGCGCTTCAAAATGCTCCTCGAAATTGCCAACTTATATCGCCTAAGATTCAAAAAGAAATAGTTTCAGCAATTGCAACGGAGACAACAAAACAAATCGTTCGTGAGATTGGAGAAAATTGTTTTGCAATTTTAGTGGATAAATCCCGTGATGTTTCTACAAAATAGCAGACGTCTGTTGTGTTACGCTATGTGAAATCCAGTACAAAGATTATGGAGCATCTTCTTGGTTTTATTCATGTAGCCGACACTACTGCATTATTTTTAAAAGTTGACATTGAGTCGTTATTTATGCAATATGGACTTAGTATGTCTAAATTGCATAGGCAAGGATATGATGGCGCTAGCAATATGAAAAGCAAGTTCCGAGGGCTAAAAGCTTTGATTTTGAATGAAAACAGTTGTGGTTTTTATGTTCATTATTTTGCACATCAACTACAATTGGCGCTAGTAGCGATTGCAGAAGAAAATTCTGATATTGCCGAGCTTTTCAGACTTATTAGCACTGTTTTGAATGTTGTTGGTGGTTCTTGTAAACGGCGTGATTCTCTTCGAGCATTGGAAGTTGATCGGGTTGCTAGAGAGCTTGGTTGCGGGGAGTTGGAAAGTGAACAAGGGTTGAATCAACCTTTAGAGCTAAAATGTGTTGGAGACACGAGATGGGGTTCATATTATGTGACAGTTTTAAATTTTATTTGTATGTTTTCATCAATTGTTGATGTACTGGAGATTGTTGTAATTGATAGGGCAGATGGAAATCAAAGAGGTATGACAAGCGCAATGTTACAAGTTATCTTGAAATTTAAATTTGCATTTGTGATTCATTTGATGAAAAATATTTTATCAAAAACTCACAAGCGTTGCAAAAAAAGGATCAAGATATTGTCAACGCAATGCATTTTATAAAGTTGTCAAAATTGCTACTATTAAAGATGAGAAATAATGAAGTTGAGTGGGAATCCTTTATTGTTGAAGTCTCTATGTTTTGTTGTAAACATGACATAGAAGTTCCAATTATGAATGAGAAGTTCGTTCAGCCCGGTAGATCAAGACGCAACGCACGTGAAATTACAAATTTACATTTTTTTAGGATTGAAATATATAATGCAGTGCTTGATTGGATGTTAAATGGGCTAAATGACTGTTTCAATGAAGTAAACACAGAATTGCTATTATGTGTCGCTTGTTTTGACCCAAAAGATCAATTTGCTGCTTATGATAAACCAAAACTAATTCATCTTGCTGAATTATATCCATATGATTTTACTCCGATAGAGTTGCAGTTACTTGAAGGACAACTTGACATATAGATTTGTGACATGCAATCTGCATCACCGGATATATTTTCAGAAGTTAAGGGAATCAGTGGACTGCTTCAAAAAATATTGGAATTAAATAAACAAGATCATTATCAAATTGTTTTCAGATTGTTAAAGTTGGTTTGCTTCTTACCAGTTGCAATAGCTAGTGTTGAAAGAACATTTTCTGCAATAAAAATAATAAAAAATCGTCTGCGAAACAGGATGTGAGATGAATGGATGAATGATTGTTTGATGGCTTACATTGAAAAAGACGTTGCAGATACAATTACAACTGAAAAAATTATTTCATATTTTCAGAGCATGTGTCAACGTAAAGTCGCTTGTTGATCTGTAAGTTTTTTTAATGTTCTACTATCTTGTTCTAATTTCAATAAAAAAAATATGTTAAAATTTATTGTGTCCGGACGATTTTCAAATCCTTGTTCACCACTGATTGTAAGTTTGACGTTTGTAACATTTTAATCATTTTCCTTATTATATATAATATTATAATTTTATAAACATAATTAAACAATATATTTAAACTTCCATTTCTAATTTATAAATTTCCTTTTACCCCTCAAAAAACAACTTAAAACTTGATGTGTCCGTGGCTTTGAATTGAACTGATCATTGCAATTTTTGCCCGACCACATCTAAGGAACTTCAACCACTTTTATATTCAAATTTACTTTTCTTTTTTTGATGGCGATCATAACCACAATCATGCCAAATATACATTCAATTACGGTGACATTGTTATCCAAATTCATCCAAGCAAAAAAAAACCAAGCTAAACAAAACCTTAATAAGATATCAAAATAGAATTTCAGATTTTTTTTTAATTATGTGTTCCAAATGATCATTTGAAAATTGTAGGAATTTCATACATCTTTGCTTAAATTTGAGTGTTATAACGTAATTATAATGCACATTATATATAAGGGTATTTATCGGGACCTCTTGAAAATTTGTGCATGAATGTCATCATCTATATATATATATATATATATATATATATATATATATATATATATATATATATATATATATATATATATATATACACACACACACACACACGAGCATCTTCGCATAGGTTACACCGGTGCTCGATGCTCCCTGCAACGACAGTACCCCAACTGCAACAGTACCTTCACCCAAACTCAACCGCTCTCTGACGCATGCTCAAATGATAGTGATCGATGCTCTCTGGCGGGCTTCACCCACATCTCGGCGGGCTCAGCCTGGACAAAGCAGTGCTCGCTGCTCGCACCCCAGTGTCACGAGAATGTCACAGCTCGCACTTTCGTCACGACAATGGGGTGCGAGCGGTGAGCAGGGCTTCGTACGGGCGTAGCCTGCCAAGAAGCGGGCGAAGCCCGCCCAGAGCATCTAACACTACAATTTGACTGAACGTCTGAGAGAGACTGAGTTTCTATAGAGATATCGTCGTTGTTGGGATACTGTCACTGAGGAAAGCATCGAGCATGGGAGTAGCCCGTGCAAAAATACTCATATATATGTATATTATTTCCTCGAAGATTTTGTGCACAAATTTTATTATCCAATATACTTTTTATGTTCGGTAACAAATATATAGAATATTATTAACATAAAGTTTATGCAGTATACAACTACGCACCAATTGCAGAGAATATGCGAGAAACTCGACTAAGATGATTTGAACACGCACAAAGGAGATCATTAGAGGCAATTGTTAGGCGTTGTGAGGGTCTAGTCACTAGGCATGTTAAACGAGGGAGGGGTAGACCACTAAAGACTTGGAATGAAACTATAAGAAAGACAAGATGTACTTAGGCATTAGTGAGATTATGACAAAAGATAGGGCACAATGGCGACAAAAGATCCATATAGCCGACCCCACTATAGTGGGATAAAGGCTTGAGTGTTGTTGATTTAATATTTATGCAAAATATAATTCTGACTAAGATTCTTTGAACATTGTTGGAAATAAAAGAGATTCTTTGAACACTAGTCAGATCAATTAGTGGGGCACTTATACAAACACCTTATTTCTCTAAGAGGTACAAGAGGAGGTCGATCTTCTCTCTCTACTAAAAGCTATGTCTTTACCAAAATTACAGTATAATTAACATGAATGGGTATCTTTGCCATTCAAATAAAAAATGAGGTCTTTAACAAAGTGATGTGACTAGTCAAAATTATGATGTCATTAATAGGTATTTTTAAAAAGAGTGTTTATATTGGCAGCCCATGAATGACTATTGACAGCCCAAAGATAATGATAGTCCAACAAATGGCTATTGGCAGCCCAAAGATAATGACAGCCCAAAAAATGACTATTAGCAGTCCAATGGATATTGACAGCCCAAAAATTAAGTTTTTTTTAAAAAACAAAACATTATTAAACTAGATTAACTCAAAAAAGCAGTGATAACAGTGCATAGTCCTACAAAATAAACACAATCCAAAAAGTCATGTAGACAATAATTTATACAAAATCCCATTAAATGCCATATTTAAATGGTTGTTCATATTCTTGATCTCCCCAAAATGAAGTTTCCTTGCAAAATCAAAGTTAACAATTATCTGTACATAATATTCTCTTAAAAAGTTATGAACGATTTCTATACAAATGTTGTTCGAGAGCGTACCATTTTTGCATACTAATAAAACTTTATAAATTGATTTGAAAGTCGCACGCTATCTTCCAATCTGCATATGTAACATATTTAATATTATGTCAAAGTGGTAAATGTAGTCAAAAAATAATAAGTGATTATATGCATACCATGATGATCTTACAGTCGCGTGATGAACGGTATGTTTCACTGTTCTGCAACATCCGTATGATATCTTGTCCAAACAGGGAATACTCGCGGCAGTGGGCATTCTTCGCTCAATCGCAAATGTATATAATGATTTCCATTTATAAAACCAAGGCAAATAAGCTTTTGAGTCTTAGGAGGAGCTGAATGTAGTGGAAGGAAAGTGAACGACTGCTCAAGTGATAAATGCACAAGTTGAACGTTGTAGCAAGATGCAATTACCAAAGTCATGTCCAGCATCGTCAGCCACTTCTCTACTGGTGCCGGGACCATTTGGCAATCTAAGGAATTCAACAATTAATCCCTTCTAGCCATTCCAAAGATGTTAGTATAGAGCACCTCATGCTGATTTATTTCTTGGCTAAGATCTTGGCGAACTTGATTCAAGTTATCGTTCATGTAAACTGCAGCACTTATGACTCTATATCCGCAATGGTCATCGTCCATCACATCAACAACATCTATGATATGCGAAGAGATGTAAGACGACATTAGATTTCTGATTTTTTCTACAATGCTGTCCTCTTTAGATCTCCATACCTTCCTTACCGGCCGTTTAAATTTTTTTTTCTTGTTTTTGATCAAGCATCAAGACATGCTCAAAGTATGAAAGATCCCTCTTTGTGAATTTATAATCTCCCGATAATTTTTTAAAACTACCTTTAGGACGACCATTTGCCTTTGTAGGTATTTTGGGCTCCAATGTTTGACTAATTGGAGGGTAAACAATCTCACAAATTTTGTTTTTCATTCCTTTCCGCAGTAAATCCGTAATGTTATTATACCTTTGTAGTAACCCATTAAGCTCACTTTCTAGATCATGTGTGTTTGTCATAGAGACATTCTTCATTGTAGTCTCGTTCAAACTTAAAACTCTCAGATGTTTATGAATCAATTCTAATGAAAAAAGTTTGCATTGATTCAAGTATGTAACAAGTTCATGTGCACATGATAGTCCAAGTGTAAACCGTGTCATATGCCTACACAAATGTGGTTCCATACATGAATCTTTTAGTGAGCGCTCCTCTTTTTTAATGATCTCCAAAGCCACTATGGAGATAATATCAATCATTTCAGAGTATAACATGTACTAACTTTAATCTGACTTTGTCCAAACATTTTATTGATTTCTGTATGTTGTAGCACAATTATCTGGTTAAATGTTTTTCATACAGTGGAAAGACTATCAATTGAAACTCCAAGAAATTTCTTTAGCAAACTATTGTTAGTGTATATTTGGACAATAACGGGTTCGGAGGCTTAACGGGCCGTGGCGGGTATACGGTTAACCCATACCCGTAGTAACTCCTAAGGGTTTTGCCTATTTATACCCACCTAGGGGCAATGGGTAGGGGATTCCACCTAGATCCCCATCCGGATGGTTCGAGCAACTTCCACAAACTCGAAGTTACGCCCCAGTTGCTCGAACCATTCCGTAACCGCTCCCCGTCGTTCGGTTTTCGCACACAAAAAAAACACTCTCGTCGCCGCCTGGTTTTCTAATCCGGAAAGAGAAGACGCCGGCGAGTTCGATCACAACAAAAAAAATATCCCGAAACCATTTTTTGCTCCCGTGCTTTTCTCGTTTTTTGAGAACTTGGCCGCCGTTGACATTCGGGAGAAGTATTTTTTTTTTTCTTCCGCCGCCGTCGCTGCAGGACCTTCATCTTCCTCCTAGAAAACCCCCCACGCTCAGATCGAAGTCTCCATTGTCGGCAAAGAAAGCTCACTGAAAATCATTTTATGCCTCACAGATTTCACCAGCAGTAGGAGGACAAATCAGAAATTTTTTTTAGATGTGGGATTGGAATCGGATCAAAGTTCTTTTTTTTTTAGTCCACTGTTTGCAATCTCTCTTTCGCTGACAAGAAGGAACTCAACATCATCGTGAGGGAAGAAATTTTTTCTTTGGCCGATCTCTGCACTAATTGTCCTTTTCACGAGGAAGAAAGCACATGTCCTCGAAAGTTGTTCCAACACCTACCAGTTGAGGTCATAGGTCAAAGCCAATTAATTGGAGAAAATTATCAAAGCCAATTAATCAGAGAATTCCATAAATTACTTATTCTCTCCAGAGTAGAAAGGGCACCCTTGTTGCTGATTCTTGTTATCCGGATTCAGTTGGTTTGTTGTTGCATGCGCTGTAAGAGAGGCAAAATGATGAAGGGGACCAATTTCTCATCTCCGGTGCCGATGATAAAACTGGAGAAATTCACAGCGACCGAATTTACCGACTGGAAGCTGAATACACAGTTTGGGATGAAATATCTGAACGTGTTCTACACAGTTCAGTCTGACCGTGCTGCCGTTATGGGGACTGAAGAGGAGGCCCAGTGGATAGCTGATGAGGACTTCTGTCGTGACTACCTGCTGAACTGTCTATCCTCCAGCTTGCGAAGACATATATCAAGCTGAAGACCGCCAAGGAAATCTGGGAAGCACTGGAGGAGCACTTCAGGCAAGAGGAGGATCTGTCCAAGGCGCACCTGGTGGACAAATTCTATTCCTTCATGTTCGACGAGTAGAAGGTCATTCTCCCTCAGATATCGGATTTTGAAGTTTTAGTAGATTCTTTACATAGTGAGAACATTACCCTGCCAGACAGCTTTGTTGCTGGCACGATAATTTTTAAGCTGCCCTCTACGTGGTACACTTTCAAAACGCAGGTCGGTCTCAATGACCTCAAGCGATTTATTCGCATTGAGGATGAAAATAGGACTCGACACGCGATAGAAACTGTTGGCAGCAGAAGGCTGCAGCTAACATGGTTCTCAGTTCTAAACGCGTGCCGAACTCTAAAAGGACCAGACCCTCTCATGGTAGCTCCCAGGTTGCAGGCCCTAGCAAATGCGCTAAAAAGTTCAAGGGCAAGTGTTTTAACTGCAACAAGTAGGGACACAACGCGTCTGATTGTCGACTTTCTAAAAGAGAAAGCACCAAAGCACCACAGGATGGCAACCAAGCACATATGGTTAGCCTAGCTGAGTCTTCCGATTTTGTTACGATGGTCGGAAACACTAAGGCCAGCACGGAGTGGTTCTTGGATTCGGGGGCGACGTGCCACGTTTGCAACAATGCTGATCTTATGACAGGACTCACTGCTATAAAAGAGTCTGTTACAGTTGCAAATGGCGAGACAGCTGACGTCTTGAAGGTGGGGAATGCAACGCTGCTGCTATCCTCAGGTAAGACTTTAACTTTAAAAAATGTTAAGTTTATTCTTTCTCTAGCTGCTAACTTAGTGTCTATAAGTTTATTATGTGATGCTGGTATGTCTTTTACCTTTTGTAGCGGTAGAGTAACACTGTCAGTTAACTCACACTATTTTGGATGTGCATACGTCTAAAATATGATATACCGACTAAGTCTAGCAAACGAATTAGTTCAAACAAACTTAGTTAGCCCTAAGACTCTATATGAGAGACTAGGACATGTGAACTATAGGAAGATGTTCCAAATAGCTAGAACTCACCAGATCATATTAGACACTAAGTCACCGCCTGAGAAATGTGACGTGTGTGCTCAGACTAAGATCACTAAGAAACCTTTTAGTGCGGTTACTAGGAGCACAACACCACTAGAGCTTATACATTCCGATATATGTGACTTTAAAATCTTTGTCACCCGAGGAGAAAGGAAGTATATGATAACGTTTATAGATGATTGCTCTAGGTTCTGTCACATCTATCTTCTTAAAACTAAAGATGAAGCGTTTGAAAAGTTCTGTCTTTTCAAAACCAGGGTAGAGAACTAACTAGACATGAGAATTAAGAGGTTTAGAAGTGATAGAGGAGGAGAATACATGTCCAGTGAGTTCCGGGGTTTCCTTGCCTCTCAAGGGATCATCGCAGAAACTACTGCTCCTTACTCACCCCAATCGAATGGTATAGCCGAGAGAAAGAATAGAACGTTGACAGAAATGTTAAACTTTATGCTTCTCACTGCTGGCATGCCTACTGCATATTGGGGAGAAGAAGTTTTAACTGCGAACAACATTCTAAACAAAGTTCCTCATGCTAAGTTAGATGTCACACCCTACGAGCTTTGGTTTAAGAGACCCCCGTCTTTGACTAGACTTAAGACCTGGGGTTGCATAGCCTATGTCAGGGTCTTTGACCCTAGACGGTCTAAACTTGGACCTAGGACCAACACGTATGTCTACTTAGGTTGTGCTGAAGATAGTGCTGCAAATAGATTCTTAGACCTGTTTAATAATATTATTATTGAATCTAAGGATGATGTGTTCTTTGAGAATAAGTTTTTTAAGGATAAGAACCTGACAATCCCAGATATGCAAGTAACTATTACTGAGGAAGAACCTGAATCAGTACTAAGCACCTCCTATTCAGTCCCGGTAGACAATAGTGTCCTAGAGTCTAGACGGACTTCAGTGAGAGAGTGTACTCCCAGAACTTTGGTAGTGACTCTGTCACTTATCACGTTGAGGCCGATCCATCCACCTATAAGGATGCGATGAGATCAAGGGATTCACTACTCTAGAAAGAAGCCATTGATGAACAGATGAATTCTCTACTTCAGAACAACACTTGGACATTGGTTGATAAGCCAAGAGGGGCAAAACTATAGGGTGTAAGTGGGTTCTGAAAAAGAAACTCAATCCTGATTGTAGCGTAGCTAAGTATAAAGCACGCTTGGTGGCTAAAGGTCTCACACAAGTTAGTGGGGTGGATTACTTTGATGTATATTCACCAGTGTGTCACTTAGCAACCATTAGGATCCTACTTGCTATTGCGTCTATTGAGAACTTTATTGTTCATCAAATGAATGTTAAGACTACGTTCTTGAACGGAGATCTGACCGAAGAAATATATATGAGCTAACCTGAAGGCTTCATAGTAGAAGGTCACGAAAATAAGGTCTATAAGTGAATCAAGTCACTATACGGACTAAAACAAGCACCAAAATTATGGCATGAGAAGTTTGACTATAGTGTAAAGAACATGGGATTCATGTCGAGTCTCTCGGATAAATGTCTTTACATACGTCATAGATCGAACAAAGTCGCTATAATATACTTGTATGTGGATGATATGCTGATTCTTGGTTCTGATCAATCTGTAGTGGATGACGTTAAGTCAGAACTAATGAAGGAGTTTAGCATTAAAGACCTAGGTGTAGTTGAGACTATCCTAGGCATGCAAGTGAGCTTTGGGGCAAATGACATTTCCCTAAGTCAAAGCCACTACATAAAGTCCATGTTGGACATGTGGGGATATAGTGAACGTAGATCAGTAAAGACACCTTACGATTATAATAATCGCTTGAAGCCCAATGATGGAGCTGCGATTCGACAGTCAGCTTATGATAAATTGATTGGTAGTCTCATGTATGTTATGGTCTGCACAAGACCTGACATAGCCTTTACGATCGGCATGTTGAGCAGATTCACTAGTAATCCTAGCCAAGACCATTGGGATGCCCTTGATAGCCTGATACGATACCTAAAGCACACCTCAAAGTATGTTTTATGTTGTCATAGTCATCCTCCAGTTTTGGAAGGATATTCCGATACATCATGGTGCTCAGAATTAAACGACAGCAAGTCCACTAGTGAATTTATATTCAAACTAGGAGGAGAAGTTGTAGCCTGAAAGTCCAAGAGGCAATCATGTATTGCACTATCTTCTATGAAATCCGAACTCTACGCTCTAGCTTCAGCGGGAGAAGAAGTAGAGTGGATAAGAGATTTAGTGATGGTCATTCCACTATCGAGCCTGAAATTGAGTTATGTTGCAGTTTACTGCGATAATCAGGCTACGAAAACAATTAGTACGAACACTTTGTTCAACAGCAAAAGAAAGCAACTCAGGATGAAACAAGTCTGGTTGACCTCTCTTATGAGTCAAGGGATTGTAAACCTCGTTGATGTGAGGTCAAAATATAATATTGCAGACGCCTTGGCAAATGAATTAAATAGAGTTCTCACAATTAAAACATCAGGGGAGATGGGATTAAGGTTCATAGAAATATGAAACTTCCTCCAATGTTTATGTTTTATGGTAAGAACCTATAGTCGCAACATTCAAGCATCTAATAACAGACTGAAAACCCCAAATAATTTCTTGAAGAAAGCCCAAGATGATTAGATGCTAGTCATTCCACACCTGATGACTTAACATCTTTCTCATTGTAAGCCGATTTCAGAATTATTCAACTGGGAATAGAAAGTCGTTGTATTAGTTAATCTAACATTAGTGATCATAGCACATTATTCCACATTTGATAATGTTGCAAATGACGGTGTGTCAAGTCATATGATGAGGTACATAGTGGTCACTAATGAGTAAGATAACAACGTTTGATTTATCAAAATCAAAACTTGACTGGTCCTAGCTAAACTGGATAGAGATGCTGACAGTGTTACTTCACTACTGCTACAAGTACTAAACTCATTTAGGTAGAGCTAGTTTACTTTGATACGTCACTGCATATGCTTATGAATTCATAGAGTCTGACTCATGAAATTCCTTGCAGGCACTGGTGAAGATGGAGGAGAGAAAGTGGATTTTAACATAGATGATGATGATCTACTCTCTGAGTAGAATTGTTACATGTTTATCTATAGTCATTTATTGTTTTCAGACTTATTTATTGTTGAGTAGCACATTTTTCTTTGAATGTATTATGTTGTTATTTTAAAATTCATGTTTATGTCTTTTCTTTTAAAACTGTGCTAACTCTTATAGAAATGTGTTAAGTCGAAAATTTATTTTTGGTACTTCCACTTTTTGCACTCCGAAACGTACACGTTATTTGTCACAAATATAGGAGGAGATTGTTAGTGTATATTTGGACAATAACGGGTTCGGAGGCTTAACGGGTCGTGTCGGGTACACGGTTAACCCATACCCGTAGTAACTCCTAAGGGTTTTGCCTATTTATACCCACCTTAGGGCAACGGGTAGGGGATTCCACCTAGAACCCCATCCGGATGCTTCGAGCAACTTCCACAACTATGACCCCCCTTCCACACGGTTTGTGCTCGTGTTCCCCAAATGCAAGTACATATTAATCCAACATCCTACAAAGTACTCTTTATATGGATCTAACTAAGTAGATGTAACATATGCAAGTACAGCCGGGAATTTCACACCATCATCAGTAAGCATCTTGTTAAACCGCATATTATACTCATTTTCATTTTCTGAAACAACTAAATGTTGTCATATTCCCAAAATATCATCACAGTCCTTGCCAGTTTTGAAAAATTTCTTGCAATGAGCCAAGATGTTTCTAATGATATGCACTCTACATAAGATATGCTATGCTTGCGAGAAAATAAACTTGATTACATTTAACAAAGCAATCTCTCTATCGGTGACGAAAACCTTTGGCAAAACATTTTCATTGAAAATACACTTAAAACACTACAAAGCTCATCTATAACTGGCTCCTGTTTCATTTGGTAAAAAGGCAAATGAAGAGGACTGATATGTCGAAGTGATACCAACAATAGAAAGAAGCGGCAATCTGTAACGGTTGGTCTTGTATGTGCAGTCAATCAATAAAGCATTTAGAAAAAAATTATTTAATTTAACTGCAGTTGGATGCGCAAAAAAAATACTCTCTAAGTGATTAGTGATGCAATCCACTGCATTGTAACTTATATAACCGGCTTCACCAATGCACCTATACAAATATTGAATCAGAGTACTGCCCGCCAACTCATGTCTGTAAATTTTGTCATTCTCATTGTAAATGGTTCCCATAGACGAACAATTTAAAGGATTTCTACTCTTCAATGTGGACAAGATTTTTCTCGATTTAACCCCATGCATTATACAAGTCTTGAACTATTACGGCCTCACTTTGATCTAGTCCCCGGCATATGAATGCGCCTCTAGATGAACCAAGCACATGATTATGCACACCGCACATAACATCAACCTTTCATTCATCTGGAGCTTCTCTACAACCTTTAATTGCAAATTTGCAACCACACCGTTTAGAGCTAGATTTTCTCACATTTCTTTTAGTGAAACCCTTATTTTGGCTTTCTCTAACAAATCCAGATCGATCACAACCAAGCAAAACTCTAGGTTTTATCCTTGAATCAATTTTATCAATCTTTGTGATGATTACTACAAAACCTAGTCATTTACCAATTGGGCTCGCCCAAGCAACCATTTCCTTCTTGCTACAAAATGTTCTATTTGTTACGATATATTCTCCGACATCAACAAAAGTTTTCTCGATTTCATCTTCATACGCTACTAATTGCATACATTCTTTGGACCACATAATGACCGAACATTTGACACACTAAATATACATTTGTAGGAAACAAATTGAAACTCATGAGTTCACAAAAAAATTTGAGAAAGAGATTAGAAATTATACCATAAACTTCAAAGAATCGATCAACCAAATCCACCTAGTACGAGCTTCCAGAGGAGGTCGCCGACCTCTACACAAACTATTATGGTGGTTGTTGGGGGCCGACGGCGATGAAACCCGACGCTAGGACAGAAATCGGCGAGGGCACAAGGACGGTTTGAGGTAGAACGAGGAGGCGAGAGCTTCGGACACCCTCCAAATGAGTTCGCCGGCCTGAATCGGTGCTTCTCCGGCGAAATGGGGCAGCTGGCAAAGAAAAATCGTGGGAGGCGGGCGCAGCTTACGGGAGCGGCGCAAGAGTCAGGAGAGAAGATCTGAACCAGGAGGGAAAAAAGGAGAAAATTACGGTTTTATATTGGGCTGCTATCATGAGGCCTTGTTTAGACATTTTCTTTAAAATTTAGGGGCTGCAAATAATCATACATGGACTACCAATATAAACACCCTTAAAAAAAATTATACACCAAATTTATATAAAAATGAGGAAAATAGCAATTACGTTTTTCAAAAAAGACAATGAAAAAAATAGTCAAACAAACGGAGCCTATGAATCCATATATAAATTTCAAGACGGTAAGAAATGCTTTACCAAAAAATTATTAAACTGACAAAATACACTCCTTTGAAAAACTTTGATGTTCGGTCAGTCATGCTTCAGACTTGACGTATTTGCTGCTGCAGTAATTTTTATTAGAAAATGATTAAAAACACTGCACTTTTGACTAGTCACAAGTGCTTAATTAAAAGCATCACATTTTCACATATTATTAAAGACAACACACTCTATTAATCGCACCACAGCACTTAAAATTTGAATAAAAAGATATTTTCATTGAATTATAACATGAATATCAACCAAATAGACAACATATTTCATACAAAAAGGCATTAAAAATATTGTCAAAATCTTTGTGATCTCCATAAAAAATATTTTATACAAAAAATCAAGAAATTTGTTTCCCAAATAATTACGATCTTTATGTTCCTATAAAAATTAAAGTAAATGATTGAAAACGAGTACAACCGGTTATGATGAATCAAATAGATTGAAAACCTTCAAGTGCTCATCCATTCTAAAATAGAGGCAATTTCAACACAATAGTCTTCAACAAAGAGAAGCAATCCACCGTTCTTCTGCAGCGACCACCGCTCTCCGCTTGCCGACTGTGGGAAAACACATTCCAACGGTACCGAAAAAGCGGAAGACTCCACTGGTGTTGGTGTCTTTAGAAGTCCAACATCATAAATTAGGAGAAATTGTGGTACGAGTTAGTGCGGTGCGACTTGTATTTTTTGGAGGGTAAATTTAATAGAGAAATTGCGGTGCGGTTAGATAAAAGTGCAGTGCGATTAACTAAAAATGTGGTGTCTATAACAACTCTTTTTTATTATTATGTACATAAGACTCCTCACAATAGGGACAGTTTTTTCACAATGGATAATTTTTTATGGCGAAAACAAACCTCAAATATTCAAAAATAATATTGAACCTAACGATCCAAATATTGAAAAAATATTGAACCTAAAAATGTGGTGTCTATAGCAACCACACCGTTTAGAGCTAGATTTTCTCACATTTCTTTTAGTGAAACCCTTATTTTGGCTTTCTCTAACAAATCCAGATCGATCACAACCAAGCAAAACTCTAGGTTTTATCCTTGAATCAATTTTATCAATCTTTGTGATGATTACTACAAAACCTAGTCATTTACCAATTTGGCTCGCCCAAGCAACCATTTCCTTCTTGCTACAAAATGTTCTATTTGTTACGATATATTCTCCGACATCAACAAAAGTTTTCTCGATTTCATCTTCATACGCTACTAATTGCATACATTCTTTGGACCACATAATGACCGAACATTTGACACACTAAATATACATTTGTAGAAAACAAATTGAAACTCATGAGTTCACAAAAAAATTTGAGAAAGAGATTAGAAATTATACCATAAACTTCAAAGAATCGATCAACCAAATCCACCTAGTACGAACTTCCAGAGGAGGTCGCCGACCTCTACACAAACTATTATGGTGGTTGTTGGGGGCCGACGGCGATGAAACCCGACGCTAGGACAGAAATCGGCGAGGGCACAAGGACGGTTGGAGGTAGAACGAGGAGGCGAGAGCTTCGGACACCCTCCAAATGAGTTCGCCGGCCTGAATCGGTGCTTCTCCGGCGAAATGGGGCAGCTGGCAACGAAAAATCGTGGGAGGCGGGCGCAGCTTACGGGAGCGGCGCAAGAGTCAGGAGAGAAGATCTGAACCAGGAGGGAAAAAAGGAGAAAATTACGGTTTTATATGGTGATTGTTATCCGCACTGCAGTTTTGGTTATTCGCAAATATTTTTTTCCTAATTTTTCGCGCCTTTTGGAAATACGTCTTGTACATGCATTTTCAGGAAAAGTGTTCAACATCAAAGTTGTAGATCTCATCGAGATCTACAACTTTCGTGTTGAACACTTTTCCTGAAAATGCATGTACAAGACGTACTTTGGAAATACACCCATATTTCGCGTCTTTTAGAAATACGTCTTGTATATGCATTTTCAGGAAAAGTGTTTAACACGAAAGTTGTAGATCTCGATGAGATCTACAACTTTGATGTTGAACACTTTTCCTGAAAATGCATGTACAAGACATATTTCCAAAAGGCGCGAAAAATTAGGGAAAAAAAAGTGCGGATAACCAAAGCTGTAGTGCGGATAACACTCACCTTTTATATTGGGCTGCTATCATGAGGCCTTGTTTAGACATTTTCTTTAAAATTTAGGGGCTGCAAATAATCATACATGGACTACCAATATAAACACCCTTAAAAAAAATTATACACCAAATTTATATAAAAAAGAGGAAAATAGCAATTACGTTTTTCAAAAAAGACAATGAAAAAAATAGTCAAACAAACAGAGCCTATGAATCCATATATAAATTTCAAGACGGTAAGAAATGCTTTACCAAAAAATTATTAAACTGACAAAATACACTCCTTTGAAAAACTTTGATGTTCGGTCAGTCATGCTTCAGACTTGACGTATTTGCTGCTGCAGTAATTTTTATTAGAAAATGATTAAAAACAATGCACTTTTGACTAGTCACAAGTGCTTAATTAAAAGCATCACATTTTCAAATATTATTAAAGACAACACACTCTATTAATCGCACCACAGCACTTAAAATTTGACTAAAAAGATATTTTCATTGAATTATAACATGAATATCAACCAAATAGACAACATACTTCATACAAAAAGGCATTAAAAATATTGTCAAAATCTTTGTGATCTCCATAAAAAATATTTTATACAAAAAATCAAGAAATTTGTTTCCCAAATAATTACGATCTTTATGTTCCTATAAAAATTAAAGTAAATGATTGAAAACGAGTACAACCAGTTATGATGAATCAAATAGATTGAAAACCTTCAAGTGCTCATCCATTCTAAAATAGAGGCAATTTCAACACAATAGTCTTCAACAAAGAGAAGCAATCCACCGTTCTTCTGCAGCGACCACCGCTCTCCGCTTGCCGACTGTGGGAAAACACATTCCAACGGTACCGAAGAAGCGGAAGACTCCACTGGTGTTGGTGTCTTTAGAAGTCCAACATCATAAATTAGGAGAAATTGTGGTACGAGTTAGTGCGGTGCGACTTGTATTTTTTGGAGGGTAAATTTAATAGAGAAATTGCGGTGCGGTTAGATAAAAGTGCAGTGCGATTAACTAAAAATGTGGTGTCTATAACAACTCTTTTTTATTATTATGTACATAAGACTCCTCACAATAGGGACAGTTTTTTCACAATGGATAATTTTTTATGGCGAAAACAAACCTCAAATATTCAAAAATAATATTGAACCTAACGATCCAAATATTGAAAAAATATACATATTGGGTAGAAGGTATATTCCTATAACTCTACCCAAATTTTGGCAATCAGTGTAATATAACATTTGGAGAAACACTATAATTTATAGTATCATTTTCTTAGAATTTATGAACATAATTATCTGCGTAATAATATCGAAAAAAGAAAAATGATATGCGTATGGCATGAAGGTGTGACAGGCAAATTTTCGGTTAAAACGAATGTCGCCTGCGAACACAGGGCACAACTCGTGGTTAGTGAAGACGATGTCATTTAAGTATGAAAATAACGAAAAATTGCCGCGAGGTTCCCGATGAATCTTTCTTCGCAAATCTGGCGTAATAAGCTTTATGTAGAAGGTAATGAACACACATGAAAAGACTCCAACTGTATACAAAATTTGGGCAAAATAAATTAATAATTGATTAATTAACAAAACAGTGTAAATTGTTTTTTAATTTATGCTAGGGGAAGAATTACCTCCGAACTCCAATAGCCTGCGTGGATTGGAAGCTCTTCGGGCTGTTTGCATTCAGCGCAGAAGATGCCTTCTCATTCCTTGTTTCCTCGAAATAATCTGTGTATATAAAGCTTCTTCCCATCAGAGCTTTGATAATCATGTCTGAAACTCAAAAATTTAGTCAAAGGAAATATTTTTTTATGCCAATTATTTTAGTCAGATTTTTGAATCCACATTTTTCATTTACTGAGGTCAAATGTCACCTCACATCTAAAATGTGAGCTCTCCAGGCCTTCTGAAGGTGCCCGGTCCAGCATTGAATTGGGAGGGGAAGCTCTTTAAGATCTTCCGGGTGTGTGTGGGACCTCCTCACTGCGGCTCGGGGGTCTGTTTGAGGTTTTGGTGAGAAGGTCTCCAAACTCTAAGTCCTCGGCCAAGTGTATTGGTTCGGGAGAAGTAAAGTCAAGCTACAACTCCGGTCCGAACTTCTCGTAGAACCGTGATTTACAAGTTCAACATTTTTGATGCGGAGAGCGTGGACAGTAGCTTGTCAGGAAAATCTCAAGCAAGTACCATAGCTGGAGATAGGGGTGCACAAAAAGACCGGTCGGGACCGGACCGGTCGGGACCGGACCGGTCGGGACCGGACCGGTCGGGACCGGACCGGTCGGGACCGGACCGGTCAGAGACCGGTCCCGGATAGGACCGGTCCGGTCCCGGACCGGTCCACAGGTCCCGGACGGTCCCCGTTTTAGGGACCAAAACCGGTCCCGGTCCGGGACCGGTCGGGACCGGTTATGAGAGCCTAACGGCTCTCATTTAATGAGAGCCAATGAGAGCCGTTAGGCTCTCATAACAAGAGCCAAACGGCTCTTTCTAAAGAGCCGTTTGGCTCTTTTTTTTTTAATTTATTTTATATTTTTATATAATATATTATATATTAATATATATTATTAATAATATTATAAAATAATATTTAATAATATATTTTTATATTTTTAAACTTTTTGTTTTTTTTTTTAAAATCTATAAAACCCCCCTCCCTCTCTCTTTCACTCTCTTTCACTCTCTCTCACTCTCTCTTACTCTCTCTCTCACCTCTCTCACTCATTCAAATGGCTTCCTCCTCCTCCATGCCGGCGTCCTCCTCAGCGTCCGTCGGACATGAGATTGTCGAGCACCGACATAAAGCGGCGGTATGGGATAACTTCGAGAAGGTGCGGATCGGCGGCGAAATTAAGGCGAAGTGCAAACTTTGCGGCAAGCTTATGGCGGCTAACAGCAGCAACACAACTCTCGCCCGACACAACAAATCGTGTCTATCCAAACAAGCTCCGTCGGAGACCAACCAAGCTCAGATTTCAACGACCGGGCAGATTTGGACGTATGACCAAGCTCGGCAACGGGAGCGACAAATGGAGAATGTCATCAAAAGCAGTCTCCCGTTCAACCACTACGACAACGACGAAATGACGTCGTACATACACGAAGCACTCCAACCAAAATATCAACAGGTAAGTCGTACTACAACTCGGCGTGATGCTTTACACGCTTACATGCAATCCAAAATTTTTTTACAAAATTATTTTGAAACATTCGAGGGACGAGTTAGTTTAACGAGCGATGTTTGGACTAGCGGTATAGTAGACGGGCTTTCTTATATTTGCATAACTTGTCATTGGGTCGATCCCGATAGTTGGGAATTAAATAAACGTATTATTTGTTTTGAAGGTTTTGAATATCCGCACACCGGTAAAGCAATTTACCAGGTGATTATTAAGTGTATTCGAGATTTCAAAATAAAAGATAAAATTTTAAGTATTTCATTTGATAACGCCTCTAATAATAATATGGCTATTAAATATTTAATTAATGATCTAGAACCTATGTTAGATGGTATTTTTTTTCATACACGTTGCGTTTGTCACGTGTTGAATTTAATTGTGCAAGATAGTTATAAATTTTATGAACGATTACGTTATTAAAATACGTACTATGTTACGTGTTATTTATAGTTCAAAACGAAGAAAACAAGATTTCAAAAAATTTGTTATTGCACAAGGTAAAAAATTTTTGGGTCCATCTTATGATATGCCCGTACGCTGGAATTTCACGTACAAAATGTTAAAACGGGCTTTGTCACAAAAATCACTATTAACCGAATTTTATAATAGCGTAGAAGAAGCACACGATTTAAATGCGTCAGATTGGGCTGTAATCGAAGATTACGTTAATTTATTAGAAAGTTTTTATAGGGCGACAACTGTTTTATCAGGAGTTTACTATCCTACAAGCTCGCTCGTCATTGAAAATTTTTTATTAATTACAGAAACATTTAAAACTTACAAAATTAACCCAATGTGGCGTCCGTTAATTTTTTTAATGGAGGCAAAATTTTTAAAATATTATACGCATATGCCACCTATGTTTTCTTGTGCAGCGGCGTTAAACCCTTTAATGGGTGTAGACGGCGTGGAAAATTTTATAGAAGAAATTAATAAAAATTTAGATTTAAACGAATCTTCTAATGATTACCACAACGTTAGTGTAACAAAATTTAATTCTGATTTTACTAATCTATACAATTATTACGATCAAATATATGGATTGCGACCTCGCGAGGAATCCGCCGCCCCGCGAACAAAAGATGTTTTAAAAAATAAATTTTTAGAATTAGCTTCGAAGAAAAAACAACGAACTTCGAGCACTTTAAACGAATTAGGTTTATATAGCAAAACACAATTTCAAGAATTTATGACCGCGCACGAAATAGAAAATTTTGACATTTTAAATTGGTGGAAAAATAAATCTAACAATTATCCTATTTTGGCCTTAATGGCCCGCGATTTACTAACCATCCAAGCTAATACAGTAGCTTCGGAGTCTGCATTTTCTTTGAGTGGCAGGATTCTGAACGAGCGAAGGAGCCGTTTGACCGAAGAATCTTTGGAGATTTGCATTTGCTACAAGGATCATTTGGACGCTTTGAGGAGGAGACAACACGTCTCGTCAATTGAAGATAGCGAGTCTGAAGTTGAAGACGAGCTTACTAACTTAAATCTGGGGAGCGTCGCAGAATGATTTCAAATTGTATTTAGTTTTTTGATTTCAAATTTAAATTGCAAATGTTTGTATTTGGATTTTTAATTATAAATTGTATTTTGTATTTCATTTGTAATTATATTTTAATTTTGTAATTTTATTCCATATTTAATAAAAAAATTTATTTATTTTGCAAATTGCAATTTTAAAATTTTGTATTTGTGATTTTGACATTTTGTGATTTGTGTACATGTACAAGTTTTTTTGTTTTTTTTAATTAATATTAAAACATATAAATTAAATTAAATTTTTTTTAAAAAAATAAATTTTATTTAAAAACCGGTCCCGGTCTGGGACCGGTTAGGACCGGTTAGGACCGGTTTTTCCGGTCCCAGCCGGTCCCGGTTTTCAGAGGGAAAACCGGTCCCGGACCGGGACCGGTTTGGGCAGGACCGGTCCGGGACCGGTGCCCCAAAAGACCGGTCCTGCCCAGGACCGGTCCCGGACCGGGACCGGGGTCTTTTCGTGCACGACTAGCTGGAGATGAGGGGCAAGGAGCTGACCCGAAGAACTCGCCGCCTGGAGTTAACCTAGGACTTTTATGAGTTTAAGAAGATCGTCTTGGACACCGCGCAGTCCAGCCTCATGTTGTGGATGGGCAAGTGCTTGACCCTTACGGTCCGGATACTCGCCTCACGGGTTTTAGGCGAGGAGGCACCGAGAGGGCGAGTCGGGAAGGAGATACTAGTGGAAGGGGGAGAGAGGTCACTCCAGGGGCGGGAGTAGTTCCCCAGCCCGCCGGCTGCTCCCTAGTTGGGCGAGCTGACAGGCGAGAACCTCCAGCTCGCCCTGAGGGCTCATGCAGCCCCTTTTGCGAGCTCATCCTCTCAGCCCCGGTGTCGGGCGGTTTCAGGGACCCAGTCATGTCTTTCTACACCGGCAAGGAGGATCTAGTCCAGCATGTGAAATGGTTCGAGGGCACGGTTTCCATCAGACAGATGACAGATGCATTCAAGTGCAGGTTGTTCGCTATCACCTTCAAAGGGAAGGCGGGGGAATGGTTTCATCAGCTTCCCTCGGGAACTATCTACAGTTTCGAGGACCTTTGTGAGGTTTCTTGCTACGCTTCTCCACGTCGAAGAAGAGAAAGAAGGGGCCAGAAGCCATTTTCCTGATAAAGCAGGGGCAGAAGAGACACTGGCGAGTTACACTGACCGTTTCCAGGAAGAAGTTCTTCTGATACAGGAGGTTCCCAGGCACACCTTGCAGATAGCCTTCATACTCAGGTTGCGATAAGGGTTTTTCAAGATGGAGCTTAGCAAAGACCCCCCTTGGACTTTCAAAGAATTGATCGATCGGGCCACGAAGAAGATCAAGTGCGAGGCCACGAACCCTGATTTCATTTCAGGGCTAGCAAAGATCAGAGGAGGCATGGTGAAGTCACAAGGTTACCCGCAGGAAAAATGAAGAAGAGAAGAGTCGAGGAGACAAGAGTTCCAGGAGAAGGGATGTGGGAATCAATCGTCGGCTCAGCGGCCAGTATGGAGGCCGGCAGGAGGACCAACCCATGGTCAAAAAAGAGGAGTAGCTCAGGGCGGGAGAAACTACTGGGCAGGGCAAGGACAGTTCAACCCTCCGGGGTGGAGACCGGGACCGAGGCCGCTGCAGCCCTCTCTTCTGCAAGCCATGGCGATAGGCCGAGGAAGAGGAAGGAGGAACCAGCCTGCAGGGGTAGGAAGAGGGGGTGGCGTTGCTCTACTGTGACTTCCACCAAGAGAAGAGTCACGCGACGGCCACCTGTTCCGAGTTCTTGGAGTTCTGAGGAGCGGCAAGAGCCGAAGAAGTGCAACCACTACCGCTGCGGATCGAGGAAGCAGGGGGCAGAAGGAGGAGGAAGAGTTGATACGGAAGACCGAGCGAAGACCGGGCGGACGTGGGCACCAGAGGAGGGATCAGGGTGATCCACGGGGGAGTGGGGATTGAGGCCATCCGCAAGGGGAGCCGCCAAACTATTTTTCGTCCGAGCGTCGCTTTGACATCTCAGACCCACCCCCGAAGGAGAATATCACCTTCTCATCAAAAGATATGCCGACTACAAGGATTTGTTCTGCGACGCCTTGCTAATCCAGACAGTCATTGAGAACTTCACGGTCTCAAGGATCCTGATCGATAACCGGAGTTCAGTGAAGGCATGTGCAGGAAAACCGAAAACCGCACCAAACCACAAAACCACACTGCACCGTACCCTATTTTAAACCGAACCGATCGGGTACGGTGTGGTTCGGTTTGGGGGTTCTGAAAACCGCACATCTGCGGTTCAGTTTGACTTAGAATTGTTAAAAACCGACCACACCGCACCGTGAGTCAATTAGTTGGTCTGAAAATTTTTGGGTTGAATTACCTAAAACCGACGGAACCGCACCAAACCGGCCAACTTTCTAAAAATTAAGAAAACCAAAACCGTGACCCTTTAATTCTTTAAAAAACCGAAACCGAAACCATATTAAGATTTAACCATTTCAAGCAGCTTCGACAACGACAACAAGTGCTTCGGTATGAATATTTGTATACAAATTTCGTCAACAATTGAAACTCAATGTTGATGGAATCAATTAATGACTTGGTCAATAACTTGGTTTTATCTCCAGCAGCTTCAGAGATTTCTCATTTTCCTGCAGCTTTGTCATTGTGAAATTTTGTGCAGTGCGAAAATTTTTGAAAGGTTTTGTTTTAAAATATTTATTGGAATATAATTCATTAGGATTCTTCTGTAATAACCTAGAGTCATCGTGTTGTTGTGCATGGTTGTTGATGGCATCCAAAAAGAACAAAGGAAAAGAGTAGCTTAGGGTAGTTTTCTATTATGTCTCGTGATTTGATGTCATTATTGTTGCGTTCATGATCATATAAATGCATAAAACCTTATGTACTTGCCTTATTTTTTGCTTTCACATGGATTTTTCTGGTCTTTCCCGGTAAAGGAAGCAACAACTTTTTTTCAAGTTTTATTCGTAATATTGGGGGCAGCATAGAAACACATGTGACAGTTCCCTTAGCTATAACATATCCATTTTTTGAACCTGTACTCTTGGTGGACCTGGAGATTTGATGTGAATATCATATTTATTAGAGCATCTGATGGTTAACATGTGTAAGGATCTAGTTACAGATTGCCTTCAATAGCCTTTTTCAACATTTGTCTGGCCTGATATGCTGTTGTATTATATTAGATTACAGTAAACTATAATGGTAGTAAAAGTTACTGTTAGATGTAGAATTGGGTCAATTGGCAATACAATAGAGCACTGAATAATTGATTGTACTTATTTCAACAAGTTAAAGTGTTAAATTGATTTTTAATTGTCTTAGTAAAAGATCAAAAAAGCTGTCAAAAACCGAAACCGCATCGCACAAACCGATGCCAAACCACACCGCACAGTTTCGGTGCGGTGCGATTTTGGCCGGTCGAAAACCGCACCCCCGCGGTGCGGTTTTGGTTTGCCTCCAAACCGCACCGCTCGCAGGCCTAATCTTCAAAAGGCCTTTGACGAGATGAAGGTAGAAGCCAGGAGGGTGTTAGCCTCGGATGGACCTTTGCTCGGGCTCTCTGGAGAGAGGAAGGAGGTGGAAGGGGGAGTGGGTATCCAAGTGACCCTAGGGGAAACACCCCGAAACTGGCGGTTCGTCATCGTGGACGCTCCGAGCAGCTACAACGTCATTTTTGGACGGCCCCTCATTAGCGCTTTTAGGTGTGTGCCCTCCTCATTCCATCAATGTCTGAAGTTCAACAGCGGAGGAGTCCAAGTCCGGATTCGGGGACACCCTAAGGTGGAGAGGCAGTGTTACGTCACAGCCGTCAACACCATCTCTTGGAAGGCGGAAATTAAGGAGGTTGAGAGGGTAATGGAAGAGAAGGCTAGGCAGGAGACAGCAGAAGAAGTGGAGAAGAAGAAAATCACCACCCTAGGCAGGAGACCCGAGACAGTGCAGATCAGCGGGAAGCTGAGTGAGGAAGACAAGGAAAAGGTCAGAAGTTGCAGCCAGGAGAACATCGACATCTTCGCCTGGGGGGAGGCGGGCATGTCGGGGATCGACGCGGACGTAGCAAGTCACCATCTCAACCTTGATCTCAACATCCGCCTGATCCGCAAGAAGAAGAAGTCTGTGTCGACCAAGCTAGCTGAGCCCATCTGGGAGGAGGTAGAGAAGTTAGTAAAGGTGGGTTTTATATCAGAGATCCAGTATCCAGGTTAGGACTCCAATGTTGTGATGATTAAGAAAGGAGACGGGAGATGGAAAATGTGTGTACACTTCTCTCTATTAAATAAAGCATGTCCTAAAGATTGTTACCCATTGTCCCAAATCGACACGCTGGTAGATTCAGCGTCGGTTTCCCTGTGATGAGTTCTTTATACGCGTTTTCAAGTTACCACCAAATAAGAATGCACCCGCCGGATGTTAAGAATGTTGCCTTCATCACGGACGACGGGTGCTACAGCTATAAAATGATGTCGTTCGGGATAAAAAATGCAGGGACAACGTACCAATGGATGATGGATAGGGTCTTCAGGGAGCAGAAGGGAAGAAATCTTGAGGTCTATGTGGATGACCTGATGGTGAAGAGTAAGGATGTTAGGTCTTACCTCCGGGAGTTGGCGAAAACAATCGTCACCTTGAGGATGTGCAAAATGAGACTCAACCCCTTGAAGTGTGTTTTTGGGGCCAGAAGGGGGAATTTCTTGGGTCATCTCCTCACCCCTGCGAGGGTGTCGCCTACCTATGGCACGACGTCGAGCCGACACACCCTGCCAACCCCCTCCACCCCAGCTGCAGTGCGTCCAGGAAGTTTCTTCAGCCTTGAAGGCAAGCCAACTTTTTCAAGGGGTGTTATTGTTACAAACACAAAAAAGGGCGAGGAACGAGAAAACGTGGACATGGCGCATATGTCGATGTTGAGACCGAGACGACAAGGACACAAATCCCAAAATGACTACGGTCGTTCACCAGTAGTGTGCACGGGCATAGCACACCCGTCAGCATTATATTTTATTACCGCACATGTATTTTAGGATGCGGGTTATTTTACCGTTTGTCCTTGCATATTTTGGAACTAGGCACTATATAAACCTAGAAATGTCTCTCATTTGGACTATCTTGGAGTAAGATCTCTTTTGGAGGAGCCCTAGCCGATGAATTCTTCTTTCTTTTTCTTCCTCCTCTTCCCCTCTCCTCTTCTTCAACCCTAGCATCTAACAATTTATGAGTGAATTTGATCCCACACATCCATAATGAATCCAAAGGCCAAGATCTTTTAATTAACTGCAGTGCAACCACACCCAGTTGATCAAGCAATCCAGATTTTTTAAAAGAAGCATCCAGGACATGCAACTGCCTGCTAAAGACATTGTGGATGTTATTAATTCACATAATATAACGAAAACCTTGAAAATACTAAAATATAGTTCAAACTCTTTATTAGCTTAAATATTGTTCAAGCTCATAATTCACTGAAATATTGTTCAAGCTCTTTATTCACTGAAATATTGTTCAAGCTCTTTATTCACTGAAATATTGTTCAAGCTCTTTATTCACTGAAATATTGTTCAATCTCCTGTAAAGTAAATGTTGATTTTATTTTAAGCTTTAATTGACACAACTGTATGAAAAAAATGCATGATTACAATATATTATTCAAACTTTATCGGCATATTTATCTAACTCAAGCAAAAAAGTCTTACTGAGCTTGAACATGAGTTCAGTATATAGCAATGACTCATATAAACTCCTTACAATGATCATCTTTATCGTTAGAACATGATTAGCCAACAGTTTGTCTGATGAGTGTCTTCTTGTCATTAAACATGATACGACAGTCAAGGGTGTCTGGAATCATCTTGTTGTTTTGTACTCCAAGAGATCGCAGACTTCACGCACTTATACTTTATATGCGGATCTTTTTTCTCGGCCTGTCATGACTCCGGCTGCGGCTTATCAAGAAGTTCAAACTCTTGGTGCTGAACTTCTTCAGCATAGAACGTTTTCTGCAGATCTCGCAGAGCAGCATAAACACTTTCAAGAACTTCTTGTTGTTTGCTACTTGCTTCGTCTGCCAGAATCTTATGATATGATTCGACAACAGATTCTTGGAGAGGCCGATACTCCAACTCTGAAAGCTACTGTTGCTCGCATCTCTGTTGTTACTACTCTTCTTCAACATCCTTTACTTCCCTCTCCTGATATTGTTGCTCATCCGGCTCGTTATGATACCTCTGATGGTCGAGGGGGCTGTACTGGTGGTCGTGGTTACTCTAAGTATCTTTGATTTCATTGTGGCAAGGTTGGTCACCTGGTTGATTGTTGTTGGACCAAAAATCCTCGTCTTCGCCCTGCTTCGGTTGATTCCCCCTCCAAGAAGTCTGCTTCTTCTCTTGCTACCTCTTCGGGTGATGTTCAGTTTGCCACTACGGGTAGGTGGCTTATTAATTATGGTGCAACTAGTCATATGACGGGGAATTCTCGTGTTTTTTCTCGACTAGACAAACATAACAGTTTCCCTCCAGTTGTTATTGCGGATGGTTCACCGTCTCCTGTTTATGGGTCTGGCACCGTGCATGTCACTCTTTCTCTTCAGCTTGAGGACACTCTTTATGTCCCGAATTTTCCTTGCAATTTTCTTTATGTTACCTCTTTTTGCAAAAAGTTGAATTGTGTGGCTATTTTTACTGTGTCTACTTATTTTTTTTAGAATCCTCACTCCAAGAAGACGATTGATACTGGGACTGAAAGCGCCGACTTGTTCTACCTTGATAACGTTTCGGCCTTTTCTGCCTCTTCTTCCCTTCTTCAGTGGCATCTTCGCTTTGGGCATCCTCCTCCTCAGATTCTTTATCAGCTTATGTCTAATCTATCTCGGGGGGGACTCTTCTCTTAATTGTGAGGTTTGTCAATTAGGCAAACACCACTGTTTTACTTTTCCAGCAAACCACGGACGTATTTCTTCTCGTCCTTTTAAACTTGTTCATTAGGATGTTTGGGGTCCTGCTCCTATCCGGACAATTGGTATGGGTAGTTTATATTTTGTTACTTTTATTGATGACTTTTTTAGATGTACATGGTTGTATTTGTTACAATAACGTTCTAAACTTTTTTCCATTTTTACTGTGTTGTACAATGAGATCCGTACACAGTTTTATGTCCCTATTAAGATACTTCTTACCGATAATGCTAAGAAGTATATAAGTCATTAGTTTATATTATTTTGCATGCATCATGGTATTGTACATCAAACTAGTTGTCATTATACCTCTCAACAAAATGGCATTGCTGAAAGAAAGAACCGACATCTCCTGGATCTGGCTCGTAGTCTTCTCACTCATATGCATGTTCCTCGGTCCTATTGGGGTCATGCTATTCTACTTTCCTGTTTCCTCATCAACCGAGTTCCCTCTTCGGTTCTCAACGGTAAAACCTCATTCTCTGTTCTGCATCCTGATGTGAATTTGTTTCCTTTACCTCCTCGTGTCTTTGGATGCACTGTGTTTGTCCACTCTCTTTTTTATGGTCGTGACAAGTTCTCTCCTCGTTCTACCAATTGCATCTCCTGTTCTCCGGAAACAGTATGTTTCCGCGGACGTCACTTTCTTTGAGAATGCTCTGTTCTTTTCTCCTACTTCTGTTCTTTCACCATCTAATGATTCTTCTTCTTTTACTATTATTTCGGCACCTCTTCCTGAGTCTGTCCTTTTTTCTCCGTCTGCTTCTGATTCCTCGGATGAGCCGCTGCGGCCAGCTCCGGGGCAAGCAATCTTTCCTTTGGATGGGTTTGATACAGTAGACAGGCCCGATCTTGATCTTCCCATTGCCCATCGAAAAGGTGTTCGAAGTTGCACTTAACATCCTATTTGGGATGTGGTTTCTTATGCGCGGCTATCTCCTTGTTGCAAAAGTTTTGTTCTCGCTCTATCGGTCAGCTGGGAGAGGTTTATGATCATCCCCTACAAATGTTATGTGATAATAAAGCGGTCATATATATTTCGAGAAATCCAGTCTTTCATGAGAGGACGAAGCATATTGAAGTACATTGTCACTTTATCAAAAAAGAGATATTGAAGAATCAAATTTGCACACCGTTTGTTACCTCTGATAAAGAGCTAGTTGATTTCTTCACCAAACTAGTTACTCCTTTTTTGGAAGTTTGAAGCAAGTTGGTCATGCTTGACATATATGCTCAAGCTTGAGGGGGAGTGTTGAAACTTGAGGAGACCGGGCAGTTTGTCGTCTAGTCGCAGCGGTCTACTGGGTTCTGTGATCTTGTGGTTTGGCTTAGCGAACAGAGTCTTGCGGTCTGTTTGGTAGCAGTCCTGTCGGTTTGATAGATCAGCAGTTTAGTAATGGCGGTTTAGCAAACCGCTGTTGTCGACCTGTGTCCTGCCTAGCTAGCCTTGTCTTCTTGTATTACAGTCCGGAGAGTAACCCGCAGTTGTGGTCAGGTTATCTGTATTCTCATATCTCCCTCATTTTCTATAAATAAGGGGGCATATCTTTGTATTATTTATCTTTTTGGAGCAATAAAATTTGCTTTTTATTTATCTCTTTTCACAAATACTCTGAAATGATGTAATATTTATGTGCATATGCTCCAAAAATATTTCTCCCACAGCTTTATTTTTTGAACTCATAAGTGATTCCTAATTAACAAAATTTTGAACATTCTATTTTGAACTTAAATAGTAGCCCTAAGTTGTTTCTTTTAAAGCTCATATGAGTATGTAACCCTAGTTGCTTGACGCTATGCCTAGTTAGCTTGCTTTAAAGGCCAACAAAAGTCTAAATGTTAGGCACAGGCATAATATAACATGCACTAAATAGTAACTTAAAATAGTCAATAATGTAGTACATACATTAAAAAAAATTATATACACAATTATGTGGAATACATGTAATCTATAAAACTCACCTCTTGTATGAGAGGGAACGCATGTGTCTCCCACTCAGTAGACCATCTTGAAGAGGACCCTGTAGCGAAAGCGCCATGCTGCAATGCCTTCAGAGCATCGGATTTATCTGGGAAACCTTTGAAAAGCATCTGGAGCATAAATAACAAAGCAAGAACACGTATTAAGGTTATGAAGTGTAGAAATAGAGTTTACTAATGTAAAGCCAACTTCTAGTAGCCTACAAATTTGATATCATAAATCGAAAATTTGTCATGGCGACGCCTAAGCGTCCAGGCGCTCGAATGTGTATAAGGCGTTGGACGCCTTGTAATAAATTTTTTTTTTAAAAAAATTTGAACAGACAGCGGTTTTTATAAAAACCGCAGTCAAAAGTATTAATTTTTTTAAAAAATGATTTTAGACAGCGGTTTTTATAAAAACCGTTGTCTAAAGTCATTAAAAATAAATATATAATAATTTTACGTAAAAAAAAACATTTATTTTTTAATGACTTTAGACTGCGGTTTTTAAAAAAACAGGCTAAAGTCATTAAAAAAATAAAATAAATTTTAAAAAAATTTATTTACTTTTTTAAAATTACTTTATAAAGCGGTTTTTATAAAAACCGCCGTCTAAAGTCATTAAAAAAAATTTTAAAAAAATTACGTTAAAAAATTAAAAAAAAAGACTTTTGACAGCATTTTTTATAAAAAAACGCTGTCTAAAGTCATTTTTTAAAAAAAAATTTAAGCCACATTGTCGCTTCGGGTTGCTCGCTATATTGTCGCCTAGGCGACCGCCTTATCGCCTAAGCGTCCAGGCGCCCGACGCTCTCCTTGGTTTGCCTTGACGCCGTGACATGCATGTTGGAGATACAATACGTCTTTGTTTGGACTTTCTAACAGTGTTTCAAAGAAACTTGGACATTGGCTTTATATGGCAAGAACATTCTCAAAGTGCATTCTCATACAATCAGAATTTTGATTCTGGTTCACGTGAAAACATTTTTCTCCTAAGAGAGGTTATGGCGCAGGATGGATGCAGCGAGCAAATATGTGCTCTAAGCGAATACTAAGGATTTGGTGTTAGTATGGTGATGTCAGGAATTCAAATAATGATATGATGCACAAGAAATAGTCCAACAAATAACTACAGTTATTTCTGAAATTTTTAATAGAGTCCACAATCATCTACGTTCGAGATTAGGTGTTAGAGAAAAAAGCAAGATCCAATTAGAGAAAAAAGCAAGATCCAATTAAATTAAAGATAAAAATGGTTCAATTAGATGGTAGATGAATAAACTTGCAAGTAGCATAATTAATGGGTAAATTAATATGACAGTGTATACCAAATAATATGTTTATCCGCCAAAAAATCAATAATAAGTAGGGGGAGAGGAGGATAAGGGTCGGGGGGGTAAGGGGAAAGTGGGGCTGTTGTGGTTTGTGTGTGTGTGTGTGTGTGTGTGGGGGGGGGGGGGGGGGGGGGGGACTTCTGGTTGCTGGAATGTGGAAAGCAGATTGGCTGAGGGCTTAAGGTTGTAGTGGATGTCTTGGGAGATGATTGGAGTGGAGAGTGGCTAATGTGTTGAGGCTTGGGCTTTTGATTGCTGAGAGAGAAGGCCTTGGCTGGCCTGCTGTCCAGGTCTTGGACGGACAGGAAAAACTTGGAATTATGTCTGGATGGGTATGGGGGCTAGGAAGTGCTGGGAATCAGAAATCTGGAGGAGATTTGGGCCGAGAATCAAAAGGAATGTAGGAAAATGCCTCCAATTGGTTGGACCGGTGGGGCTTAGGCAGTGATGACTTCTGGAAGGAGGGGATGGAGTTAGAATGGGCTGAAAAGGCAGTAAACTGCTTTTAGACAGCAGTTGGAAACCGTTACAGTGAAACAAGTGGTAATTAAATGGTTATGGTGGGAAATGGCGAGTAGGGAAGGTAATTACTAGGTATTTATGTGCAATTCTAGGTAGTTATACGGGAAGTTCGTGATGGGAAATGTGGGACATGGCTGGCCGGCACTTGAGAGGTCAGTTACCGGCAGCTAGAAGTGGTGTTAGATGAGATTTGAGCAGTTACGACAATAAATGGCAATGGTTAGTGGTCGTTGTGAGTAGTTTTAGATGGTTATGCGTGGGTATGTAGTTATGAGTAGTGGGGATGAGAGAAGCGCTTTGGGGATGTGGAGTCGAGGGCCGGCGATGTGTCGAGCGAGCGACGCCGAGCGGGCGGACGCGTGAGAGAGAGAGCGCGGGGGATAGCGGTCGGCTAGGGCAAATGGGAGAATACCGTTGGGCCGGTTCTCCTATTCCGATTTCAAATCCAAAATAAATCAAACATACATAATTAGTTCACATCTCTCCCTTTTATAGGGAGAGACCCACAAAAGCCGATAGGCGAAAAGATAAATAAATGCTAGGCCCGACAAGTACTCCACAGACTCATGCCGCCTCCCTCCCTCGCGCCCACCAAGTGTAGACGCGTGTGAAACGCCTTCCTTCGACCGGATCCGCTCCACTCGTATCAACTACCCAGAGGTTATCAACGACCTTGTCCTCAAGGTCAAATCATGGGAACTGGTTCTTCACTTCTTCCGCCAAGATCCATGTCGCCTCGTCCTTGACTTCTCCCTTCCACAGAATAAGGACCTGCCTCACGGATTGGCTTTGAACCAACTCAGTGCGGCTGCCCAACACAGCTTCGGGTTCATAGCGTGGGGTGACTTCGCTATCCAGGTCTTCGGGCAGGGCGTCTTGGACGGGGTGGTTTCCCAACGCCCGCTTTAGCTGTGCCACATGAAATACCAGATGGATTCAACTGTCTGGCGGGAGCTGCAACCGGTATGCCACCTCACCTATCTTCTCCACGACAAGGGGCCGAAATACCGCACTGAGAACTTTGGGTGGAGACGACCGGTCAAAGAACTTTGGCGATGCGGACGCGGCTTGACGAAAATGTGCTCTCCCGGTGAGAGGCGGACCTCGCGGCGGTGACCGTTGGCCTGCTAGGCCATTCTCTCATGAGCGCGGCGGAGATGATAATCAATTGTTGTAGGGACTCATCACGATCTTGTAATTCCTCAGCCAACGCTTGAACCTGACATTCCCCGGTGAGTCCGACCGGTAGAGTCGGGGGTGGTCGCCCATAAACTGTTTGGAAGGGGGAGACGCCTGTCGTCAACTGGTAGGAGGTGTTGTACAACAGTTCTGCACATGCCACCCACCGGGTCCACTGGCGGGGCTGCTCGGTAGCGAAGCAGCGAAGGTAGGTGCCCACGCAGCAGTTGAGGACCTTCGTCTGCCCGTCTGTTACGGCTACAGTGAATCTGGCTGGGGGAAGAGAGGCGCCGGCAAGACGATTAGGGAGAAGGAAACGGGAAAAAAGAAAGAAGATTAGGGTTAGGAGGAAACCCGCTAGTATGGTTCCAAACGAACATACAAGTCCCCTAATATATTAGTGGGGGGGCGACTAGTGCTATAAGAAAAGACAAATACAACAATGCTGAAACAAAATAAAATAGACTACTAAGCAGCGGTCTCCTCAGTGGACCCGAGCTATGCAACAGTCGTTCGCGCCCGACGCGTATAGACTCGTCATGGTGTCTCGGTGTCGGGGTCGTGTAAGTCTGTAATAATGTTTTCGTCTAGGAAATGGGCCTTGTCCTCAAGGCAATAGTCGGCAAACTGGCGGCGGAAATCATCCCGAGGGAATCAAGTCGCGTCAAAGTCGGGGCGACCGGTCCAAGCCACGAGAACCTCCTCAGAGGTGGGGTCACCCGGAGACCGACACCGACAGACAAGGATCGAGACAGGGTAGTACGGTGCCTCCCCGGAGAGATCGAGGTCGGCCGAAATATGATCCGCGGTGGTATGCTCGCCCACCATGCGGCGTTGTGAGACATGGAAGACCAGATGGATGCGGCTCCCACTAGGGAGACGGAAGTGGTATGCGATCGCCCTAATGCTGGCGAGGACCTCGAACAGGCCGAAGAACCGGGGGCCAATTTCGGGCAGGGGCGGTGGGCTACCGACAGCTGCTTGTAGGGATGCAGCCTGATGAAAACCTTCTCCCCCACTTGAAAAGAGAGGTCTCGGTGTTTCTTGTTGGCAAAGGAAACCATCTTCTTTTGGGCCCGTCGTAGGTGGTGCTTCAGATGATCCAAGATAGTATCCTTGTCGCGAAGTGCGGTGGACAGGCTCTCCACCTGGCACTCCCTTGGGAGATGGCGGTCAATGGATGGCGGCGGTCGACCGTAAACTGCCTCGAACGGGGTGATGTCGGCCGCTTGGTGGTATGCGGTGTTGTAGGAGTACTAGACCCAGCCGAGCCACTTGGCCCAACTACGTGGTTGTTCCCCTACGAAGCAACGGAGGTTCGTCTCCAGGCATCGGTTAAGGACCTCGGACTGGACGTCGGTCAGCAGGTGGTACGCAGTGCTCATGCGAAGATGGGTGCTCTACAGACAAAACAGTGTAGTCCAAAAAGTACTCAAGAAGAGCGGGTCCCGGTCGCACACGATCGACCTAGGAAACCCGTGGAGGCACACGACCCCCTAGATGAAGTTGTCGACGACGGTGGTTGCGGTGTAAGGATGGCAGAGAGGAATGAAATGGGCATACTTCGATACTCGGTCCACCATGACCAGGAAACAGTTGCGTCCCTGTGAGTAAGGAAGTCACGTAATGAAGTCCTGGCGACGTCTTCCCAGATGAGGTCGAGAATGGGGAGAGGCTAGAGTAGACCACCCGGAAACACGGCCTCGTACTTGGCCTTCTGGCAGATGAGGCAGGCGGCCACAAATACTTTGACCTGTCGGAGCATGTGAGGCTAGTAGAGCGAGGTGGCCAGCCGGCGGTACGTCTGGTAGGCGCCTGTGTGTCCCCCGGACGGGGATGCATGGAACTCGGCCAACAAAAGAGGGATGCTCAGAGAGGAGGGGGCAGGACGAGGCGGACCTTGATGAATAGGCGGTCGCCGACCAAGGAGTAAGATGGTCGAGTGGTAGCATCAGTGAGGAGCGCTGTCTGAATCTCATTGAGCACCAGGTCTGCTTCAACTTCTCGTTGGAGGGCCTCTGCATCCTCCCAGACCGCTAGTATGGGATTGCAAGAGAGAGCGCCAGCCGCGCGATTCGCCTTCCCCGGCCGGAACTCGATGTTAAAGTTATAGTCCAGGAGCTTGGCCACCCACACATGTTGGGCGGGAGTAGCAATATTCTGTTGTAGGAGGTAGCGGAGGCTGTGGTGATCGGTGCGGACCACAAACCGGCGGCCCAGAAAGTAGGGCGCTAATGTTGAACTGCGAGGACGTGGCCCATGAGCTCATTCTTGTAAGCGGAGCGGCTGCAGATAGTGTCAGAGAAGGTGCGGCTAAAATAGGCAAAAGGTTGGCGGGCTTGCATAAGAACGGCGCACATGCCGACGTCGGACGCATCGCACTCCACGATGAAAGGCAGAGAGAAATCCGGCATGGCAAAAACCGGGGCCCGTACCAAGGCCTGCTGAAGAGCGACAAAAGTGGCGGAGGTCGTCGCCGACCACTCAAAGGGGCCCTCGACAGATTTCTTTAGGAGCTGGGTGAGGGGTCGGGCCATCGTGTCGTACCCTTGGATGAACCGCCCGTAGTACCCTGTCAGTCCAAGGAACCCGCGGACATCGCGAAGTGATGATGGTTTTGGCCAGTGGAGGACCGCCTCGATCTTGTCGTTATCCATCGCAACCCCCGCAGCGGAAATGGTATGCCCCAAGTAGCACACCTCAGGAACCCCAAAAGAGCACTTTATCGGGTGGAGCTTGAGGTGGTGGCGCCGAAGAGTGGCCAAAGTCTGGCGAACATGCTGAAGGTGATCTTGTCAAGAAGAACTGTAAACCAAAATGTCATCAAAAATACAAGTACGTGTTGGCGAAGTACCGGGCGAAAGATATCATTCATCGAGGCCTGGAAGGTGGCTGGCGAATTGGTCAGGACAAATGGCATAACCAGGAACTCGTAATGGCCATCATGAGTCCGAAAGGCCGTTTGGCGAAGTCGGCCGGCCGAACGTGAATATGTTGGTAGCCTGCACGAAGGTCCAACTTGGTGAAAACGATGGCGTCGTGGAGCTCATCCAAAAGCGCATGAATCACCGGGATCCATGGGGTAGTAGGAATCGAAGCCACCCGCAAGGGTAGCTTCAAGGCCATGTTCAGGAGGACCGTCACCTCAACCTCCCATACACTGACCCCAGAGGAAAAGATTACCATCTCATCAAAGGACATGCCCGACTACGAGGATCCATTTTGTGACGCCCTGGTGATCCAGACGGTGATTGAAAACTACACGGTCTCCCGAATTTTGGTTGCCAATGGGAGCTCAGTGAATGTGATCTTCAAAGGGGCCTTCGAGATGATTAAGGTGGATGCTAGGATGGTGTTTGCCTCAGATGGACCGTTGTTTGGATTTTTTGGGGGAGAGCAAGGAAGTCGAAGGAGGAGTTTGACTTCATGTGATGTCAGGGGGGTGTCGAGGAATTGTCAGTTCATCATCATTGACGTTTCGAACAGCTACAATTCCATCTTCGGGCGCCCCCTCATCGGCGCTTTTTGCTGCATCCCATCCTCGTTCCATCAATGTCTCAAGTTCAACAGTGGGGGGGGGGGGGCAAGTCCGGATCATAGGAGACACTAAGGTGGCAAGACAATGTTATGTAACTGTCATCAATACCATATCTTGGATGGAGGAGGCGGAAGAGTTGGGAAGAGTGTTGGCAGCACAAGAAGAGTCAGGAGGTGAGGCAAAAGTGGTCGGGGAGGAAGCAACTAACAAGTCGGTGGAGCCAGAGGTAGTGGTGGAGGTGGAGGGAGAAGATGAAGGAGAGGATTATGCCCAGGAGGGTAGGGGAGAGGAGTTGCGGGAGAGTCTTGTCGAGGCGATGGAGGTTGAAGAATTAGAGATAGAGGAGGTACTTGCGCAAGGAGAGAGGTTGGGAAGCGAGTGGGAGTAGTCCAGGTTGGAGCCAGTAGAGGAGGTGGTGGAGATGGAGATCTTCACCGGGCAGGGAAGACAAAGAGGGTGCGGGTTAGCGGCAGGTTTAGTCCCGGGGATCAGGATAGGATATGGGAGTGCATCTAGAGGAGCATCGACGTCTTCGCATAGAGTGCGGCGGACATGCCAGACATCAACGTAGATGTGGCATGTCACCGCTTGAACCTTGACCCAAAGATGCGCCCTATCTGCCAGAAGTAGGGTTGATATCGAGTCGAGTTCGAGCGATTTTGGCTCGGCTCGAAATCGAAATTTTCGACTCGAACTCGGCTCGAAATCGACTCGAAATCAAAATTGATTTCGAGTCGAGTCGAGTCGGCTCGAAATCGAATCGAGTCGGCTCGAAATCGAATCGGGTTGGCTCGAAATTGAATCAAATCGGCTCGAAATTGAGCAATTTTTCATTTTATTCATAGTTTGCTCAAAATTAAATTGGACAACCTATAAATTTAGCAAATGAAACATTTAAAGTTTTCATTCTTTTTATTTAGCTTTAAATTTTGTTATTTTTAATCTTAAAATAAGAATATATTAATAAATACATAATTTTTTTAAATTAATTCGAGTTGATTCAAATCATATTTCGAGCGATTCAGGGCTGGCTCGAAATCAGATTCGAGTCAAATTGAATCGACTCAAATTGAGTCAAATCAATTTTAACCGATTCCGATTCGGCTCAATTTTCGAACGATTTTCGAGCGACTTTCGAGTTTCGAATAATATGCTCAGCCCTAGCCAGAAGAGGAGGGCAGTCGCCATAAAGCTGGAGGAGCCCATCCGGGAGGAGGTGGAGAAGCTACTCAAAGCAGGTTTTGTATCGGAGATCCAGTATCCAGGCTGGGTTTCCAATGTGGTAATGGTTAGAAAAGGTGATAGGCGATGAAGGATGTGTGTCGACTTCTCGTTTTTGAATAAATCATGTCCCAAGGATTGTTATCCTCTGCCTCGAATCGATGTGTTGGTTGACTCAACCGTCTTTTTTTCTATGATGAGTTTCTTAGATGCTTTTTCAGGTTATCATCGGATCAAGATGCACCCACCCGACGTCAAGGAAGTCTCCTTCATTACGAGAGAAGGTTGTTCAGATATAAGATGATGCCATTCGGGTTGAAAAATGCAGGAGCAACATAGCAGCGAATGATGGACTGGGTCTTCAAAGGGCAGAGGGGAAGGAACTTGGAGGTATATATAGACGATCTCATGGTGAAGAGCAGAGATGTCGCCCAGCGGGCTAAGCCACGTGACGCCCCAGTTGGCGTCGATGTCGCCAAGGTCGAAGAAGTAGAAATTTTTCGTCGCCGAGCATGTACCCATGGAGGGGGAAACGGCCAGGTAGCAGCTCTGGATCGAGCGGCGGCGACCATTGCCCAAACTGACAGTGAAGTCCAGGGACGGTTCCATCGGAAGGTGGAGCTGTTGGGCCAGTTGGGAGGAGAGGAAATTATGGCTGGCTCCACTGTCCACCATGACAACAATGTGGTGATTGCTGAGCCTGCACGCCAACTTCATGGTTTGGGGCCCGGAAATGCCGCCCACGGAAAAACAAGGAAGCTCCAAACGGTCGACAAAAGCGTCAGTAGTGTCCTCGGGGGTGTCATCCTCGGGAATTTAGAGGTTCTCGAAATCCGCTAATCTCATCCGACTCAAAGTCGTCGATGATGGCGCGGAACTCCTTGACCGCGCACACATGGCTGGGAGAATAGGGCTAACGGTAGCGAGAACATAACCCCTTACGACGAAGGTCGTCAAACTCGCGAGTGGAGAAACACTGCGGGGGAGCCGGTCGGCCGGGCTGAGTTGCCTGAGGGGGTGGAAGCTCTATAGGCACAGTTCGCCACGTCCCCCCCCCCTCCAGCGAAATGTCGCCTCCCATAGGTGGCGGCCGAGGGGACAAATCCGCCTCCACCAGACGGGCATAGCGACTGTCGTAGCGGCGAATCATCTCTCGTTTGATATTCGACCAAGAGATGGTCGGGATGGACTGCCGAAGCCACCGGGCCCAATGAAGTGCGGAGCCGTTGAGACCCACGGCGGCGTTGGAGACTTTATCCTGCTCTGGAGTGTGGTGGAGGTCAAAATACTGTTCTGCTTTGGCGATCAACCCAATCGGGTCAACGCCGAAAAAGGCGGGAAGATCCAAAGTGAGGGCGGAACGACCACAAGAGGCGGTGTCGGGGAGTCCTTGGTGTACGGGAGAGGCACCGCCCCAAGGATGGACGCGTCGGCGGACGGACATACAGAGCCGTTCGTGGATGAGGCGGTGGAGGGTTGGAGGGCGTCGATCTTGGCGTGGAGGGCGAGCATGGAAGTGTGCATGGAGGCTACAAGGGATTCCTGTGTTTCGACACGGCGGAGGGCCTCAGCGGCGGTGTCCACCTGCGGCAGATCCCTGATTGATTGGGTATTTGGGGCCATAGAGGACGTACACGGCGGAGGGAGGACGATAGGAGGCGGATCAGGCAAGGAGACGCGAAAACAGAAGCTTGTGTCCTTTCCGGCAGATATGGAAGACCGGCCGACGCTTTGGGCGCTGCAGCAGGCGAATCGGGGAGACAGGCGTCGAAATCGACAGACTGGCGCGGCAGGAAGTACGCGAGACAGCAAGCGGACGAAGCGGCATGGCGGGATCTGGCGGCAGAAGCAGCAATGACGTAGAGAACCGGCAGCCTGTGGTGGGCGGTACGGTAGAGCCGAACCACTTTGTTACAACTACGGTGAATCCGGCTCAGGGAAGAGAGGCACCGGCAGATGGGTTAGAGAGAGGGAAACGAGAAGAGAGAAAGAAGATTAGGATTCGGAGGAAATCCAGAAAATAACATTCATCTAGCATGGTTCCAAGAAAACATACAAGTCCCCTTATATATTAGTAGGGAGGCGACTAGCCGTCCATAAGAAAAGACAAATACAACAATGCTAAAATAAAATAAAATAGACTACTCTGTGGACCTGGGCTGGGCAACCGTCGTTCGCGCCAGGCGCGTATAGACTCGTCATGGTGTCTCGACGTCGGGGTCGTGTACGTCCGTAACACAGTCAGACAGAGGATGATATGTGGTACTGAATCGTAGCTTCGTCCCGTGTAAGCGGAACAACTCCTGCCAGAAGGTACTTATGAACACCGGGTCACGGTCGCTGACAATGGAGCGGGAAACCGTACAGGCGGGCGACCGCGCCAATGAAGACCCGGGCCAACGAGCTCTCCATGTAGAGGTGCTTGACGAGTATGAAGTACTCGTACTTGGAGAGGCGGTCGAACACCAACAGTAGACAGTCGTATCCCTAGGAGTGTGGAAGGCGGGTAATGAAATCCATCCTGATGACCTTCCAAACCCGATCGGGCATCGACAGAGGCTGCAGCAGGCCGGCGGGGGTGAGGGTCTGGTATTTGACCGTCTAACATACCAAACAATTGGCCACGAAATGATGTACCGTCCTCATCATGCCCCGCCAGAAGAGGGTGGTTGCCAATCGACAGTAGGTCGGATAGGCTCCTGAGTGTCCGGCCGTCGGTGTAGAATGTGTGAAAAATGGACAAAAGAGGTAAATAAACCGCAAACTTTATTGCTCCAAAAAGATAATTATTACAAAGGTATGTCCCCTTATTTATAGAAACTGGTGAAGGAGAGAGAATTAAAACAAACGATGTGGGACTAAATACAACCCGCGCGGCTTATGCGGTTTGACATGAACAAACCGCCAACTATACAAGAAATAAAACAAATGGCTACAAAGCCACAATCTCCCAGAGTAAGCCGCTCGAACTGACCGTCTGACCGCAACTGCTGCAAGCTGTCAGACTGCAACCGCGGTCTCAACCAGACCGCTGCGGCTACTCTTTGCCAGACCGCTGCGGCTACTCTTTGCCAGACCGCTGCGGCTTCAACCATACCGCTGCGGCTACTCTTTGCGAGACCGCTGTTGCTGCTGTCCACCAGAACACAAACTGAGGTTTATCACCAGACCGCCTGATCAGACCGCAAGACTGTTGGAACAATTAGACCGCTGCGGTTAGATACCAGGCCGCCCGATCTCTCCAATCTTTAACACTCCCCCTCAAGTTGGAGCATATATATCGACCATGCCCAGCTTGCTACAGACCTCCTCAGATGGAGTTACCGGCTTGGTGAAGAAGTCAGCTAGTTCTCTCTCTGAGGTAACAAATGGAGTGCAAACCTGATTCTTCAAAATCTCCTCTCTAATGAAATGGCAATCAACCTCAATATGCTTTGTTCTCTCATGAAAGACAGGATTCCTTGAAATATAAATGGCGGATTTGTTATCATAGAACATAGGAAGAGGATGGTCATAGACTTCTCCCAAGTCAAGCATAAGCGCACGTAGCCACTTTAACTCGCAGGTAGTTGAGGTCATGCTCCTATACTCTGCTTCAGCACTTGACCTTGAAACCACTGTCTGCTTCTTGCTTTTCCAGCTAACCAGGTTTCCTCTTACAAAAGTGCAAAAACTTGATGTAGACTTTCTATCCTCCTTGTTATCAGCATAACTGGCATCAGAATATGCTTCAATCCTCAGATGATCATTCTTCTGAAACAACAAGCCCTTTCCTGGAGACCCTTTCACATACTCCAGAATCTTCATGGCAGAGCGTAGATGACACTCTCTAGGACTTTGCATAAACTGATTGACCTTCCTAACTACATAACAGGTATCTGGTCTAGTAACAGTCAGATATATAAGTTTGCCTACAAGTCGCCTGTATACAGTGAAATCTGGGAGAAGAGGAGAATCATCAGTCCAGCCTTTATCATCACCAACAGCCATCGAGCAACGAGCAGGTTTCGTTCCAAGAAGACCTGTCTCCTTTAGGAGATCTAGCGCATACTTCCGCTGTGAAAGAACCATTGAGGTCGTCTTTCGTAAAATCTCAACTCCCAGGAAGTACTTTGGCGGTCTCATATCCTGAGTGACAAAGTGTTGTCGAAGATGTTGTTTGGCTAGATCAACGCTCTCCTTATCATCATCAGTCAAAAGAATATCATCAACGTAGACAGCAAGAACTACAAGGCCTTTAATAGTCTTGCGTATAAACAAAGAATGATCAGCAGAGCTTCGACTGAACCCAAAAAGAGAAACAACAGCACTAAACTTTTCAAACCAGGCTCGTGGACTGTGCTTTAAACCATAAATCGCCTTCTGAAGCTTGCACACCTGAGACTCCCCCTGAGCAACATACTCAGGAGGTTGCTCCATGTATACCACCTCTAGCAAATCCCCATAAAGGAAGACATTCTTAACATCCAACTGAGACATTTCCCAGACTCTATTAACAGCCACAGAGAAGAGAATAAGGATAGTGCTGATGCGAGCAACAGGAGAAAAAGTATCGAAGAAATCCACCTCATATGTCTGAGTAAACCCTTTGGCAACAAGCCGTGCCTTATACCGTTCAACAGGGCCATCTGGAAGATACTTAACCACAAAGACCCACCGACATCCAACCACATCAACGCCCAGAGGTGGAGGGACAAGAGTCCAAATCCCTCTCTCAGTTAACATGCTCATTTCTTCATCCATAGCAGCTTTCCACTGAGGAATAGCAAGAGCTTCTTGATATGTTTTCGGAATGGCAGTAGAAGAAATAACAAGAGCAAAACGCTTGGCAGTTGGGGAAAGCTAAGCATATGAGACAACCGCATCAATCGGATGCTGAGTACATTGGCGAACGCCCTTTCGCAGGGCAATTGGAAGATCGAGATCACTACTCGTCGGAGGAGGCAATGTACTGGCAGAAGAAACAAGAGGCTCTGGAACAGGCACAGAGGGTTCCAAGGGCAACACAACAGGCTCCCGAGAAAGAGACGGAGCAACAGGAGGAGATGCGGAAAGAACCGGCTCTGGCGGAGGTGCCGAGAGAATAGGCAGGGAAGAAGAAGTATCGGCAGGGACGAGAGGAGGGGAGAAATATGGAGTATCTTCAAAGAAGGTAACATCTGCGGAAACGTACTGTTTGCGCAGGAGAGGATCAATACATCGATACCCTTTTTGAGTAGGACAATAGCCATGGAATATGCATTTAACCGATCGGGGAGAAAGTTTGTCCCGTCCAGATGAAGGGACGTGAACAAAGGCCGTACAGCCAAAGGTTTTAAGGGGCAAAGGAAATGGTTCGGCCTCTGGATATAAGACTGAAAAAGGAGTCTTGCCCTGAATAACAGGCGAGGGAATACAGGTTAACGAGATAGCAAGCAAGAAGAACCGCATGACCCCAATAAGACCAAGGGACATGCATTTGCAAAGAAAGACTGCGAGCAACATCCAGAAGATGACGATTCTTGCGTTCAACAACGTCGTTCTGTTGAGAGGTATATGGACAACTTGTTTGATGAATCAAACCCTTGCTCGCACAAAAAGAAGAGAATTAATGGCTGACACATTCTTTGGCACTATCAGTATGAATAACCTGAATGGGCACACGAAACTGTGTGAAGACCTCATTATAAAATGCAGTAAAGACAGAGAACAGTTCAGAACGATCCTTCAAGAGATACAGCCAAGTGCATATGGAGAAATCATCAATGAATGTGACAAAGTACAAGCTTCCGCGACCAACAGTAGTAACAGGAGAAGGACCCCAGATGTCAGAGTGAACAAGATCAAAAGGACGCGAAGAACAACGGCCCGTTCGAGCTGGGAAAGGAGCGATGATATTTGCCCAACTCACATGCTTCACAGTTCAAAGGCAAATCGTCGAAAGGAAGTTCTGGAAAAAGTTGATGAATGAGGCGAGAAGAAGGATGACCAAGACGACGATGCCCGAGCTGAACCGAGGAAGAAGCAGAAAGAGCAACAGCGTGGTCAAGATAAAACAGGCCACCACGAGCAGTACCAATAGAAATCGTAACCTTAAAGACAGAATCAGAGAAAGAACAAGTGGTGCCAGTAAAAGTAACTATGGAATTTAACTGGGTGCAAAGAGCATGAACAGAGAGTAAATTGCACGGGAAAGTAGGGACATAAAGAGTGTCCTCTAGCAGCAAAGATGAAGAGAGATGCACAGTGCCAATACCATGTACAGGAGCAGAGGTCCCATCAGCAACAACAACAGGAGACAACCTGTTTGTCTCAAGCAAAGAGGAAAACAAACGAGAGTTGTCAGTCATATGACAAGTGGCACCTGAGTCAATAAGCCACTTATCTGAGGAGACCACAAGAGCACGAGTGGTAGAAGAGAGAAGAGAAGCCATCCGCAAGAAGAAACCGGAAAGCAGAAAGACTAACCGCACGGTTAGAAACAAGCCGCACAAGAACAAGTCGACAAAGAAGGAGCAGAAGAAAAATAAGAAACCGCATGGTCACGGTGTCAACACACCAGCGGCAAGAAAAGAGACCGCGACCAAAATGCGGTACTCGCTGCAAGGAAGAAACAAGACGAGAAAGAAGAAAAGAAAGAGCAAACTGCGCGAACACCGAAGAAGTCGCGCGAACAGAGGAAAGAGAAAAACAAGAGCCCGCCCGGTAAAGATGACAACACACCAACGGGAAGGAAGAAGCTGCGACCAAAAGGCGAAACTCGCAACAAAGAAGAGAAACCGCGCGAGCACATCAAGTCGCAAAGAAACCGGGAGAGCAAGGAAGCCGGACGAAAAGAAAAAACCCGGAAGGAAGCAAGTCGCAAGCACAGCGAGAAGCAGGGGAGGGAAGGGAAGGGAAAGAAACCGAACAAACCGGAAGAAACAACCGAGGGAAGGGAGGGGAAGAAGCCGGACAAACTGGAAGAAACCGGACGAAGCCGGTGGAAGAGGCCGCGCGATTAAAGCAACAAACCGCGACCTACTTGAAGCAAATGATCGGTTTCCTCTGATACCATGTGAAAAATGGACAAATGATGTAAATAAACCGCAAACTTTATTGCTCCAAAAAGATAATTATTACAAAGGTATGCCCCCTTATTTATAGAAACTGGGGGAGGAGAGAGAATTACAATAAACGATGTGGGACTAAATACAACCTGCGCGGCTTATGCGGTTTGACATGACCAAACTGTCAACTATACAAGAAATAAAATAGCTGGTTGCAAAGCCGCAATCTCCCAGAGTAAGCCGCTCGAACTGACCGTCTGACTGCAACTGCTGCAAGCTGTCGGACTGCAACCGCGGTCTCAACCAGAATGATGCGGCTACTCTTTGCCAGACTGTTACGGCTTCAACCAGACCACTGCGGCTACTCTTTGCCAGACCGCTGCTGCTACTGTCCACCAGAACACAAGCCGAGGTTTATCACCAGACCGCCTGACCAGACCGCAAGACTGTTGGAACAATTAGACAGCTGCGGTTAGATACCAGGCCGCCCGATCTCTCCAATCTTTAACAGAATGGAACTCCAATAGGCGTGATATCCATGGTGATAATGCTATGAGGACCAGGCAGTCGCGGAAGTAGAGTTTGTCGCCCACTAGTCGGAAGGGAGGGTGGGCATCCGGGGCGCTCCGTAACTCGTATCATGCGGTTGTAACGGGAATCCGTCTGTATCTCCTCCTTGAGGACCTCCGCGTCCCGCCACTAACAAAGTGAGATCGCCGCCAAGGTGTCGCCCGGCTCGCGACGGGATAAGGAGTCCACGGCCGAGTTCGTGCGCCCAGTCTTGTACTCGATTGAGAATTGGTAGCCCAAGAGCTTGGTTATCCAGAGTGGTTGCGTCGGGCTGGAGACCTTCTGACTCCAAAGGTGCCTCAAGTTGCAGTGGTCGGTGCTGACTGTGAAGGGCCGCCCAAGTAGATACGGTCACCCATGCTATACTGCTAGTACCAGAGCACGTAGCTCGCTGTCATAGGCGAAAACTACCTTTCGTCGTTCGGTGAAATCCTTGCTGTAATAAGCGATGGGGCGGCCTTCTTGCAAGAGGACATCGTCGACCCGCTTCTCGGAGGCGTCACACTCCACGACGAATGGCTGGGAAAAGTCGAGCATACTCAGAACCAGCGCCTCCACGAGAGCGTGGTGCAAGCCGTAGAAGGCTGCTTGGGCGGTTGCATCCCACAGGAAGGGCACCTCCTTCTTCAGGAGATCTGTAAGTGGCCGTTCCAAGGCCCCGTAGTCGCGGATGGAGCGGCGGTAGTAGTCAGTGAGTCCCAGGAATCCATGCACGACCTAGCGGCTCGTTGGCGTCGGCCAGTGCAGGACAGCCTCGATCTTTTGTGGGTCCATGGGAAGCCCTTTGGTGGAGATGATGTGACCCAGTTACTCGACCTGAGGTTGGCCGAAGGTACACTTCTTTTGATGGGCCCCGAGTTGGTGGGAGGCTAGGAGGCGAAGGCCGGTGGTGAGGTGGACCAGAGGGTGTGACGCCCTTTTCCGCCGCCACCCTCCCACTCTCCAGCTGTCGACCACCCCTCCAGAGCCCCTCCAGCCAGCCGACCTCGCCTCCAGTGCCTCTTCATTCCATCGGCCGCCTCCAGTGCTTCTCCAGTGAGTCGGTCGCCTCCTTCCTCCATTCCCACGGTTTCTCCAGTCTCCCCTGCTACCGTTGTCGCCTACTTCACCCTCCCCTGCTACCGCCTCCGCCTACTCTACCCTCCCATGCTACCGCCGCCACCTACTCCATCCTCCCATGCTACTGCGGCAACTTTACCCATCATTTCTGCTGTCGTCATCCACTCCAAGCCACTGTCGCCCTTCTATGGATCCACCACCAACCTCCCCTCTACCAAATATCCCTCCCACAGCCCAGATCCACCTCCATACCATTGGATCTACCCTCCTGCAGCCCGGATCCGCTTTCATAAAGGCAGATCTACCTCTCCACCGCCAGAATCCGCCTACAAACAACTGAATCTACCTTCCTACAGCCCGATCCCGCTCCCCAAGGTCAGATCCAGTCCAACCAGCCCTTGTTTCCCTTCCGGACAGTCACCACATTTACTGGCATCCATTACTTGATAAGCTTTTACTTTCTAGTGTTCAATTCTTCGCATTGTATGGATAATTTGTATTATTAGTAATGTTTGGCTTGAATTAATTTGATTTATGTATTTTTTATTGACGTGCAAGAATTATTAGATTCACATTTAATTTAAATGCACTCTCAATTAACTTGTAATTGTTGTATGTTTACTTTCATTGCAATATTTGTAATCAATTGCAACGCTTGCACGAGATTTTAAAATTAATTTGTTTAATTAATTGTGCGTTGGAAAATACTTGCATGATCAAGTCATCGCATGTGCATAACATTAGGTTATCTCTCGTAAGTTCATTGGATTATGTGATCGTATTCATTGGCATCTTAATTTTAGGGTTCATCATCAGTCAATTACATTCATCGCATGCTCACGAGTGTTGCATTTAGGGTTAGGGCATAAGTCCACATCCTATAGATTCGTCCTGCGTCAAAACCTCCCAGCCTTAACTATAACCATCACTTGCTTTCCTTCGCTAAAACTCTGCTCTCCCCCGTGAACGCCTGCATAACCTTTATAATTTCCATTACTTATTATAAAAGGCTTGATGGTGTTGTAAGGAGCTCCTAAGATGGTTACATGGTCAGGAGATTCAGGTGACATTGTGTAGAAAATTTTATCGCGAGTGTGGATGATCACTTAAATAATAACTAATGACATCGATAATTAAATATGATAATATAGCATGTTAAATATCTCCTAGAGTAATGATAGTTATATAATATGTAACATTTCGTCTGCAAATGTTATATAATATGGGTTCGATTAGGCCACCAAAACACAACATTTACAAGCTAAACATTATAAGATGATACATACTCAACAATTATTACAACAGAGTCTAATCACCAGCGGAAGTAGCAGAGTCTCAGTGCCCTATTTTAAGTCATAATCTCATCAATGCCTATGTACATCATGTCTTACCTTATATAATCAGTGATGCGGAGCAGAGACGAGGACGCGTTTTGGGCCCGTTCGGGGCTGATTTGGCAACTTTCCATATTTGGCGCGCCCGGATCGACGATCGGACTCCGTGATTGCGTACAGAACGTCGCCGCGAGTCAAAAAACTATATTACTTTATATTTTTTGAGTTTATTTTGATGTATTTTAAGGGCTAACCCACCGGCCAATCATAGCCGTTGATGGAGATGCCCTAGTTTGTGTTTTCTTATAAATAGGATGCTAGGGGGCTGATTTGAGATCATTGTTGAATTTGGAGAAGAGCATTCCCGGATTCCAGCGATCCCTCCCCGGTGCCGACGCCGTGGAACCCTAGGTGATGACTCCTAGGCCGCCAAACTCCTCCCCAAGGTAACCCCTACCCCCACCTTCGTTTTCCACCCTTCAAATCCCTTTTCCAGCCATCGGAAACCCTCCAGAACCGCTGCAGCCCGCCATTCCAGCCAGCAGCCACTCTTCCATACCCGAAACACTGTTCACCCGATCACTGTTCATCGCACTGTTCGCCGACACTGTTCACCGGTTACTGTTCACGGTTACTGTTCACCCACCCCTCCACTTCTTCTCCCCTTCGTGGAACCACTTCCAAACAACCCTAATTCTCTAGATCCATTCAGATCTGAGATTTTCGCTCCCGATCCGTTATTTCCACATTTCATACTTTCCATTTTTGCCCGGATCCGCCCCTAAATAGTGGATCTACCCATCCTCGACCCGGATCTACTTATTCGTGGCCGGATCCGCCGTTTTACTATCCGTTACCACCATTTCCCGCCAAGGGCAGCCACCGTCCTCGTCGTCTCGCCACCGGTTCCACCTCCGATTGCCGATCTACACATCCGGCCCTCCAAATCTTCAGTGTCTCGGTTCAGCCCTCTACGTTGTGAGTATTTATGGTATTGTGTTCTGTGACTTGACATTTTCATTTGGTTGTTTATCTATATTGTGCTGCGATTATGGTTTTGTGGTAGTTATTTCTTTTTATGCTATTAATTGTTTGTGGATTTATTCGCCGTGTGCTTGCTTAGGCCCTCCGAGCGGAGTAAGCCGTTGCCAAATTGCTAAAAATTAATTGTTTGTTTCTTTATTTTGATTAACTGCGTGGTGCTATTACTTTTCATTGCTTAAATTATTTGTCAAATACCGATCATTGCATTACATTTAGAATTGCATTAGCGTGTCACCTTCGCACCAGCACTAAAGTCTTAGTTTCCGAGCACCACTAGCCTACCCCTACATCAAATTGGTATCAGAGGGCAAGGTTAGGCCATTTGCATGCTTTGTAGTGGTAGGTCATATAGAGTCTTTAGCTTCATCCATGACTAATTATCGTCGTCGTTCCTCTCCTCTCTTGGGAGATTCTGGGTCCACCTATTTTCAATCTCAAAGAGCGACTTCAGAGAAATCCTCACGTTATCATGATGATTATTATCGTCTGCGGCACACTACTTCCCGAGATCGTGTCGACCTACCGACACAACCTCACTATGCCAGAGACGATTAGTATGATAATTGTCGTCGTTCATATCCTTGCACGCGAGCGGATCATGTTGATCCTTCGACTCGACCCGATTACATTAGGGATGACTATTATGAAGATCGTCACTTTGAGAGAGATCTTGAGAGTCAGTTTCGTACAATTTCCCCTTCCTTTGACGGCTCATCGAGTCCCGAGTCTTTCAGTTATTGGCTCGTGGATATTGAGTATTATCTTGATCATTTTGAGTTATTCGGTGAGCGTCGCGTTAAGTTTGCAAAACTTTGACTTTTAGATCAGGCGAGAGCATATTGGGCTAGCGTTCAGAGGACCCGCGAGCGAGACCGTGTTCGTCGCATCACTAGTTGGGTGGACATGAAGCGTATATTGTGTCAGAGGTACCTACCTTCATCATATCGGAGTCGTTTGCTCGACCAATTATTTTCCCTTCAGCAAGAATCCATGTCTGTCGCTGAGTACAAGGATTGTTTTGATGAGTTAGTTGTGAGGAGCAATATCCGAGAGGACTCAGCCATGACCACTTGCAGATTTCGATCTGGGCTTCGATCTGACATCCGTACTAAGGTGGATTATCATAGCTCGAAGTCCCTTGAGCAGACGTACCAGCTTGCCCTTTATTACGAACGGTCTTTCAGATCCGCTAGAGCTGGTCGGTTGGACCCTCACCTTGACCTCCGCAGTACGAGTCCTCATACTGAGGTCACCACGATGCCTACCACTGTCCTGTTACCCACGACGGAAGTGATACCTGATACAGATTGCTCTCACCCCAGCGAGATGCTTAGCCCCGTGAGTGATCTATCTCTTGTTTATGTCCCGTCTCTTGTGACTCCGACGGAGGATGAGCCAGAGCGACCTATTGAGTCGGTAGTGTTATGTCTCTCACCCACACCTCCACTTTTGGCATGTCCGGGGTTGATTGACACTCATACCCTAAACTCATGTCTTGACACCGCACCCGCAGACCCAGTCTTGAGCGTAGGTCTATATCACTTTGCCCTTGGCATTACCCTGAGCCACGTTACGACCGAGAGCTCAGATCTTGGTGTTGATCTCGTAGTGGCTATGTCACCCATGCACAGGGGCACTGCCCCTTTCGATGGTACTCATCGGGAGGAGCCTAACCTTAGTGACGAGCCCTATGATGAGCCCCCTGTTGAGCCTCCTGATGATCTGCCACATCTTGGTGAGGTTGAGACTCGGGTGAGCCACTCAGGGATGACGCCTCTTTCATTATCATCTCTGGCCTTACCCCAGAGATGGGATCTTGAGTGGAGCATGACATATGTAGGGCCTACCTTAAGTCCACTTGAGTATACTCATATTATGAGAACCTACCTTATGACGCGTCACACTCTGGATGAGTTTTGGGACACGCCACCCGTTGAGCCACCCGATGAGTTCTTTCTTGTCTGGGACGCTCACCATATTTTAGAGTCACGACTTCTAGTCGGTACACACGATTTTCACTCAGGTGGTCGTCTACTTCATGATGACTTTTCTTACACACCTCCTGGGGACCCCCCTGATGCGCTACGTTTCCTGAGAGACATTTGGCTCTTTACGAGCCCATATTTGAGTATAGTTGTCTCTCACGGTCATCTGAGCACTCGTCACACACGGGATGAGTTTGTCTATACTCAACCGATAGAACCTCCAGATAGGCCACCCCATTTTAGAGACATCCCAGGAATTATTAGATTTTCTTATAAGGAGTGTACCGTGTCTTTCATGTTGTCTTTGCATCATTTGCATTACCTGCATGAGTCTGCTGAGTCATTTGCACAGCATTTGCATGATTTGCATGAGTCGGTTCACCGACGAATATTAACAAGCAATGAAAATTACAAAGCCCATGCAGTTAAGCGAAGGCGAGAACAAATATTTAATGTAAGCGACAAGGTAATGGTGCGAGTCCGCCCTGAGAGGCTCCCTTCGGGGCCTGCCAAGAAGTTAAGCGCGAGGCGAATAGGTCTGTACTCCATTATTAGTCGTATTGGGACCAACGCCTACCGACTTGACATCCCGGCCAGTATGGGAATGCACCATGTGTTTAATGTTGAAGATCTGACTTCATACTATGAACCTCATGAGTATGTGGACCCGAGCAGTGGAGATGCCCAGCCACCCCCACCCCTACTGTCGCTACCATATCACCCTCATACGTCCTCACCCATTGTTGACCTCCACCCACCTGGGGACTCGTCTTCTTTGGTTTCACTGCAGGCACCACCGATCGCACCGGGATCCACCATTCGTGAGTTGAGCATTGAGAGCTTCATGGAGACCAGACTCCACCAGTGCATTCTCACTACAGATGTTGGTGACTCTTGGGTACTTGCATCAGAGCTTGATCGATTCGTCCCTGGACTTCGACTTCAGCACGTCCGTCTCCATTCACCGGAGATGACATCTTTTCAGTCAGGGGGAGTTGATTGGCGAGAACACTTTCCAGCGACGACACTTGGGCGACCTCTGGTGGACTTCTTCGAGTTTTACCCGGTATGCAGCGAGAGAATTTTGATCCATATTCATCGGGAGATGAATTCTTTCAAGCCGGGGAGATTGATGCGGAGCAGAGACGAGGACGCGTTTTGGGCCCGTTCGGGGCTGATTTGGCAACTTTCCATATTTGGCGCGCCCGGATCGACGATCGGACTCCATGATTGCGTACGGAACGTCGCCGCGAGTCAAAAAACTATATTACTTTATATTTTTTGAGTTTATTTTGATGTATTTTAAGGGCTAACCCACCGGCCAATCATAGCCGTTGATGGAGATGCCCTAGTTTGTGTTTTCTTATAAATAGGATGCTAGGGGGCTGATTTGAGATCATTGTTGAATTTGGAGAAGAGCATTCCCGGATTCCAGCGATCCCTCCCCGGTGCCGATGCCGTGGAACCCTAGGTGATGACTCCTAGGCCGCCAAACTCCTCCCCAAGGTAACCCCTACCCCCACCTTCGTTTTCCACCCTTCAAATCCCTTTTCCAGCCATCGGAAACCCTCCAGAACCGCTGCAGCCCGCCATTCCAGCCAGCAGCCACTCTTCCATACCCGAAACGCTGTTCATCCGAGCACTGTTCACCCGATCACTGTTTACCGCACTGTTCGCCGACACTGTTCACCGGTTACTGTTCACGGTTACTGTTCACCCACCCCTCCACTTCTTCTCCCCTTCGTGGAACCACTTCCAAACAACCCTAATTCTCTAGATCCATTCAGATCTGAGATTTTCGCTCCCGATCCGTTATTTCCACATTTCATACTTTCCATTTTTGCCCGGATCCGCCCCTAAATAGTGGATCTACCCATCCTCGACCCGGATCTACTTATTCGTGGCCGGATCCGCCGTTTTACTATCCGTTACCACCATTTCCCGCTAAGGGCAGCCACCGTCCTCGTCGTCTCGCCACCGGTTCCACCTCCGATTGCCGATCTACACATCCGGCCCTCCAAATCTTCAGTGTCTCGGTTCAGCCCTCTACGTTGTGAGTATTTATGGTATTGTGTTCTGTGACTTGACATTTTCATTTGGTTGTTTATCTATATTGTGCTGCGATTATGGTTTTGTGGTAGTTATTTCCTTTTATGCTATTAATTGTTTGTGGATTTATTCGCCGTGTGCTTGCTTAGGCCCTCCGAGCGGAGTAAGCCGTTGCCAAATTGCTAAAAATTAATTGTTTGTTTCTTTATTTTGATTAACTGTGTGGTGCTATTACTTTTCATTGCTTAAATTATTTGTCAAATACCGATCATTGCATTACATTTAGAATTGCATTAGCGTGTCACCTTCGCACCAGCACTAAAGTCTTAGTTTCCGAGCACCACTAGCCTACCCCTACATCAATCAGTCCAAGTCTTTACTGAACTACCCCTCCCCCTTTAACGTGCCCAGAGACTAAACTTGTTGGAATGGGGCTCGGAAGATGTCGGTGGCCTAGAGCAGTAGACAGTGGCCGGCATTTGCAGAGAAACGTAATTTCATTTCTCTACACTTGTCCGAGATCCCTTTTCTTCTTCACGGGGCCCTGAATATAGAGCAGTAGTAGTGGCATGAGATTTCTTCCATAAGTGTTTGTGTAATATTTCCTCCCAAATGGACCGTTCAATCCGTAAGTGTTTTTATGGTCTAAGGAATAGAATATTTCCTGTTAATTGAATATAGCTGGTCCAATCTAAATTGAAGGTTTCCAAGTATAATATCTCTTATTATTGTCATCTTGAAAAAAAATTAAACTTATGTTCCGTATATTTAAATTAATGAATCACACCTTGAAACTATGGGAACGAGTAATAGAAAGAAGAGTAAGACTAGAGACTAACATCTTAGAGAATCAATTTGGAATCATGGCAGGGCGATCGACCATGGAAGCTATACATCTCTTGAGGCGACTCATTGACAACTATCGATAAAGAAAACAAGATTTGCATATGTTGTTTATCGATCTAGAGAAGGCTTATCATAGAAATCCACGAGAGATTTTATGGAGAGTCTTAGAAAAGAAAGGTGTAAATGTATCATACATTGACATAATCAAAGATATTATACAAATTCAGTGACAATGGTTAGGACAGCGGGGAATAACACGAGAATTCTCTATCACTGTTGGCTTACATCAAGGTTCGGCTTAGATGAGCTCACTGGACATATTCGACAAGCAATACCTTGGTGTTTATTATTTGCGGATGATATCGTTTTGGTTGATGAGATGCGAGAGTGTAAATGCAAAACTTGAATCTTGGCGAGAAACTTTTAAAAAGAAGGGTTTTAGGTTGAGCAGGGCAAAGACGGTGAATATGTAGCTTCAATTTAGCATTGCAAGAAGGACGAATGACTTCGTTATTAAGTTGGGTGATCAAGATATTTCTCATAGTGACTGTTTTAAATATCTTGAATCAATAGTTCAAAAAGATGGAGGTATTGATAAAGATGTGACACAGAATCCAAGCGGGTTGGTTGAAGTGGAGAGGCGCGTCAGATATTTATGTGATCTTAAGGTACTATTAAAACTTAAAGGCAAGTTTTACCGGTACTGCAATTAGACCAGCGATGCTCTATGGTTCTGAGTGTTGGGCAGTGAATTGTGTACATGAACAAAAAATGGGAGTTGCGGAGATGAGAATGCTTAGATGGATGTGTGGACACACGAGACTAGATAAAATTAGGAATGAATATATCACAGATAAGATAGGAGTAGCACTAATTGCAAAGAAAATGTGAGAAGCTCGACTAAGATGGTTTGGACACGTACAAAGGAGACCATTAGAGGCACATGTTAGGCGTTGTGAGCTAGTCACTAAGCATGTTAAATGAGAGGTAGACCAATAAAGACTTGGAATGAAACTATAAGAAATGATGTACTTAGACATTAGTGAGATTATGACTAAAGATAGGGCACAATGACGACAAAAGTTCCATATAGCCGACCTCACTATAGTGGGACAAAGGCTCGAGTGTTTTTGTTTATGTTCCCTAAAATAATTTAGGATTGCTTTTACCACCCTAATTACTAAAATTACCGGATTTTTTATTCATGACCTAATCGGACGATCAACCGGATGAGCCGCAAAATAAATATGGGTGTGCGGGAAACAAAAACAAGACATGAAATAAAGAACTGCATAATAAAGAAACTATGATGTGTCTATGGGTGAGCCGAAAGATGCATCAGCATTCATTTCACATATGCACGTAGAATTGCATTAGCGTGTCGGCACCGTCATTTTCACGTCCCGTCAGTGTTGTGGATATCGGCCAGCATATCTGACATGTCGACCGACATGAATATTTGGGAGCTAAAACACCATGAAACCGTTTTAAATTTTGTTCGTAATGTTTTGAAAAAAACGTACCGATATATCGATTTTAAGAGATATATCGGTTTTAAGCGATATATCGGTCCTAAAATGGGGGGATATAGATTTTTTATTTTTTTTATTCGCCACGAGCTTTTTATTCTCCCCCACCCACCCAGCGCGGTTTAATTCCTGCCCTAGCTCTCGCCCGCACTCTTTGCTGGTGTTCTCGCTCGCGCTCTTAGCGAGTACTCTCCCGCTCTCGCACTCGCTGGTTGTTATCTCTCTCGCGTGTTCTCGACACTCTAGCTCTCTGGTTCTTTCTTCTCCCAGCTCGTTGGTGCTCACACGCTGGTTGTTCTCTCGCTCTCTCGACACTCTAGCTCTCTGGTTCTTTCATCTCCATGCGTAAAGATCATACAATATCTGAGGTGGACGAGGCGAATCTAGAGGGTTCATCAGATGAAGATCATATTTTATCTATTCTGCTGACTATAGATGAGTCTGTAAGTTAATTTTTAAAATTTTGATCTCATAGAAATAATATATAAATGCAAATTTCTTAAAATCACTAGTTTTATAAATTTTTTATCATTAATGTATTGTATGTTATTAATGTATTGTATGTTAAATGTTATATATATCTTTTAATATTTAGAAGTTCAATAGCTGTAAAATAGATAATACTGTGACATGTATAAAAAAAGTATTTAATTACATATATCCCCCGATATATAAAAAAACCAACTTGAAAACCCAAACCGACGTGTCCCCGACATACAACATCTGCAACATTGTGTCCCGTCCTGCGTCAGTTTAGTATCAAAGACCCGGGCTAGAGCTTACTTTAAAATACGCGTGACTATATGTTATGCTACCCAATGTCTTATCATAGTGGTCGTCACTACACTGATCCTCAATTTGATATACCACCATCCGTCTACGCTCGATCCCATAAAGCGTCGTCAGAGAGGTATTCACATTATTATGATGATTATCATCGCCCTTATCCCCGAACTCAAGAGAATCCTATTGATCCTTCGACATGACTATATGAGGGTAGAGTTGAGTGTCTGATGTAGGCCACTACGTTTGCCACTATAACGGCTAAGGGAATTACATGTACGCCTCTCTATTCCCGATATTACGCTCACACAATAATTAAACGCAGCACACTCACGAACAACGTTTCAACTATTGCTAACGTACGGTAGCCATGCCGAATAAAGATCGAACAAACGGCTATAGGTCGATGTTCTCTCAAGCTAAAAGGACCAATATTGGGTCCGACCGAGCGATGGTTGTACCAAAAGAGATCTACCGAAAAGTTTGATTCGGAAATGGTAGATCTCCCCCAACAAAACGAAAGCGAGGCTCGCCAAACCTCTGGGAAAATTAAGCAACTTGAAAAAAACAACTTAGGCTATCGGAAAGATGAAACCATGATCGAAAAACAATTCCAAAATAACACAACGGTATTCCACCAAATAAAATTCTAGAAAATAGGGTCACACCAGGTAGAAAATCTCGTTACCCAACCAGAATGGATGATTCCGATTCACTTGAGGATCGCTCTTCCACAGTTCCGCCGGAGTTTCGCCAAATGGAGAGAAACTCGTCCGCTTCCTTCGCTTCACGCCGGGATGGATGAAAATCACAAAGGGAGGAGCCTCTCTTTTTTTTGTCTTGGCCGATCTCAATATGAAGGAGATGGTGGGTCGGCTAAGAGGGTGGTGGTGGCCGAACTATTGGAGGTGGAGTTGAGGGTGGTCGGCTAGGTGGAGGAGAAAAGAGAGGAGGAAGAGGGGAGGAGGCTTGTTGCCGAATTCCACAAGGAGGGAAGGAGAGGGGAAGGAGGCCGGCGGCCAAGAGGGGGGAGCAAGAGGGAGATCCGAAATTTTGAAGAGGGAGAGAGGGGAAAAGGGGGGAAATCAATTTTAGGTTTTCAAAATTCTTTCATTCTTTTTCTAATGAAAATAATAGAGTTCATGCCTATATATAGGCTTACAACAAGACTTGGCTATTTGCAGCCCAAATAAAAATTAAACATTACCAAAATTTAAAAAAATAACATGATGAAAATTAAAATGCAAATAATTAAAATAATATTTAAAGTCTTCATCGTCGCCGTCGCCATCATGTTGGGGTCGTCGTCGTCTTCTTCCATCATTATCTTCAACATGTAGCATAACGTCGTCGCCGCCGCCGCCATCGCCGTCATCATCCTTAACATGTAGGAGAACGCTGTCGCCGTCTTCATCTTCAACTTAGCATAACGTCGTCGTCGCCGCCGCCATCGCTGTCATCATCCTTAACATGTAGGAGAACGTCGTCTCCGTCGCCGTCTTCATCTTCAACTTTATCACGCTGGGGGTTGCCGCCATCAGTGTCGTCCAGGTCATTGTTGTTACACGTCCCCTCTATTTGAGGAACCCGAGTCAGTATATGCATGACCACCACCGCACGTTCGTAGGACTCACGTCCACCCATGAGTATGGCACGATTATGTTATGGACGACCACCTCGATGACCCTCAAGAATCCTATAAAGGTCACTCTCATCAAGATCACATCACACGTATTGTCCTTCCTAGTATTCTGAAAGCAGACATGACTGAAGCCGAATTTAAGCAATGAGTTCTTAAGAAGTTTCATCACTCGGATGCTCAATTTGATGACCTGCGCACTCGTGTTGGCGCCATTGGGGGTCGGCTAGATCACTCCACTTCCCAAAGGAGGGAAACCTCACCCACTCCACCTATTATTCTCTTTGAGAAAGAAGAGGATGTCCTCCCAACACAAGATGTACGTGTTAGGAATCAGCCACCACGAAAGACCGCTCCACTTAGAGAGCATGCCCTCGACACTATACTTATTAGCTCACTATTGAGTTTTAGGCAGTTATGACAATAAATAGTAGCGGTTAGTGGCGATTCTAGGTAATTTTAAGCGATTATGTCTGAGGAGATAGTTATGGGTAGTGTGGAGGTAGTTACCTTGGATTTGGCGTCAAGGACCGCAAGAGCCCAGAAAATCCATCCTAATTATGTAATACCCAAAAACCTGCCCCTAGAACTCTATTTATAAACTTAGAACCCACTATGGACGGCCAAGATCTTTCGTAACGTAAACCAACTAATTTTACATGAAATAAGAATATCAAAAATACATAAATGACGTCGTCGGTCTACACGAGACCATGGACTCATATGGTCCATATGATGATCCTAATTCCGCCTCTGTTTAAGTAGAGTGGGGCGGGTTCCGATAAGGGACGGTCCGCCTATGTTTATGTTATTCACCCCCTTGCTAGCAGGTTGTCTCTACGCACCCCTCCACAACAAACTGAAATATCAAATTCTGTACAGATTCTTCCCCGTTGTGCTTGAGATTTCATTTGTAGGTCTTTGAAATTCACTAGGAATATTTAACATAAACCTAACAGCTGTCAAATAAGCTATATTTTCTATACATAATACAACCTGTGATTTTCAAAACACTATGAGCCATCTTGTACAAACTGTTCTCTCTCATGAAGTGTTGGTGCATAGTGGGCTCATTGCCAAAGACAGCTGGTATCTCCACCACAGAGTGTTTAGCTTTCCCTATGGCGAAGAAGTGTTTGGCTTCTCCACCGTGAAAAAGTGTTTGACATTCTCACCAAGAATAAATGATAGTGGGCACCTAGATTAGGGAGTCATTTGGAAGAAGGGAAGTAGACAGGTTCACAGAACCACTATAGATAATTAGAATTCTCTTTTACTTCCCGCATTTTTACATGAATTGAAAAGTTTGTGTTTTTTGTTTAAATCTATTTGCTATATCTTGTTGTGGCTGCAATCTCATAATCTTTCATATCCTTTTTTATAATCAATTTGCTTTACACCTAATTCACCCCCCCCCCCTATCTCTGGAATGCAACAATCTTTCAGGTTAGAGATATAAATTCATAGTATTCTACCTACATCCAATCAATGATTCTATCTAATAAATTTTATGTTCTTCAAAACATGTTTCTAAAGAAACAAACAAGGCCAAAGGTTAAAAATGAAATCAACTCACCATAAGCTGATCAGCAAGCTCCGACGATGAGCAGAAGAGGAGGCCGTTTTTCCCAACTTTCACAAGTTCCTCAATGCTTCAAATAGCATATTATGATGAAAAGTTCCATGTATCAGCAACATTGAAAAAGAATTTTCCAAGAGAGGAAGTAAATGTGTACAATATACCATGAGAAGGAAACAGCACAAACAGGAAGACCGCATCCGAACATGTCAACAACCTGAAATTAATTCAATACTTTGGTCAACCTCAAAAGTTGTTAAGGAGAAAAATCAAAAATGCTGCCACTAATAGTCACCTTCATGGGAAGGTCCAAACCCGACGAGGATGTGTGAAGGCTCACACCGAGATCTGCTGATCCTACAAATAAACATAATATAAGAAGGGTAAACATATTTGAATTCCAATATATACTCGGAGGAGATTATATGACACTAAACTTATCATATACCAAGTAACAGTGGATAATCTTCAGCAGGGAGCCACATAGTTCGGAAGGCCACACGCCTTAGCTTTAACTTCTTAATCTGCTCCTCATATTTCTTTCTTTCTGGTCCTTTGCCTTGAACATTTGAGACATCCATGTTGTAAATAACAATAGACATTAATATACTGAGTAATTGTTCAAAGCAAACAATAAATTCCACACCAGTGATGATAAATAGAATCCTCGGATATAAATATTGCTTTCCATCTTTTATATCAATCCAAAGTTTCTCTTCGTCGATCGAATCATCCTCATTTAAGGCTGCAGAGACACGCCTATCATACATGATTGCTGCTTCTAGAAGCAAGCTAAAATCTTCATCTGAAGTCCTAAGGAACAAGAGAAGAAATTATGGCTTGCGAAAACAGCAGCTATTGTAACTTCAAAGAAAACACTACATTTTGATGCTTCAAGAGTAACAAAAAAATTTCTCAAACATAAAATATAATCACCACAAGAACATATGATAGAAGATACATTCAAGTGAACAAGCATGAGACTACCATGAAAAATGTTTTGCTCAAAAAACGAATAATTGAACAAAGCCGAAGAAATACTCTAAAAGAATAGAAATTGTTTAAGGGTCTGTTTGGCAGGCCGACAGCTTGTCGGTGTGTCGTCGATGAACGCGGAAAGGGAAAGCACCCTAACACTTTTGTCACTGGCGCAGGACGGGGCTATGTGAGAAATATGACGGTGACGGTGCCGACACGCTAATGCAATTCTACGTGCATGTGTGACATGAATGCGATCAAGCCAGACCTAAATGTTACATGCACGTTTTAATAAATTTTCTGGAAAAAAAAAACTTTAGCAAATAAAATTATATTAGCGTAGCAAATAAACACAATACGAATCTTTAGTTTTCAAGTGCACAAGAAATATCAAGAGTTTTCTCCACATGAAGGCTTTTGAACTACAATTTACACGAATAATATTTATAGGATTTTAAAGAATGCAAACATCTCGGAGAATCAATTTGGATTCATGTCAGGTAGGGATGATATCGAGTTGAGTTCGAGCGATTTTGGCTCGGCTCGAAATCGAAATTTTCGACTCGAACTCGGCTCGAAATCGACTCGAAATCGAAATTGATTTCGAGTCGAGTCGGCTCGACTCGAAATGGCTCGATTCCGAGTCGGCTCGAAATCGAATCGAGTCGTCTCGAAATCGAATCGAGTCGGCTCAAAATCGAATCGAGTCGGCTCGAAATCGAATTGAGTCGGCTCGAAATTGAGCAATTTTTCGTTTTATTTCTAGTTTGCTCAAAATTAAATTGGGCAACCTATAAATTTAGTAAATGAAACACTTAAATGCTTCATTCTTTTTATTTATGTTAAAATTTTGTTATTTTTAATCTTAAAATAAGAATATATTAATAAATACATAATTTTTTTTAATTAATTCGAGTTGATTCGAATCATATTTCGAGCGATTCAGGGCTGGCTTGAAATCGACTCGAAATCAGATTCGAGTCAAATTGGATCGACTCAAATTGAGTCGAATCAATTTTAACCGATTCCGGTTCGACTCAATTTTCGAGCGATTTTCGAGCGACTTTCGAGTTTCGAATAATATGCTCAGCCCTAATGTCAGGGCAGTCGACCATGGAAGCTATACATCTCTGGAGGAGAATCATTGACAATTACCAAGAAAGAAAACAAGATTTGCATATACTATTTATCGATCTTGAGAAGGCTTATGATAGAGTTCCAAGAGAGATCTTTTGGAGAGTCTTAGAAAAGAAAGGTGTAAATGTATCATACATTGACATAATCAAAAATGTGTATACAAATTCAGTGTCAAGGGTGAGGACAACTGGAGGATTAACACGGGAATATCTTATTACTGTTGTCTTACATCAAGGTTCAACTTTAAGCCCTTATCTCTTTACACTTATCTTAGATGAGCTCACCAGACATATCCAACAAGTAATACCTTGGTGTTTATTGTTTGCGGATGATATCGTTTTGGTCAATGAGACGTGTGAGGGTAAACGCAAAACTTGAATCTTGGCGAGACACTTAAGAAAAGAAGGGTTTTAGGTTGAGTAGGACAAAGACAGAGTATGTGGAGCTTAAATTTAGCAGTACAAAAAGGGTGGATGATTTCGTTATTAAGTTGGGTGATCAAGATATTTCCCGTAGTGAGTGTTTTAAATATCTTGGATCGATAGTTCAAAAAGACGGAGGCATTAATAAAGATGTGACACATAGAATCCAAGTGGGTTGATTGAAGTGGAGATGCGCGTCAGGGAACTTATGTGATTGTAAGGTACCATTAAAACTTAAGGGCAAATTTTATTGTACTGCAATTAGACCAGCGATGCTTTATGGTTCTGAGTGTTGGGCAGTGAATTGTGTACATTAGCAAAAAACGGGAGTTGCGGATATTAGAATGCTTATGTGGATGTGTGTACACACGAGACAGGATAAAATTAGGAATGAATGTATCAGGGATAAGACAGGAGTAGCACCAATTGCAGAGAAGATGCGAGAAGCTAGACTAAGATGGTTTGGACATGTACAAAGGAGGCCATTAGAGGCACGTGTTAGGCGTTGTGAGAGTCTAGTCACTAGGCATGTTAATGAGAGAGGGGTAGACCAATAAACACTTGGAATGAAACTATAAGGAAAGACATGATGTACTTAGGCACTAGTGAGATTATGACAAAAGAAAGGGCACAATGGAGACAAAGGATCCATATAGCCGACCCCACTATAGTGGGATAAAGGCTTGAGTGTAGTTGTTTGTTGTTGTTGTTTAAAGAATGCAAACAATTATGCAACAAGCCAAATTCCCAAACAAATATAAAGTATTCTCCAACATTCAGTAGTGCAAAAATAACACAATACAAATACCCACATAGCATGAGGAATCTAGGAGCGGGTTGGTGAAAACGGGTTGGTGTTGCATCCAGAATTGACTGTAAATGCCGGAATCAAAGAGGTGAGAAGATTTCCTTCTCTGAAAATGAAATGTCGATAAGAAATGACTATTGGGAAACAGCTTCAAGTGAGGGGGTGATGACCCGGAGGAATAAGGCCGGTAGTTTGGGCTCTGTTGGATGGGAAAGGTGTTGGGAAAAATAGGGGAAAGTGGCTGACAGGGCCGAGAAACCCTTCAACAGAAGGATAATAAGGCAATAGAACAGAGTGACTTCAGACAGTTGATGGATGCGAGAGATGACAGGGATTGCGGTTGGAAGAAGAAGTTATGTGGTGGAAGAAGGGTGGGGTTGTGATTCCAAGGAAGGAGGAAGACTGGGGAGGTTGTGATGAAAACAAACAGGGCTATACGGTGTGCGACTGCTGGAGGCTGACGGGATCAGAGCTTGCAGATTTTTGTTCGATAGGACTCGATCGAAGGCGTGCGGTTACGGCTGGGAATGGGCGACTTCGATTGTGCAGCGGGATGGAGGAGCGACTATATGCGGCTGGCAATTGTTTTCGTCAAGAGGAAGGGGAATGTTAACAGTTGTTGGCGGTTTTCTTCTTCTATATGGAGAAGAAATCATGGGTAAGAGGGGAAATAACAGTGGTTCCACGATAATAGGGCTTTGGATCACAAGAACCGCAGAAAAATAGAAGGAAATCGGAAATTAAAAGGAAAACTGAAAATAACCAGGGAGTCGCTCCCCGGATCTCGCGGCGTCGCACCATTAATGACTGTGAATTCTGGATTCGCTCACAAAATATACCGTGAATGTAAATTGTCGTGCCCGCCCCTATTTATAACAAGAGGGGCGGTTGGGCACCCGACGTGAACGGCAAAGATTATTTGTTACACTCGGTGTCCCAAAATGCTAAATACACACAAAAAAAAAAAATACATATAGAATGAAAAGTGATGCTCCGGACGTGCTCGCAATCTCGGATCGCCGATCTGATCAACGCATCTCCGGCAAATCTGCAAAAACGGGTCCCGTCAAGTTGTGGCCCGATCTCCTTTGATCATGAACATGCGGTCAATCCTCATCAATTCCCCCCGACTAAAAAACATTCATCTCTGAGGAATGAAGATGAATATGTTGTAGTCGAAGATCGGGGGAAAGCCTAACAAGATCTATCGCCAATATCCAATCATCATCAAAGGTGGAGTGTCCACTCCCGTGTACCAAGTGACGGCAAAAAGACCGTCAGTAGTGGTGGTGCACTCGTCCATCACAATATCACTAATGCTCTCACCTCTAGTGTTGTTAGATCCAGAAAACCCGATAGAATCATAAGAGATGCGGGTAAATCCGAGGGTGCTCGCCTAAAGTGAACAAGGGAAGTGTCAATCTGTAACTTGGAGGGTGTCAAAAGAGGCTCAAGGTATGAGTCCCTATGCTCGAGAGGATCAAAGTAATGTGCCAAATATTTTGTATTAAATACGGGATGAATATTCGTATCTACAAGGAAATCGATCTTGTAGGCATTTGTTCCAATATTCTTTATAACCTTATAAGGACTCATTCGCTTAAGTTGTAGATTAGTAGCGACTCCTTTTAGGAGCCCCTCCTTGCAAATTCCGACCATGACATGCTTGCACACCCAAAAATGCTGCTCACGCTTGTGTGTATCTGCACATTTCTTATATAATTCAATATTGCTAATAGATTTCTTCTGGAGTAATTCGTGCATTACATGCAAATAATGAAAACATACAACATGTGAGAACCATACATTAAATGTAAACAAACAGACAACATATGCTAAAGATGAACTACTGACATGACCAACACAGTAAACAAGCGATTTTAGATACTATATGAAACTCTTAAAATAGGTAAATGATCCGGAGGTTCAGATGGTGGATCATAGAAAAATTTGTCGCGGGTAGTGGGGCATATAGTAAGATGTTTCAATATTAAGATGTTTCAATAGTAAGATGTTTCAATATAGTATGCGAACTATACTACGAATATAGTATGCGAACTATCTTTGTCGGTGCGAGTAGTGGGACATAAGATCAATAAGTCAGTGAGTACACCCTCAAACTCGACTATACTACGAATAATAGAAACATCTCAGATGAGCAAAGATCAGAATGTGGCTTATCAAGGGGTTTAGCGGGAGGGATATAATAAAATTCATCGCAAATGCGACGAATACTAACGTAGGCTCCAAAAACATATGAAGTGCTCTTATATAAACAATAATGTACGTGAAGCGCAACAAACATGACAAGTCTGCTAAGGGAATGTGATACATCAGGAGGCTCACTAGGAGGCACGTAATAAAAATCATCGCGAGTATGATGATCACCTAAGTGAAAATCGTAGGCATCGACAATATGTCGCGACTCTAGTATGTGGTGAGTGCCCTTTACAAGTAAGAATTCATCTGGCGGGTCCGCGGAAGGTATAGCCCAAAGCTCATCACGAGTGTGTGACCAGATGATAAACTCTCAAAATATCTGAATTATACTTCATTGTTCTTAGGGCGAACCTTATATGTTGGATGCTACACTCAAGATCCTCTCTCTGGAGCACCATCGAAATCAGGGGCGATAAAGGAAGAGACATCAAGGTCTTAATACTCATAAATGTGTAATTCACATGAACCACATCCTCACATGAACAAGGTGGCTCATCTAGAGGCTCAATAAGGGGGTCGTCAAAGAACCCATTAATAGAGTGATGGTCCTCCAGAAGAAAACCATCATAAGGGGTCGTGTTCCCCGAAAAGGGTGAGGTGGATACCACGAGATCACTACTAGGCTCTCGACTCCCGATAGTGATGTGGCTAGGTGCGTCATCGGGTGAAGTGTGAAAAAGGCTTCACTCAATAGTGAGCTAATATGTATGGTGTCGAGAGCAGACCCTCTAAGTGGAGCGGTCTCTCGTGGTAGCTGACTACTAAAAAGCGCATCCTGTGTTGGAAGGGCAGTCGGTTCTTCCTCCAAGTGAATATCAGGTGGAGTGAGTGAGGTTTCCCCGCTTTGGGAAATAGAGTGCTCTTGCCGACCCTCAGTGGCGCCAACGCGGATACGAAGGTCATCGAATTGTGCATCCAATTGATCAAACATCTTAAGAACTCATTGTTGAAATTCGGCTTCCGTTATCTCCGCTTTCGGAACACTAGGAAGGTCACTATGTGTGGTGTTACCTCAATGAAGGTGACTTCTATTGGATTCATGAGGATCATCAGGTCGGTTGTCCATAACATAATCATGTTGTACTCGTGGATGGAGCGAGTCCTACAAACGTGCAGTGGTGGTCGCGCATATACAGACTCGGGTTCTTCACATAGAGATGTGTAGTGATGATGACCTGAGCACTACTGAACTCTATCATCAAAAAGTCGTGTCGAAGGATTAATAGGATCCACTTGAGCGCAGGGACAAGAACGACGACTATCATCATACTGATTGTCTCTAACATAAAGAGATCGTGTCGGTGGATAACCACGACCTCGGGAAGTGGTGAGTCGCGATCAAGGATAATCATCATAATATCGTGAAGATCTCCCTCAAGAGGGTCTATGGGGTCGAGTGTAGACAGATGGTGATTCCTCAAATCGAGGATTAATAAAATAAGTGGACTCGTGTTCATCGAATAACGGATTAGAGAAACAATTGTTACTATGATATGACATGAAGAAACATATAGGTTATAGTCCCGCGTATTTTAAAGTAAGCCCAAACCTGGGCTCTAATACCAAACTGACGCAAGACGGGGCTATGTGAGAAATATGGCGGTGACGGTGCTGACACACTAATGCAATTCTACGTGCATGTGTGACATGAATGCGATCAAGCCAGACCTAAATGTTACATGCATGTTTTAATTAATTTTTCGAAAACAAAACTTTAGCAAATAAAATTATATTAGTGTAGCAAATTAACGCAATAAGAATCTTTAATTTTCAAGTGCACTAGCAATATCAAGAGTTTTCTCCACAAGAAGGCGTTTGAACTACAATTTGCATGAATAATTTTGATAGGATTTTAAAGAAGAATGCAAACAATTACGCAACAATCCAAATTCTCAAACAAATATAAAGTGTTCTCCAATATTCAATAGTGCAAAAATAACACAATACAAATACCTACATAGCATGAGGAATCCAGGAGTGGGTTGGTGAAAACAGGTTGGTGTTGCATCCAGAATTGACTGTAAATGCTAGAATCAGAGAAGTGAGAGGATTTCCTTCACTGAAAATGAAATGTCGGCAAGAAGTGACTGTTGGGAAACAGCTTCAGGTGATGGGGTGATGACTGTGAGGAATAGGGCCAACAGTTTGGGCTCTGTTGGATGGGAAAGGTGTTGGAAAAAGATAGGGGAAAGTGGCTGACAGGGCTGAGAAACTCTTCAACAGAAGGATAATAAGGTGTTGAAACCGAGTGACTTCAGGCTGTTAATGGATGGGAGGGATGGCAGGGATTGCGGTTGGAAGAAGAAGCTATGCAGTGGAAGAAGGATGGGGTTGCGATTCTAAGCAAGGAGGAAGACTGGGGAGGGTGCAATAAAAATGAACAGGGCCTTACGGCGTGCAACTACTGGAGGTTGGCGGGATCGGAGCTTGCAGGTTTTTGTTTGGTAGGAGGAATCAATCGCAGGCATGCGGTTAGGGTTGGGCCTGGGCTACTTCGATTGTTCAGCGGGATGAAGGACGAGCGACAATATGCGGCTGGTAGTTGTTTTCGTCGAGAGGAAGGGGGAGGTGAACAATTGTTCGCGGTTTCCTTCTTCTATACGGAGAAGAAATCGTGGGTAAGAGGGGAAATAACAGTGGTTCCACGATAATAGGGCTAACAGTGGTTCCACGATAATAGGGCTAACAGTGGTTCCACGATAATAGGGCTTTGGCTTACGGGAACAGAAGAAAAATAGAAGGAAATCGGAAATTAAAAGTAAAACTGAAAAATAACCGAGTAGTCACACCCCGGGATCTCGCAGCGTCGCACCACAAATGACCGTGAATTCTGGATTCGCTCACAAAATACACCATGAATGTAAATTGTAGTGTCCGCCCCTATTTATAACAAGAGGGGGTGGTTGGGCACCCGGCGTGAACGGCTAAGATATTTGTTACGCCCGGTGTCCAAAAACGCTAAATACATACCAAAAAAATACATACAAAATGAAAATGGATGCTCCGGACGCGCTCGCGGTCTCGGATCGCCGATCCGATCAACGCATCTCCGACAAATCTGCAAAAAACAAGTCACTCCAAGTGGTGTCCAGATCTCCTCCGATCACGAACATGCAGTCGATCCCCATCAGTCGCCCAACACTGAAAGCCGAAGGTAAATTTCGGTAATCCGCACTCCGTCTAGAACAGGATATGGGACTCTAATGGTGCTCCCCGTTTTGTCATTCGTGTGAGCCAGCCCACCAAGCAGACCCTAAAGAGGATCTAGATAATTAAACAGCATGGGCTTAAACCATATAAATTTAGTGATATGTAAAGAAAAAATATATTGCACTAGAAATGAAAAACAGAATACAAACTCGCAAGGTATGCTCGTGCCTACCTTTTTAGGGCTAGTTCGCTCTTGAAGCCCCCTATCCAAATGAAATATCAAAACCTAGAAGCACAAAAGCAAATCCTAAGACTCCACTCTCATATAGACGAGAGTGGACCTATTATAATCAAAATGCCACTATGACTGCATAACAAAATCGGCGACGGAGCTCTGTGACGCAGAAGGGGTCCTGGGAGTTGTAATTGTATCATTAATGGAGGGCAATACATCGTGTTTTCAAGATTTGCAAAAAAGGTAATATGAAAAAACAGAGTACTTGAATTTGATCTTGGAGATGAATGACCTTCATTTTGTTGCCAATCATGTGTGCTGCTTTGATTTAACAAAAAAAATCTAATCAACATGAACAGCTAGATGAGGCAAATAAAAGTGAAGAAAGAAGGTCCAGTAGTGAGTTGGACTCATGTCAATAAAGAGATATTCTGCGGCAGAAGTATGATATCAAATTCTATCAACATATTCAATAACCTTAGGGTCTGTTCGTTTGAATAAAATTAGGGCCCTAAAATTAAAATTGAAGGTCCATTTTTATTAGAATTGGGCCTCCGATTTCATTTCTGAAGCCCCAATTCTGTCCGACCAAACGGACCCTAAAAGTGTTTGTGGGAATTGCCATAATTAGATAATGCTGGTGTCCAAAGAACTTCTCGAATTCGATTGGGCGGAATTAGGATTTCAGAATTGCAATGGGAGGATCAATTATAATGGAAATGAACCTTCAATTTTAATTCTAGGGTCTCAATTCATCCCAAATGAATGGACTATATTCTTGCATACTATATTGGTGATATTCTTTAGTGTCATGTACTCGTGTCTGACAAGTTATATTTGTCTAATAATTACACATTTAAAATTCTTACTTTCTTTGATAATTTAGTAAGCAAGAGGAGATGGTGAAACGTAAAAGCTGTAGTGTATATAAATCCAGAAACTGCTGTTTCTGACAGTTATTTTAGTAGTTTACAGGATGAATTAAGAAAATGACTATGAATAGAAACTTACCAGCTGGTACTGCTCACAACAAGTGCAGGCCTGCTTGCCTTCAGTGAAATATTATCACCATTCTGACTGCTAAAACAAGTATGTGATGGATCACGAGAAGCATCATTTAGGCCGTAGTTCTCTACAAAATGGTATTGCAACATTCACACCATTTATAGTTTGATAATGAACTTACATGGCTATAAAACTGATGAGTTAATTATTTACACTACCTCTGTTAACATAATCATGAAGGCCAACAGGGTAGCATATGCTCTTATCTAATCTGCAAAACAACTAAGAAATATTCAATGTCAACTCATAAATTTTTTTGCATGATGGCCAAAAAATTATGGAAATAAAAGGTTAAGATTCACCTCATGACTCTCCTTTAGAGTAGCAGGGTGGAAAAATTCAGGAGGTTGATCATAGAGAACTGATGCTCTGATGGGAGGAGCAAAAAAATACAAAAATACATCAAATAAACTATCCAGATGCCTTCTATGCCCACAAAGTGAACAGGCTTCGTTTAAATACTACACTCACTTTACTCCCCAATTCTGTGCAAGTTCATGCTGCATTGCCTTTGTAACACAAAGAGATCCATCAGATGTCTTTGCAAAATATTTCTCAAACCTAGAAGTCCATATATCGCTTTAGTTTTAATACTAAACGTAGTAAAATGTCAAAATCTTTAGCCAGTAAGTCAACAATTACCATCTGTAAAGTTTGACAATAATATGCCTTCTACCATGTGACATCCCAAGTATAGTATATCCAAAGTTGTGCCAATCTATCAGAAACCCACACCTTCCTAGCAAACTAGATAATTTGACAGCAGCTAAAGTCGGGACAGATGGTGGATTCTGCAAACGCAAAAGATTTAAAAATTGGTAAATCAACCAAAAATATATAACATCAATTCTAAGGAACATAATAGAGCAAAACAATGTGATTTAATAGTCCTCCATAATGTGGTTAATTATACAAACACTAACGCAGGACGAATCTATAGGCGGCGGGTTAATCTGTGACCTAACCCTACATGCTATGCAAAAGTCAGACAATTAGATCACAATTGGATAATAAATAAAATCATCTCACGCAAATAATTCAAAAGCAAGCAAGAATAATTTATTTGGGCAAAAACAAGCTTAGGCTTTCCTCCGCGTGGAGGGTCAAAGCTAGAGCGCGCGGCGAATAAACCCTTCCTGCAGTTAGAGATTTATCAAAAAGCAAATAACATAAAAACTATAATCTCACGCAAGTACTTAATATCCAAACCATGATAATGTTTACAACCAAAAACCCATACAAAACACAATACGAATAATAGGGTTGTTGTATATAAAACAAATCTGAATATTGAAGAGCTCAAAGAGGGGTTCCGGTGGTTGGAGGACTGGATCGGGTAAGGGGAAGGCTGGTTGGGGGATTAGGAAGGCTGGATCGGAGTGGTAAGTGGCTGGATCTGGGCTGAAATGCCCAGATCTGGACAGGTTTGGTGATAACCGATGGTTGGGAGGTGGATCAACGTGATGGGGGGTAACGGAAGCAAATAAGGAAAGACTTAGCGGCTGGTTATGGCTGGAAAGAGGGCAGATTTGGACTGTTTAGGGCTGAAAACAGCAAGGTGGCTATTTGGGGTGGTGCGGGTAGGCGGCCTGGAAGGGAGGAGGGGGAGGGGCCCGGTGTGAACAGGAACAGATGAACAGTATCACGGTGAACAGTGTTCGTGTGAATAGTGGTCGGGTGAACGACGCGTGCTGAACAGTGTCACGATGAACAGTAAACCGTGAACAACACTTGCATTTCCTGAGCAGCAATAGTGGGCTGGTATTGGGGGGGGGGGGGGGGTTGTAGGGTCTGCGGATGAGGGTTTTGAGGGAGCCCGGCGGCTGGACAGCAAGGGAAAAGGGGTGGAGGAGAGGGGGAATTAAAAAGGAAACAAAACTTACCCAAGGAATTGTCACCAAGGGGGCTCCACGGAGTCGGCACCGCGGAGGTGATCACCGGAATGAAGGAAGACACTCTCTTCTCCAAACATTCAGCAATGAGAAATGACGGCAGCCCTAAACCATCTATTTATAAGAAATAAAAATTAGGGCACCCGGAATCAACGGCTATGATTGGTCGTTGGTCTCGGGGCCAAAACTACATGAAATAGAATCCGAAAAGTACAAAGCTATATATGAAATTAATTCGCAACGCGAATCTGGACGCATCCATGGAGTCGGATCGTCGATCCGGGCACGCCATATATGGTAAGTCTCCAAATCAGCTCCGAATGGGCTCAAAGCTCGTCCTCGTCTCTGCTCCGCATCACTCTCCTCGACTTAAAAGAATTCATCTCCCGATGAATAAGGATCAGAATTCTCTCGCTGCATGCCAGGTAAAGCTCGAAGAGGTCCACTAGAGGTTGTCCAAGTGTCGTCACTGGAAAAGTGTCCTCACCAATCAACTCCTCCGAACTGAAAAGCTTCCGTCTCCAATGAATGGAGACGGTCGTACTGAAGTCGAAGTCCAGAGCGAGTCGATCAAGCTCCGCTGGTAGCATCCAGGTGTCGTCAATGAAGGATCGTCTGCGCCCGCAAACCAGGTAGCGGCACACAAGACCGGCTGTAGAGGGGACGGACTCATGCGTAAAGATCTCAGTGATAATCTCATCTCTCAGCATAGTAACAGAAGGATCCGGTGTGATCTGAGGTGCCAATGGTGGAACCGTTGGGGACAGGATCTCGGGTAAGTGGGGGTCGGAAATGGGATGAGCATGGGGCAATGAATGTGGTGGCAAGGGCTTAGGGGTAGACTGAGTGGTGGGTGGTAAAAACGGTGGTAAAGGCTCGGGGGGGACACCAAGATGTGGGCCTAAATACTCGTGAGGTGCAAAGTATGTCATCAGGTCCTCGACATTGAACACAGTATGGGTACACATGCTCGCGGGGATGTCCAGCTCATAAGCATTTGTCCCGATGCGCCTTAAGACTGAGTAGGGACCCATTCGCCTAACGCTCAAGCTTTTAGCAAGCCTCGCACGGAGCCTCACAACACAGATTCTTACCATCACCTGCTCGCCTTCATGAAGTACCTGCACTTGTCAATGAACATTCGCATGTGATTTACAAGATTTATTACCAATATGGATTATTCGTCGGACTGACTCATGACACACATGCAAAAGATGAACAGACAACACAACAGACTCATGCAAAAGATGACGAAATGACTCAACAGACTCATGCAAATGACACATGACCGACACAACGTACCTGTTACAGGAAAGTCTAATAATGACCGGGACGTCTCTAAAATAAGGTGGCCTATCAGGGGGCTCTCTCGGTGGAGTGTAGAAAAACTCATCCCGTGTGTGACGAGTGCTCAGATGATCGTGAGAGACAACTATACTCAAATACGGGCTCGTAAAGAGCCAAATGTCTCTCAGGGAACGTGACACATCAGGGGGCTCACCAGGAGGTGTGTACGAGAAGTCATCGCGAATGAGGCAACCACCTGAATGAAGATCGTGCACACTGACTAGAAGACGTGACTCTCGAGTGTGGTGAGTGTCCCTGACAAGGAAGAACTCATCGGGTGAGTCAGCAGGTGGCGTGTCCCAAAACTTATCGAGGGTGCGATGTGCCATAAGATAGGCCCCTCAAAAAATGTGTATGCTCAAGCGTACTCAAGGAAGGCTCTACATACGTTATGCTCCACGCAAGAACAATTCTCTGGAGCAAGACTATAGATGATAGCGAAAGAGACGCCAATAACTCAAAGCTTATAAACGAGCGTCTCACCCGAATCGTATCCTCACCAGGATGTGGCGACTCATCAGGAGGCTCAACAGGGGGGTCATCGTAAAACTCGTCACTAGGGTCATGATCCTCCATGTGAGTACCATCGTAAAGGGCTGTGTTCCCTTGAATGGGTGGCATAGTCACTGCGAGATCAACATCAAGCTCTAGGCTCTCGGTCGTGATGTGACTCAGGGCAATGACAACGGGAGAGCAACATAGACCTACACTCAAGAATGGGTTTGTGGGTGTAGTGTCAAGTATTGGGTCTACGGTGAGGGTGTTAACTAACTCGGTGCATGGCAGAAGAAGAGGTGTGGGTGAGGGACACAATACTGCAGACTCAATAGGTCGCTCAGGCTCACTCTCAATCGGGGTCGCAGGAGACGGGTCAGAGACAAGAGATAGGTCACTCACTGGGCTAAGCACCTCACTGGGGTGAGAGCAATCCGCCTCGTGTATCACTTCTGTCGTGGCTGACAAGATAATGGTAGGCGTCACGGTGACCTCAACATGGGAGGGACTCGTACTGCGGAGGTCAAGGTGAGAATCCCATCGACCAGCTCTGGCGGATCTCAATGACTGTTCATAACGAAGGGCGAGCTGATATGTTCGCTCAAGGGACTCCGAGCTATGATAAACTATCTTAGTATGAATGTCATATTGAAGCCCAGACCGAAATCCGGTCGTGACCATGGTTGGATCCTCTCGGATATCACTCCTCACAACTAACTCATCAAAGCGATCTTTGTACTCAGCGACAGACATGGATCCTTGCTGTAGGGAAAGTAATTGGTCGAGCAAGCGACTGCGATATGACGAAGGAAGATATCTCTGACACAATATATGTTTCATGTCCACCCAACTAGTGATGCGAAGAAGACGGTCTTGCTCGCGGGTCCTCTCAACGTTAGCCCAATAAGCCCTCGTCTGATCTAAAAGTCTAAATTTCGCAAACTTGACGCGACGCTCACCGAATAACTCAAAATGATCAAAATAGTACTCCATATCCACGAGCCAATAGCTGAAAGACTCGGGACTCGATGAGTTGTCAAAGGAAGGGGCAGCAGTACGAAACTGACTCTCAAGATCTCTCTCAGAACGACTATCCTCATAATAATCATTCCTAAGGTAACCAAGTTGTGTCGACGGATCAACACGATCTGCTCGCATGTACGAATAAGCACGACGACAATCCTCATACTGATCGTCTCTAGCATAGTGGGGTCGTGTCGGTGGGTCAACACGATCTCTGAAAGTGGTGCACTGCGATCGAGAATGATCGTCGTAATAATATGAGGATCTCCCTGACGGGGCTCTGTGAGAGCTGATGCAAGTGGACTCACGACCTCCAAAGTGAGGTGGGCACAAGTGGTGATACCTAGACATAATGAAAAACCTATAGAATCTACGACTACGTATCGAAAAATGTGCGCAACCTCCCTCTGATACCAATTGATGCAGGGCGAATCTATAGGCGGCGGAAAATCTGTGACCTAACCCTACATGCTACGCAAAAGTCCGACAGTTAGATCACAATTGGATAATAAATAAAATCATCTCACGCAAATAATTCAAAAGCAAGCAAGAATAATTTATTTGGGCAAAAACAAGCTTAGGCTTTCTTTCGCGTGGAGGGTCAAAGCTAGAGCGTGCGGTGAATAAACCCTTTCTGCAGTTAGAGATTTATCAAAGAGCAAATAACATAAAAACTATAATCTCACGCAAGCACTTAATATCCAAACCATGATAATGTTTACAATCTAAAACCCATACAAAACACAATACAAATAATAGGGTTGTTGTATATAAAACAAATCTAAATATTGGAGAGCTCAAAGAGGGGTTCCGGTGGTTGGAGGACTGGATCGGGTAAGGGGAAGGCTGGTTGGGGGATTAGGAAGGCTGGATCGGAGTGGTAAGTGGCTGGATCTGGGCTGAAATACCCAGATCTGGACAGGTTTGGTGATGACCGGTGGTTGGGAGGTGGATCCACGTGATGGGGGGTAACGGAAGCAAATAAGGAAATACTTAGCGGTTGGTTATGGCTGGAAAGAGGGCAGATTTGGACTGTTTAGGGCTGAAAACAGCAAGGTGGCTGTTTGGGGTGGTGCGGGTAGGCAGCCTGGAAGGGAGGAGGGGGCGGGGCCCGGCGTGAACAGGAACAGATGAACAGTATCACGGTGAACAGTTTTCAGGTGAATAGTGGTCGGGTGAACAATGCGTGCTGGCCAGTGTCACGCTGAACAGTAAACCGTGAACAACACTTGCATTTCCTGGACAGCAATAGTGGGTTGGTATTTGGGGGGTTGTAGGGGTTGTGGTCCTGCGGATGAGGGTTTTGGAGGGTTTTGAGGGAGGCCGACGGCTGGACGGCAAGGAAAAAAGGGTGGAGGAGAGGGGGAATTAAAAAGGAAACAAAACTTATCCAAGGAGTCGTCACCAAGGGGGCTCCACAGAGTCGGCGTTGCGGAGGTGATCACCGGAATGAAGGAAGACACTCTCTTCTCCAAACATTCAGCAATGAGAAATGACGGCGGCCCTAAACCATCTATTTATAAGAAATAAAAATTAGGGCACCCGGAATCAACGGCTATGATTGGTCGTTGGTCTCGGGGCCAAAACTACATTAAATAGAATCCGAAAAGTACAAAGCTATATATGAAGTTGATTCGTAACGCGAATCCGGACGCATCCACGGAGTCGGATCATCGATCTGGGCACGCCATATATGGTAAGTCTCCAAATCAGCCCCGAATGGGCCCAAAGCTCGTCCTCGTCTCTGCTCCGCATCAAACACAATGCTACTAGAATAAATAACTACAATGGCAGCAGTAGACAGGCACATCCAATCTGGAAGAGGTAACACTGCCACAAGTGCAACGACATTATTTTGATTTTTTCCAAGTCTTGTGAACAAAGTTAAAAAAGGAAAGTTAAGAGAAGAATTTCATTGTTGTTGAGAGAGCACAAAACTTGTATGTATTGCTTGTGTATGTAAATACAAAGAGAGAATACAAATATATAGGAGAGAGAAGGTGAGAAGAAATTCTATACAAGATGTGAACTAAGAGGAGAAGAAGGAAATACAATAAAGAAAGGGGCCCAATAATGGGTCTTTTACATGGGTTTTTCTAACACTCCCCCGCAAGCTGGAGCGTACAAATCGTATGCGCCAAGCTTGGACAAGCACTGACAGAAGGGGTGTTGAAAAGAGCCTTAGTGAGGACATCCGCAACTTGTTCAGTCCCCGGAACATGCTTCCGATCGAGCTTCTTCATTTGAACCTTTTCCCGGATGAAATGACAGTCGACTTCAATATGTTTTGTTCTTTCGTGGAAGACCGGGTTTTTGGCTATATGTATAGCAACTTGGCTGTCACAGAGGAGGAGAGCTGGGGAAGGGAGCTTTACACCCAGATCGGTAAGAAGACTTTCAAGCCAAGTTAGTTCAGAAACCACCGAAGCCATTGCCCGGTATTCTGCCTCAGCTGATGATCGAGCAACGACAGCTTGTTTCTTGCTTCTCCTGGTAATCAAATGTCCTCCAAAATATGTGCAAAAATCACTGGTTGATCGCCGATCATCAAGGGAACCAGCATAATCAGCATCAGAATATGCCACCAATGTTGGAGCTGAAGATGAGGTTTTGTATACCAATCCTTGACCAGGAGCCGTTTTAAGGTATCTAAGAATGCGTTCAACGGCCTGAAGATGAGATCTTTGAAGGGAATGCATATATCGACTAACAATACCAATAGCGAAGGAAATATCCGGTCTGGTAACTGTGAGGTAGATCAATTTTCCAACGAGACGACGATAGTATTCTGGATTCTGGAGTAGGAGATCTGAGTCAGATGCCTGAGCGCATAACTTGTGATTTGCATCCATTGGGGTGTCAATCGGCTTACAACTTGAATAAACAGCCGGTAGAGATTACAGAGATCGACTCTTCGTCTCTTTGTGTTGCCGGACCAAATTGCCCACTACCTTTTCGTACACGCCGCCGACCACCCGTCCCTCGCCAGTCCTCGGAAAAGAGACGTCGTCTTTCTCCTTCCAGCGACGGAACGACCTCCAGCCCCGCGCGCGCTTCCCCGCTTCTTCCGACGCGCCGACGGGAAAACGCAGCCCGGTCGCTGTCGACCTCGGAGCCCTAATCCGACGACCGGGATTGGTCACCAAGCCGTCAACTTCGACACCGCATCCGGTCGGTGCCTTGTTTGCCTGATTTGGGGCCGACCTCTTGTCTTCAACCCGTGCGCTGCCGAATTGGGGGAATTCACTGCTTGTGCTCAGATTTGGGTAAACTCATTCACTCTCATTGCGTTAGTATTAAATTTATGCTTCACTTAATTAATTCATGGGCTTGCCGTTGCGTTCTTGCCATCCGTAGTACCGTTTTTTCCCTTATAACTGTTGTTTGTCATTTCATGCCTGTGGTCGTGTAATCTCGTGCAAGGTATGAACCAGACGAACACTTGTGAAGCTCCACCTGAGCAAGAGTAGTGAATCTCATCAGGTTCAAGCGACGAATTTGAAATTGCGTGAATAAATTTGATTTTGCCACTCGAACTCCGCGTTCTTCAAAAATTAAAACCCCAAGTTTGCTCGACAATAATATTTGCTCAAAATAATTATTTTTTTCTAAAACCTATATTTGAGTTTACATCAATTTGCCATCAGAGGAGTCGATTCACTTCTACCGTGGATCGGTCGATCCGTCGATTTTAATTTTTCCATAAAACAAAAAGAAAAAAAATTTAAATTTTTTATTTTTATCCTTATTTTTAAAAAAAACAAAAAAATTAAATTAAATTAAAATTTCTATTTTTATCGTGATAATATAAAAAACAAATGTTTTTCCATCATAAAAATCATTTTTCACCCGCTCGGGAGCGCTTTTTTGTTAAAATAATTTTTTATCAACCAAAAAATATTTGAAATTTTCGATGGAAAAGCGGGTCGATCAATTAGAGAACAGCGTAGGAGATTTGGCCCGATGCATGAGTGATTTGATGAAAACAGTCGAAACTCTCACCACTGGTATGGGTAGTGTCACACATATCATGAACGGACTGCGCACTTCGGTTAATAATATCGAAGCAACCTTGCACGTCAACCGAACACCTACCCCAGTGGTCAAAAATGACCCTGACCATAGACCTCGGGAACTCGCACACCCCGACCTGGAAGCACATAACGAACCACGTCACCAACCCCGTTGGGATATGGGAATCAAGCTGGATGTGGGCGATTTCAAAGGGCGAATAGAGACCGAGAGTTGCTTAGAGTGGTGTGAAAAGATGGATCGTTTCCTGGTTTGGAAGCAATTGCCCCAAGCTAGGCAAGTTGAATATGTCACGTTTCGACTGAAAGGATCCGCCCTAGTTTGGTGGGGACAGTTAGAACGGTCTTAGTTCAATTTAGGCATCCCCCGATCACAACATGGAACGACTTCAAAACTCAATTGCGTAAGAGATACGTTCCATCTGATTATATGCAAACCTTGTATCGTAAATTTCATAATTTATGTCAGGACAAATTATCTGTCGATGAATACACAAATGAGTTCCTAGTCCTGCAGTCTCACCTCGACCTCAGAGAGAACGATGACATGACCGTTTCCCGCTATCTGAACGGGTTACGCTATTCCATCCGAGATCAGTTGGAACTCCTTGATTACAAGGATTTAGGAGAGGTTACGAGTCGCGCACGTAGAGCAGAGGCGCTGCATAAGAGAACATCTGGGAATAAGTCTACTGACAAGCCCCACCCGACTTACACTTCCACTCCCGCCGGGCCCCCTCGATCAACAGTATCCATAAGCACCCCAGCACTTCCTGCCCCTCCCAGCAAGGGCAAGGAGATTATAGGCACTAGACCTCAGCCTGGGGCGTTTAGATGTTTTAAGTGTATGGAACCGGGCCATAAGTCTTTTGAGTGTCCGCGACGCCACTTCGTCCCATCATCGATTCTGAGAGTGGGTCAAAACTTGAGTATGGAGTATTCCTTAGTGATTCCCAGACTGACCCGACCCCTGAGACTGAGTTAGAGAGTGAGTACGAAGTTGAGGGAGAACAACCTGAGCAGTTAGTGTGTGTTCTCCAACATAGTCTCCTAACTCCCAAGACCCCTACTGACGACGACTGGTTGAGAAACAATATCTTTCGTACCACCGCCGCATACAGGGACAGTTCTGCTCCATCATTATAGACAGCGGTAGTATGGAAAAAAAAAATTCTCAACGCATGGTGGATAAGCTGAAATTAAAAACGCAGCCCCTAGAAAAACCCTACAGTCAGTCATGGGTCACTAGTAGCACTATCATTCCTATCACGCATCAGTGTCTCGTAGAGTTTTCCATAGGCAGTATGTATCAGGACGCTGTATAGTGTCATGTAGTTACTATCGAGGTCTGTCACATCCTGCTAGGACGACCTTGGCAGTACGATAGGCATGTAGTTCATGATGGTGCAAAGAACTCTCACTCCTTCGAGCGTAATGGTCGCAAGATCGTTCTTCTCCCCCAGAAGAATGGTCTTGTTCCCAGAGCCCCAGAGAGGACTTCACCCCATTCTACCACTGTCTCTGTGATATCCTTCTCCTCTGCCACCATGTTACCGATAGGGTCCTAATTCCAGGAGGAGATGAGGGATAGCGAGGTCGTCTATATGTTATCCGGCATCGACACCACCCCCGCTACATTAGACATCCCTACTAGGAAGCACCGGTACGGGTACGGGTACCGGATACGATACGTACCCGGTACGGCGGTACGAAAAATTTAAAAAACAAGGATACGGGTACGTCATGATACGTTATAACAAATATAATATATATTTATATATCACAAATGCAATAAGTAGTTCTCAAAACATCGAAACATTAAACATAAATCATAACTTGAAGTACAAGTTCACAAATCAATGCAACATAACATGAAGTTTTCAAACATTAAACATTCGTAAATATTACAAAATTTAACATCTTATATGTTTAACCAAAAGAGATAAAAGTAAACTTAAGTTGCTTATAAGTTTTTTTTCTTCTTCATTGTTGGAGATCAACATCTTCAATCTCTGGTTAGTCTAAAGACAAGTTAGCCGTTTTGTTAATAACTTGCGTTGAATCAACACGTTCAATACACGTACTTGTAACACAAAGGTACCGATACCAAAAACATACTCAGTACAGATACACAACTTAATTGGATGTACCAACGCTTCTTAGCATAGAGCCAACATTTGTTTACTCTAGAAAAACAGACTCCTATCACAGTATGCAGAATGATGTGCTAAGTTCAAGTGTGTCCACATAGGTGTATCCATCGAGTATCGGGTACGTACCGGTACCGGATACGTATCTGGTACAGGTACGCTGCCTTCGAGGAAGTATCCGTGCTTCATAGCATCCCTAGTGCGGTGCGACCCCTCATAGATGAGTTCTCTGAGATCATGTCGGAGGAGCTTCCCGATCAGCTACCCCTGATGAGAGACATACAGCATTGCATAGACCTCATACTAAGAGTTAGTTTACCTTATTTGCCCCACTATCGCATGAGTTCGAAAGAGCATGAGGAGCTACATAGGCAGGTGACCGATCTGATTTTGAAGGGTCACGTTAGGGAGAGTATGAGTCTGTGCGCCGTCCCCGTGCTTCTAGTTCCTAAGAAAGATGGGACATGGCGTATGTGTGTGGATAGTCGAGCAATTAACAAAATCACGATTAATTATCGTTTTCCGATTCCCTGATTGGATGACATGTTAGATATGTTTAGTGGGTCCCGTATATTTTCGTAGATGGACTTAAAAAGTGGATACCACCAGATTAAAATTCAACCTGACGACGAGTGGAAGACTGCATTTAAAACTAGAGAAGAATTATACGAATGGTTGGTGATGCCTTTTGGGGTCTCCAATGCTCCCAGTACATTTATGCGGGTGATGAATCAAATGTTTAGACAACTCATTGGAGTTTGTGTAGTAGTGTACTTTGACGATATTTTGATTTATAGCACTGATCAGGATCAGCACATGATTCATCTTAGGTAGGTCTTAGAGATCCTACAGAAAATAAGTTACATAAACTTGAAGAAATACACATTTTTGACTGATAGTCTGACCTTCTTAGGATATATAGTTTCTTCTGAGGGCATTAGAGTTGATAGAGAGAAGGTCAAGGCGATGGAATCATGACATAGCCCTAGGACGATTACGGAGGCTCGAGGATTTCATGGGCTAACATCTTTTTACCGGCGGTTTATTCGAAACTTTAGTACCATGATAGCATCTGTGACTGATTGTCTGAAGAAGGGATTGTTCATTTGGACTGAAGAAGCCGAGCGAGCGTTTCTTTTGGTTAAAGAGAGACTCACAAGTGTGTCTGCGTTAGCGCTGCCTGATTTGGAGAAAAATTTTGAGGTTGACTGTGACGCATCGATCGTAGGCATTAGCGCAGTTTTGAGTCAGGAAGGTCAGCCCATCGCATTCTTTAGTGAGAAGTTGAACGAGGCAAAGACCAGATATTCCACCTATGACTTAGAGTTTTACGTTATCGTTCAGGCTCTCCGTCATTAGAGACACTACCTGATTCAGCGCGAGTTTGTGTTGAACACTGATCATGAGGCTCTGAGCATCTGAACAGCCAGAAGGAGATCAGAAGTCATGCCAAGTGGGCTTCTTACCTGCAAGAGTTCACATTTCACTTGAAGCACAACCCCGGTGTCACGAATCGAGTTGCCGACGTACTTATTCGAAGCATTCATCTGTTAGTCACGCTGCAGTCATGCATCATTGACTTAGACTCACAGCGAGATTTATACTCCACTGATCCTTTTTTCCGCGACATTTGGATTTCATGTCAGCACAGTAGGACAGATCCCACCACACAGTACGTCGTGAGTGAGGGTTATTTGTTTAGGGGCACTCGCCTTTGCATTTGTGAAGGACCACTTCGAGAGACACTACTCAGAGAGCTCCACTCGTTTGGGCTAGGTGGACACGTAGGTCAATCCAAATTATTAAATCTCGTCAGCGCCCGTTACTATTGGCCAAATATGAAGCGTGATGTCACCGACTTCACTAGGCACTGCACCACATGTCAGCTGTTTAAGGGGCATTCTCAAAACACGGGATTACACACCCCCTTACCGATACCTAAGCGGTCATGGGATGACATCTTGATGGACTTCGTGGCAGGACTTCCTCGCACTCAGAGGAAGGTCGATTCTATTTTTGTAGTCGTAGATCGGTTTTCAAAGATGGCACATTTCATTCCGGGTAAGAAAACTTCTAGTGTTGTACATGTCACTGAACTTTTTTAAAAAAAATCGTTAGATTGCACGGCATTCCTAGGTCAATCACTTCGGATAGGGATACTCGTTTTATGGGGTATTTTTGGAAAACACTGTGGGCCCGACTAGGTACCAAACTCGAATTTAGCAGCGCATATCAACCTCAGACCGATGGGCAGACTGAGGTCGTTAATAGGAATTTGGGGGACCTTCTTAGGTGTTTGACTGGGGAGAATCCAAAATAATGAGATCTTATACTGCCACAGGCTGAATTTGCATTCAATAATTCTATTAATCGCACCACTGATAAATCTCCTTTCGAGATTGTTTACGGATTGCCTATACCTCATCTACTTGATCGTCACTCCTTGCCGACTCATGAACGTATTTCCTTTGATGTGCAAGCCCATGTTGATTATTTAAAGGAATTGCATAAATCTATTACTAGTAAATTGTGAGCGACTTCTGAAAAATATAAATCCATGGTTGATCGTCATCGCCGAGAGTTATACTTTTCAGAAGAAGATTGGGTGTTTGCTTAATTCAGGAAGCAGAGATTCGGGTACATACCATAAGCTGCATTAGAGGAAGTTTGGTCATTTCCAAGTCCGGAAGCGCATCGAGGAGAATGCCTATCTCCTAGATTTGCTCGTTGAATTCGGCACTTCGCCAATATTTAATGTGGCCGATCTGACACCATTCTATGGAGAACCACCTAGTTCCAGCCCGAATCCACCCACGACAGCCCCAGAGATACCACCAGACTTAGCTCCAGTGTCGTCGCCCATCACTGAGGAGATTGATCAGGTTCTTGATGTACGAGAGTTCCATACTTGCCACGGGACTTACCAGCGCTACTTGGTCTCCTGGCGGGGACGGGACATCACAGACAGTTCGTGGATCAGAACTGACGAGCTACACCGCCGCTGCCCAGATCTCTCTGTTGCCAATCTTTGTGAGTTCTCGCCAGGGTCGAGCTTTTTCAACCTTGGGGGAATTGATGCATCCTGCGACGCGTCATAGTTATTTCTCCCTACTTATTTACTTATGTATTTTTCTTATTGCACATTTAATTTCATGTACGCTCTCTTATTATTTCATGTGATTGTTGGCTCATCGGTTTAAACGGCCGATAAGACCCTAAATAAAAGGTCTGGTATTATTAGTGGTAGTAGGACGATAACGGCAAGCCCAAATTAACTAAGTGGACGTTAAATTCCGATTTCAAAATAAACGTGCATCATTAAAACCGGATTCAATCATGGAGTTTTCTTTGGAAACTCATTCAAAAGGAAGGCTGCCACAATTGTAAAGTTCGTACAAGTAATGAAGTTTAAAAAAACAAAATAAAATCTTTTAGCCTTTAAAAACTACCGCCAGGAAGAGGAGAAAAAACAGCCGGAAGAGATTACAGAGATCGACTCTTCGTCTCTCTGTGTTGTTGGACCAAATTGCCATCTACCTTGCCGTACACGCCGCCGACCACTCGTCCCTCGCAAGTCCCCGGAAAAGAGTCGTCATCTTTCTCCTTCCAGCGACGGAACGACCTTACAGCCCTACGCGTGCTTCCCCGCTTCTTCCGACGCGTCGACGGGTAAACGCAGCCCGGTCATCGTCGACCTCGGAGCCCTAATCCGACGACCAGGATTGGACACCAAGCCGTCGACTTCGACTCCACATCCGGTCGGTGCCTTGTTCGCCCGATTTGGGGCCGACCTCTTGTCTTCAACCTGTGCGCTGCCGAATTGGGGTAATTCACTGCTTGTGCTCAGATTTGGGTAAACTCGTTCACTCTCATTGTGTTAGTATTAAATTTATGCTTCAGTAATTAATTCATGGGCTTGCCGTTACGTTCTCGCCATCCGTAGTACCGTTTTTTTTCCCTTATAATTGTTGTTTGTCATTTCATGCATATGGTCGTGTAATCTCGTGGAAGGTACGAACCGAACGAACACTTGTGAATCTCCACCTGAGCAAGAGTAGCGAATCTCATAAGGTCCAAGCGACAAATTTGAAATTGCGTGAATAAATTTGATTTGGCCACTCAGCCTCCGCGTTCTTCAAAAATTAAAACCGCAAGTTTGCTCGACAAAAATATTTGCTCAAAATAATTGTTTTTTTCTAAAACCTAGATTTGAGTTTACATCAGTGGATCACAAAGTGGCGGCCAAGCAAATAAGGGGGAAAATTTTCGACAGCTAATACCAAGGCACGCAACTCATTATCATAGATTGAGGTCGTGAAGTAGTGATTGGTGAAGTCCTAGTTATAGTAGGTAATAAGGTGTTCTTCCAACATGAGATTGGGTTCCTACTCCTATCCCTGAGGCAAAACACTAAATGATGAAGGATTTGTTCAAATCTAGGATTCAGAATGTTGAGGTAGAGACCAATTCCTATTGAAGGATGAGGATAGTCGTCAAGGCAAATGATCTCCGCTCAAATAAGACTCCATTTTAAGGAGTTGTATCACAGGTCGCGTCAGGGTGTCATTGTTGCAAATGAAACAACGATACAAATTTGTGATGCGGAGGAATCCTCATACTACTTGAGCAGATGAGGGTGTCTCCCACTGGACTACTGCTGACATCTTGATCGGGTCCATGGCTAACTCGATGGAGGAGATGATATGGCCTAAATATTAGGTTTGCGTTTGCCCAAGTATGCACTTATAAAAGTGTAAAGTGCTCAGAGAATCTTGATCTAATAGCATTATAAGGGAATGAAAAGAGTGTTCAATATTTCATCACAATTCACAAATTATCACAAAATAATATTAAGAAAGAATAGAAAGAAAAATCTAAGTTATAGGGGCAATCAATCAAGCCAAATGATACAAAAGAATTTATAGAGATTCCCTTTAAATTTGGGTATGTCCTATCTCTTACCATAGGTAGGAATTCACTATCCACTGTCCTCTACAACAGCTACAATTTTTTAATAGAGTTTAGAAGAATTATAATTTTGAATCTTTTGATGAGGAGATGTTTAGAACAGCTAAGTCTTTTGATAAGGAGACTCTTAGAACTAAATTTTGAATATTTTGCAAAGAGATTCTAAAAACTCTTTGCAGGTGTTGTTGAGAAGTTTCTTGAACTTTTTTACAATGAGATCCAATCTTCAACTAGTTCAAAATAAATCTTGGATTATATAAAGTGTGGATACAACATACAATCTTGATTCAATAAGGAATTACAATTGAGTTGATAGTCACAACCTTTAGATGGGTATTGCAAACCACATCAAATTTAAGTATTGATACAAGCATAAGTTCCCTCACTCAACCTTGGAGATGAAGTTGATTTTCAATAGGGGAGTATGAGATGTGCACGCACGTTGACTGGACCAACAAAGCACACATATGACTAAAAGGAATTCAGCTAGAGTTGACCGAGGATCAAATCCAAGGAATTTCTTATATTTTTTTAAGATGGTTTTATGTTGATATATCTTTCATACATACAAATACATGCAAAATCAAAATATAAGATTGATGATAAAACAACTTATCTATTTATCTACTCGATTATTTATTAATGGAACCTTTGTCTTTTATCAACTTTAATTATCTTATAACGAATATTGTAACTTTTGGACCCATGCTAAGCTTGTCATAAGAAAATATAATTGAGCTATTTTGTTTGGTCAAGAGGAGTGCCTCTCAATTATCGCATCTGCCGGCTCCCCCTCTCCTTTCCTTGTGCATGCTCCTCTCCCCATTAGGTGAGGGGTGCATTCATGATCACCTTGAGGTCATGGATTCGAGTACTGGAAGCAACCTTGGCACACCGGTTGAGGTTTTGTCGTGTGACCTTGAGGTCATGGATTTGAGTACTGGAAGCAGCCTCTTGCAAAAATGTAAGGTATGGTTTGCCTACATTTCACCCTTGTGGTGGGACCCTTCCCCAGACCCTCGCTACGCGGGGATGCTTTGTGCACCGGGCTGACCTTATATGTATGTACATGTATATATATAGAGAGAGAGACACATTCGGACATATGACCGGTTCAGTATAAATCAGATTCAACCCAAAATTCTTAAATCAAACCCAATAATTCATTAGATATCTGTGACAATATTTTTCAATGTGAGACAGCTACTTTGATAAGTGAAAAAGATTGTTTCACCGGAATCTGAAGTTTCAAATGGCATCTTACCTTTGTTGCAGGAATTTAGGCAAGCTCTAACCCAACTGTTGGAATTATCGAGTCAATATCGGTCTATTAGAGTTGTAGGTATATTTGGGTTTAGTCTCACATTGCCTGTTCGTCTTTACGAGTCTATGTATTTCACATTTAAAATCTCTATGTGGATGAATGAAATTACAACTTCTATTTCAATTTTCCCTCTTCCAACATGGTATGAGAGCTAATAATCTGAAACCCTATTTTTTTTCGTGGCCACTTAGCTTCTGCTTCTCTCTTATGACCTCGATGTCATGTGTTGCTACCCCCCCCCCCATCGAGCCCCTTTGTTCCCACTCCCGTCGATGGAATCGTCATTTGATTGCATCGATAGGCGTGGTTGTATCTTCTCTCGACGACGACGGAAGTTCGCTGCCCTATCGTCGACGTGTCCTCTGCTGCTGCGCTCAATCCGGTCGACGCCGAGGACGACTGCTTTCGTCGTTGTTGTTCTACCCGTCAGCTTCTAATCCCTCTGTGATCGTCGATCTCATCATTGACTGTGTGTCGTGTTCTGTTGTTGGTGCTCTCATCCCGTCGAGCTAATCTCTTCATGATCTGCTGGTTGTACGACGTTTTTGCTTAGCGACCTGCCACAGATTCTGTTATTGTTTCTGTCAAAGATCTTATCTAATTGCTTCTTCGTGTTGCTATTCCGACTGGAGATGGCTTCCACGAGGGCATGTTTTTTGAATATTCAGATCTTGTGCGTCAACCGCGGGTTCAGACGCTATCTCCTTTCCTGCTTGATGAGACGATGTTTCTTGTGGTTGTTATCCTTTCAAGAGTGTTACGCTCTTGCCGTTGTTGATGTTTTTTGTGTCGTTTTTTATGTTCTTATCAGTCTTTTATGTTGTATTGTTTTGTATTCCTGTTGCTTAGGTATATTGTATTCTTTTTGCCTATATGCCCGTGTTTACCACGTGAGGGGGAGTGATTGGGATGAAGATGACTCGGATGATTTTTCCCGACCTTTTGCCTTCGTCCTGCACTGCCTCTAGGCTTGTCGTATGTTGTTAGCGTCTCCCCAGTTTGTCTTTTAATTGGTCATGTGTTGGGTCACGATTGTCTTGGTTGTTTTAATCTCAGTGGGTTGTGTCGTGTGGGACCGTGTCGTGCGGGACCGTGTCGTGAGGGACCGCCCTTTGTGTGTATTATCCCTGGGGGATTATCCCCGGTTGCCCGGTTGATGATTTGATCCACATCTTTCGTTCTCTTTTGCATGTTGTGAGTGTAGGTGATGTTGGTTGATTGGTTTCCAACGAGTCCACGTCGTGTGTGGGTCAATGTCGTATGTGGCTATGTCCCCGGTTTGGAATTTCCCTTGGTGGCTCACCTGATGCTTTTCCTGCATCACCTACCTCCATTGTCGTTATTTGATGTGTCCAAGTTGAAGGTTCCCCCTTCAGCTTGAGGGAAAGTGTTGGAATTAGCGAGTCAACGTCAGTCTATTAGAGTTGTAGGTATATTTGGGTTTAGTCCCACATTGTTGGTTCGTCTTTATGGGTCTGTGTATTTCCTATTTAAAGCCCCTATGTGGATGAATGAAATTACAACATCTATTTCAATTTTCCCTCTTCCAACACCAACATTTATAGTTTCCACTTTGGACTTTGTGAGTGAATTTTGATTTAGGCAGGGGACAGATTTTGAAGGAACAAGTTCTCTATTTTCAATTGTTACTAAAGAAAATTTAACCGGGGCTAATATAAATAAGGTCAGCATATTGATGGTACTATTCTGAGTATACAGTTCAGTCTCTAATGAAACAATAGCATACACCCTCAAACCTCAAGGGTACAGTAGTGAAATCAACATCATGCCCCAATAGCAATGTGCAAAGGATGTACTGATACCTGCACTAGGAATATGTCTGGGCGAGGAATCTTGAAACAAAGAAACCAAACCAAAATAACAAATTGTATGGCTGACTTGATTAAGAGTGCAAATACTCTTGATATCTTTGACAGCCCTTGTAATCTTACAGATGCCTGGAAAATATGAAGTGTATCACTTGTATAAATTTGAACATCGCCTTGTTGTTTCCATCAAAAGAATAAAATACAAAGATAATTATTTATGAATTATTACCATCTCATGAATGTGGATAGATGAGTTCTTTGTAACAGCCATGTGAGGTTCACTGCCTATCAGTTCATTAGAAGAAAAAAAACCCAAGGTGAGACAAGGGATAAGTAGTCAACCAATCCTTTAGAGTAAGTAAATCTATAGCTGGATGGAAAACTTCAAATAAAATACAATCGGCACGCATTGAATTATTTTCTCCCGGTACTAATTGTGCAAGAAAAAATGAACTATAAGACTATTATGATCATAACCACTACAACTTACAAATCAAAACAATTTGAGGAAGGAGAGCATTGCAATTTGCAAATGGAATTATAATGCAATGTCCAAATCATACTAATGGGGGTGGTGATTTGAATACCATTGACAAACAGATGATTACAAAAGAAATAATCACAAAAGTAACTAAACCACATTATATCTTACCTCCATTAGAGACTATATCCACCTCAAACTGTGCCTGCAATGTCAATACTACAGATATTGAATAGAGTACATGAAACAGTAATGGGCATGGAACAATGTACAACTAAATCAGTAGGTATTAGGAGTTTGCAAATAATGAATATTTATACCACTACATTCACATAGAAACCTATCATCCTTGCTGCACTACAGCGCTGAATTATTCAAAGCAGGCACAGTGATTAGCAGAGTGGGTAATACTATGGCAAAGAAGAATGAAATGTACAAAATAATTGCAAACAAGAGCAATGGAAATTATCAAATCAGACTGGAATTTGCTCCGTTTGAAAGATATTTACCTCTTGAAATATTCAGCAAAATTTAATAATGAAGAAAATGAAAATTTAATACCAAGTTGCTGGATTCAGATATGGATGGAAAGGTATAAACTTCTTGAAATATCATTTGAAACCAAATGAAATCCAAATGCTTGTGGCATGAAATGTAAATGCAATGCAGCCTAAATGGAGGATAATGACAGTAATTATGGCATCACAATGCAATTTTCTCTCCTCCTCAGCTCCCACAAGCTTCCGTTTTTCCCTTAGTTCATTGTTCACTCCAGAATTTACCAACTTCCTTTAAACCGTTTTTATCTTACAATTTGAAGTCCAGTATTTGTGTTCAGGACCGGTTGTGCTTGAATTGTATTTTGTGCATAACAGGAGCACTTCACACTTAAAAAAAAAGAGAATTGATATAATGGCTCGGGCGAATCAAATGTTAAATTTATTGTAAAAAAGAGCAATAGAAATTATCAAAAGATGCTCAAAAAACTATGGCTCAGTTGAGATTCAGTGGGATAAATGAACATATAAATAATAGAAAAAAATGGAAATAAGAAAATAGTAAAGGAAGTACTGCCTATTTTCATTTTAACAGCATTTTTAAAGATATATATTTGGGAAAGCCTGTGGATTGTTATTTCTATGTAGCAAAATAGTAAAGCTGGGATAACAACCTCAGATTAAGAAAAAACTGCTATGGAGGCTATAAGACTGAATTCAATGGAACCAAAAATTAGGGAAAACATCCCATAATACTCCATTTTTTTATGATGTGAAAGGAAAAACTGTGCAGTTAAGGAGATCCTTTTATATGAAGTACTTATATAGGAATTGACTGAAGAAAATAATAGACTACAGTATCAAACTTATAATGCTGTAAGCCTGTAATGAAATATCAATCCTGAACGACAAAAACGACAAGAATCAAAAGTGAATTGTATGCTAAAATTAACTAAAAATAACAGAACTTAACTTGAGTGGCAAGCGAAAGGGCGTGGTATTGCATTCGAGGACTGCGACCAATGTCACCAAGAACCACAATAGCAACTCTACACTTCTTCTCCATCTGATTAAAAACTGAAGAACCCAAAATTTTAAAAAATGGGAAGTAAATTTGTAAAGAATACAGATGCCAGATATGTAACAAAGGAAGGAGCCATACATCAATCACCCAATTAATAATTACACAATTGAAAAGTAGCAGCTATACATATTTTTACCATCAGATCATTTCCATTTCCAACCAAATGAACCTGAAAGGAAACCAAATGGTCCTAAATTTAGACTCACAAATGATGAGGCGGGTGAAGATGGAAGTATGGAACTTGTGGCTGCATGATGAGGAGACAAAGAGGAATAGCAGAAAGGGAAATTGGGGATATTGGAAGTGATAAAGTCACGGGAGAAAAATACTCATTCCACAGGAAAACCTAGGACTATCGGTCATATGCAGGGCCGGAGAGCAAGGAAATGAAAAGACAGAAATGAAAGAGTACAGGGTTGCTCTCATTGACCCTCTTCCCCCGCTACCACGCATGACGGGCGACAACACATGAAATCAAGATGAACAAATTACTACACAGGAACTCTGGGATGATACATGGAAGGAAATCATTCACAGCCAAGTGTTCTTTTCAAATCAATGTGACTCCATTCGAGAGGAAATCAGTACCCTCCAAATGAATTTCCAAGAAATTCAGGATGCCCAATTAACCGTCCAACAGGACGTCACCATCAGTTAGAATCCATTGGCGGGAAATTAGATGTGCTTACTCGTAACATCTTACAGAGAGAATAAGAAAGCGACCAGCCCAGGTATTGGGCTCAACTGGAGGAGCAGTTCGCATCCTCCTCATCGCAGCTGGGTCAGTGCAAGAACTTTATTGTTTCACCTCAGGCGCTCCATTGTTCCTTTCCAACTCTCCCAAGGGAGAATGGCAAAGTAGTATTCCTCATGCACTAGATCAGTTTGTGTCCCCGGCATATGGTAATATCCTCAACAGCCACAGGACGCAGACTGGAGGGACCGGCCAGGATTTCTACACCCACAGCGAGGATCATGATCCGCTGAGGCCAAGATCAAAAACCGAGAACACGAACTTGCATTGCATGAAATAAATGATACAATCAAGAGAGAAAATCTCCTCAAGCACCCGGAAGTTGGGTCCTCCAAAGTACTCTCCTCTTCAAAGAGAGACAAAAAGTTTTATACTCAAAAGATAACTTTCACTACCTAAAGGGCTCCTTATATAGACGGAGACCCCACTACAGGAGAAGACACTACATAACAAGATAAATATCAACACTCCCTTAGTGGCGGAACTAGGATTTCAGTTGGATTCGGGCACCATACAAAATAACTAATTATATAAATTTTTTAATTCAAAATTCAAGTCAGAAAAAGTTACCAAAGAAATTCATAGAATATTTACTACTAACCAAAGAAATTGAAGAAAAATCATTACCAAAACCTTCTGGATAGTAGAAACTAAATCAAAAGGCTTAATGAAGTCAAGACAAATGCAGAAAAATTCACTACCAAGAAACAAAATCGAAGTTCCAGTAAATAGAACATTGAGTGTGCTTGGAAATTTGGGAGAATTATCAAACACTGCCAGAAATAACAGGCAAAATTAATTCAGCCGATTCATGGAATTGTGGAAACAAATGCAGCCGGAAAAAGCCCACGGAGACAGCAGAATGACAGAAATAATCAAAACTTACGCGCGATGTTGGAGAGGAGAAGAGCGGCGTCGATGGTTGAGCGACTCGACCTCAGCCCCTCGCCGAGGTTGCCACTTGCCACCACAAGAGAGGAGAACAGGGGCGAAACTGTCGTCGTCTTAGAGGGGAAGGTCGAGGTCGGCGAAGCTCTGAGTTGAGACCCGTGAAGCTGCGAAGCTTTGAGGCCGGAGCTCTCTCTCTCTCTCTCTCTCTCTCTCTCTCGGCGATATTAGGGCAAGGCGGCAAGCGAGGAAAAAGGAGAAAGATGGTTTGGCGAAATGCGCATGGCGACCGTGACTCCGTGACTCGTGAGCACGCAACATCATGTCTTTCAACATAAAAATAAAGGGTGCTGTTATAAGCAAATCCATTTTGATTGTTAGCACACCATAATAAACCCGGTTCACCTATATTTTCTATTATTTCTAACCTAAAAAAAAGGTTGTTAGCAAACCTAGTATATAACTCATTTTCTAATCTAAAACCTCATTTCTCTCCTCCCGACTTTTTCTTTTGCCCTAGTCGCCCGCGTGCAATCCGCCGGTCTCTCCTTCGGTGAACTCCGAAGGCGTCTCCTCCTCCGTCCGCTGCTGTCGCCGCCCACATCTTCCTTCCCCGTAGCCCGAGCCTCCTCCAGTTCCTCTTCCCGGTGAGCCCCCACTACACCTGCGCCTACAGCTTTTCCACGACCCCGCCCAGAACTCAGTCGGGCCTCCCCGATCTCCATCCCCGCCATAGATCCTGCCGCCGCTTACAACCCCGCCTCTCCTTCGGTGAACTCCTTGTTTTTTTTTATACCTTCGCAGTCAGTTTTACTTCGTCTTTTTTGAGTTAGAGTTGACCTTGCTCAAGGTGTACCTGCCATTTGTCCACATCGTAATTGTTGCTTTGCCTCTATGAATTTCTGCGTGGTTTAGTTTGATTGTTTTGTTAATCCGACTTCTGTGTTTTTTTTTACTTAGGGGTTAATGGTAAGCACCCAGGTTAGGGTTTGTCAATCTTTTTTTTTTTTTAAATTTCGTCTGCAGTCTTCTTGATTTTATCTTAATTCTTTAATCTTGGGACGGAAATGTGTATGATGAATTTACGGTAGTTCTATACTCTTACCATCACATCGTCTTCTTGAATAGAAGCATTGACTGATTGCAGCTGCTGCTGCTGCTGATGCGTATAGCCAGTCCTTTTCAGCATTATCTTAGTGATTGGGAATTGATGAATTTCTGTGTTTGATTAATAGAAATGGGTTTCAATTGTGAGAGCTTAGCAGTAACCTTCATGTTTTGCTATTTGGATTTAACAGTAATGAATGAATATAAAATTAGTAGGTTACTTGGTTCCAATTATACTTTTATAATTATAATTGTATAATAAATTCATGTAAATTTAGTTAGAAAATCAGTTTTAATGAAACCTATGACAGTACAAATGCATGCTCAAAGGTGAGTTTAGGCAGAGCAATAAATGTCATTGCGAATAGCTTCATAAATTCACTCTCTAATTTGCACTTACATTTGCATTTGAGCACATGCCAGCTACTTATGTTAGAATCCTCTGATTTTCTTTGTTTTGTTTATGCTGGTATGCTGATCATGATGTATGTAGACTGGATCGATTGGCAATTTAGGGGAGCTCATTTTCTTATACGTCTTTTAATTTGTAATCCAGACATCATATTTTATGCTCCAAGGTTTTTGTGGACCTGGTTTGCTTTTACTGGCTTGTTGATGTTTAGCTAATGCACATGAACCTGACAACATTTCATTTTATCTTTTACAAAGAAATTAACATCTAATTAGTGTATTTACGACTCCCTTTTTCACTTGCTAGGTGATCTAATTGAGCATTTCATCGTCGGTGTCTTCCCAATGGAGATTGGTCTACAACATTCATCCTCTACAAGGTATCAATGTTTTATTTGAAGTTTGGTTTTTCTTGTCGCCGTATAATACATAAGAAATTTGAATTATTTTTAAAAATTTAATTTGTAGTAAAACAAGTGTATATCCGGATTATAGTAGACACTTTGAAACCGAAATTCAATTTCCATCAAGGGAAGCTTTAGTTGAGTGGGCTCGTAATGTCGGTAAAAGCCTGAGTTTTGCGGTCACGGTTAAAGGTTCAGACAAATTAGAGGGAGGAAGAGCAAGGCCACGTGTGTTTCTTGGGTGTGATAGAGGTGGTGTATACCGTGAGAAGCAATGCAAAAAAGGTTGGGTTAAACAAAATTTGAGAAAATGTACTAGTAAGCGTTGTGGATGTCCTTTTTCGCTGACAGGGAAAAAAATGCGTACTCGGACGAATGGACTATTCAAGTCAATTGCGGGACGCATAATCATGAAATGGTTCACTTGGAAGCACATGCTACTGTGGGAAGGTTGGATTGTGAGGAGAAAAAAATAGTTCACGACATGATAGCCTCCAATGTGAAACCAAGAAGCATATTAACCACGCTTAAAAGCCGGAATTCAGAAAATCATACAGTGATGCGGACAATCTATAATGAGAGATATAAGTTGCAGCAAGAAGAATTGAATGGTTCCACACCCATACAATTTTTGTATAAGTGTCTAACAGATAGTGGCTACTTGAGCTTTAATCGAGTGAATGATGAGGGGAACTTAGTGAGCTTGTTCTTTGCACATCCGACTGCTATCATACTAAGTAAAACAGTTTATACCGTGTTTTTAATGGATTGTACGTACAAGACCAATCGGTACCGGTTGCCATTACTATCTGTGGTTGGTGTTACATCTACTCAACAAACTTTTTTCGCTGCTTTTGCTTTTCTATCTGATGAGTCCGAGTCGAGTTATAGATGGGCACTTGAGCATTTCAAAGCTACCTTGGATGAAACCTCCTTGCCAAATGTTTTGGTTACAGATAGAGATTTTGCTTTGATGAATGCCATAAAGTTTACATTTCCAAATGTCAAACATATTCTATGTCAGGTTCATGTGCATAGAAATATTTTGGCTCATTGTAAAAAATATTTCAAGGATGGGAAAGAGTTCGAAATATTTCTTGGTGCTTGGCAACGATTAGTTGATGCAAGAAATGAGAACGAGTATAATATGAGATACAACCATATTTTGAGTTCATACTCCACCTCATATCCGGATGTTGTCACTTATATATGCAAAACCTGGATCGATCCTTTAAAAGAATATTTTGTGTGCGCCTGGATTGATAGATATTTACATCTTGGCAACTCAACAACAAATCGGGTGGAAGGTGGTCATAGTAAGTTGAAGAAATTTTTAGAAGTGTCAATTGGGAATTTATCAACTGTTTGGAAGGCTTTTAATCAAATGTTAAATCTTCAACATATAGAGATCAAAAGATCCTTTGGGCAAAGCTCCATTCAAGTTAGTCAAGAATTCAAGGGCTCTTTGTATTCGGAACTCATTGGAAATGTGTCATTGCAGGCATTAAAGTTGATTAAAGTAGAAGAGGACAACTTGCGTAAGACAGGAAATATGTGTGTAGATTGTCCTCATACAACCCGGACCACGCTTGGGTTACCATGTGGTCACGAGTTAGCATCATATGTCACACAAAAGGCAGCTTGTCCGATTTGGTTAATTCATAAACATTGGAAGCAATTGTCTTTTTCATTAGATAGCTATGAAGTACCAGAAACACAAAAGTCTGTCAACACAGGAGACATAGATATAACATTTGAGTTGGAGGGGATCATAGAAAGGTACAAAAACACAAATGAGCATCAACAAAAGGAGATTAAGAATAAGTTACGTGAACTCATGGATCCGACTTCAAGTGGAACAAAAGAGCCTCTCTTGCCTACAAAATTAAAGGATAGACCAAAAGGGAGTTTGAAGAAGTTTAAAGATGACTACAAAAGTACTAAACGCAATCCGTCACTATTTGAAATTGTTTTGTCAGATGGACCACTTTCACAAGAGAAAATGTCAAAGTTATCAAGGGGAAATAGTAAGCAAAAGAACAAAGTATATGATAGAGTCCGCTGACAACTACCTAATTATTTTTCTGATCAATTGGTGGATGTTTTTGATGTACCCGCGGATGGCCATTGTGGGTTCCGTGTCATTAGTGAATCAATCAACATGGGTAATAATGCACAAAAAGTTAGAGAAGATTTATTGAATGAATTGGTGAAAAGAGAAACACTATATGATGCACTTTTTGGAGCTCCTAGAAAGATGGAATTAGTAAACAACCTTGAGTGCAAATGCTCACCCGCACCATTTGAAAAATGGATGTCCATGCCAGATATGGGGTTAATTATATCTTCTTGTTACAATATTGGTGTGGCTTTAATCTCACGAAATCAGAGTATGATGTTTTTGCCATTGGACACCGCACTTCCTCAACTCCCAAACGTAATTTTTATTGGCTTCGTGAATGGTAATCATTTTGTGAGGCTATGCATGAAAGAAGGATGTACATTGCCTCAACTTTACACCCCATGGAGGAGATATCATACACAAATAGCGAGTTCATGGGAAAGCATTCTCAACAACAAATCATGAAAGGTATAAATTTTAAGTTCAAAATTCATAGTCCAGTAAATTACTTAAAATTGTACTAATAATGTTTAATTATATTGCAGGATATTTTAGAGAGTACTAAAGACGAACAATTTTTGTAATATTTTGGGAGCAATTGAGAAAGGTATACATTTTGATTTATTTTTCTAACCGGATTCATTTATACATAATATTGTAACATTATTTTTATTTATTGCAGAGTTTTTTTGGAGCTATTGAAGATGACTGCTTTTTGGATTAACTTTTTTTGTACCAAAATGACGTGATTATTAGTCAACATTTGTAATGTTAAATGATATAGTATAGTACAAACATTTTATGTTTTTTTTAAAGTTTTTTGAGTGGTTTGCTAGTAACCATTGGGTTTTTAAATAGCCAATTTCAGATTTTATGGTTTGCTAGTAGTAATGGTTTGTTAACAACCAAAATGGGTTTGCTTATAACAGCACCCAAAATAAATGAAGTTTCTTAAGTAAGGGTTTACGAATAACAATTTAACCCCATATTCATGACCGTCATCACAGTGTCAAATGGAGCATATATTCGGAAAGAAAGGTGCGCGAGCTAACTCATTTTTTCATATTTCAGAATCCGAAAAGTGTTTTGGGTGTGTCTAAGGCTTCGTTTGGTTCGGCGTTTCTAGCCTCGGTTTGGAGCAAATGCTGTCGGACGGCGGTTAAACAAACGGGCGCAGGCAGTGTTTGCTCCGTTTGCACCCGCAGTAAGGAGGAATCGGCCCCGATCCCGCTCCATTTTGACCCCCGCCCCTCCACCTCTGGTTCCAAAGCTCCATTTCGACCCACCGGATGCACCCGCTGCCGCTGAACCAAATAAAGCCTAAAATAGGGTTCCTTTGATTGAGCGGTGTGGGAGGAGTCGGTGGGTCCAAACAAAGGTGTCGAACCGAAGGGGGGTAGGTGGGGCGGGAAAAGCTCTGATTTGGTGGCTTTTCCTTTGTCCGGCGGGAGCAAATGAAGCAAACGTCGTCGGCGTTCATTTGTTTACCAGCCGTCCAGCGGCGCTTACTCCAAATGGAAGAGGCGAAACTGAAAATCTTTAGTTTCAAGAGTAGCTAAATACCTAGAGGGGGTGAATAGGTTTTTTTGTCTTTTTGATACTTTCTTCTAATTTGGTGAGTTGTGTTTTAGTTTAGGTTAGCTTTTAAGATAACACAATTAGCACACAAGTTGTTTATAGTGGTTCCTCAGAGTATGTGTACATTCATTGTCTCTCTCATCTTTCTAACAGTTTGTTAGACAAGGCCGACTTCTCCAAACTTGGCTCCAAAAGCTTACATCACAAATCTCTCAAGATTTCTTAGACTCTCCAAGTCCTACACTCAGGCCCAAGGCCCTACACTCAGAAAAACATTCTCCTACAACTCAGACACACAAGCCCTATCTCAGACTTTAACTCAAAGTCCTATACTCCGGCTAGGGAGGTTAGCCCTACACTCAGATACACCACTGGATCCTACCTCAGAGAGAAACTCTCCTACAGCTCGGGCACACAGACCCTACCTCAAATCCACAGAAGGATCCTACAACTCAGGCACTAATGCCCTACAGCTCAGATTTATAGAAAGATCCTACCGCAGCTTTTATATTTTAGGATTAAACTCAAATAAATTAAGATCCTACAGAAAGTAAGGTTGGTAGTTGATGTTGAATGACTCCAGAGAAGATATCTCAGAATCTGCCTCTTCAAGAATGTTTATAATATAGAAAGAATCTTTTTTTCTTCCTCGATCTTTTCTTTTTCTATTACGTCGTCCAAAGGCTCTTCGAACAGTGGGACCACCTGAAGTTGGTAACTGCAACTTATCTTTAGCATTAATTGATATACAATAAGCAAGCGGTGTCATTTGTCATCTACTGTTATGTTCCCACAACATTTGAATTCCTGCTGACGTCATCATGACTCAGCACATGTGGATTTAGCCAAATTTAGACAATTCTGCATAGGCGTTGAGTGAAAACTTGTCACTCAACACCAAAACACTTAGGCAGAATTTTGCACCACCAGGTGTTGAGTGATCATTCATCACTCAATGATTATCGTCAATTATAGTCTAACTGATTAGGCGTTGAGTGAGCCTTCATCTCTCAACGCATCTGGACTTAGTCGATTTTTTTGTACTAAGGCGTTGAGTGAGTTGTCCTCACTTAATGCTTTCTATCTTTGCATGTTTTATTGAATAGGCATTGAGAGAATTGCCTTCACTCAACGCTTTTGTTCTTAGAGATTTTATGTTGAATAGGCGTTAAGTGAGTTGTCTTCACTCAATGCATCTGTCCTTAGATAGATTTCCAAGTCAAACAACACTGCGGCTCTGACTGAGCTGTGTTCTATCAATGCTTTCTCTTCAGGGAGTTAAGTGAACTGCATTCACTCAATGCTTATGGACTTAACAAGAATTCTTGTCAACTTTTCTCTAGCTTTGACTATTTGAGCTTTACTCAATACTTAAAGCCATCTAGCGTTGAGTGAACTGCTTTCGCTCAACACATCTAGACTTAGGCAGAATCCTGCCCTGTCAGCATCCTATCTTGTGTCCACCTATCATTTGTGCTTAGACAACCTGTTTGAACAGTGAACAAAGAGTAACATGCATACATAGAAATTACAAGATGGATTAAATACAATACTGTGTATGTCATTGTCTTATTGGCCTTCTTCAAATCTGGGACATTGTGATCAATGCACCCAACAATCTCCCTCTATTTGAAGAAGTCAAAACCTTAGATAATGATATACACTAACACTCATAGAAGATAAGCATACACATAATATTTAGAACAGAAATTGAAGCACACACACAAATATAATAGTATGCATGAAGGCAATAATTATATTTGACCAGTGTGCTTAAAATATTGTTCACATTCCAAAAAGCCCCATAAGGAAAATACAAAACATCTCATGTTTCTAGTTCCTTAATTACTATCCCCCAGTTGGGCTTCTTTGCAGACCTTGCTTCATCTTCTCGCTTTTCCTTCTGCCTCTCAAAGTAGCTATAAGGCTTGCAAAAGTATTTGCTTGGCTCTAATGCATCTGGTGGCAGAAAACCTGACTTCTTGTCCCTTTTGTACTTCCTGCTAGCTTCTTCATTCCTCTCTAGCTTTGCCCATTCTAGGGAGCTGTAAAGCTTTCCCCTCTCAGTTTTCTTGGACTTAACTTGGTCCCAGGCAGACAAAATTATAGTCCTAGATTGAGGACTCCATTTGTAACGCCCCAAAATCTCGATTATGAGTGGGCTGTGTAGGCTGAGGCAACACGGCCTGGGACACGGGCGTGTCCAAGGCCGTGTCCTGCTCTGTGTACTCGAGTGTGGCGCAAGACGGTCTCGAGTGGGTCTCAAGTGGGTCTTAAGTGAGGCACACGGCCTGTGACACGGGCGTGTCCAGGGCCGTGTCCTGCTGAGCTCGACGAAATGCACTCGACGATCCTCAAGAGGCAAGTTGTGTTGGGCACACGGGCATGTCACAGGGCCGTGTCCTTCTCTGGTTTTAGCCAGGTCTGTGCGGGCTATTGAACACGGGCTAGACACGGGCGTGTCCGAAGCCGTGTCTGGCACACGGCCTATGACACGGGCGTGTCACAGGGCCGTGTCCTATTCTGGCAGAGTCGGTTTCTTTGCCACTTAAGGCACACGGTCTGTGATACGCCCGTTTCACAAGTCGTGTTCGGCCCAGGAAATTGAGTTTCAGGGCGATTCGTGGCCGTTCATTTCCTTCAATTAGGATCTGACGGTCCAGAGCTATCCCTACTGTGTTAAGGCTGAGAGTTAAAGGATAAACTCTCATTTCTATCAAGCATTTCTCTTTCTAAAGTGTTAGAGAGTGGGGAGAGCAAGGAAGGAGGAGGAGGAATCCGGCTACCAGTGGAGCTTCAGAGCCCCGAATCGCGAGCCGAGTCCAGATTTGTGGAGGCAAGGCCGTTGCAGTGCTTTTCATCCTGCTAGTTTTCCATGACTCTAAATAGATCGTCAAGGGTAACGATCTTTCTTCCTTGGACATGTGAAGTCCTTGTTTTGGCATATGTCTTGATTTCCCCTACCAAAAGGTGGATTATGGAGGGATTTCCCTTGGTTTGATTCTTGATATCCCCAACAAGTCTTGCATATAGATCCGGAAATGTGTAGAACGGAATATGCATGTTGTGTGAAGCCCATCTGGACAGGTTGGTCTGAATTGGTGATGTTTCATTTTGCGTACCGGAGAAGACTCCGCGTATAAACGCGCATGTTGTGGAGTCGATGAGTTGTGCATGTGAAGGGTAGTAACAGGAAGTACTGGAGTAGAATTCCAGGAAAATACCCTCGTGATTCTTGTACTGTATGCTATGTTTGGGTTGAGTTTAGGTGCAGAAAGAGAGCTTCTGCTGAACCCGCCAAGCGACCGTGAGGAACACTGGCATTAGCTCCCTTTTTGGATTGTGAATCCAGTCTCTAGTGGACAGTATGGCTATTGTGAGCTAAGAGCTCTTAAAAGGCTTAATGCCGATCAGGAAAGGTGAAGCCGACCCGCTTCTGTCGTTGGGCTATGAGTACTGCGGTATTCGGCGATGGTATGGCGACTTGAGCAACGGGTAATGGTGGAGCTGGACCTGCGTTATGTCGGCTTGACAAGAGAGCGTCAAGGCATTGCGCTTTCGTCGATGGCATAATAAGAGTTTTAGGCTTTCGCGCCATTAAGACTAAATGCTTAATACCATTGGGTTTCGGACCTTGACCGGTGGTGGACCCTGGTTTTTCTGGTACACCAAGAATGTACCCTGAGTGCACGGAGCGTCGAGCCGCGTGGCCGACGTCTATGATATATTGATTGTGTGTGAGTGCACATTGTGTGATATATTTGCTTGTGAAATGTTATGCCTATAGGGAAGGAATACCACTGCCCCGAGAAAGGGGTAGGGTCGTTATAAATTGGTCAGCTGAATGCTGACCATTGCCTTATTTGCCACCATTCTGGTGGGTTGTCCTTGTGTAGGTGCTGGAGAACCGAGCGGAAAATAGAGGGCTGAAGCCCCTGCTGCTGCTGCTGCTGGCCCTCGAAGGCTGAGCAAAGAACTTTGTTATTTTCATGTGTGGCCGGCCTGCGCGCCGATGTTTGTAATCCACGCTTATAAAGCTTAACTGTAAGGCCTTAAGGCCAAACTTTTGTGTATTTGTTGTATATTCCTTTTGGGTGATATATAAATGTGGTTGTTTATACATAGTGGACATTCATAGTTGTTGAGTTCAATATTAATCTTAAGCTTCCGCTAGCATGCTTTGAGTTAGGATGTGAATATATTTTGGTATTAACCTGTAACCTCGCCTCCTGTTTGTGACATATGGTGTGGGGCCCCGGCCGGACCTTCTATTATATGTTATTTAACGGATGAGATCGTTACAATTTGGTATCAACTTGTCTCGGTCTTCCTCTTTCGAATTCATGGTCGAATTCTTTTTCGGGATGGCGAGCACGTGTAAGTGCGAACCACTTTAACATTAATAAACTCAAGAATGTCCACTAAGGAATGTAAATACACCTGTTTGAGAAACCTGCGCATTCCTATATTGCTGTTATTGCTTGTGCAAGGTCGCTAAAGTGTGTCTTGTTCACTTATAGGTGACTCGTAGTGGTGCTGGGCAGTCTGAGCCCAAGCGTTCTGATGAGAGTGCGACACCAGCTGAGGTGCCTGCACCTCCTCCTTCTGCGAAAATAGTACGCTTTGTTGTTGAGGCGCTATTTGCAATGATTCATGCACAGCCTACTAGGCAGGCGCAACCGGCATTGGTGCTAGAACGGGTTAGTGTAAGACCAGAACCTGTTGAGGTTGTTGATCCTCGAGCAGCTGAACGGCAGTTGAAGCCGTTTATGAGCTTCAATCCTCCGACGTTTACGGGTGTGGGATCCCCAACGCAGCCGAAAGATTGGTTGTCGCGTGTCAAGCAAATATTGACGGCGATAAGGAAGGAGGAAGATCAAAAGGTCACCTTGGCCACCTTCTTGTTGGAAGTAGTGTCACAACCCGCATTTTCTCCGAATTAAGAATTATCAGAGTAAGAGAAAACACGCGTCATGATGCCACGTCAAGCAGGGGATAACTGCTGACGCTCAGGCAAATCCAACTACAATCTTTATGCAAGAAAATCATGTGCTTAATGAATAGAAAATCAGTTATGTTTAGAGTCCGTATCCCTCGGCTCAGTGGATCATCTAGTCCACAAAAGAAAACTATATTTAAACGCTGCGGAAAAATACTTTAATTAGGTTTTACACCCTAAAGAGCGCATAAGGGTCCCAAGAGAACCACTCATGCTATGCAAGACACTACACTTAGTTTATATAATACATATAAGAAAATGGTTTTCGTACGTGATTTGGAAAATAGTGATTAAGTTTATAAAAACATGCTGATCATGAGCTTCATTTATAATAGTATTTATAGTTTAAAAATAACTAGCAACCTAGCATAAAACCTTCTCAAAGCAAGTAGACTATCTCCAGAAAAATAAATGGTAGCAGCAATAGTATATATCTAGTACAAGGTAAAAACTACTAGTGGGCGCCAACAACCTGACACGAACCCACCAGCACACATATATGTCTGTAAGAAAGTACTGAAAACAACCTCACAAACAAGGTAAACAGAACTCCAAAGGTCCGGAAGTCCACCAACAACACCACCTCCAACTAGCCACCAGACTGGCTACAGCTCAGAACCTGGGGTATTCCAAAGGAAAACAGAATACCTCAGCAAGCTAAACAAAAAAAACTGCATGAAAGAGTCAACCAAAAGGACAAAATAACAGGAAACATGCAGTAGAAAGAGTCACAACTGTCCAAAACAGGACAACAAGAAATGCACAACGTGCAAAGAAACAGCAACGACCCAGCCCAGGAACCACATCCTGCAGGGCCTACTAGGCTACCAAGAGCCAGAACACTGCAAACTACCAAAGAAGAAACTTCTAACACCCTAAACTGTGGGAAGTGATAGTAGCAAAAACAACAACGAGGAACCGGATCGAAGGCAAACGCAGTCCCCCAATCCACCATGTCCAAGTCAAAAGCTCGAGGGTCAACACGTGAAAACACAAGGGACCTTCCACCCGACATGCCCAGCCCGTACCTGGAGCAAGAAATCCATGGGTGGCCTTGGCTATATCACACAACTCCACCCCCATAAAGAGCTACAACCACCGCTACTATCCACGACCCACGATTCGGCCTTTAGGAAAATAAAGAAAATGGCCGACAAGGAAAACCCAGAAATACAACTGGAAAATCCACTCGGAAACGAAATACAAGGTAAAGGAAGAGTGTTGAAATAAACCAACACGACTAGGCGTTGAGTGAAACGCACTCAGTGCCTACCTAAACTTTGGCGTTGAGTGAGCTAGCCTCACTCGCCGCCAAAATTATACCACTACCCACAGCCCACTAAAGAATGCGGAGCTCGACAACAGTCGAACGACCAAGGCAGAAGATCCAGAACTCGAGTAGTTGCCTGCCGCTTGAGTATCTAAACTCCCGCACTCGAACCATCTAAATTCGCCTGTCAAAAGAAAATATACAAAGCGCACGATCAGTGACGCACGATCAGCGGTCGTGCGCACTCATCGGCTGATGATCGTGCAAAACGAACCTGGAAAACCTGACAGAAAACCTAGCAACTGCGCACGATCAGTGTCGCACGATTAGTGGTCGTGCGCACTGTTGCCAGCGCTCGTGCGATTTCCCGAGACAGAACTTTGGAAACTGAAATTTATACGCGCACGAACAGAGGCACATGACCAGTGGTCGTGCGCCCTAAAGGTTGATGACCGTGCGCGGTCAACCTGCACCGTTTGGAATTTCCCGAACGACACCGGAACGCGCACACGACTCACGCCACTGCAGTAGCAGTAGACAACTATCACGTCGCACGCTACTACCATTCAAACTATGCCTAACCATTCGAATAATATCTTAACGAAGGAAATTGGCAACCACACCCCCCCTCCTAACTCTCCCTCTCGGCTACACCCGAACCAGAGCAACAATCAAAAATAAAGGAAAACAACGGCTCCACGCCGACAATTTGGATTCCAAACATCACAACATAGGGGGGTTTCAGTAGGAAGAACTAAGCCCTATAGTTAGCAAGAAAACGAGAACAACAAGACCTCTAACCTGGGCTAACCGGGATTTCAATTTCAGCAAATAAAATCAAAGAAAACACTTGGCAAGGGCAAGAATACCACTTGCCTCAAATCTCAGCGAAGCTTTGGACTGCTTTCCTCCTCTTCGCACGGATCAAGACGGTCGCAACACCTAGAACAAAGACTCGGCCATTAATGGCGGAAAACTTCCAAAACTGAAAATTCCAATCCTTCCAAAACTCCACGAAAATCGAATTTCTTACCGCAGGAATGAAGGTCTCGACGAGAGCAATCCGAATCCACTCTCGGAATCGAATTCCGTCCACAAACGCTCCGGGAATCGGCGTCCGAAGGGAAGGCTCGGCGGTTACTCCGTTTCTCTCGTACAAGGGGCCGGCGGTTTTCTATCGTGAAGAAGATGATCGTTCTATTCACCTATATAAATCTATATATATATAATTATATAATTATATTATTAATTACAAAATTACATAAAGCACCAAATCGACGCGAAAACCGATTCACCTCGGAATTCGACGAAATTCGCACCGTAGCTAAATATCCCCGCTACGAACACAACGACGAAGTCGAAATTAACTTTCGACGAACAGAACTCAAGTTTTACCCAAACAAAGACAAACACAAACATCCCCCCGAGAGGCCACACCGGGTCACTAAAACGACTCGGTTTGCTAGGGAGATCTTGCCAACAGGCTACCAAACAGGGCACTCAGTTCTAAGGAGCTAAACCATACTCCACACATGGCACAAGCCACGGAAACGCGTCAACGTAACGCCAAACGAGAATCAAAATAATCGCTGAAAAAATGGGGTGTTACAGTCACTCCCCCTAAAAGAAAGTTTCATCCCGAAACTTTACGCACAACCCTCCTACCAAAGGAGGAAAAGTAACAAACAGAAGTTACAAAGGGAAACATACCGATCAAATCAGAGAAACAGGTGAGGGTACGCCCTCCTCATGGCCGACTCTAGCTCCCAAGTCGCGCTCTCCAAATCCTGATTTTTCCATAGAATTTTCACCATCGGTATGGACTTCTTTCGCAGCACACGCTCCTGAGTATCCAAAATACGAACTGGCACCTCAACGAAAGAGAGGTTGGGCTCTAACTGGGGCACAACATCCAAGAGTTGCCCACTGCTGCGCACACACTTCCGCAATTGGCTAACATGAAAAACATTATGAACACCAGGGAAGTTCGCTGGCAAATTCAATCTATATGCAGACACACCAATCCGCTCCAAAATCTCGAACGGGCCCACATACCTTGGGTCCAATTTCCGATTTTTACCAAATCTCTTTACACCAACCATTGGAGAAACCTTGAGGTATACATGATCCCCTACTAAAAACTCCAAGGCAGACCTACGCCGATTGACGTTCTTTTCATACCTCTCCTGGGCTAAACGAAGCTTCTCCCGAATAAGCTTCACGGCGACTTCCATCTCTTCTAGAGCATCAGGACCCAACAAAGGCTTCTCACCAGCCTCAGCCCAAAACAACGGAGTCCTACAGCGCCTCCCATACAAAGCTTCGAACGGAGCCATCTGCAAGCTTTCCTGATAACTGTTATTATAAGCAAATTCCATGAGTCGCAGACGCTCATCCCACGCTCCACCGTGGTCTAAAATATAGCACCGGATCATATCCTCAACAATCTGATTGACCCGCTCCGTCTGCCCATTGGTCTGAGGGTGGTACGCAGTAGAATACCTCAGATCCGTACCCAAACCCTCCTGCAGACTCTGCCAAAAACGAGAAGTAAACCGGGAGTCTCGATCAGAAATGATGCTAACCGGCACACCGTGGAGTCGGATGACTTCATTCAAGTACAACTCCGCTATCTTCTTCATCGGGTAATCAATCTTATAAGGCACGAAGTGAGCACACTTCGTCAATCTATCCACTATAACCCAAACAGAATCATATCCTCTCGGGGATTTTGGCAAACCCGAAATGAAGTCCATAGATATGCTCTCCCACTTCCAAGTCGGGATATCTAGCGGAGTCAACTTACCACCAGGCCTTCCATGATCGGCCTTCACACGCTTGCAAGTGTGACACTCAGCAACATATAGGGCTATATCTCCTTTCATACCATACCACCAAGCAATTTGCCTTAAGTCACGGTACATCTTCGTAGATCCTGGATGGTAGGCAACGCTGGAACCATGAGCCTCACTGCAAATCATACTCTTAATGTCCCCAACAGCGGGAACGCAAAACCTGCCGCGGTACTTCAAAGTACCCGCATCATCAATAGAAAAATCTGGCAACTCTCCCTTCTCTGTCCTGGTAAAAAGGTGCAACAGATCCGGATCGTCCTTCTGATGCAGTCTAGTCAAAGAAATCCAGGACGGCTCTTCCACTGATAAGCTACTCTGCAAACTACAACATCCCACTGAAATATCCATAAGGAGGAACTCCTCAACTAATCGATCGACGGAGAGGTTAAAGATCTTTCCCGTCTTTCGGCTCAGGGCGTCGGCCACCACATTGGCCTTGCCCGGATGATACTGGATTTCCACATCATAATCCGCCACATACTCAAGCCACCGCCGCTGACGCAGATTCAACTCCTTCTGCGTGAACACGTACTTCAGGCTCTTATGGTCAGTAAAAATCTTGCACTGGGCCCCATAAAGTAAGTGCCTCCACAACTTCAACGCATAGATAACCGCTGCAAACTCAAGGTCATGCGTTGGATAATTCTTCTCATGAGTCTTCAGCTGCCTTGACCCATAAGCGATTACTTTTCCATCCTGCATTAATACGCATCCCAGTCCTATATGCGAAGCATCCACATATACATCATAATCCATGCCCTTAGTAGGAAGGGTCAGGACGGGAGCAGTACACAATCTCCTCTTTAACTCCTGAAAAGCTTCTTCGCACTTCTTGCTCCAAACAAAAGCCACATTCTTCTGAGTCAGCTTGGTCAACGGTGCGACTAGAGAAGAGAAACCCTCCACGAATCTCCTGTAATAGCCAGCCAACCCTAAGAAACTTCTGATCTCCTTAGGAGTATTCGGCCTACTCCAATCCGTCACTGCTGCAATCTTTTCTGGGTCAACCGAGATCCCATCCTTGTTCACCACGTGGCCTAGAAAAGAAACCTGAGGCAACCAAAATTCGCACTTGCTCAACTTGGCGAATAACTTGTGGTTCCTCAACTCTGATAGGACCAAACGCAAATGCTGCTCGTGCTCTTCAGCACTGCGAGAATAAACCAACACGTCATCAATGAAGACCACAACGAACTTGTCTAGGAAATCCTTGAACACCCTGTTCATCATATCCATGAAGGCTGATGGTGCGTTGGTCAGACCAAACGACATCACCAAAAACTCAAAGTGCCCATGCCTCGACCTAAACGCAGTCCGTGGAATATCTGCCTCACGGATCCTGAGCTGATGATAGCCCGAACGAAGATCGATCTTGGAGAACACCGTGCTACCACGCAACTGGTCAAATAAATCATCGATCCTCGGCAGAGGGTACCTGTTCTTGATAGTGACCTTGTTCAACTCTCTATAGTCGATGCAAAGCCGCATCGACCCATCTTTCTTCTTTACGAACAAAACAGGAGCACCCCAAGGCGACGAACTCTGCCTGATAAAACCTTTAGCCAACAACTCATCTAACTGAATTCGCAACTCCTCTAACTCACGAGGGGCCATCCGGTACGGCGCCTTAGCAATAGGACGCGTACCCGGCTCCAAATCAATAACAAACTCCACATCCCGCTCAGGAGGGATACCAGGAAGATCATCAGGAAAAACATCGGCGAAACCACGAACAATAGGAATCTCCTCCAAGCGTGGCACGCTATCAACGGTTCCAACCGCCGAGACTAAACAAACACAACAATCAGAAAGAAACAATCTCTGAACACATACCGCAGAGAGAACAGGAGAATCCTGACACGGATCAGCATACACGCTGCCGGGCTGACCGTCGTCCCTGATGAAGTTCAAGCGCTTTCCCTTGCACTGAATGACCGCATCATACCGAGAGAGCCAGTCCATGCCCAAAATGACATCGAAGTCCTCTAGATCAATCATCTTCAGATCCGCCTTCGCAAGAAAATCCCCCAACAAAACTGGGCAATCCAAAATACCCAAATCTGACAACACAGATTCACCAGAGGGAAACTTGACACGGAAGGAATCCCGAACACGATCTAGAGACAACCGATGATGCTCCACAAAGGCTCTAGCCACGAACGAGTGGGTAGCGCCGGAGTCAAACAGAACACGCGCCCAGCGGTTCTTCACCTTAAATTTCCCTATAGGAACGCACAAAGCTAAGGAACTAGCACAACAGTACCGCAAATAATCTAGCAACTAAACTACCAGGCTAGAAAGAAAACAACAAACTACTAACCTGAGATCACCTGGGTCGAAGTCTGAGCCTCCTCGGAAGAAATCACGTTCAGCTTCCCTTTTCCCTTGTCCACACGCTGAGGTGGAGGTAATGCCTGCAATGGAACTGCAGGAAGAGCTGACTGGACCTGAGGACACCTCGACTTAATGTGACCCTTCTACCCACACTGATAGCAGACTCTATCCCTGGACCAACACTGGGCTGCATCATGCCCGGATCGCTTGCAAACTGAACAGGAGACATCTCTCCCAGGAGCACCCTGAATAGCATGAACCTGCTCCTTCTTCTGAGCTGCCGCCTTCTTGAAACACCTCTCAACAGGATGGCCTGACCGGCCACAAAAACTGCACACCACCCTGCTCCTCTTTCCCGGAACAGCATCGGGTACCAGGGGTTTCTTCTCCTCTACCAACTTCCTCTTATCCTTCCTCAACTGCTGGCCTCTGCTCTTCGCTGTCTCAATGGCCTCAACCTTAAGAGCAGCCTCTACAACTCCAGCATAAGTCACTGACCCATAAGCACTGGCCAACTGCTGCACCTCACTCCTCAAACCACCGAGGAATCGCTTAACTCGATCAGCCTCAACGCTGACCAATCCAGGGGCAAAACGGCTCAACTTACTAAACTCTATCTCATACTCACCCACCGTGAACTGCCTTTGCTTCAGATAGAGGAAATCATTCATGAGGCGGTCACGCTCGACCGAGGGTAAGAACTTCCTCAACAGCATCTCCTTGAACACTTCCCAAGAGCATCCGGCTACCAGGCTCTCCTTCTCTCTCAGCCACCAACTCTTAGCCAAACCTTTAAGCTGATAGGCGGCTATCATCACCCTCTGATCATCTGAAATCCCTGAGTACGAGAACATCTCCTGCATGGAGATCAGCTAGTCGTCTATCACCATGAAATCTGCCTTCCCATCATAAGTGGGAGGGCTCAGCCTCTGAAACTGCGAGATGAAGGCCATCTCTGCTGGCACCACCACTGGAGGCCTCAAGGGTGCAGGAGGAGGAGGAACAGCTAACCCCCCTGCAGGAACTTGCGCACCCTGAGCCTGCCCTGCCACAACTGCCACCAAAGACTGAATCTGGGCTTGCACCTCCTCCAACTGCCTACCCATAGCTTCGCTACTCTGACGCAGACCCTCGATCACCGTATCGTTCTGAGCTCCAGAAGATTCACCCTCAGACAGGGGAGTCGATCGAGTCGCAGGACGCCTAGCCATCCTAAAAATCAATACAATGCAAATCAGATCCAAATCCCACGACTAGAACCGACTACCAGTACAGACAATACATATGTAGATATAGACTTAAAGCTGCTAAACTTGCTCTGAGAGTTTATCTTCTTCACAATAATTAGATGATATGCCCTAACCTAGGATGGTTAACCACCACCTCACTAACTCTTGTGCCTAGATCGGATGCATGAACTTATGTTAATTTGAAAACTCATGTGTGTACATATGTCATCCTGCAAATCTTTAGCTCGGCGCGTTGTGCTTATGCAATGTTATGATATGCATGATTGTGCTATGCATTCTAAAAAAAGGCCCTAATGCATGATATGAGCGGCGTACACATGAAAATGTTATGCATCCCATACTACATAACATTTCCATGCAACGAAAAAGAAACGTGCTAGTCGCAGTCATGTGGTGAGGTTATGCATCCCATACTACATAACCCTCACATGTAGCCCCTATGGTGGATCCATATACGAACACATATTATGCATCCCATACTACATAATATGCCCCGTATACTTCATGTTATGCTATGAGTGTAGTGTTCGTGCTTTTGCCAAGACGTGCTGATGACATATCGGTGTGTGAATGACATGATGCTGAACTACTAAAAGCATCCAAGGAAGGTTGCCCAACTAACTTGTCAAGCAACCTCCCTCTGATACCAACTGTCACAACCCGCATTTTCTCCGAATTAAGAATTATCAGAGTAAGAGAAAACACGCGTCATGATGCCACGTCAAGCAGGGGATAACTGCTGACGCTCAGGCAAATCCAACTACAATCTTTATGCAAGAAAATCATGTGCTTAATGAATAGAAAATCAGTTATGTTTAGAGTCCGTATCTCTCGGCTCAGTGGATCATCTAGTCCACAAAAGAAAACTATATTTAAACGCTGTGGAAAAATACTTTAATTAGGTTTTACACCCTAAAGAGCGCATAAGGGTCCCAAGAGAACCACTCATGCTATGCAAGACACTACACTTAGTTTATATAATACATATAAGAAAACGGTTTTCGTACGTGATTTGGAAAATAGTGATTAAGTTTATAAAAACATGCTGATCATGAGCTTCATTTATAATAGTATTTATAGTTTAAAAATAACTAGCAACCTAGCATAAAACCTTCTCAAAGCAAGTAGACTATCTCCAGAAAAATAAATGGTAGCAGCAATAGTATATATCTAGTACAAGGTAAAAACTACTAGTGGGCGCCAACAACCTGACACGAACCCACCAGCACACATATATGTCTGTAAGAAAGTACTGAAAACAACCTCACAAACAAGGTAAACAGAACTCCAAAGGTCCGGAAGTCCACCAACAACACCACCTCCAACTAGCCACCAGACTGGCTACAGCTCAGAACCTGGGGTATTCCAAAGGAAAACAGAATACCTCAGCAAGCTAAACAAAGAAAAACTGCATGAAAGAGTCAACCAAAAGGACAAAATAACAGGAAACATGCAGTAGAAAGAGTCACAACTATCCAAAATAGGACAACAAGAAATGCACAACGTGCAAAGAAACAGCAACGACCCAGCCCAAGAACCACATCCTGCAGGGCCTACTAGGCTACCAAGAGCCAGAACGCTGCAAACTACCAAAGAAGAAACTTCTAACACCCTAAACTGCGGGAAGTGATAGTAGAAAAAAAACAACGAGGAACCGGATCGAAGGCAAACGCAGTCCCCCAATCCACCATGTCCAAGTCAAAAGCTCGAGGGTCAACACGTGAAAACACAAGGGACCTTCCACCCGACATGCCCAGCCCGTACCTGGAGCAAGAAATCCATGGGTGGCCTTGGCTATATCACACAACTCCACCCCCATAAAGAGCTACAACCACCACTACTATCCACGACCCACGATTCGGCCTTTAGGAAAATAAAGAAAACGGCCGACAAGGAAAACCCAGAAATACAACTGGAAAATCCACTCGGAAACGAAATACAAGGTAAAGGAAGAGTGTTGAAATAAACCAATACGACTAGGCGTTGAGTGAAACGCACTCAGTGCCTACCTAAACTTTGGCGTTGAGTGAGCTAGCCTCACTCGCCGCCAAAATTATACCACTACCCACAGCCCACTAAAGAATGCGGAGCTCGACAACAGTCGAACGACCAAGGCAGAAGATCCAGAACTCGAGTAGTTGCCTGCCGCTTGAGTATCTAAACTCCCACACTCGAAACCATCTAAATTCACCTGTCAAAAGAAAATATACAAAGCGCACGATCAGTGACGCACGATCAGCGGTCGTGCGCACTCATCGGCTAATGATCGTGCGAAACTAACCTGGAAAACCTGACAGAAAACCTAGCAACTGCGCACGATCAGTGTCGCACGATCAGTGGTCGTGCGCACTGTTGCCAGCGCTCGTGCGATTGCCCGAGACAGAACTTTGGAAACTGAAATTTATACGCGCACGAACAGAGGCACACGACCAGTGGTCGTGCGCCCTAAAGGTTGATGACCGTGCGCGGTCAACCTGCACCGTTTGGAATTTCCCGAACGACACCGGAACGCGCACACGACTCACGCCACTGCAGTAGCAGTAGACAACTATCACGTCGCACGCTACTACCATTCAAACTATGCCTAACCATTCGAATAATATCTTAACGAAGGAAATTGGCAACCACACCCCCCCTCCTAACTCTCCCTCTCGGCTACACCCGAACCAGAGCAACAATCAAAAATAAAGGAAAACAACGGCTCCACGCCGACAATTTGGATTCCAAACATCACAACATAGGGGGGGTTTCAGTAGGAAGAACTAAGCCCTATAGTTAGCAAGAAAACGAGAACAACAAGGCCTCTAACCTGGGCTAACCGGGATTTCAATTTCAGCAAATAAAATCAAAGAAAACACTTGGCAAGGGCAAGAATACCACTTGCCTCAAATCTCAGCGAAGCTTTGGACTGCTTTCCTCCTCTTCGCACGGATCAAGACGGCCGCAACACCTAGAACAAAGACTCGGCCATTAATGGCGGAAAACTTCCAAAACTGAAAATTCCAATCCTTCCAAAACTCCACGAAAATCGAATTTCTTACCGCAGGAATGAAGGTCTCGACGAGAGCAATCCGAATCCACTCTCGGAATCGAATTCCGTCCACAAACGCTCCGGGAATCGGCGTCCGAAGGGAAGGCTCGGCGGTTACTCCGTTTCTCTCGTACAAGGGGCCGGCGGTTTTCTATCGTGAAGAAGATGATCGTTCTATTCACCTATATAAATCTATATATATATATATAATTATATAATTATATTATTAATTACAAAATTACATAAAGCACCAAATCGACGCGAAAACCGATTCACCTCGGAATTCGACGAAATTCGCACCGTAGCTAAATATCCCCGCTACGAACACAACGGCGAAGTCGAAATTAACTTTCGACGAACAGAACTCGAGTTATACCCAAACAAAGCCAAACACAAACATCCCCCCGAGAGGCCACACCGGGTCACCAAAACGACTCGGTTTGCTAGGGAGATCTTGCCAACAGGCTACCAAACAGGGCACTCAGTTCTAAGGAGCTAAACCGTACTCCACACATGGCACAAGCCACGGAAACGCGTCAACGTAACGCCAAACGAGAATAAAAATAATCGCTGAAAAAACGGGGCGTTACAAGTAGAGGCTCGGCTATGGTGGGACGAGATAGAGTTGCACCACTTAGTGGGCAGGAAATTAACCGAAGTCTCGATCGAGGAGTTTTCGCGACTACTCTTGGCAAAGCACCTGCCAGCAGCACAACATATCTCTATAGAAAATAAGTTCCAGCGTTTAATGTAAGGCAAAAATAGTGTGGATACTTACTTGCATGAGTTTACGCGGTTGGGATGCTATGTGGTGAAAGAAAAGGGGGGTGATAAACTCTGAATAACTTTATGGGGGGGGGAATAGAGTTATAAAAATCTTTTTACAGAAAAGATAAAAGCAGATAAACTAAACTAATCTAACCACAGTACAAGCACACAAGAAAAAAGAAAGCACAACCAGACAACAAGAGAATTTTATGGGTGTTCCCCAACTGGGTACATGATAGAATTAATTTCAAGATAACCCAAACACCTAGAGGGGGGTGAATAGGTTCTTTTCCTTTTTTACTTAAGGCAGAATATTTTTCAAATCTTAAAATAGAATCTAAGTATTCTACAACAATCACAACACAGAAATCACAATCATAAACACATCACAGATTGCACACAGGTTTATAGTGGTTCCCCAAGGTCTGGGTACATCCACTTTCCCCCTTCACCTATCTAGCAGTGTGCTAGATTCGGCCTAACTTCTTCCTTCTTCTCAGATCCACAGATCTTACAACTCAGAACCCTGAAAGGTTCATACAACTCAGAACCCTATAAGGTTCCTACAACTCAGGCTAACAGCCCTACCTCAGCCTTGCCCCAAGGCCTACAACTCAGAGAACTAATTCTCCTACACTCAGGCTCAAACAGCCTTACCACTCAAAGATCTAAATCTCCTACACTCAGCCTTTATAACATAGGCTTACAACTCAGATCTTTGAAAATATCCTACAGAATTTGATAAGTATCTTTGATGGACTCTTACCCTTGTTGAGAGAGAAAGGATAAGAGGATTCTTGATCAGCTTCTTGATGAGACGGATGGCTGAAATCAACCTGTTCTTAGCTTTCTTCAAAACTTCTTGAATCTGAACTCAGTAGGGTTGATCTCCTTTGAAGTTGACTGACTGTCAGCTTCCTTCTTAGAATCCAGAAATAAATCTGAATCCTTCTTAGCAGATTGGTTCAAGATCTGCTTCATAGGAGACTTGTTGATGTCTCCTCCTTTACTTCAACAGTTGAAGATCTCTCTCTCTCTTCAGAACTTATGAAGTTTCTTCAGAATTCTTGCTTGAATTCTTCTTAGATCTTCTCACGAAAATCTTCTTCAGTGTGACGTGCACTTTCTTGATCAATGATCAGTACTTTAGTAGTTGTGCATGTTGTTGTTGTTCATCATCTTTGATTTGACAGAATCGATCTATATATATAGACTTCATCCATGGTAACCGGCTGATCCGGTTTCTAACTAACTTTTGACAAGTCTGACAGCTTCAGTAAACTTGGTGGAATGCACAGCTGTCAAGTCTCCAGTCAGTTCTTGAACATTTGTCTTTGTCAGCAAAGCGTCGAGACTGACTGTCATTATGTGTCGACACAAGTAGATAAAGTGTCGACACAATCTTTAGTAATGTCGACATAACTCCTTTGGTGTCGACACAGCTTCTTGACACTGCATCTGTAGAATGTGTCGATACTGCCTCTTTGTGTCGACATAGACACTTCTTCTCTACACAACACTCAACATTGTTGAAACTCTGCTGAGTGTCGATACAAGTCCTATGTGTCGACACAGTTGATATAGTCTCAGAATTTGTGTGTCGACACTGCCTCCAGGTGTCGACACAGTTGATGTCGACTCTGCTTCTGTGTGTCGACACAACCTCCTGATGTCGACACAGTTGATGTCGACTAATACTTCTGTGTGTCGACACTGCCTCCCGGTGTCGACACAGTCAATGTCGACTAACGATTCTGTGTGTCGACACAGCCTTTTCCAAGTGTCAACACAAACTTACCGAAGTGTCGACACAGCTTCCTCTGGTGTCGACACATGGACTTAAAAACTTTTCTCTGCATTTTAGCCAATACTTAACCTGCACATATAAACTCAAAATAACATCAAATACACCTTGATGTATATCATTGAGCTAAGTGAGGCTTCTCAAAATCAGGTACACATTTTCCAATGTACCTAACAATCTCCCTCTATTTGGAGAAGTCATAACCCTTTAGTCAATGATATACACCACTTATAATAAACAAACATTATGATGTATATAAGCATTATATGACAGGGCAACTTATAAACAAAACATATATCAAAATCACATCACAGAATAAGGATGCAAATTAAATGAACATGGAACATTGTTTTGTTTATATTAACAAAAAGTTTCTTAACACTGTTTACATATACTTCTTTAAAAACTAAGAATTACATAGTTCTTGAAAAAAAAACTAGTAAAACTAAACTAAGGCTGGACAGGCTCCTTGATGACTATCTCTTTCCCTGATCTAATCTGAGCCTGCATAGAAGGTTCTGTATCTTCAATGAGCTTCTTGCCTTTCAACTCAGCCTTCTTTTGTGCTTCAGCCTTAATCCTTTGCCTTTCAAAATAATGAAAAGGCTTAGGGAAATACTTGCTAGGCTCCTGAGCATCAGGAGGTAGCTTCCCACTCTTAGCCTTTCTTCTGTGTTGAACTATGGCTTCCTGCCTTGCCTCATACTTCTGTCATTCCTGCTCATTATACCATTTGCTCCTTTCATGAACCTGGTCTTTTATAGCTTTCCAGGCAGTTAATATGATATTTCTAGAAGTGGGGCTCCATTACTCAAAATTAGGTTTTAACTTTGTCTGCTCTTTGAATCTTTTCTTTGATAATTGAGCATCTTGCTGAGCTTTCAAGGCAGCTTATGACATTTCAACTTTCTCTATAATGACATTGTCAACATCCTGTGGAGGACTGTACATTGTCCGAACCTATTATTGAATCATATCAAAATCTGTTGGAGGGTAGATGATCTGAGCAACTTCAGGTTGATCACCTCCAGCATAAGCAGGTTGCACACCAGATTCTGCAACATTGTCATCATCACAAAGGGGTGGATATCCCAGAGTGGCTTTGATGCTATTAGATATCCATTTTGCATGATCTGAGCCAGCATTGACTAACACTCTCTCCCCCTTTATGGCTTCTCTTACAATATGATCCCTTAAGTCATCTTTTTGAAATCTTATTTGTCCATCAAGAAAATTCGCACCATCTTTATAAAATGATTTTAACTTTAGAAGCTGATCAGAAATTGTTTTCTGAGAAGTAGTAATTGCTCTCTTAAAGGAATCCAAGGCTTCTTGTAGCTTCTGATCAAATTCCTCTTTCTCCTTAGCCCTTGCTTCAGTCATTGCAATAACTGTGTTCTTTACCTCAATGACTATCTCATTGTGAGATTCAGTCAGGTTGTCATTCATTCTAATCTGATTTTCAAGGACATAGCCTTGTTTGACAGTAATATCATCCACTTGTTTCTTAATTTCTGCTTGTTGGTTAGCCAGAAATACTACAACATTGCCCCCCTTGTGAAAACAATCTGTCATCTCTTTCTTATGCTGATTTACCTCAAATCTGATTGATTTTATATCTTGTGCTAGATCAAATTGGAGGGCCTTATGGCTTTCATCCACATATTTTTCCAAAAATAATCTCTGCTCATCTAATTTCACTTGTAAATCTACCAAAAATTTTCTGTAATCAGTCTCAGGAGCAGGTTGTGGAGGAGTAGTTTGTAGTGCCCTTTTATAACTTTGGCTCCTTCTCTTAAAGACCTGAAGTTTTCTCTTCTTGGCATTCCTGAGTTCTTCATTCTCTGAATCAGAAGTACTGGCTATATCAACTCTTTCTTTAGGACTAGGAGGTGTATCTTTGTCAGTGCCAATCTGCTCCCCCTCAAGATTAGCCTGCTCCCCCTCAAACCTCATCTGTACCTTCTCAACCCTGATATGCTCCTCCTTATCTGCTGCTCCCTCAATCTCAGGAAACAACTCTTCCAGAGTGAATTCCTGGTGAGTGTGACCAGGTGATAGTTCTTTCTCAGCAGCATCAGCAACTCCAGAAGTATCTAGACCAGTTGGTGAATCTATTTCTTCTGCTAAGTTGATTCTGTCTTTCTCCTGCGCCTGTGCAAAAAGTGGCTCCCCCTGCAACTGTGCAGTAACTGTCTCCTCATGGAATTGGGCATTTTAAGTCAGGTCTTGGACCTATTCCCTAACTTGCTCCCCCTGCACTTGTGCACTTATTGTGTCCTCATGCACATGGTCATGCTTAGTAATGTCATGTACTGGTGATTTTGCTGCAGTCTCTTGGTTATCCAAATTAGGTATGTCCTTTGAGAGGACCCTATCCCATCTGGACATTATCCTGATATCCATCCTTCTCATAGATTTATTTTAGATTCTGGAATCTGATGCATTACCTCTAGAATTGCTCCAGCCAGGTATAAACTCAGCAATCTAGCCAAATTAGGCTTTTTGATTCCTTCCTTTATCTTCTCAAACAGAACTGCAGACCAATTTGTGTTAATCTTATAGATTATCCTTTTCATCAGTCTGAATATATAGGCAGAGAGCCTATCATGTCGTCCTGGTTTACACAAAATCACCTTCCCTTCCACTTCAGATAGAAATTTTCCTTGTTGATTCATCCCTTTTCTGTTAATGGCTGCTCCAATCTTCATGGTTGGATCCAATCCACACCACTGTAGTGCCTCCCTTGTCTTTGAGGCTAGGACCTCTTCTTCATCCTGAATTCTAGGAAGGTGAAGAATCTTTCTTAAACTTTTCAGAGTAAGTTTGAGTTGATTTCCATGAATTGACGATTTAATCTTGAGTCCAGTGGAGTCCACTGTTGCAGCAGCATAGAACTCAAACACTTCTTTCTTCCAGATCTTGGTAGGTTCAGATACAAGAAACTCTAATCCATTATCAGTAACAAGGGTAATGACCCCTTTAATCTCTATTGCCACATCATCAAAAGCATTGCGCACTAGCTCGTAGCCTTCGTTAATGTTATCTTCAATCTTTGGCGTCATTGGAATGGAGAGAAATCTTGAATTGAGAGAAGAGAGTTTGTCGACACAAGGGTTTAGTCTCGAAAACCTGGTGAGCGTGTCGACAGAATATGTTCTCGACCTATTTATACCCTTTTAAGCAAAGAAGGTCAAAAGGCGGTCAAAAACTGTCTAAATGTGTTGACACTGTTGAAAAGTGTCGACACATACTTCTATTGTCTCGACCACGGCGTTGACTACTATGTGTCGACACCAATTGATGATATGTCGACACTGGACATACTTAGTAGTTCATCAGAAATTCTGTATCTACTCTTATTGCAAGTGTCGACACAATTTCTGGAAGTGTCGACACCATTACTGTGGTTGTGTCGACACCACTAACTAAAGTGTCGACACCACTTCTCTGGATGTGTCGACACAGATTTACTGAAGTGTCGACATCACTTCTCTGAATGTGTCGACACAGATTTACTTAGCCAAATTTGTTAGACTAATCTATGTTCAACATTCCTAATTCAATTTTAAATTTATTGAATTTAGTTTCATCTAAAGACTTAGTAAATACATCTGCAATTTGATAATCTGTTTTGACAAATTCTAGTGAGATGTCCTCTTTCTCTACATGTTCTCTAAGAAAATGGTATCTTATTTCTATATGCTTAGTCCTACTATGTGAAACAGGATTATTAGTAATAGAAATTGCACTAGTAGAATCACAAAACAAAGGTGTTCTACTTACCTGAATACCATAGTTTTCTAGCTGGTGCTGAATTCACAACAGCTGTGCACAGCAACTTCCTGCTGCCACATATTCAGACTCAGCTGTGGAAATTTCCACACTAGTCTGCTTCTTACTGCTCCAAGATATCAATCTTCCTCCTAGAAATTGACAGGTGCATGTAGTGCTCTTTCTATCTTCTTTGCAACCTGCAAAGTCTGCATCTGAATAGCCTGTCAGTAGAAAATCTCCATTCCTAGGGTACCAAAGGCCTAGATTAGGTGTGCCCTTTAGGTATCTCAAAATCCTTTTTACTGCAGTGTAATGAGATTTTTTAGGGCATGATTGGTACCTAGCACAGACATATATTGCATACATAATGTCTGGTCTACTAGCAGTTAAATATAGAAGAGAGCTAATTATTCCTCTATACAAAGACTCATCTACAGGTTTACCTGTATCATCTTTGCATACATGCATACTTATTTCCATAGGAGTTCTTATGGTGGAGGATGATTCCATACCATACTTCTTAATAAACTTCTTGGTGAACTTAGACTAGGATATGGACAAGCCATCATCAGTCTGTCTTACTTGAAGTCCCAAGAAGAACTTGAGTTCCCCCATACTGCTCATTTCAAACTTCCCTTGCATAAGTTTAGCAAACTTCTTGCAAAGGTTGTTTTCTGTAGACCCAAATATTATGTCATCTACATAAATCTGGACTAAGATTATCTTACCTTTGGATTCCCTTAGGAATAGAGTTTTGTTTATTTTCCTTCTTGAGAATTTGTTCTCAATAAAGAAAGTAGACATGGTTTCATACCAAGCCCTTGGGGCTTGCTTTAACCCATACAAAGCTTTCCTAAGTCTATAAACATAATCAGGTTTGAGAGAATCTACAAAACCTGAAGGCTGCTCTACATTGACTTCTTCTTTTAGATTTCCATTCAAGAATGCTGATTTTACATCCATTTGGAATACTTTGAATCCTTGATATGCTGCATAGACAAGGAACATCCTAATTGCTTCCAGTCTTGCTACTGGGGCAAAGGTTTGATCAAAGTCAATACCCTCTTCCTGCCTGTATCCTTTTGCAACAAGTCTTGCTTTGTTCTTCATAATGAATCCATTCTCATCCAGTTTGTTCCTAAAGATCCACTTTGTTCCAATGATGTTGTGGTCTTTTTGTTTAGGAACTAACTCCCAGACCTTACACCTTCTGAACTGATTTAGCTCCTCTTGCATGACATCAATCCAATGTGGGTCGAGTATAGCTTCTTCAAATTTCTTTGGTTCCTGTTGAGATAGGAAGCTTGAGCAAAGCACCGTGTTCAAGTTCTTGCTTCTGGTTTGCACTCAATGTCTTAGATCACCAATTATCTGATTTGCTGGATGATCCTTTAAGTGTCTAACAGCTGGAGGTAGACTATCTTCTGGTTGAACACCTCCAGTCTCTTCAATATACTGCACCTCTTGGTGTACTTAAGCATCTAGAGAGTCCTATACTCCCCTTGGATAGTAGCCACCATTTTCCATTTCTTGATCTGCAGTTGAATCTTCTGCAATGGAAAGCTTGTCCATTCTCTCATTTATTCCTGTTGGACTGCATGAACTGCAAGACAACTCACTGTTGATCAATCTAGTTTCATCAAAAATAACATGTACAGATTCTTCTACAACATGTGTAATCAAGTTGTAGACCCTATAAGCCTTACTATTATTATTGTACCCAATGTTGGGTATTGTATCCACAATTACCTGGATTTGAAGAAGCCTCCTGTCAAGCTAAGATGAATTCACAATGTATTTGATGATATATCTTCAAGTTGTGCTTGTAGTTATTCCACGCTAAGTACACACTAATGTCAGGGTGCAGTGGGTCAATATACACGGGTCTGCACAATGTAATCCCTCGTTGAGTAGATCAGTGTGTTGGCTTACGTGTACTCTCTCTATTGGAGTGTACTTATTTTCAAGTACAGGGCTGAGATAGATCAAGAGCAGAAGAGGAGCAAAGATGGGTCAAAGACCAAGTGCAGAGGAAGGAAGATGAAATCTTCTAAGGAAAATTCGACGGGAATCACTAAGTGATTCTCGCTGAATCGTCGAGAATCACTCGCTGATTCCCGCCGACTGCATCCGGCTAACTCAACGCCTTCAAGAATTTTGCTAAGGCAAAATCAGCGGGGATCACCAAGTGATTCTCGCCGATTCGTCGAGAATCACCGCGCATTCCCGCCGATTCTCTCTGGATGGCAAGCTCTTCAGCTAAAATTCTTCTAAGGAGAATTCGACGGGAATCATAAGTGATTCTCGCCGATTCGTCGAGAATCACCAATGATTTCCGCTTAGGCGAATTTCGTTGGCTCGCTGGACCGGACCAAGTGTTCAGGCGATGTTGAACCGAAATTATGGTTTCGTATTGTGGGGCCCACAACAGTCATAAGAGGGTATTCTACAATATATATACTCTCCTATTTTGAACTTACAAAGTAGCGAAGAAAACGAAAAAGTCGGCCGTCGCGGACGTGACCTAGCAGATCGCAGATTTCCTTCCGCCGCCGTCGCCGCTCGAAAGTTTGTCGCCCCCGATGATCGGATTCTTCTTGATCTCTCGGCGATAGAAACTTAGCCAAACAACGCGTCTCATGTTTCTATCTTGAGATCCTTTGTCTCTTAGTTTGTTGAACGAGAATACTTTCCCCTTCCGAATCGATTGAGACGATTGATCCAAGTAAGATAGTTGGTAGACCTTGCTAGCTTTGTTACGAAGTTTGGATCTACAAAGCATCTCCACCGCAAACCTTTGCCGCCGCCGATCTCGGGAAGATCCTCTCCAAGAGAGTGCTTAGGTCGTGGACTCTTCGTCTTCTTCAAGAATGCTTTATCGAACAAAGAGGGACACCGAGCGCTCCAAACGTAGTTTGTATTTTGTACATTCTATTTTTACTTTTGTTGTAAAGGAGTTTTGGTTCCTCATTGTAAGGGTTGGGTGCAACCCGTAGTGGAGGAGTAGTGACTCCTTCGGGTGGAAGGGTTTCTTCCATAGTGTTAGGATTGGATTTAATTCCGGTTGGTGAAGTGACCGAGTCGTCCCTTGTTGGGAGATAGGTCGAAGGGGGAAGTGGACGTACCCAAATCGGGGAACCACTATAACTGCCTGTGTGTTTCTGTGCTGTGCTTGTTTTGTTTTATTGTGCAGGTAAATTTTTAATTCCGCAAAACGACTGCAAATCACCTATCCCCCACATAGGTGAAGGTAGTTGACACTAGATTGACTTTCAAGTGGTATCAGAGGGAGGTTGCTCGTCAATTAGGTTAACACCTTGAGTAAGATTCTGCCTCTAGTGTCAAGAAGAAAACCAGACTCAAGCATGGAGCAATATTATGATGTCTCTCCTCTGAGACTCCCTGCCTGCACAAAGGAGTATTATCCCATCTGTAAGATGAGAGTGTTGTTTCATCTGGAGGCCATCGACCCTCGAGCATCACTCATCTTGGAAGAGGGTCCCTTCATTCTCATGAATACTTCCGGCTCAGGAAAGGATCTCCAAATCCCCAAGAGTCCCGAAGAGATGTTTGAGACCGAGCTCTCACTGTTCAACTTGGACAAGTTGATTCGTCAGATCATCACTGACGTCTAGTTTGGTATACCTCATTCTAGAGTGGACAAGTGTAGGACTGCCAAGTCCATGTGGGAAACCATCTCAGACCTCATGGAGGGATCGGAGACAGCAGGGACCATTTGCCAGGAAGAGGATGAAGCATATGTGGGGGTCCTCTTTTCTGAAGATGAAGGTAAAGACCAACCTCTCAGTATCAGAGCTCCTGTGTCCTTGTCTGAGACTGAAGAAGAGGTTGAGGAAAACAGTTCTGATGAAGCTGACACAACAGTCTCTGCCGATCTTAATGCTGACCCTGAATATCAAAGTCAGGATCAGGTAACTTCTTCATCATGCTCCTCTCCCCTTGAATTTCCTGAAGACAGGAATAGTTCAGAGGGTTGTCCATCTAGTGATGCAAGGGAAATGGATAGCTTCAATCAAAGGATTGAAAATCTTAATTCCCTTGAGTGTGCCCTTCAAAAGAGCAACTTACGTGTTGAGGAACAAGCTAAGGAGATTGCTCAGTTGAGGACATTGATGAATCTCCAATTGGAATCCATCAAGGTGAAGGATTCAAAGATCTCAGATTTAGAGAGTCGTCTAGAGACCGAGAAGAGGATAGTTTCTAACTTTTCCAAGATAGATGCTATCAAAAGAAAAGCAGAAAATGGGTGGATCTCCCAAATCATTAATTCATGGAGAAATGGGGAAACTGTGTTCAGACTCCCCCACCCCGAGTAGGAAGGTCACACATCATGCTTTAAGGTATGACCACAGGAATAACCATGGTCACTGCAAGAATGATCAGCCCTCATATGGAAATACTCACAGTGCAAGAACTGTCATGGCTACCCATGAGAGAATACCCAAGACTCATCCTGAACCCTTTATATTCTCGGCCTCAGCCCCAACTCATCATGAATCTGTAGGAACCAGCTCTCTCTGCATTACTTACCACCCTAGGACACAGGAAAGGGGGTTTAGGAAACATGTAGTAAGTACCCATGGGGCCCCTGGAAGTGTGCTGACTGAAAGGAAGGCACCACCTCCCAGGCCTCATGACACTCACCACATGCTCTCTATCCACCCTCCCACGTGTCACGGTGAAAAGGGTAAATTTGTGAGCAGAACCTGCCCTGTCCCGTTTAGACCTAAGATCATGACTACCTCAGTCAGTAGATCAGGTCAGAAACGGCGATATAACATTCATGATTGTTGGTGCTGTGGCAAGGTGGGTCACTTTGCCATAGATTGTTGGCACAATCCCTCTGTGTCAAGGACAAGGGTATGCCCACTTCCTCTGGGCAGAGTTAGCCTTCCTGACAGGATTCCTGTAGGAAGGCATTCAATATTTTATGTTGACAAGAACCTAGGACCCAATACATATTGGGTTCCTAAGGTAAGGTAATTCTTTTTCGCAGGATAGTCTAGGTTCCCGTAAATATGATGGGAACTAGGCATGAGATGTTCCAAGAATGACATGGAACAAGTGTATGGGATAAGAGCTGTGCTACCTACAATGGACTACTCCAATTGGACACCTGGTGTACTTCAGATAGATGATCTGAATGATCAATTTTATGATCCTATGTACACACATTCAGTTTCAATACTTGAGTCGTATTATATTGATGCTTACATATATATGTATATACATACATCCACACGAATATGTTAATTCTTACTCTAAAAGTAAATGTTTATATATATATACACATATATGTTCACACACCTAATGAAAGGACGCAACTGTTGAATGACCCTTAGGTACACTCTGAAGAATTCCGTGTAGTTACGTATTTATATATTTGATGATGAATTTCAATGGGTGTAAATCAGTCCATTTGAAATTAAGGAATGTGTGCCAGTAGGTGTAACAAAATTATACACTTTTTCACCTAGAATTACTCTGTAATTATGTCTAGGGTTAAAATACCGTCCAACTCGATCGAGGTTTCGTGATCAAGAAATAAAATGGGGGCAAAGGCTTGAAATTAACATGCCACGGTTGAGCTGCATAGAAAATACCGTGACTTCCCCGGTTTAATATATATATATATATATATATATATATATATATATATATATATATATATAAATAGCATAAATCCCCGTTTGACTCTTCATATCCCCAATCTCGCGAGCATCCCGTCGACTTCCCAGACTCCTCGCGTATTCCCGTCGATTGTGTGAAAGCTCGTCCCGTGCTTCGATCGCCTGGTGCTCTCCATCTCTCCTCCGTGCTTCCGTCGACAAAATCCCAAGGACGCAAGGATCTTGTCGTGCTCCCATCGGCTCCGTGCTTCAGGCGTCTTCCCGTCGTGTTTCCCTCTCCGTCGACTTTCATTCCTTGCTCCCGTCGGTTCCGTGCCTTCCAGTCGCCATCGTCCCGCCAAAAGCCATTCTCACCGCTCAGCGCTAGGGTGACGTTCCATCATCCTTAAAGTTTCTTGTCTAGTGTAGCTTCTATACTAGAAGTTCTAATAGGGTTTAGACACTTGGACATTTCCTATCTAGGTTTGCAATGACTCCTAGAACTACAGCAGGACTCCTCACCGGGAGTGAACTGGTTCGGACGGGCTTCTCTCATGCCTCTGATGAGTTCAGAAATATAATCATCATGCTTGAAGAAGCCGGACTTACCTTCATCCTGGAGCATCCGTGCAAGATCCTGGATAAGGAAGTGCTGGAATTCTTTGCAATGGCAAAGCTACGTCATGAAGATACAGTAATTAAGAGTAAGATTGCCGGAGTACGGATCAAGCTGACTGCAGGAAAACTGTCAAGATACTTGCAGCTCACCAGTTCTGATCAAGAGGACTATCTGGAGGAAGAGGATCGATCCAGGACTCTCCTATTCTGTGGATTTATTCGAGGAACTAAGTCGATAAAGAGAAAGGAAATGAATGAGGAAGGGAAGCTCCTGTCAGATATCATTGGAAAAGTACTGATCTGCAAACCAGGCTCCCACGATCACATCTCTGCTGATATGTTCAAGATCTTGGTGGCTATTGTGTGCCGAAAAAGATACAACTGGGGGGCTATACTATTTGAGAAAATTAAAGATACTCTCCGAACCCCAAATTTTGGAAGAATCATTAGCCTGTATCTCAACCAGCTGGATGGAGATAGGTTCAACATGAGTAAGGGAGTTTCTCTCCATTACTTGAAGAAAATGGACTCAAGTGTATTTGACAGATGGGAAAGAAGGATTGGTCAAGCAGCTGTAGCTGAAGAACATGATGAATCTTTGACTGAGGACCATGAGGATGAAGACAATATAGCTCCAGAATACCGAGATCCCTTGGATATACCCAGCGACGTTCCTGACTTGCTGCGTGCAGGAACTAAGGGGGAGTCGCTACCCGCTTCTACAGATACACTCAGGATAGAAATCTCTCTGATTGCAAAAGATGTCGTTGATACCCTCGCCACTGATCAGGTTGAAGAGGAGGAAGATGAGGAGGCCTTGGACAATGATGTAATTGACAATGATGATATGGAAGATTGCTGAAGAAGTGGATGATGTGGTTTAAGATGAAATAACCTTGAGGGAGAGGGTGGAGATGGTGGAGCCACAGGATGATGTTGAAGTTCCATCTGAGGAACAGGCTCCAGTGATAGTTCCTGAGGAATTTGGTGCAAAAATGGAGGGGGAGTCCTCTCAGCAGAGGCTGATGAGCATTCCTGAGAAATCTACAGAGGCTGCCCCTATTCCCCCATTGGAGACTGTGCACGTACCAAGCTCCCCCAGTGATTCTGCTGAAGAAGAAGAACAAGGCATGCCTCAGGGTTATCCACTACGACCAAATCTAGCAAATCACACTGTGAACATCATTCAAGGGATAGTGGATGAACTCAAAGATTCTTTTGAGAAATCACACAACAAGGTATTAAAAAGAATTAAACAATCTGAGGAGCTAATGCTGAAGAATGTTGTGGAAATCAATCACAAGATGGATCTGATGGAACAAAAGTTTGATACCAAATATGCAGAGGCCGACACGACAGTAACTCTTCTAATGCAAGGACTCCAAAAGAACACAACTGATCTAGCGGTGGTGAATCAAAATGCACATGTGGTGGCCGACAACATCAAGCTATTCGATTCCAGCATGGTAACTCTCAACGTAAATCAGACTTCTTTCTAACTGATTTCACTATAACTGCAAAACATATAGATGAGTCACTGCATTCTTATGCAAACTCCATTGCCCTCGAAGCCAAAAAGGGGGAGAATGCATATATAGCTAAGATGGCAGGGCTGGAACAGATTATGGTTGAAAACTTCAAACAGTCAAATAAGTATGTCTTTGATAGCTGCCACTGGCTAGTGCAGCAATCATCAGGTGTACAAATCCCAATTCCGGTTCCTTCTTCTGATGAGGTTACCTTTGCTTCTGATGAGGTTGCCTTTGCTGCTGATGAGGGTGCAAATGTTAAGGAGGTTCCTCTTAGTGAAGCTGATGCTAAGAAGGCTGCTGCCAAAGCTGCACACAGTACCATGTTTGACCAAGTAGCCCTAGCAAAAGCAAAAGGAAAGAGGAAACTCCAAGAAGGGACATCTAAAGAAACTCCAACCGAAAAGAAAGTAAGATTGAAGGAGGATGAAGTGAGAAATGAAAGATGGAGTCCTGTTTCAAGGAGCATTATTTTTGATACCTTTATGCTATAGCAGACGGGGCAAATTAATCGAAATGATGTATATAATCAATATGAGTGGGAGCTGCACAAAGAATATAAAGCTAAACAAAATATATTTTTCAGGAATAACAAAGTGGAACATAAATATCCTCCCCCTAGATACTATCCGAAGCCCAAGGAATATTTTGAGAGACAAAGCAAGAAGTACTTGGCTCAGCAACTGAAGGAAGAACTAGCTAAGGAGAAATAGGCTTAGGATTTTGGCTTATCTATTCCTTATTGTATATTTATCTTTTCAAGTTGTCATATGAATAATTCTTGTGGATACATATATATATGATTTCATGATTGACTCAAGTATTGTTCTGTTTGCCTTTTATTCTCCGTGTCTTGTCTCTCTCAATTTGTTTTGTATATTACTCTGGTTGGTGAAATTCATCTTAGCTAGAAAGATTTTGTCTTCTTCAAATAGGGGGAGATTGTTGGGTATTGTATCCACAATTACCTGGATTTGAAGAAGCCTCCTGTCAAGCTAAGATGAATTCACAATGTATTTGATGATATATCTTCAAGTTGTGCTTGCAGTTATTCCATGCTAAGTACACACCAATGTCAGGGTGCAGTGGGTCAATATACACGGGTCTACGCAACGTAATCCCTCATTGAGCAGATCAGTGTGTTGGCTTACGTGTACTCTCTCTATTGGAGTGTACTTATTTTCAAGTACAGGGCTGAGATAGATCAAGAGCAGAAGAGGAGCAAAGATGGGTCAAAGACCAAGTGCAGAGGAAGGAAGAAGAAATCTTCTAAGGAAAATTCGACGGGAATCACTAAGTGAGTCTCGTCGATTCGACGGGAATCACTAGTGATTCTCGCCGAATCGTCGAGAATCACTCGCCGATTCCCGCCGACTGCATCCGGCTGACTCAACGCCTTCAAGAATTCTGCTAAGGCAGAATCGGCGGGGATCACCAAGTGATTCTCGCTGATTCGTCGAGAATCACCGCGCATTCCCGCCGATTCTCTACGGATTGCAAGCTCTTCAGCTAAAATTCTTCTAAGGAGAATTCGACGGGAATCATAAGTGATTCTCGCCGATTCGTCGAGAATCACCAATGATTCCCGCCGAATTTGCCTTAGGCTAATTCCGTTGGCTCGCTGGACCGGACCAAGTGTTCAGGCGCTGTTTGAACCGAAATTAGGGTTTCGTCTTGTGGGGCCCACAACAGTCATAAGGGGGTATTCTACAGTATATATACTCTCCTATTTTGAACTTACAAAGTAGCGAAGAAAATGAAAAAGTCGGCCGTCGCGGACGTGACCTAGCAGATCGCAGATTTCCTTCCGCCGCCGTCGCCGCTCGAAAGTATGTCGCCGCCGATGATCGGATTCTTCTTGATCTCTCGGCGATAGAAACTTAGCCAAGCAACGCGTCTCATGTTTCTATCTTGAGATCCTTTGTCTCTTGGTTTGTTGAACGAGAATACTTTCCCCTTCCGAATCGATTGAGACGATCGATCCAAGTAAGATCGTTGGTAGACCTTGCTAGCTTTGTTACGAAGTTTGGATCTACAAAGCATCACCACCACAAACCTTTGCCGCCGCCGATCTCAGGAAGATCCTCTCTAAGAGAGTGCTTAGGTCGTGGACTCTTCGTCTTCTTCAAGAACGCTTCATCGAACGAAGAGGGACACCGAGCGCTCCAAACGTAGTTTGTATTTTGTACATTCTATTTTTACTTTTGTTGTAAAGGAACTTTGGTTCCTCATTGTAAGGGTTGGGTGCAACCCGTGGTGGAGGAGTAGTGACTCCTTTGGGTGGAAGGGTTTCTTCCATAGTGTTAGGATTAGATTTCAATCCGGTTGGTGAAGTGACCGAGTCGTACCTTATTGGGAGATAGGTCGAAGAGGGAAAGTGGACGTACCCAAATCGGGGAACCACTATAACTACCTGTGTGTTTCTATGCTGTGCTTGTTTTGTTTTATTGTGCAGGTAAATTTTTAATTCCGCAAAACGACTGCAAATCACCTATCCCCCCATAGGTGAAGGTAGTTGACACTAGATTGACTTTCACCCAACAAATATCCCATCTTGGGATTTGGCAGCAAACTTAGTTAGATAAGACTTGCCATTGTTAAGGATATAGCACTTGCAACCAAAGATCCTAAAATAGGATAAATTTGGTTTTCTACCTTTCGTGATCTCATAGGGAATCTTTTTGTGGTACTTGGTGATAGAATCCATGTTGATCACATGACATGCAGTGTTTACTGCCTCAGCCCAGAAATGTTCTGGGAGAGAAGTGTCACTCAATAGAGTTCTACCAGCCTCAATCAATGTTCTATTCTTCCTTTCAGCAATACCATTTTGCTGTGGTGTTCTAGGTGAGGAGAACTCTTGAAAAATCCCAAATTCTTCACACAGTCTTGTCATACTTTCAGATTGAAATTCAGTGCCATGGTCACTTCTGATTGTGACCACTGTACTGTCCAGTTCATTCTGAATTTGTTTGACAAAACTATGTAAAACACTTGGGGTTTCTGATTTTTGTCTCAGAAAGAACACCCAGGAATATCTAGAATAGTAATCTACCACCACAAAAGTTTAGACTTTCCTACCTAGACTATGAACTGGAATAGGACCAAAAAGATCCATATGTAAGAGGTATAAACACCTCACTGAATCCTTGTTTTCAAGGCTATAAAAGGAGGATTTTGTCTGCTTGCCCTTTTGACAAGCTGAACATATCCCTTCCTTTATACACTTAACTTGAGGACCATTCCTCACTAACTCTGCTAAAGAGTTGACCAATTGTTTTGTAATTAAGATGGGCCAGCCTCTTATGCCATTTGACACAATGAGAGGCTCTCTCATCAGCTACAAGACAAATAGGAGAACCTTGTTCTCACACTCAAAATTAAGACAATACACATTCCTTTTTCTGTATCCTATCAAAATGACCTTTTGATCATTTGACCTTTTGATATGACATCCATTCTTAGCAAATGAAATGTCATATCCTAAATCACTCAGCTGACTTATGCTTAAAGGTTGTGTTTCAAACCCTTCACATATGCCACTTGAGTGATAGTAATCTTGTTACTAGAAATGTTACCAAACCCTTTGATGATTCCTTTTTCAGAGCCACCAAAGATTACTTTAGGCCCATTTATGATAGGCAAGTACTCCTTCAGCAATCCCTTTGTTCCAGTCATGTGCCTGGAACATCCACTATCCAAGTACCATATAGGGGTATGTGACTTGGACTCACCTGCAATAAAGAATTACCTCTCCTTAGAACCCAAGTAAGTCTTGGGTCCTTAGTTCAAGTTAGCTTCATACTTACCAAATCTACCTGTAGCTCTTCTAATAGGTAGATTGTTGTTCTTCTTGACACTAGTGTTGTGCCAACAATCTATGGCATAATGACCTGTCTTGCCACATCACCAACATTCATACTTGTTGTATCTATTTTTAGATACATTCTTGACAGTCTGGTTGACAGCAAATCTTTTGTATTGTGCTAGTACTTCTGCAGCCACACCCACTGTTTTCTTAAGAATATGAGGTTTATGAACATGGGCTGCCTTATTCACATAACCACCCTTGTCATTCAGAACTTCAGTCTTACTATGACCATGAGTATTCTCAAGGTCATACTTGTTAGAAGGCACTTGTACCTTTCTAAAAACTACAGGGACTATAAAATTCAGTGGCTGGACTGAGGCTTTGCCCTTTCTCTTGAATTGGACAGCCCTGGTGTTACCCATAAAGCCTATTCCAGCCTTACACTTTTGAGCCACAAACTCATCTATTAAGGGTAAAACTGATTTTGGCTTGGAATAACTAGCCACCAAATCTTTTTTCCTTTTGAAGTCTTGCTTCCAGACTTTTAATTAGATCATTTTTGTATGTGATTGTGCCCATCAAAATAATAGATATAGTTTTCAATTTGGCAATCTCATTCAATTTTTGATCCAACTCTTTCTCTAAGTCAGATGCAACCATCTTAAGATCTGCAATTTCCTTAGCTTGAGTTTTGGCCAGATTTTTGCTTTTCTTTAGTGCCTGCAACAAGTCCCCATATTCATCTATCAGCTGATGAATATCATCTTCAGATTCAGACCCATCCACATCACTTGATGCAGATGTAGCTGACTCTGTACCGGTACTACAATCTAAATTTCTAGAAATACATTGTACCTTACTAGGACCAGGCTGATCCTAACACTTGTATTCTTCTAATACATCCATCAGTCTCATATACTGATGGTCTTCTTGTTCATAGATAGAGTTCAGCAATTGCATAAACTCTTCTTCTTCATCAGCTGCATAAAGACCAATGTATGCCTTAGCTTCAGATTCAGACTCTGAAGTTGATTGGTCTATCAAGCTTTTATCTTTCTTAGCAACAAAGGATTTCTCCTTCTTGCTCTTTTGTTGAGTCTTTCTTTTATCAACAGACTCCTTTCTTTTGTCTAGACACTCAGCCACAACATGTCCAGGCCTATTACAGCAATAGCAAACTATCTTTGATGTTGTAGATTTGCTAGGCTTAGACCTGCTCCTGTCCTTCCTAGATGACTTTCTCTTTTGATAATAGTCATCAACTAGCTGTGATGTGGAGGGCCTAGATTTCCACTGCTTATTCTTCAAGAATCTCTGAAGCTGCCTTGTAAAGGTAGCAAAATCTGTATATGAATCACTGCTATCTGAGTTTTGGTTGTCTGAATTATCCGAGGTAATTTCAGCAACTTTCCTAGGAGGAGATGGAGACATCCTCCTATTCTTTCTAGTGGCTTCAACCTTGAAGGCCACAGACTTTTCTCTATGCTCCCCTTTTGCATTTCTTTCTTCCTCTTTTCTAGTCATTAGTTGCATTTCATAAGACAGCAACTTTCCAAATAAAGTTGGACGAGAAATATCTGCAAGTTTGGCCACTTCCCTTATGGCACAAATCTTTGTGTCCCAATCTTTTGTCAAGGATCTTAGGAATTTATCATTCAGTTCATATGTACTGAAGACCCTTTCATAAGACATCAGCTCATTTACTATTCTATAGAATTTCTTATAGCACTCAGATATGCTATCTGACTTCCCTTGTCTTAAACTTTCATATTCCTGATTTAGCATAGACTTTTTATCTTGTCTAACTTTTTCAGAACCCTCCATGTAGACTATCAAAGTGTCCCACATTTCCTTGGAGGTCTTGCAGTGAATCAAATTCTGAAAGGTTGAATCATCTATGACACTTACTATGATATTCTAGGCTCTTTTATCCATAGTTGCTAGGATGATTTCTTTCTTAGTCATCTCTGAAAAGTCCTTGGGAGTTCTCTGGTTTGCATCTAGAACAGACACCTTCATTGGAATATAAGGACCTTCTTTTATTGTAATATAGATCCTTGGGTCAGAAGCCTCCATAAACAACCTAACCCTTTCTTTCCATATTCCAAATATCTCCTTCCTGCATATGGGTAATTTCATAGACCCTAGTTCCTTGTGATTTTCTCCAGAACCCATTTTCTTGATTCTTGATTCTGCCTTAGGGATCTAACTCAGACTGTTAAGTCCTTCTTTGAGCAACCTCCCTCTGATACCACTTGATAGAATTAATTTCAAGATAACCTAAACACCTAGAGGTGGGGGTGAATAGGTTCTTTTCCTTTTTTACTTAAGGCAGAATATTTTTCAGATCTTAAAATAGAATCTAAGTATTCTACAGTAATCACAATACAGAAATCACAATCATATACACATCACAAATTACACACAGGTTTATAGTGGTTCCCCATGGTCTGGGTACATCCACTTTCCCCCTTCACCTATCTAGCAGTGTGCTAGATTCGGCCTAAATTCTTCCTTCTTCTCAGATCCACAGATCTTACAGCTCAGAACCCTAAAAGGTTCCTACAACTCAGAACCCTATAAGGTTCCTACAACTCAGGCTAACAGCCCTACCTCAGCCTTGCCCTAAGGCCTACAACTCAGAGAACTAATTCTCCTACACTCAGGCTCAAACAACTTTACCACTCAGAGATCTAAATCTCCTACACTCAGCCTTTATAACATAGACTTACAACTCAGATCTTTGAAAAGATCCTACAGAATTTGATAAGTATTTTTGATGGACTCTTACCCTTGTTGAGAGAGAAAGGATAAGAGGATTCTTGATCAGCTTTTTGATGAGACTGATGGCTGAAATCAACCTGTTCTTAGCTTTCTTCAAAGCTTCTTTAATCTGAACTCAGTAGGGTTGATCTCCTTTGAAGTTGACTGACTGCCAGCTTCCTTCTTAGAATCCAGAAATAAATCTGAATCCTTCTTAGCAGATTGGTTCAAGATCTGCTTCTTAGGAGACTTGTAGATGTCTCCTCCTTTACTTCAACATCTGAAGATCTCTCTCTCTCTCTCTTCAGAACTTATGAAGTTTCTTCAGAATTCTTGCTTGAATTCTCCTTAGATCTTCTCACAAAAATCTTCTTCAGTGTGACGTGCATTTTCTTGATCAATGATCAATACTTCAGTAGTTGTGCCTGTTGTTGTTGTTCATCATCTTTGATTTGACAGAATCCATCTATATATATAGAATTCATCCATGGTAACTGGCTGATCCGATTTCTAACCAAGTTCTGACAAGTCTGACAGCTTTAGTAAACCTGGTGGAATGCACAGCTGTCAAGTCTCCAGTCAGTTCTTGAACATTTGTCTTTGTAAGCAAAACGTCGAGACTGACTGTCATTATGTGTCGACACAAGTAGATAAAGTGTCGACACAATCTTTAGTAATGTCGACATAACTCCTTTGGTGTCGACACAGCTTCTTGACACTGCATCTGTAGAATGTGTCGACACTGCCTCTTTGTGTCGACATAGACACTTCTTCTCTACACAGCACTCAACATTATTGAAACTCTGCTGAGTGTCGACACAAGTTCTGTGTGATGACACAGTTGATATAGTCTCAGAATTTGTGTGTCGACACTGCCTCCAGGTGTCGACACAGTTGATGTCGACTCTGATTCTGTGTGTCGATACAGCCTCCTGGTGTCGACACAGTTGATCTCGACTAATACTTATGTGTGTCGACACTGCCTCCCGGTGTCGACACAGTCAATGTCGACTAACGATTCTGTGTGTCGACACAGCCTTTTCTAAGTGTCGACACAAACTTACTGAAGTTTCGACACAACTTCCTCTGGTGTCGACACATGGACTTAGAAACTTTTCTCTGCATTTTAGCCAATACTTAACCTGTACATATAAACTCAAAATAACATCAATACACCTTGATGTATATCATTGAGCTAAGTGAGGCTTCTCCAAATCAGGTACACATTTTCCAATGTACCCAACAGTACATCCACTCTTCTACCACCCTTGGCAGGAATCCACTACAGGTTTTGATCAGGTGACTGCCACCAATGAGCTTTTGATCAGGTGCCCAAAAACCAACCCTCAAGTCTTTTGGAAGGAGACTTGTGAACTAGAATAATTTCTAAGGGAATTAAAACCCTGTACAAAGGTGGGGATGAGAGAGTGATTTTATCTTCTCTTTCTCAAGGTACAACTGAGAAGACTTTTATGGATTCAAAGATGTTGTCAAAGCTCCCCCTGAAACATAGAAGGGTTCAGGCTGGGAAGCTTTGCACAGGGTGAGTAGGTCTTCAACTGAGACTTGATCCAAGAGCTTTGGATAGATGATGCTTGAATGTCTTAACAATGGTCCTGGAAGAGAAGAACAAGAAGATTCTTGATTTATAAAAGTTGTTCTTCTTGCTTCTTCTTCAGAGCACTGACAGAATGAGAAAACTGATGAAGATCTGCTCCAGAATGTTTCTAGGAAGTTAGCAGGAACAATTTTGTCTTTCTCTGAGTGTCTCTCTGTCATTCTGTCTTGGCAAAAGAAAACTTAATCTCTACATCCTTCTTCTTTGAGAGATGATAAGAATAATTCCCTTACTTTAATTTCAAAAACATTCCTTTTATTATTCTGCAGGAATCGAGGAGAGGAAACGGCTACAATATCTGCAATAAATGATTTCCTCAACTGTCTTTGGCATATAAGTCAAAATAATAACTCTGTGAAAACCTGTAGTTAATACTGCACTGGAAACGACTATAAGCCTTGAAAATATCAGCATTTACTACCAGAGATTTGATTCCTTAAATAGCCTTGACAAAATAAGAATGAAATCTTTAAGACAGTTGAGCAATAAGATAGTCGAACAAAGAGAAATAGTCGCAAAGCTGAGATAAAAGATCGTCGAACTGAGATAAGAGATCGTCGAGCTCAGACTGGAAATCGTCGATATGACTTCTGAGATCGTCGGGCTCAGCTCAGAAATCTTAGCTCTGCGATCGTCGATCAGAGATCGACGATCTTCGAGCTGAGTTCGACAAAAGTCGAACTGATATCAGATCCAATGATTTCTTCTGAGTCTTGGTCTGGAAATGAAGTCCAAAGCTTGTATATATAAGATCTGCTCTACTAAGACTAGCTTAGACCTAGACTTTGACCCTGGCTATACAAGTGGGTCAAACCACCTAGAAGTGAACCTAGCCCAAATCAAATATGGGGTTCCAACAATCTCCCCGTATTTGGGTGAGGTCACTCAACATAAAAGAAATAGCAAAAACAATACAGTGCTATAGGTATCTGATATGGTATTGAAATAAAAATCACCAGATATAGTATAACATGTAGTTCATATATAATTCAGATAGAGCAAAAAAAAATAAACAATAAGGAGTTCAGAGAACTTAGGGATTATCAGAAGGAGGAGCAGAAGAGGGTTTAGAAAATATGATCTTCGTGGAAGGATCTTCTGCTTCTTTCTTTAACATCTTCGTATCTTTATCTCCTAAAGGCTTCTGAGAAATTGCTCTAGGCACAACTGCCTTAGGATGAAGAGTCATATACTCTGATGCATTAAATACTTTCTTGCTAACTTGCAATCTGTCAAGCTCTTTCTCTTTATAAGATGACATAGTAGTGAATTGAGAGGGATCCTGACCTTATTTTCTGGCTTTATTCATTTCAGATAGCCCAACTAATTCATTTAACCTTGCCATTTTGAAGTTGGGGTCAAGCTTAGGATCAAGAGGAGGAGAGGGAGGTCTCTCTGAACTAGCATCCTGAACTGACTTCTGAGATGGAATTCTGAACTGAGTAGAATGAGCTTGGAAATTTGTAGCCACTGGATTTTGCTGCTTCTGACTGGAGTACAAAGATCCGGGAGGAGGAACTTCACTAAGTTTTCCTTTAGGCTTTGTAGAAGAATTAGGCCTTTGAGAAGAAGAATGTTTGTCTGAAGATCAAGCTGGAGGAGGATTTGAGGATCTGTCCTGCCTCTGATAGGTCTGTGTAATAGGAGTAGACCTTTAAGCTGCTAAACCAGAGGCTCCTGCTGTTGGAGGGGGAGGACCTCTCCTGGACCTTTGAGGTGGAGGAGGAGGAGAATACCTTCTACTTTTCTTTCTAGCCTTCTGCTCATTTTTAGACAACCACATCCAATGAGGCATACCTGGATAAGGTGTAATCTTCTGGAGAATGTAATTGGGAGTGTCATTCTGAGGATTTGGCTTTGAGACTGCTTTAGATGAAGCTTTCCTTTTCTTGGACACTATCCTTTTGCTGTTATCAGAATCATAATTTTCTACTTCATCATCATCAGATGATCCTTGGGGATTAACATAAAGAGCATCAATCTCTCTAATTACATCCTTTAGAGTTTCTTTATCAGTTGGAGGAGGGATAACTTCAGCAAGGGTTGCTTCAGTTTCCATAGCAATATCTTGAGCAAGGATGTCATCAAGACTGGGAATGGGGCTGTCATCCATAACATAGGATGGCCAAGGAGATCTTGACATCTAGTCATCAGACTGTTCTGCTGGAGGAACTACAAAGCTTGCCTTTAGTTGTCTAACAACTACAAGACTTAGAGAGGGAGTGCAACAAACAATAGCCGAAGGGGATGGCTTCCAAATTGGAAGACAATCTAGAAATAGTGTGCAGAAAGTACTCAACAACTCAAGGATATCCACTGTGGGATTTATGCAACAATCACCAATAGTCAAAGGTTCTGGAAGAACTGTTTCTTCTGAATCTGTATCAATATTAATAACTTCTGTGTCTAGAGTAATTTGATCATCTGAAGAGACATCCTCCTGCATATCTGCTGAGACTGCTGCTGCTAGAGAAATCAGAGGAGCTTCTTCATGGAATATCTCCCCTTGCCTGGATACAGAGGCATCTGTAGCTAGGCCCCCAGAAGAAGGGACAAAGGAAAGGGCAGCAACTCTTTGGGTAAGAGTGATGATGGAGGCAGTTAGAGGAGCTATAGCCTGTGCTATAAGAAGCTCTAGGGAAGGAAAGATGAATTGCAGAAGATCTTTGGCTATATCTGAGAAGTTTAGGTAAAGGGGTTCAGGCTCAGAGGCTGCGTAAGGAGTTTGATGTACACAGTTTGAGCAAACTGAAAAAGCAGAGGGGAAATCTGTGTGAGTGTACTCAGGAAAAGTTGAGGATGAAGGGACAGCAGAGGGAAAAGATATTGATGGAGCATTCTATTGGATGGGGTCAGATGGAATCTGAGATGACAAGGACAAAGAGATGATGGGGGAAGAAATGTGTTGAGAAGAGACATGAGGATCTTCAGGATGATCTTCATGAGGAGATGCTGGATTATTTATATGAGGAGATGCAGAAAGATCTAGAGGAGGAGATACAGGATGAATTGGGTCTGGGAGACCATTACTAGCATTATACAGGATTATCTGCAGAGATCTGGATGTGGATGGGTGAAGTATGAGGTGGAGACAAAGCAACTGGAGAGGATTGGGTTTGGGAGGGAACTGAGGAGGGGACAGAGGAAGGAATATTTTCTGGGGTTGGGGAAGTAGCTGCATCAGCTCTTGTATCCTCAGAAGTCCCTGAGGCATTGGAAGGCCTAGGAATTGTCCTCTCTCATTTTGCAAACAAATAGGAGTCCAACCTCTTACTGGCATTGATGAATTGGGTCTGGGAGACAATCAATTCAGGAGCTTTTGCCTGGAGAAATATGGCCAAAATTCTCCCAAAGCAAACCTCTTTCTTAGAGCATTTCCTCCTAATCAATTCAAAGAATAAATCAGCCCAGTTGACTGATTTACCATTAACCAGAGCAGACATAATGGAAAACTGCTGCCTGTTAATGTTATTATGGGCAGAGTGCTTTCCCAACAGCACTTTCCCGATAATATCAGCCAAGAACTTATATTGAATAGCTAAGTTCTTCTTCAGCAGCTTTGCTGGCACTTCATCAGGATGGCCAATCCTTCCCAGCATAGTTCTATACTCAGAACTGCCTTGATCCAAACTATCATCTCCATTCACCAAGTAAAACAGTTCAGAAATATTGACTGGAGTAAGAATTACCTGATTTCTCGAAATAGTTCCAATCATGGTTGATTCATCTGGACATGTAGAAGAGTAGACCCATTCCTTAATTTCAGCTGTTGGTAACTTGATTCTTGTTGACATAAACTTCCTCAGACCTTGAACTTCACAGAGCTGCAGTATCTCCTTGAATATCAGATCGCAATGGCTGAAGGAGTCGAAATCGATGTCGAACCCTACGTTAAATTTCATTGCTGACCGGATAGCTGCCGGAATCGCCATTAGAAACCTGCAAGAGAAAACACAAGATCAAGTGTTGGAGGGGAAATTGGAGAGCGAGGGATAGAGCACGACGATAAATCCTTAATATAGGTTTTTCGGAATGTGAAGAGTCGGACTCTGTCCTACGACAAATAAAGAAAAACTTCTATCTCAAGTCGACGATAGATTTTTAATTAAATATTATCGTCGGTCTGAGATTGAAGAGGGAAAATAGATCATCGATCTTAGGTTGTCGATTTATCTTCTGAAGTAAAGGCGTCAATCTCTTGTCGACGATTTTTACTTCACAGAGTTTTCGTCGATCTCAGGTCGACGATTTAGCTCAAGATCAGTTCGAAGATCGTCGATCTCTGTTCGACGATTTAGGAACAGATCCAAAACCTAAGATAGAAAAATTTAATTAATCCTTCCCATTGATCATTCCAAGCTAATTCATGAAGAACCTTCTTTTCATCCAGGGGTTTGGTAAAAATATCTGCTCTTTGAAAATCAGTGGAGATAAAGTCAAGATTAATTTCCTTTTTGTCTACATTATCTCTAATAAAATGATGTCTTATATCTATATGTTTTGTTCTAGAATGATGCACTGTATTATGTGCTATAGATATAGCACTTGTACTATCACAGAAAATGGTTGAATTATTTAGATTTAAACCATAATCTAAGAGTTGGTTTTGTATCCACAAAATCTGTGAACAACAACTGCCAGCAGCCATATATTCAGCTTCAGCAGTTGATGTTAATACAGAGGTTTGCTTCTAGCAAAACCAGGACACAAGTCTATCACCCAGAAACTGGTAAGTTCCTGAAGTGCTCTTTCTGTCCACTCTATATCCAGCATAGTCAGCATCTGAAAATCCAGTCAACTCAAATGCTGACTCTGTTGCATACCAGAGTCCTAGATTAGGACAACCCTTTATATATCTTAAAATCCTTTTTATGAAAATAAGATGAGATTCTTTAGGGTTCACCTGGAACCTAGCACATAAACATGTAGCAAACATGATATCTGGTCTGATTGCTGTTAGATATAGTAGGGATCCAATAATGGCCCTATACCTGGTCTGATCAACAGGTTTTCCATGTTCATGAGAGTCTAATACAACATTGACAGCCATGGGAGTCTTCATAGGGGAGGCATCAGCCATCCCAAACTTCTTAATAAGCTCATTAGCATATTTAGATTGGGAAATGAAGATTCTATCAGGAGATTGTTTCACTTGGAGACCAATGAAATAAGATAGCTCTCCTATGCTACTCATCTCAAATTTGGAATGCATTAGATCAGAAAATCTTTTGCATAATTTGGGATCAGTAGAACCAAATATAATGTCATCTACATATATTTATACTACTAAAATTTTATCATGATGCAATTTTGTAAAAAGAGTTCTATCTACCATGCCTCTTGAAAAACCATGCTCTAAGAGAAAGCTGGCTAAGGTCTCATACCAAGCTCTTGGAGCTTGCTTTAAACCATAGCGAGACTTATGCAATTTGAAAACAAAAGAGGGATGAGTTGGAGAAACAAAACCTGGAGGTTGTTCATCATAGACCTCTTCTTTAAGTTCTCCATTTAAGAATGCACTCTTGACATCCATTTGGTAGACTTTGAACTTCTTGAATGCAGCATAAGCCAGAAATATCCTTATAGCTTCTAGCCTGGCAACAGGAGAAAATGTTTGATCATAGTCAATGCCTTCCTCTTGCCTATATCCTTGAGCAACAAGCCTAGCCTTTTTCCTCACAATCACACCTTGGGAATCAAGCTTAATCCTGAAAACCCACTTAGTTCCAATTACTGGATAGCCTTTAGGCCTTGGAACCAAGTCCCAAACTCTACATCTTTTAAATTGATTTAGTTCCTCTTGCATTGCAATGATCCAATGAGGATTTTGCTCAGCATCAGTTATGGATTGATGCTCAATTTGAGAGAGAAAACAAGCATGCATCACATCATGGTTGAGTTGATGCCTTGTCTGTACACCTACTGTTATGTCTCCAATCACTTGGGATCTGGGGTGATCCCTTAGTGTGACAAGATCAGTGGGTGGAGTTGGTTCAGCAACAGCAATTGGATTTAATTCCTCTTGTGGAATTATGTTTGCTGTTGGATGAAGTTCAGCCGCTTCCATAGTTTCTTCTTCACTGTCTTCATTAGCTTGTGGAGAAGGATGTGATACAACCTTTGGAGTAAGGTTTAAGTCATCCAATTTCTCACACAAGTGAGGTACCTGCAAAGAGTTATTGGTAGAAATCTCTTTCTCCTTATAAAACATGTTAGCTTCATCAAATTAAACATGCATAAATTCTTCAATTTTTATTGTATATTTATTAAACACCCTATAAGCTTTACTGACTTGGGAATATCATAGAAAGATTCCCACTGCAGCCTTTGCTTTAAATTTTCTAGTGTACTTCTTGTCATTATTGTGAATATAACAAATACAACCAAATATTTTAAAATATGTGATTATTGGTTTCTTCCCTTTGAGTAATTCATAGGGAGTCTTATGCTTAAGTTTATGTATCAAACTTCTATTCAGGACATAGTTTGTTGTGCTCACTGCCTCTGCCCAATAGGATAAAGACATGTAAGCTTCTGCAAGTAATGTACCTGCAGCTTCAAATAGTGTTCTATTTTTCCTTTCAGCTACCCCATTTTGTTGAGGAGTTTTAGGAGCTGAGAAATAGTGTCTGATACCTTCCTTCTCACAGAACTCATGCATAAGAAGAGAGTAAAACTCAGTATCATGATCACTTCTAATCAATGCAACTTGAGTAGAGTACTCAATCTGTATGGTCTTGAGAAAATCTGTAAGAAACTTAAAGGTATCTGACTTAGATCTTAGAAAGAATACATAGGTGAATCTAGAGAAGTCATCTACAACTACTAGAGTATAAGATTTCCCTCCTAGGCTTTGTACATCAATAGGACCAAAAAGATCCATGTGTAGCAGGTACAAGATCCTAGGTGAATCACTCTTATTAATTGATTTAAAGCTAGATTTAGTTTGCTTGCCTAATTGACAAGCCCTGTAGAGGCCTTCCTTCTTGTAGGGACCAGAAGGTAAACCTCTCACAAGGTTGTATTTAGATAGCCTAGCAATATTTTTCAGATTAACATGACCTAGTCTCTTATGCCATAAAATACTTTGATTACTAACTATATTAAGCAGACATATGTCAGAAGATGTAGATTAAAAATTTATTAAGTAAATATTTCCTTGTCTATTCCCAATTAAAACAGGTTTGTTTTCTTTAGAAGAAATAATACAAGAGCTAGAATTAAAAGTTACCCGATAACCTTCATCACAGAGTTGACTTATTGAGATGAGGTTATGCTTCAAGCCACCTACATAAGCAAACTTCTTGAAAGTCACTGCTCCAATCTTGACTTTACCATAGCCTTTGGTCTGGCCACAGTTTTAATCACAAAAGATAACCTTTGGTCCCAGCTTGGACTTGTAATCTCTTAAGTTGTCCTTACTGCCTGTAATATGCTTGGAGCAATCACTGTCCAGATACCATTGTTGATTAGATGCTGGATAGCTCTTTACTTGCAAGGATGATAGTTAGTTATTCTTGATCCAGGTAACCTTGGGTCCTTGTTGATTTACATAATTGTAACTAGAAATGTAAGAACATTCAGGTTGATTTTTATAACATTTGGGATGATATCTTCTTGGTGATATTATCCATTGATTAATATGATTAATGTTGCTATTAGAATTTAAGTTTCTATTGTTAGGATCTGGGATCGACGATTTCTAGTTGGATCGTCGAACTGAGCTCGACGATGTTGGATGAGATATTCGATCTCTGCTCGAAGAATGAAGATATTCATTCTTGGGGCACCAAAATCGTCGATCTCTGGTCGACGAACCATACTAATATCGTCGATCGTAGATCGAAGATTGATTATTACTGAAATTTGCGTTCAGAGATCGTCGTTCTGAGGTCGACGATCTGTTCATATATCGTCGATCTGAGTTCGACGATAACTACTGAACATTGTTATTTTTATTATTCTTCTTGTTTTAAGTTTGTTCTTAGTTTCAATTTATTTAAGGACTTCATTAACCTTATTGACTTGTTCAGTATTTTTCTTTCCTTTATCAGAAACAAAATTTATAGGTTTAGAGAGGTGATTCTTTTGAATTAGGATTGGTTCACTGGATGAAGCTCCAAATCCTAGTTTGAGGTTATTTGTTCTTGCATTTAATGTGCTAGTTATATCTAGCAATTTTAAACTTCTGTCATTCAATGATTCTTCTAATATCTTAGCTTTGCTAAGTTTAGATTTCAGAAAGATAATTTGTTCATTTGCAGAACTTAGTTCATTTGATAGATTAGCATTTTCAGAAATGATTTTATCTTGATCATTTAATTTTTCTCTAAGAAGTTTGATTTCCTTCTCAGATCTTATCAAATCTAAGCATAAATTTTTGAATTCAAATTTAAATTCATCAGATTCAAAATCATAAGAATCTAATACCTGATCTTCAGCTGACAGGCTTTCTTCATCATCAGATTAATCTGTATCTGATCTGCTACTGCTAGCATCAATTGCCATGAGGCAAACTTCCTTTGCCTTGGCCTCTTCTTCATCTTCACTGGAGCTGGAAGATTTTGATTCATCTTCTGCGTCACTCCATGTGTCAGCCACAAATCCTTTGTCCTTCTTTTTGTGCTTGCTGGAAGAAGGCTTGCTGTAATGCTTGCTTCTAGATTCCTTCTCTCTTCTTCTTTCCTTCTTTTGATTTTCAGGACATTCAGACATGAAGTGCCCTGGTTTCCTGCATCCAAAACACACTACTTATTTAGTGGGGGTTTTGTCATACCTGAGCTTGCTGTCATTTCTGGATGACTTCCTCCTAAAGTCCTTCCTTGCCATTTTAAAGAATCTCTTGGCAAAGCGACTCATTAGCTCCTCATTGACAATTGGAGCTTCAGTCTCTTCAGCAGCCTTTAATGCAATGGATTATTCTTTCCTTTCTGGAGGAGGAGTCCTTTGTTCTATAGCTTCTCTGGACTTGATTTACTGCTCCTAAGATTTGAGCTTTCTCAAGAGAGATTCAGTTGAAATCTCATTCAAGCTTCTGGCCTCTTTGATTGGCCAGATCCTGGTGTCCCATGAGCTTGGGAAGCACATTAGGATCTTATTATTTACCTTTGTGAGAGAGATGTCTTTATCCAATGTATTCAGCTCATTGATGATGGAGCTTAGTCTGTTGTACATGTCACTAACAGATTCAGCTTCATCTTTCTTGAAATTTTAATATTGTGAGATGAGAGTTGATCTTCTATCTTTTCTCTCATCTGTTGAGCCAGCAACCATCTGGTTGAGTGAATCCCAGATTTCTTTTGCAGAGGTGCACTCAACCACCTTCTGAAAGATGTCATCTGACATAGTCTGAGCCAATATGTTCATGGCTTTGGCATCACCAATCTTGGCTTTCTTCTGAGCATCATTATAATCTGGAGGTGGAACATCATTTAAGCTTGTAGAAGATGTTGAGGTAGTTTCCACTGGATCTAGTGGACCTGTCAAAATAGAGTTGAAGATATCTTCATCAATAGAGTTCATGTACAATATGATTCTTGCCTTCTAGATAGTGAACTTTGACAAGTAACATACTGGAGATATGATGCTAGTGTATTCCTTGTTTTGTGCCATGGTATCAGATAAATTAAAAACACAAAAAAAATAATTATTTAGAGATTATCTAGAGGTCTTAGTTGGCTCAGGTGTTAGCCTGTATAAAGATAGCCAACCTCCCTCTGATACCAATTGAAAGAAAAAGCGGGGTGATAAACTCTGAATAACTCTATGGGGGGGGGGAATAGAGTTATAAATTTTTTTTATAGAAAAGATAAAAGTAGATAAACTAAGCTAATCTAACCACAGCACAAGCACACAAGAACACAGAAAGCACAACCAGACAACACAAGAATTTTATAGTGGTTCCCCAACTGGGTACATCACCTCTTCTACTACCCTTGGTAAGAATCCACTACAGGTTTTGATCAGGTGACTGCCACCAATGAGCTTTTGATCAGGTGCCCAAAAACCAACCCTCAAGTCTTTTGGAAGGAGACTTGTGAACCCGAATAATTTTGAAGGGAATTAAAACCCTGTACAAAGGTGGGGATGAGAGAGTGATTTTGTCTTCTCTTTCTCAAGGTACAACTGAGAAGACTTTTGTGGATTCAAAGATGTTTTCAAAGCTCCCCCTGAAATGTAGAAGGGTTCAGGCTGGGAAGCTTTGCACAGGGTGAGTAGGTCTTCAATTGAGACTTGATCCAGGAGCTTTAGACAGATGATGCTTGAATGTCTTAGCAATGGTCCTGGAAGAGAAGAACAAGAAGATTCTTGATTTGTAAAAGTTATTGTTCTTGCTTCTTCTTCAGAGCACTGACAGAATGAGAAAAGTGATGAAGATCTCCTCTAGAATATTTCTAGGAAGTTAGCAGGAACAATTTTCTTTCTTTCTCTGAGTGTCTCTCTGTCAATCTGTCTTGGCAAAAGAAAACTTAATCTCTACAGCCTTCTTCTTTGAGAGATGATAAGAATAATTCCCTTACTTGAATTTCAAAAACATTCCTTTTATTATTCTGCAGGAATCGAGGAGAGGAAACGACTACAATATCTGCAATAAGTGATTTCCTCAACTGTCTTTGGCATATAAGTCAAAATAATAACTCTGTGAAAACCTATAGTTAATGCTGCACTGGAAACGGCTATAAGCCTTGAAAATATCAGCATTTACTACCAGATATTTGATTCCTTAAATAGCCTTGACAAAATAAGAATTAAATCTTCAAGACAGTTGAGCAATAAGATAGTCGAACACAGAGAAATCGTCGCAGAGCTGAGATAAAAGATCGTCGAACTGAGATAAGAGATCGTCGAGCTGAGACTAGAAATCGTCGATATGAGTTCTGAGATCATCGAGCTCATCTCAGAGATCTTAGCTCTGCGATCGTCGATCGGAGATCGATGATCTTCGAGCTGAGTTCGACAAAAGTCGAACTGATATCAGATCCAATGATTTCTTCTGAGTCTTAGTCTGTAAATGAAGTCCAAAGCTGGTCTATATGAGATCTGCTCAACTAAGACTAACTTAGACCTAGAATTTGACCCTGGCTATTCAAGTGGGTCAAACCACCTAGGAGTGAACCTAGCCCAAATCAAACATGGGGTTCCAACATGCGAGGTATTTCTTCGCTGATGAATAATGTAAGACCAATCAGTTCTACGAAGGTTTGCGAGATGAGTTGAGCTTCCTGCTCTCAAGTTCGGTGAACTAGGGGTTTCAGGCGTTAGTGGATACGGCTTGTTCATTGGAGAAGGATATGAAGCGGGTGCAGGGAAAAAGGGACCTGGCTGTGACAAAGTCCGAGTTCAAAGCGCCCCGTTCTGGAAAATCGAGCTACCAAAGAAAATGGAGAAAGAGATCTAAGTCTTCTGGACAGGATCCTTCTATAATTGCGTCAGGGGCAACTTCGGGGCATGAGTCTCGTACCTGCTTTACATGTGGTAGAGTGGGGTATATAGCCCGTAACTGTTGGGTTAGTCTGGCAAAGGTGGAAGAAAGACAGGAGCGTCTTATGCTGATAAGGGAAAGGCAGTGGTGGAGTCCTCTGCATCCCAGGCGCAGCCCCAAGTATATAATCTTTGCCAGCAGGGGGCCATAAAGCAAAGTGACGTCGTCACAGGTACGAACTAAGATATTGATTGCTTACTTTTCATATTTCATATCTTGTGTGTAGCTTATATATGATGTGTTTGTATTAGGCTTTGTCTTGATTCAGAACAATCCAGTGAGAGAACTATTTGATACGGGTGCATCACATTCATTTCTGTCTAAGGATTTAGTAGCACGAATCAGAGTACCTAGTCATATGACGACAGATACTGTGAAGGTGTTATTACCAAACGGATGTGTGATGTGTGCAGATAGGACTTGCTACGTGGAGGTACAAATAGGAAGTCGGGATTTCTGCTTGAACGCATCTATGCTACCGATATCGGAATTTGATGTGATATTTGGTATGGACTGGCTCTCGGAGCAGCGTGCCTTTATTGATTGCAAATCAAAGGAGATCACACTAGGCCAGAATACCGAGCTTGAGACTAAGTTCGCTGGTATGCGAGGAGTGAGCGGGATCTTGATGTCTGCACTCCAAGTCATCAATGTTGTTCGGAAGGGCGCAGAGTTATTCTTCACACTTATTCAGGCTGTTGAGCCAAAGGCCAGTGTGAATGATGTTCCGATTGTATCGGAGTTCGCTGATGTGTTTTCTAAAGATCTTCCTGGGTTACCACCCTAGAGGGAGATCGACTTCACTATTGCGCTGGTTCCAGGTGTGAAAACTGTGGCCCGCTCGCCATGTCGAGTAGAGCCAAAGGAAATGGCAGAACTAAAAGTTCAACTGCAAGAGTTACTGGAATAGGGATACATACACCCAAGTATGTCACCTTGGAGCACACATGTTCTCTTTGTGAAAAAGAAGGACGGTAGTCTGCGGTTGTGTATCGATTATCGTGAATTGAATAAGCTAACAGAGAAAAACAAGTATCTGATTCCACGGATAGATGACTTGTTCGATCAGCTAGTGGGATCAGCCGTCTATTCTAAACTGGACTTAAATCTGGTTATTACCAGTTGAGGATTCAGGAAGGTGACATTCCCAAGACAGCGTTTAGAATACGCTACGGTCATTATGAGTTCACTATAATGCCATTTGGGCTATGTAATGCGCCATCAATGTTCATGGATCTAATGCACCGAACGTTCCGAGAGCACTTGGACTTGTTTGTGATCGTCTTCATTGATGATATCTTGGTGTACTCTCAATCTGAAGCTGACCATGCGAACCATTTACGGTTGGTGTTTCACACCCTGCGGAGAAATAAGCTCTATGCCAAGTTCTCAAAGTGTGAGTTTTGGTTGTCATCAATGGATTTTCTTGGCCATGTGGTAAGTGGAGAGGGCATTGCGGTGGATCCGTCAAAGATACGAGCCATACGGGAGTAGCCAGTGTTGTCTTCGGTGGCTGAAGTCAGGAGTTTCCTTGGACTGGCAGGCAACTACAGACGTTTTGTAGAAAACTTCTCACGGATCGCTTTGCCTCTTACCACATTAACGAGGAAGGATCAGAAGTTCGTTTGAACGCCAGAGTGCGCGCGAGCTTTTGAAGAGCTAAAGAGTCGTTTGACCACGACGCCTATTTTAACATCGTCATATGGTACAAAAGGCTACGAGATTTATAGTGATACTTCAGGGAGCGGCTTAGGCTGCGTAATTCTTCAGTTTGTAAAGGTGATTGCTTATGGCTCACGCCAGTTGAAAAAGCATGAGCGAAATTATCCCATCCTCGACTTGGAGTTGGCGGCGGTGATTTTTGCACTTAAATTGTGGCGTCATTATCTATATAGCGTAAAAGTGGATATATTTACGGACCAAAAGAGCCTAAAGTACCTATTAGATCAGAAAGATCTCAATATGCGACAACGAAGGTGGATGGAGTTTCTCGGGGACTACACATTTGATATTCACTACACTCCCGGGAAGGGAAACGTGGTCACAGATGCCTTGAGTCGTAGGACTCCGTCAAGGGAAAATTGGTTATAGATGTATGATGAGCGTCTGATCCAGGATTTGGAAGCATTAGAGATTTCTTGTGTTGACAAGAATTCCACAGCAAATGCATGCTTGAACTTGACAGAGGTACAATATGACCTTGCAGACAGAATTCGACGAGCAACAGAACTTGATGAAAGTCTACAATACTATGCAGTGGATGGATCAAATGACCAATTCTCCTAGAATGATGGCCTTTTGTGGAAAGAGGGTCGTTTGTGCGTCCTAAGTATGGGTAAGTTGAGGGAAGAATTGATGTATGAGGCTCACTTTACAAAATACTCAATTCACCCAGAGAGCACAAAAATGTATAAGAACATGGAAAAGCTGTTCTGGTGGCCAGAGTTAAAGAAAGACATCGCACATTATGTGGCTATATGTCAAGTATATACCTTGGTAAAACCTGAATGCCAGAAGCCTGAAGATTTCCTGAGTCGTTACCTATTTCGGAATGGAAGTTTGATGATATTTCGATGGATTTCGCGCACGGTTTGTCGAGATCTCAACGCGGGAACGATTCGGTTTGGGTGATCGTAGACTGGTTGACTAAAGTGGCTCACTTTCTTCCGAACAAGAGGGACGATTCAGTGAAAGTCTTGGCGAAACTTTATGTTGAGGAAATCGTACGATTGCATGGTGTTCCCCATAGCATCGTAAGTGACCGTGACGGTCGCTTCACATCGAATGATTGGAGGCTAATCCATCGGTTGTTGGGAACAAAGTTAACGTTCAGTACGACCTTTCATCCCCAAATGGATGGCCAAACTGAGAGGACCAACAGAACGATGGAGTACATGCTACAAATGTGCGTCTTGGATTTTGGTAAGAGATGGGAAGATCATATCTATATGGTTGAGTTTTCCTACAATAATAGCTACCAAACGAGAATATGTATGACACCGTTTGAAGCTTTGTATGGTCATAAATTTCGTACACCATTAGCTTGGGCAGAAACAGACGAATCTAAACTATATGAGCGTAAGGAAGTCGAAGAAGCTAATTCGACGATACACTATATTCGGGAGAGGCTACTGATAGCCCAAGATAGACAAGCAAAGTATTATAACGCCAAGCACCAAAACATTGAGTTTGCGATTGGAGATTGGGTCTATTTGAAAATCAAGCCCTTCAAAGGCATGTTCAGGATTCGGCGCTTGAAAAAGTTAAGTCCGAGATATCTTGGTATGTTTGAAGTGGTGGAGCGAATTGGATAAGCTGCCTATCGGCTAGCTCTTTCGGCAGAATTGAGTGGATTGCATGATGTGTTCCACATATTAGTGCTTCGAAAAGCCGTAAAAGATCCAGCTCAAGTGATTGCGAATGATCGCGTACCGATCGAATTTGGGCTAACGATGAAGGTTAGGCCCATTCGGATCGAGGATAAAGCCGATAAACAGTTGCAGAACAAGACAATCGGGATGGTCAAGTCTGATGGGACAACTGCAGCCATGAGGAGCTAACATGGGAGCGAGAGCAGACCATGCGTGCTGAATTTCCTGAACTGTTTGTCTAATCTTGTATGATAGTTTGTGTTTTATATTGTATAGAACATGACATGTTGTAACAAATTTTTGTTGAAGAGTTTCTTGAGTCCTGTATACAAATTTCCGGATGAAATTTCTTGTAAGGAGGGGAGGATTGTAACGCCCCAAAATCTCAATTATGAGTGGGCTGTGTAGGCTGAGGCAACACGGCCTGGGACACGGGCATGTCCAAGGCCGTGTCCTGCTCTGTGTACTTGAGTGTTGGGTATTGTATCCACAATGTACCTGATTTGAAGAAGCCCATGTACAAGCTAAGGTAAATAGACAATGTGTTTGATGAAATCTTTTAAGTTGTGCTTGCAGTTATTCCATGCTAAGTACACACTAATGTCAGGGTGCAGTGGGTCAATATACACGGGTCTGCGCGACGTAATCCCTCGTTGAGCAGATCAGTGTGTTGGCCTACGTGCACTCTCTCTATTGGGGTGTACTTAATTTCAAGTACAGGGCTATGATAAAGCAAGAGCAGACAAGGAGCAAGGATGGGCCAAAGACCAGCTCACGGGTTGGAAGACGAGAATCGTCTAAGTGTAAATCGTCGAGAATCACTAAGTGATTCTCGCCGATTCGTCGAGAATCACTAGTGATTCTCGACGAGTCGTCGAGAATCACTAGTTGATTCTCGCCAGGTTGGGCCGGTTGTCTCGACACAGTCAGAAAATTCTCTAAGGCAGAATCGTCGAGAATCACTAAGTGATTCTCGCCGATTCGTCGAGAATGACTTTGCATTCTCTACAATTCGGCGAGAATCAAATGTGATTCCCGCCGATTCTCCCCGGCCTCTATAACCTGTGCAGCCAGAATTCGCCAAGTAGAATTCGGCGAGAATCGTAAGTGATTCTCGCCGATTCGTCGAGAATCACCTACGATTCTCGCCGTTTTTGCCTTGGGCGATTTTTCCGAATTCCTGGACCGGTCTATGTTACCTGCAACTATTTGAACCGGACTTTGGTCTTTGCTTTGGTGGGGCCCACAACGGTCATCTCCATGACCTATTGTATAAATACACAGGTATTTGTGTACAGTAAAGAACGAACATAGAAAACGAAAGCCGAGCCGCCGACTAACCCTAAAATCGCGAACCGCTCCGCCGATCGTCTTCGCCGCTGCTCGTGCAGTAGTCACCGCAGCCGATCTCGATCTTCTCCAGATCCCCGGTGATAGAAGCCAAGTCTTGCACATCGTCTCACGCGTCTAACCAGAGATCTTTTGTCTCTTGATTTGAGATAGGGAAATCCATCCCCGTTCGAATCGATCGAGACGATTGATCCTAGTGTGACTGTTGGAAGACCTTACCGACTTCGCTAAGAAGATTGAATCTCCAGTGCATCGCTGCTGTTTTCAGTTGCCGCCGCCAACACCGAGAGCCTTGCCGCCGCCCTTTGCCGCCGACGGTCTCGGAGAGATTTTCTTCAAGAAAGATCAAAGGTTGTGGACTTTTCGTTGCCTACAAGAACAAGTAGTCTAACGAAAAGGGACACCTAGATCTTCAAGTTGTTTGTATTTCTTATACACTTCAATTTCTTTTTCATTGTAAAGGAACATTTGGTTCCTAGTTGTAGGGTTGGGTGCAACCCGTGTTGTGGGAGTGTTGACTCCTACGTGTGGAAGGGTTCTTTCCGATAGTGCAAGGATTGGATTTCAATCCTGTTGGTGAAGTGACCGAGTCGTCCCTGGATTGGGAGATAGGTCGAAGGGGGAAAGTGGACGTACCCAAATCGGGGAACCACTATAAATTGCCTGTGTTATTTTCTGTGCTGTGTGGTTTGTTTTGATTCTGCAGGTACAATTTTAATTTCGCAAATACGCTGCAAGTCACCTATCCCCCCCATAAGTGAAGGTAGTTGACACTAGGTGGACTTTCAAGTGGTATCAGAGGGAGGTTACTCATCAAAAAGGTTCACACCTTGAGTAGAATCCTGCCACCAGTGTCAAGAAGAAGACCGATATCCTCCATGGATGGACTCAAGCACTCCGGCAAAATCCCAGTGTGCACCAGACTGAACTTTCCTATCTGGAAGGAAAGAATCAGATTCTACATGGAAGCAGTCGACCCCCGGCTCTTCATGATTGTGGAGGAGGGACCTTACATTCCCACTAAGGCCTCCACCATTGATACTACCAAGAAAGTGCCCAAGAAACTTTCGGAAATGGACAAGGACGAAATGGTGCTGTTCGGACTCGACAAGAAAGCTCAGAACATCCTGGTAAGCGCAGTTGACGACTCTATGATGCAGAACTTCTGCAACTGCAGGACAGCCAAGGATCTCTGGAGCTGCCTGATTGTATTAATGGAGGGCACAGATGAAGTAAGGGACGATCAGAGATCCCTCCTCAATCAGAAATATGAGGCCTTCAGGCAAGGGTCCAAGGAGGAGATCGGAGTTACCTTCGAAAACTTCCTCAAGATCGTCAATGCACTCAAAGGATACGGAAGAGTGTTCACTGACGGTGAGCTCAATGATAAGTTCCTTAGATCCCTCACTAAGGAATGGGACACAAAGATCTGCGCCATCCGCGAGTTTGACAGACTTGCGGAAACCGACCCTCAGATTCTGTTCGGGAAGCTCATGTCCTATGAGCTTCAGTTGAACACAAGGAAGGCTGAAGAGGAAGCAGAGAAAGCCGCGGCCAAGGAAAAGACGGTGGCCCTGAAAGCCATTCATTCCAGAAAGGTCAAGGGTGCTGCCTCTTCCCGTGCGTGGAAGAAGGATGAAGAGGAAGAATTTGAGCCAAGCTACTCCGGCTCAGAATTGTCTGAGGAAGACTTATCCCTTATCACATGGGAATTCAAGAAGTTCCTCAAGCTGAGGAATCAGAGAAAGAGAAACGGCTCCTCTTCAAGGGATCAGAAGAAGAACTATTCTTCTAACAGGTATGTTTCCAAACCGAACAAACACCGCTCATCTGACATTATTTGCTTTGGTTACAACAAGCCAGGACACGTCGTGGCCGACTGCCATCAAGGCAAGAGGGAAAAGGGAAAGGGAGAGGAGCACAGGTCCTCAAAAGACAAGAAGAAGGAGAGGAGTTACATCGCGAAGAAGCCAAAGACGCTGAGTGAATCTGACACATCAGACACCAGCGATGACGAGGAAGCCTACTTTGGGCTAATGGGTCGCTGTGACTCGGAAGGAGATTGCCCCCCATTTACTGGGAAGGTAAAAGCTCATACCCCTCTCTCCGACTCTGACTCTGATCTTGAGTCTCAGGATGATGACCCTGAGGATAGCCCTTCGGCCCGTGAAGCTGAGCTCCTCGAGAAGTATGAGCTTCTGCTCAATACTTTCGTGGAATGTCGAAAGAGACTGAAGGCTGAGAAAAAGGAAGTCAAATTCCTTAAAGATGAGAGTGTATCCCTGAGGGAAGAGATCACCAGTTTGATCTCCCTCCGACAGGAGCACTTGGACCTGACTTCAAAGCATTCAGAGTCTCTTAAGCTCCTTGATCTTAAGCAGGAGGAAGTCGACAAGTTGGAAGAACTACTTGCGGCAGAAAGGAAGATCGTCAAGAGCTTCTCTATGCCAAAAACTGTTCTTCCATTAGTTGATACCTTCTCTACTCAGGCCAAAGGAGCTGGCTTGGGGCATGTAGGGGCACCTAGCTCCTCATCCAGGAGAAACATGAACAAGAGGAAGAATAAGGCTGCCAAGAAAGCCTCTGCTGCTGAGAAAGGAAAGGCCCCACTTAGCCCTGTTGAGTTCAGAAAGCCTAGCTTTCCCTGTAACCAACATGACTTTGAGTCAACATATGACCATCACTTCAGGCCCTCGGTTGCAAAGCCGAAGAGCCGGTATAATGGATGGACCTTTCCCCGTAACTTCAGTGAGAGTGTCTTCAAGGCACCTTATGAGGAAATCCACTTGGGAAATTATGGTCAATTCTCTAGCGGCCATAATAGAAAGCAGGCACCAAAAGCCAAGCCTGTTATACTGAAGGAACAGAAGGTGAAGAAATCATGTGACTGCAATCACTATGATGCCTCCACCTCCAGTTCCAAGGCCCCAGCTGTGCCCACCATTCCCAGGGTGAAGCAGGAGCCTAGGAAGAGGTACAACAGATTTGACTGTTGGTGTTGTGGCAAAGTTGGTCACTTTATCGTGGATTGTTGGTTTAATCCAAGGTATAACGAGACTCCTTATGTTAGCAATGCGAGGCCGACCACTCGTAGGGCTAACCAATCGAGGGGGAGCATGCTAACAAGGAATCTAGGACCCAAGTTCGATTGGGTTCCTAAGGCAAATTAATTCTGTTTTGCAGGAATGTCCAAAGGCCAACAAAACTCCTATTTGGTATTTGGACAGTGGATGCTCCCGTCACATGACCGGGACAAGAAGCCTGCTGCGGGAGTACTCTCCAGTCGAGAATGGACCCAAAGTCATATTTGGGGGATCTGATCGGGGAGTCACCAGAGGTTACGGTACGATTTCCAACGGTATACTCTCTATCACTAACGTAGCTTATGTTGAAGGATTAAATCATAACCTGATTAGCGTAAGCCAGTTATGTGATAAAGGATATGACGTTAAGTTCTGTAAGGATAAATGCCTGATAATATCATGTGATTCTTCGGAGACTGTATTAACTGGCATTAGGAGCAGAAATATTTTCTGTTTAGATTTTCTTAGTTTAGATTCTTCTACCCTAGTATGCCTCGTTGCAAAAGGCAGTGCATCTCTTTGTGAACAATGACATGAGAGATTGGCACACATTAATTACAAGACAATTAATATGCTGTTTTCCAAAGACTTAGTAAGGGATGCTCCCATTATTAAGTGCATTAAAGATAATCCATATCCTGCATGTCAGATGGGCAAGCAGACTCGGGCTACCTTTAAGGGCATCCCAGACAAAGATTCCTCCAGATGTCTTTATCTTCTGCACATGGACTTATTTGGTCCTATGCAAGTTCATAGCTTAGGAGGAAAGTCGTATACGCTAGTGATTGTAGATGATCACTCTCGGTTTACGTGGGTGTTCTTTTTAAAGCGCAAGTCTGATACGTTTGACATCTTCACCAGTTTTGTCAAGCAGATACAGAACGAACTTAACTGCTCAGTGGTCAAAATCAGAAGTGACCACGAAACAGAGTTTGAGTCTGGGGCTATGACAGAGTTCTGTGAAGAACTTGGTATCTTTCACGAGTTCTCCTCCCCTCGCACTCCTCAACAAAATGGAGTGGCGGAGAGGAGGAATAAAACACTCATTGAGGCGTGCACGACAATGCTGAATGACGCTTCTCTCCCAGAATACTTCTGGGCTGAGGCTGTCAATACGGCTTGTCATGTACAAAACCGGGCGTTGATCAACAAGAGCCATCATAAGACTCCTTATGAGCTACTGAAAGGCAAGAAACCAACCATGTCCTATCTGAGGATCTTTGGCTGCAAATGTTATGTACTGAATAATGGGAAGTACCCTCGTACTAAGTTTGGTGAAAAATGCTTCGAAGGCATATTCATGTGCTATAGTAGCCATAGCCGGGCTTATAGAGTTTTCAACAAGAAAACCCTAGTGGTAGAGGAATCAATAAATGTTGTATTTGATGAAGGAAGTTTGCTTAATTGCAAGACTTCTAGTTGTCTTCCTGAAGATGCAGGTGCCAGACTCGAAAAGTTACAACTGGATGAGCCCGAGAAAGATGCAACTCCAAAATACGTCAAGGTCTCCACATCAACGCCGATCGGAGAAGTTGAAGATCAAAATGGAGCAAATCCTTTAGAAGAAGGAGATGCCCAAGAAGTAGTTGAAGCTCCTGACGCCAGACTTCTTGAGCTCAGACACGTGAGGGATCATCCTAGAGATCAGATCATCAGAGATCCTCGTGACGGGGTCAGAACTCGAAGAGGTACCATTAACGAGATTTTGCATCTTAGCTTCCTGTCACAGGTTGAGCCAAAGAAGTTCGACGAGGCGAACAAAGATGCTGCATGGATTTTTGCCATGCAAGATGAATTGCATCAATTCGAGCGATGCAACGTTTGGACGCTGGTTCCCAGACCACAAAAGCAGAATGTGATTGGCACTAAGTGGATCTTCAGAAACAAGCTGGATGAACATGGAGTCATCATCAAGAACAAAGCCAGACTGGTGGCTCAAGGATACAGATAGGAGGAGAGGATTGACTTCGACCAGACGTTTGCACCAGTTACACGGCTCGAGGCAATCCAGCTATTCTTAGCCTATGCCTCTCACAAAGGATTCACAGTCTATCAAATGGACGTGGAATCGGCTTTCTTGAATGGAGACTTGAAAGAGGAAGTATACGTTGCTCAACCTCCAGGTTTTGTCAATCCTACTTATCCTAATCATGTATATTTTCTTAATAAAGCGCTATATGGCTTAAAACAAGCTCCTTGAGCTTGGTATGAGACATTGTCTAGTTTTCTTCTTGAGAACAAGTTCTCTAGAGGAAAAATAGACAAGACATTGTTTCTCAGGGAAGTCAAAGGCAAGATCTTGCTGGTGCAAATCTATGTCGATGACATTATATTCGGCTCAACGGACAACAATCTTTGCAAAAAGTTCTCTAAACTTATGCAAGGAAAGTTTGAAATGAGCAGTATGGGAGAGCTAAAGTATTTCTTGGGACTTCAAGTGAAACGGTCTGAGGATGGAATCTTCATCTCTCAGACGAAGTTCACAAATGAACTCCTCAAGAAATTCGGAATGGAGAATGCAACCTCTATGAGGACTCCAATGGGATCTACTATGTCTCTGGATAAGGATGAGAAAGGTAAACCTTTCGATGAAACCAAATATAGAAGCATCATTGGATCCCTGCTCTACCTTACTGCCAGTAGACCAGATATCATGTTCTCCACATGTGTCTGTGCCAGATATCAGGTGAACACTAAGGAATCTCACTATGTCGCTGCAAAGCGAATTCTAAGATACCTTAAAGGTACCCACAATCTTGGCTTGTGGTACCCGAGAAACAATGATGTCGAGCTAATAGGTTTTTCAGATGCTGATTTTGCAGGGAGTAGGGATGACAGGAAAAGCACTTCCGGGACGTGTCAATTCCTCGGAAGAAGGCTCATCTCATGGAATAGCAAGAAGCAGAACTGTGTAGCAACCTCCACAACAGAGTCTGAGTACATCTCGGTTGGCAGCTGTTGCGCACAACTCCTTTGGATCAGAAATCAGTTAGCAGACTATGATCTTCAGTTCAAGGAAGTACTGATGTACTGCGACTCCTCCAGTGCAATTGCTATTGCCAACAATCCGGTATCGCACAACAGAACGAAGCATATTGAAGTGCATTACCATTTCATTCGGGAGCACGTGGAGAACAAGGACATCTCTCTCTGCTATGTTCCCACTAACAAGCAGATTGTAGACATTTTCACAAAGCCCCTTGATGAGGCCAAGTTCAGTATGTTCAAAAATGAATTGGGGATGCTAAACTACGAGGAATGAAGACTACAGAAGCTCAAGGCTCATGCGTCTAGGGGGAGCCTCTGCTAGGAATTTAGTGAAAGCAAAGGTACAAGAACTGAGGGGGAGCATGGTGTCACATGCTTCAGTCCCCAATTTGCAGAAGCCGAAAAGGGGGAGATTACCCTCTCGGCTAAGGCTAAGGTGGCTCCAAGTTTGCTCTCAAGAAATTGGTAATGAATATCTCTCTCAACTCAATTTTAAGTTTATGATTTTCATTCCTATATGCTCTATTCACCTTAGCTTGTAGGGTTTAGGCTTCTTCAAATAGGGGGAGATTGTTGGGTATTGTATCCACAATGTACCTGATTTGAAGAAGCCCCTGTACAAGCTAAGGTAAATAGACAATGTGTTTGATGAAATCTTTTAAGTTGTGCTTGCAGTTATTCCACGCTAAGTACACACCAATGTCAGGGTGCAGTGGGTCAATATACATGGGTCTGCGCAACGTAATCCCTCATTGAGCAGATCAGTGTGTTGGCCTACGTGCACTCTTTCAATTGGGGTGTACTTAATTTCAAGTACATGGCTATGATAAAGCAAGAGCAGACAAGGAGCAAGGATGGGCCAAAGACCAGCTCACGGGTTGGAAGACGAGAATCGTCTAAGTGTAAATCGTCGAGAATCACTAAGTGATTCTCGCCGATTCGTCGAGAATCACTAGTGATTCTCGACGAGTCATCGAGAATCACTAGTTGATTCTCGCCAAGTTAGGCCGGCTGTCTCGACGCAGTCAGAAAATTCTCTAAGGCAGAATCGTCGAGAATCACTTTGCATTCTCTACGATTCAGCGAGAATCAAATGTGATTCCCTCCGATTCTCCCCGGCCTCTATAACCTGTGCAGCCAGAATTCGCCAAGTAGAATTCGGTGAGAATCGTAAGTGATTATCGCCGATTCGTCGAGAATCACCTACGATTCTCGCCGTTTTTGCCTTGGGCGATTTTTCCGAATTCCTGGACCGGTCCATGTTACCTTCAGCTATTTGAACCGGACTTTGGTCTTTGCTTTGGTGGGGCCCACAACGGTCATCTCCATGACCTATTATATAAATACACAGGTATTTGTGTACAGTAAAGAACGAACATAGAAAACGAAAGCCGAGCCGCCGACTAACCCTAAAATCGCGAACCGCTCCGCCGATCGTCTTCGCCGCCGCTCGTGCAATAGTCACCGCAGCCGATCTCGATCTTCTCCAGATCCCCGGTGATAGAAGCCAAGTCTTGCACAGCATCTCACGCGTCTAACCAGAGATCTTTTGTCTCTTGATTTGAGATAGGGAAATCCATCCCCGTCCGAATCGATCAAGACGATTGATCCTAGTGTGACCGTTGGAAGACCTTGCCGACTTCACTAAGAAGATTGAATCTCCAGTGCATCACTGCTGTTTTCAGTTGCCGCCGCCAACACCGAGAGCCTTGCCGCCGCCCTTTGCCGCCGCCGGTCTCGGAGAGATTTTCTTCAAGAAAGATCAAGGGTTGTGGACTTTTCGTTGCCTACAAGAACAAGTAGTCTAATGAAAAGGGACACCTAGATCTTCAAGTTGTTTGTATTTCTTATACACTTTAATTTCTTTTTCATTGTAAAGGAACATTTGGTTCCTAGTTGTAGGGTTGGGTGCAACCCGTGTTGTGGGAGTGTTGACTCCTACGTGTGGTAGGGTTCCTTCCGATAGTGCAAGGATTGGATTTCAATCCTGTTGGTGAAGTGACCGAGTCGTCCCTGGATTGGGAGATAGGTCGAAGGGGGAAAGTGGACGTACCCAAATCGGGGAACCACTATAAATTGCCTGTGTTATTTTCTGTGCTGTGTGGTTTGTTTTGATTCTGCAGATACAATTTTAATTCCGCAAATACGCTGCAAGTCACCTATCCCCCCCCATAGGTGAAGGTAGTTGACACTAGGTGGACTTTCATTGAGTGTGGTGCAAGACGGTCTCGAGTGGGTCTTGAGTGAGGCACACGGACCGTGACACGGGCGTGTCCAGGGACGTGTCCTACTGAGCTCGACGAAATGCACTCGACGATCCTTGAGAGGCAAGTCGTGTTGGGCACACGGCCTGTGACACGGGAGTGTCACAGGGCCGTGTCCTTTTATGGTTTTGGCCAGGCCTGTGCGGGCTGTTAAACACGGGTTGGACGCAGGCGTGTCCGAATTCGTGTCTAGTGATAGTTTTAATGCACTTGCATTTCACTTTTAGTATGTTATCGTTGATATTTCATTTATTCCGCTTATCATGCTAAGTGCATTGTTTTAGCCCTTGGGTGTGCAATTGCACATTCTTTTGTTGGGGGGGGGGGGGGGTAAGCACATGGTGCTCCCCATGGTTCTTTTTATTTATTTTATGCTATATTTTATTACTGGGAGCCGATGCTCCAGTTGGTTTCATTGCAGTGCAGGTGGTCGCGACGTCCTGAATTCCATTTCTAATTCTGTGTAAAACACATGGTCATGCGCATTTCTTAGCGCACAGTTTCAGTGCAATCGTGTGTTTCACACAGCAATTATGGGGACTTCTGTTTCTACCCGTGCGTTTTGTTCCCGCACGATTTAGGCCAAACCGTGCGAGAAGGAATTGCATGGTCTACACATTTTCTCTTTATTGCTGCATTCTGGGGTAAATCGTTCGTTTCCTTCACGCACGGGCAAACGTTCCCGTGCGCGAGTAAAACGCACGATTCCCCTGTTTTACCCTATTTTCTGCGCTCTGTGTTTACCCGTGCGATTTCCTTCATGCACGGGCGGAAGTGCCCTTGCACGAGTAAAACGCATGGGTCAACGCATCTTCATCCGCGATCCAGATCTGAAAGTTAATAATGCACGGTTAGCGCACGGTCGTGCGCGGGACCGTGCGTGACCATTTTTCTGATCTTTTTCTATTTAAGCGCAGATTTTCAGCCATTGTCAGACAACTCGATTCCAGCCATTTCCTCCGCATTTTTAGGGCAAAGCTCCGCCCTTCCACCTCCGCCTTTCATCTTCCACCAAGGGGAGAAGCTCCGGCCATGCTCGCGAAGCCTATACCTTGCCGGTGCTTGCTCTCGACCTTCTCCTTCATCTTCTAAGCTCAATTTCAAGCTTCGATGCCATAACTAACAAGCGAAGGGAAGCTTGAAACTTTCTTCCGGATCGTGACACAAAGAAGACGGGTCCATTGGAAGGTAGTGACAGCCCTTCTCTACCACAGATGTAGTTGAGGACCGAGCTTGGATGCGGATTGACAACCCGACGATTCCTTCCGCGAACCCTCGATGGGCCTTCAGATTCAGTCGATCTCTTGACTTATTCTTCCTTTATTGTTGTTTATGTGCTGTTAGAACTTTTGTGTTGATGATGTCCTCTTAGTTGTAAACATTATTAGTTTCATGTCTATGTGAACTTGTATTGTTTATGCTTAAGTTGCTTTAGTTGCGCAATCCTTCCATCCGCCATCCATCCGTTCTTGCCGTTCTAGCAATTGCTAGAAGCGTGCGTAGCGAAGAGGTGCTTACGAACCTCAAATTTAGGTTCTTACGCTTGCCTACTCGCCCATCCGCCTAGCGATTCCGTGCATAGCGGCCCAACTAGTCTTCCATCCCTCCTGGCGAAGCATTGTATAGTGGTATTGCATAGGAGTAGTCGTTAGCTTTTTACATTATTTTTCTGCAACCATCAAAACTCCCCATCGTTAACTCCGACCTATGGACTTCAATCTTAAGTCCACCTCGATATTAACTCCCCCCTTATTGCGTTCCTTGAATAGATCGATACTTGGGAAAGCCACCCATTTTATATTACTTGTGCGACAGGTACACTTGCCGTTCTAGCGCATCATCTAGCACACGGCCTGTGACACGGGCGTGTCACAGGGCCGTGCCCTGTTCTGGCAGAGTCAGTTTCTTTGCCGCTTAAGGCACACGGCCTGTGATATGGGCGTGTCATAAGTCGTGTTCGGCCCAGGAAATTGAGTTTCAGGGCGATTCGTGGCCGTTCATTTCATTCAATTAGGATCCGACGGTCCAGAGCTATCCCTGTTGTGTTAAGGCCGAGAGTTGAAGGATAAACTCTCATTTCTATCAAGCCTTTCTCTTTCTAAAGTGTTAGAGAGTGGGAGAGCAAGGAAGGAGGAGGTGGAATCCGGCTACCGGTGGAGCTTCAGAGCCCCGAATCGCGAGCCGAGTCCAGATTTGTGGAGGCAAGGTCGTTGCGGTGCTTTTCATCCGGCTAGTTTTCTATGGCTCCAAAGAGATCGTCAAGGGTAACGATTTTTCTTACTTGGACATGTGAAGTCCTTGTTTTGGCATATGCACGGATTTCCCCCACAAAAAGGTGGATTATGGAGGGATTTCCCTTGGGTTGATTCTTGATATCCCCAACAAGTCTTACATATAGATCCGAAAATATGTAGTATTGAATAGGCATGCTGTGTGAAGCCCATCTAGACAGGTTGGTTTGGATTGGTGATGTTTCATTTTGTGCACCGGAGAAGACTCCGCGTATAAACGTGTATGTTGTGGAGTCAATGGGTTGTGCCTGTGAAGGGTAGTAACAGGAAGTACTGGAGTGGAATTCCAGGAAAATACCCTCGTGATTCTTGTGCTGTATGCTATGTTTGGGTTGAGTTTGGGTGCAGAAAGAGAGCTTCTGCTGAAACTGCCAAGCGACCGCGAGGAATGCTGACATTAGCTCCCCTTATGGATTGTGAAGCTTGTCCTTGGTGGATAGTATGGCAATTGTGAGCTGCGAGCTCTTAAAAGGCTTAGTACCGAATAGGAAAGGTGAAGCCGACTCGCGTCTGCCGTTGGGCCATGAGTACTGCAGTATTCAGCGATGGTATGACGACTTGAGCAACGTGTAATGGTGGAGCTAGACTTGCGTTATGTCGGCTTGACAATAGAGCATCAAGGCATTGGGCTTTTGTCGGTGGCATAATGAGAGTCTTAGGACTACGCGCCATTAAGACTAAATGCTTAATACTGTTGGGTTTTAGACCTTGAACGGTGGTGGGACCCTGGTTTTTTTGGTACACCAAGAATGTGCCCTGAGTGTACAGAGCGTCAGGCCGCGTGGCCAATGTTTATGATATATTGATTGGCATGAGTGCACATTATGTGATATATCTGCTTGTGAAATGCTATGCCTGTAGGGAAGGAATACCACTACCCCGGGAAAGGGGTAGGGTCATTATAAATTGGTCAGATGAATGCTGATCATTGCCTTGTTTGCCACCATTCTTGTGGGTTGTCCTTGTGCAGGTGCTGGAGAACCAAGCGAAAAATAGAGGGCTGAAGCCCCTGCTGCTGCTGGCCCTCAAAGGCTGAGCAAAGAACTTTGTTATTTTCATGTGTGGCCGGCCTGCACGCCGATGTTTGTAATCCATGCTTATAAAGTTTAACTGTAAGGCCTTAAGACCAAACTTTTGTGTATTTGTTGTACATTCCTTCGGGGTGATATATAAATGTGGTTGTTTATATATAGTGGACATTCATGGTTGTTGAGTTCAATATTAATCTTAAGCTTCCGCTAGCATGCTTATAGTTAGGATGTGAATATGTTTTGGTATTAACCTGTAACCTCGCCGCCTGTTTGTGATATATGGTGTGGGGCCCCGGCCGGACCTTCTATTATATGTTATTTAACGGATGGAGTCGTTACATTATTGCTCAAAATTTAGCGTGGACTCAATTTCTTCCCTGTACCTCTTCTTGCTGAGCCCGACCTCTTCTTCTTCAGCAACACATTTTCCTTTGTCCTTGACAATCTGCTCAACAGTAGGGCAGAAAGAGGGAATTTCAGCATCAGTTATATGTTCAGCCCACTGAGTACCTTCTTGAATGTCATATTGCTAAGAATCATATTGCTCTACATACTGATCATTGTTTTGGCCTAGCAATCCATCATGTAGTTCTTCTTGTACATGTTCAGGAACAGCAGGTATGTTGTCATATGTGAGTTGCTCAAGTCCCATTGAGCCTCTTATAACATTTGTAGTCCAAACTGCAATTTCAGTATTGGCCCTTATCACATCATTTTCCCCCTTTTTGACTTCTTCAGAGACATCTTCAGTCAGGGAGGTGCTGACTTTTGTTAACTGATCATCCAGATAGTTAACACAAATGGTGACATAGCCCTTGAGCTTGAGCAAGTGATCATCTAGAACTTGGGCCCATGCATCCATTCTTCTTTCAAGAATAGTCTTGTACTTTTCCAACAATTTCTTCTGTGTATTGTGGACTGCCAGCATGTTTCCAGAATGTTGGGTACATTGGACACAATGTACTTGATTTGAAGAAGCCCTTTCAACTCAATGATATGCACATATTTGTATTTGATGTATATTTCAGTTTATGTATGCAGGTTGTCTATTTCATATTGATTGGATAAGTGGACACAAGAAGCTGACTAGATTTTGAAGAAAAATTGTCTATGTACCAAAAGCATCGAGTGGAGTCAGCAAAGTGCTGAGAGAAGTCAGCATAGTCTACATTCAATAACTTGCAGTGCAGAAAAATGGCTAAGTACAAAAGTATCGACACACTTCAGCTGCGTCGACACCTTTGCAGAAGCTGTGTTGATGTAACACCCCTATCCGTCGCATAGCATATAACAGTAGGTCCGGCCGGGGCCCGACGTCATATACTACGGACAGACCGGAAGGTTACGAATATGGACAACCATTCCAACCAATTCAACAACAACGTCCTACACAACGCATTCTAACGGAAGCATTTTAAAGTTAAATAAAGAACCCCATAAAGGCATGAATGTCCACTAGTAATAAATTACCACAAAGGAATGACGAACATGAAAATACACAAAAGAGTTCACGGCCTTAAGGCCTTACAAAAGTGTTCGCTTAATAATATAGCGTCTTTCATACATCGGCGCGCAGGCCGGCCATACATGAATATGAAAAAGCTAATAACTAAGCCTTCGAGGGCTGGCGCTGCAACTTGGGCTTTAGCCCGCTATTTGCCGCTTGGCTCCGCAGCAGCACCTGTAGAAAACAACCCACCCAAGAGGTGGCAATACAAAAGGGCAACGGTCAGCAAAGCTGACCAAATTATAACGACCCCGTCCCGTTTCTCGGGACGGCGGTGCTTCTTCCCTGCAAATAAAACTACCATAGCAATTCTATAAAGTATTCTATTCGCCACAAGTGTCGGCACGCACGGCCGCACACTCCGTGCTCTCAGGGCACTAATCGGTGAACCCGGTCCGGACCCAGCCCGACACCGCGATTCCACCACCATCCCTCGGATGGCAACACTCGTGAGCATTTAGCCCTTTCAGCCGAAGCCTAGGCCCGCTTCCAGCCCCCCGAGAAGTCCCATGTACTTTAGGTCGCTTCTACAGAGACCACTTGGAATGGGTAGAGTTCCACCCGCCCGTTGCTCACTTCACCACGGCCATTTAGCCATCGGTGCGGGCCAAGTTCTCCTCATTCCCACAATCGATCAAAACACGCACATAACCCCGTTATGTACCGATTTGCCCTCCAAGGCAACATCGTGGCGGCAATGCGATTCCGCCCAAGCTTTCCGGGTGCGCCTCGAGGTTAACCCCCAAGGATCCCTGTATGCAATCTACCGCGTAGAAATTTCGGAAAACTAAAATCATCGGCGCGGAGTCTTCTCCGGCCATGCAATGCAAACATCACCGATCCGGGTTAAACCCGAATAAGCTTCACACACAATGCCTACGCCCGTACTCCGATTCCGGGCTCTAACAACGGGGACTTTACATATCTACCCGAAGGGATTCCACGCCTTAACGCTCACTCGCGAGAGGGGGATTTCCCCATGCATAGAAAGAAGGGCGACTACACATGCCCTAAGAAGAGGATCGTTACCCTCGAAGATTTCCGCGGCGCCATGAAGATGTAGTCGGATGGAAAGCTTCGCCTCGCCCTTGCCTTCGAGGATCCGGACTCGGATCGCGAATCGGTGCTCTGGTGCTCCGCCGGCGGCCGAAACTTTGCTCCTCCTCCTCTTGGCTCTTACCTCTCTCTAAGGGTTTAGAAAGAGAAAGGGTTGGGTTGGAATGAGGGAATTCAGCCCCAAACTCAACCCTAATACCCCCTAGGTTAACCCCCAGCCGTTAGATCCAAAATAAAAGATCCAGACGGCTCGGATTCAACCCAAAATATCAGTTACTCCGATCCACACGGGTCCTGACACGGCCGTGTGTCACGGGCCGTGTTACCTGGAGCTTCAGGACGATCGTCGGGCTTCATGAACACGGCTTCGAACACGGCCGTGTTCGAGGCCGTGTGCCCCACACACGGCTTGAGACACGGCCGTGTGTCTCAGGCCGTGTACTTCTCTGACTCGAGACAGCACAAAAACACAATAAATCACTGAACACGGGTAGGCACACGGCCGTGTGCCTGGCCGTGTGCCCCTGTTCAGACCTCCAAAAGTGCCGTTTGATCGCCCCGCGATCATCTCCGAGGTTGGGGTCTTACAACTCCCTCCCCCTTAAGAGAATTTCGTCCCGAAATTAAGAACAGAGACTACACAAAAAGAATAAACATAACGAGTACCTGAGGGGAACAACTCGGGGTACTCCTCGCGCATTGTCTGCTCTCGCTCCCAAGAGAGCTCCTCGCGTCCGCAGTTATTCCAACGGACCTTCACCATTCTGATCTCCTTGTTCCGAAGCCGTTTGACTTCGAAATCCTCAATAGATATGGGCTTGACTTTCGTTGTCAATCCTTCCTCAACCGGTACTTGGTCGGCCGCTAACACCTGCGAAGGTTCTTGCACTGCCTTCCGCAAAACCGAGATGTGGAATACATCGTGCAAAGCACTTAACTCTGCTGATAACCTCAACCTATAAGCTGCTTCTCCGATCCGCTCCAGAATCTCAAATGGCCCAAGGTATCTCGGACTCAACTTTTTCAAGCGTCGAATCCGTGAGACACCCTTGAACGGCTTGATCTTCAAGTACACCCAATCGCCAACACTGAATTCCACGTTCCTATGCTTGGCATTATAATACTTGGCTTGCCTATCCTGGGCAATCCGCAACCGCTCCCGAATAGTTTGCACTAAAGAAGTGGCATCTTCAATGTCTTGATGCTGATAAAGCTTGGACTCACCCGTTTCTAACCACGACAACGGCGTGCGACATTTTCTTCCGTAAAGAGCTTCGAACGGCGCCATCTGAATGCTTGCTTGATAACTATTGTTATAAGCAAATTCGACCAAGTATAGGTGGTCCTCCCACCTCTTTCCGAAGTCCAACGTACACATGCGGGGCATGTCTTCCAAGGTTCTGTTGACTCTCTCGGTCTGGCCATCCGTCTGTGGATGAAACGCCGTGCTAAACTTCAGTTTGGAGCCCAACATTTGATGCACTAGCCTCCAGTCATTGGACGTGAAACGCCCATCGCGATCACTCACAATACTGCGGGGCACCCCGTGCAAGCGCACAATGCTATCCACATAGAGCTTTGCCAACTTCTCTACTGGATCATCCTTCCTCATTGGTAAGAAATGAGACACTTTCGTCAATCTGTCAACGATCACCCAAATGGCGTCGTTTCCCTTCTGCGATCTTGGCAATCAATGCACAAAATCCATGGATATGTCGTCGAATTTCCACTCCAGTATAGGCAAGGACTTCAGAAATCCGCCCGGCCTTTGGCACTCCGCCTTCACCAAGGCGCACGCTTGACATTTGGCCACATACAACGCCACATCTTTTTTAAGTCCCGGCCACCAAAATAACTTTTTAAGATCACGATACATCTTCGTGCTCCCTGGGTGGATTGAGTACTTGGTATGATGAGCCTCGTACATCAACTCCGCCCGGAGGTTACCCCCACTTGGGACGCACAAACGATGATCCTTCCTTAATAACCCATCTTCTATCGAGAACTGGGAATTTGACCCATCCAAAGCGGCCTCCAAAAGCTCCTTCATGGAATCATCCAACTCCAATGCCTGCCGAACCCGGTCAGCCAGGTCATACTGCACCTCTGTCCAGTTTAACATTGCCTTGGCGCTCGACTGTTTGTCAACGCAACAGATCTCAAGCTTCTCCAACTCCCGTACTAGCCGCTCATCATGCACCGACAACCAGTTGGCTTGGGCGGGAGCCCTGCGGCTCAACGCATCCGCAACTGCGTTGCCCTTCCCGGGTACATAATGTATCTTGAAAGTGTAGTCCCCCAGGAACTCCATCCACCTCCTCTGCCTCATATTGAGATCCTTTTGATCCAACAAGTATTTTAGGCTCTTGTGATCGGTGTATATGTCGACCCTTACTCCGTATAGGTAGTGCGTCCACAACTTGAGTGCAAATATCACGGCCGCCAACTCCAAGTCGTGCACCGGATAATTTCTTTCATGCACCTTTAGCTGACGCGATCCATACGCTATCACGCTACCATGTTGCAACAACACGCAGCCCAAACCGCTACCCGAAGCGTCGCTATACACCTCAAAGCCCTCGGTCCCACTCGGCGAACTAAGCACTGGCGCCGTGGTCAACCGCCTCTTCAGATCCTCAAAAGCTTGCACGCACTCTTGCGTCCACAAGAATTTCTGATCCTTCCTTGTCAACTTCGTGAGAGGTAACGCTACCCGCGAGAAGTTCTCTACGAAGCGCCTGTAATATCCGGCAAGCCCGAGAAAACTACGGACTTCCGCGACAGAAGATAACGCAGGCCACTCCCGTATCGCAACAATCTTCGTCGGATCCACCGCTATACCTTCCCCACTCACTATATGACCAAGGAACGCTACCGAGGGTAGCCAGAACTCGCACTTGGAGAACTTTGCGTAAAGCTCATTCCTCCTCAAAGTCTCCAACACCAAATGCAAATGCTTGAAGTGGTCTTCCTCGCACTGCGAGTACACCAAAATATCGTCAATAAAGACGATCACAAAGCGATCCAGGAAATCTCTGAACGTCCTGTTCATCAGATTCATAAACACCGATGGCGCATTCGTCAGTCCAAACGGCATGACCGTGAACTCGAAATGCCCATACCTCGTACTGAACGCCGTCTTTGGGATATCACATTCCCTGATCCTCAGCTGATAGTACCCCGACTTCAAGTCCAACTTGGAGTATACAGATGATCCGACTAACTGATCAAAGAGATCATCAATCCTCGGGATCGGGTACTTGTTCTTCTCCGTCAACTTGTTCAATTCTCTGTAGTCGATGCACAGCCGCATACTACCGTCCTTCTTTTTAACAAAGAGGACCGGTGCGCTCCAAGGCGACGAACTTGGACGCACATACCCTTGCTCCATCAGCTCCTCCAGCTGATCCTTCAACTCCGCCATCTCCTTTGGCGCGAACCTATAAGGAGCACGTGACACGGGTTTGGCACCCGGCACGAGCTCGATCGTAAAATCAATCTCTCGCTGCGGTGGGGCTCCAGGAAGGCTATCTGGGAACACGTCTGGGTACTCGCATACCACGGGGATCTCATCCAAAGTGGACTTCGGCTTTGCGGCCTCCACTAATGCGAAGAACAGCTCTGCACCAGCACGAACCGCCTTCACCACCTGAAGAGCAGACATCAGTGTCTTGCTCGACCCCTTAAGCCCCTCGAACGTAGTCTCCCGCCCTACACCCAGCTTGACCTCCTTACGGTCGCAATCGATCCAAGCCTTCTGCCCTGACAGCCAATCCATTCCAAAGATAACATCGAACTCTACTAACGGCAGTAATGACGCTAGCAAGTCGAACTCTTGGCTCCCTATGTGAACCTTCACGGCGCACACTCTGTCCGCACGCATCGAGCACCCATTCGGAAGCAACACATCTAACTTGTCCTTCGCCATCGAAGAAGGGACTCCGATACGCGATATAAACTGTTCGGACAAGAAAGAATGCGAAGCACCAGTGTCGAACAGTGCCCGTGCCGGACTATCGCTAATCACCACAAAGCCTAAGCAAAAGGCATTAGCTTAACAAGCAATAGGTAATAGTATTCTCAAGTCAACTTGCATAAATTAACTCATACCTGTCACCACATCCGCTTGCTTGATGGCCTCCTGCTGGCCCAAGTTGTAGACTCTAGGCTGAGTCGGAGCATAATGGGACGCGGTCGACTACACCGCTTTGCCCTTTTCCTCGTAGGTGGCTCCTTGTTTCCTTTCGGACTTTGAGCGTCCACTCCAGCAGTCACGGGCAAAGTGCCCCGGCTTTCCACACGTGAAGCAAGCGCCCGGGGTTCGATGGGTAGTTGCCCCCGAGGCACCTGCAGAAGAAGCTAGACCCGACGTCCTAGACTTCTTGGAGAATCTGCGGTAGCCCGACTTCGACGTAGTCGGCGCCTTGAACTCTGATCTCTTGCCACCAGATTCCCTCTCCTTCTTCGCTTGCACGTTTCTCATATCCTTCTCCAAGGACCGGGCCGAACTGACCATGGTCATGAAACACTGCGCCTTGGGCCCCGACAACAGCAACCTCAAATCATCCCTTAGCCCTTCATAAAAGCGGCTCGTCTTGCGCTCCTCGTCTGCGAAGGTAGCGCCGGCATATCTCCCCAACCGAGTAAACTCGTGGAGGTATTCATCAACGATGCTATCACCCTGCATCAACTTCTGGAATTCACTCTCTAGCGCGATCCTCTGCGCCGAGGGGAGGTATCGAGCCATAAATAGTCTCGCAAACTCCTTCATCGGGACTTTGGCCAATGGCCTTCCCCTCAACTGATGCAGCTCTAGGCCCTCCCACCACAGTCTTGCGTCCCCATCCAAAAGGAACGTTGCTATAGTGGTCTTCTGCCACTCTTCAGTTTCCGTCGCAGTCATCACCCTGTTGACCCTTGAGAGCCAATCCTCTGCTTGGGTCGGGGTTTCTGCCCCCGTGAACACCGGTGGATGAAAGCCCATGACATGCTTTAGTTGTCTTTCAGTTGCTCTCCGCGGCAACTCTGGCTCCAACACAACTTGCTCAACCCTCCTTCGCTCTGCCGTCTGAACCGGTACTTGCTCCACAGCAGGAGCAGGCTGCTGCACCTGCCTTACAGGCTGCGCATTAATCATTGCCATGACCGCTTCCGCCACCAACCTAATGGTCTCGGCAGACAAAGGTGTTGCAGGCGTATCGCTTGGCGCACTGCTCGCCTCAGAACCTGGCCGTTCAGACGGCCCAGCACCACTTCTGGTCACCTATATTCGTGCAAAAACACCGATAAACGACCAAACATTACTGCAAACAGCAATTAAAGGAACACGCAGGTTCCTCAACAAGTGTATTTTCATTCCTAAGTGGACATTCATGGGTTCTTTTTCATGTTATAACGATGACGCACGTGACCGTGCTCACCACCCCTTAACAGAATTCGTCCACGAATTCAGTTAAGCTTGACCGAAACCGGTAGTCTGATACCAATTTGTAACACCCCTATCCGTCGCATAGCATATAACAGTAGGTCCGGCCGGAGCCCGACGTCATATACTACGGACAGACCGGAAGGTTACGAATATGGACAACCATTCCAACCAATTCAACAACAACGTCCTACACAACGCATTCTAACGGAAGCATTTTAAAGTTAAATAAAGAACCCCATAAAGGCATGAATGTCCACTAGTAATAAATTACCACAAAGGAATGACGAACATGAAAATACACAAAAGAGTTCACGGCCTTAAGGCCTTACAAAAGTGTTCGCTTAATAAGATAGCGTCTTTCATACATCGGCGCGCAGGCCGGCCATACATGAATATGAAAAAGCTAATAACTAAGCCTTCGAGGGCTGGCGCTGCAACTTGGGCTTTAGCCCGCTATTTGCCGCTTGGCTCCGCAACAGCACCTGTAGAAAACAACTCACCCAAGAGGTGGCAATACAAAAGGGCAACGGTCAGCAAAGCTGACCAAATTATAACGACCCCGTCCCGTTTCTCGGGACGGCGGTGCTTCTTCCCTGCAAATAAAACTACCATAGCAATTCTATAAAGTATTCTATTCGCCACAAGTGTCGGCACGCACGGCCGCACACTCCGTGCTCTCAGGGCACTAATCGGTGAACCCGGTCCGGACCCAGCCCGACACCGCGATTCCACCACCATCCCTCGGATGGCAACACTCGTGAGCATTTAGCCCTTTCAGCCGAAGCCTAGGCCCGCTTCCAGCCCCCGGGAAGTCCCATGTACTTTAGGTCGCTTCTACCGAGACCACTTGGAATGGGTAGAGTTCCACCCGCCCGTTGCTCACTTCACCACGACCATTTAGCCATCGGTGCGGGCCAAGTTTCTCCTCATTCCCACAATCGATCAAAACACGCACATAACCCCGTTATGTACCGATTTGCCCTCCAAGGCAACATCGTGGCGGCAATGCGATTCCGCCCAAGCTTTCCGGGTGCGCCTCGAGGTTAACCCCCAAGGATCCCTGTATGCAATCTACCGCGTAGAAATTTCGGAAAACTAAAATCATCGGCGCGGAGTCTTCTCCGGCCATGCAATGCAAACATCATCGATCCGGGTTAAACCTGAATAAGCTTCACACACAATGCCTACGCCCGTACTCCGATTCCGGGCTCTAACAACGGGGACTTTACATATCTACCCGAAGGGATTCCGCGCCTCAACGCTCACTCGCGAGAGGGGGATTTCCCCATGCATAGAAAGAAGGGCGACTACACATGCCCTAAGAAGAGGATCGTTACCCTCGAAGATTTCCGCGGCGCCATGAAGATGTAGTCGGATGGAAAGCTTCGCCTCGCCCTTGCCTTCGAGGATCCGGACTCGGATCGCGAATCGGTGCTCCGGTGCTCCGCCGGCGGCCGGAACTTTGCTCCTCCTCCTCTTGGCTCTTACCTCTCTCTAAGGGTTTAGAAAGAGAAAGGGTTGGGTTGGAATGAGGGAATTCAGCCCCAAACTCAACCCTAATACCCCCTAGGTTAACCCCCAGCCGTTAGATCCAAAATAAAAGATCCGGACGGCTCGGATTCAACCCAAAATATCAGTTATGCCGATCCACACGGGTCCTAACACGGCCGTGTGTCACGGGCCGTGTTACCTGGAGCTTCAGGACGATCGTCGGGCTTCATGAACACGGCTTCGAACACGGCCGTGTTCGAGGCCGTGTGCCCCACACACGGCTTGAGACACGGCCGTGTGTCTCAGGCCGTGTACTTCTCTGACTCGAGACAGCACAAAAACACAATAAATCACTGAACACGGGTAGCCACACGGCCGTGTGCCTGGCCGTGTGCCCCTGTTCAGACCTCCAAAAGTGCCGTTTGATCGCCCCGCGATCATCTCCGAGGTTGGGGTCTTACAACTCCCTCCCCCTTAAGAGAATTTCGTCCCGAAATTAAGAACAGAGACTACACAAAAAGAATAAACATAACGAGTACCTGAGGGGAACAACTCGGGGTACTCCTCGCGCATTGTCTGCTCTCGCTCCCAAGAGGGGGGGGGGGGGGTGAATAGGTTCTAATTGCTTGTTTATACTTTTAGGCAGAATTCAATTATAGAATTAAAACATCCAGCACATCAATCACATAAATTTAATCATCACAGATTGCACAATGTTTTATAGTGGTTCCCCAAGGTTTGGGTACATCCACTTTCCCCCTTCACCTATCTAGCAGTATGCTAGATTCGGCCAAACTTCCACTATTCTCAGATCTGCAGATCCTATAGCTCAGAACCTGGATAGGTTCCTACAACTCAGAACCCAGAATGGTTCCTACAACTCAGGCACAACAGCCCTACCTCAGCCTTGCCACAAGGCCTACAACTCAGAGAAGAACCTTCTCCTACACTCAGGCAAACAGCCCTACCACTCAGAGATCAACTCTCCTACACTCAGCCTTTATATCACATGCTTACAACTCAGATCTGTGTAAAACAGATCCTACAGAAATTTAGAAAAGAAGTTTTAATGTCTTGCCTTTGTTGAGAGAGAAGAGGACAAGACAATTCTTGATCAGCTGATGAAATCAACTGAATCTAAGCTTTCTTCAAAGCTTCTTGAATCTGAACTTAGCTGAGTTGATTTCCAAACAGCTTCTTGAGAAACCACTGACGGCTTCCTTCTTCTTCTTCAAATGGGTGGATCCCTCTCTATCCAACACCTTTGATGATACTTCTGAATTCTTGTTAGAACTCTTCTTAGATCGATCCCGAGATCGTCTTCTTAGATCTTCTGATGAAGATCTTCTTTTGTGTATTACTCCTTCTTGATTTGATTTCTCAAATTGATTGCCAAAATTCAATCACTTGTTACTTCTCTCTGAATCTGTCTATTTATAGACCTTCTTAATGGTAACCGGCTGATCCGGTTTATAACTGTCTTCTGACGAGTCTGACAACATTAGTTAACTGGCTGCAACCCACAGCTGTCAAGTCTTTAAATAAATCCCATGCCTTAGTCTTGGACAGCAAAGTGTCGAGACAGTCTGTCAGAAAGTGTCGAGACCAACTGTCTATATGTGTCGACACAAGTGACTTTGGTATCGACACAGTCTTTGAAGATGTCGACAAGTTTGCCTTTAAGTCGACACAGCTACTTCAGAAAATAACTTGGTCTTGACTCTGCAGTGTGTCGACACAAGTCCTGTGTGTCGACACAGTTACTTCAGAAAATAACTTTGTCTTGACTCTGTAGTGTGTCGACACAAGTCCTGTGTGTCGACACAGTTGTTGTAGATTCAGAACTCAGTATGTGTCGACACTGCCTTCAGGTGTCGACACAGTTGTTGTAGATTCAGAACTCAGTATGTGTCGACACTGCCTTCAGGTGTCGACACAGCAATTGTCGACTCTGCCAAAATGTGTCGACTTAGTCTTCTGGTGTCGACACAAGTATTGTCGACTTCTGCCAATGCGTGTCGACTCTGTCTCATTGTGTCGACACAGCCTCCCAGTGTCGACACAAATGTGGTCGACTATCTTTCTGTGAGTCGACGCTGCTTCTCAGTGTCGACATTAATGTGGTCGACTATCTCCTTCTGTGTCGAGGTCGACTATCTTTCTCTATGTCGACTATCTTTCTCTGTGTCGACACAGCTTCCGTCAAGTGTCGACACAAATGTTCTGAAGTGTCGACACTGTTTCTTCAGGTGTCGACACATGGGCTTAGAATATTTTTCTGCATTCTTTAATACTTCTTCACCTGCACATGTCAACTTAAAACAACATCAAATACACCTTGATGTATATCATTGAGCTAAGTTGGACTTCTTCAAATCAGGTACACATTTTCCAATGTACCCAACAATCTCCCCCTATTTGGAGAAGTCATAACCCTTAAAGCCAATGATATACATCATTTATAAAAATTATAAAATGATGATATATGACATAACAGGAATACTTAATAAAAAACAAAATATGAACAATCCATCACAGAGTGAACATTATATGATTCCAAACAATATTTTGTTTATAACTTAGTAATGTTTGATTACAGATTTTTACATTGAATGATTTAATCAAAACATTACAAAATACTTTTGAAAGAACTTAAAATTAAGACTGATCAGACTCTCTTATGACAATCCCTTTGCCAGATTGGATTTGAGCCTTCACAGGAGCTTCAGCAACTTCAGCTGGCTTCTTGCCTTTTTGATCAGCCTTCTTCTGTGCTTCTTCCTTGAGCCTTTGCCTTTCAAAGTAATGATATGGCTTTGGAAAGTACTTGCTCGACTCCTGAGCATCTGGTGGCAGCCTACCCAGCTTGGCTTTTCTTCTGAACTGTACTATTGCCTCTTGCCTAGCTTCATGCTTTTACCATTCCATTTCATTATACCACTTTCCTCTTTCATGAACTTGGTCTTTTACAGCCTTCCATGCAGTGAGTATAATATTTCTTGAAGTAGGGCTCCACTGCTCAAAATCTGGCTTAAGTTCAGCCTGCTCTCTAAATCTTTTCTTGGATAGTAGAGCATCTTGCTGTTCTTTCAAGTTGGCATCAGGCTTATCAACTTTTTCAATAATAACCTTGGTAACCTCCTTTGGAGGACTATACATATCCTGAACTTGCTGATCAATCATATCAAAATCTGGAGGAGGTTAAATGACTTGGGCAATCTCAGGTTGATTGCCTTCAAGTAGACCTGTTTGAATTCCTAACTCAGCCACCACAACATCATCACACAAAGGTGGATATCCCAATGTGGCTCGAATACTATTTGTCACCCATTTGGTGTGCTCTGAGCCAGCATGAACTAACAACCTCTCCCCCTTTATGACTTCTCTGGTAATATGATCTCTTAGATCTTCCTTCTGAAATCTGATCTGGCCATCCAGATAATTCACACCATCTTTAAAAAATGGTTTTAACTTTTGAAGCTTATCAGATATGTCCTTTTGAGAGGTAGTGATATCAGTTTTAACTGATTCAATAGCATCTTGAAGTTTCTTATCAAATTCTTCCATCTCCTTTCCCCTTGCTTCAGTCAACCCTTCAGTTATCTTTTTCAACTCATTAAGAATCACATTGTGAGAGTCTTCAAGATTGGCATTCATGTTTATCTGATTTGTAAGAACATAGCCTTGCTTCAGTGCTATATCATCTGCTTTGGTAATAATTGATTGCTGTTGTTTTGCCAAGAATACTACAGCATTACCTCCCTTATGGAAGCAATCTGTCATCTCCTTATGCATATTGACTTCAAATCTAATTGACTTTATATCTTGAGCCAAGTCAAATTGAAGGGACTTATTGCTCTCATCAACATATTTTTCAACAGCCAATCTATGTTCATCCAACTTAACTTGCAAATCAACCATAAACTTGTTATAATTAAATTCAGAATGGGATTGTTGAGTTTTAGTCTGTAGAGCTTGCTTATAACTTTTGCTCCTTCTCTTGAAGACAACAAGTTTTCTCTTCTTAGCCATTCTGGCTTCTTCAGTCTTAGATTCAGATGAACTATCAATTTGAACTCTTTCTTGAGGAGGAGGAGGTATATCTGTCTCAGTGCCATGTTGATCAGCCTCAACATGCACAGACTCCCCCTCCACCACTTGCTCCTCATCAATTTCTTTCTCCTTCTCAACCTCTTGCTCGATCTCAGCTTCTTGCTCTATCTCCATGTCTAGGGCCTTCTCAATATCTTGCCCCTCTTCTACTTTATCAGTAGCAATATCAACATTAGGAAATAACTCATCTAGAGTATATTCCTTCTGAGCTTGAACAGAAGATGTATCATTCAGATCTTCAATATTCAAATCTTTGGAGATATTAATTTGTTCTGCCTCTTGCACTGGGTCAGACATCTTCTCCCCCTGTACTTGTTCAGTATTGGTAATGTCCTGGGCAGGTGAGTACACTTGCTCCCCCTGCACCTGTGTAGAAATAGAAATTTTAGAAATGTCTTTTGTAGGAAAATACACCAGCTCCCCCTGCAACTGTACCTGGTCAAGAGTAGATACATTCTGGGCAGGAGAATGAGCTTGCTCCCCCTGCATCTGTGTATGTATAGTTTCTTGCTGGGCTGGAGTAGACTCAGGCTGATCTTCAACCTGCTTTCTCACTAGTTCTTCTTGAAGCTGCTCAGTATCTTGAGCATGAGAAGGGGATTTCACCGGGGTGTCCTGCCTGCTCTCATCAGTCACATCCTTAGACAGCACCCTATCCCACCTAAAAAACAATCTCATGTCCATCTTTCTCATGTGATTGATCTTTGTTCCTGGTAGTTGTTGCATTACCTCAGGGATCACTCCAGTCAGATATAAACTCATAATTCTAGCCAGATTTGGCTTCTTGATTCCTTCCTTGATCTTTTCAAAGATTACAGCTTACCAATCAGTTGAAATTGTAAACACAATTCTGGTCATTAGGCAGAACATATAGGCTGAAATCCTATCATGTCCCCCTGGTTTGCACAGAATCACCTTGCCAACTACTTTAGACAAAAATTTCCCTTGCTGATTCATCCCTTTCCTGTTGAAAGCAGCTCCAATCTTCAGGGTGGGATCCAATCCGCACCATTGGAGAGCCTCCCTTGACTTAGAAGCAGGGACTTCTTCTTCATTCTCAATTATTGGTAATTGGAGAATCTTCCTTAAACTTCTTGGGGTAATCTTCACTATCGACCCATGAACAGTGGACTTTATCTTGAGAATATCTGAATCCACTGATGCAGAGTTAAAGAATTCATGCACCTCCTTCTTCCATATCTTAGAAGGTTCAGAAACTAAAAACTCTAATCCGGATTCAGAAATAAGAGTGATAACCCGTTGAACATCTGTTGGGGCTTCTACAAAGGCATTCCGTACCAACTCATAACCTTCGTTGACGTTGTCTTCAATCTTCGGCGCCATTGATTAGTTGAGAAAGCTTGAGAGAAGAGAGAGAGAGAATGTCGACATAGGGTTTCAGTCTTGAAAACCTTGTAAGCGTGTCGACAGATTAAGTTCTTGACCTATTTATACCTTCTATTGAAAGAAGATCAAAAGTCGGCAAAAACAGACAATAAGTGTCGACACAGATGGAATGTGTCGACACAAGCTTCTATTGTCTCGACATCAAGTCTGTCTACTATGTGTCGACACCAATTTGTGGATATGTCGACACCTGGGATATATAGTAGAGCATCAGAAATTCTGTGTCGACTCTTAGTATAAGTGTCGACACAAAATCTGTAAGTGTCGACACCACTATTCTGATGAAGTCGACACTACATTCCTGGATAATTCGACAATTTGATTCTTAAGTGTCGACACATATTCTCTGTGTCGACACAATATCTCTGACTTGTCGACATTACTTCACTGAGTCGACACATTATCACTGAATGTGTCGACACCATTTTACTTGGCCAATTTCTGTTGTTCAAAACAACTTGAAAGTACTTCAAAGTACTTGATACTACTTCAATACCATTCATGATGATTTTGTTAATACACTAATCAATGGTTAACATGCCTAATTCAATTTTAAATTTATTGAATTTGGTTTCATTTAGTGGCTTAGTAAATACATCTGCAATTTGATAATCTATTTTTACAAATTCCAATGAGATGTCTTCTTTTTCTACATGTTCTCTAAGAAAATGGTATTTAATTTCTATATGCTTAGTTCTACTATGAGAAACTGGATTATTAGCAATAGAAATTGCACTCTTAGAATCACACAAAAGAGGTGTTCTACTTACTTGAATACCATAATCTTTAAGCTTATGCTGTATCCATAATAGCTGTGCACAGCAGCTTCCAGCAGCAACATACTCTGACTCAGCTGTGGATATAGCCACACTGGTCTGCTTCTTACTACTCCATGAAATCAGTCTTCCTCCCAGGAATTGACAAGTACCTGTAGTACTCTTCCTATCCTCTCTACAGCCTGCAAAATCTGCATCTGAATAACCTGTTAGTAGAAAATCTCTATTCCTAGGGTACCAAAGGCCTATATTAGGTGTGCCCTTAAGATATCTCAGAATCCTTTTGACTACAGTATAATGAGACTCTTTAGGGCAGGCTTGGTACCTAGCACAGACACATGTAGCATACATAATATCTGGTCTACTAGCAGTGAGATATAGTAGAGAATCAACTATTCCTCTATACAAAGTCTCATCAACAGGTTTACCTGCATCATCTTTGCATATAGGCATACTTGTTCCCATAGGAGTTCTCATGATGGAGGATGACTCCATACCATACTTCTTAATTAATTCTTTGGTGAACTTTGACTGGGATATGGACAAGCCATCATCAGTCTGTCTTACTTGGAGTCCCAAGAAGAACTTAAGTTCCCCCATACTGCTTATCTCAAACTTCCCTTGCATAAGTTTGGCAAACTTTTTACAAAGGTTGTTTTCAGTAGATCCAAAGATTATGTCATCAACATAGATCTGAACTAAGATGATCTTGCCTTTGGATTCCCTAAGGAATAGAGTTTTGTCTATTTTTCCTCTTGAGAATTTATTCTCAATAAGGAAAGTAGACAGGGTTTCATACCAAGCCCTTGGGGCTTGCTTTAACCCATACAAAGCTTTTCTAAGCTTATAAACATAATTAGGTTTAAGAGGATCTATAAAACCTGATGGCTGCTCTACATATACTTCTTCTTTAAGATCACCATTCAGAAATGCTGACTTCACATCCATCTGGTATACTTTGAAGTCTTTATAGGCTGCATAGGCAAGGAACATTCTGATTGCCTCCAGCCTTGCTACTGGGGCAAAGGTTTAATCAAAGTCAATCCCTTCTTCCTGCCTGTATCCTTTAGCAACCAATCTTGCTTTATTCTTCACTATTACTCCACTCTCATCCAACTTGTTCCTATAGATCCATTTTGTCCCAATTATATTGTGGCCTCTTGGTTTAGGAACAAGCTCCCAGACATTGCACCTTCTGAATTGATTCAGCTCCTCTTGCATAGCATCAATCCAGTGCTGGTCTTGGATAGCTTCTTCAAACTTCTTAGGCTCTATTTGTGACAGGAAACTTGAATGCAAAACTGTGCTTTGACTTCTGCTTCTAGTCTGCACTCCCTGTCTTGGATCACCTATTATCTGATCAGCTGGATGGTCTCTTAAATGTCTTGTAGCTGGAGGAAGATTCCCTTCTGGTTGAACATCTCCAGCTCCTTCATTATGCTGAACCTCTTGGTTTTCTTCATCTTCTATTGTGTCTTGTACTCCCCCTGGACAGTAGCTTTCATTTTCCAATGCTCCATCTTCCCTTGAAGCTTCAGCAATGGAGAGCTTGTCCATTCTTTTGCTTATCCCTGTTGAGTCATTTGATCTACAAGACAACTCACAGTTGATTAATCTTGTTTCATCAAACACAACATGCACAGATTCTTCAACAACTTGAGTAGTCAAGTTGAAGATTCTATAGGCCTTACTATTTGTGCTGTACCCAACAAATATCCCATCCTGGGATTTGACAGCAAACTTAGTCAAATATGACTTACCATTGTTAAGTATATAGCATTTGCAACCAAAGATCCTGAAGTAGGATAGATTTGGTTTTCTACCTTTCATAATCTCATAGGGAGTCTTTTTGTGGCTCTTGGTGATAGAAGCCCTATTGATCACATGACAAGCAGTGTTTACTGCCTCAGCCCAAAAATATTCTGGTAGCGAGGTGTCACTCAATAGAGTTCTACCAGCTTCAATTAATGTTCTATTCTTTCTTTCAGCAATTCCATTTTGCTGAGGTGTTCTAGGTGAAGAGAACTCTTGGAAAATCCCAAAGTCTTCACATAACTTTGTCATGCTTTCAGATTGAAACTCAGTACCATGGTCACTTCTGATTTTGACCACTGTACTATTCAGTTCATTCTGAATTTGCTTCACAAAATTAAGTAAGACACTTGGGGTTTCAGATTTCTGTCTCAGAAAGAACACCCATGTAAATCTAGAATAGTCATCTACAACCACAAAAGTGTAGACCTTCCTACCTAGACTATGAACTGGTATAGGACCAAAAAGATCCATATGCAAGAGGTATAAGCACCTCACAGAATCCTTGTTTTCAAGGCTTTGAAAGGAGGATTTTGTCTGCTTGCCCTTTTGACAAGCTGAGCATATCCCTTCCTTTATACACTTAACTTGAGGACCATTCCTCACTAACTCTTTGCTAAAGAGTTGGCCAATTGTCTTGTAGTTAAGATGATCCAATCTCTTGTGCCACTTAACACAATGAGAAGCATTGTCATCAGCTACAAGACAGATGGGAGAAGCCTTATTCTCACATACAAAATTAAGACAATATACATTTCTCTTCCTATACCCAGTCAAAATGATCTCTTGATCACTTGACCTTTTGATATGACATCCATCTTTAACAAATGAAATGTCATATCCTAAATCAATCAGCTGGCTTATGCTTATTAGATTATGTTTCAAACCTTTTACATAAGCCACTTGGGTGATAGTAATTAGGTTAGAAGAAATGTTACCAAACCCTTTGATGACTCCTTTTTCAGATCCACCAAAGATCACTTTAGGTCCATTTTTGACAGATGAATACTCCTTCAGCAGCCCCTTTGTTCCAGTCATGTGCCTGGAACCACCATTATCCAAGTACCATATAGGGGCATGGCTACTTGGATTCACCTGCAACACAGATTTACTTACCCTTAGAACCCAATCAAGTCTTGGGTCCTTGGTTCAGGTTAGCATAAACAAAGCTACCATTATGTCTTCTAACAGGTAAACTATTGTTCTTTCTAACACTTGTGTTGTACCAGCAGTCTAGTGCAAAATGGCCTCTCTTGCCACAACACCAACATTCAAACCTATTGTATTTAGTTCTAGATACATCCTTGACAAAAGAATTTCTGTCCATTGCTGGTGCTGCAGCAGCTTCACCCACTGATTTTTTATAACCATTGGGTTTATGAACATGGGTAGGCCTGTTGGCATTTACACCCTTGTTTTTCAGAACATTAGTCTTAATATGACCATGAATATTTTCATGATCATATTGGTTAGAAGGCACTTGCACCTTTCTAAACTTAATAGGGACTGAAAAGTTCAGTGGCTTGACAGGAGCTTTGCCTTTCCTCTTAAATCGGCCAGCCCTGGAGTTACCTTTGAATCCTAATCCTGCCTTACCCTTTTGATTCACAAATTCATCTATCAAGGGTAAGACAGACTTTGGCTTAGAGTAACTAGCCACTAAATCTTTTTCAATTCTTAGTCTGGCCTCCAGACTCTTCACTTGATCATTGGTATAATTAATTGTGCCCATCTGAATAATAGTTATATTCTTCAGCTTGGCAATTTCATTTAACTTCTGATCAATTACTTTATCTAACTCAGTTGCAGCTACCCTTAGTTTAGCAATTTCATGAGCCTGAGATTTAACCAGGTTCTTACTTTTCTTAAGGGCCTGCAACAAGTCCCCATACTTATCTATCAATTGATAGACATCTCCTTCAGATTCAGATGCATCTACATCACTTGATGCAGATGTAGCTGATTCTGTACTTGTACTACAAACAGATTTCATAGAAGGACATTGTACTTTATTAGGACCAGAATGATTCTGGCATATGTCCTCTTCTGATCCTGCCATCAGTCCCATGCACTGATGATCCTCTTGATCATAGATGGAGTCTAGCAACTGCAGAAACTCCTCTTCTTCAGATGCAGCATATAGTCCAATATATGCTTCTGCTTCAGATTCTGACTCTGAAGTTGACTGATCTGTTAGGCTCTTATCCTTCTTTGCAATAAAAAGATTTCTCTTTCTTGCCCTTTTTATGAGTCTTCTTCTTGTCTGAAGACTCCTTTCTCTTATTAGGACAGTCAGCCACTACATGTCCAGGTCTATTGTAACAATAACAGACAATCTTTGAAGTAGTAGCCTTGCTGGGCTTTGATCTGCTCTTTTCTTTCCTTGATGACTTTTTCTTCTGATAATAGTCATCAACTTGCTGTGAAGTGGAGGGCTTAGACTTCCACTACTTCTTCTTCAAGAACCTCTGGAATTGCCTTGTGAATGCAGCAAAGTCTGCATCTGAATCACAGCTTTCTGAACCCTGATTATCTGAATTTTCAGAACTAACTTCTGCAATTTCCTTAGGAGGGGATGGTGATATCCTCCTATTCTTTCTGATGGCTTCTGCATTAAATGCCACAGTCTTTTCTCTGTGCTCTCCTCTTGAATTCTTTTCCTCCTCCTTCCTCACCATAAGTTGCATTTCATAGGATAACAGCTTTCCAAACAAGGTGGGAGGAGAGATCTCTGCCAATTTAGCCACTTCTCTTATGGCACAGATCTTTGTGTCCCAATCCTTTGTTAAGGATCTTAAGAATTTGTCATTCAGTTCATAGGTACTGAAGACTCTTCCATAGGACATCAACTCATTCACAATTCTATAGAATTTCTTATAGCATTCAGTTATGCTATCAGTTTTTCCTTGTCTAAAACTTTCATATTCCTGGTTGAGCATAGACTTCCTATCCTGTCTTACTTCTTCAGATCCCTCCATGTAGACAATCAAGGTGTCCCACATTTCTTTGGAGGTCTTGTAGTGAATCAGATTCTGAAATGTAGAATCATCTATGGCACTCACAATAATATTCTGAGCTCTCTTGTCCATGGTTGCCAAAATGATTTCATCCTTGGTCATTTCAGAATAACTCTTTGGAGTTTGAATATTAGCATCAAGAACTGATACCTTCATTAGAATGAAGGGTCCTTCCTGAACTGTGATGTATATTCTTGGGTCAGATGCTTCCATGAACAATCTGACTCTTTCTTTCCAAATTCCAAAGATTTCCTTCCTGCAGATGGGTAACTTCATTGACCCTAACTCCTTGTGATTTTCTCCAGAACCCATCTTCTTGAATCTTGATTCTGCCTTTCAGATCTACCTCAGACTGTTAAGTCCTTTTTGAGGAACCTCCCTCTGATACCACTTGATAGTTTTACTTTCAAGACAACCTAAACACCTAGAGGGGGGGGGGGTGAATAAGTTCTAATTGCTTGTTTATACTTTTAGGCAGAATTCAATTACAGAATTAAAACATCCAGCATAGCAATCACAAAAATTTAATCATCACAGATTGCACAATGTTTTATAGTGGTTCCCCAAGGTTTGGGTACATCCACTTTCCTCCTTCACCTATCTAGCAATATGCTAGATTCGGCCAAACTTCCACTATTCTCAGATCTGCAGATCCCACAGCTCAGAACCTGGATAGGTTCCTACAACTCAGAACCCAGAATGGTTCCTATAACTCAGGCACAACAGCCCTACCTCAGCCTTGCCACAAGGCCTACAACTCAGAGAAGAACCTTCTCCTACACTCAGACAAACAGCCCTACTACTCAGAGATCAACTCTCCTACACTCAGCCTTTATATCACAGGCTTACAACTCAGATCTCTGTAAAACAGATCCTACAGAAATTTAGAAAAGAAGTTTTAATGTCTTGCCTTTGTTGAGAGAGAAGAGGACAAGACAATTCTTGATCAGCTGATGAAATCAACTGAATCTGAGCTTTCTTCAAAGCTTCTTGAATCTGAACTTAGCTGAGTTGATTTCCAAACAGCTTCTTGAGAAACCACTGACGGCTTCCTTCTTCTTCTTCAAATGGGTGGATCCCTCTCTATCCAACACCTTTGATGATACTTCTGAATTCTTGTTAGAACTCTTCTTAGATCGATCCCGAGATCGTCTTCTTAGATCTTCTGATGAAGATCTTCTTTTGTGTATTACTCCTTCTTGATTTGATTTCTCAAATTGATTGCCAAAATTCAATAACTTGTTACTTCTCTCTGAATCTGTCTATTTATAGACCTTCTTAATGGTAACCGGCTGATCCGGTTTATAACTGTCTTCTGACGAGTCTGACAACATCAGTTAACTGGCTGCAACCCACAGCTGTCAAGTCTTTAAATAAATCCTGTGCCTTAGTCTTGGACAGCAAAGTGTCGAGACAGTCTGTCAGAAAGTGTCGAGACCAACTGTCTATATGTGTCGACACAAGTGACTTTGGTGTCGACATAGTCTTTGAAGATGTCGACAAGTTTGCCTTTAAGTCGACACAGCTACTTCAGAAAATAACTTGGTCTTGACTCTGCAGTGTGTCGACACAAGTCCTGTGTGTCGACACAGTTACTTCAGAAAATAACTTGGTCTTGACTCTGCAGTGTGTCGACACAAGTCCTGTGTGTCGATACAGTTGTAGATTCAGAACTCAGTATGTGTCGACACTGCCTTCAGGTGTCGACACAGTTGTTGTAGATTCAGAACTAAGTATGTGTCGACACTGCCTTCAGGTGTTGACACAACAATTGTCGACTCTGCCAAAATGTGTCGACTTAGTCTTCTGGTGTCGACACAAGTATTGTCGACTTCTGCCAATGTGTGTCAACTCTGTCTCATTGTGTCGACACAGCCTCCCAGTGTCGACACAAATGTGGTCGACTATCTTTCTGTGAGTCGACGCTGCTTCTCAGTGTCGACATTAATGTGGTCGACTATCTCCTTCTGTGTCGAGGTCGACTATCTTTCTCTGTGTCGACTATCTTTCTCTACGTCGACACAGCTTCCGTCAAGTGTCGACACAAATGTTCTGAAGTGTCGACACTGTTTCTTCAGGTGTCGACACATGGACTTAGAATATTTTTCTGCATTCTTTAATACTTCTTCACCTGCACATGTCAACTTAAAACAACATCAAATAAACCTTGATGTATATCATTGAGCTAAGTTGGACTTCTTCAAATCAGGTACACATTTTCCAATGTACCCAACATAGTCGACCTATCAGAACAGATAGTCGAGCTATCAGATAGTCGATCTATCAAGACAGATAGTCGAACTACCAAAGCAAAACAGATAGTCGACCTATCAAACAGATAGTCGAACTATCAAAGAAAAACAGATAGTCGACCTATCAACAGATAGTCGAGCTATCAACCAAAATAGATAGTCGACCTATCAACAGATAGTCGAACTATCAAATAGTTGAACTATCCAAACAGATAGTCGAACTATCAAAGAAGAGCAGATAGTCGACCTATCAACAGATAGTCGAGCTATCACAGAAAGCAGATAGTCGACCTATCAACAGATAGTCAAACTATCAGATAGTTGAACTATCCAAGCTGATAGTCGAACTATCAAAGAAGAGCAGATAGTCGACCTATCAACAGATAGTCGAGCTATCACAGAAAGCAGATAGTCGACCTATCAACAGATAGTCGAACTATCAGATAGTTGAACTATCCAAGCAGATAGTTGAACTATCAAGAAGAGCAGATAGTCGACCTATCAACAGATAGTCGAACTATCAAGGAAAACAGATAGTCGACCTATCAACAGATAGTTGAGCTATCACAGACAATAGATAGTCGACCTATCAAGCAGATAGTCGAGCTATCAGGAAGACGATCGTCGATCGGCTGATCGACGATAGTCGAGCGACGTTCGACCATAGTCGAACTAGAAATTACTTAGCCAGATTTTCATCTAGACAGGCAATTCTACACAACTAGAGAATCTATCCTATCAACTAACCTTTGACCATAGATAAATCTTGGGTCAAGAGACTAAAAGAGAAGACTGAACTCAAATCAAAACCTAGGGTACCAACAATCTCCCCCTATTTGAGTTAAGTCTCTCAACAGCTAAAACACACAAAACTAATTACTGAAAGTAAATAAAATGCATGAAGAGAAATAACTAAGCAGATAACATCAATCAAACAGATAAGCAATTAACTGTCAATCAATGAAATTTTAAGATGCTTCAGAGTTAGGTTTAGGATCAGAAGAACTAGGAACAAAATTAATCTTTCTAGAGGGAGCTAGAGCTTCTTTTCTCGACAACTTCAGGTCTTGTTCTCCAATGATTTTCAATTCTGACGCTCTTGGGACAACTGCCTCAGGATGCTTTTCCATGTATTTTGAAGGATCAAATACTTCAGGTCTAATCTGGAATTTATCGAGCTCCTTCATTCTGAATTGTGACATCGTGGTCAATCCTGCAGTGTCTTTTTCTTCTGCTTTAGCTTTCTTAATTTGAGCTGCTCCAACAAGTTCAAGAAAACGAGCCATCCTAAAATTAGGATCAAGCTCTGGGCTTTCATACACATTCTCAGAAGATGTATCAACTGGCTCTTTATCCTGAATAACTAGATAAGAAGAAGGAGCAGACTTAGCAAATTTCTTGCTAGATTTTTCAGAGAAAATAATTCGCTTACCTTTTGAAACAGCCTTCACAGAATGATCTGGCTTTGGAGAGGTTGAGATTTTGAGTTCTTTAGAAGGAGGAGGAGAAAAAGTTGGTCTTTGATACACCACCTCCTTTACTTGTTCCTTAACAGCATCAAGCCTTTGATAGCCAGATTGAGTTTTACCTTGGTATCCTTGAGAACTTCTCCTTTGAGATGACTGAGATGGGTTGAACCTTTCAGACTGAGCAGCAGGGTTTGCAGATTGGTTTCCTGAGGCTCCTGCACTGGGAGGTGGAGGAGGAGGACCTCTAGGAGTCCATCTTGAAACAGGACTGTCATACCTCTTTGACTTCTTCCTTTGCTTCTGCTGATTTTGAGAAAATGCCATCCAGTGCTGGAAATCTTTTAATTTAGGATCAATTCCTTTCAGGATATAATAAGGAGTATCATTATCTGGATTTGGAGGAGGAGGAGCTACAACTTTCCTTTTCTTTTTAGCAGATCTTTTTCTTTTAGACTCATCAGATTCATCAGAATCGATTTCATCCTCAAAATTAGAAGAAATGGGCAGATCATATGGATCAATTGCTTCTTGCACAGCTCTTTCTTTTTTTTCCTTTAGGACAGCTTTTTCTAATTCTTCTTCTATGGCATCCTGTGCCAGGAGAGCATCTAAATCCAATCCAGGGGAATCATCCCATATAGTAGACTTTTCAATTTGAGCATCTGCAGCCTTTTCTTGATGATTAGAAACTGTCATGGAGACCAGTTCTACTTGCACTGCTAGCTGAGCTGGCAGAGCAGCCTCAGAAATTTGAGCAACTGGTTCTGGTTCAGATTGAGCTTCTGGAGCTGGTTGGATAACAGGCTCTTGAACATCTAGTACTTCTTCCATTTTATCTGTAGTATTATGAATAAAATTTTTCTAAATGACATCGAATCATCCCTTCCAGGTATTCCCATACAAGCATATCAGTTATCAAGTCTAAAAAGTAAGTAAAAGGGATACCTTCAGAATTGTCCTTTGCGTGTCCTAACTCCCATAATTCATCTAGAAAGGAAGTGATAACTCCTTCTAGGTACAGGGCGACCAGGGGAGTAGAACATTCTTCCAGACAAACTTTGACAATGAATTCAGACTTCAATAAGGCATCAGAAATTTCTTTTTCAGACAAACTTTGAAGAGGAGCTGATTCTTCTATTTCTTTCTCTGCCATTGCAGGAGGATCTGCTGGAGGGGAGGCCAAAGGCAGCTCAGAGAAATCTTCATTAAGCATCTCCCCCTGCCTGATTTCAGTAGATACTGAAACCAGGCCCCTAGAGGAAGAGGGCTCAGCAGACTTTGAGAGTGCTTGAATAGCAGCAGTCAAAGAAGAGATGGATGAAGCAAGGGGAGCAATTGCCTCTTCAATCATGATTTTGATTGAGGGGGTAATTAACTCCAAAATGCTAGAGATGAATGCTGGAGTGATTTCAAAGGATGATGATGATGGGGGAATCTCAGAGGATGGATGATCAGCAGGAATGGTGTATTCTTGATGATCTGGAGAGTGAATTGGAGATAGAGAGTGAGCTGGAGTTGGATGAGTGGATGCAGGATGATCAATGTGATCAGAAGAAGGAATTGGAGAATGAGGAGGAGTAGAAATCTCAGAGACCAACAAATCAAAACTAGGATGAGATATCCTAGCAAGATGAGAGGGTAGAGGAGATGTAGGATGTGATGCAAGATGAGAAGCAGAAGGTCGTACTTCAATTGAAGTTGATGGAACTTCAACTAAAGTAGACGGCAATGCAGATGAAGAAGATGGAAGGGAGAGGTTTGCTGAGCCAGCTTCTTGTAGGGGAGGAGTGACTGAGGCAGTCCTGGTGCTCTCAGATGCAGCTGGAGCAACCCCTGCGGGAGCGGGCTTCAGAAAAGTTCTTTTCCACTTGGCGAACAAGGTCGGATCCATCTTCTTGCTGGCGTTGATGGAGGTAGCAGCTGAAACTAACAGATGGGGATATTTCTCCTTCAGAAAAATCCCAACCACCCTTCCCAGGGTGACTTCTTTCTTGCTGTTCTTTTTCCTGATCAAATCAAACAATACTCCTGCCCAATTAATCTGTTTCTTATTCACAATTGCACACATCAGTGCAAACTGCTGCCTTGTAATATTGTCATGGGCGGAGTGCTTTCCCAGTAGCACTTTTCTGACGAGTTCAGCAAGGAACTTAATCTTAAATGGAAAGTTTACTTTAAGCAGCTTAGTGGGAATGCCTTTGGCATGTCCCAGCTTTGTCAGCATTCTCCCAAACTCTGGGGTATCTTGCTCGTAATCTTCTTCCCCATTTATCAATCCAAATATTTCAGTTAAAATGACGGGAGTCAATGTTACCTCTTCTCCGCCAATGGTTCCGGTCATTGAATCATCATTTGAAGACGAAGTAAATGCCCATTCTTTGATCTCTTGAATATTTATCTTGATCCTGGAGGACATGAGCTTTTCCAAACCTTGATCTTTGCACAGATTAAGAATTTCCACAATTCCGGATTCGCAGCAACTGAAAGAATCGAAATCCACACTGAAGCCTGAATCGAACTTTACTACTGTCAAGAGAGCTGGAGAAATCGCCATTGAAGGGGCTGGAGAAGACGAGGGAGAGACGGCGAGGACGAAGCGGCAGAAATCGCAAGACAAAGAGCAAGCGGGAAGACGGAATGCGAAAAGACGCTCTCCGTCGACGATAAAAACAACGATCTCTTAACCTAGGTCGACCATCGACTTTATATTAAAACAACGATCGTCGATCTATTTAAAAGATACTGGAGACGATGGTCGAACGGTCGTTCGACGATCGGTCCTAAAGCAGAGTAGTCGATCAATCGTTCGACTATTTCTATCTTCACAAACAGCAAGCTGTCGTCAACCATAGATCGACGATAGGCTCGACCTGTTCGACTATCTTCGAATGCCGGTCGACAATCTTCAAGCAGATAAGCTATCTTCAACCATAGGTCGACGATAGGCTTGATCCGATCGACTATCTTCGAACGTCATTTGACGATCTTCAAACAAGTTTCAACAAGGCAGACGTCACACTTAGTCTCTTCCATTAATCATGCCTAGTTGAACCAAAAAGAACAGATGCTTCTGTTCATCTAAGGGCTTGGTGAATATATCACCTCTCTGAAGGTCTGTGGATATGAACTCAAGGCTAATCTTGTTCTTTTCCACACAATCTCTCAGGAAATGGTGCCGGATCTCAATATGTTTCGTTCTAGAGTGGTGCACTGGATTTTGTGCAATAGAGATAGCACTGGTACTATCACACATGATTTTTGTGTTCTTGTGTGAGTACCCATAATCCAAAAGTTGGTTTTGTATCCATAGGATCTGTGAACAACAACTAGCAGCTGCTATATATTCAGCCTATGCAGTTGAAGTTGAGACAGAAGCCTGCTTCTTACAGAACCAAGAGACCAATCTCTCTCCCAGGAACTGACAAGTTCCTGAGGTACTTTTCCTGTCAACTCTACAACCAGCATAATCAGAATCAGAGTATCCAATTAATTCAAATTCTGATTCAGCTGGGTACCAAAGTCCTAGATTTGGACATCCCTTCAGGTATCTCAAGATTCTCTTGAGAAGAATCAGATGAGATTCCTTGGGGTTGACCTGGAATCTAGCACAAAGGCATATAACAAACATTATATCTGGCCTACTTGCAGTTAAATACAATAGGGAACCAATAATGACCCTATAATTCTTTTGATCAACAGGCTTTCCCTGATCATCAGAATCTATAACTACATTAGTAGCCATAGGTGTATGCATTGCTGAAGCATCAGCCATCCCAAACTTCTTCACCAATTCCTTGGTATATTTGGATTGGGAGATGAAGATGCCATCAGCATCTTGCTTTACTTGGAGACCAAGAAAGTAAGACAGCTCACTCATACTACTCATCTCAAACTTAGAATGCATCAAGTTAGAGAACTTTTTGCACAGTTTGGGATCAGTGGAACCAAAAATAATGTCATCCACATACACTTGAACTAATAGGATTGTGTCCTTGTGGTGCTTGATGAAAAGGGTTCTATCAACTACTCCCCTAACAAAGTTGTGCTCTAACAGGAAACTAGCTAGAGTCTCATACCAGGCTCTTGGTGCTTGTTTGAGTCCATAAAGAGCTTTTTGCAACTTAAAAACATGTGAGGGCTGAGTTGAAGAAACAAACCCAGGTGGTTGTTCAACAAATACCTCTTCCTTTAGCTCACCATTTAGAAAGGCACTTTTGACATCCATCTGAAAAACTTTAAACTTCATATAGGCTGCATAGGCTAAGGAGATCCTTATTGCCTCTAGCCTTGCAACAGGAGCAAAGGTTTGGTCATAATCTATACCTTCCTCCTGCCTGTAGCCCTGAGCTACAAGCCTAGCTTTGTTCCTTACAATGATTCCATTTGCATCCAACTTATTTCTATACACCCACTTGGTACCTATGATCAGTTGGCCTTTAGGTCTTGGAACCAAAGTCCATACTTTACATCTCTCAAACTGATTGAGTTCCTCTTGCATAGCAATGATCTTGTGGGGATCTAGCTCAGCATCTTTAATGGTGAGGGGCTCAATCTGTGAAAGGAAACAAGCATGCATCACATCCTATCTTAACTGATGTCTTGTTTGAACACCAGCTGATATGTCTCCTATCACTTGAGATGTAGGATGATCTCTAAGTGTGACAACATCAGCAGGTGGGATGTGATCTTCAGCAATAGTTGGGATTAATTCCTCAGGAGGAATTTGATCTACTATTGGTGGTACAACAACAACTTCTACAAGGTCTTCATCACTGTCTGATTCTGTGATATGAAGAGTTGAAAGATGGAGAATCTCTTGAGTGACATCTTTGCTAGATTCTTGTACCTGCAAAGAACTTGAGGAAGGGGAAGTTTCCTTCTCCTTGTAAAACATTTGAGATTCATCAAAGGACACATGAACAGACTCTTCAATTTTAGAAGAAGATTTATTAAAAACCCTATAAGCTTTGCTTACTTGGGAATATCCAGGAAAAATTCCCATTGAAGCTTTTGCTTCAAACTTTCTAAGGTATTCTTTATTATTATTATGAATATAAACTACACAACCAAATACTCTAAAATAATTTATTTTAGGTTTCTTTCCTTTAAGCAACTCATAAGGAGTTTTACACTTAAGCTTGTGTATCAGACTTCTATTCAAGACATAGTTGGTTGTACTAATAGCTTCTGCCCAATAGGAAAGAGGCATATTAGCATCTGCCAACAATGTGCCAGCAGCTTCAATCAGGGTTCTGTTCTTCCTTACAACTACCCCATTTTGTTGGGGAGTTCTAGGAGCTGAGAAGCTATGTTTGATACCTTCTCTCTCATAGAATTCTTGCATGAGAAGAGAGTCAAACTCAGTACCATGATCACTTCTGATCAAGGCCACATGAATAGAGTACTCAGTCTGCACACATAATAGAAAATCTGTAAGGGTTTTGAAGTTATCAGCCTTAGTTCTCAAAAAGAACACCCAACTGAACCTAGAGAAGTCATCTACAATGACTAGGGTGTAATACTTCCCTCCTAAACTCTGTACATTTATTGGGCCAAATAGGTCCAAATGTAATAAATACAGGATTCTAGGAGAATCACTTTTATTTACTGATTTAAATGAATTCTTGGTTTGCTTGCCTAATTGACAAGCCTTGCATAGGCTCTCCTTCTTGTAGGGGCAAGAAGGTAAACCTCTAACAAGGTTGTGTTTAGATAACCTGGATATGTTCTTGAGGTTAATATGGCTAAGCCTTTTATGCCATAATGTGTTGTTATTTGTTACTTCATTAAATAAGCAGATTTCAGAGTGAGTTGAGTTAAAATCTACTAAATAAATGTTACCTTATCTAATACCTACTAACACAACATTATTATTTAAAGTAATATTACAAAGAGAGTTAGAAAATGATACCTGGTATCCAGCATCACATAACTGACTTACTGAAATGAGATTATGCTTCAGTCCAGTTACATAAGCAACTCTCTTGAATGTTACAGCTCCAATTGTCATCCTTCCATAGCCTTCAGTTTGACCACAGCTTGCATCTCCAAAGATCACCTTTGGGCCAAGCTTGGCCTTGAACCTTGACATATGTTCTTTATTTCTTGTCATATGCTTGGAGCAACCACTATCCAAATACCACTTATTCTGAGTGATAGGATAGGTCTTCACCTGCAAATAAATCAATTAAACATTGTGGACCCAGGTAACCTTGGGTCCCTTGTTTTTCACATAAGAAAAACTGGAAATAAATGAATAAGCAGGTTGAGGGTGATAACCTAATGGGTAAGATCTCCTAGGTGGGATTCTCCATGCAGATGATGGGTCAATGAACCTAGGGTTTCTATTTTCATTTTGGTTTCTAAAGTTCTGGTTGAAGTTTTGAAATTCATATTGAAAACATCGATCAGCGTTCGACGATGGGTGCCCAGATCGTCGATCTCCGTTCGACCATTGGGCCTGCGATCGTCGAGCAGCGTTCGACGCTCTTTGCATTTCCTTAAATTTTTGTTTTCTTTTCTCTCTTAGCTTTATTTAAGGCTTTATTAACTTGATTAACTTGCTCAGTGTTCTTTATTCCACTAGATGAAATAAAATTCACTGGAGTTGAAAGATGGTTTTTAAGAATGATTGGGGGTTCACTAGAAGAAGCTCCTAAGCCTAATTTATTATTGCCTAACCTAGTGTTAGACATGCTGGTTATTTCAAGCAACTTAAGGCTTCTACCATTCAGAGATTCTTCTAGCTTTTTGGACTTAGATAATTCATTCTTAAGGAATTTTATTTCTTCACTAGAATTAGTGAGTTCTGCTGTTAGCCTAATGTTTTCAATGGAAATTAATTCAGATTCAGCTAGTTTATTTCTAAGCTCTTTTATTTCCTTTTCAGAACCAATTAAATCTAAACATAAAGATTTAAAATCGGATTTAAATTCAGCAGATGTAAAATTGTAAGAAGATAATACCTCATCTTCAGTTGGCATTTCTTCATCAGAATCTGAACTCTCTGCAGCTGAGTGATTGCTGCAGGCATCAATTGCCATCAGACAAACTTCCTTTGCCTTCTTTTCTTCCTCATTCTCACTGGAGCTTGAGGAGGAAGATTCCTCATCAGAATCGCTCCAGGTTTCAGCAACAAAACCTCTCTTCTTCTTTTTGTTCTTGTAGGAGGATGGCTTGGAATGCTTCCTGTGCTGATCCTTGTCTTTCCTTTTCTCTTTATTCTTTTCCTCTGGACAATCTGGAAGAATATGTCCAGGCTTCCTGCAACCATAGCAAATTAGTTCTTTAGTAGGAGTGCGATCATACCTTGGTTTTTCTTCATATTTTGAAGACTTCTTTCTGAATTCTTTCCTTCCCATCTTGAGAAACCTTTTGGCAAATAATGCCATCAGTTCCTCATTGGACTGGCTTCCTTCAGAAGCATCAGCAGCTTTGAGAGCAAGGGTTTGCTCTTTTCTTGTGGGAGTTGGAGTCTTTGCTTTAGCCTCAGCTTCCCTGGACTTCAGCACTTGCTCAAAGGACTTGAGCTTACCGAGAAGGGCTTCTGTTGAAATTTCTGTTGTGCTTCTGGCCTCCTTGATAGGCCAGATCCTCAGATCCTATGTGCTAGGGAAGCACATAAGAATCTTATCATTGACCTCTGTCAATGAAATATCCTTATCAAGAGTCCTCAGCTCATTGATGATTGAGCTGAGCCTTGTGTACATTGCTTCAACTGATTCAGCATTAGTTTTCTTGAAATTCTCATACTGGGAGATAAGGTTGGACCTTCTGTCCTTCCTTTCATCAGCTGAACCAGCTATAATCTGGTTCAGTGTATCCCACATTGCTTTTGCTGAGGAGCAGTCAGCAACCTTCTGGAATACTTCATCAGACATTGTCTGAGCCAGAGTGTTCATTGCCTTAGCATCTGCTATCTTTGCCTTTTTGTATTCATCATTGTAATCTGGAGGAGGCACTACACTCATATCAGTTGATGATGAAGCAGTAGCTGCAATAGGTGCTCTTGGTGGTCCTGACAAAATAGAAGCAAAAATACTCTCATCAATAGAGTTCATATATAGTTTAATCCTTGCCTTCCAGATGCTGAACTTGGCTAAGTTGCATGCTGGAGGTCTGGTGCTAAAGTAATCCTTGAACTGGGCCATGATAGTGAAAGTGAATATCTATAAACTTTGGTATCTATCAGGATCTTGTGACTTAGGTGTTAGCCTATTCAGTCAGACAACCTCCCTCTGATACCAATTGAAAGAAAAAGGATAGATACTACTCTAGAGGGGGGGGGATGAATAGAGTAATCAAAAATTGCACTAGCAAAGTTGACTGTCTACTCAACTCCCTTGGAGTTAATTGCGGAATGAAGGTTATAGATATTTGAGATGAAACCCTAAAGCCTAACACAAGTGTTGTGCACAAAAGGCAGCCAACTGTAATTACAGTTAAGGCTTGGAATCCTAAACAGCAACTAGTAATCCTAGTTAAAATCTAATCACAGCCAATCAGCACAGAGAATTAATTAAACAATCCAGACGGCACAAGGAATTTATAGTGGTTCCCCAAACAACTTGGGTACGTCCACTCTTCTACCAATAAGGTAGGAATCCACTCAGGTTTTTGATCAGGTGCACTGCCACCAACAAGATCTGCTTCAGGTAGATCCAGAAACCCTTTAGACTTTTGATCAGGTGTCTAAAAACCAACACAGGTTTTTGATCAGGTGCCCTGCCACCAAGGTATACTTTTGAAGGGAGTAATAACCCTTTACAGGAGGGGGAAAGGAGGTTAAAATGTCTTCTCTATTTTATAATAGATTAGAGAAGCACAAGAACTTGCACTGAGCTAGAAAGCTCTAAAGAGTCAAGGCTCCCCCTGGCTAAAAGAACGTCCAGGTGAAGTCTTGCTTCAGTGCAGAAAACACTTCAGAAAATCTGAAGGAAAAAGCTACAAGAAGATAAAGAATATGAATTGAAAATTCTTTTTCAGGCAGCTATCTTCTTCTTCTTCTTCTTCAAAAAGCTCTGAGTGAAAATCTTCCTGTAAGCAGGAGAACTCAGGTTGAAGAAGAGTGAAGAGCTAAAACTTCTTCTCAGTTGGATGTGAACGAGCTGAGAGCAGTTGTAAACTGTAAGTTGTAAGCTTGAATGCTGCTGTTAGCTTTTTGTTTATGTGAACTAGTTGATTTCTTTCTCCAAAGAATTCTTTATATAACAACAGTAACAACGGCTCTAATTTGAGTTTGAATATTGTCTTCTACTGAAATCTGCAAACTGGGCTGCAAAAAGCATAAAGAAAAACAAATACTGCAGACAGATATCCTATAAGAGGATAAAGCTTTCTAAGAAGCTGCAAATAACTCTGATGAAATAATACTAGAGAAAGTCACATCAGAAAAGACTCTTTACGACCAAGGAAGACTTTTTGAGTCTAACGGCTATAAAGGACAGCCTGGCAGGTAAAGCAGAAATCATATCTCAGCTAATAAGACAAACAACTTTGTCAGAAAAAGATTAGCTCATGCATAAGGAATGGAACAGATATTGCATGGAAATAATATCATAAATTTATTCAAACAATCTTTTATAAAATATGCCAAAATAAATTTGAAATAAATCACATCATAGAAGATGACAAAATTACTCAAGACATACAGCAAAATGTCGAACGACCCTCGGAGATCGTCGACCGAAGCACAGAGATCGTCGACCTATCAGACAGATAGTCGAACGATACAGATAGTCAAACTATCAAAGAAGATAGTCGAACTACCACAGCAGATAGTCGACCTATCAGAACAGATAGTCGAGCTATTAGATAGTCGATCTATCAAGACAGATAGTCGAACTACCAAAGCAAAACAGATAGTCGACCTATCAAACAGATAGTCGAACTATCAAAGAAAAACAGATAGTCGACCTATCAATAGATAGTCGAGCTATCAACCAAAACAGATAGTCGACCTATCAACAGATAGTCGAACTATCAGATAGTTGAACTATCCAAGCAGATAGTCGAACTATCAAAGAAGAGCAGATAGTCGACCTATCAACAGATAGTCAAGCTATCACAGAAAGCAGATAGTCGACCTATCAACAGATAGTCGAACTATCAGATAGTTGAACTATCCAAGCAGATAGTCGAACTATCAAAGAAGAGCAGATAGTCGACCTATCAACAGATAGTCGAGCTATCACAGAAAGCAGATAGTCGACCTATCAACAGATAGTCAAACTATCAGATAGTTGAACTATCCAAGCAGATAGTTGAACTATCAAGAAGAGCAGATAGTCGACCTATCAACAGATAGTCGAACTATTAAGGAAAACAGATAGTCGACCTATCAACAGATAGTCGAGCTATCACAGACAACAGATAGTCGACCTATCAATCAGATAGTCGAGCTATCAGGAAGACGATCGTCGATCGGCTGATCGACGATAGTCGAGCGACGTTCGACCATAGTCGAACCAGAAATTACTTAGCCAGATTTTCATCTGGACAGGCAATTCTACACAACTAGAGAATCTATCCTATCAACTAACCTTTGACCAAAGATAAATCTTGGTTCAAGAGACTAAAAGAGAAGACTGAACTCAAATCAAAACCTAGGGTACCAACAAAAATAATTTTGAAGGGAATTAAAACCCTGTACAAAGGTGGGAATGAGAGAGTGATTTTGTCTTCTCTTTCTCAAGGTACAACTGAGAAGACTTTTGTGGATTCAAAGATGTTGCCAAATCTCCCCCTGAAATGTAGAAGGATTCATACTGGGAAGCTTTGCACAGGGTGAGTAGGTCTTCAACTAAGACATGATCCAAGAGCTTTGGATAAATAATGTTTGAATGTCTTAGCAATGGTCCTGGAAGAGAAGAACAAGAAGATTCTTGATTTGTAAAAGTTGTTCTTCTTGCTTCTTCTTCAAAGCACTGACAGAATGAGAAAACTGATGAAGATCTGCTCCAGGATGTTTCTAGGAAGTTAGCAGGAACAATTTTCTGTCTTTTTCTGAGTGTCTCTCTGTCAATCTGTCTTGGCAAAAGAAAACTTAATCTCTACAGCCTTCTTATATGAGAGATGATAAGAATAATTCCCTTACTTGAATTTCAAAAACATTCCTTTTATTATTCTGCAGGAATCGAGGAGAGGAAACAACTATAATATCTGCAATAAATGATTTCCTCAACTGTCTTTGGCATATAAGTCAAAATAATAACTCTGTGAAAACCTGTAGTTAATGCTGCACTAGAAACGGCTATAAGCCTTGAAAATATTAGCATTTACTACCAGAGATTTGATTCCTTAAATAGCCTTGACAAAATAAGAACGAAATCTTCAAGACAATTGAGCAATAAGATTGTCGAACACAGAGAAATAGTCGTAAAGCTGTGATAAAAGATCGTCGAACTAAGATAAGAGATCGTCGAGCTGAGACTGGAAATCATCGATCTGAGTTTTGAGATCGTTGGGCTCAGCTTAGAGATATTAGCTCTGCGATCGTCGATCGGAGATCGATGATCTTCGAGCTGAGTTCGACGAAAGTCGAATTGATATCAGATCCAATGATTTCTTCTGAGTCTTGGTATAGAAATGAAGTCCAAAGCTGGTCTATCTTCTCTACTAAGACTAACTTAGACCTAGAATTTGACCCTGGCTATACAAGTGGGTCAAAGCACCTAGGAGTGAACCTAGCCCAAATCAAACATGGGGTTCCAACAATCTCCCCCTATTTTGGTGAGGTCACTCAACATAAAAGAAATATAAAAAACAATACAGTGCTATAGGTATCTGATATGATATTGAAATAAAAATCACTAGATATAGTATAGCATGTAGTTCACATATAATCTAGATAGAGCAAAAAAAACAAAAATAAACAATAAGGAGTTCAGAGAACTTAGGGATTATCAGAAGGAGGAGCAGAAGAGGGTTTAGAAAATATGATCTTCCTAGAAGGATCTTCTGCTTCTTTCTTTGACATCTTCATATCTTGATCTCCTAGAGAATTCTGAGAAACTGCTCTAGGCACAACTTCCTCTGGATGAAGAGTCATATACTCTGATGGATTAAATACTTTCTTGCTAACCTACAATCTGTCAAGCTCTTTCTCTCTATAAGATGACATAGTAGTGAATTGAGAGGGATCCTGACCTTCTTTTCTGGCTTTATTCATTTGAGATAGCCCAACTAATTCATTTAACCTTGCCATTCTGAAGTTGGGGTCAAGCTCAGGATCAAGAGGAGGAGAAGGAGGTCTCTCTGAACTAGCTTCCTTAACTGACTTCTGAGATGGAATTCTGAACTGAGTAGATTGAGTCTTGAAATTTGTAGCCACTGGATTTTGCTGCTTCTAACTTGAGTACAAAGATCTGGGAGGAGGAACTTCACTAAGTTTTCCTTTAGGCTTTGCAGAAGAATTAGGCCTTTGAGAAGAAGAATGTTTGTTTGAAGATCCAGCTGGGGGAGGAGGATTTGAGGATCTGTCCTGCCTATAATAGGTCTGGGTAATAGGAGTAGACCTTTGAGCTGCTAAACCAGAGGCTCCTGCTATTGGAGGGGGAGGACCTCTCCTGGACCTTTGAGGTGGAGGAGGAGGAGAATACCTTCTACTTTTCTTTCTAGCCTTCTGCTCATTTTTAGATAGCCACATCCAATGAGGCATACCTGGATAAGGTGTAATCTTCTGGAGAATGTAATAGGGAGTGTCATTCTGAGGATTTGGCTTTGAGACTTCTTTAGATGAAGCTTTCCTTTTCTTGGACACTATCCTTTTGCTGTTATCAGAATCATAATTTTCTACTTCATCATCATCAGATGATCCTTGGGGATTATCATAAAGAGCATCAATCTCTCTAATTACATCCTTTAGAGTTTCTTTATCAGCTGGAGGAGGGATAACTTCAGCAAGGGTTGCTTCAGTTTCCATAACAATATCTTGAGCAAGGATGTCATAAAGACTGGGAATGGGGCTGTCATCTATAACATAGGATGGCCAAAGAGATCTTGACATTTGGTCATCAGACTGTTCTGGTGCAGGAACTACAAAGCTTGCCTTTAGTTGTCTAACAACTATAGGACTTAGAGAGGGAGTGCAGCACACAATAGCCAAAGAGGATGGCTTCCAAATTGGAAGACAATCTAGAAATAGTGTGCAGAAAGTACTCAACAACTCAAGGATATCCACTGTGGGATTTATGCAACAATCACAAACAGTAAAAGGTTCTAGAAGAACTGTTTCTTTTGAATCTGTATCAATATCAATAACTTCTGTGTCTAGAGCCATTTGATCATCTGAAGAGACATCCTCCTGCATATCTACTGAGACTGCTGCTGCTAGAGAAATCAGAGGAGCTTCTTCATGGAATATCTCCCCCTGCCTGGCTACAGAGGCATCTATAGCCAGGCCCTCGGAAGAAGGGATAGAGGAAATGGCAGCAACTCTTTGGGTAAGAGTGATGATGGAGGCAGTTAGAGGAGCTATAGCCTGTGCTATAAGAAGCTCTAGGGAAGGAGAGATGAATTACAGAAGATCTTTGGCTATATCTTAGAAGTTTTGGTAAAGGGGTTCAGGCTCAGAGGCTGTGTAAGGAGTTTGATGTCCACAGTTTGAGCAAACTGAAAAAGCAGAGGGGAAATCTGTGTGAGTGTACTCAGGAAAAGTTGAGGATGAAGGGACAATAGAGGGAAAAGATGTTGATGGAGCATTCTCTTAGATGGGGTCAGATGGAATCTGAGATGACAAGGACTGAGAGATGATGGGGGAAGAAATGTGTTGAGAAGAGACATGAGGATCTTCAGGATGATCTTCATGAGGAGATGATGGATTATCTGTATGAGGAGATGCAAAAAGATCTGAAGGAGGAGATACAAGATGAATTGGGTCTGGGAGACCATTACTGGCATTATACAGGATTATCTGTAGAGATCTGGATATGGATGGGTGAAGTAGGAGGTGGAGATGAAGCAACTGGAGAGGATTGGGTTTGGGAGGGAACTGAGGAGGGGACAGAGGAAGGAATATTTTCTGGGATAGGGGAAGTAGCTGCATCAGCTCTTGTATCCTCAGAAGTCCTGGAGGCATTGGAAGGCCTAGGAATTGTCCTCTCCCATTTTGCAAACAAATAGGAGTCCAACCTCTTACTGGCACTGATGAATTGGGTCTGGGAGACAATCAATTCAGGAGCTTTTGCCTGGAGAAATATGGCCAAAATTCTCCCAAAGCAAACCTCTTTCTTAGAGCATTTCCTCCTAATCAATTAAAAGAATAAATCAGCCCAGTTGACTGATTTACCATTAACCAGAGCAGACATAATGGAAAACCGCTGCCTGTTAATGTTATCATGGGCGGAGTGCTTTCCCAGCAGCACTTTCCCGACAATATCATCCAAGAACTTATATTGAATAACTAAGTTCTTCTTCAGCAGCTTTGCTGGTACTTCATCAAGATGGCCCATACTTCCCAACATAGTTCTATACTCAGAACTGTCTTGATCCAAACTATCATCTCCATTCACCAAGTCAAATAGTTCAAAAATTATGGCTGGAGTAAGAATAACTTGATTTCCTGAAATAGTTCCAATAATGGTTGATTCATCTGGACATGTAGAAGAGTAGACCTATTCCTTAATTTCAGCAGTTGGTAACTTGATTCTTGTTGAAATAAACTTCCTCAGACCTTGAACTTCACAGAGCTGTAGTATCTCCTTGAATATCGGATCGCAATGGCTGAAGGAGTCGAAATCGATGTCGAACCCTGCGTTAAATTTTATTGCTGACAGGATAGATGCCGGAATCGCCATTAGAAACCTGCAAGAGAAAACACAAGATCAAGTGCAGGAGGGGAAATTGTAGAGCGCGGGATAGAGCACGACGATAAACCCTTAATATAGGTTTTTCGGAATGTGAAGAGTTGGATTCTGTCCTATGACAAATAAATAAAAATGTCTATCTCAGGTCGATGATAGATTTTTATTTAAATATTATCGTCGGTCTTAGATTGAAGAGGGAAAATAGATCGTCGATCTTAGGTCGATGATTTATCTTCTGAAGTAAAGGCGTCGATCTCTGGTCGATGATTTTTTACTTCACAGAACTGTCGTCGATCTCAGGTCGACGATTTAGCTCAAGATCAGTTCGAAGATCGTCGATCTCCGTTCGACGATTTAGGAACAGATCCAAAACCTAAGACAAAAATTAAATTAATCCCTCCCATTGATCTTTCCAAGCTGATTCATGAAGAACAGGTGCTTCTTTTCATCCAGAGGTTTGATGAAAATATCTGCTCTTTGAAAATCAATGGAGATAATGTCAAGATTAATTTTCTTTTTGTCTACATTATCTCTAATGAAATGATGTTTTATATCTATATGTTTTGTTCTAGAATGATGCACTGGATTATGTGCTATATATATAACACTTGTACTATCACAGAAAATGGTTGAATTATTTAGATTGAAACCATAATCTAAGAGTTGATTTCTTATCCACAAAATCTGTGAACAACAACAACCAGCAGCCATATATTCAGCTTCAGCAGTTGATGTTGATACAGAGGTTTGCTTCTTGCAAAACCAGGACACAAGTCTATCACCCAGAAACTGACAAGTTCCTGAAGTGCTCTTTCTGTCCACTCTACATCCAGCATAGTCAGCATCTGAAAATCCAGTCAACTCAAATGCTGACTCTGTTGGATACCAGAGTCCTAGATTAGGACAACCCTTTATATATTTTAAAATCCTTTTTATGAAAATAAAATGAGATTCTTTAGGGTTCACCTGGAACCTAGCACATAAACATGTAGCAAACATGATATCTGGTCTGCTTGCTATTAGATATAGTAGGGATCCAATAATGGCCATATACCTGGTCTGATCAATAGGTTTTCCATAGAGTTTAATACATCATTGACAACCATGGGAGTCTTCATAGGGAAGGCATCAACCATCCCAAACTTCTTAATAAGCTCATTAGCATATTTAGATTGGGAAATGAAGATTCCATCAGGAGATTGTTTCACTTGGAGACCAAGGAAATAAGATAGCTCTCCCATGCTACTCATCTCAAATTTGGAATGCATTAGATCAGAAAATATTTTGCATAATTTGGGATCAGTAAAACCAAATATAATGTCATCTACATATATTTGTACTACTAAAATTTTATCATGATGCAATTTTGTAAAAAGAGTTCTATCTACCATGCCTCTTGAAAAACCATGCTCTAAGAGAAAGCTAGCTAAGGTCTCATACCAAGCTCTTGGAGCTTGCTTTAAACCATAGTGAGCCTTATGTAATTTGAAAACAAAAGAGGGATGAATTGGAGAAACAAAACCTGGAGGTTGTTCAACATAGACCTCTTCTTTAAGTTCTCTATTTAAGAATGCACTCTTGACATCCATTTGGTAGACTTTTAATTTGAATGCAGCATAAGCAAGAAATATCCTTATAGCTTCTAGACTGGCAACAAGAGCAAATGTTTGATCATAGTCAATGCCTTCCTCTTGCCTATATCCTTGAGCAACAAGCCTAGCCTTGTTCCTCACAATCACACCTTGAGCATCAATCTTATTCCTGAAAACCCACATAGTTCCAATTACTGGATAGCCTTTAGGACTTGGAACCAAGTCCCAAACTCTACATCTTTCAAATTGATTTAGTTCCGGTGGTCGTGCGCCTCTGATCGTGCACACTATTCTTCATTTTATAAGTTCTGCCTGGGGCTAACGCACGACCACTGGTCATAGTGTGCACGACCACCGGTCGTTCACCACTGATCGTGTGTATTGATTCCAGTTTTCCTGGAGTTCTGTCTAGGATAATCGCACGACCACTGGACATAGTGCGCACGACAACCGGTTGTGCTCCACTGCTCATGCATGTTATCCCAGTCTTTCCTGAGTTCTGCCATACCAATACGCATGATCACTTGCCATAGTGCGCACAACCACTAGTTGTGCGCTCGTGATCATGCGCATTGTTATCTTCTGCTGTCTTTAAATATGTAGGTTCCGCCCTAATTCTAGGGATCACAATTTTCTCCACCGTTTTCATCTCTGAGGAGGGATTCCGTCATCCTCCTTCATCTTCCACCTTAGGGAGGTGCTCCGGGCAAGCTTTCACCGCCAAATCCAAGCCGGAGCTTCCTCTCGGCCTCCTCTTTCATCCTTGAGCTTCAAGAAGAGTTTAACCTAGGTTTCTCCATCAAGCAAGGAGAAGTTTGTTCCATCCTCCACCGACTCGTGACACGAAGAAGACGGGTCCATTGGGAGTGAGTGACAGCCTCCTCTACCTCAGACGCAGTTGAGGACTGAGCTAGGATGCGGATTGACAACCCAACGAATCCTACCGTGAATCCTCAACAAGACTTCGGATCCGGCCGGTTTCACACACTTTTCTTCTCTTGTTGTTGATAGTATAGTTGATCTCTTATATATGATGAAGTTGTACTTATTTTGATAAACATTTGTATCCAATCATGTCTATGTGATTTCATATTTATGTTATTTGCTTGAGGTGCGCCTTTATTTTCCATCCTACACCACACCGTGCCGCAATAGCAATTGCTAGTGGAGTGCGTAGCGAAGAGGTGCTCACGAACCTCATTCCGCCGTTCTCACCACCTCATCCACAAGCCTACTCGTCCATTCGCCCAGCAATTCGGTGCATAGCGGCCCGTGTAGTCTTCCATCCTGCCTGGCGAAGCGAAGTATAGTGGCATTTCATAGGAGTAGTTGTTAGTATTTTATTTTCTTCATTCACAATAATCAAAACCCCCCTTAGTTAACTTTGACCTTAGGACTTCAATCTCAAGTCCTCAAAAATTAACTCCACCTTACCGTGTTCCCTCGAGATCGATACTTGGGAAAATTCGCCCATTTTATATTACTTGTGCGACCGGTACACTTGCCGTTCAACCGCATCAAGTTTTTGGTGAAGTTGCCGGGGAACACAGTCGTGTGAGTTTTTGGAGAGGGAGATAGTAGATCGAAGCCCTTTTCCATTTGTACATTTCATGTTTATTATTTGCTTTAGTTTTTAAATTTTGTTGCTTATTTTTCTTTGTTCCTTTTCTAGTTTTAATTTTTCAGCACCAGACATTCATTTTCTTTTATTTGCTAGTGTGTAGTTAATTTTTGCTTAGAATATTTCTTGTGGTGAATTCTTTCTTGTTACACCATGTTTTCTTATATGAATATCCATTGTAGATGTTGCGGGAATTATAGGCATGAAAGTGATGAGTGCCCCAATGAAGATAGTGAGCATAATTCTCGTGGTTCAGCGTATGGAGCACCGTCCTCTTACGGTACTTCATACATCATACCCATGTCTTATGGTCACTTCTCTTCTATGCCTTCACCATTTTCTTATTCCTCTTCGGTCCCACCGGGACCGAGGAGTATTGGAAAACGGTGTTTGTGTTGTCATAACACCAACCACGTGTTGAAAGATTGTGTAGAATTTCAGCACCAGTTGGAGGAGGATGATGAACCGGCTATCCGATTCATTCCATCCACCTCTCAATCGGCTGCCCCTTTTGATTCTGATGATATATTCGCAGTACCACCTTGTCTATGGGGGACTGCTGCGAATATACCCATCAGACTTTCTACTGATCGGTGTGACGACATTGTGGTGCCGTCACTCCCTATGCATTCTTCCCCTCTTTTGTATTCACCACTAGAGGAACCCGCACACATTTTCTCTGATGTTGTTGTTCCTCCGCTTTCTTTGCAAGAATTATCTATCCCAATTTCTAGTGAGTCGGTTGATGATACCGACAATGATCTATGCTTGGATCCTACTGGGAGTGATACCGGGACCACTCCCCTATTTCTGATTATTTTAGTTTTTCTTCTCCTTTATTTCTTGATCCCCTTTCTATATCTGAGCCTGTGAGGGTTGAGTCTTCGCAGGTGCTTCAGGAGGAATTGGAGCTTTCAGCTCGAGTCATCGATGATAGTATCCTCTTTTGCGAGGAGGTTGATTCCTCCTCTGTTGAGGAAGCTCTATTGATTGCTTTCTCCTCCTGCCGTCTCCCTGTAGATGATACCTTGCTGGGCAAGGATTTATTTTGTGATAAGATGAGCGAGGACCAGCGCTCCTCCTCTTCTTATTTCCTATTTCCTCTACCTGTGTTGGGCAGATATTATTATTTAGGTAGAGGGGTAACTGTTTTATCACCGTATCGGTACCCGTTACCGCAACGGATAATTGAACAGTTACCTATGAATTTTTATTTTCATAGGCCCATTAGCTAGAAATGTATAAAATTGAATAAGTCGTGCTGGGATGACAATAACCCCAGTAGTTATCTTTCATTGCCTACATTTTTATTTTTCATGTCTATCTTAGTTTTAGTAGTTCTTTGTATTTTGTATATTTTTCTTTTATTTTTGCGGAGCTCATCCCTGCAGCTATTCATTACAAACTCGTATTGGCGGGGTTGTGATTCTTCGTTTGGCGGGCCTGCTTTAGTTTTTTCACGCATCTTCTGGTATGCTCACTGACTGAGCATTGGGTAACCTCTTCCCTTGTCTCTATCTGATTTAAATTTCTATATCATATGCTGTGTAGTTAAGTTTAAGTCTGGGGGAGAGTCATTATTTGTTACCTTTTGCACGCGCACATTTCATGTGCATACTAGAAGCGTTTATTGTTTTATTTTGATTAGTTCATTGCATCGCACACCACTGCACCCACATGAGCGCGTGCTTAGCTGTTAGCGTGCTGCGAGTTAAACTCATTTCTTTTGTATAATTTGGGAAAATTATTGTGCTGCATAGGATTTTGAGACTGAGTAAAATGTTGACTCCTGTAGTGCTCCTAGTCGAGTGCTCTCGTCTCGTGTAGAAATTCGAGTAGATTTAATTTTTCTGTATGCTTATAGTTTTATATTTTTCTATTTGTGTAAAGACTTTTTATTCTACTCAAAATTGGTGAATCCGATGTGAATCAAATGGTAGTGTAGGGATGTGTGTAGCCGTCACTAGACTCATTTTGCTCGATTCGTGAGGAAGGATCATCTTTCTCGGTGGCTAAGAACTTGCCCTAAGCTACTCTCGAAGCATTGGTGCATGGTTAGTCTAGCGTGAGCGTGATGTAAGCCATCATTTTGGCCCGATTGAGCTTTGTACCATTCCTAACGTCTTATCTTTGCTAGCCCCGTTGTTCCTACCCCTTCTTTTGATTCAGCTCCACCATTATTTCACCAAAGCCTCATAACCGATCCTAGTCGCACACCCAAGTCAAGCAATAGTGTTTTACATTTTCATGTTGGGGTGTTGATGTGGTGATATTACATGTGAATATGTGGATGTGCTCCAAAGCTTCTATTTGTTGAACTGTTTAAAGAAAAAAGATTAAAAAAAAAGTGAAAATGAAAAGTAAAAAAAAAGACGAAAAGGTTTGATTGAAAATCCTACTGGAGATGTGATTATATTTGGAGTAGGCAGTGCACACACCCATATGTTAAAAGTTAAGTTTGGTGGTGTGGTGTACCCGTATGTATTTTGGTTAGCGGATGGATTCTTTTTATGATAGCTCATTTGGGTTAGGTGCATAATCTTCCTATTTATCGTTGTTTACCTCACCGTAACCCAAGCCCATCTCTTATCCTAAAGTCCTACGGATTCACGCTTGAGTCAAACTAGTGCCGTGGAGAGAGTGTGAACTGGCAAGCATATGGTCCCCAACATTGGTGGATTCCTTTGGAGGTGATCCTGGGCCCCGGTCTTTGGCAAAGCTCATCTTAGTTGCCTGCCTACTTTCTTCCTACGCATGACAGGATGATTCACCGTGATTCCATTTTTGAGTAGTAATTAAATTTTGATACGCATTGTGAAAAGTATAACCTATTTTGCATACTTAGAAATTTCCTCTATTTATATTTTTATGCGTACGAGCATGCGACTTTGCAAGGTACTCCATATCACAATTTCTATGTTAGCTAAATCATTTTTTCTGTCTGCAAAGATTTTGTTTGCTCGGGACGCGCAAACAGGTAAGTCTGGGGGTGTGATGAGTCCTCTTTATATAATGATTTTCGAACTCATCTGGGCTAGTTTTCTCGATGATGCACTTCACTTTTAGTTCGTTATCGTATATATTTCATCTAATATTTATTTCCATAGAAAGTGCACTTTTGGCCCGTTGTTGTGTATTTTTGTTACTTTTATTGTTTGTACTCCTTTTTGTGATTGCCTGGAATGTCTACACATATCAGTATTGGTACAGGGGCCGTGTGCGTGTTCCAGGACTATTTGGAAACAAGAATACTACGCACGATCATCAGATCTAGTGCGCACGACCACTGGTCGTGCTCCTCTGATCGTGCACACTATTCTTCATTTTCAAAGTTCTACTTGGGGCTAACGCACGACCACTGGACATAGTGCGCACGACCACTGGTAGTGCCCCACTGAACGTGTGCATTGATTCCAGTTTTCCTGGAGTTCTGTCTGGGATAATCGCACAACCACTGGACATAGTGCGCACGACCATCGGTCGTGCACCACTGCTCGTACATGTTATCCCAGTCTTTCCTGAGTTTTGCCATGCCAATACGCACAATCACCGGCCATAGTACGCACGACCACTGGTCGTGTGCCCATGATCGTGCACATTGTTATCTTCTACTGTCTATAAATATGCATGTTCCACCCTAATTCCGGGGATCGCCATTTTTCTCCGCCGTTTTCGTCTCCGAGGAGGGATTCCGCCATCCTCCTTCATCTTCCACCTTAGGGAGGTTCTCCGGGCAAGATTTCACCGCCAAATCCAAGCCAGAGCTTCCTCTCGGCCTCCTCCTTCATCCTTGAGCTTCAAGAAGAGTTTAACCTAGCTATCTTAATCAAGCTAGGAGAAGTTTGTTTCATCCTCCACCGGCTCGTGACACGAAGAAGACGGGTCCATTGGGAGTGAGTGATAGCCTCCTCTATACTGGACGCAGATGAGGGCCGAGCTAGGACGTGGATTGACAACCCGACAAATCCTACCATGAATCCTCAGCAAGACTTCGGATCCGATCGATTTTGCACACTTTTCTTCTCTTGTTGTTGATAGTATAGTTGATCTCTTTTATATGATGAAGTTGTACTTATTTTGATAAACATTTGTATCCAATCATGTCTATGTTATTTCATATTTATGTTATTTGCTTGAGGTGCTCCTTTATTTTCCATCCTCCACCACACCGTGCCGCACTAGCAATTGCTAGTGGCGTGCGTAGCGAAGAAGTGCTCACGACCCTCATTCCGCCGTTCTCACCACCTCATCCGCAAGCCTACTCGTCCATTTGCCCAACGATTCGGTGCATAGTGGCTCGTGTAGTCTTCCATCCCGCCCAGCGAAGCGATGCATAGTGGCATTGCATAGGAGTAGTTGTTAGTATTTTATTTTCTTCATTCGCAACAATCAAAACCCCCTTCGTTAACTCCGACCTTAGGACTTCAATCTCAAGCCCTCCTCAAAAATTAACTCCACCTTACTGTGTTCCCTCGAGATCGATACTTGGGAAAATTGGCCCATTTTATATTACTTGTGCGACCAGTACACTTGCCGTTCAACCGCATCAGAAACCAGAAAGTTTGTCGACACTATAGATAGTAATGTGTCGAGACACATGAAAGTGTGTCGACACAAGATAACTTTAAGTGTCGAGACACTAAAGTAGGTGTCGAGACATACGGGTGTTAAGACCCTAAGGTATATGTGTCGAGAGACATAATCCTTGTGTCGACACATCTCGACAGACAACGTATCCTTGTGTCAACACTATGTATTTACCCAAAAATTCGGAATAGAATATATACAACGCGCCCTTTCGACTTCAGAGAATATTTGACTATAAAAAGGATGTGAGGGTAGAAGTCGACTACGCTTTCTTGATTTCTTAAACTTTTGATCCCTGAGTGTCGAGACCTAGAATTCCGATTAGTCGACTCTCGTCATTCCTTTCTCTCAACTATAATGGCTCCCAAGAATGGCGACAACATCTTTGAAGTCTATGAACTCATGCGCCAAGGATTCGTCTCTACGCATGAAGAAATCAGGAACGTCATTGACCTAATCAAAAAAGCAGGACTAGATTATCTGCTTTCTGAACCAACAAACATCTAGAAAAGAGAAGTATCCGAATTCTTCTATAATGCAACACTGGATTCAAGTTCAATAAAGATTAAGTCTACAGTTAATGGAGCCAAAGTTAAAATCATAAGCATGAGATTGACAAAGGTTTTACAGATACCAAGATCGAGCAGGAAGATGAAGTAGATACCACCAAGACTGCTAAAGGATTGGTGTGGTGTGGATTGGCTTCATTCACTAAGGTTGGAGGCACCCTGAACATGAAGGGTATGAATTCCCAAGGAAAATTTATATTTGAAATTTTTGGGAAGGTGCTGCTGTGTAATACAGGAGCACATGGCAGGATATCAGCTCAGATGTTTGAGCTTATGACAAGAATAATATTCAAAATCAAGACTGACTAGTGTAGAGTGGTTTTTGATAAGATAGCAGAGAGTATCCAGAAACCAAACATGGGCAGAATACTGAGTCTATACCTAATTCATGCCATTCCAAACAGCCTTAACCTCAAGCTTGACTCCAAGATTAATCACATGAGGAGGATGGATATGATAATATTGTCTAGGTGGGATAAAGTTCTATCCAAAGAGACACCTGTAGTGGTAACGAAAAAAGAGAAAAAGGAGAAGGCTGTAGTTGTGGAAGAAGATTCTTCCAATGAATCTGAAGAACAAGAAAGTTCTACCTCTAAAAGACAGGATGTTACAATGGCTGAGAAATCTCCAAGGACCTCACTTGGAAAAGTGATCAGTGTAGGGTGAGACAATCCCAGATAAGGATCCAATTGAGGGGGAGAACCTTAATAAACTGCTAGATGTTGATATGGATACAGTAAATACAACCATAATGGTAGTAGTACAAGAGCTAGATACAACTCAAAGACAAGAAGATGTTCCTGACCAAGAAATGGCTGATAGAGAAATTGTGGATTCAGTCTCCAAGGAGACTGAGGAGGAAGATTTTCTAAATACAAATATAAATATCCAGGGGGAAAACCTGCAACTCCAAAGGACCTTGTCCCTGATGCTGAAGTTAAGCAAGATGGAGCTAACTTGGAAGACATCAATATTGATAAAGAAGATCCAAGGGTTGAGGGGAAGTTACCAGATCTAGTCCCAAGTACTCAAGGTGGTGAACATCAAAAATCTGTTGAAATGGTAAGGTCTTCTGAATCAGAAGATGAAGAAGCCACTTTATTTAAGAAAAGAAAGTTAACAGAACTAAAAAAAGAGAAGCATGAGTTATAAAATGATTATTTAGTCTGAACTAACTCCTACTCCATCTATAGATTTAAGTTAAATTATAGTTCAACTTCAGATTATGCTCGACCACCAAAGGACACAACTTGAGAAATATGTAGATGAAAGTAACAAGGAGCTGCAGTTTCAACTGACTCAGGACATAAAATCTATTAGATTTGAAGTGAATCTTCTAAAGACAGACATGACAGATTTATTCCAGAGAGGAGCAAATGTTGTGGTATATATTGCAAAACAGCATCAAGAAGCAAAGAAAACTGAAGATGAAATAACTATAAAACAAGGCTATATCATGGAGAATCAAACCAGGATGAATGACAATATGATAATTATGCATGATACAACTTTGGAATAAATTAAGAAACAAATTACTATTTTGGAGACAAAGATTGCTTCAACCTCCCAGGATATTGTCACCAAACTGACAGCTCATTCAGCCTCATTGATTAAAGACATCAAGGCTTCTGACAAGGAATTGGATGACCATTTATTAAAAGTAAAGATTTCTGTAACATCAGGAATACATTATCTAGATGGTCAAGTAAGGTTTCATAAGAATGATCTGAGAGATTATATGGAAAGAGAAGTCATAAAGGGGGAGAGGGTTATGATAAAGGCTAGCTCTGAGCATGCTACTTGGATATCAAATAACATCAGAGACACTCTATTCCATCCTCCCCTATGGTATGATGGAGACCAAACTGCTGAGTCTGGTTGCCAGCCAGCATCTTTTGAGCATGCTAATCATACTAGAGTGCAATCAGACATGTACAATCCTCTTGCACAAGTTCCTTTTGAAGATATTAAATATACTATACAAACAATGTACAACCCTCCTCCACAAGTTCAAAATAAAGTATGTGAAGAAGTGGAAATGTATGATTCTGCATTGCTGAAAGAAAAAGAAGCTCAGCTATCAAAGAAAAGGTTTAGGGAACAAGCTAAAGCTATGCCAGACTTTGAACAATGGAGCCCAACTTCCAGATCAATTATCCTCACTACTTGGAAAGCAGTTAATACTAATGTCACTGACAGGGGAAAATGGTTTACAGAGCAAGAATGAGCTAAGCATTTAAAGCAGCATGAAGTCATCCAAAGATTTAGACATGATCGGAAGACAGGGAAGATTCCAGCTAATTCAGTTGAGCCCAGCAAATAATTCCCCAAGCCTTATCACTATTTTGAAAGACAAAGGATCAAGGCAGAACAGATCTCCAAATCCAAGATTGACAAAGGCAAAAAGTTAGCAGATGACAAGATGCCTGAAGTAAAAGAAATGATACAATCTAGAAAAGGCATAGTCATCAAAGAACTAGAGGATTCTTAGAATATGTTTTCTAGGCATTATGTAACTTTACTTTTAGATCAGTGTAACAAATCAAACAAATGTAATCCTTGAAAAAATTTAAATGAAAGATTTGGTTGCACTTAGTGTTATTTGTGTTATTATTATTGTGTACCTTTTATATTTTGCTCAACATTCTTTTCTCATATATTTTAATTATCATATTTCTGTATTGAAGTGTACGTATATCATTGAATTGGGGTTATTACTTCTCCAAATAGGGGGAGATTATTGGGTACATTGGACACAATGTACTTGATTTGAAGAAGCCCTTTCAACTCAATGATATACATATATTTGTATTTGAATTATATTTCAGTTTATGTATGCAGGTTGTCTATTTCATATTGATTGGACAGGTGGACACAAGAAGATGAATAGATTTTGAAGAAAAATTATCTATGTACCAAAAGCGTCGAGTGGAGTCAGCAAAGTGTTGAGAGAAGTCAGCACAGTCTACATTCAGCAACTTGCAGTGCAGTAAAATTGCTAAGTACAAAAGTGTCGACACACTTCAAATGTGTCGACACCTTTGCAGAAGCTGTGTCGAGACAAGTTAGTTGACTCGACACATAGAAGATTCAAGACACCCTGAAGACTAAGTCAGCTTACTTGACACTATAAAACTTAAAGCAGTTGTGTCGAGACAATACAGCTGTCTCGTCACAAAGAAGACAGGAAATTTTACTAAGTAAAATTGTGTCGAGACAAATCAACCGTCTCGACACAATGAAGAATTAAAGCCTAGACGTTCCGACATCAGGCATACAGTTGTGTCGAGACAATCCAACTGTCTCGACATAAGGCAGAATTAAAAGATGTCTACACTGACAACGCTTGTGTCGAGACAAGTCGACTATCTCGATACTTTCAAGTTTCAGATGAAAATTCTTCCAAGTAGAATTGTGTCGAGACTGCTAAGATGTCTCGACACAAGTGTCGAGACACTTTGCAGATATCGACACTTATGTTTCAAAAAATGTGCAGAGTCAACAAAGAAGTGTCAAGACAAGTCAGAATTGTCACATCAGCTACAGGAATAAGATATTTCAACAGAAATAGTCTAAGGGAAGATTTGAAGTATGATGTCAGATGCAGATGTCATCATTTAGTGACCAGCCATCCATGAAGGCTATAAATAGAGGGGTTGTCTACACCAACAGAAAAAAGATAGAAACGATCAAGCAAATAAAAATTCTCATTCTTATTACAATCTCGAGGAGGAGGAAGAAGACCAAGGTCTTCGAGAAAATCTCCAGATCCTTTCACCAAGTTGATCTGAATATTAAGGTGGATCTGATCTACAATTTCTTCAAGGAAATCAAGCCAATCAACATCAAGAAGATTGCAGATCTAGAGAAACAACTTTTCAGCAAGTCAATTTATCAAGAAGAAATCCATTGCTGCTGATTTGAAGAATTTGTGCTAACAGATAAGTCAGATTATAGAATTCCAGTTTTCTGAAGATTATTGTTTATTTTTTACCTCTTAATTTTGTAAGATCTCCTTGAGATCTAAGTGGGTAGGGGATTTAATCTCTGAGTTATAAGCCTAATTTATAAATGCTGAGGTAGGGTTCTTGAGGGACTTGAGGTAGGTGGTTTTGGGTGAATCACTGAGTTGTAAGCCTAAATTATAAAGGCTGAGGTAGGGTTCTTGAGGGACCCGAGGTAGGAGATTGGGAGAATCTTTGAGGTAGGACCTATTGGTCTGAGTGTAGGTTTCTTAACAGAAATTGAGACTGTAGGATCTTTGAATCTAAGTTAAAGAGGAGGAGCTATAACCTTATCTAGCACATTGCAAGTGAGGAAGAAGGGAGAAAGTGGATGTACTTTAGATAGGGGAACCACTATAAATTCTTTGTGTGTAGTGTGATGTGGATTGCTTTTACTTGTGCTGTGAACTGAGTTTTGTAACTGCTGAAATAGTTAAGTGATAAAGAATTTCTAAAGTATTTTAAAAAGTCACCTATTTACCCCCTAGGTGATTATCTACCCATATGATTATCTTTCACAGAAAGAATATTCTGATTCTCTATAATTCCATTTTGAATCAAACCTAGTTATGTTTGTTTGCTTTCTATGAAAGTTATTGTAGGAGCAGCCCTCTTGAAGAATGTTATAGTGTTGGCTCTCAGTAAATTAACCTCAAATTTTATAGATTTGATCTCAGTAGAAAGGTATTTTCTCACTTCCTTTATGGAATCATCCATAAAGTGTTCTACTTGCCTTCTTTGGTCATCCAACAAACCCTTTAGTTGTGCTAGGAAGGTGGATGACATCTGATCAGCTTGGTGTGATGTACCTTCATCACAAAAATTTTGTTGCTCTGGCCTTTCTCCTTCTCTAACAATTGAATCAGACATTTCATACTCTGAGGAATGTGCATCATCAGGTGCCAGTAGAAGTATTTTCTTTATTAAACTCAGAGGAGTCATCTGCACCACAGTACTTAGAGCAGGGAGTTCATTGTGAATCTCCCTTCAACCTCTGCAATGTCCATAGGGACATTCAGATATTCAGAGTTGTTGATTAGCTGTACTCCCTCCATTGATTCAGTAGGCTAATCATTCTCAGCAGGAACCTGATTACTCTCCTACATGAGCTGGATTTGCTCTTCCTCAGCAAGAGCATCTTCCATAACTTTCTCAAGAAGTTGCTCCCCCTCAGCTTGAGGACAAAAAAGAACAACTTCAGGACCCTCTGAAGTTTCAACAATCCTCTTTTACATATTCTTAATGAAGGTGTCCAATTCATCTTGAACAGTCAGGATAGTCTCCCCCTCAGTTTGAGCAGGTATATGGTGAATCTCCCCCTTAAGTACAACACCCATTTGAGATGTTTCCCCCTGAACATTAGCATATATGTTTTCCACTTGTTGGCCTTCTAGTGTGACCATGGCTCCTGCTTGGTTTTCTTTAGACTGAGTTCTGGCCAACTGGTCCTTTGCAGTAGGTTCAGAAGACATTGAGACTTGAGCACTCATGTCTCTCCTTGTTTCCTCAATAGAATCAGAGAGATTTAGGTCATGAGGCTCTTCTCCACTGTATTCAGATGAACTGCTCTCTGTGGTGACATCGGTAACTAGCTTTTTGAATGTCATCTCAGCAGACTGAAAGTGTGGTTGGAGAACTCTCTCCCATCTATCAAACATCCTAGTGTCCATCCTCCTCATATGATGGATCTTAATCCCTAGCCTTATAATGAGGATTCCTGGAACAGTATTGTGTAGATACAGAGACAGGATTCTGCCAAGATTGGGCTCTGGGATGCATTCTATGATTTTATCCAACAACACTTTGCCCTAGTCTGTTTTCTTTGATAGAATGATCCGGGTCATAAGTTCAAACATTTTCTTAGAAATCTTATCATGTGAACCTGTCTTACAAAGCAGCGCTTTTCCCACTACATCTGCTAGAAACTTGCCTCTGTTGTGCAATGCTTTCCTCAACACAGACCTAGTGGTATGCTTGGAGAGCCCACACCACTTCAGTGCTATCTTAATATCATCCTGAATTAAGTCAGTAACTTCATCTGACTCATTCACTTTGGGTAGATGCAAAGCTTTGCATAATCTCTTTGTAGTGATCTTGATCTTCTTTCCACCAATTGAGGATTTGATTTTGGATGAGCATGAGTCCACTTTGGAATTTGAATAGAGTTCTAAAACTTCTCTTTTCCCAATTAGGATAGGCTCGGACAGGACAAAGTTTAGGTCAGCGACCTCTAGTAAGTGCAGAACCTGCATGACTTCCTCATGAGTATCCTTGAAGACATTTCGAACCAACTCAGATCCCTCAAACAAGAAATCCATTCCCTTTGGAGCTGGGTTTATAATATAGAAAGACTCTTTCTTTCTTCCTTGATCTTTTCTTTTTCTATCTCGTCGTCTAACGGCTCTTCGAACAGTGGGACCACCTGGAGTTGGTAGCCGCAACTTATCTTTAGCATTAATTGCTGTACAACAGACAAGCGTCGCCATTTGTCGTATACTGTTCCATTCTCGCAACATTTGAATTCCTACTGACGTCATCATGACTAAGCACCTGTGGACTTAGCCAAATTTAGACAATTTTGCACACGCATTGAGTGAATACTTGTCACTCAACGCCTAAACACTTAGGCAGAATTTTGCACTACCAGGCATTGAGTGATCATTCATCACTCAACGATTATCGATAATTGTAGTCTAATTGACTAGGCGTTGAGTGAGCCTTCGTCACTCAACGCATTTGGACTAGGTTGATTTTCTCTGTATTAAGGCATTGAGTGAGCTGTCTTCACTCAACGCTTTTTACATTTGCTTGTTTTATTGAATAGGCATTGAGTGAACTGCCTTCACTCAACGCTTCTATTCTTAGAGATTTTCTATTGAATAAGCGTTGAGTGAGTTGTCTTCACTCAACGCATCTGTCCTTTGACAGATTTCCAAGTCAAAGAACACTGCGACTCTGACTGAACTGTGTTCTGTCAACGCTTTCTCTTCAGGGCGTTGAGTGAATTGCCTTCACTCAACGCTTCTAGACTTAGCCAGAATTCTTGTCAGCTTTTCTCTGCTTTGACTGTTTGAGCTTTACTCTATGCTTAAAGCCATCTGGCATTGAGTGATCTGCCTCTACTCAACACATATGGACTTAGGCAGATTTCTACCCTGTCAACATCTTGTCTTGTATCCACCTGTCATTTATTCTTAGACAACCTGTTTGAACAGTGAACAAAGAGCAACCTGCATACATAGAACTTAAAGCATGCATTAAATATAATACTATGTATACCATTGTCTTATTAGCCTTCTTCAAATCTGAGACATTGTGATCAATGGACCCAACAGAAATGCCAAATCAAACGAAGCCTCAGTCCTAAATGTATTTTGTTGGACCCAAATTAATACCTCTAATTTTTTCCCGAATTTTTTGAACCAGGGTGTGCCAAAGAACAGTTCCGTCTGGGTGTACCTGTGAATAGTTCCGCCCTTGCTCCCTCCTGAAAAAACATATCATGCCCTTAAAGTGGAGGTTCGTAGGGGTCATTTGCAAGCGTCAGGGGGTCCAAGTCCCTGAAGTCAGGACTTTCTTCTTCTGATCCCACCAACATGCACAAATCTTTGAAAACATAGACGTGGGTGGGAGAGTACGACTGCTGGTAGCAGAAGCAAAGGCCCTTGTGGAGGCAAAGCTCGAGGTGTTGCTCATGAGATAAGCGGTGAGGTCATCGGGGCACCGATTGAGGCGGGCATGGTGGAGGTTGGCCTATCAGCGAGGGCCCGGGTGAGGGCAGGTGATCCAAGTAGGCAGGAAGCGGCAGGGATTTTAGTGGCAACATCTTGGGTGGTTGTGCTGAGGAAGACAAATGGGTAGTGTAAAGTTCCTCGCTGAGACAACAAGCTTGCTCTAAGGCATGAGAAAATGTCATTGGATTGCGGATTCGATGAAGGGAGCACGAGCCGCTAGAAGAAGGTGGCGGGCTAGAGGAGGCGCTAGCAGCAATGGGAGCTTCGAAGTAGTTTTAGAAGGCGCTGGAATAGCTGAAGAAGGCACTGGACGACGACTCTGGGATCAGCGGCGCACTGGAGGCTGAAGAGGAAAGCCCGATGACGTGTATGGAGATGGTGTTCAGGTTAGGATAGTGGCACTGGAATCGTCTCTTTTATCAATTTAGAACACCGTCAGTGTGCAACATTGAGCGTGGTTCGCTGGAATCTTCAAGCCGCTGGAACCGCCGAAGAATTGGTGGTCGGGATGGAATCGTTGAGTCACCAATGTCTTTGCGTCCGACATCGAATGCAGAACGGGTGCGAGGAGGTAGTACGCGAGCGCAAGATGACACGTGGGGTATGTGCGATGATTGCGTGCGATCGGGAGGGAAAGTCGACTGGAGAGGGAAGAAGATCCAAATTAGGGTTCCATTGGAAACTCTAATTGAGCGACATGCCAGTCCAATTGATACACGAAGGTCATATCAAGATCTAAAGCCAAGAACGCGAACTTGTATTGCATGAAATTAAAGATATAATCGAGAGACAAGCTCTCGTCAAGCACTCGAAAGTTGGGTCTCCAAAGTACTCTCATCTCTTAAGAGAAAAAAATTATAATACTCAAAAGATAACTCTCACTACTCAAGGGGCTCTTTATATAGATGGAGACCCCATTAAAGGACAAGACACTACATGATAAGATACGTATCAATCAATACCTCAGCACAATCAAATCAAACCGAATTTTCTGCAATTTGGGACCAGCAAACCTACATATTGGATCATTGAAGCTTTATTTTCTGTATCACGTCATTTCTCCTCTTGACTTTTAGTTAATTTCCTTGTTACATTTGGATCATCCAGCTTCTCGCTAATAATTTATGCTTAATGCATGATAATACTTTTCACGATTGTCCATCTTTTAAAACCACAATTCACCATCCTTTTGGGCCTTCAACTTTTGAAGAACTCACCTACAAATTGACTAAGGCTCTGTTTGGGACAGCGGCTGCGGATCAGAAATCTGCTCTCTGATCCGCAGCCGCTATTATTACTGTTTGTTTTGGTAGCGTTTTAGGAATGGCGGTTCATTAAAAAACAGCGGACTGTATTTTGCCCAGCCGCTATCTCCCCCCCGCGTTTTGGCGTCTGCAAAATCACGTAATACATTGCCCCAGCCCGTCGCTCCTCATTCCTTCCCGATCCCGATCACATCGGCCCCTCTTCCACGCGATTTCCGGCGGTTCTTCTCCTCCGATCGCGATTTCTCCTCCGATCCAGGCGAGCCTTCCGATCCAGGCGATTTCTCCTCCTCTAAGCTATTTCTCCTCCTCCAAGCGATTTCTCTCCTCCTCCAGGCGATTTCTCTCCATCCGGACGATCGCCTTCCAGGCAATTTCAGCCGATCCGCCTCTTCCAGGCGACTTCCAGCAGCAGGGTCGGCCCCTACTTCCAGCATCCGGACGATCCGCCTCTTCCAGTCTCCACCCGCAGCCGCAGGATCTCCTCCTCCCGATCTGCCCTAGCCGGTTATCTCCATCTGATGGTATATTTCTTCCAATAGAATTTTTTTTTGGTGTATCTCATGATGTGTCTCATAATGTGTGTGTGTATGTGTGATTTGTTTGGGGGGTATGTGGTGTGTGTATGTGTGTACGAATGTGTGTGTGTATGTGTTATTTTTTTTGGTGAATGGTTTTATGTGTGTGTGCGTGTGTGAATAAGGGTGTGTGTGTATGTGTATATGTGAATGTGTGTGTATGTATGTTGGTGTGTGTATGTGTATGAATGTGTGTGTGTGTGTGTGTGTTATTTTTTTTGTGTATGAATGTGTGTGTGTGTTGTTTATTTTTTTGTGTGTGTATGTTTTATGTGTGTGTGTGTATGTGTGAATGAGGGTGTATGTGTATGTTTTATGTGTGTGTGTATGTTTTATTTTTTTTTGTGCATGAATGTGTGTGTGTGTGTTGTTTATTTATTTGTGTGTGTATGCTTTATGTGTGTGTGTATGTGTGAATGAGGGTGTGCTTGTGCTAATGTGTGTGTGTGTATGTGTTATTTTTTTTTGGTGAATGGTTTAATGTCTGTGTGTGTGTGCTGATGTGTGTGTGTGTAGGTGTTATTTTTTTTTGGTGAATGGTTTTATGTGTGTATGTGTGTATGAATGTGTGTGTGTTTGTTTTGTGAAAGAGTGTGTATGAATGTGTGTGTGTGTGTGTTATGTGAAAGTGTGTGTATGAATGTGTGTGTGTGTGTGTATGCTTGTGTGTTTATGTGTGTGTGTTGATGTATATGTGTGTGTGTGTGCATGATTGTGTGTGTGTGTGTGTGTGTGTGTGTGTGTGCATGATTGTGTGTGTTGATGTATGTATGTGTGTGTGCGTGTGCTTTGTCGGACGATAGATTACAGTTTCCGCATCCCCCACAAGGTATACTAATCAATATGTTTACATTCAGTCAATTAGCCCTTATTTGATAATGTTTACCGGTTTAACAGAGCAAATAATTGCAGGTAAATATTATTTGGTGGATGCTGGATACCCGTTAAAGACGGGTTATTTGAAGCCGTATCCAGAAACAAGGTATCACTTATCAGACTTTGTCCGTGGGAGTCGGCCTGTCCAAGGCAGGCACGAACATTTCAATAAGGCGCACTCATCTCTTCGTGGAGTTATCGAGCGAACGTTTGGAGTGTGGAAAAAAAAGTGGCACATTTTAAGCAAAATGCCGCAGTACACCTTCAAGAAACAACGCTCCATTGTCCTTGCAACAATGGCCTTACATAACTTCATTCGGAGACATCCATCTCGCTAGGACCCTGAGTTTAATGCTTGTGATGCTGATGAGTCTTCTTTCATTCCCTCAGAGGATCGACAAACTGCGGCAGAGAATGATATTGAAGGCGATATGTATGATGCTGCTGGAGCAGAACATATGTCTATAGTACGAGATATCATTGCCGAAGAAATATACAATGCGCGCAGGTGATCGGAAGGCGAAATATATGATGCTACTGGATTGGATGTTCTCAAGAGTCGCTGCATGTTGGAAGAATATTTATCCTACTTTCTAGAACTATGTAATAAAAGACTAATGGTATGTGTTATTTTGAAATTTTTAGTTTTTTAAAAAACAGCTTCCAAAAGTTGTTTCTCCAAACAGCCAAAATTTGCGCATCCAAACAGTCTGTAGCTTTTCAAAGAGCAGTTCTGCAAATAACAACCAAACAGACTGCAGCTTTTCAAAACAGCTCCCCAGAGATCTATTTTAAAACAGCTCTATCTGGACAGCAGCTTTTCAATCCGCCAGAGCTAACCCAAACAGACTCTAAATTAACTCAAACCTCTAGTATTCTAGCTTATCGAGATTATTACCAGTTTTTGTCATTAAGGCTGCGTTTGGCATGGCTTATCGCGACTTATTTGCTCCTTTGGACAAAAATGTCATTGTCATGTCAAAATCTTATGTCTCATGCAAACTAGTTTCTTTTTTGTAACATTTGTGAGACCAAACATACATTCTATGACAATGACGTTTTTGTCCAATCACACTGGAGCCAATAAGCTATGATAAGCTGCGTCAAACACAGCCTTAAATCTTTTTACATTTGCATCGGCATGGCGATAGTTTGTCTTGCCACAGCCAGTGCTCAAATCTTCATATTACTCTACATAAATTCAAATTTACTATATTTTTATCGGTTTACAAGATGTTGAAATCGCCTTTAAATTTAATTGGTTAGAAACTCTCGGACCAATTATGACCTATTATCTAGGGCTGATATCGAGTCGAGTTCGAGCGATTTTGGCTCGGCTCGAAATCGAAATTTTCGACTCAAACTCGGCTCGAAATCGACTCAAAATCGAAATTGATTTCGAGTCGAGCCGGCTCGACTCGAAATGGCTCGACTCCGAGTCGGCTCGAAATCGAATCGAGCCGTCTCGAAATCGATCGAGCCGGCTCGAAATCGATCGAGCCGGCTCGAAATCGATCGAGCCGGCTCGAAATCGAATCGAGCCGGCTCGAAATCGAATCGAGCCGGCTCGAAATTTTGCAATTTTTCGTTTTATTCCTAATTTGCTCAAAATAAAATTGGTCAACCTATAAATTTAGCAAATAACACTTAAATCCTTCATTCTTTTTATTTATGTTTAAATTTTGTTATTTTTAATCTTAAAATAAGAATATAGTAACAAATACATAATTTTTTAAATTAATTCGAGTTGATTCGAATCATATTTCGAGCGATTCAGGGTTGGCTCGAAATCGACTCGAAATCAGATTCGAGTCAAATTGAATCGACTCAAATTGAGTCGAATTAATTTTAACTGATTCCGAGTCGGCTCAATTTTCGAACGATTTTCGAGCGATTTTCGAGCGATTTTCGAGTTTCGAATAATATGCTCAGCCCTACTATTATCATGAATAACAAAAGTACTTTACTAAAAACAATCAGCAAATTTGCACTCATGGGTTAACTAATTTTAATTCTTTTGTCATTTCTCAACCACAACTTTCAAAATTACTTTTCCAACAAGTTGTGAGTAATGTTGTTTTATGCTTTATTTTCTCATATTTACCTGATATTAGGTCAGAATGGCGACAACGGATCCATATAGCAGCAGACCCTACTATAGTGGGATAAAGACTTGAGTGTTGTTGTTTACCTGATAATTGCCCACCTACTTTCATTAAACCCATACTGGAATTTAATACAAATCTTTTAACAGAATATGAACCACTCTTTCAACAACGCACAAACCTCCCACCTCAACGTGCATATGACCATAAAATTTCACTAACTCTTCCATCTTCCGTATCTAAAGTTACTACGTATCCATACCCCACACATTTACAAAAACAAAATTAAATAGCTTATTTCCAAATTACCGATTAAAGGGCTAATTAGAACCAATACATCTACATTTATTTCCCTTTTATTATTAGCACGCAAAAAAAGGTTCATTGCATTTATATGTCGATTATAGATTTTTAAACAACCTGACTACTAAAAATTCTTTCATTAGGCACACGAATGATGAACTTATAAATGAACTTCACAGAGCTTTGATTTTTTCTTTACTACATCTTCAATCTGGTTATCACCATGTTAGAATGTCTGATGATGATATTCATAAAATCGTTTTTCGCTATCAACATGGCTATATGAATTTATTGTATTATCATTTGACCTAATAAATGCACCAATCACTTTTCATGCTACAACAAACTCTTCAACATTTTTATGCAAATTTGTGATTATTTGTTTCAATAATATTTTAATTTACAGTTCTGATTATCAGACACATTTATAGCATTGTCTTTGATGTATTATTTATTAACCAATCATTCGTCAAGAAATAAAAACGTTCTTTTACGGTCCCTTCAATAGAATGTCTTGGTCACATTCTGGCCTAAGATGTAATGGAATCAAATCAAGACAAAGTAAAGTCCATTCAATATTCCTCAATCTCTAACATAGTTAAGCAACTCCTATCCGGCTATCATTTTTGGGTTTGTCAGGCTATTACTGTCATTTTATAACAAGTTATGCTACAATCTCCACCCTGCTCAACGATCATTTGGCTAAAGTTCAAATGCACAACGGCAACAACGACTCATTTCACCAACCTAAAATATGTCATGGCCTCCACACACCCGTGTTAGCACTTCTGAGCTTCAAAATACAATTTACCATTGAAATAGATGGCACAGAATATCGGAAGGATGTCGTTCTCTCCCAAAATAGCCAACCTATTGCCTTCTACAACAAGAAACTCATGCCACGTAAATAAGCGAAATCTATATATGCATGATGTAAGACCCCCTTTTTTTTTTCTTTTTCAACCACCGGGGTCTTAGCCCAGAATTGCCGCTTTGCGGTGGCATCGACTCACGGGAAGGCAACCACTACAAAACGCCAATTCTGCCGGCCCTTTTCGATCACAAGAGAGAGAAGCATTTATACAAAAATGTAAACAAGTCCACAGAAACATGTAAATAAAAGTGAAATCATAACCAGTCCATCAATAGTAATAATAGGAAAATAGATAAATGGGCTCGAGCCCAGTACATCAGAGTCCTCACTACAAGTCACTCATCGCGGAAGCTAAGAAAATACTAATCACTCACGGAGCTGGTCGCAGGTGCACCGGTGCTAGACTGTCCCACCTCCATGCGCACCGTACTCCGCTGGTGCTGGTCCCTGTCTCCCATCCGGAGCTCCTGTAATGTTTGGTTTGAAAACCATTAGTCATAAAGACTAAGCCCTATCATCCCCTACCCCTCCCACCACGGCTCCTAAGCACCGGGCGGAGAGGAGGAAAGGGAAGCTACAAAAGTGGAGAATAATCAAGCAGGTGACGGTGGACCTAACTAGCAAGTTATAACAGGTGAACAGTGTAAATGTTGTAATAGGTAGAGCAATTAATAAGTAGCAAATTGTATAAAAAGGCAGCTAGAGAATAGTAAGTAAACAAACAAGTAAGTAAATATGTAACCTTAACTTATATGAATACCCATACAAACTTATAAGTTAAGGGATCTTCTGCAAGGCTCCCATCGTATAAAAAGTCTCATACCGATTTATACGTTGGGGTGTCGGTTGTATGCAATTATGAGTGTAGTGATATGCTATGCCATGATTCATGCAAGTGCAACACACGCACACGACTCTATGCGCACAGACCTTAGTTCCCCCTGTTCGGGCAGCTAGCTTCACTCCCAGGAACCTCCGTAGTGGCAAACGGAGACAGTGGGTCGGGCCCCCCACTCCTAGGCGGGCATCCACACTACCAGGCCTAGCCCTTCCGTACGCCCCTAGAAGAACACAACCTAGAGTATCCGCGTACTACTGCTGGCTGTACCCACCAAACTTTCTTTGGCTAAGTGTCCCACACCGCCGAGTCAGCGTACCGATGCCGGTGTGAACGACAATCAGATACCGAAGACCCACCACTTTTATTCTGTACTCCAACCCTCGAGCCCTCGGCCCCCCAGACAGTCCGTCCGTGCATCTACCTTCAGAGCTACTGTCTGAATGGCAACCAATCCTATAATTCTACTTTCCTAGCTATCGGGGAGTGTAAATGTGCAACCCTAGTAATACTAGTTGCTCTTTTAATTCATTATTCCTATAGTTTACGTTAGCCCAGGACTGCCCCCGGTATACCCCGTGAAGGGCTCTCAAAGGGCACTAGGAACCAAGACGGCGACATTACGGCCCGAAGTTCCCTTTCGCAAGGCACTTAATATTATTGGTTGATCTCCCTTAACCCGATCCTCTTTTAGTTACTTTAGTTCTAACCTAGAGTATTAAAACTCTTCCTCTTCTTCCCGGGATGGACGATCTTTCGTCGTTCCCATACTCCCTTATCCTTGACCAGTCTCACACTCTACTTGTCCTGACTTCCAATGATGAACTCAATCTTAACTTACCCTACCAACCTTCAATTATCAAAATTCCGTGGTTTTACTATATGCAGACCATCCTAAGCTATATGAGGTACACAAGGGGAGGTATACCAAATTATCTTCCAAATCTCCCATAATATTTACTGGAGGTCTACCATATCATAATTTGTCTAAATCCAGAAACTTATAATTTTTCTAATTAATCTGATATTTATTTAATTTTCCCAAAGGATGGGCCATGGGTCATTTTAAACATGAACTACATGATCCTCTTAAGTAAAGGCTACTAAAACATCATGATCATTAAATAACAGCAAGATAACCTCAAATACAAATTCCCAGAATTTTACAGAAAGTTTTTAGCCTCTAAATTATTTATCCAGTATAATCATGTTAATTCTACATAATGAAGGAAGTACTGAAATTATTCATCGAAAAATTATAGAAAAATTACTAATCCGTAGCATGACATATAAAAGGTCTTTGTGCAAAGAATCATAATTTTTCTAGCTTGTTAAACACCACTAAAGATTTAATCAAATAATCAAGGTGAAACATACTTAATGAAGCAAGCCTTAGAATTAAACTTCCAAAAATCCCATAAAAATTCACAGAGATTTAAAACCATAATAAACGTTCTCTGTCTAAATTTCATCAATTTCCAGGAAGTGTGTGTTCCATAATAAATTTCTAAGCAAATCATACAAGCTACTAAATCGTTAATGAAGTACCCAAAATAATAATCTTAAAATTCATAGTAAAATATCCAGAGCTTGTACCATCCCTATAATTCACTCTACCCAAATCTCAACACTTTTCAATGTGATTTAGTGTCATTTCCTATCTCTACAAGTTTTGCACCCTAATCTAGGGTTAGATTTTTAGGTATCCCAACGGTCTCCAAATCTACTAAGATTTCATCCAGAGAACTATATTGGCCCTATGGTTCTCTTCACCCAATTTCGGGTCAATCCAAGGTCATTTGACCACATGACCTTCACAAACCACCAAGATCCATCCTTAGGGTTTGACCTTGGTTCTTAGGGCAAACTTAACCCGATCCACCTCAAACTCTATGAGGGGGGGGGGGGGGGGCTAGAGAATATTACTAGCCAGTGATAAAAATCTCAGCCTCTGTTGAGGTGATCTGACCACTTAAATCTCAAAAGTGCACTTTTAACCTAAGACCCCTAATTAGGGCAAAACTTAGGGTTGATCATTTCTAATCCAAACCATCTCCAAATGAGATGAAAAATTATACAGAACCTTATGGTGAACCCAGGGACCACTCTCCAAAATTTGGGAGGGTTTGGAAATTATTTAACCATCTAATTAAATTAAACTAGGATTATTGAATTTTTCTCAAAACTATAGAAAAATATTTCCCAAAAATTCTCATTTTTGGATAGCACCTAGATATAGGTAAGATTAGGCCACACCCCAAATTTCAAGTCATTTTGATGACTGGTTTAGAGTGGGGAATTTTTCTAAGGTTCAGACAGCCCTCTGGATAGACCTCACCAAAAAGGGTTCTGTGGTCTAACCAGGATTCGAAATTGAGTGAAATCAATTTTAAATTAAGCTAGACTTCAAGGGCTACATTTTCTATGTTGACCACTTTTCCTGTAGGAGCCTCTAGATATTTTTACCAAATTATTTAAAGTGACAGATATTTTCATTCAGAAATTACTTCACAAATAAAATCTAATTAAATGACACTGTTCATCTTCTTCTACAGCCCGAAACAGAGCCCTGAAAACCTAATTTCCTGTAGCTTTTCCAAGCTATTTCCCGGTCATCCAGCCATATCCCTGGCCGGCCACCACCACCACCACCTCTGTTGAGGTGAGGGCTATCGTCGGGCGGCGGCGCGGCCGCCGGAGAGGCGGTTTCCGGCGAACCCGCCACCATGAAATTTTCGGAAAACCACGAATACGCTCACCCGATCTGGCTCTTTTGAGCCCGATATCTCTCCTAACGATTTCTAAGATCTATCCGCAAAAGAAGAGGGAGAGGAGGACCTTGTTCGCGGGTTGAATGCGTGCAGAGCGTCGGGAAGCCATTGGCGCGGTGGTGGCATCGCCGGAAGTTCTTCAACAGCAAGGAGGAAAATCTGAAACAGTTTGAGGGAGAGTGTAACCTTTTCCTCTTGCTCTTAGAAGTCTTTTATAGATCAGCAAGTGGGGAGGGGAAGGGATGAAACGTCCGCGGCCATTAATAATTCCCTTAATGACGTTTCGGTTATGACGAATGACAGTTGAAACATTGGAGATGAAGAGGTGCTCGCCAGGTGGCGATTTCCTATTGGACCAATATTTCCTTAATTATTTAAATAATTAAAGTAGGAAACGGCCCATAAATACCCTTGGTTTTCATTCCCATAATCAGAATTTATTATGGCGTCGGTTACGGAAATTTCCAGTCTGGCTGTCGTTTCGGCCTTGGTCACGGGCGTGACACATAGGTCACGGGCGTGACAGGCCCGGTTAGCCAATTCTGGGTTCGACGATCGTCGAACTAAGATCGACGATCGTCGAAGGGTGGTCACGGGTGTGACACCCGGGTCACGGGCGTGACTGGCCCGTGTGGCCAAATTCTGGGTCGACGATCATCGAATTGGGATCGACGATCGTCAAGCGTGGTCACGCCCTATATCACGGGCATGACATTGAGGGTCACGGGCGTGACATGCCTGGTGACTAATTCTGGGTCGACGACCGTCGAACTGAAATTGACGATCGTTGAACGTGGTCACGCCCTATGTCACGGGCGTGTCATTGTGGGTCACGGGCGTGACATGCCCGTGTGGCCAATTCCTGGCCGACGACCGTCGAACTGAAATCGACGATCGTCGAAGGTGGTCACGCCCTATGTCACGGGCGTGACATTGCGGGTCACGGGCGTGACAGGCCATGAGGCAAATTCCGCGCCCGACGATCGTCTAAGTGAAATCGATGATCGTCGAAGGAGTCACGCCCCCAGGTCACGGGCGTGACGGGTCGGTCACGGGCGTGACCAACCCGTGACCCGAATTCTTGGTCGCTTTATTTCGATTTCTGGGCTCCCCAGGGTTCTACCACAACCAACCGACTCCTAGGGGTCTAGCCGGAAATGGGATGTTACAAATCCCAATAAACAAAACAAAGATTTCGTCCCCGAAATTAAGGTTAAGCCTACGGGACTCTAATCAGGAAAAGAAGCTTGTAACATCCCATGAGAATTAAAGAAATTACATCTCTACGTTATGTTCGCTTTATGCGGTTTCGAGTCTAAGAATAATTCGCCCACCTAACTAGGTATATTCACCCCAATAAACAAAAGATTAGCCCCTATTCTTGAAATTTCAGTCCCATTGGTTTAAAACAGGAAGGCAAATTGATTGTCCAGAGGGGTTGTGAGGTATAACTGACGAAAAAGTTCCGGGTATTTTTGCCGCATCAAGTCCTGTGGCTCCCATGTATGCTCCTCCTGCCTATGATTGTTCCACAGAACCTTGACCAACGGAACCTTCTTCCGTCGCAAGACACGCACTGCCGTGTCGTCAATCCTGATAGGCTCCAAGTTGACTGACCGATCCGAGGCCACCGGGCCATCTGCCGAGGAAATCAGCTGCTTAGGGCGTAGCAGAGCCCTCCGAAGTGAGGAGACGTGGAAGACGTCATGCAATCCCGCTAACTCCGGCAGTAGCTCCAGTCTATAGGCTAAGGGGCCGATCCGCTCCAGGATCCTATAGGGCCCCATATATCTCGGACTGAGCTTCTTCCGCCCGCGAACCCGCGAGACTCCGTGCATCGGCCGTATCTTCAAGAAAACCCGGTCTCCTACCTGGAACTCTACTTGGCGATGCCTCGCATCGTAGTATTTCGCCTGTCTGCTCTGGGCTTCCAACAACCTGTCTCGGATCAATCTAATCTGAGCATCTGTATCTCCCACAAACTCCGAGCCTAGTGCCTGCGGATCCTCATCCTGAACCCATGATAGTGGGGTTCTGCACCTCCTTCCGTACAACGCTTCGTATGGAGCCATGCCTATGCTGGACTGATGAGCGTTGTTGTACGAAAACTCGACCAGTGGCAGCAATCTCTCCCAAGGCTCGCCACGGTCCAAAATACATAGTCGCAATAGATCCTCCCGTGTACGGTTAGTGCGCTCTGTCTGTCCGTCGGTCTGAGGGTGAAAAGTTGTGCTGAATGTCAAATGAGAACCCAGATGGGCCTGGACTGACCTCCATTCCCTGGATGTAAACCGCCCATCCCGATCCGAAACGATAGTCTTGGGCACCCCATGATAACGCACAAACTGCTCAATGAACCTCCGTACTAATACACTGACTGGTGCGCCCTTTGCCACTGGAATGAATCTGGCCACCTTTGTTAGCCTGTCCACTATCACCCAGATCGAGTCATTCCCCGCACGGGATCGAGGTAGCCCATGTATGAAGTCCATGGCTATATCCTCAAACTTCTATTCCGGCACCGGAAGCGGCTGCAGCAAACCTGCCGGGTTCCTACACTCCGCCTTCACGAGCTGGCAGGCCTCGCAATGCGTCACAAAATACGTAATATCTTTCTTCATACCCGGCCAGTACATCGTCCTCTTTAAATCCTTTACCATCTTGGTGATCCCCGGGTGTACTGAATATCGGCTGCAATGAGCTTCCGTCAAAATATCCTCCCGGATCCGTCCTCCTGCTGGTATGTAGACTCTGCCTCGGAAACACAGGAGCCCATCCCTCAAAGAGTAATCTCCCGTCGTGCCTTCCTCCAAGGCTCGGAATATCGGCTCAGCTCTCTCATCCAGCATCTGCCCATCTCTGATGCGGTCCCGAATGTCATCAGCAGTAGCCATCGACCCCAGGTACTCCATGTACAGCTCCGGGTCATCCTCAGACACTAGCGAAATTTGCATCTCCTCGAATGATCTAATCAACTCCAAGGCCATCAGCTGCGGGCCTACTCCTGTCGTACTCGCTCTCCGGCTCAGAGCATCTGCGACCACGTTCGCATTCCCTGGATGGTAGTGCATGGTATACTGGTAGTCCGACAGAAACTCCACCCAGCGTCTCTGTCTGATGTTTAACTCCTTCTGGGTGTCGACGTACTTCAGATTCTTGTGGTCGGAGAAGATATCATAATGTACTCCGTAGAGATAGTGTCGCCAGATCTTAAGAGCAAAAATGACTGCCCCCATCTCCAAATCGTGCACGGGGTAGTTCTGCTCGTACTGCTTCAACTGACGGGAGGCATAGGCTATTACGTGCCCATTCTGCATAAGGACGGCACCCATCCCCTGATAGAAAGCATCTGTATATACCTGGAATCCCTCCTTCCCTGATGGAAGAGCAAGGATGGGGGCCGAGGTGAGACGATCCTTCAGCTCCTGAAAGGCAGATTCGCATCGAGGCGTCCATATAAAAGGGGACTCCTTCTTCGTCAGAGACGTAAGAGAGAGGGGAATCTGAGAGAACCCCTCGACGAACTTCCGGTAGTAACCAGCAAGTCCCAAGAAGCTTCGAACATCCGTGGCCGACTTTAGCGATGGCCAATCCCGTACTGCGTGGATCTTTGCAGGATCCACTGCCAGACCCGCTCCACTGATGACATGGCCCAGAAAGGCCACCTCCTTTAGCCAGAACTGGCACTTGCTGTACTTGGCATACATCTCATGCTCACGCAGCTTCCCCAAGGTCAAGGCCAGATGTCTCGCGTGCTCCTCCTCCGTCCTTGAATAGATGAGAATGTCGTCGATGAATACAATGACAAAGACGTCCAGATACTCCTCGAACACCCGATTCATCAAAGTCATGAATGCGGAGGGTGCATTCGTGAGCTCGAACGGCATCACGGTAAACTCGTACAAGCCATATCTGCTGCTGAAGGCCGTCTTCGGGATGTCCTCCTCCCGAATACGAAGCTGGTAGTACCCTGACCTCAGATCCAGCTTTGAGAACCAATGGGCTCCCTCCAGCTGGTCAAAAAGCTCGTCTATCCGTGGTAAGGGATAAGTATTCCGGACTGTCAACCTGTTCAGAGCCCGGTAATCGATGCACAGTCGAAGGGTCCTGTCCTTCTTCTTAACGAACAGCACCGGAGCTCCCCACGATGAAGAGCTAGGCCGAATGAACCCGGCCTCCACTAACTCTTGAAGCTGGCTTCGGAATTCCACCAACTCCTTTGGGGCCATTCGATAGGGAGCTCTGGATACCGGCTTAGCCCCCGGTACGAGCTGAATCTGAAAGTCCTTCTCTCGGTGCGGGGGTAACCCTGGTAGCTTCTCTGGAAACACGTCGGCGAAGTCCCGCACTACCGGAATATCTGCAATGGAATCCTTGGCTAAGACCGCCTCAAAGAGGACCTGATAAACCTCTTCCCCCTGCAGGTGGGCCTTAACGGCCTGCACAGACGATAGTAAAGTACGGGGTGCTGATATAATACCTTCGATAATAATGAAGGAGTCGCCGTGCCTCACGGTGATCCTCTTCGCCACGCAATCGATCTGGGCATGGTTCCAATGAAGCCAAGTCATGCCCAGGATCAGATCGTAATCTGGCATCCTCAGAACCGTCGCTGGTGCCTCAAACGCCTTTCCGCCGATCCTTGCTTCCATATTACAATGAGCAGAGGTCAATATCTCTGACCCGTCGGGTAGGCGCACCCTCATCATCTTCCCGGTGAACGGCTCCACTCCGGCCAGTCCTTTCACGAAATCCTCCGACACGAATGATTGCGACGCACCAGTGTCGAAGAGGGTGTGAGCGGGCTTGCCGCTCACGAATACTATGCCTGGGGTAATTAAATGTCTTAGTATTCTTATTGTAGTTTATCTTCTCTCAATTTCTAACCAGGTTATGTTTAAAATAGTAGTTTATATGAAGAAAATCTGAAAAGTACTGCCATACCTGTGATAACCTGCTCCGGGTTTCGGGGCTGTGTCAGGTCTAGAGCATACACCTGCTCTCTCTCTGGCCTACGACCTCGATCCTGAAATCCTCGTCCTCGGTCCTGTCCTCGTCCGCCAAACTGTCGGGGAGGTGGAGCGCCCTGATGTGCTGGTGGGGGTGCTCGCCTCACAGGGCAGTTCCTCTTGATATGCCCCGGCTGGTTGCACTGATAGCATACCGGTGGCTGCTCTGCTGTCCTGGGCATTTCCAGCATCTGTATAGGCTGGGGAGCCCATACCCCCTGACTCCTCTGCTCCTGCCCAAACTCTTGACGAGGCTGATCCCCGTTCCTTCTCTCTCCAATAACCTGGCCTCGAGGACGGTCTCTACGTCCTCCAATCACTGTATCATCAACCGGTCTCTTCCGGCTCCTCACTGTAAGCTGATCCGCCTCTCTCTTCTTAGCCATCTCCAGAATCCTGGCTAGACTCCCCTCTGAGACGAAAAGGAGGGCCTGCCTCATGTCATGTTGCAGCCCCTTATAAAACCTCCGGGCATAGCCAGCATCGTCTAACTGGTAAGCGTCCGCATAACGGGCCAGGTGAGTGAACTCCTGATAGTACTCCACCACAGTCCTGTTCCCCTGCCTCAACCGCAGGAACCTATCCTCCAGGTCATCTCTCGCCGACTAAGGTACAAAATGTCCCAAGAGCGCTGCTCTGAACTCCTCCCAAGTAATATCAGCACAGTCCATCCCTACAAAGGTGGTGTCCAGCTGAGATTTCCACCATCTCTTTCCGTGTGACTCTAAGCAGGAGACTGCCAAAGCGACTGCCTCCTCCGTGGGGCATCGAATCCCTGCCAGCATCTCGTAAATAGTGTCCAATCACTCCTCTGTACGTACTGCAGACTCCGTCCCCTGGTAGGATGGAGGGGAAAGTCCCCGAAAGACAGTCATCCAATTGGCCCCGGGGTTTGGCTGTGGGGCCGGGGATGGCTGGGCTCTGAAGGCCTCCAGGATGGCCGTCAGTGTTTGCCCCATCTCCATCTGCTGGAACGGAACTGGTGCTGGCCGAGTCGGGACCACATTCGGAGCCTGAGGTGTCCCCTGCTGCGATGTAGGGTTTGTCGCAGGCTACAAGTAAAAATTCCATTTGTTAGAGAGCGAATGAATGGGATTTAAGAAGAGTTAGGATGGACTTTCACATGTGATTTCCCTCATGGGCACACCACTGCTTCCGCTGCTAGTTTGTCCGCAAACTAAGCTCGCACGGGGGTGGCCCAAGGTTTTTGTGGACTACTTCTCTTTCGATCGAGGTCTCCTCTGATACCACTTGTAAGACCCCCCCTTTTTTTTTCTTTTTCAACCACCGGGGTCTTAGCCCAGAATTGCCGCTTTGCGGTGGCATCGACTCACGGGAAGGCAACCACTACAAAACGCCAATTCTGCCGGCCCTTTTCGATCACAAGAGAGAGAAGCATTTATATAAAAATGTAAACAAGTCCACAGAAACATGTAAATAAAAGTGAAATCATAACCAGTCCATCAATAGTAATAATAGGAAAATAGATAAATGGGCTCGAGCCCAGTACATCAGAGTCCTCACTACAAGTCACTCATCGCGGAAGCTAAGAAAATACTAATCACTCACGGAGCTGGTCGCAGGTGCACCAGTGCTAGACTGTCCCACCTCCATGCGCACCGTACTCCGCTGGTGCTGGTCCCTGTCTCCCATCCAGAGCTCCTGTAATGTTTGGTTCGAAAACCATTAGTCATAAAGACTAAGCCCTATCATCCCCTACCCCTCCCACCACGGCTCCTAAGCACCGGGCGGAGAGGAGGAAAGGGAAGCTACAAAAGTGGAGAATAATCAAGCAGGTGACGGTGGACCTAACTAGCAAGTTATAACAGGTGAACAGTGTAAATGTTGTAATAGGTAGAGCAATTAATAAGTAGCAAATTGTATAAAAAGGCAGCTAGAGAATAGTAAGTAAACAAACAAGTAAGTAAATATGTAACCTTAACTTATTTGAATGCCCATACAAACTTATAAGTTAAGGGATCTTCTGCAAGGCTCCCATCGTATAAAAAGTCCCATACCGATTTATACGTTGGGGTGTCGGTTGTATGCAATTATGAGTGTAGTGATATGCTATGCCATGATTCATGCAAGTGCAACACACGCACACGACTCTATGCGCACAGACCTTAGTTCCCCCTGTTCGGGCAGCTAGCTTCACTCCCAGGAACCTCCGTAGTGGCAAACGGAGACAGTGGGTCGGCCCCCCCACTCCTAGGCGGGCATCCACACTACCAGGCCTAGCCCTTCCGTACGCCCCTAGAAGAACACAACCTAGAGTATCCGCGTACAACTGCTGGCTGTACCCACCAGACTTTCTTTGGCTAAGTGTCCCACACCGCCGAGTCAGCGTACCAATGCCGGTGTGAACGACAATCAGATACCGAAGACCCACCACCTTTATTCTGTACTCCAACCCTCGAGCCCTCGGCCCCCCGGACAGTCCGTCCGTGCATCTACCTTCAGAGCTACTGTCTGAATGGCAACAAATCCTATAATTCTACTTTCCTAGCTATCGGGGAGTGTAAATGTGCAACCCCAGTAATACTAGTTGCTCTTTTAATTCATTATTCCTATAGTTTACGTTAGCCCAGGACTGCCCCCGGTATACCCCGTGAAGGGCTCTCAAGGTGCACTAGGAACCAAGACGGCGGCATTACAGCCTGAAGTTCCCTTTCGCAAGGTACTTAATATTATTGGTTGATCTCCCTTAACCCGATCCTCTTTTAGTTACTTTAGTTTTAACCCTAGAGTATTAAAACTCTTCCTCTTCTTCCCGGGATGGACGATCTTTCGTCGTTCACATACTCCCTTATCCTTGACCAGTCTCACACTCTACTTGTCCTGACTTCCAATGATGAACTCAATCTTAACTTACCCTACCAACCTTCAATTATCAAAATTCCGTGGTTTTACTATATGCAGACCATCCTAAGCTATATGAGGTACACAAGGGGAGGTACACCAAATTATCTTCCAAATCTCCTATAATATTTACTGGAGGTCTACCATATCATAATTTGTCTAAATCCAGAAACTTATAATTTTCCTAATTAATCTGATATTTATTTAATTTTCCCAAAGAACGGGCCATGGGTCATTTTAAACATGAACTACATGATCCTCCTAAGTAAAGGCTACTCAAAAATAATGATTATTAAATAACAGCAAAATAACCTCAAATACAAATTCCCAGAATTTTACAGAAAGTTTTTAGCCTCTAAATTATTTATCCAGTATAATCACGTTAATTCTATGTAATGAAGGAAGTACTGAAATTATTCATCGAAAAATTATAGAAAAATTACTAATCAGTAGCATGACATATAAAAGGTCTTTGTGCAAAGAATCATAATTTTTCTAGCTTGCTAAATACCACTAAAGATTTAATCAAATAATCAAGGTGAAACATACTTAATGAAGCAAGCCTTAAAATTAAACTTCCAAAAATCCCATAAAAATTCACAGAGATTTAAAACCATAATAAATGTTTTCTGTTTAAATTTCATCAATTTCCAGGAAGTGTGTGTTCCATAATAAATTTCTAAGCAAATCATACAAGCTACTAAATCGTTAATGAAGTACCCAAAATAATAATCTTAAAATTCATAGTAAAATATCCAGAGCTTGTACCATCCTTATAATTCACTCTACCCAAATCTCAACACTTTTCAATGTGATTTAGTGTCATTTCCTATCTCTACAAGTTTTGCACCCTAATCTAGGGTTAGATTTTTAGGTATCCCAACGGTCTCCAAATCTACTAAGATTTCATCCAGAGAACTATATTGGCCCTATGGTTCTCTTCACCCAATTTCGGGTCAATCCAAGGTCATTTGACCACATGACCTTCACAAACCACCAAGATCCATCCTTAGGGTTTGGCCTTGGTTCTTAGGGCAAACTTACCCCGATCCACCTCAAACTCTATGAGGGGGGGGGGGGGGGCTAGAGAATATTACTAGCCAGTGGTAAAAATCTCAGCCTCTGTTGAGGTGATCTGACCACTTAAATCTCAAAAGTGCACTTTTAACCTAAGACCCCTTATTAGGGCAAAACTTAGGGTTGATCATTTCTAATCCAAACCTTCTCCAAATGAGATGAAAAATTATACAGAACCTTATGGTGAACCCAGGGACCACTCTCCAAAATTTGGGAGGGTTTGGAAATTATTTAACCATCTAATTAAATTAAACTAGGATTATTGAATTTTTCTCAAAACTATAGAAAAATATTTCCCAAAAATTCTCATTTTTGGATAACACCTAGATATAGGTAAGATTAGGCCACACCCCAAATTTCAAGTCATTTTGATGACTGGTTTAGAGTGAGGAATGTTTCTAAGGTTCAGACGGCCCTCTGGATAGACCTCACAAAAAAGGGTGCTGTGGTCTAACCAGGATTATAAATCGAGTGAAATAAATTTTAAATTAAACTAGACTTCAAGAACTACAGTTTCTATGTTGACCACTTTTCCTGTAGGAGCCTCTAGATATTTTTCCCAAATTATTTAAAGTGACAGATATTTTCATTCAGAAATTACTTCACAAATAAAATCTAATTAAATGGCACTGTTCATCTTCTTCTACAGCCCGAAACAGAGCCCTGAAAACCTAATTTCCTGTAGCTTTTCCAAGCTATTTCCCGGCCATTCAGCCATCTCCCTGGCCGGCCACCACCACCACCACCTCTGTTGAGGTGAGGGCTATCGTCGGGCGGCGGCGCGGCCGCCGGAGAGGCGGTTTCCGGCGAACCCACCACCATGAAATTTTCGGAAAACCACGAATACGCTCACCCGATCTGGCTCTTTTGAGCCCGATATCTCTCCTAACGATTTCTAAGATCTATCCGCAGAAGAAGAGGGAGGGGAGGACCTTGTTCGCGGGTTGAAGGCGTGCAGAGCGTCGGGAAGCCATTGGCGCAGTGGTGGCGTCGCCGGAAGTTCTTCAACAGCAAGGGGGAAAATCTGAAACAGTTTGAGGGAGAGTGTAACCTTTTCCTCTTGCTCTTAGGAGTCTTTTATAGATCAGCAAGTGGGGAGGGGAAGGGATGAAACGTCCGCGGCCATTAATAATTCCCTTAATGACGTTTCGGTTATGACGAATGACAGTTGAAACGCTGGAGATGAAGAGGTGCTCGCCAGGTGGCGATTTCCTATTGGACCAACATTTCCTTAATTATTTAAATAATTAAAGTAGGAAACGACCCATAAATACCCTTGGTTTTCATTCCCATAATCAGAATTTATTATGGCGTCGGTTACGGAAATTTCCAGTCTGGCTGTCGTTTCGGCCTTGGTCACGGGCGTGACACATAGGTCACGGGCGTGACAGGCCCGGTTAGCCAATTCTGGGTTCGACGATCGTCGAACTGAGATCGACGATCGTCGAAGGGTGGTCACGGGCGTGACACCCGGGTCACGGGCGTGACTGGCCCGTGTGGCCAAATTCTGGGTCGACGATCATCGAATTGGGATCGACGATCGTCAAGCGTGGTCACGCCCTATGTCACGGGCGTGACATTGAGGGTCACGGGCGTGACATGCCTGGTGACTGATTCTGGGTCGACGACCGTCGAACTGAAATCGACGATCGTCGAACGTGGTCACGCCCTATGTCACGGGCGTGTCATTGTGGGTCACGGGCGTGACATGCCCGTGTGGCCAATTCCTGGCCGACGACCGTCGAACTGAAATCGACGATCGTCGAAGGTGGTCACGCCCTATGTCACGGGCGTGACATTGCGGGTCACGGGCGTGACAGGCCATGAGGCAAATTCCGCGCCCGACGATCGTCTAAGTGAAATCGACGATCGTCGAAGGAGTCACGCCCCCAGGTCACGGGCGTGACGGGTCGGTCACGGGCGTGACCAACCCGTGACCCGAATTCTTGGTCGCTTTATTTCGATTTCTGGGCTCCTCAGGGTTCTACCACAACCAACCGACTCCTAGGGGTCTAGCCGGAAATGAGATGTTACACATGAACTTATGGCTATTACTTTAGCAACCAGTAAATGGTGTCTATACCTCTTGGTTACACATTTCAACATCCAAATAGATCGCTGGAGGTAACACATCCTAACTATGAAGGTCATTACAACCATGGACCAACACAATTTTTTGCCCAAACTACTTGTGTTTCAATTCTCAATTCAATATAAACCAAAATCACAAAATAAAGTTGGAGATGCTCTCTCTCAGTTAGACGACTCAATTCCTTCTATGCTTGCTTTTACTCTTCTTTCTGTCCCTCATTTTTTCTATTTCAGATAACTTACAATATGAGAATACAATTGATTCATTAGCTACCACTATTTTATCCACTTTAGCAAGCTCCACGGGGACGACGATCCCAAAATGGTGACTTATTGTCAACATTTTAGTTTCAAAATAGGTTATATATTTCAGTTGGATCCCTATGCACATGACATTAAGAGTAATGAGCACTCTAGTAATACGCCTACTGTAAAACGTAAAGTTCAATATTTTTATTGCCCTTCATTATATTCAGATGTACAAAAATTTAGATCTCAGTATTTTTATGGTTTATTACAACAACAACTAATACCCTCCCAAATTTGGTTAGATATCACAATAGATTTCATCACACTTAGGCTTTGTTTGGGAGAGCTTATGATGGTGAATAAGCAATTTTTTAAAAGCAAAAGCTACAAAAGTTTTGTTTGTTTTTACAGATTTTAAATAAGTGATTATTGTAATACAGCTTATAAGCTGATTATTAATCCACCGTATACCCCCAGCTTCCGCTCCCGTATAATCGCTGAACCTAAAATTGCGACTGAAGAATCTTCCTCCTCCCGATCGCTCGCTCGACTGCCCCGATTCTCCCCGCGACTGTGAGATTCGCCGCCAATCTCTCACGCCGCCGATCTCTCTCGCCTCCGTTCTCTCTCGCCGCCGATTTCTCTCGCCTCCGTTCTCTCTCGCCGACGATTTCTTCGCCGCCAATCCCTCTCGCCGCAGACTCCATCGGTGATTTCCATCGGCGGCGAGTTCCATCCTCGGTGCAGGCTACAGTTGCAGGGCTTGCATTCTATCCGATAGCAGAACAAAGGTTTGCTCTGCCTCCATTTCCCCCTTTTTCTGCCCTAGTTTTTTTCATGGCATCAGTAGGCGCATCTGGGTTTCCACTTATTTTACAACAGAAATGCATCTGATGATTTGCAAATAGCATGAATAGAAGTAAAAGGGATCCTCAATCTTCCCGGATTTTTCTGCCCTAGTTTTTTTTCTTCCCTGATTTGCTTTTTTTTCTTCCCTGGTGGATATGTAAAATGCAACTTCAGATTGTTCTTGACTATAATGGGGGTAGATGGAGGGAAGTTGAATGTATACAAATTTGAGAGCAGAGATCTGAAAACATGGGCAATAAATTAGGATTGTTGCTGCTTATGAATGAATTTTTTTATATACCCTTCAGATTAGGATCCACTGTATACCCTTCAGATTGTCCCTTGCTCTATGAATGATTTTTTTTGCTGCCTTCAAGTACCAGCTGAGCCTGTAAAGGGCAACTGTAAAGGGCTTGTTGCTGCTTATCCCACATCCATTTATAACTGGGCCATAGGCCACATCCTTTTTAGCACTTGGATACAAATGTTTCTTAGGTTTTTTTTGAAATTTTTCGAGGGATGACATGCAAAAAAAATGTTTTTTCACTTGAATTATGATAGCCTTTAAATACTCCTTGTGATGAAACTGTTAGCAGCTGTAAAATAGTGCAAAAATTATTCCTATTTACCTTCACAAATTTTTTCGCTTGATGTAACCTGGAATTGTGTTAGATGAAACTACACTTACCCGAGGCTGCCATCGTTCATACTGAGCATGCAAGAATACCCTTGTTTAGGGTTTTTTGGTCATCGTTCATACTGAGCATGCAAGAATACCCCTGAACTTATGTTGTTTTGGTGATGTTGATTTTGCCTACTTCTTTGGTATCATTCCTTTCAACTCAAATAGGTTTTTGTGTAGGTCAATGCAATTATAATGGTGATCAAAACAAAAGAAATAGGACTTTCGGCATCGTGGGATTCAAACGACGTCACAATTTTTTGTACCTATGCATTAGGGAGATCGAATTGGGTAATCGGCCTACTACCCATTTTAGTAAGGATGGGTAGAAAAAATTGATTGCTTCATTTAAGGAACGCATGGGAAAAAATTATGATCGCTTGCAAATGAAAAATAAGTGGGATCACTTAAAGAGAGAGTGGAAAATTTGGAAAGAACATCAACATGACGAGACAGGGTTAGGTTGGGATAAGGAGAAGAAAACCATAACAACATCAGAAGAATGGTGGGATGAAAAACTAAAGGTCAGTATCTATTTTGTTTTAAGTATAATGCAGTCTCATTTTTGGAAATTTACATTGCTTTTGTGTAGGTGATTCCTGCTGCAAAAAGATTTCGATATGTCGGAATTGCACCTGAATTAGAAGATAAAATGAATCGAATTTTCAGTGATGTGGTTGTAACACCCCTATCCGTCACATAGTATATAACAGTAGGTCCGGCCGGGGCCCGACGCCATATACTACGGACAGACCGGTTGGTTACGCGTTGAAACCATTCAACCAATTGCACGTCCTACACAACACCTAGCGGAAGCATTAAAATTAAGTTGCAAGAGGAAAGAACCCAGCCAAAAGCATGAATGTCCACTACAATAACACCCGTAGGAATGTTTCAATACACAGAAATAGAAATGGCCTTAAGGCCTTACACAGTTTGCTTGATATAAAAGTGTTTTCATACTTCGGCTCGAGGGCCGGCCACACATGATTACAATGAAACACTCAAAATTAGGCCTTCGAGAGCCGGCTCAGCAACTTGGGCTTTAACCCGCTATTTTCCGCTCGGCTCCGTAGCACCTGCAAGCAACAATCTACCGCCCGGTGGCAAACAAAAGCAATGGTCAGCTATGCTGACCATATTATAACGACCTCGTCCCCAGAATTGAGGCGGCGATACTCTTTCCCTGCACTTTATTAGTATAGGCAACAGTTAATAGTGTAATCACACTACATCACAGGCGTAGGCTCGCACGGCCACACACCCCGTGCACTCAGCGCACATACTCGGTGAATCCGGTCAAATCCGTGGCTTCACCACCACCCCTTGGATGGCAAAACTCGTGAGCAATCTAGTCTTTCCGGTCCATGCCTAAGACTCGCACAACCATGCCAATGGCCAGTCTCTTTTTCAGATGTCTGTCACCAAACCGCATAGCCCCGGGTCCCCGTCCACTTGCCCGTTGCTCACACCGCATAGTCACATTAAGACGTACGCACGGGCCAAGCTTCTACCGGATCCCAAAATTCGATCACACAAGCACATAACCCAGTTATGTTCAAGTTGGCTCCCCGGCCACCATGTTGGCAAAACTCGCTTTTGCCACATTTTCCGGGTGCACCTTGGAGTTAGTCTCCAAGGCTCCCTGTTGCAATCTACCATGTAGAAAACCCGAAAAATGCCCAAACACCCGGAGTCTTCCCCGGTTCATATGCAATGCAACATCACCGATCCGGATCTACTTGTCCGGATAGGCTTCACACACAATGCCTATGCCCGTTTTCGCATACGGACTCTATACAAGGGGGACTTCACATATCTACCCCAAGGAACGCTCCAACTCTTCGATTACTCGCGAGAGCGGGCTTCCTATGCAAAGGAAAAGAGGGCTTCACATGCCCTAGGATGAGAAATCGTTACCCTTGCGTTCTTCCGCGGCGCCATGAAAATCTACGCAGATGAAAAGCACCGCAATCTCCTTGAATCTGAAGACGGCTCGCGATTTGGAGCTCCGAAGCTCCGCCGGTGACCGGATCTAGCTTCTCCTTCTTCCTCCAAGCTCTCTCCTCTCTCTAACTTTAGAAAGAGAGTCAACCAAGGGAAGTGAGGGATTCTAAACCCTATTCCCGGACTTAAGCCCCTCAGGACCAATCCCAGCCATCGGATCCTAAGACAAGAAAACAGACGGCCACGATAAGGCCTAAAATTACAAAATCTGGGCCGAACACGGGTTGCAACACGACCGTGTGCATGGCCGTGTCACCCATTCGCCGTCTCGACCGACTCGATAACCAGCACACGGCCTTAGACACGGCCTCCGACACGCCCGTGTCGCATGCGACACGACCGTGTCGCATGCGACACGACCGTGTCGCGACCCGTGTCACGCCCCGTGTGCAACGACCACCAATCTTAACCCGAGAAGGACACGGCCTGTGACACGGCACCAGACACGCCCGTGTCGCATGTGACACGCCCTTGTCTGTGCCCGTGTCATGGCCCGTGTGCACCAAACTCGACGAGTGACTGACACGCCCTGGGACACGCCCGTGTCCCAGGCCGTGTTCAGCTTCTCGACAATCGCGGATCACCAAAACGTCGACCACATGACCCGTGGCCGAACACGCCTGTGTCACGCCCGTGACACGCCCGTGTCACGCCCGTGACACCTGCTCCAAAATTCAGACTGGGCTTAAAACGTCACCCGTCCCTCTTTTGAGTTTTGGGGTGTTATAACTCTCTCCCCCTTAAAATAATTTCGCCCACGAAATTTACTAAAGGAAAATAACAGGAACTGAAGGCTTTTAACGGTACCTGAGCGGAATAACTCCGGGTACTCCTCCAGCATAGTTTGCTCCCGTTCCCAAGAGAGCTCCTCCCGACCGTAATTATCCCATCGGACCTTAACCATCCGGATCTCCTTGTTACGGAGCCTCTTGACCTCAGAGTCTTCGATACGAACGGGCTTGACCCTAGTCGTCAACCCTTCGTCCACCGGTACTTGATCAACTGTGATCACCTGCGAAGGCTCTTGCACCGCCTTCCGCAATACAAAGATGTGAAATACATCGTGTAGCCCACTTAACTCCTCTGATAGCCTCAAACGGTATGCCGCTTTGCCGACTCGCTCCAGAACCTCAAAAGGTCCAAGGTATCTTGGGCTCAGCTTCTTCAAGCGTCTCACCCACGAAACCCCCTTGAACGGCTTCACTTTCAAGTATACCCAATCGCCTACCGCGAACTCCACGTTCCGGTGCTTGGCATTGTAATACTTCGCCTGCCTGTCCTGAGCGATCAACAAGCGCTCCCGAATGATCCGCACCAACGAGGTAGTACTCTCCACCTCCTGCTTCTTGTACAACCTTGCCTCACCCGTTTCTAACCAAGACAACGACGTGCGACATTTTCTACTATATAGGGCCTCAAAGGGCGCCATTTGGATACTCGCCTGGTAGCTATTGTTGTACGCGAACTCCACCAAATACAGGTGGTCCTCCCAATGCTTCCCGAAGTCTAGAACACACATGCGGAGCATGTCCTCCATCGTTCTATTGACTCTCTCGGTCTGCCCATCCGTCTGCGGATGGAAGGCTGTGGTGAACTTCAACTTTGTCCCCAGCATCTGTTGCACCAACCTCCAATCATTGGATGTGAAACGCCCATCGCGATCACTCACAATGCTGCGAGGCACACCATGTAGTCTAACTATATTGTCCACATAAAGCTTCGCCAATTTCTCCACCGAGTCGTCCTTCCTATGCGGAATGAAATGCGACACCTTAGTTAACCGATCTACGATCACCCAGATGGCGTCGTTCCCCTTCTGCGACCTTGGCAACCCATGCACAAAATCCATAGATATGTCGTCGAACTTCCACTCCGGTATAGGAAAGGACTTCAGAAATCCTCCCGGATTTTGGCACTCCGCCTTCACCAAGGCGCACGTTTGACACTTAGCCACAAACAACGCTACGTCTTTCTTAAGCCCCGGCCACCAAAACAGCTTCTTGAGGTCGCGGTACATCTTTGTGCTCCCTGGGTGGATCGAGTACTTGGTATGATGAGCCTCGTACATCAACTCCGCCCGTAGGTTACTCCCGCTTGGGACGCACAACCGATGATCCTTCCTTAACAACCCATCTTCCACTGAAAATTGGGAATTTGACCCATCCAACGCTGCCTCCATAAGCTCCTTCATGGAGTCATCTAACTCCAATGCCTGCCGAACCCGGTCAGCCAGGTAATACTGGACCTCTGTCCAGTTCAACATTGCTTTGGCGCTCGTCTGCTTATCAACGCAACAGATCTCAAGCTCCTCCAACTCCCGTATCAGCCGCTCATCATGCACCGACAACCAGTTGGCTTGGGCGGGAGCCCTGCGACTCAACGCATCAGCCACCGCATTGCCCTTCCCGGGTACATAATGAATCTTGAAGGTGTAGTACCCCAGGAACTCCATCCACCTCCTCTGCCTCATATTAAGATCCTTCTGATCCAACAGGTACTTCAGGCTCTTGTGATCGGTGTAAATATCGACCCTTACACCGTATAGGTAGTGCCTCCACAGCTTAAGTGCAAATATCACGGCCGCCAAATCCAATTTGTGGACCGGATAGTTCCTTTCATGCACTTTTAGCTGACGTGATCCATAAGCTATCACGCTCCTATGCTGCAACAGCACACATCCCAAACCACTACCCGAGGCGTCACTATACACCTTGAAGCCCTCGGTCCCACTCGGCGAACTAAGCACTTGCACCGTAGTCAACCGTCTCTTCAGCTCCTCAAAAGCTTGCACGCACTCCTGCGTCCACAAGAATCTCTGATCTTTCCTTGTCAACTTTGTGAGAGGTAGCGCTATCCGCGAGAAGTTCTCTACAAAGCGCCTGTAATATCCGGCAAGCCTGAGAAAACTACAGACTTCCGTGACAGAAGACAACGCAGGCCACTCCTTTATCGCAACGATCTTCGCCGGATCCACCGCTATACCTTCCCCACTAACAATGTGACCAAGGAACGCTACTGAGGGTAGCCAGAACTCGCACTTGGAGAATTTCGCATACAGCTCATTCCTCCTCAAAGTCTCCAACACCAGATGAAGGTGCTTGAAGTGATCTTCTTCGCTGCGAGTACACCAATATATCGTCAATAAAGACGATCACAAAGCGGTCCAGGAAATCTCGGAACGTCCTGTTCATCAGTTCATAAACACTGATGGCGCATTCGTCAGTCCAAACGGTATGACCGTGAACTCGAAATGCCCATACCTTATGCTGAACGCCGTCTTCGGGATATCACATTCCCTTATCCTCAACTGATAGTACCCCGACTTCAAGTCCAACTTAGAATATACTGACGATCCGACTAACTGATCGAATAGATCATCAATCCTCGGGATCGGGTACTTGTTCTTCTCCGTCAGTTTGTTCAACTCTCTGTAGTCGATACACAACCGCATACTCCCGTCCTTCTTAACGAAGAGGACCGGTGCGCTCCAAGGCGACGAGCTTGGGCGCACATAACCTTGCTCCATTAGCTCCTCTAGCTGAACTTTCAACTCTGCCATTTCCTTCGGCGCCAGCCTATAAGGAGCACGTGACACAGGTTTGGCACCTGGCACCAGCTCGATAGTGAAATCAATCTCTCGCTGCGGTGGGGCCCCGGGAAGACTATCCGGAAACACATCGGGGTATTCACAAACCACGTGGATGCTATCCAATGTGGACTTTGGCTCCACAGCGCCCACTATTACGAAGAACAGCTCTGCACCAGCACGAACTGCCTTTACCACCTAAAGAGCAGACATCAGCGTCTTGCTCGACCCGTTGAGTCCCTCGAATATTGTCTCCCGTCCAACACCCAGCTTGACCTCCTTCCGGTCGCAATCAATCCAAGCCTTCTGCTCCGAAAGCCAATCCATCCCAAAGATAACGTCGAACTCTACTAGCGGCAGCAATGACGCTAGCAAGTCGAACTCTTGGCTCCCTATGCGAACTCTCACAGCGCACACTCTGTCCGCACGCATCGAGCACCCATTCAGTAGTAGCACATCCAACTTGTTCTTCGCCATCGAAGAAGGGACTCCGATACGCGATATAAAATTTTTGGACAAGAAGGAGTGTGAAGCTCCCATATCGAACAGTGCCCGTGCCGGACTATCGCTAATCAAAACAAAGCCTACGCAAAACAATATTGGGCTGACAAGCAATAGACAACAGTATATAAAGTTAACTTGCTATAAATTAACTCGTACCTGTCACCACGTCAGCTTGTTTAATGGCCTCCTGCTGGCCCAAGTTGTACACTCTAGGTTGAGTCAGAGCATAATGAGACGCGGTTGACTCTACCGCCTTGCCATTCTCTTTGTAAGTAGCTCCTTGTTTTCTCTCAAACTTTGGGCGTCCGCTCCAGCAATCGCGGGCAAAGTGCCCCGTCTTTCCACACGTGAAACAAGCGCCCGGGGTTCGGTTTGTATTTGCCCCCGAGGCACCTGCAGAAGAAGCTGGACCTGACGTCCTAGCCTTCTTGTTCCATCTTCGAAAGCCAGACTTTGAAGTCGGCACTTTAAACTCTGGTTTCTTCCCACCGGATTCTTTCTTAGCTTGTACATTTCTCATGTCCTTCTCCAAGGACCGGGCCGAGTTGACCAGGGTCATGAAACCCTGCGCCATGGGCCCCAACTGTAGCAATCTCAGCTCATCTCTTAACCCTTCAAAGAAGCGGTTAGTATTTCGCTCCTCATCGGCAAAGATAGCGCTAGCATATCTCCCCAATCGAGTAAACTCGTGGAGGTACTCGTCCACAGTGCTATCTCCTTGCACCAACTTTTGGAAATCGTTCTCTAGTGCGATCCTCTGCACTGAGGGGAGGTATCGAGCCATGAACAGTCTCGAAAATTCCTCCATAGATACTTCGGCCAACGGCCTTCCCCTCAACTGGTGTAGCTCTAGACTTTCCCACCATAACCTTGCGTCCCCATCCAATAGGAACGTCGCTATTGTGGTCTTCTGCCACTCTTCCATTTCAGTTGCTGTCATCACCCTATTGACTCTTGAGAGCCAATCTTCAGCCTGGGTCGGGGTTCCCGTTCCCGAGAACACTGGTGGGTGGAAGCCCATCACATGCTTAAGCTGTCTCTCAGTTGCTCTCCGAGGCAACTCTGGCTCCACCGCCACCTGCTCAACCCTTCTAGGCTCCGCCGCTTGGAGCGGCACTTGCTCCTCCGCAGGAACAGGCTTCTGCACCTGTCTTGCAGGTTGTGCATTAATCATCGCCATGACAGCTTCTGCCACCAACCTAATGGTCTCGGCAGACGGAGGTGTTGTAGGCGCTTCACTTGGCGCACTACTTGCCTCAGAATGTGGCCGTTCTGACGACCCAGCACCACTTCTGGTCACCTATAATCGTGCAAAACACCGATAAGCGATCAAATACTATTGCAAACAGCAATTATAGGAACACGCAGGTTTCTCAAACATGTGTATTTTCATTCCTAAGTGGACATTCATGGGTTCTTTTCGTGTTATAACGATGACGCACACACATGTGCTAACCACCCCTTAAAGTGAATTCGCCCACGAATTCATTTAAGTTTGACTGAAACCAGTAGTCTGATACCAATTTGTAATACCCCTATCCGTCACATAGTATATAACAGTAGGTCCGGCCGGGGCCCGACGCCATATACTACGGACAGACCGGTTGGTTATGCGTTGAAACCATTCAACCAATTGCACGTCCTACACAACACCTAGCGGAAGCATTAAAATTAAGTTGCAAGAGGAAAGAACCCAGCCAAAAGCATGAATGTCCACTACAATAACACCCGTAAGAATGTTTCAATACACAGAAATAGAAATGGCCTTAAGGCCTTACACAGTTTGCTTGATATAAAAGTATTTTCATACTTCGGCTCGCAGGCCGGCCACACATGATAACAATGAAACACTCAAAATTAGGCCTTCAAGGGCCGGCTCAGCAACTTGGGCTTTAGCCCGCTATTTCCCGTTCGGCTCCGCAGCACCTGCAAGAAACAATCCACCGCCCGGTGGCAAACAAAAGAAACGGTCAGCTATGCTGACCATATTATAACGACCCCGCCCCCAGAATTGAGGCGACGATGCTCTTTCCCTGCACTTTATTAGTATAGGCAACAGTTAATAGTGTAATCACACTACATCACAGGCGTAGGCTCGCATGGCCTCACACCCTGTGCACTCAGGGAACATACTCGGTGAATCCGGTCAAATCCGTGGCTTCACCACCACCCCTTGGATGGCAAAACTCGTGAGCAATCTAGTCTTTCCGGTCCATGCCTAAGACTCGCACAACCATGCCAATGGCCAGTCTCTTTTTCAGATGTCTGTCACCAAACCGCATAGCCCCGGGTCCGCGTCCACTTGCCCGTTGCTCACACCGTATAGTCACATTAAGACGTACATGCGGGCCAAGCTTCTCCCGGATCCCAAAATTCGATCACACAAGCACATAACCCAGTTATGTTCAAGTTGGCTCCCCGGCCACCATGTTGGCAAAACCCGCTTTTGCCCAATTTTCCGGGTGCACCTTGGAGTTAGTATCCAAGGCTCCCTGTTGCAATCTACCACGTAGAAAACCCGAAAAACGCCCAAATACCCGGAGTCTTCCCCGGTTCATATGCAATGCAAAATCACCGATTCGGCTCTACTTGTCCGGATAGGCTTCACACACAATGCCTATGCCCGTTTTCGCATACAGACTCTATACAAGGGGGACTTCACATATCTACCCCAAGGAATGCTCCAACTCTTCGCTCACTCGCGAGAGCGGGCTTCCTATGAAAAGGAAAAGAGGGCTTCATATGCCCTAGGATGAGAAATCGTTACCCTTGTGTTCTTCCGCGGTGTCATGAAAATCTACGCGGATGAAAAGCACCGCAATCTCCTTGCCTCCGCAAATCCGAAGATGGCTCGCGATTTGGAGCTCCGAAGCTCCGCCGGTGACCGGATCTAGCTTCTCCTTCTTCCTCCAAGCTCTCTCCTCTCTCTAACTTTAGAAAGAGAGTCAACCAAGGGAAGTGAGGGATTCTAAACCCTATTCCCGGACTTAAGCCCCTCAGGAACAATCCTAGCCATCAGATCCCAAGACAAGAAAACAGACGGCCACGATTAGGCCTAAAATTACAAAATCTGGGCCGAACACGGGTTGCAACACGACCGTGTGCATGGCCGTGTCACCCATTCGCCGTCTCGACCGACTCGATAACCAGCACACGGCCTTATACACGGCCTCCGACACGCTAGTGTCGCATGCGACACGGCCGTGTCGCGACCCGTGTCACGCCCCATGTGCAACGACCACCAATCTTAACCCGAGAAGGACACGGCCTATGACACGGCACCAGACAAGCCCGTGTCGCATGTGACACGCCCGTGTCTGTGCCCGTGTCATGGCCCGTGTGCAACAAACTCGACGAGTGACTGACACGCCCTGGGACACGCCCGTGTCCCAGGCCGTGTTCAGCTTCTCGACGATCGCCGATCGCCAAAACGTCGACCACATGACCCGTGGCCGAACACGCCTGTGTCACGCCCGTGTCACTCCCGTGACACGCCCGTGTCACGCCCGTGTCACGTCCGTGTCACGCCCGTGTCACGTCCGTGTCACGCCCGTGACACCTGCTCCAAAATTCAGACTGGGCTTAAAACGTCACCCGTCCCTCTTTTGAGTTTCGGGGTGTTACAGTGGTTACGACGGGTGAGGATTTATGGGGACCATCACTAGGTAGCTTGCCGGTTTTGTTGGGTACATTGGAAAATGTGTACCTGATTTGAAGAAGCCCAACCTAGCTCAATGATATACATCATGTTGTATTTGATGTAGTTTTGAGTTGACATGTGCAGGTAAAGAAATGTTAAAGTTTACAGAAAAAATTCTAAGTCCAAGTGTCGACACAAAGGAACATGTGTCGTCACATAGAAGAAAGTTGTCGACACAACACTGGGAAAGTGTGTCGACACAGAAGGTGTAAGTCGACACTACTCTGGGAAAAAGTGTCGACACATAACATAGTCTACAACAACACTGGGAAATTGTGTCGACACAGAAGAAGTAAGTCGACACAGCACTGGGAAATTGTGTCGACACAGAAGAAGTAAGTCGACACAGCACTGGGAAATTGTGTCGACACAGAAGAAAAACGTCGACCTCAACATTGGGAGAATGTGTCGACACTAAAGAGTATAGTCGATCTCAAGTTTGTCGACATCATCTGAATATGTCGACACAGAAGAAAATAGTCGACCACAAGTTTGTCGTCACCAGCAGAATGTGTCGACACATAGTAAGTAAGTCAACACTTATTAAAGTTATGATTCTACAACAACTGTGTCGACACACAGAAGATGTGTCGACACACTGCAGAGTCAAAGACCAAGTTATTTTCAGAAGAAGATGTGTCGACACAAAGGCAATTTTGTCGACATCACTGAAGGCAGTGTCAACACCAAAGTTAATTGTGTCGACACAAATAGACAGATGGTCTCGACACTTTCTGACAGACTGTTTCAACACTAAGGCACAGGACTTGTTTGAAGACTTGACAGCTGTGGGTTATCACCAGTTAACTGAAGTTGTCAGACTTGTCAGAAAACGGTTAGAAACCGGATCAGCCGGTTACCATGAAGAATGTCTATAAATAGACAGATTCAGAAGGAGAAAAACACACTGAACTACATTTAGAACTGATCCTTTAAAATACATTGGATCAGAAAGTAGAGAGGGATTATATTCTACTCATTTCAAGAAAGTGCTAGGCACTTAAGAAGATCTTCTTCGGGAGATCTAAGAAGACTATCTAAGGATAGATCTAAGAAGAGTTCTAATCAGAATTCAGAAGAATCATTCAAAGTTCTGGACAGAGAGAGATCAAGTCAGAATTTGAAGAAGAAGAAAGAATTCATCAGTGGATTCTCAAGAAGCTGTTTGGAATCAACTCAGCTAAGTACATTTTCAAGAAGCTTTGAAGAAGGCTAAGAAACAGTTGATTGCATCAGCTGATTAAGAATTGTCATTGCCTCTTCTCTCTCAACTTGGCAAGACAATTTAAAACAATCTTTTCTATATTTCTGTAGGATCTGTTTATACAGATCTGAGTTGTAAGCCTATGTTATAAAGGCTGAGTGTAGGAGTGTTGAACTCTGAGTGGTAGGGCTGATTGCCTGAGTGTAGGAGAAGGATATTCTCTGAGTTGTAGGCCTTGGGGCAAGGCTGAGGTAGGGCAGTTGTGCCTGAGTTGTAGGAACCAGTTGGGTTCTGAGTTGTAAGATCTATTGATCTGAGATAAGTGGAAGTTTGGCCGAATCTAGCATACTGCTAGATAGGTGAAGGGGGAAAGTGGATGTACCCAGACCTTGGGGAACCACTATAAAACATAGTGCAATCTGTGATGTGTTGTTTTCTGTGATTGCTGTGTTTTTTGTATTAGTTAATAAATTGAATTCTGTCTAGAAGTTTTAGAAAAAGAAGCAGGACCTATTCACCCCCCCCTCTAGGTGTTTAGGCTGCCTTGAAAGTTAAACTATCAAGTGGTATCAGAGGGAGGTTCCTCAAAAAGGACTTAACAGTCTGAGGTAGATCTGATAGGCAGAATCAAGAATCAAGAAGATGGGTTCTGGAGAGAATCATAAGGAGCTAGGGTCAATGAAATTACCCATATGCAAGAAGGAAATCTTTGGGATCTGGAAAGAAAGAGTCAGATTGTTTATGGAAGCATCTGACCCAAGGATTTACATCACAGTACAGGAAGGCCCCTTCATACCAATGAAGATATCTGTTCTTGATGCAAATATCCAAACACCAAAGACTTATTCTGAAATGACCAAGGATGAAATCATCTTGGCTACCATGGACAAAAGGGCACAGAACATAATTGTCAGTGCCATAGATGATTCAACATTTCAGAATCTGATTCACTGCAAGACCTCCAAGGAGATGTGGGACACATTAATTGTCTACATGGAGGGATCAGAAGAAGTAAGGCTGGACAGAAAATCTATGCTAAATCAGGAGTATGAAAGTTTTAGACAAGGAAAATCTGATAGCATAACTGAGTGCTATAAGAAATTCTATAGAATTGTGAATGAGCTAATTTCCTATGGAAGAGTCTTCAGTACCTATGAACTGAATGACAAATTCTTAAGATCCTTATCAAAGGATTGGGATACAAAGATCTGTGCCATAAGAGAAGTGGCAAAATTGGCAGAGATATCTCCTCCAACTCTGTTTGGAAAGTTGCTATCCTATGAAATGCAACTTATGGTAAGGAAGGAGGAGGAAAGAAACTCAAGAGGAGAGCATAGAGAAAAGACTGTGGCATTTAATGCTGAAGCCACCAGAAAGAATAGGAGGAAATCACCATCTCCTCCTAAGGAAGTTGAAGAAGGTAGTTCTGAAAATTCAGATAGGGGTTCAGTCAGCAGTGATTCAGATGCAGACTTTGCTGCATTCACTAGGCAATTTCAAAGGTTCTTGAAAAAGAAGCAATGGAAGTCTAGGCCTTCCTCATCACAGCAAGTAGATGACTATTATCAGAAAAGAAGGTCATCTAGGAAAGAGAAAAGCAGGTCAAAGCCCAGCAAAGCCACTACTTCAAAGATTGTCTGCTATTGTTGCAATAGGCCTGGACATGTAGTGGCTGATTGTCCTGACAAAAGGAAGGAATCTTCAGAAAAGAAGAAGACTTATCAGAAAGGCAAGAAGGAGAAATCCTTTGTAGCAAAGAAAGATAAAAGTCTGTCAGACCAGTCAACTTCAGAATCAGGATCTGAAGCTGAAGCATATATTGGATTATATGCTGCATCTGAGGAAGAGGAGTTTATGCAGTTGCTAGACTCCATCAATGAACATCAATGCATGGGTTTGATGACTAGATCAGAAGAGGACCTATGCCAGAATCAGTCTGGTCCTAATGAGGTAAACAGTCCTTCCAGTACATTTGTTTGTAGTACAAGTGAAGAATCAGCTACATCTGCATCAAGTGATGAAGATGCATCTGGATCTGAAGGAGATGTCTATCAATTGATAGACAAGTATGGGGACTTGTTGCAGGCCCTTAAGAAAAGCAAGAACCTGGTTAAATCACAGGCTCAGGAAATTGCTGATCTAAGGGTTACAACAGCTGAGTTAGAAAAAGTCCTTGATCAAAAGTTAGCTGAAATTGCCAAGCTGAAAAATATAACTATTATTCAGATGGGCACAATTAATTATACTAATGATCAAGTAAAGAGTCTGGAGGACAGACTTAGAATTGAAAGGGATTTAGTGGCTAGTTACTCTAAGCCAAAATCTGTCTTACCCTTGATAGATGAATTTGTCACTCAGAAGGGTAAGGCTGGATTAGGATTTAAGGGTAACTCCAGGGCTAGCAGATTCAAAAAGAAAGGCAAAGCCCCTATTCAGCCACTAAACCTTTCAGTCCCCATAAGGTTTGGTAAGAAGAAAGTGCCTTCTAACATATATGATCATGAAGACATTCAGGATCATATCAAGACAAATGTTCTGAAGAACAAGGGTGTTAAGGCAAGCAGGCCTACCTATGGTCATAAGCCCTATGGTTTTAAGAAACCAGCAGGAGAAGTTGCAACAGCACCAGCAATGAACAGAAATGCTTCTGACAAGGATGTATCTAGATCTAGATACAATAAGTTTGAATGTTGGTGCTGTGGCAAGAGGGGTCATTTTGCATTGGACTGCTGGTATAACACAAGTGTTATAAAGAATAAGAGTCTACCTGTTAGAAGAGGTTATGATAACTTTATTAAGGCTAACCTAAACCAAGGACCCAAGACTTACTTGGGTTCTAAGGGTAAGTAATTCTGTATTGCAGGTGAATCCAAGTTACCATGCCCCTATATGGTACTTGGATAGTGGTTGTTCCAGGCACATGACTGGAACAAAGGGCTGCTGAAGGAGTATTCATCTGTCAAAGATGGACATAAAGTGATCTTTGGTGGATCTGAAAAAGGAGTCATCAAAGGATTTGGTAACATCTCTTCAAACCTAATTACTATCACCCAAGTGGCCTATGTAAAAGGTTTGAAACATAATCTAATAAGCATAAGCCAGCTGAGTGATCTAGGATATGACATTTCATTTGGTAAGGATGGATGTCATATCAAAAGGTCAAGTGATCAAGAGATCATATTGACTGGGTATAGGAAGAGAAATGTGTATTGCCTTAATTTTGAATGTGAGAATAAGGCATCACCCATTTGTCTTGTAGCTGATGACAATGCTTCTCATTGTGTTAAGTGGCACAAGAGATTGGCTCATCTAAACTACAAGACAATTGGCCAACTCTTTAGTAAAGAACTAGTGAGGAATGGGCCTCTAGTTAAGTGTATAAAGGAAGGGGTATGCTCAGCTTGTCAAAAGGGCAAGCAGACAAAAACCTCATTTCAAAGCCTTGAAAACAAGGATTCTGTGAGGTGCTTATACCTCTTGCATATGGATCTTTTTGGTCCTATGCCAGTTCACAGTCTAGGAAGGAAGGTCTACACACTAGTGGTGGTAGATGACTATTCTAGATTTACATGGGTGTTCTTTCTGAGACAAAAATCTGAAACCCCAAGTGTATTATTTAAGTTTGTAAAGCAAATTCAGAATGAACTGAACAGTACAGTGGTCAAAATCAGAAGTGACCATGGTACTGAGTTTCAATCTGAAAGCATGACAAACTTGTGTATAGACTTTGGGATTTTCCAAGAGTTCTCCTCACCTAGAACACCTCAGCAAAATGGAATTGCTGAAAGAAAGAATAGATCATTAATTGAAGCTGGTAGAACTCTATTGAGTGACACCTCTCTCCCAGAATATTTTTGGGCTGAGGCAGTTAACACTGCTTGTCATGTCATCAATAGGGCTTCTATCACCAAAAGCCACAGGAAGACTCCCTATGAGATTGTGAAAGGCAGAAAACCAAATCTATCCTATTTTAGGATCTTTGGCTGCAAGTGCTATATACTTAACAATGGTAAGTCTTATTTGACTAAGTTTGCTGCCAAATCCCAGGATGGGATATTTGTTGGGTACAGCACAAATAGTAAGGCCTATAGAGTCTTCAACTTAACTACTCAAGTTGTTGAAGAATCTGTGCATATTGTATTTGATGAAACAAGATTAATCAATTGTGAATTGTCTTGTAGATCAAATGACTCAACAGGTATAAGCAAGAAGATGGACAAGCTCTCCATTGCTGAAGCTTCAAAGGAAGAGGGAGCATTGGAAAATGAAGGCTGCTGTCCAGGGGGAGTACAAGAGATAATGGAAGCTGATGAAAACCAAGAGGAACAGCAGAATGAAGAAGCTGGAGATGCTCAACCTGAAGGGAATCTACCTCCAGCTATAAGATATCTAAGAGATCATCCTACTGATCAGATAATTGGTGATCCAAGACAAGGAGTGCAAACTAGAAGCAGAAATCAAAGCACAGTTTTGCATTCTAGTTTCTTGTCTCAAATGGAACCTAAGAAGTTTGAAGAAGCTATCCAAGACCAGCACTGGATTGATGCTATGCAAGAGGAGCTGAATCAGTTCAGAAGGTGCAAGGTCTGGGAGCTTGTTCCTAAACCAAGAGGCCACAACATAATTGGGACTAAGTGGATCTATAGGAACAAGCTAGATGAAAGTGGAATAATAATAAAGAATAAAGCAAGATTGGTTGCAAAAGGATACAGGCAGGAAGAAGGGATTGACTTTGATCAAACCTTTGCTCCAGTAGCAAGGCTGGAGGCAATCAGAATGTTCCTTGCCTATGCAGCCTACCAAGACTTCAAAGTATACCAGATGGATGTAAAGTCAGCATTTCTGAATGGTGATCTTAAAGAAGAAGTATATGTAGAGCAGCCATCAGGTTTTGTAGATCCTCTTAAACCTGATTCTGTGTACAAGCTTAGGAAAGCTTTGTATGGGTTAAAACAAGCTCCAAGGGCTTGGTATGAAACCCTGTCTACCTTCCTCATTGAGAATAAATTCTCAAGAGGAAAGATAGACAAAACTCTATTCCTTAGGGAATCCAAAGGAAAGATCATCTTAGTTCAGATCTATGTTGATGACATAATCTTTGGATCTACTGAAAACAACCTTTGTAAAAAGTTTGCCAAACTTATGCAAGGGAAGTTTGAGATGAGCAGTATGGGAGAACTTAAGTTCTTCTTGGGACTCCAAGTAAGACAGACTGATGATGGATTGTCCATATCCCAGTCTAAGTTCACCAAGGAATTAATTAAAAAATATGGTATGGAGTCATCCTCCTCCATGAGAACTCCTATGGGCACAAGTATGCCAATATGCAAAGATGAGGCAGGTAAACCTGTTGATGAATCATTGTATAGAGGAATAGTTGGGTCACTACTATATCTCACTGCTAGTAGACCTGACATTATGTATGCAACATGTGTCTGTGCTAGGTACCAAGCCTGCCCTAAAGAATCTCATTATACTGCAGTAAAAAGGATTCTGAGATATCTAAAGGGCACTCCTACTCTAGGTCTTTGGTACCCTAGGAATAGAGATTTTCAACTAACAGGCTATTCAGATGCAGATTTTGCAGGATGTAGAGAGGATAGAAAGAGTACTACAGGTACTTGTCAATTCCTGGGAGGAAGACTAATATCTTGGAGTAGTAAAAAACAGACTAGTGTGGCAATTTCCACAGCTGAGTCAGAGTATATTGCTGCAGGAAGCTGCTGTGCACAGCTATTATGGATGCAGCATCAGCTTAAAGATTATGGTATTCAGGTAAGTAGAACACCCCTTTTATGTGATTCTAAGAGTGCTATTTCTATTGCTAATAATCCAGTTTCTCATAGTAGAACTAAGCATATAGAAATAAAATATCATTTTCTTAGAGAACATGTAGAAAAAGGTGACATCTCATTGGAATTTGTAAAAACAGATTATCAAATAGCAGATGTATTTACTAAGCCTTTAGATGAAACCAAATTCAATAAATTCAAAATTGAATTAGGTATGTTAACCATTGATTAATGTATTAAACAAAATCATTAACAATGCTATTGAAATGGTTAATAAGTAAGTAAAAGTAGTAACAACAATAATCAAGTGTTAAAAAGGACACATTGAAGTTACAAAAAAATTGGCTAAGTAAGAATGTGTCGACACATTCAGTAATAATGTGTCGACTCAGAGAAATTATGTCGACAAGTCAGAAATATTGTGTCGACACAGAGAATATGTGTCGACACTTAAGAGTTTTATTGTCGACTTAACCAGGAATGTAATGTCGACTCAACCAGAATTATGGTGTCGACACTTACAAAATATGTGTCGACACTTGTCTTAGTGTCGACACAGAATTTCTGTCTTTCTACTATATATCCAAGGTGTCGACATAACCACAAATTGGTGTCGACACATAGTAGACTGAAGAAATGTCGAGTTAATAGAAGCTTGTGTCGACACATTCCGTCTGTGTCGACACATTTAGACTGTCTTTGGCGCCTTTTGAACTTCTTTCAACAGAAGCTATAAATAGGTCAAAAAGCTCTTTGTGTCGACACGCTTTCAAGGTTTTCGAAACTCAAACCCTGTGTCGACAGTCTTTCTTTCTCTCTTCTCTCAAGCTTTCTCGACACAACGATGGCGCCAAGGATTGAAGACAATGTTAATGAAGGGTATGAGTTGGTGCGCCAGGCGTTTGCAGAGGCGCCGCCTGATGTTCAAGGAGTTATCACCCTTCTCTCTGCATCAGGGTTAGAATTCCTTGTCTCAGAACCATCCAAGATCTGGAAGAAGGAGGTGCACGAGTTCTTTATCTCTGCATCAGTCCATTCAACTGGCCTCAAGATTAAGTCTACAGTTCAAGGGAGTAAGATCAAGATTAACCAAAGAAGTATAAGAAAAATCTTCCACTTGAAAGTAGTTGAAAATGAAGAGGAAGTTCCTATCTCCAGGACAAGGGAAGCCCTTCAATGGTGTGGACTGGACCGAGGATTGAAGATTGGAGCTGCCTTCAATAGGAAGGGAATGAATCAGCAAGGGAAATTCTTGTCTGAGATAGTTGGGAAGGTAATCCTCTGCAAGACAGGTGGACATGATAGGATTTCTGCCTATATGTTCAGCCTGATGACCAGGATAGTCTTTACTATTCCTACTGATTGGTCAGGAGTGCTCTTTGACAAGATCAAAGAGGGAATCAAGAAGCCTAACATGGCTAGGATCATGAGCCTGTACTTCAATGGAGTAATTCCTGAAGTGATGCAGCAGCTGCAGGGGAGCAAGATTAACCATATGAGAAGAATGGATATGAGACTATTCACCAGGTGGGATAGGGTGCTGTCAAAGGATGTGCCTGAAGAGAACAGGCCAGACACCCCTGTGCAATCCCCTACACCAAATCAAGAATCTGACCAAGTACAAGAAGGGACACAGCTTGACTCAACTGTGGTCCAGGAAGTATCAACACCTGCACAGATGCAGGGGGAGCAAGTTTCCACTTCTGCTCCAAAGGTATCTACACCTGCTTAGGTATAGGAGGAGCTAATGTATTTTAACTTTAAAAGACATTGCTCTTATTCTTATTACTGCACAGGTTCAGGGGGAGCTAGTGTCCACACCTACACCTGCCACTACAAATATTGAGGTGCAAGTCCAAGAGGTAGCACAGTTAAACATATCTCCAGATTTAACTGCTGCAAAAGTGACCACTCAACTGGAATTTACTATGGAAGAGTTATTCCCAGATGTTGATACAGCTACTGATAGAATAGAAGAGGTTCAAGATGTTGAGCAGCCTCTTGACATAGAGCTAGAACAAGGAGTGGAAAAAGTTCAAGAGATTGAGAAAGTACAAGAAGTAGAGGAGGAGCAAAGAATTGAGGGGGAGCCTCTACATGTTGAAACTGAGCAACATGGCACTGAAGCAGATAGAGTTCACATTGAGAGTACTTCTGAATCTGAGACTGAAGAGGCCAGGTTGGCTAAGAGAAGAAAACTGGTTGTATTTAAAAGAAGAAGCAAAACTTATAAGCAGGCTTTACAGACAACACCTCCACCTCCACCTCCTGAAGTTGATTATAACAAGTTCTTGGTGGATTTACAGGTGAAATTGGATGACCACAGGGTGGCCATTGAGAAATATGTTGATGAAAGAAACAAAACTCTGCAGTTTGACTTAGCCCAAGATATCAAATCTATCCAATTTCAAGTCAACTTGAATAAAACTGAAATGACAGATTGCTTCCACAAGGGTGGCAATGCTGTAGTTTATCTGGCTAAACAACAGCAGGCTATCTCTACAAAGGTGGATGATATTGTTTTGAAGCAAGGTTATGTTCTGGAAAATCAAATAAGAATGAATGACAATTTAACTGAATCTCATAATGAGATCATTCAAGAGGTGAAGAAGATTGTTCCAGGGATGCCTGCAGATAAAGCCAAAGAAATGGCAGAGTTTGATAAGAATTTTCAGGCTGCTATTGCATCTGTTAAGACTGCCATCACAACCTCTCAACAGGAAATATCTGAAAAGCTTCAAAGATTAAGACCATTTTTCAAGGAGGGAGTGAATTATTTGGATGGCCAAATAAGATTTCAGAAAGAAGATCTTAGAGATCATGTATCAAGAGAAGCCATAAAGGGGGAGAGGATGCTAATTCATGCAGGCTCTGAGCATGCCAAATGGGTGACCAATAGCATAAGAGCCACATTGGGATATCCACCATTGTGTGATGATAACATGGTGGCTGAGTCTGGTCTACAAACAGGACTACTTGAAGGTGACCAACCTGAGGTTGCCCAAGTCATATACCCTCCTCCAGATTTTGATATATTGGATCAGCAAGTGCAATATATGTATAGTCCTTCAAAGGAAGTTGTAAATGTTATCTTTGGAAAGGTTGATAAGCCTGAGGTAAATTTGCAAGATCAGCAAGATGCTCTACTGTCAAAGAAAAGATTTAGAGAGCAGGCTGAGCTGAAGCCAGATTTTGAGCAGTGGAGTCCTACTTCCAGAAATATAATACTCACTGCATGGAAAGCTGTCAAAGATAAAGTTCATGAAAGGGGCAAGTGGTACAATGAGCAGGAATGGCAGAAGTATGAGGCAAGACAAGAAGCCATTGTACAATTCAGAAGGAAAGCTAAGATGGGAAGACTTCCAACTGATGCTATGGAGCCAAGCAAATACTTCCCAAAGCCTTTTCACTATTTTGAAAGGCAAAGGCTCAAGGAAGAAGCTAAGAAGAAAGCTGATCTTAAAGGAAAAAAGATGGCTGAAGAATCAGAAGCTCCTGTGACAGCTAAAATTAAATCTGGCCAAGGGATTGTTATTAGAGAACCTGATCAATCCTGATAATGTTTTAGTTCTTTCATAATGTTTTGTAATGATGTAATGTGATCAGTCAAAGAAAAACCATGTAATCAAACATTACCCAGTAATAAACAAAATTTTGTTAAATCTGTGATAGATTGTTTTATCCATGATGTTCTTATTATTTTGTTTATAATTAAGTATCCCTGTGTATTGTCATATATCATCATTTTATACTATTTATAAATGGTGTATATCATTGGCTATAAGGGTTATGACTTCTCCAAATAGGGGGAGATTGTTGGGTACATTGGAAAATGTGTACCTGATTTGAAGAAGCCCAACCTAGCTCAATGATATACATCATGTTGTATTTGATGTAGTTTTGAGTTGACATGTGCAGGTAAAGAAATGTTAAAGTTTACAGAAAAAATTCTAAGTCCAAGTGTCGACACAAAGGAACATGTGTCGTCACATAGAAGAAAGTTGTCGACACAACACTGGGAAAGTGTGTCGACACAGAAGGTGTAAGTCGACACTACTCTGGGAAAAAGTGTCGACACATAACATAGTCTACAACAACACTGGGAAATTGTGTCGACACAGAAGAAGTAAGTCGACACAGCACTGGGAAATTGTGTCGACACAGAAGAAGTAAGTCGACACAGCACTGGGAAATTGTGTCGACACAGAAGAAAAACGTCGACCTCAACATTGGGAGAATGTGTCGACACTAAAGAGTATAGTCGATCTCAAGTTTGTCGACATCATCTGAATATGTCGACACAGAAGAAAATAGTCGACCACAAGTTTGTCGTCACCAGCAGAATGTGTCGACACATAGTAAGTAAGTCAACACTTATTAAAGTTATGATTCTACAACAACTGTGTCGACACACATAAGATGTGTCGACACACTGCAGAGTCAAAGACCAAGTTATTTTCAGAAGAAGATGTGTCGACACAAAGGCAATTTTGTCGACATCACTGAAGGCAGTGTCAACACCAAAGTTAATTGTGTCGACACAAATAGACAGATGGTCTCGACACTTTCTGACAGACTGTTTCAACACTAAGGCACAGGACTTGTTTGAAGACTTGACAGCTGTGGGTTATCACCAGTTAACTGAAGTTGTCAGACTTGTCAGAAAACGGTTAGAAACCGGATCAGCCGGTTACCATGAAGAATGTCTATAAATAGACAGATTCAGAAGGAGAAAAACACACTGAACTACATTTAGAACTGATCCTTTAAAATACATTGGATCAGAAAGTAGAGAGGGATTATATTCTACTCATTTCAAGAAAGTGCTAGGCACTTAAGAAGATCTTCTTCGGGAGATCTAAGAAGACTATCTAAGGATAGATCTAAGAAGAGTTCTAATCAGAATTCAGAAGAATCATTCAAAGTTCTGGACAGAGAGAGATCAAGTCAGAATTTGAAGAAGAAGAAAGAATTCATCAGTGGATTCTCAAGAAGCTGTTTGGAATCAACTCAGCTAAGTACATTTTCAAGAAGCTTTGAAGAAGGCTAAGAAACAGTTGATTGCATCAGCTGATTAAGAATTGTCATTGCCTCTTCTCTCTCAACTTGGCAAGACAATTTAAAACAATCTTTTCTATATTTCTGTAGGATCTGTTTATACAGATCTGAGTTGTAAGCCTATGTTATAAAGGCTGAGTGTAGGAGTGTTGAACTCTGAGTGGTAGGGCTGATTGCCTGAGTGTAGGAGAAGGATATTCTCTGAGTTGTAGGCCTTGGGGCAAGGCTGAGGTAGGGCAGTTGTGCCTGAGTTGTAGGAACCAGTTGGGTTCTGAGTTGTAAGATCTATTGATCTGAGATAAGTGGAAGTTTGGCCGAATCTAGCATACTGCTAGATAGGTGAAGGGGGAAAGTGGATGTACCCAGACCTTGGGGAACCACTATAAAACATAGTGCAATCTGTGATGTGTTGTTTTCTGTGATTGCTGTGTTTTTTGTATTAGTTAATAAATTGAATTCTGTCTAGAAGTTTTAGAAAAAGAAGCAGGACCTATTCACCCCCCCCTCTAGGTGTTTAGGCTGCCTTGAAAGTTAAACTATCAGGTTTATATGGACAATGTTGACAGGGAAGAGCACAATTTGGATGATGATATGGAGACACAAGCTTTTGGACATGAATAAGTTGGTGGCAATACATCAACTACTATTGGAAATGCCTCGACCTCATCTGGCAAAAGAAGAAAGATTAGAAAGAATAAAGGGGTAGCTATATCATACATGAGGGAGTTGCGAGAATCTTCTCTTGCAATGAAGCCTCCTCCAGTTGCCACTATCAAGGAGGTAGTGGAGTTGATCAGCACTATTCTAGATATGCTTTCTTACCTCGACTTATACTGCTTTGTTGTGAACTACATCAGGGACAAAGACAGCAGAGAGATTTTTATGAGCATTACAGATGATTTACAAGTCTGGCGGATCAAAAATGCTTATGAGACTAGGGCGCAATGATATTAGCCGTTCATGTGATCATGTGTCGTGGGTGATGGGTATTGTTCAGTGATGAGATGATCAGATCTGAGTCGCTAGAATAAATGAAAGGCATCAAAGTGAGAGTGGGGTTCAGGTATTAGTATAATAATCCTGAAGTTTGTTGTCTGTATGAGTGTGTGGATGGGAGTGTCTCTTTCATGCATTTATCTGCTGTAGTTGTTGTTGCTGCTGCTGCCTCTATTGATGATCTTTATTTACTGTACTAAGAGTTTGCTGTCTCTCTAATAATATATCAATTTAAGTAAACTTCAATATATAAATGTTATGTAGAGGAAATAATTTTTGTAATTTTAATGTTATAATCTTGTAGAACATCTTCTCAGAATATATAAATTTATGTGAACATCTATGAACATCAGACTGCTGGATAGAAGAGCTCTTGGTTGACTGAAACTGTTTGATTGAATTTGAAGAGAAAATCAAATGGATTTGCTATTTTCTTAACAATGTTATTATCTTGGTGGCGACGTATTTCCATCCCTTTTAAGTTCATGTTTTTATTGTCCCACTTGTCTAAGCCCTAGGGCGGTGGAGGGTGGGGGTGGCTGAATTATGAGACTATATGGATGTGTTGGGTGGGTGTGATGATGACATACAAAAAAGTTGTTTTATTTTGAGTGTGTACAACAGCTGTACTGTAAGTGAAGTTCAATAGTACATGAATTCATTTGAAGAGTCCTAGTTTATTAGAGTGGTCTAGTTACTATTTTAAAACTTAATGTTTTTTTAATATATATTATAGGTAATGGATTCGCATGACTCTTCCAGTGAAGATTATGAAGAATCAACCTGTCTTTCTCCAGAACGTGTACAATATGTGGAATACTGCAGTATAATTGCATCTACTATTGCGGAGATAAATAATATTATACTCGAGACAAGACCATGCATGGCTTCTGCGCAGACAGGAGACAAATGGGTGAATGAGTTACTTGAAGGGCATCCAGATAGGATTCATGACGCATTTAGAATATCAAAGCGTATATTTATTGATTTACTTCATAAGCTCGAACAGGATCATGAGTTACAAGGATCACAACACACAACCTCATGAGAAGTCCTAGGAATTACATTGTATATCTTAGCACACGGAGGCTCTATAAGATTAACAAAAGAGCGATTCTAGCACTCAACTGAAACTATAAGTAGATATTTCTCGAAGGGCCTTAAATCATTGTTGTTACTGTCAATGGACGTTATAAAACCAATTGATCGTCATTTTAAAGACATACCTGCGGAAATAAGGTATGATAGTCGTTACATGCCATTCTTTAAGGCCTGTGTTGGTGCAATTGACAGTACACATGTAGATGTAAGAATACCCACTGAAGACCAAGTTAGATATATTAGGTGTCATGACACCATAACAAAAAATGTGATGGCTGTTTGCGACTTAAATATGTGCTTCACATTTGCATTAGCTGGATGGGAAGGATCAGCTCATGATAGCCGCATCTTCGCACGCGCATTAAGTGATGCCAGATTGCATTTTCCGCATCCTCCTCAAGGTAAATGTTGAATAAATATTCATATACTTTTTAAACATTGTAAATTATTTTTAACATATCAAATGATTGCAGACAAATATTACTTAGTAGATGCTGGGTACCCATTAAAAACAAGGTACTTAAAACCGTATCCGGAAACAAGGCATCATTTGGAAGATTATGCACGAGGTAGTCGTCCAGTCCAAGGAAGACATGCACATTTTAATAAAGCACATTCATCTCTTCGAAGTGTGATAGAGCGGATGTTTGGAGTTTGGAAGAAAAAGTGGAGCATTCTACAAAAAATACCACAATACAGCTTTGAGAAACAATGCTCAATTGTTATAGCAACAATGACTTTACACAACTTCATCCGTAGGCATCCATCTCGATGGGATCCAGAATTTAATGCATGCGATGCGGATGACTCATTCATTCCATTAGATGATGCGGACACTACAACAGATGATAATATTGACACTGATATGTTGGATGTTGGGGGTGCTGATCGGATGTCTGCATTATGAGATAATATTGCTGAGGAATTGTACAACGCGCGCAGGTAAATTATCTATTTTTTTTATTTTGTGTACATTTTAATATAGTACCGTTTGATTAACATCAATTTTTAATATGCTACAGGTGAAGGTAAATGGCTAGAGAAGGCGTTTCGCTGCAATTATTAATATTTACTTTTGTTCAGTGAATATTGTTAATCATTTACGTATTATTACATGTTTAATTTTGCCTATGAAGAATATTTATTTCAAATTTTTTTGTTTAAAAAAAAAACTTTTCAAAAAATTGTTCTTCCAAACAGCATAAATTATGCTTATTGAAAAATCACTAATCGATCATCACTTATCCACAAACCGTCCAAACACTCTGCAGCTTATTCATAATTGCTTTTGTAAAATCTCTATTAAATCATGACTTTTCAATCATCAGTTTATTCATCATCATAAGCTCTCCCAAACAGAGCCTTACTCAAATCAAAATCTTTTATGGATATTTTGCTAATTTTAGATAGGTTATTGAAAGGTGCGTATTTTACTTTGTTATCTCCAAACCTCTCGATCAGTCTCCATTATTGTCCAATTTTTTTTGGGTACTTGTGGTAAAATACACGACCTTTCAGAGACAATTGTCTCGAATAGGGACACTATTTTTGAGTAATTTTTGGAGGGAATTTTTACAACAAAACGGTATTAAACTGCGTTTTGGCTCAACTTACCACTAGCAAACCCACAATCAAACTGAACGGATTAACTGTTGTTTGACCATCCAAACATTGGTACTAATTATTAAGTTGAGCCGAGTGATGAATAGTATTTTATAGATATATTTTGTATTTAATTTAGTATATTTTAAATAAAAATTATTAATTTTTTAGCTACTTTTAGTTATTAATAAGATCCTTAATTTTTAAACTCACTAATTTAAGTTTTGTTTGTTTTGTAGGTTTAATGTTGCTACCACACTCCTGACGTTTGTGAATGACATAATACTGAAGTTGCTGCTTTGGCCGAGCATGAAAGTTCAAGCTGCACCCGTCCAAAGCAAGAAAGTCAAAGTCTCACCGCACCCATGCAAGGCCGATCCATGCAGCCACGTGCCTCCAATATGGCCGTGCAATTTTCATGTGCAACACCATGCAAGCCCACGTCCAAGCCTTGCCTGAGATAGACATTTATTTCCTCCAAGGTGCTTCACGCCAACTCTTCTATATTGCCGAACTTAATGTTGAAAATTGTGAAGTGTAAGTGGAGGTTGATCAAGCAGACCGGGCGGCCTGTGCGGATTGTCCATGCAGACTGGTGGAGGAGCTTGGCGGTCTGGTGTTGGCTGCCTATTGTGGCATTCTGGAGGAAGCCGTGCGGATAAAATTGGAATCCGTCTGCTTGCACCAGTGTTTTGCGGATTTGGAGCTTGTCCACGAACTGTGCGGACTGGATGTGAGTCCGATAATTATTTGCTTGCCTTGCTGCTGTGCGAGTTAATGCCTTGTTTGGCGAGATGTTTTCGAGCTGGCGGACTGGGGCCGTGTACGTCGAGCTCGCGCCGGATTTCTGGTTTGGACTTGTTACTATCTGTGACAAGTCTAGGGTATTTGCTAGTCCGCAGTGTCCGCTATTGACCGGGCGGTCTGCCTGTTGGTCATGGACACGTTGCGAGCTGGTGTGGTGTCCGCAGTTTTCGCAGTCTGCTTGTTGACCGAGCGATCTATGCCTAGGTCATGGACTTGTGTGTGCGGTCTGGTGCTGTGTCTGTGGGTAGCGTGCAGACTGTTGCAGTGAGTGTGGTGTTGCGGTGTCCGCATGCTGTGTTACATGCGTACTGGTGCGGTATCCGCCAAGTTGCGGACTGGCTTCCTTGCTGCCAGCGTTTTGGCCATTGTCCGGATGTCCTTGCAGACTTGGAGGACTGGGCTATGCTAGATGTGAGCTGGGGTGGTGACTCTATCCTCTAGGGCGGTGACCACACTCCTCACCTCGCCTATAAATAGGATCCTTGGACACTTCATTTGTAACTGAGTGAACAATAAGTTGAGCACGGATTAAAAACTACAGCCTCAGTTTTGTCAGTCCGCGCGGCCTGAGAAGTTTAATCGGTTGTTGCTGTTCCAGGTTGTGCGGCTAACTCAGAGAAGCTAGGTCTCTGGTGTTGACTTCGGTCAGGATTCTGCTTAGCTTGCGGTTATCAATCAGCAGTCTCAGCAGGTCGCATCTGTGGTTAATCGGTCTTCTCCAACTTCTGTTCAATAATGGTGTCCGCCTGTCTCGGCGACCTGTTCGTCAGTTCAGTTCTTCTTCAGCGAATAACGGTGCGTCCGCGCGACCTTGCGGTCTCGGCGGACTCCGTAGTTCAGTTTAGCATAGCAGCATTCGGACGGTCTCGACGATTTAGGCGGACAGGGCGATTTTGGCAGTCTCCGATTCTATCTGCGCAGATTGTTTTGTAATCTTTTCTGCTTTCCATTTTATACTGGCGAAATCATATCTCGCCACGTATACCTCGCCCTGTAAAGAAGTTAATGAAAAGTTTGATCTGCTTGTCTCTTCTGGTTGCTTCTCGTGTTTGAGCTTGCTTTCCTGTTTCCGCTTGATCAAGGTGTAATCTTGATAGTTCTGAGAATATTAATTTGGCGTCAGACTATCTCGTTAATCATCTTGAGAAAATTCAACATGGTATCAGAGGGAGGTTCAGTTGCTTGAGCTGTGATCAACTTGTGTTGTGCTCTGTGCTTCTGTTTGCTTAGACCGGGGTTGCTGCAATGGAAGGGGGTTATGCAAGTGGTCTGGGTATTGAACTCTTAACACCGACTAACTTTAAGAAGTGGAAGTCGTGCATGAAGAGTTATCTTCTAGGTGAGGAGCATTGGGAGGTCGTCGGTGGTGACGACAGGCAGGAAGTTACATCTGCTTTTGGAACTGCTGAGCAGGTGAGACTCTGGAGGAAAGAAAACGCAAAAGCTGAGTTTACTCTCAAGCGGGCTGTCTCACTTGAGCTGTTTGATTACATCATTGGATGTGGGTCTGCTGCAGAGATCTGGACTTCCCTTGATGGGTTATTCAATAGGAAGAACGTAGCTAGGCTACAGTTCCTGGAGAATGAGTTGGCTAGGACAACTCAAGGAGATCTGACCATCTCTAAATACTTTCTGAAGATGAAGAGCCTATGTGCTGAACTATCAGCGCTTGATCCTGATGAGCCCATCTCTGAGGCTAAGTTGAAAAGGTACATAATCCGCGACTTTTGGAAGGAGTATGCGGCCTTTATAACTTCTATTCAAGGCTGGGTAACTCAGCCATCTCTGCTAAAAATTGAAAACCTGCTTGCTTCGTAGGAAAGTTTGGCCAGACAGATGACTGGAGTTACTATCTATGAAGGAGGTAGTGAAGCACTTTTCACAGGCAAGAAGAAGAAGAGATGGGAAGGGAAGAAGAAAAAGACCACGGTTGAAGATGAGCCTTCAACCTCTCATCATCCAGAGAGGAGCACTGCTCCTAAGAAGGACTGAAAGAAGAGTTTTAAGTGTTACAGGTATCATCAGCCGGGTCACATCAAGCATGACTTCAAGGTCAAGCTGCAGCCTGGGCATGCTGTAGGCAAGGAGGAAGCTTGCTCTAGTACTGAGGAAGCTTGATGGGGTGGAGCTTTCATGAAAAGCACTTGAGTCCGTGCTTTGTCTGCCATCAACTTCGAAGATGACTGGATCGTGGACTCCGGGTGTGGTCATCACCTCACTAGAGACAAGTCAAATTTCTCCTCTCTACAAACTTACTCAGGTAACGAAGCTATTATTATAGCTGATAATACTGTTCATGCAGTAGAGAAGGAGGGGGTTGTGTCCTTGGGTAGTGATAAGGGGCCACTCACGTTAAGGAGTGTGTATCATGTACCGGGCATGAAGGAGAACCTCTTCTCTGTGACCAATGCGGTAGACACAGGTTATAACGTTCTGTTTGGGCCAATAAAAGTGAAGTTTCTTCCCAATGTATCAACGATAAAGGCTGATGTTGCTCACGTTGGGAGGAGAGTAAAGGACTTGTTTGTTCTTGCAACAAGCTCCTACATTGATCGAATGAGAGCCAACGATAGAGCTGCTATTTGGCATGAAAGGTTGGGGCATGTAGGGATGGATAAGCTGAAAGCTATGACAAGCAGGAGCCTTGTGAAAGGCTTGCCTAAGCTATCATCCTTTAGCGATGGTCATGTTTGTGCAGGTTGTAAGTTCGGTAAGGCTCATCGCCTTCCATTTGATAAGTCTCAAACAAGGAGCAAAGCACCATTGTAGTGCATCCATGGTGATCTGATGGGGCCAACCACCACTGCTAGCCTTGGTGGGAGCAGATACATGCTAGTTTTGATTGATGACTACTCAAGATACACTTGGGTGTATTTCATGAAGGAGAAGTCAAAAGCCTTCCAATTGTTTGTGGAGTTCAAGGAGATGGTGGAGGGCTGGCTTGGCCTGCGGATCAAGAAGTTTAGATCAAACAATGGTGGTGAGTTTATCTCTTCCGAGTTCTCTAACTTCTGCATGAAGCAAGGCATCCATAGGGAGCTTACTTATGTTCATACTCCACAACAAAATGGAGTAGCGGAGCGGAAGATCCATCATCTGACGGAGATTTGCAAGTGCTGGCTTCATGTAAAGGGTATTCCCAGGTCCTTTTGGGCGGAAGGAATGGCCTGCGCAACCTATGTCATCAATCAGATGCCTCTAAGTCCGATCAAAATGAAGTCACCTCATGAGATGATGTTCAAAGAGAAGCCAAGCGTGGAACACCTTTAGGTGTTTGGATCAACTTGCTATGTGCATGTCCCGGATGCTTTAAGGACAAAGCTTGATGCAAAGGCAAGTAAGCTTGTCTTTATAGGCTATGATGAGCAGAAGAAGGAATGGAAGTGCATGGATCCTGCGACGAAGAAGTTTGTTGTTTCAAGAGACGTGGTCTTTGATGAGCTGACATCGTATGGAGAAAGCTCGGTTGAGTTACTAGAGAGTAAGGTTGATGAAGAGCGGGAGGTGGCTGCTGAAGTTGTTCAAGAGGAGCTTGCTGTTTCACCAGCAGCTCCTGTTGCTTCAAGCTCTAGGGCAGAGACATCTAGTTCAGGAAGTAGGGGGAGCATTGCTTAAAGTTTTCCCGGAGATGGAGCTGAGCCTGAAGTAGTAATGGAGGTGATGAGCAAGGAGCAGACTCTTTGGAGATTGAAGAGGATAATCAAGCCTCGAGCTCGCTACTGCGAAGGGAATAAAATGAGCTATTTCTCATGTTTCTTTGTAGGTCCTCTTGATGAGCGAGAGCCTACAAGCTTCAATGAGGCCACTGGAGTCAAGGAGTGGGAAGATGCCATGGAAGAGGAGATGGCTGCTCTTAATAAGAATGAAACCTTGGACCTTGTGCCCAGGGTTGATGGCATTACTCCAGTGACTTGCAAGTGGGTGTACAGGTTGAAGAAGAAGGCTGATGGGAGCATTGAAAGATAAAAAGCTCGCCTTATTGCTCGAGGATTCTCACAACATTATGGAGAGGACTATGAGGAGACGTTTAGTCCCGTCGCAAAGATGACTTCGGTTAGGGTGGTGATCGCTTTGGCTGCTTGGCAAGGATGGATGATGTGGCAGCTTGACGTTAATAATGTCTTTCTTTACGGGGAGATTGATAAGGACATCTTCATGGATCAGTCGCTTGGATTTGTCTCTGAAGTTCATCCGGATTATGTCTACAAACTAAGTAAGGCTCTCTACAGGTTGAAGCAAGCTCTAAGAGCTTGGTATGGGAAGATTGCAGAATACCTCCAATTCTGCGGATATCTTGCTTCCAACTCGAATTCAAGCCTGTTCATCAAGAAGAAGGGGGAGCTTCAGGTCTTGATCCTGCTGTATGTTGATGACATGATTATCACAGGGAATTTAGAGGAGGAGGTAGCTAGGCTCAGGGATGAGCTAGCTATTTGCTTTGAGATGAAAGACTTGGGAGAGCTTCGTCACTTTCTTGGTCTCGAAGTGGAGAGGAAGGAGAGCGGGATACTCATTTGCCAGAAAGGATATGTGGATCGCATTATGAATTGATTCGGCATGAGTGAAGGAAAGAGTTGCTCTACTCCTCTGGATCAAGGGCTGAAGCTTCGACGAGATGAAGGAAGAATTCTTCCTGATCACTTGGTGTTCAGAGCTCTAGTTAGGAGCTTGATCTACCTAACGATTACAAGGCCAGACATTGCTTGCACTATTGGCCGAGTAAGTAAGTTTATGGCAGAGCCAAGGAAGTCTTATCTGGTGGCGGCAAAGAATATCTTGAAGTATGTCAAGGCTACTTCTGATATTGGACTCCTTTATAGGAGGGACTCGAGCTTTTCATTGCTAGGATACACAGATACTGATTATGGCGGTGACTCGGATGATCGAAGATCATTTTAAGGTTATGTGTTCACCTGTGGATCAGCGAGCATCTCGTGGTGTAGCAAGAAGCAGGACTCGGTGTCCGTCTCAACTACAGAAGCAGAGTACAAGGCTTCGGCCTTGGAACCTTGAGAAGCCATCTGACTGAGGAGGCTAGTAGAGGACGTCCATGAGGAAGTGTATGGTCCTACTCTACTCCGAGGAGACAATGAGAGTGCTCTCAAACTGGTGAACAATCCAGTTTGTCACGCAAGGACCAAACATATAGAGATCGAGCACCACTTCATAAGGGAGAAGGTGTTGGAGGGATATCTTATGGTCGGGCATGTTCGGAGTGAAGACAACCTTGCTGACATCTTTTCAAAACCGCTGTCAAAGGGGCCTTTCAACGGCTACGGGGTCTACTGGGCTTGATCACCACTTCTCACTTCAAGGGGGAGTGTTGAAAATTGTGAAGTGTAAGTGGAGGTTGATCAAGCAGACCAGGCGGCCTGGGCGGACTGTCCATGCTGACTGGTGGAGGAACTTGGCGGTCTAGTGTTGGCGGCCTATTTTGGCATTCTGGAGGTAGCCGTGCAGATAGAATTGGAGTCCGTCTGCTTGAACCAGTGTTTTGAAGATTTGGAGCTTGTCCACGGACTGTGCGGACTGGCTGTGAGTTCGGCAATTATTTGCTGTCCTTGCTGTTGTGCGAGTTAAAGCCTTATTTGGCAGGCTGTTCTAGAGCTGGCGGACTGAGGACTTGTCCATCGAGCTCGCGCCAGATTTCTGGTTTGGACTTGTTATAATCTGTGATAAGTCCAGGGTGTTTGCTTGTCCGCAGTGTCCTCTGTTGACCGGGTGGTCTGCCTATTGGTCGTGGACATGTTGCAAGCTGGTGCGGTGTCCGTAGTTTCCGCAGAGTCCGCTTGTTGACCAGACGATCTGTGCCTGGGTCGTCAACTTGTGTGTGCGGGCTAGTGCTTTGTCCGCGGGTAGCGTGCGGACTGTTGCAGTGAGTGTGGTGTTGCAGTGTCCGCATGCTGTGTTACATGCGGACTGGTGCGGTGTCCGCCAGGTTACAGACTGGCTTCCTTGCTGCCAGCATTTTGGCTATTATCCGGATGTCCTTGCGGACTTAGCGGACTGGGCTGTTGTAACGCCTCCATCCGTCACATGGAATATAACAGAGGGTTCGGCCGGGGCTCCACGCCATATTTCACAGACAAACGGAGGAATCACGTATGAATATCAAAATTTCTTTCTACTCGCATCTTAACTCAGAGCATTCTAGCGAAAGATTTTAACTTGCAAGAACTCATCACATTGAATGTCTACTAAATATATAAATTACACATTTATATATATCACCAGGAATGTATACAATCATAAACACTACTAGAAAAAATGCTTTTAGCCACGGTTTTTTTTGCCACGGGGGAAAATCGTGGCTAATACTGAAGTATTAGCCACGGATGACTAATCCGTGGCAAATAACCTGACTTTTTGCCATGGTTTGCCTGTTTCGTGGCTAATAATCTAGTGGCCTTACATGTTTCTCTTTACAAGTGTGAGTTCATTTATCAGCACGCAGTCCGAAAACACATGAAAATATAGTTCTTCGTACGACCTTCAAGGGCCTACAAGCAGCAAGGGCTTCAATCCGCTAAATCCAATTCAGCCCGTCAGCACCTGCATATGGACATCCACCCCAAGGGTGATAAACAAAGCAACGGTCATCATTTAGCTGACCAATTATAATGACCCTACCCCTTACCTGGGGCAGTAGTTCCTTCCCTGCATGCATTGCAATCGCAACATATATTTATATATCACAACAAGTGCTCTCACGCACAACATCATCACAAACGCCGGCCTTTGTGCCAGACACTCCATGCACTCAGGGCACGCTTACGGTGTACCGAATCATCCTTAGTACCACCACCGATTAGAGGTTCTTAAATTGCGTGCTATGGGCATTAGTCTACTACAACATGCATGCTGGAGACATCCCCGCCCATCCCACTCAGAGGTGTTCACCTCACGAAAACCATTGAGCATTTCAGATCGACCCACCACTGTGGTGTAACAACCCGGGATTGGCCTGCAACCCCCCATTTACATTGCCATCAATCGATCACTCACAACGCAGGTACAGGTCAGCCCTTTCCCGTTGCTCAACTCGTAAATAGCGCACATCTTGACGCTGGTCGGCTTTCCCTTTCCTGTTCAGCACACAGCTCACGCAGAGCTGCTTTCCGGTTCAACATACAACTCACACAGAGAATACCATTCACGCAGCACACATAACACAAGGAGCTCACACAAATCTTCCTAGGTATGGAAGAATTCAAAATTCACAGGTACTCTCACAAGCTCCGTAAACTACTCGTTTCATACACGGAGTCTTCTCCGGTTCGCAATATAAACATCACCAATCCAAAATAACCGTCCGGATGGTCTTCATACAACATGCCTATTCCGTACTACACATTTCCGGATCTAGATGCAGACTCAACTGGGGATATCAACTATCAACCCGCTGGAATCACTTACGCTTTCCACCTTTTAGTGGAGGATTCCATGCATATGCATAAAGGAGGACTTCACTTGTCCAAGAAGGAGATCGTTACCCTTGACGATCGCTTTGGAGCCATGGAAAACTAGTCGAATGGAAATCACCGCAACGACCTTGCCTCCACAAATCTAAATTTGACTCTCGATTCGGAATGCTAAAGCTCCTCCGGCAGCCGAATTCCTTCTCCTCCTCCTTCCTTGCTCTCCCCTCTCTCTATCTCTTTAGAAAGAGAATGACCAAAGATAAATGAGAGTTTATCCTTCAACTCTCGGCCTTATAACAACAGGAAGATCTCTGGACCATCAGATCCAAATTGAAGGAAATAAACGACCATGATCCGCCCTGAAAATCAATTTCCTGGGCTTAACATGACTTATGACACGTCCGTGTCACATGCTGTGTGCCTTAAAAGGCAAAGGAACCGACTCATCTAGACCAGGACATGACCATGGGACACGCCTGTGTCCCAGGCCGTGTGCCAGACACGGCTTCAGACACGCCCATGTCCAGCCCATGTTTAGCAACCCTCGTAAACCTGGCCATAACCCGAGAAGGACACGGCCATGGGACACGCCCGTGTCACAGGACGTGTGCCCAACCGATTTGTCTCTCGCGGATCATCGATTGCAATTCATCGAGATTATTTCGTCGAACTCACAGGACACGGCTCTGGATACGCCCATGTCATAGGCCATGTGTCTCATTTGAGACCCACTTGAGCCCCACTCGAGTACACAGAGTAGGACACGACCTTGGACACACCCGTGTCCCTGGCCGTATTGCCCAGTCTACAGTCCAATGAGATTTTGGGGTGTTACAACCCTCTCCCACTTACAGAAATTTCATCCCGAAATTTAGTTCAACTGTAGACACCAACACAACCACTCCTTTGTTGCACTTTTTACAGAACGATACAGGTTTAGATCTCAGAGGGTGAAGCTTGTCTCGCCCAACGAGATCACACAAATACAAGTCTTTAACAAACAAACATACAACAAGTACTTTATTACATCACAAAAATAGTAAAGTACACTCTTATTTTATTTCCGCTCATCCGCATCCTTCATACTCCGCTTTATGGCCTCCTGTAATTCTAGATTATACACGCGAGGTTGTTGTTCTTCACGATTTGTGCTTTGCGGCTCCTGCAATTTGAGAGTGTACACTCGAGGTTGCGCCCGGGATGCAGATGACTCTTTCATTGCCTTGCCCTTTTCCTCATAAGACGCACCTATCTTTTTCTAACCCTTTGAAGGGCCACTCCACCAATCACGAGCTATATGTCCCTGCTTCCCACAATTAAAACATGTACGTGTCTCAACACGTCCTTGCCCATATGTTGCTCCCGAAGTAACATTTGAAGGAGTTTGTTTTGTAGGTCTTAACCTCTTCTTGTCTCGTTTCCTAAAATCCGATTATTCCGACTGCGGAACTTTTGAACTCTAGCTTTTCCACCGCCAAGTTCTTCTTGTTCTGCACCCATTTAAAATCCTTCTCCAGCACACGGGTTGTATCTACTAATGCTTGGAAACCTTGGTTCCCTGAACTCGGGAGCGCCAACCGCAGCTCATCACGAAGTCCCTCATAGAACCTATTCATCTTCCGCGCCTCCTCAGCGAAAGTAGACCCCGCATAATGCCCCAGCCTGGTAAACTCATGCAGGTAAGTATCAACATTACTCTCACCCTGCACCAGAGTTGGAACTAATTTTCCATTACAATTCGTTGCGACACTGTCAAATACTTTGCCCAAAATAATCTTGAGAATTCCTTGATCGATATCTCCCCTAGGCCTCTGCCTGCCAAGTGGTGCAATTCCACTTCATCCCACCAAAGCCTTGCCTCTCCTTCCAGTAGGAAAGTGGCTAGAGTAACTTTCTGCCCCTCCTCAGTCCTGATTGCTGTCAGGATCCTCTTCACTCTTGCGAGCCAGTACTCGGCCTGCGTTGGGGAACCCGCCCCTACGAACGTAGGTGAATGAAAATCCATAAATTGTTTCAGTTGCTCGTCAGCTGTTTGCTAGTCAATTAGAGCAGCAACACGCTCTTGCCTCGTAAGTAAATGTATGGTTTTCGCCGAGGGAGGAGTTGTGGGCGCCTTAGTTGGTGCCTCACTCTCTGCAGATTGTTGGGGATCCGATCGCCCCGCACCACTCCTCATCACCTATACGTGTACAAAACACCATTAACGTCCATTCCATAACGGCAAACATACCTAGTATACACACTCACACTCCTCAAACACATGTATTGCATTCCCAGTGGACATTCTTGAGTTCAATTATGTTATCCCAACTAAACCCGATCCTCTGATACCAATTTTTAACGCCTCCATCCATCACATGGAATATAATAGAGGTCCGGCCGGGGCCCACACCATATTTCACAGACAAACGACGGAATCACGTATGAATATAAAAATTTCTTTCTACTCGCATCTAAACTCAGAACATTCTAGCGGAAGATTTTAACTTGCAAGAACTCATCACATTGAATGTCCACTAAATATATAGATAACATATTTATATATATCATATGGAATGTATACAATCACAAACGCTCATGGCCTTAAGGCCTTACATGTTTCTCTTTACAAGTGTGAGTTCATACATCGGCACGCAGGCCGACCACACATGAAAATATAGTTCTTCGCACGGCCTTCAAGGGCCTACAAGCAGCAAGCGCTTCAATCCGCTCAATCCAATTCAGCCCGTCAGCACCTGCATATGGAAATCCACCCCAAGGATGATAAACAAAACAACTATCAACATTCAGCTGACCAATTATAACGACCCTACCCCTTACCTGGGGTAGTGGTTCCTTCCCTGCATGCATTGCAATCACAATATATATTTATATATCACAACAAGTGATCTCACGCACAATATCATCACAAATTCCGGCCTTCGTGCCAGACGCTCTGTACACTCAGGGCACGCTTACGGTGTACCGAATCATCCTTAGTACCACCACCGATTAAAGGTTCTTAACTTGTTGGCTATGGGCATTAGTCTACTACAACACGCATGCTGGAGATATCCTTTCCCATCCCACTCAGAGGTGTTCACCTCACGACAACCATTGAGCATTTTAGATCAACCCACCACTATGGTGTAACAACCCGGGATTGGCCCGCAGCCCCCCATTTGCATTGCCACCAATCGATCTATTACAATGTAGGTACAGGTCAACCCTTTCCCGTTGCTCAACTCGTCAATAGCGCACATCTTAACGCAGGTAAGCTTTTCCTTTCCTGTTCAGCACACAGCTCACGCAGAGCCTCTTTTCAGTTCAACACACAGCTCACGCAGAGCATACCATTCACGCAGCACACACAACACAAGGAGCTCATACAGAGCTTCCTAGGTATGGAAGAATTCACAATTCATAGGTACTCTCACAAGCTCCGTAAACTACTCATTTCATACACGGAGTCTTCTCTAGTTCGCAATATAAACATTACCAATCCAGACTAACCGTCCGGATGGGCTTCACACAGCATGCCTATTTCGTATTACACATTTTCGGATCTAGATGCAGACTCAACCGGGGAGATCAACTATCAACCCGCTGAAATCACTTACGCTTTCCACCTCTTGGTGGAGGATTCCATGCATATGCATAAAGGAGGACTTCACTTGTCCAAGAAGGAGATCGTTACCCTTGACGATCGCTTTGGAGCCATGGAAAACTAGTCGGATGGAAATCAATGCAACGGCCTTGCCTCAACAAATCTAAACTCGGCTCTCGATTCGGAACGCTAAAGCTCCTCCGACAAGCCGGATTCCTTCTCCTCCTCCTTCCTTGCTCTCCCCTCTCTCCATCTCTTTAGAAAGAGAATGGCCAAAGATAAATGAGAGTTTATCCATCAACTCTCAGCCTTATAACAACAGGAAGGTCTCTGGACCATTGGATCCAAATTGAAGGAAATGAACGGACACGATCCGCCCTGAAAATCAATTTCCTGGGCTGAACACAGCCTGTGACACGCCCGTGTCACAGGCCGTGTGCCTTAAGCGGCAAAGGAACTGACTCATCTAGACCAGGACTCGCCCATGGGACATGCCCGTGTCCCAGGACATGTGCCAAACATGGCTTCAGACACGCCCATGTCCAGCCCGTGTTTAACAACCCTCGCTCAAACCTGGCCACAACTCGAGAAGGATACGACCATGGGACACGCCCGTGTGCCCAACCGATTTGCCTCTCGAGGATCGTCGACTGTAATTTGTCGAGATCGTTTCATCAAACTCACAGAACATGACCCTGTACATGCCGGTGTCATAGGCCGTGTGCCTCATTCGAGACCCACTCGAGCCCCACTCGAGTACACAGTGTAACATCCCATTTTCGGCTAGACCCCTAGGAGTCGGTTGGTTGTGGTAGAACCCTGGGGAGCCCAGAAATCGAAATAAAGCGACCAAGAATTCGGGTCACGGGTTGGTCACGCCCGTGACCGACCCGTCACGCCCGTGACCTGGGGGCGTGACTCCTTCGACGATCGTCGATTTCACTTAGACGATCGTCGGGCGCGGAATTTGCCTCATGGCCTGTCACGCCCGTGACCCGCAATGTCACGCCCGTGATATAGGGCATGACCACCTTCGACGATCGTCGATTTCAGTTCGACGGTCGTCGGCCAGGAATTGGCCATATGGGCATGTCACGCCCGTGACCCACAATGACACGCCCGTGACATAGGGCGTGACCACGTTCGACGATCGTCGATTTCAGTTCGACGGTCGTCGACCCAGAATCAGTCACCAGGCATGTCACGCCCGTGACCCTCAATGTCACGCCCGTGACATAGGGCGTGACCACGCTTGACGATCGTCGATCCCAATTCGATGATCGTCGACCCAGAATTTGGCCACACGGGCCAGTCACACCCATGACTCGGGTGTCACGCCCGTGACCACCCTTCGACGATCGTCGATCTCAGTTCGACGATCGTCGAACCCAGAATTGGCTAACCGGGCCTGTCACGCCCGTGACCTATGTGTCACGCCCGTGACCAAGGCCGAAACGACAGCCAGACTGGAAATTTCCGTAACCGACGCCATAATAAATTCTGATTATTGGAATGAAAACCAAGGGTATTTATGGGCCGTTTCCTACTTTAATTATTTAAATAATTAAGGAAATGTTGGTCCAATAGGAAATCGCCACCTGGCGAGCACCTCTTCATCTCCAGCGTTTCAACTGTCATTTGTCAAAACCGAAACGTCATTAAGGGAATTATTAATGGCCGCGGACGTTTCATCCCTTCCCCTCCCCACTTGCTGATCTATAAAAGACTCCTAAGAGCAAGAGAAAAAGGTTACACTCTCCCTCAAACTGTTTCAGATTTTCCCCCTTGCTGTTGAAGAACTTCCGGCGACGCCACCACCGCGCCAATGGCTTCCCGACGCTCTGCACGCCTTTAACCCGCGAACAAGGTCCTCCCCTCCCTCTTCTTCTGCAGATAGATCTTAGAAATCGTTAGGAGAGATATCTGGCTCAAAAGAGCCAGATCGGGTGAGCGTATTCGTGGTTTTCCGAAAATTTCATGGTGGCGGGTTCGCCGGAAACAGCCTCTCCGGCGGCCGCGCCGCCGCCCGACGATAGCCCTCACCTCAACAGAGGTGGTGGTGGCCGGCCAGGGAGATGGCTGGATGGCCGGGAAATAGCTTGGAAAAGCTACAGGAAATTAGGTTTTCAGGGCTCTGTTTCGGGCTGTAGAAGAAGATGAACAGTGCCATTTAATTAGATTTTATTTGTGAAGTAATTTCTGAATGAAAATATCTGTCACTTTAAATAATTTGGGAAAAATATCTAGAGGCTCCTACAGGAAAAGTGGTCAACATAGAAAATGTAGCCCTTGAAGTCTAGTTTAATTTAAAATTGATTTCACTCGATTTAAAATCTTGGTTAGACCACAGCACCCTTTTTGGTGAGGTCTATCTAGAGGGCCGTCTGAACCTTAGAAAAATTTCCCACTCTAAACCAGTCATCAAAATGACTTGAAATTTGGTGTGTGGCCTAATATTACCTATATCTAGGTGCTATCCAAAAATGAGAATTTTTGGGAAATATTTTTCTATAGTTTTGAGAAAAATTCAATAATCCTAGTTTAATTTAATTAGATGGTTAAATAATTTCCAAACCCTCCCAAATTTTGGAGAGTGGTCCCTGGGTTCACCATAAGGTTCTGTATAATTTTTCATCTCATTTGGATATGGTTTGGATTAGAAATGATCAACCCTAAGTTTTGCCCTAATAAGGGGTCTTAGGTTAAAAGTGCATTTTTGAGATTTAAGTGGTCAGATCACCTCAACAGAGGATGAGATTTTTACCACTGGCTAGTAATATTCTCTAGCCCCCCTCATAGAGTTTGAGGTGGATCGGGGTAAGTTTGCCCTAAGAACCAAGGCCAAACCCTAAGGATGGATCTTGGTGGTTTGTGAAGGTCATGTGGTCAAATGACCTTGGATTGACCCGAAATTGGGTGAAGAGAACCACAGGGCCAATATAGTTCTCTGGATGAAATCTTAGTAGATTTGGAGACCGTTGGGATACCTAAAAATCTAACCCTAGATTAGGGTGCAAAACTTGTAGAGATAGGAAATGGCACTAAATCACATTGAAAAGTGTTGAAATTTGGGTAGAGTGAATTATAAGGATGGTACAAGCTCTGGATATTTTACTATGAATTTTAAGATTATTATTTTGGGTACTTCATTAACGATTTAGTAGCTTGTATGATTTGCTTAGAAATTTAATATGGAACACACACTTCCTGGAAATTGATGAAATTTAGACAGAGAACGTTTATTATGGTTTTAAATCTCTGTGAATTTTTATGGGATTTTTGGAAGTTTAATTCTAAGGCTTGCTTCATTAAGTATGTTTCACCTTGATTATTTGATTAAATCTTTAGTGGTGTTTAACAAGATAGAAAAATTATGATTCTTTGCACAAAGACCTTTTATATGTCATGCTACTGATTAGTAATTTTTCTATAATTTTTCGATGAATAATTTCAGTACTTCCTTCATTACGTAGAATTAACGTGATTATACTGGATAAATAATTTAGAGGCTAAAAACTTTCTGTAAAATTCTGGGAATTTGTATTTGAGGTTATCTTGCTATTATTTAATGATCATGATTTTTTAGTAGCCTTTACTTGGGAGGATCATGTAGTTCATGTTTAAAATGACCCATGGCCCATCCTTTGGGAAAATTAAATAAATATCAGATTAATTAGAAAAATTATAAGTTTCTGGATTTAGACAAATTATGATATGGTAGACCTCCAGTAAATATTATAGGAGATTTGGAAGATAATTTGGTGTACCTCCCCTTGTGTACCTCATATAGCTTAGGATGGTCTGCATATAGTAAAACCACGGAATTTTGATAATTGAAGGTTGGTAGGGTAAGTTAAGATTGAGTTCATCATTGGAAGTCAGGACAAGTAGAGTGTGAGACTGGTCAAGGATAAGGGAGTATGGGAACGACGAAAGATCGTCCATCCCGGGAAGAAGAGGAAGAGTTTTAATACTCTAGGTTAGAACTAAAGTAACTAAAAGAGGATCGGGTTAAGGGAGATCAACCAATAATATTAAGTGCCTTGCGAAAGGGAACTTCGGGTCGTAATGCCGCCGTCTTGGTTCCTAGTGCCCCTTGAGAGCCCTTCACGGGGTATACCGGGGGCAGTCCTGGGCTAACGTAAACTATAGGAATAATGAATTAAAAGAGCAACTAGTATTACTAGGGTTGCTCATTTACACTCCCCGATAGCTAGGAAAGTAGAATTATAGGATTGGTTGCCATTCAGACAGTAGCTCTGAAGGTAGATGCACGGACGGACTGTCTGGGGGGCCGAGGGCTCGAGGGTTGGAGTATAGAATAAAGGTGGTGGGTCTTCGGTATCTGATTGTCGTTCACACCGGCATCGGTACGCTGACTTGGCGGTGTGGGACACTTAGCCAAAGAAAGTCTGGTGGGTACAGCCACCAGTAGTACGCGGATACTCTAGGTTGTGTTCTTCTAGGGGCGTACGGAAGGGCTAGGCCTGGTAGTGTGGATGCCCGTCTAGGAGTGGGGGGCCCGACCCACTGTCTCTGTTTGCCACTACGGAGGTTCCTGGGAGTGAAGCTAGCTGCCCGAACAGGGGGAACTAAGGTCTGTGCGCATAGAGTCGTGTGCGTGTGTTGCACTTGCATGAATCATGGCATAGCATATCACTACACTCATAATTGCATACAACCGACACCCCAACGTATAAATCGGTATGGGACTTTTTATACGATGGGAGCCTTACAGAAGATCCCTTAACTTATAAGTTTGTATGGGCATTCATATAAGTTAAGGTTACATATTTACTTACTTGTTTGTTTACTTACTATTCTCTAGCTGCCTTTTTATACAATTTGCTACTTATTAATTGCTCTACCTATTACAACATTTACACTGTTCACCTATTATAACTTGCTAGTTAGGTCCACCGTCACCTGCTTGATTATTCTCCACTTTTGTAGCTTCCCTTTCCTCCTCTCCGCCCGGTGCTTAGGAGCCGTGGTGGGAGGGGTAGGGGATGATAGGGCTTAGTCTTTATGACTAATGGTTTTTGAACCAAACATTACAGGAGCTCCGGATGGGAGACAGGGACCAGCACCAGCGGAGTACGGTGCACATGGAGGTGGGACAGTCTAGCACCGGTGCACCTGCGACCAGCTCCGTGAGTGATTAGTATTTTCTTAGCTTCCGCGATGAGTGACTTGTAGTGAGGACTCTGATGTACTGGGCTCGAGCCCATTTATCTATTTTCCTATTATTACTATTGATGGACTGGTTATGATTTCACTTTTATTTACATGTTTCTGTGGACTTGTTTACATTTTTGTATAAATGCTTCTCTCTCTTGTGATCGAAAAGGGCCGGCAGAATTGGCGTTTTGTAGTGGTTGCCTTCCCGTGAGTCGATGCCACCGCAAAGCGGCAATTCTGGGCTAAGACCCCGGTGGTTGAAAAAGAAAAAAAAAGGGGGTCTTACACACAGAGCAGGAAACGACCTTGGACACGCCAGTGTCCCTGGCTGTGTTGCCCAGTTTATAGTCTAATGGGATTTTAGGGTGTTACAGTTGTGCTAGCTGCGAGCTGTGGTGGTGACTCTATCCTCTAGGGCGGTGACCACACTCCTCACCTCGCCTATAAATAGGACCCCCCGACACTTCATTTGTAACTGAGTGAATAGTAAGTTGAGCGCGGATTAAAAACTACGGTATCAGTTTTGTTAGTCCGCGCGGTCTGAGAAGTTTAATCGGTTGTTGCTATTGCAGGTTGTGCGGCTAACTCAGAGAAGCCAGGTATCTGGTGTTGACTTCGGTCAGGATTCTGCTTAGCTTGCGGTTATCAATCAGCGGTCTCAGCAGGTCGCATCTGCGGCTAATCGGTCTACTCCAACTTCTATTCAATAACGGTGTCCGCCGGTCTCGGCGGACTGTTCATCAGTTTAGTTCTTCTTCAGCGAATAACGGTGCGTCCGCGTGACCTTGCGGTCTCGGCGGACTCCGTATTTCAGTTTAGCATAATAGCAGTTCGGGCGGTCTCGACGATTTCGGCGGACAGGGCGATTTCGGCGGTCTCCGATTCTGTCCGCGCGGATTGTTTTGTAATCTTTTCTGCTTTCCATTTTATACTGGCGAAATATGTCTCGCCACGTATACCTCGCCCTATAAAGAAGTTAATGAAAAATTTGATCTTCTTGTCTCTTCTGGTTGCTTCTCGTGTTTGAGCTTGCTTTCCTATTTCCGTTTGATCAATGTGTGATCTTGATAGTTCTGAGAATATTAATTTGGCGTCAGACTATCTCGTTGATCATCTTAAGAAGATTCAACACTTAACACATAATTCCAAGTTGAATAGCTTGCCCACATGATTTCCATAATTCATGCATATGCCACGTCATCCACCACCAATTCCCATGCAAAATGCCACCACCTTCATTTCCACGTGAAAAAACATCGAGTCGATCCCATGCATATGTCACATCATCATCTTGAATTCATGGATTCTGCCATCCCATGCACCCCATGCCATCTTGGTTGATTCAAGCCAACCTTTCAATAAAATGGTTGAACACATTCATTTCCTCCATGACCCACCTACAGAACATATAATGCATGCCACCTCATAAATTTGTAGTTGAAACCCATTCATTCCCCCCCATTGCATTCACGCCACCTCATAAACCATTCATATTGCAGCTACATGCATCCCCCCTCTTTGTTTCTCATGAGACTCACTCCTCCCCCCTTGCACATATTAATTTCCACTCTTGAATGCTCCCACCTTCAAGCCTTCCAACCCTTCATGTACCGTCCACCTTCATCCTCCCTTTGCCAATAAGTAGTGGCCAAATTCCAGTATGTGGAAGCTCACCTCTCTTCTCCTTCCATTTGGGCAGGTCTGCAAATCGATTTACTATTTTTCCCTTTTATTTTAGCTTAGCTTTATTTCAAGTGTTTTCTCTCATTTATTTTTTATATGCAATAGTAATCTAGTTTTCTTTCACGCAATGTAGCTCACTTTTATTTCGTGTATCACTTTCTTTTATGCAATATAATGTTTTTTTAATTTCAGAAATCTTACTTCCTTTTTATGCACCTTTCATTTAGTAACATGTAGTTATAATATTAGACTTTATTATTATAAGCTTGGAATGAAATAAATCATTTTCTCTATAATCGTTTCATTTTCATATGCCGGTTATGAATTTTGATATATATGTTTTCTTATTCTAGTAGCCGAAAGGATCGTGCATACGTATTGATCGCTTAGGAATAAAAAGTGATGATCGTAACTCTTGAAAGAGGATGACGTAAATCTTATAGATAGGAGTCATATCCTATAGCAAGATTCACCTCATTAAAGTGATTTTTAGGGATTTCGATTATAGAACAAAAGTTCAGTCGACCAACCTAATCTCAAGTAGGCGTACTCTCAAAAGAGATGTGTTCATAATTCGAGAATCTTCACGGTCAAGGACTGAATTAAAAGTTTATAAATTATCTTCTCTATTTCATTTCAAAGTATATTGTGATCATGTTTAATTTTTTTTATTTCATAATTTAGTTTTTCTTATAATTACTTTTTATTCCCTTCCGGTAAAATAATAATGTTTTTCTCGAAGTAGTACTCAACAGATCCGAGTTTTAATACGATCTTAATATGATTTTCATAACTTATGTTATTCATGGTAGGTACGCTTGTCTTTATCATTTATAAATGTGGAGAAACAAAAAAAATTCTTATCAAGTTTTTAGCGACGTTTCTGGGGACTAGTTTGTCAATATTTTGAAAAGAAAATATGCTATTACTTTTATCTTTTTCATTTTTTTTCTTTTTCCCCTCTAAAAAATTAATGTTGCAACTAAATTCTTAGAAAGAAAGATTTGAGGTATCATCCCATCACATCTCCTATTAGCAGTGCGAGCCCTTTACTGGGTAGACTTTGGGAAGTCCAAGACTAATTAAAACATTAAAAAAAATTAAAAATTGATGTAGAGTATGGGGGAGAATGGGAGATTTCCCTTTTTGTTTAAAATATTTCACAAATTACGAGAAGAACTTGGAAAATTACAAACAATTTTATAAAATCCCCAAACTTTCAAACCCAATTTAATTTGCTTTGATTTTTTTAGCACTTAACAAAATTTCTAAATCTGAAAAAAAATTGAAAAGTAAAATTTCTATAAAAAATTGAAAATCCTTAAAAAACCAAAAAAGTTAGGATTATTACTTTTATGTTATTTTATTTCCTAGTATTTATTTATATTTCATAAATATAATATTTCAAATCCAAAAAAAATGAAAAAAACTTAAAATAATCTAAAATATAATAAAATCCTACTTTGCTTTTTGTTATTTTCATGAATTTGATTTGAGTTTATTTATAAGCTTTTTTATTATTTTTAATTTGCTAATCTTTTATTTTGTCATATTTTGTTAGATCTAATTTTGAAGTGATTTAGTTTTAAGGAATATTTTGTCTTTAATTTGTTTAGACTAAATTCTTTAGTAATTTTTCTCTTTTATTTTAATTAGTTTCAATTTTGTAGAATTTTGTTTAACATTCCTAGATTTTAGTTATATTCATTTCTTGCTTTTAGATATTCTTAGAAAATTTCAATTTAGGATAGTTTCTTTTAAAATGTTTTAGTTTAATCTAGAATTCATTTTAGCCTATTAAAAGATCATATATCATGGGAATAAGAAGATAAAATTAATTATTCCCTAAATATATGCACCCTTATTATGAAGAATACAACAACTACAACACTCAAGCCCTTATCCCACTATAGTGTGGTCAGCTTTCTGGATTCTTTGTCGCCTTATTATGAAAAATATTATGAAAAAATTATGTCATGGAAAATGAGAGGATATAATTCATTATTTTCCTACGCATATACAAATAGAGGAAAAAAGAGGGGCGGGAGGATAAAATTCATCACTTACAATTCAAGCTCTCTTCACGTTTACCCTTGTCGAACGTTTATGAGCTATGATCTTACACTTGATCTGGATGGAAATGACCGCAACGCTTTCCTCTCCACGGATCAAGCTTCGGCTTGCTACCTCGATCACAAGAATGCCTCCTAAGCTCTTCCCTAGGGTTAGTTCAACCTTCTCCTTCCTCTTCTTCTTTCTCTTCTTCTCTCTTCTTTCTTCTCTTCTCAAAGTGTGTGTGTGTGAGAGAGAGAGAGAGAGAGAGAGAGAGAGAGAGAGAGAGGGAGAGAATGGGTTAAAACTAAAACCCCTAGTCCTTTATCAATCCGGGCTGTACTCTCAGCCACATGATATCCTTCTTAGGAGTGGATGACCAAAATTCAATTGAGACTTCATTTTAAAATAGGTACCGCCGCGCGGTAACCCGCTACCGCCATATGGTAACCCACTACCGCCATACGGCAACCCGCTACCGTCGTGGGGTAATTTCGATCGTGACGGGGTCTCATCCAACACCGCCCCGCCGCTCAATGACCGCCTCAACATGTCATGACACGTGCCACACTACCACCATGTGGTATCACACTACCATTGTGCGGTAGTCACTTGACGCATCACTGCATCGAGTTTGTCGAGTGTTACTGCCATGCGGTATCATACCACCGCCAGACGGTATCTTCCAGAGAAAATGATTGGTTTAATTTAACTAGATACCACCAGTGCTAGCTCTACCACCTGGTGGTAACTTCTAGTGACCAACTCCCTATTGTTTTCAGGAAATTTGGGGCATTACAATATACCCTCCATTAAGAAATTTCATCCCATAATTACACTTAACCGAAAAGAATACAGAAGTATCAATTTTACATATGCATACCTCAATGAAACCGTTCGTGGAACTCCTCTCTCATGATCTTATCACGTTCCCATGATAGTTCCTCACAGCCATAGTTGTCCCAATGGACTTTGACCATTCAGATCTCCTTATTTCGTAGTCGCTTCACAATCGATTGGCACTTGCTCTGCAATATCTTGCACAAACTTTCACATCACTGATATGTGAAACACATAGTGCAAACCACTGAGTTTAGCTGAAAGCTTTAGCTGATAGGCATCTTCACCAATCTGCTCAATGATTTCAAATGGCCCAAGGTATCTCAAACTCAGCTTTTTCAAATGTCAAATCCTAGATACGACCTTGAACGGTTTTATCTTGAGATAAACCCAACCGCTAACCGCACTCCACGTTACGGTACCTGGCATTATAGTATTTTGCTTTCCTATCTTGAGCAATCAACAACTATTCTCGAATCAAACGTATCTTTGAAGTCGCATCTTCAATGTCTTTATATTTATAAAGCTTCGATTCACTTATTTCTACCCAAGCCAATGGAGTACGACTCTTCCTACTGTATAAGGCCTCAAAAGGCTCCATTTGAAGACTTGCTTGGTAGCTATTATTATAGGCAAATTTGATCATAAAGAGATGGTCCTCCTTTCATTTCCTGAAATCCAGGGTGCACATGCAAAACATATCTTCCATCGTTTTGTTTAACCTCTCGGTCTGACCATCAGGTTGAGGATGAAAGATCGTCGTTCAATGAGAATTGGGAATTTAACCCATCCAGTATCTCCTCCATATAACGCTTCATGTTCTCATCAAGATCCAATGCCTGTCAAATCCTGTCCGTGAGGTCATATTGCACCTCCATCCAGTTCAAGCATGCATCCATGCTCGTCCTCCCATCAACACAAGAGATGTCCAAAGCCTCAAACTCGTGAATCATATGCTCATCATGCATCTGTAACCAATTTGCTTGTGTTGGAGCCTTGCGACTCAACACATCTGTGACTACATTTCCCTTCTCGGGAGTGTAATGAATCTCAAAGGTGTAGTCCCCAAGGAACTTCATCCACCTCCACTATCGCATAATCAGATCCTTATAATGTAATAAGTACTTCAGGCTCTTATGGTCCGTAAAGATGCCAACCTTCACACCATATAAATAATGTCGTCATAGCTTAAGAGTGAATATCACAGCCGCCAATTCCAAGTCGTGAACCAGATAATTCATCTCGTGCACTTTCAGTTGGTGAGAGCCATAAGAAATCATATTACCAAATTACAGAAGAATGCAGCCTAAGCCACTCCTCAAGGCATCGCTATAGATTTCAAAGCCTTCTTTTCCACATGGAGAGCACAACACAGGCGTCGTGGTCAGACGAATCTTTAACTCCTCAAAAGCTCATGCATACCGTGGCATCCAAAAAAACTTCTGGTTCTTCCTTGTCAATGTAGTGAGAGGTAAAGAAGTCCTCAAAAAGTTCTCTATGAAGCGCCTATAATAGCCGGCAAGTCCAAGGAAACCCTTGAACTTCACTACAAAAGCAAGTACATGTCACTCTTGTATCGCAACTATCTTTGCCGGATCCACAACAATACCCTCTCCATTAACTACATGACCAAGAAAAGCCACAGAAAATAGCAAAAACTCACATTTAGAGAACTTTACATATAATCTATTCCTCCTCAGGGAATGCAAAACTAATCTCAAATGATTCGCATGATCCTCTTCTAACTGAGAGTATACTAGTTTGTCGTCAATAAAGACGATCACAAATAGGTCCAAATACTCTCTAATAGTTCTATGACTCAAGTCCATAAACACTGATAGCGCATTAGTGAGCTCAAAAGGCATCACAGTAAATTCATAATTCCTATAACGTGTACCAAACACTGTCTTGGGAATATAACTTTCCCGAATTCTCAATTGCCAATAGTCGAACTTCAAATCCAACTTCGAATAGACAGTCAATCCAACCAGCTGATCAAACAAATAATTGATTCACAGAATCAGATAATTGTTCTTCTTTGTCAGCTTGTTCAGTTCATGATAGTCAATGCATAAACATAAGATTTTGTCCTTCTTCTTCACAAAGAGAACCGGTGCACTCCAAGGAGACATACTTGGATGTATATTGTAAGACCCTATTTTTTTTCCTTTAAAACCACCAGGGTCTTAAGCCCAGAACCTCCGCTTTGCGGTGAAACTAACACACCCGAAAAGGTTATCACTACAAAACGTCAATCCTGTCGGCCATAATGATCGCAGAAGAGTAGAATAAATATAAGAGTAAAATAAAACACAAATACTAATCCACTAGAAATCACATGAATATAAAATAAATCTCCACGAAGGGAGAGTCCACAGTAATGATAAATCAGAGTACTAATAAGCGGGATCCTGCCCGATACATCATGATCCTCACTACAAGTCACTTAATGCAGAAGCAAATCTATAATAACTACTAATGATCGGGACTCACTGTCCCTACTGCCTGAACTCCCGTACTAGACTGTCCCGTCTCCAAGCGCACCGACCTCTGGGGATGCATCTCCTGGTTCGGCTCCATGATCCCCTAAAATGATTTGGTCAATGTCTGTTAGTATAAAAGACTAAGTCCTATCATTCCCCACAACTCCCCCATGGATCCTAGGCACTGAGCGGGGAGAAGGAAAGGGAAGGTAAAGGAGGTGGAGAGTAACAAAAGTAAACAGGTGGCAACAGAACTAGTCTATCATGAGTTCATAAACAGAGCAAGTATAAGTAAGTAATAGTAGGTAAGCAGTATGAGTATACACACGATCAAGATGAGCAAGTAAAGTACAAGAAGGTAGCTAAGTAAGTAACCATGACCTATAGGAATGCCCATGCAAACCTATACACCAAGGGGTCATTTTGCAAGACCTATTGTATAAAGAGTCCCATACCAATTTATACAATAGGTGTCAAGGGTTATATGCAATTACTAAGCTATGTCATGCAAGTATGCTATGATGTGAAAATGCAAGTTCAACTCACACACCCGACTCTTTGCACACAGACCTTTAATTCCCCCTTTTTGAATCCTAACCTCCCAGGATACCTCCGTAGTGGCAAACGAAAGCGGTGGGTTGTGACTCTCCCAACTCTAAACCGGTATCATCACTACCAGTCAGACCTATCATACACCTCAATACTGGTGTACTAAGTGGAGCTCCTGCGTACTGTAAGACCCCCCTCCCGGAACACAACACACGGCACGAGGGGAGTCTTATGCCCGAAATAGCCGCCTTGCGGTAGCACTAACACACGGGTTAGCCTTTACCACAAGACGCTTATTCCGCCGGCTACAATCCATATCACAACAATTATGCCAACCCAACCATAACAGAAAAGTAAAGCTAAAAGCAGTTCAGTTCACAGCTAAGTTAAAGTCCAAAAGTAGCGGAAGATAACAAGCGCAATAGGCTTGTACAAAAGAAACGAGAGTCTAGAAATGTTTTGCCAAACGGCTACATGAAAACACTCACTACTGTCACTGACGGTGCCGATGGCACCACCACCTCAGGTCCTATCATCCGGGCCTAGCTGTCCTGCTGCATAGTCCGTTGCCGCTCTACCTGCGGGGTTTCCTCCTAAAAAGGAAGACGTAGCAACCGTTAGTCATAAGACTAAGTGGCTTCACATCTGCTCCCCCGGCGACTCCTCAGCACCGGGCGGAGAAAGGAACAAAGTACAATATATATATGCAAGTAAACAAGCAGGTGACAGTAAATATGGTGAAGTATAAACTACGCTACACAACTAGCAGTTCTACAAATATCAATAATATATGACAGCAGGTATAAGTAATCAGAATAGTAACTTAACTTATAAGAGTGCCCATACAAACTTATAAGTTAAGGATCGGCTTAACAGTAAAGTAACTCATCGTATAAGAGTGCCCATACAAACTTATACGATGAGGATCTTGTGTATGCAATGAATGACATGATATGAATGTTATGCTATGACCGAATCATGCGCACACACATGCAAGTTGCTATGTCGACACAGACTTGAAGTTCCCACTTTTCGAGCAGGTAGCTAACCTCTCAGGCGTCGTCCGTCGTGGCCAGACGGCGACAGTGGAGCGGACGTCTCCACTACTAGGTGGTATCACACTACCTATCCTAGGCCCCCGTACGCCTCAACGCTAAGAACACAACAGCGGAGCTCACATGCGTACTACGGCTCAGAAGGGGTCTTGGGTAGATGTGCACCAAGAACACAGCCCAACCTGGCCTTTGATTTCGAACCGGATGGAACCTCGGAAACGCACGAGGTGCAAGCCCAACCGTTCTCATGGCGCGGAGGAGATCTCGGGTTATGGACACCAAGTATCTAACCCTACCGCCCAAGGTCTACCCATTGGCTCCCATCGGTGTGACGACTGGCGAACCCGTAGACCTGCCACAATCATTATCTCAACATCGCGACACGATGAATCGTCGCACATCACATGCCCTAAAACAACTCACTCGATGCTACCCGTAGGGAGACTTCAACTCTAAGCATCGGTTGTTAATAAACCCCTTGGGCTCGGATTACAGTTACAAAATACTCTTCACATAGTGTTCATCATGTTCACGCCCACCTATTTAATGAATTCACCTCAACACTACGCACATTAGATATGTTCAACACCAATTTGTATAAATATATCCTTTACCAATATCAACTCCTAATATCTAGCCTTCCCATCCAATCCATTTCTCTACCATTGCATGGTTATACCTTATTACACAACCAAATGAGTAATCATACTAAATTATAGTAACAACGACATTATAGATATATGGGAGCAAGATATCACATGAGCAAATCACAATCATTGCAAGAGTGCTAACATTATAAATTAACAAGTGCATTAACATAGGGTAGTCCAATACTAAAACTGGGATTCCCGGAGCTACAGGAATCCGATCACAATGCACAACCCCTCGTTGGAAAGGTATTCGCGAGGGCTACGACTTTCATGTTGAGTCGATCGCCCAGATCTGGTCGCAACATACCAGAAATTCAACTCGAATACGTACAGGAAACAGTTTCCTGTACAAGAATTTTCCCGAATGCAGCGGACTCGAACCAGCTTTCCCGCGGCTACAGGTATCGCATGGAAACGAACAACCACTCGTTGGAAAGGTAATTTCAAGGGCTACGACTTTCGTGTTGAGTCGTTCACCCAGATCTGGCCAGAACACCTCCGAAATTGGCCACGAAGGTCGCCGCGTGCAGAAATCAGATTTCTGCACGCATCTTAAGGCGAGATGAACGGCATCCGTTCATCTTCTTCCTTGCAACGACCTCGCATAAACTTCTCCAGAAATCACACCCAACCTTATTTCTCCTTTCAAAGCCAAACCCCCAACGAAAACCCCTCTCATCTCCACTTTGAATGATGAGAAGGTTGAGGGAGACTAAGCCTAAAACCTAGGCATGGCTTATCCTAAGAACTCTCCTCCTCACCATCAAGACTCTATGGAGTCGATGTCTCTCCTAAAATAACTATAGATCTAGCACCAAGGGAGAGGGGAGGAAGCTCACCTCAAGTCCAGCGGTACCACCATGGCCGGCCATGAGCCTCGCACTCCTTCGCGGCGGCATTGTTTTTCCCTTGACGGTGGTGGCGTTTTGATTCCTCCAAGGATGGCTCCGGCAAGCTCTTCCTCCTCCTCCAGCCAAGAACTCTCTCAGGAATTTCGGGGCAGAAGAAAGGGGGATGAATGCTAGGGTTTCCAACTTTTTTCCTTTTTATACATCGCAGACACGGGTAGGCACACGCAGTAGCGGATCCAGAAAATTAATAAAGGGGGTGCACAAATTGATAATGGGGATGCACACAATTTTTTTTTGAATGTATCACTGTGTTCTAAAAATTTTAATATGTGAGACCAGACATCAACTTTCTTCAAAAAACAATTTGAAAGTTTCAATCGTATTGGAGTTGTATCTCCCTCATCTGACCACCGTTTTTGACGTATAAGTAGTCAAAATCCATTGCCTCGACGAGAGGAATTCAAATACACTAACTATTTTGAAAAATAATGGGGGTGCCAGTGTCTCTCGGGCCCCCCTCTGGATCCGCCCCTGGGCACACGACCGTGTTCCTACCCGTGTTCAGGTGACACGGCCGTGTGGCCTGCCGTGTCTAGGGCCGTGTTCCTCCCAGAACAACTTTCTTCCGGGTCAGGGTTGCGGCACACGGGTAGAGACACGGCCGTGTCTCGACCCGTGTCCTCGGCACACGGGTAGGGACACGCCGTGTCCCAATACCCGTGTACCTCTCTGACTGGAAGCCTATTTTTATGAGGCACACGGGTATGGACACGGCCGTGTCCATACCCGTGTCAGCCAGAAATGTCATTTTGCCTTGTTTTCCTCATTTCCCGTACGTCCGCACCTGTTCACCCACACCCCCATTGGGCTCACCACAGCCCCCTTAACTCAAATACGCAATCAAGGGGCCTAGCGCGAATTGGGACGTTACAAATCCTATAAACAAAATAAAAGATTTCGTCCCCGAAATCAGGGTAAGGCTATGGGAGTGAAACACATAAAAGGGAACTATGCTTTCAAATAAAAATTTTTACCTGGAGTAAATAATTCCGGGTAGCGCCCTTGCATCAAATCCCTTGGCTCCCATGTGAACTCTTCCTTCCCATGATTAGACCATAGCACTTTCACCAAGGGAACACTTTTGCGGCGCAAGGTTCTTGTCTCGTTATCAACGATACGCACCGGCTCCAGTCGCACAGACCTATCAGACGCCACGGCACCATCCGCCATGGGGATATACTGTTCAGGCCGCAGCAAAGCCTTCCGAAGCGACGATACATGGAACACGTCGTGAAGGTTCTCCAGCTCCGGTGGTAACTCCAATCGATAGGCCAGAGGGCCAATCCTTTCCACTACGACATAGGGCCCAACATACCTTGGGCTGAGCTTCTTGACTCCACGTACCCGCGACACTCCGTGCATCGGTCGAATCTTCAGGAACACCTTATCGCCCACTTGAAACTCCACCATACGGTGCCTTGCGTTGTAATATTTCGCCTGTCGGCTTTGAGCCTCTAGCATTCGATCCCGGATCAACCTAACCACCGCGTCCGTGTCATCAATATACTCATTTCCCAATGTCTTCGGATCTTCGTCTTGCACCCAGGACAAGGGTGTTCTACACCTCCTTCCATACAAAGCTTCATGAGGTGCCATTCCAATACTGGCTTGATGACTGTTATTATAAGAGAACTCCACGAGAGGTAAGAGTCTCTCCCATGGTTCTCCTTTATCTAGCACACACAACCTCAGAAGGTCCTCCAATGTTCGGATGGTTCGTTCAGACTGCCCGTCCGTTTGTGGGTGAAAGGCTGTGCTAAAGGCGAGGCGCGAACCCAAATAAGCCTGTACAGCCCTCCATTCTCTTGAAGTAAACCGACCATCCCGGTCGGAGACGATCGTCTTTGACACACCATGGTACCGCACAAATTGTTCCACAAAGAGACGCACTAAGTCGCCCACTTGCGCCTCCTTCTTCATTGGGATAAATCAGGCTACCTTGGTCAACCGATCCACTATCACCCACACAGAATCATTCCCCGAGCGCGAGCGAGGTAACCCGTGGACGAAGTCTATGGAGATGTCCTCAAATTTCCATTCGGGGATGGGCAACGACTGTAGCACTCCACCGGGGCTTCTACACTCCGCCTTCACCATTTGGCAGGCCACACAATGAGTAACAAAGTACTTGACATCCCGCTTCATGCCCGGCCAACACATTGTTTTTCTCAAATCGGTGTACATCTTTGCGATCCCCGGGTGCACCGAGTACTTGGAGCAATGGGCCTCCTTTAGAATATCCTCCCGAATGTTGTCACCTTCGGGGATGTAAAGCCGGCCACGAAAATGGACGAGGCCGTCTTTTAGGGAGTATTCTTCCGTAGTCCCATCCTCCATTGACTTGAAAGCCGGGGTTAAAGCCGCATCCTTCTTTTGTTCCGTACGGATCCGGTCTCGTATGTTGCAAACTATACTCATCGCGGCCAAATATTCTGTATACTCTTCCGGTTGATTCTTAAAGACCAAAGTGATTTCCATCTCTTGTAGTGTTCAGATTAACTCCATCCTCATCAAGCGAGATTCCGTGCTCGTTCCCGGTGCCTTTCGGCTCAAGGCATCAGCTACGGAATTAACCTTCCCGGGGTGGTAGTTCAAGGTGAATTCATAGTCGCACAAGAACTCCAACCACCGCCGCTGTCTCAAGTTTAACTCCTTTTGGGTGTGAACGTACTTCAAATTTTTGTGATCCGAGTAGATCTCGCAGTGGACGCCATATAAATAATGCCTCCACATCTTCAAGGCGAATACCACCGCTCCCAACTCTAGATCATGCACCGGGTAGCTGGCTTCATGCTTCTTCAACTGTCTTGAAGCATAAGCGATCACATGCCCATTCTGCATCAACACAGCTCCCATCCCTTGATACGACGCATCCGTGTAAACTTGAAAGCCCTCCTTCCCAGATGGAAGAGCTAGGATGGGAGCAGTCGTCAATCTGTCTTTCAGCTCTTGGAATGCAGCTTCGCACTGGGGTGTCCATTCAAACGACACACCCTTCTTGGTCAGCGTAGTAAGGGGAAGAGCGATCTTCGAGAAGCCTTTCACGAACTTGCGATAGTACCCGGCAAGTCCAAGAAAGCTTCGTATGTCGGCCGCTGACTTCAATGGCGACCACTCCTTCACGGCCCGCACCTTGGCCGGATCTACTGCTAGCCCCGCCCCACTAATCACATGGCCCAAGAACGCGACCTCTCGAAGCCAAAACTCACATTTGCTGAACTTGGCAAACAAAGTGTGCTCCTTTAGTTTCCTCAGCACTAAAGTTAGATGTTCGGCGTATTCTGCTTCAGTCTTGGAGTAGACTAGGATATCATCGATGAACACGATGACAAAGATGTCCAAATAAGGGCTGAACACCTTGTTCATCAAGCTCATAAAGGCGGAAGGGGCGTTTGTGAGCCCAAACGGCATCACGGTGAATTCATACAAACCATATCTCGAACTGAACGCCGTTTTTTGAATGTTATCTTCTTGTATCCTCAGCTGATAATATCCCGAACGCAGATCTAACTTGGAGAACCAATACGATCCCACCAATTGATCAAATAATTCATCAATGCGCGGTAGGGGATAGGTGTTCCGCACCGTTAACCGGTTCAACTCTCGATAATCAATACATAACCGCAAGGTGCCATCCTTCTTTTTGACGAACAAAACGGGCGCTCCCCAAGGCGACGAGCTTGGGCGAACGAACCCTGCTTCCACCAATTCCTGAAGCTGGACTCTAAACTCTGCAAGTTCCTTCGGAGCCATTCGGTATGGAGCTCGCGAGACGGGCTTGGCACCCGGAATTAGCTTGATTTGGAAGTCCACTTCCCTATGCGGGGGTAGTCCCGGCAATTTCTCGGGAAATACCTCGGGAAATTCTCGCACCACCCGCACATCCTTGACCTCTAATGTCAATTTCTTCAACTCGAAGCAAATTACATAGACCTCGTCCCCTTCCATATGAGATTTCATAACTTGGATTGAAGACAATAATTTACGGGGTGCGAATTTAATACCTTGGAAGATGACTTCCGAGTCTCCATGCCTCAACATACCTTGCTTCTCCGCACAATTGATCCTGGCGTGGTGCCAGTTCAACCACCTCATGCCCAGGATGAGATCGAACTCCGGGATTCTTAACACTGTAGCCGGAGTTTCAAAGAACTTTCCTCCAATAAGGGTGTCGAAGTCGCAACTTGCTGACGACGTCATCTTAGAGCCGTCCGGAAGGCGCACCCTTTGAGTGGTGCCCGTGAAGTGTTGCACTCCCTCCAAGTCCTTCACGAAGTCCGCCGAAATGAACGAGTGAGATGCACCCGTGTCAAATAACGTATAGGCGGGCCTCCCGCTAACCATGACAGTGCCTAGGTTCCAAAAAGGTAATCAACGTTCAAAATTGCGCGTAACATTTGTATCGTAAATCTAACAAGTCATATAATATTAATAAATTTTGCACGTACCGGTGATGACTTCCTGCGGATTTCTCTCCTGAGTCATATCCAATGCGAATACATGCTCCCGTGCATGTCCTTGATTTCTCCCTGGTGGTCCTCTTCCTCGGCCACGCATGTGCCCTCGCCCCCGTGGAGCTACTGGAGGGGGAGCAATAGGAACATACCCGATCAGTCGCGGGCAAATTCTTCGGACATGCCCCGGTTGGTTGCACTCAAAACATATCACCTCACGTCGACCCCCAGGTTGTTGATAATATTGCTGCTGCGGTGGTGGTGGCAAAGGTAGTGGTTGCGGAATTGGGTAATCCACCCGATAGTTCCGGTTGACCCACCGACCGCCTCTGTGGTTTCCCCTTCCTCTGCCATGATCATTCCGCCTTCTATTACTAGGGCCGACTTCAATTACTCCTTCCGCAGGTCTCTTGCCACATCCCATGTGGTCCGCCTCCAGTCTCTTTGCCATGTCAATGATTTCTGCCAGGCTTCCATCGGCTATAAACAAAAGGGCCTGCCTCAGGGGGTCCCTTAATCCTTTGTAGAAGCACTTCGCGTAGCCTCTATCGTCCAAATCATAGGAATCGGCAAACCTAGCGAGGTGTTGGAACTCCCTCTGGTACTCCGTTACCGATTTCGATCCCTGCTTCAGCTGCAGAAATTTTTCTTCAAGTCCATCCCGAGCAGAAGAAGGGATGAAGTGATCCAAAATAGCCTCGGTGAACTCGTTCCAACTGATGTCCGTGTACAACCGCCCTTGGAAGGTGGAGCCCATGAGGGACTTCCACCACCTTTTGGCGTGCAGCTCTAGCAGCGTCACTACCAATGTCACCGCCATGCTGTTCGGACATCTTATGCCAGCCATCAATTCCTGCACGGTATCAAGCCATTCCTCGGTGCACACCGGCGATTCTGTCCCAAGATAGGCAGGAGGGGACAGGGCACGGAAGGTGCTCAACCAGTTGGAGCCTGGCGCTTGTTGTTTCACCGGAGCTTGCTGGGCTTTAAATGCATCCAATATGGCTGACAGCGTTTGTCCCAGTTCCGACTGCTGGAATTGTGAAGGGACGGAAGGGGTAGGAGTGCCCCCAACCGGCTCCACCTGCGCTGGGACCTGTACGCAAGGTACAGATTAGGGTCAGGTTGGCTAAAACTAATGTCGAAGTTGGACAACTTAGTGTGAATTACATATGGGCACACCACTGCTTCCGCTAAGTCGGTTTGTCCCCAAACCGACTAATCGAACTGGAGTGGCCCATTGTTACCTGACTGCTGTAGGTGAAGATCGGCTAAGTCTGATACCATTTGTAAGACCCCCCTCCCGGAACACAACACACGGCACGAGGGGAGTCTTATGCCCGAAATAGCCGCCTTGCGGTAGCACTAACACACGGGTTAGCCTTTACCACAAGACGCTTATTCCGCCAGCTACAATCCATATCACAACAATTATGCCAACCCAACCATAACAAAAAAGTAAAGCTAAAAGCAGTTCAGTTCACAGCTAAGTTAAAGTCCAAAAGTAGCGGAAGATAACAAGCGCAACAGGCTTGTACAAAAGAAACGAGAGTCTAGAAATGTTTTGCCAAACGGCTACATGAAAACACTCACTACTGTCATTGACGGTGCCGATGGCACCACCACCTCAGGTCCTATCATCCGGGCCTGGCTGTCCTGCTGCATAGTCCGTTGCCGCTCTACCTGCGGGGTTTCCTCCTAAAAAGGAAGACGTAGCAACCGTTAGTCATAAGACTAAGTGGCTTCACATCCGCTCCCCCGGCGACTCCTCGGCACCGGGCGGAGAAAGGAACAAAGTACAATATATATATATATGCAAGTAAACAAGCAGGTGACAGTAAATATGGTGAAGTATAAACTACGCTACACAACTAGCAGTTCTACAAATATCAATAATATATGACAGCAGGTATAAGTAATCAGAATAGTAACTTAACTTATAAGAGTGCCCATACAAACTTATAAGTTAAGGATCGGCTTAACAGTAAAGTAACTCATCGTATAAGAGTGCCCATACAAACTTATACGATGAGGATCTTGTGTATGCAATGAATGACATGATATGAATGTTATGCTATGACCGAATCATGCGCACACACATGCAAGTTGTTATGTCGACACAGACTTGAAGTTCCCACTTTTCGAGCAGGTAGCTAACCTCTCAGGCGTCGTCCGTCGTGGCCAGACGGCGACAGTGGAGTGGGCGTCTCCACTACTAGGTGGTATCACACTACCTATCCTAGGCCCCCGTACGCCTCAACGCTAAGAACACAACAGCGGAGCTCACATGCGTACTACGGCTCAGAAGGGGTCTTGGGTAGATGTGCACCAAGAACACAGCCCAACCTGGCCTTTGATTTCGAACCGGATGGAACCTCGGAAACGCACGAGGTGCAAGCCCAACCGTTCTCATGGCGCGGAGGAGATCTCGGGTTATGGACACCAAGTATCTAACCCTACCGCCCAAGGTCTACCCATTGGCTCCCATCGGTGTGACGACTGGCGAACCCGTAGACCTGCCACAATCATTATCTCAACATCGCGACACGATGAATCGTCGCACATCACATGCCCCAAAACAACTCACTCGATGCTACCCGTAGGGAGACTTCAACTCTAAGCATCGGTTGTTAATAAACCCCTTGGGCTCGGATTACAGTTACAAAATACTCTTCACATAGTGTTCATCATGTTCACGCCCACCTATTCAATGAATTCACCTCAACACTACGCACATTAGATATGTTCAACACCAATTTGTATAAATATATCCTTTACCAATATCAACTCCTAATATCTAGCCTTCCCATCCAATCCATTTCTCTACCATTGCATGGTTATCCCTTATTACACAACCAAATGAGTAACCATACTAAATTATAGTAACAACGACATTATAGATATATGGGAGCAAGATATCACATGAGCAAATCACAATTGTTGCGGTCTAACTCGATGCTCCGGTCGGGCCGGATATTCTTGGGCCGCCTTAGCTCTCGGAGCGGTCGAGCGCGCACACAGTCAATTACGTGTTTTCCTTTTGCAGATCGAGACTCAGGCGCAGATAGCGGTCACCTGGAATGATCATTACGTGAGCCTGAAGGATGGTTATCTTGCTCTGCAGGAGAAGCTTCGACTGTCGATGGGTTCACTTTCTTCTCTTAAGGAAGAACATGACCGGGACATTGTGCGGTATCATCGAGTTGGGTCAGAGTTGAAGTCTGAGTTGGAAGACGTGCGTGCTTCCTTGGATGTGGAGAAAGCCGTGGTGGAGAGGACTGCCCAGATGTTAAAACATGCGCGGGAGGAGATATCTGGCTTGGAGACTCAGTTGCATGCGGCGCGAGATGAGGTTGCAGGCCTTGAGACCCAACTTTGTGCGGCGAAGGCGCAGGCAGAGATGTTATCTTCGGATGACCGTACATCAGAACTGAAGGCCGCAGGCCTTGCGGAGTACCTGGAGTCTTTGGACTATATGCGGGATCGTAGCCTGATCGCGGAGGAGGTTCGTGATGACATTTGGTCCAAGGAAGTAGAGCCTCAGATGGATGACATGCGCCAGTTAGCGCTTCGTCGTAGTGTTTCGAAGGCCTTTCGCTTCATAGGGAAGCATCTTGGGTGTGACATTTCTAGTTTCAGTTTTGCGGATGTCTCAGATGATGAGCGTTCTAGCTCAGATGCTGATGACGAGTAGCTGTGGTGCCTATCTGCTTTTGTCTGTTTTGCCATTTACTTGTAGTCATTTGCTTCTGTTATAGCTTTTGAGATTGTCGCCGTTAGGGCTCCCATTCATTATTTGCTATGATAGCCTTACTTGTATGTCATTGTTCTGTGTTTTGTACAGATGTATTTTGACATGAGATAGTTGTTGGTGGGAGTTGATCTTTGTCACGGTGTATTTGTATGGGGATGACCCATGGTTTAATATGTGGGCCTGACTCGCGGCCTAGTTTGTATGAGGGCTTCTTTGTGAGGGGGCCGAGTCCTCATGGTGTTGCGTGGAACAGGTCCACGGCTTTTCGCGCGAGACAGGCCCGTGGCTTCTTCGTGAGGGGGGCAGGCCCCCACGGTGTTGCGTGGAATAGGTCCACGGCTTTTCGCGCGAGACAGGCCCGTGGCTTCTTCGTGAGGGGGGCAGGCCCCCACGGTGTTGCGTGGAACAGGTCCACGGCTTTTCGCGCGAGACAGGCCCGCGGCTTCTTCGTGAGGGGGGCAGGCCCCCACGGTGTTGCGTGGAACAGGTCCACGGCTTTTCGCGCGAGACAGGCCCGCGGCTTCTTCGTGAGGGGGGCAGGCCCCCACGGTGTTGCGTGGAACAGGTCCACGGCTTTTCGCGCGAGACAGGCCCGCGGCTTCTTCGTGAGGGGGGCAGGCCCCCACGGTGTTGCGTGGAACAGGTCCACGGCTTTTCGCGCGAGACAGGCCCGCGGCTTCTTCGTGAGGGGGGCATGTAACATCCCAATGTTACTTCTAGACCCCTTAACTTAGATTGGGTTAGGCATGGGGTGGGTGTTAGGGTAATGAGCTAGGTTTGACCCTAGATAGTGGGTTGTAGCCATGTGGGGCCCACCATGGGGCCAAAGTCAAACTAGGTCAAACTAGCCTAAACAGGAACCTTAGCCACACCATGACCCCACCATGATGCCCTAACCCTAAGTACAATCTAAGTGGACCCCAAGGTAGGTCAGGGGGTTAACCAGTTGACCATGATGGGTCAAGTCAACACCTTTGGCCTAAATAGTGAAAATGGTGCCCTAGCCCAATTCACTGGGTTGGGTCCACCCAAATCAACCCAAATTCATCATGTGGGCCTAAAGTGACCCTATAAACCCTAGGGGAGAGAAAAATAGGGCCTCTCAATAGTAAATTTGGAAAATTACCTAGGAGAGAGAAAAGAGGAAGAATAGGAGAGAGAAAGTGCCTAGGAGTTATTTTGGGCCACTTGGGCTCATCCCACCAACCCATGATGGGTTGGCTGACCATGCATGGGTATTAGGGGGGTGTAGGACCCCCACCATGCAGCCTTGGGCCAAGCCCAAACCCAACCCAAGCCCAACATAGCTAAACAACTTGGTGGAGTCAACCCTCCCTATTCACTCACCCAACCCGGCCCAACACTTGGCAACCCGACCCACTAGGCTCTAATCAGCCTTCATGGCCAGTGGGAGCCACTCACTAGCCACCTAGCCGGCCAAATCCACTAACCCGACCCCCCAACATTGGTGAATCCGCCCCCCTACCTAGGTGAAGTCGCCCACTCTCATAACTCAGCCCCAAACCCTTCCCCCTCTCTCATTCCATCCAGCCCTATCCCAGAGACAGAGAGAGAGAGGCCAGAGCTCATACTTCCATGGCAAGCCGAGGAGATCGCCGGAAAATCCATGCTATGGAGAGCCGCCGCCACCCTCACCCACAGCCGCCACTAAGGGTCTGTATCCCCTCCCCTCTTACTGTACTAGTATCCTAGATCATCTAGGTTAGAGGTCGAGCTCAAACGAGCTCGACATAGGAATCAAAAAGCTTGAAAATAGGTTTAAAAATGGCGGTTTTCTTGGTTTTTCGGTTTGGTTGCGCCGCCGCCATCCGCCGCCCTCCGCCGCCCAGTCGCCGGCCAGCCCTAGCCCCGACCACCGTGAGGCCGGGGAAGGTCTTGGCCGGAGGCCCCGCCGCCGGCGATGGCCGGAAATGGCCCCGCAAGGAACACCTGCTCGGTTGGCCCTGCATGCACTGCATGAAGAAGAAGATACAGTAGCCGTTAGATCTCTTTAAGATTCGTGCAACGATTTTATTAGTAATTCCCTGTATTATTATTTTATGAATAATGTGGAATAGTGTCACATGGTAACAGATATTTTGCATGTTGTTTAGGAGGTACTTAGATGCCCCACCTTAGGATGAACCCTGAATGAAAAAGTTAGGTAGATGGGTTAACTTTGCAATGCCACAGAAATCATGACTTTTGGACCAGTAGGCTGCCCTGTAGGGCTGTTTTGCTAGGACTGCCCCTAAACTAGGGCAGAAACCAAATTTGATGCCCAAGACAAACCAAGCATCACCATGACCTGAAATTTTGGTCATGGGTGTATTTAGGGTATGCCTATGCCCTGCCAAAAATTTGGAATTTTTGGAAGAACTTTTTCTATAGTTTTTATCAAAATATCAAAACTTAAATTAAGGGCATAATTGTAATTTTGGGCACCCAAATGACCCCAAATTTTGGTGGTATGTCCTTGGGGACATTATTGGTGTCTGGTAGAAATTTCAAGGCAATTGGACCCCTGCATGAAGGGTTATTCCATGTGTTTGTGTAGGCTAATTTAGGCCTTGGTGTGCAATTAGCAATAATTTGTATTTTGTGTATTTAACCTAGCTGAGGCACCCAAAAACCATGCAATAAATTACAGTGACACATTAGGGCCTGATTCACCCCTAGAATTATTTTTGGGACTTATGAAATCAGAAATACCATTTAATGGAATTTTACAAAATATAGGAGTTTTGGGAAAATAAATGGAAAAATTTGATTTTGTTTATAGAAAATTCTCAAATTCAGCCAAGTTAATTTATGGTGTCTTATTTGACTTTGGAAAATTTTAGACCTCTGTTTGGAAATTATTAGGGCAAAAATCTTGAAATTACTATTTTACCCCTTTTGTATTTATATGAGAAATGATGGAATTACATGTGGAGAAATTGTAAAAATATTTCTATAGATGTATAATAGCAATAGTAGTGTTGCATATTTATTTTAGAATTTTTGTATACATTGATAATTATTAAGGTAGGAAAATGGCATTTTGGTAAATAATTAGGAATGAATTTTGGTAGACCATTACACAGTGGAAATAAATGAAACTCTGTCATTAGCCATAAGATGGTAATATGAATGCTTAGTAATTTTCCTGGAATTTTGGTGAATACATTTCTTGTACCTCATTTGGAAAATGACACTTGTGTAGGAATTGTATTAATTATGGGATGAATAGAAATAATAAAAGGGAAATTATGAAATCTTGTAGACAGTAATATTTTTCTCCTATGCAATTCAGGAAAATTCCCATAAGTCAGAAGATTTTAGTTGATGATACTTCATGCGTAAAATGACCTAGGGAATAATTCTAAAAGATTTAATTAAAGGCCTTAATGACCTAGGAAAATTATGAAAATCAACACACTCATTTTTATTAGTCCATACCACCCTAGGATAAATACTTGGGGTCAGCTGGATCAAGAATTTAGAAGTTCGATTTCAGGGTGGCAATAGGTCATGGGGTGCGCTTAGTAAAGAAGGTTGGACTATAGGCCGCCAGGGGATGAATCAACAACTGAGTTAGGGTCTAAGTTCGGAAGTATAACCCTGGGTGGCAGATGCATTCTAGAGACGAGAGTAACAGAGCGACATAAGACTTACCTAGAAAAGGTTGACGGAAGATCGCCACTCCTTAACCCATACCTTAAATCACTGGGTCATTCTATGTAACAGGAGAGAGAAAAGGGGGTTCGGGGTAAGAAACAACTAAAGTAAATATCCTTGAGAAAGGGAGCTTTGGGATTCAGCCCATCGCAGCTCCTAGTGCCCCTGAGAGCCCTTCACCGGGAATACCTTGGGCAGTCCTGGGATTAACCTTAAGACTCTAAGTATGATAATCTGTAGATAAGAGTAGTCTAATAGGTTAAGTGAACTGGACATGTGCTCACTCGTGCCGGGTTGGAGGGACTTGGAGTCTTTTGACTACTTGCTCACCCGTGCAGAGTTGGAGGAAAGAAATTGGCTTATATACACTCACCCGGCCAGGGTTGGAGGGTTTGTAGCATATACTCACCCGTGGCGGGTTGGAGAGATTTGAGACAGGATAGTCCTTTGAGCTGGAGGCTCAATATATAATACTTGCATGTGCATATACTAGTGGCGGGCCATGCGGTACTGGCCGGTCGTCACATCGACGGCAGTACGGTGGACCAGGCGGGTGCGAGGGTTAGAAGGACCAGTAGGATGTTTATACTGGAGTCTGGAGGACTTTTCCTAATAACGCGCACCCGACCCAACAAGACTGACAGGTAGTCAGCAAAGTGGTACGCAGAGGCTCTAGAGTGCACTTGTCGGTGTACAGAGGCGTACAAGAGAGGTCTAGGCCTGGTAGTGTGTATACCCGCCTAGAAGGCGGAGACGCCCGCTCCGCTGCTGCCGTAGCCACAACGGTGGTACCTGAGAGTGATGCTAGCTCTCGAAAAGTGGGAACTAAAGGTCTGTGATCACGGAGTCGTGTGTGTGTGTTGCACTGCATGTTCATATCATACCCACCATATAAATGCATAACATTAACCTTCATAACAACTTAAGTCACCTAATGTATAAGTGGTATGGGACGCTTATACATTAGGACCTGCTATACGATCCCTTAGCCTATAAGCCTGAGTGGGCATGTTTATAGGTTGAGGTTATTTTTCTTTTATATATATGCTTGTGACACCTGACACCCCATTGTATATAATGGTATGGGACATTATATACAATGGGAGCCCTGTAGAAGACCCCTTGCTTATGCGTACCCGCATAAGTGAAGGTTACATTCCATTACTTACTTGATTACATATTCTGCTTAGTTTCCTGTCACCTGCTCCGCCTTTGTCACCCCTTGTTTGTCCTCCACTTCGTCCTCCCGCACGGTGCCTAGGAGTTGCAGGAGGAGGTGCTGAGGATACGACTTAGTCTTTTTGACTAATGGTCGGTGACCATACTATTTTTAGGAGCTCGAGGAGATGGACCAGCATGACGAGGAGGCAGAACTTGAGAAGCAGATGCCGACTACTACTACTTCTACTACTGCAGCGCGTTCTCAGAAGGGACGAGATGTCCGTGATAGTTTAGACTTCCGCTATTTGCTTTGTGAGGAGAGATTCAGTGATATAATGTAATGGGCATAAGCCCTTATTTCTCTCTTTGTTGTACTCATTGTGGACTATATTTATGTACTCATCATTTCTTTTATATAATATGTACTCTGTGACTGTGGACTTGTGTAGTTTTGTTTACTATACACTTGCTTCTGTTTCTCATATTGGCCGAACAGGTTATGATCGTACTAGCCGGCAGGATCGGCGTCTTGCGGTGTCGACTAACCCGTGAGTTAGTGTCGCCGTAAGGCGGCGGTCCTGGGCATAAGATCAGGGATCCCTTGGTAAGGGGAGGATCTTACAAACTGGTATCACTTGAACAAACGATCATATGAGGAAGAAGTCCACAACACTACAACACCCCGCTCGAGCATTAGTTTGCGGACAAACTATGCAGCGGAAGCAATGGTGTCCCCATGTGTAAAAAGTCACATAAACAAGTCCATTAAGCAATGAGTTAGGCCAATCCAACTAGGACACCACCCTAGTTTGACTTACCAAGAGGATTTTGCATCGTACCTTAGGCCAAAGATCGACTTCAGATGTAGATTAGTTATGGTACGAGGATAACCAAATCGATTAAAGAAAGATATTAATTCCAGAGTCCCTACTTAAGGCTTAACCTCGATGTCCCTACTTCGCACATCGAATGATATTACCAATTCTTACTCAACTGATAAGTACCGCCTCGAGAAGAATTGATACATAAGTTTTATAGTGGATGAGTAGGGTACTCGTAAGCTTAATCCTAGTACCGATGACTTGATTACGTCAAGACAACCATGATGATAAATATCAAAGGTCGAATAAGAGTTCAGATGTTAGAAGAGACACTTCCTGGTCTGGTCACATGTTGACCTTGAGCAGATTGTCATACGAAAACCTTGAAGGCCTAAGATAGATAACATATCAATTGAAGTAGAAAACCATGCCAAGAATTGTTAGCTCTAAGGATTATGGCATGTACAGGATGACTGCATTGTGAAAGTCAAAGGAAAAATTAACCAAAATATATGGGGGCTTAACCTTTTGTTTATAGGGCTTATTGATAACAACTCGATTTTTCCTAAGCCTCCTCATTAAGAATGTGTCGCAAACATAGTGATCTAAAAACTTGGATTATTTAAAGATCGCTCAAGTAAAGATGAGAATCGTATGTACATGACCAGTATGATGATCAATCCTTCCCGGAAGGTTAGGACTCTCAAAGATCTTCACCCTAATTATTAATCTTAAGCAGCATAGACTACTAACGACAAGCTGTGAACACAATAAATTCACGAGTGAAAGAGGAAGTAGAATGTTTCGAGAATGACCTTTCACTCTCATAATTACTCCAAGACCATATGAGTAAATGAATAAGGGGAACAGTAAGTTTAAATTTCTTGAAGGACATATAAAGTATGGCTTAGTAATGCGTCTATATGACCTTGAAACTAGGGAAGACCGTTAAGACTTTAAGAAGTTTCCCCAATTTCGATTTTTAAGGAAGTAAGTACCCACTTAGATCGTAGTCTAACAAACACTCGTGATTTCCTTAATACAGACACTGTATACATCATTTACGTATGGTTAAGGGACTCAGATGTACTGCAAGGGAAACCAATGTGAAATGAGAATCCGAAATATCTGAATAATTACGTCTACAACAATGGGTGCACCATAACCCTAGAAAAATTTGAATCAAGAAAGATTCATCTAAATCTGAAAGAAGCATAACATGATGACTGATCACCACCACCCATGCCTACGTGACGTACACTGGTCATCAATTGGAAACACACAGATTGTGACAAAGTAACGACAAGATAAAATCTCAACTGTTATTTGAGATTCCATGAAGTGGAAATGCTGGAATATCTAAACGATTACATCCATAACAAGGAGAGTATAGTGACCCCAACAAGCATAAAATCGGGTGAAGAAACACACTAGATTGGAAGATGTATGCTCTAGGCATAATCTTGTGGAGGTGACTCAGATGATCTCAGGAATCAAAATGAGAATACTTGATGAAATAATAATCGCCCTCAAAGGGTTCGGGATTTCGATATCAACCCATGATTATGGATATATTATTACCTTTAGAACCGATGCTATAACAATTCAGAAGACTTGATCGTGAGAAGACAATACCAGCATATCCTGCGCACAAGGAAAACGAATAAGTTTCAACATTACCTATGTTAGATAATGCGAGGTGTGTACTTTTGGGAATATATGAGTGATGAAAACTCATGAACTTAGAGATATGATAGTCTCTACCTTGGCATAATAATTTTGAGGATTAAATTTACACATGCTTGAGCAAACCTCATTAGTATAATAACTCTAGATGAATATTCACCCATGCTTGTCAATTAAGATGGTCGTATGAACATGTATAAGAGGATTACTAAGAGCGTACCGAGTTGAAACTTCAAGCACGTAATGAGTTAAAATTGTCAAGGCATGACATTTACAAAGGTAACAACTCAACAAATTGGAATATGGTCGATGATAAGTGTAGTATATGCATAGGAATGATCTCTTGGTTGTGGTTACATCAAGAACCAAGACACGAATGTTGATAACATCATGATCACCATAGGGAAATTCATGACAACAAAGTAATCAATGTTAGATTGTTATCACGGATACGGTGAAAAACTCAAGAACAAAAGGACATTTATTAAGATTCGATCGATGAAGAAATCAAAGTACTTCAATTTTGGAAAATATGCACTTATAATTTATGGGTTAGACTGAACATTAAAAACAACTGAGGGTCAAAAACTCGTTACCAACGTTCATATTAATAGTAAATGTTTCTGTTAAAGAACGAGTCAAGGTTGTACACGTATATATGACCCTTGAGCATAATAGCATTAAGAACCAGGATACACACGTGGTAACATTATAATCGCCAATAGGAGATTTCGTGACGATGATATATAGACCTTGACTATCAAAGGCATATACAAAGGTAATCGGTGCTCAATAAGATTTCCTTTTTGCTAAACGAAGGGTGTATCAGATATCACCATACCTGAAAAGTTACGCTCATAAACTCATGGATTAGACTATATGTGAAAAGTGATCGAGAGTCGCTGGTACGAACATCAATATCCATAATGATCACTTGGTGTATGCTCGAAATGTGAACACATTACGAACCATATATAATTGCTTGGATAGAGATGTGATGAGTCTTGAAGTTGGGAAAAATAAAAAGATGATCTTTTCGTCACATCAGGATCTCGGAAGTTGATTTACTGCTATACAATAATAATGTTGATCTAATATATATGATATCTTGGGGTGACTGTAAGTTCACGTTGAATTATAAGTAAAAACCTAGGTGGATCAGAATGGAAAAAGATTCTTACTTATGAAATTGTTAATTTACTTGATGATTATAAGTCGTAAGATTACAATTCAATGAGTGGTTAAAGATTATTTTGATTATAAAATACCGAAGGACTTGGAAAACGTGTCCTCACGATATGAGTAGCCCAAAATATGAGGATGCACAAACTCACGGTTCAGAGTATGTCGAGGACACGGAGGCTCAGATTCATTTGATCAGGGATCGGCTTTTGGAAGCTCAGAGCAGACAGGCAAAATATTATGATGCACGACACCGGAAGGTGGAGTTCCAAGTTGGGGACAGGGTTTTCCTGAAGATCCGACCGGTACACGGTATTTCTCGGATTCGAAGACATAAGAAGCTCAGCCCCCGGTACATGGGACCATACCTGATTCTGGAGCGTGTGGGCCCCTTGGCTTATCGGCTGCAGTTACCTCCGGAGCTGAGTAGCCTACACGATGTGTTCCATGTCTCTTCTTTGCGAAGAGCTCCCCTTCGCCCTGAGCAGCATGTCCCTACTGCAGCTGGACCGGTCGGGCCTGACCATTCAGTTAGATTGGAGCCGATCCGGATCGACGATTCAGCAGTCCGAACGTTGAGGAAAAAGAAGGTTCCACTCGTAAAGGTGCTGTGGTCCAACCATGGACGGGAGGAGCACACCTGGGAACCTAGGGATCTGATGCTGGAGCGTCATCCAGAACTATTTACATCAGGTACTTTTATGTTATTTTCTACAAAATTTCCTTAACAATTTCTGCAACTGGAACCCGTAGACCCAAACTTAAATTTCGGGGACGAAATTATTTTCTTTTGTTTATAGGATTTGTAACATCCCAATGTTACTTCTAGACCCCTTAACTTAGATTGGGTTAGGCATGGGGTGGGTGTTAGGATAATGAGCTAGGTTTGACCCTAGATAGTGGGTTGTAGCCATGTGGGGCCCACCATGGGGCCAAAGTCAAACTAGGTCAAACTAGCCTAAACAGGAACCTTAGCCACACCATGACCCCACCATGATGCCCTAACCCTAAGTACAATCTAAGTGGACCCCAAGGTAGGTCAGGGGGTCAACCAGTTGACCATGATGGGTCAAGTCAACACCTTTGGCCTAAATAGTGAAAATGGTGCCCTAGCCCAATTCACTGGGTTGGGTCCACCCAAATCAACCCAAATTCATCATGTGGGCCTAAAGTGACCCTATAAACCCTAGGGGAGAGAAAAATAGGGCCTCTCAATAGTAAATTTGGAAAATTACCTAGGAGAGAGAAAAGAGGAAGAATAGGAGAGAGAAGTGCCTAGGAGTTATTTTGGGCCACTTGGGCTCATCCCACCAACCCATGATGGGTTGGCTGACCATGCATGGGTATTAGGGGGGTGTAGGACCCCCACCATGCAGCCTTGGGCCAAGCCCAAACCCAACCCAAGCCCAACATAGCTAAACAACTTGGTGGAGTCAACCCTCCCTATTCACTCACCCAACCCGGCCCAACACTTGGCAACCCGACCCACTAGGCTCTAATCAGCCTTCATGGCCAGTGGGACCCACTCACCAGCCACCTAGCCGGCCAAATCCACTAACCCGACCCCCCAACATTGGTGAATCCGCCCCCCTACCTAGGTGAAGTCGCCCACTCTCATAACTCAGCCCCAAACCCTTCCCCCTCTCTCATTCCATCCAGCCCTATCCCAGAGACAGAGAGAGAGAGGCCAGAGCTCATACTTCCATGGCAAGCCGAGGAGATCGCCGGAAAATCCATGCTATGGAGAGCCGCCGCCACCCTCACCCACAGCCGCCACTAAGGGTCCGTATCCCCTCCCCTCTTACTGTACTAGTATCCTAGATCATCTAGGTTAGAGGTCGAGCTCAAACGAGCTCGACATAGGAATCAAAAAGCTTGAAAATAGGTTTAAAAATGGCAGTTTTCTTGGTTTTTCGGTTTGGTTGCGCCGCCGCCGTCCGCCGCCCTCCGCCGCCCAGTCGCCGGCCAGCCCTAGCCCCGACCACCGTGAGGCCGGGGAAGGTCTTGGCCGGAGGCCCCGCCGCCGGCGATGGCCGGAAATGGCCCCGCAAGGAACACCTGCTCGGTTGGCCCTGCATGCACTGCATGAAGAAGAAGATACAGTAGCCGTTAGATCTCTTTAAGATTCGTGCAACGATTTTATTAGTAATTCCCTGTATTATTATTTTATGAATAATGTGGAATAGTGTCACATGGTAACAGATATTTTGCATGTTGTTTAGGAGGTACTTAGAGGCCCCACCTTAGGATGAACCCTGAATGAAAAAGTTAGGTAGATGGGTTAACTTTGCAATGCCACAGAAATCATGACTTTTGGACCAGTAGGCTGCCCTGTAGGGCTGTTTTTCTAGGACTGCCCCTAAACTAGGGCAGAAACCAAATTTGATGCCCAAGACAAACCAAGCATCACCATGACCTGAAATTTTGGTCATGGGTGTATTTAGGGTATGCCTATGCCCTGCCAAAAATTTGGAATTTTTGGAAGAACTTTTTCTATAGTTTTTATCAAAATATCAAAACTTAAATTAAGGGCATAATTGTAATTTTGGGCACCCAAATGACCCCAAATTTTGGTGGTATGTCCTTGGGGACATTATTGGTGTCTGGTAGAAATTTCAAGGCAATTGGACCCCTGCATGAAGAGTTATTCCATGTGTTTGTGTAGGCTAATTTAGGCCTTGGTGTGCAATTAGCAATAATTTGTATTTTGTGTATTTAACCTAGCTGAGGCACCCAAAAACCATGCAATAAATTCCAGTGACACATTAGGGCCTGATTCACCCCTAGAATTATTTTTGGGACTTATGAAATCAGAAATACCATTTAATGGAATTTTACAAAATATAGGAGTTTTGGGAAAATAAATGGAAAAATTTGATTTTGTTTATAGAAAATTCTCAAATTCAGCCAAGTTAATTTATGGTGTCTTATTTGACTTTGGAAAATTTTAGACCTCTGTTTGGAAATTATTAGGGCAAAAATCTTGAAATTACTGTTTTACCCCTTTTGTATTTATATGAGAAATGATGGAATTACATGTGGAGAAATTGTAAAAATATTTCTATAGATGTATAATAGCAATAGTAGTGTTGCATATTTATTTTAGAATTTTTGTATACATTGATAATTATTAAGGTAGGAAAATGGCATTTTGGTAAATAATTAGGAATGAATTTTGGTAGACCATTACACAGTGGAAATAAATGAAACTCTGTCATTAGCCATAAGATGGTAATATGAATGCTTAGTAATTTTCCTGGAATTTTGGTGAATACATTTCTTGTACCTCATTTGGAAAATGACACTTGTGTAGGAATTGTATTAATTATGGGATGAATAGAAATAATAAAAGGGAAATTATGAAATCTTGTAGACAGTAATATTTTTCTCCTATGCAATTCAGGAAAATTCCCATAAGTCAGAAGATTTTAGTTGATGATACTTCATGCGTAAAATGACCTAGGGAATAATTCTAAAAGATTTAATTAAAGGCCTTAATGACCTAGGAAAATTATGAAAATCAACACACTCATTTTTATTAGTCCATACCACCCTAGGATAAATACTTGGGGTCAGCTGGATCAAGAATTTAGAAGTTCGATTTCAGGGTGGCAATAGGTCATGGGGTGCGCTTAGTAAAGAAGGTTGGACTATAGGCCGCCAGGGGATGAATCAACAACTGAGTTAGGGTCTAAGTTCGGAAGTATAACCCTGGGTGGCAGATGCATTCTAGAGACGAGAGTAACAGAGCGACATAAGACTTACCTAGAAAAGGTTGACGGAAGATCGCCACTCCTTAACCCATACCTTAAATCACTGGGTCATTCTATGTAACAGGAGAGAGAAAAGGGGGTTCGGGGTAAGAAACAACTAAAGTAAATATCCTTGAGAAAGGGAGCTTTGGGATTCAGCCCATCGCAGCTCCTAGTGCCCCTGAGAGCCCTTCACCGGGAATACCTTGGGCAGTCCTGGGATTAACCTTAAGACTCTAAGTATGATAATCTGTAGATAAGAGTAGTCTAATAGGTTAAGTGAACTGGACATGTGCTCACTCGTGCCGGGTTGGAGGGACTTGGAGTCTTTTGACTACTTGCTCACCCGTGCAGAGTTGGAGGAAAGAAATTGGCTTATATACACTCACCCGGCCAGGGTTGGAGGGTTTGTAGCATATACTCACCCGTGGCGGGTTGGAGAGATTTGAGACAGGATAGTCCTTTGAGCTGGAGGCTCAATATATAATACTTGCATGTGCATATACTAGTGGCGGGCCATGCGGTACTGGCCGGTCGTCACACCGACGGCAGTACGGTGGACCAGGCGGGTGCGAGGGTTAGAAGGACCAGTAGGATGTTTATACTGGAGTCTGGAGGACTTTTCCTAATAACGCGCACCCGACCCAACAAGACTGACAGGTAGTCAGCAAAGTGGTACGCAGTGGCTCTAGAGTGCACTTGTCGGTGTACAGAGGCGTACAAGAGAGGTCTAGGCCTGGTAGTGTGTATACCCGCCTAGAAGGCGGAGACGCCCGCTCCGCTGCTGCCGTAGCCACAACGGTGGTACCTGAGAGTGATGCTAGCTCTCGAAAAGTGGGAACTAAAGGTCTGTGATCACGGAGTCGTGTGTGTGTGTTGCACTGCATGTTCATATCATACCCACCATATAAATGCATAACATTAACCTTCATAACAACTTAAGTCACCTAATGTATAAGTGGTATGGGACGCTTATACATTAGGACCTGCTATACGATCCCTTAGCCTATAAGCCTGAGTGGGCATGTTTATAGGTTGAGGTTATTTTTCTTTTATATATATGCTTGTGACACCTGACACCCCATTGTATATAATGGTATGGGACATTATATACAATGGGAGCCCTGTAGAAGACCCCTTGCTTATGCGTACCCGCATAAGTGAAGGTTACATTCCATTACTTACTTGATTACATATTCTGCTTAGTTTCCTGTCACCTGCTCCGCCTTTGTCACCCCTTGTTTGTCCTCCACTTCGTCCTCCCGCACGGTGCCTAAGAGTTGCAGGAGGAGGTGTTGAGGATACGACTTAGTCTTTTTGACTAATGGTCGGTGACCATACTATTTTTAGGAGCTCGAGGAGATGGACCAGCATGACGAGGAGGCAGAACTTGAGAAGCAGATGCCGACTACTACTACTACTTCTACTACTGCAGCGCGTTCTCAGAAGGGACGAGATGTCCGTGATAGTTTAGACTTCCGCTATTTGCTTTGTGAGGAGAGATTCAGTGATATAATGTAATGGGCATAAGCCCTTATTTCTCTCTTTGTTGTACTCATTGTGGACTATATTTATGTACTCATCATTTCTTTTATATAATATGTACTCTGTGACTGTGGACTTGTGTAGTTTTGTTTACTATATACTTGCTTCTGTTTCTCATATTGGCCGAACAGGTTATGATCGTACTAGCCGGCAGGATCGGCGTCTTGCGGTGTCGACTAACCCGTGAGTTAGTGTCGCCGTAAGGCGGCGGTCCTGGGCATAAGATCAGGGCTCCCTTGGTAAGGGGGAGGATCTTACAGGGCAGGCCCCCACGGTGTTGCGTGGAACAGGTCCACGGCTTTTCGCGCGAGACAGGCCCGCGGCTTCTTCGTGAGGGGGGCAGGCCCCCACGGTGTTACGTGGAACAGGTCCACGGCTTTTCGCGCGAGACAGGCCCGCGACTTCTTCGTGAGGGGGGCAGGCCTTGAATTTTGCTTGGACATGCCGTGTTTGCAGAAAATAAAAGGTAATTCTTTAAGTAATAAGCGTGATTCAAAGTATTTGCATGAGATCGGGTTTGTGACTTATATAGTTCACATAGTCTTGAATTGAAAGTGACGGCATAAAAGAGTCATAGTGTGTCACTGGTAAAAGCGGCGTAGATTCTGTGCGTTCCAGGTGCGTGGGAGAATCTTTCCTTCGGCGTTTCGTAGCTTGTATGTGCCTGGCTTCACCATAGCGGTGACAACGAATGGTCCTTCCCATGTTGGAGATAGCTTGTCGCCTTGTGTTCCCTTCCCGGCTGCTTCCAAGGTGCGAAGGACTAGATCTCCGATGTTGATTGAGCGGGCCTTTACTCGGCGGTTGTAGTAGCGGGCTGTGCGTTGTTGGTAGGCAGCGGCGCGAAGAGCGGCTTCTTCTCGGACTTCGAAGATCAGGTCAAGGTTGTCTCGGAGCGCCTCACTGTTTATCTGGGGATCGAAGTTGGATGTCCGAGGACTAGGGACGCCAATGTCGACGAGTATGATAGCCTCCGTTCCATAACAGAGATTATACGGAGTTTCTCCGGTAGGCGTTCTCTCTGTGGTGCGATATGCCCATAACACATTAGGAAGAGCGTCCACCCATTGCCCCCCAGCGTCTTCTAGTCGTGTTTTTAGTCCCTTTAGGATAGTGCGGTTGGTTACCTCAATTTGCCCATTGGACTGGGGATGTGATACTGCTGTGTGTCGCAATGTTATCTTTAAATCTTCACATAACTTGGTAAAGGACTTTCCCGTGAATTGCTTGCCGTTGTCTGTGATAATGACTGCTGGTATGCCGAAGCGACATACGATGTTCTTCCAGACGAATTGTTTGGCGTTTTCCTCGGTTATTTTGGCCAGTGGTTCTGCTTCGATCCACTTGGTAAAATAATCGATTGCCATAATGATGAATTTTCTTTGACCGGAAGCTAGTGGCAGAGGTCCAAGGAGGTCTATCCCCCATTGTGCGAACGGCCAGGCTCCTTGTATTGATGTGAGGGCAACCGGGGGCTGCCGGGGAATGTTAGCGTGTACTTGACAGCTCTTGCATTTCTGAACGAATTCTGTCGCTTCCTTCTTCATGGTTGGCCAGTAAAATCCTTGCCGTAGGATTTTCCTAGCCAGGGCTTTTCCCCCGAGGTGCTCGCCGCATACTCCTTGGTGAACTTCGCGGAGCGTGTACTCGGCATCTTCTCCTGATAGGCACTTCAGGTAGGGTCCTGCAAAGGACCGTTTGTATAGTTCCCCGTCTATCAAGGTGAATGCTGCCGCCCTCATTCTTAGGCGGCGAGCCTCCTTTTGATCTTCCGGTGATAGTTGGCCCTTCAGGTGGGCGATTAGCGGGGCTATCCATGATTCTTCTGCTTTATTGACTTCCGCTACCTCCCACGGGCCGTGAATACTGGGGAAGACTATTTCTTCAACTTGGCACCTTCTTGATTGGTATTGTGTTGAAGAAGTGGCCAGCTTTGACAGGGCATCTGCCTTGTTGTTTTGTTCTCGAGGGATATGCACAATTTGGATTTGTGGGATTTGGATGATGAGGGACTTGACGAGTTTCAGGTATTGGGATAGCTGTTCCTTTTTGGCTTCAAATTCTCCTTCTACCTGCGAGACAACAAGTTGTGAGTCAGAGTAAACGGTCAGCTGTTGGATCTGGCAGCTGATGGCGAGTCTGAGTCCTGCGATGAGGGCCTCATACTCTGCTGCATTGTTAGTAGCAGGGAATTTTAGTCGAAGTCCATATTCTAGAGTAACGAGTTCTGGATTTATGAGGAGCAGGCCTGCTCCAGCACCTTCAGCCCCCGAGGCCCCATCTACGTATAACGTCCATGCTCGTCCGGCTTCCGAGGGTGCGATTTCTGTTTCCATCGGTAGAGTGTTCTCTACAATGAAGTCGGCCAACACCTGAGATTTGATGACGGGGCGCGGGAGGAAGTGGATATCGAATTCACCCAACTCGACAGCCCACTTAACCAATCGACCGGATGCTTCGGGTTTTTGAAGAATGGCCCGGAGTGGTAGCTCGGTTAGGACCTTAATAGTGTGAGCCTGGAAGTAGGGACGGAGCTTTCTTGCGGAGAAGACAAGTGCTAAGGCTGTTTTGTCTGCAGCTGGGTAGCGGGTTTCGGTATCAGAAAGGATTTTGCTCAGGTAGTAGATGGGGCGTTGGATTCCTCCTTCGTCTTTAACTAGGACTGAACTTAGGGCTGCTGGTGTGATGGCGAGGTATAAAAAGAGAATTTCTCCGGGAGCTGGCTTGGATAGAAGTGGAGGAGAGGCCAGGTATTGCTTTAAGGATTCAAAGGCCGATTGACACTCATCGGTCCATTGAAACCCTGAGTTTCGTGCTCCTCGGAGGATTTTGAAGAAAGGGAGGTACTTGTCCCCTGTCCGAGCTAGGAATCGGGATAGTGCAGTGATTCTTCCGTTCAACCGTTGAACATCTTTAAGTGATCTGGGTGGAGACATTTCTTCGAGAGCCTTGATTTTCTCAGGGTTGGCCTCTATTCCTCGCTGGGTAACCATGAACCCTAAAAATTTTCCAGAAGTGACACCGAAGGCGCACTTGCTTGGGTTGAGCTTCATTCCATATTGTCTGAGGATTTTGAAACATTTTTCTAGGTCTTCTAAATGATTTTCCCGGCGAATGCTCTTAACTAGCATATCGTCTACATACACTTCCATGGATCTGCCGATGAGTTCCTTAAAGATCTTGTTCATGAGTCGCTGATAAGTAGCCCCTGCATTTTTAAGCCCGAATGGCATTACCCTGTAGCAATAAATTCCTTTGTCGGTACGGAAAGCCGTGTGCTCCTCGTCGGTTGGATTCATTCGAATCTGGTTATATCCGGAGTAGGCATCCATGAAGCTAAGCAGTTGATGTCCGGCGGTTGAGTCAACTAGTTGGTCGATCCTGGGAAGTGGAAAGCTGTCCTTAGGGCAAGCCTGGTTGAGATTTGTATAATCTACACACATTCTCCACTTTCCTGAGGATTTCTTTACTAGGACAACATTAGCTACCCAAGTAGGGTAGCCAACTTCTCGAATGAATTGTGCGCGTAGGAGTTTTTCAACCTCTTCTTCTATTGCTTGGAGCCTCTCAGGGGCGAAATTCCTCTTCTTTTGAATGACGGGCTTGCATGCAGGGTTGATGTTGAGAGAGTGGCGGATGATTTGAGGGTCGATCCCAGGCATATCTTCTGGGGACCAAGCGAAGATATCCTTATTCTTGCGGAGGTAGGCTGCTAATTCTTCCCTCTCATGCTCCTGCAAGAGGGATCCAAGCTGGACGGTGCGATCCGGCTTTGATGAAGAGAGGGGGACTTCAATTAGACCTTCGGTGGGTTCCCCTCGTTGCAGAACTGCTTCATCTCTGAGGTCGAAGTCATCGATGTTTAGCGTGGTAGGCTCGGTGGGCTGTGCTTGTTTGGAATAACAACTTCTTGCGGCTTCCTGGTTTCCGCGTACTACTCCAATCCCTCCCGGAGTAGGGAACTTCATTGCTAGATGGGGGATAGATGGGATGGCCTTGAAGGTAGTTTGAACAGGCCTTCCGAATATAGCGTTGTACGCTGAGCTTGAATCTACTACCACGAATTGAGCTTCATGCGTAATCTGTCTCGGGAATTCCCCCAACGTGACTGGTAGAGTGACGGTTCCGATGACTTGGACCTGATGGTTGTCGAAACCATATATCGGTCCTGCGGCTGGAGTTAGCTGCTGCCGAGATATATTCATATTCTGCAGAGTGGTGGAAAAAAGAACGTCGACTGAACTGCCATTATCGACGAGGATTCGCTTGACGTTATAGCAGGGATTTCCGATTCCGGCGCTAATTACGAGCGGGTCTTGATGTGGGATTCAGACGTTGATAAGGTCTTCATCCCCGAATGATATGGTGGTGTCCTGCTTTCTTTTTTTTTATCTTCATGGACTTCCTTTACCGAGTGGACTGACAGTATCTGTGAGGTCAGAATAGGTGATCCGGCAATAGTCTCAATATTTCCTACTGCTTGCCTTCCTCCCTCGGGCGCTGGCGGGGCATTCTGATGGTCCCTGGGTCGCCTAGGAGGGTCTTGCTGCTCTTGGACCCTTCCTTGCAGAAATCTACCGAGCAGTCCTAACCGGACTAAACGCTCGATTTCCTCCTTTAGGCGAGCACATTCTTCAGTGGTATGCCCGGTCGATCGATGATATTCACAATACTTTGATTGATCGTTCTTAGGATTAGGAGGTGGTTGCCTAGGCCGTTGTAATGCTGGTTCATTCTGAATGGCGTACAAAACGTTGGTGCGAGATGTGTTGAGAGGGGTATAGTCCCTAGGGGGATCTCTTTGTGAGTCTCGCCTGCGCTGTCCGGCTCGATGTTCCTCATGGAATCTTCCTTCCTGCCGTTGAGGAGCCGGCTCTTTATCTCTTTGCCTTTTCTGCACTCCATCGAACTATCGCCTATGAGCTTCAATAGCTTCGTCTGCGGCTATCTGTGCCTCAATTCTGTGCACCAGATCCGGGTAATTGGGTACGGTCTCTCTCATGAGTGCTGAATAGAAGCCGCTGGGGCGAAGACCCCCCAGGAATACTCCCCGTAGGAGTTCGGGGTCTATGCCTGGGATCTGGCGAGCTTCGGCAGTGAAACGTCGAAAGAATTCTTTGAGGGTTTCCCCTTCGTTCTGGCGGATTCCGGAGAGATGAGATGGATCACGGACAATCTTTCGATTAGCGATGAATTGGTCGGAGAATTGCCTGGTTAGCTCGGCAAAACTAGTAATGGTACTGGGCCTTAAAGAGTGGAACCATGTTCGAGCTTGCCCTTTGAGAGTGGTTGGGAATACTTGACATAACAATTGGTCGGTGGCATGGAAGATCCTCATGATGGTGGTGAAATGATTGACATGCTCGAGTGGATCGTCAGTTCCGTCGAATGTTTCGACACTTGGGAGTTTGAATCCGGGTGGAATCGGATGCTCGAGGATTTGCTGGGTCAAGGGGGAGCCTTGATAAAGCGTTCGGTGAGGATGGAGATCTCTTCTTGCGGCTTGGCGGCATTCTTCAGCCACGGCCTCCCTGATCTCCTGACGAGTTAGTAGAGGGTGGATGGGAGCATCGTTAACTGGATCGCGGGGGCGATCAGCCCTTGCTCTTCCCAGATGGGGATGAGCCGAGCTGGCGGCATCTGAATGATCTTCGGGTCCTTCCTGTTCCACAGGGTCTTCCTGGTTCCTTGGTGGATTAAATAGTGGAGGATGGTTAGCTGGTGGAGGCGACCTGGGCGGAACTAGAGGTGCTCCCAAGTTCCGGAGCAGTGTGAGCATTTCTGTCTGCTGCTCCTCCATTTGGCGGACACGCCCCTCCAAAGCGGCGACAGGGGCGAGTGCCGCCTCAGCGGTCAGTGGCACGTCTACCAGAGAGTGGGATCGCGCAGGCTCAGTGTGTCCGCCAAGTGCGGGTCCTTCGGTTAAGCGAGCACTCCTCTTTGCCATTGTGATGAACTTGCTCTGCGAAGGATATTGGGAATGTTCCCACAGACGGCGCCAAACTGTTGCGGTCTAACCTGATGCTCCGGTCGGGCCGGATATTCTTGGGCCGCCTTAGCTCTCGGAGCGGTCGAGCGCGCACACAGTCAATTAAAGAGTGAGGGATGGACACGTGAAGTTTTGACGTGGAAAACCCTTCAACCGGGTAAAAAACCACGTGACCGGGTCGGTGCCGATCAAAATCCACTAGTTTAATGGAGTTTTACAGTTTGATGGGGGAAACCGGGGCGACAGGCCGCTCCCGTTACAATCTTGAGGAGAGAGAGTATATGCACTCGTTGGTGGGCAGCAGACTGCCGCGCCAACGGGACTTGGATGGTGGAAATGTGCGAGGTACTTCAATCGCACGTGCTCGGAGGCGACGCGTGTCCTGGGGTTGTCGCAGCTTCCTTTGTGCGTCTTCCTCGGTCCTTGGAGTGCTTCCCTTGCAACCGGGCTCTGGTGGGGTGCCAATAACCGATGACAGGTTCTGGTAGCTGTTGGCGGGTGCTAATATCCGTTGGTGGCCGCTGGAGGTTGCGGGTGGCCGTCGGTGGTTGGCGGCGAGAGGCGGCCACCGGTAGTTGACGACGAGGGGTGGCCGCTGGCAGAGAAAACGGGAGAGCTCCCACCTGAGGAAGAAGAAGAAGGGGGAAGCGTAGGAGGAGAAAGTTAGGAAATGAGAAGCCCCTGGGGTCCTTTTATAGGCTCCAGGGGGAAGTTATGGCGGGCCCCACCACTAACATAGTGGGTTAGTGGGTGGTTTTGCCCCGATCGGACGGCCGGTAGAGCCTCCCCTTTGATCGGACGGTGGGGAGGTCCTCCCGTGGTGGGGCCGCCCGGACGACGCCGGCGGCGAGGAGGCGGCCGGGTACGGCGGCGGCCGGCCCTGGCCGCGGCCGGCTATGGCCGAGGCCGGCCGGCCATGGCCGAGGCCGGCCATGGCCGAGTCCGGCCATGGCCGCGAGCCGGCCATGGCCGGGTCCGGCCATGGCCGCGAGCCGGCCATGGCCGGGTCCGGCCATGGCCGCGAGCCGGCCATGGCCGGGTCCGGCCATGGCCGCGAGCCGGCCATGGCCGGGTCCGGCCATGGCCGCGAGCCGGCCATGGCCGGGTCCGGCCATGGCCGCGAGCCGGCCATGGCCGGGTCCGGCCATGGCCGCGAGCCGGCCATGGCCGGGTCCGGCCATGGCCGCGAGCCGGCCATGGCCGGGACCGGCCATGGCCGCGAGCCGGCCATGGCCGGGACCGGCCATGGCCGCGAGCCGGCCATGGCCGGGACCGGCCATGGCCGCGAGCCGGTGATGGCCGGGTCCGGCCATGGCCGGGGCCGGCCATGGCCGCGGCCGGCCATGGCCGCGAGCCGGCCATGGTGGCCGGCGCGCGAGCCGGCCATGGCCGCGGCCGGCCACGGCCGCGAGCCGGCCATGGCCGCGGCCGGCCACGGCCGCGCGCCGTGGCCACGGCCGCGCGCCGTGGCCGCGGCCGGCCAAGGCCGCGAGCCGGCCATGGCCGCGGCCGGCCATGGCCGCGAGCCGGCCATGGCCGCGGCCGGCCATGGCCGCGGCCGGCCATGGCCGCGGCCGGCCATGGCCGCGAGCCGGCCATGGCCGCGGCCGGCCATGGCCGCGAGCCGGCCATGGCCGCGGCCGGCCATGGCCGCGAGCCGGCCATGGCCGCGGCCGGCCATGGCCGCGAGCCGGCCATGGCCGCGGCCGGCCATGGCCGCGGCCGGCCATGGCCGCGGCCGGCCATGGCCGCGGCCGGCCGGGGGGAGCCGCCGGCGGCGGTTCCCTCCGCGGGAGAGGGGAGGAGATGGGGCCCACCCCCCATGATCTCCATGAGAGATCATGGGGGCAAGGTGGGCCCTCCCATGATCTCCCTTGGTGGGGATCATGGGGGGTCTCTTTCATTCTTATAAATTAAGGTGGAGCCTATCAACAATCATTGCAAGAGTGCTAACATTATAAATTAACAAGTGCATTAACATAGGGTAGTCCAATACTAAAACTGGGATTCCCGGAGCTACAGGAATCCGATCACAATGCACAACCCCTCGTTGGAAAGGTATTCGCGAGGGCTACGACTTTCGTGTTGAGTCGATCGCCCAGATCTGGTCGCAACATACCAGAAATTCAACTCGAATACGTACAGGAAACAGTTTCCTGTACAAGAATTTTCCCGAACGCAGCGGACTCGAACCAGATTTCCCGTGGCTACAGGTATCGCATGGAAACGAGCAACCACTCGTTGGAAAGGTAATTTCAAGGGCTACGACTTTCGTGTTGAGTCGTTCACCCAGATCTGGCCAGAACACCTCCGAAATTGGCCACGAAGGTCGCCGCGTGCAAAAATCAGATTTCTGCACGCATCTTAAGGCGAGATGAACGGCATCCGTTCATCTTCTTCCTTGCAACGACCTCGCATAAACTTCTCCAGAAATCACACCCAACCTTATTTCTCCTTTCAAAGCCAAACCCCCAACAAAAACCCCTCTCATCTCCACTTTGAATGATGAGAAGGTTGAGGGAGACTAAGCCTAAAACCTAGGCATGGCTTATCCTAAGAACTCTCCTCCTCACCATCAAGACTCTATGGAGTCGATGTCTCTCCTAAAATAACTATAGATCTAGCACCAAGGGAGAGGGGAGGAAGCTCACCTCAAGTCCAGCGGTACCACCATGGCCGGCCATGAGCCTCGCACTCCTTCGCGGCGGCATTGTTTTTCCCTTGACGGTGGCGGCGTTTTGATTCCTCCAAGGATGGCTCCGGCAAGCTCTTCCTCCTCCTCCAGCCAAGAACTCTCTCAGGAATTTCGGGGCAGAAGAAAGGGGGATGAATGCTAGGGTTTCCAACTTTTTTCCTTTTTATACATCGCAGACACGGGTAGGCACACGGCCGTGTTCCTACCCGTGTTCAGGTGACACGGCCGTGTGGCCTGCCGTGTCTAGGGCCGTGTTCCTCCCAGAACAACTTTCTTCCGGGTCAGGGTTGCGGCACACGGGTAGAGACACGGCCGTGTCTCGACCCGTGTCCTCGGTACACGGGTAGGGACACGCCGTGTCCCAATACCCGTGTACCTCTCTGACTGGAAGCCTATTTTTATGAGGCACACGGGTATGGACACGGCCGTGTCCATACCCGTGTCAGCCAGAAATGTCATTTTGCCTTGTTTTCCTCATTTCCCGTACGTCCGCACCTGTTCACCCACACCCCCATTGGGCTCACCACAGCCCCCTTAACTCAAATACGCAATCAAGGGGCCTAGCGCGAATTGGGACGTTACACGTACTCTTGCTGGTTGGCACACCAGACTTCATTTGGCTACGTGCTATACCACATCTGCCATGTAAACGTATTGGTGTCGGTGCGATGACTCTCCAATACCGAAGACCCACCACCTTATATCTTATGAACATGCAACATTAATATATTTTTCACTGAGCAAAATCTCCCCGGACTATTCCGTACGTCACAAATATCTACCGAGCCATCGGCTTGTTGGGCTAACCTACCCATCACCAAAACCACCGAGCCTACCGCTCGTGAGACCCAACCTAAGTCCCACAACACCAGGGAGTGTGAGTGAAAGTGTAATCCTAGAGTATTTCTAATTACTCTTGTAATCCATTAGACTTACAGCTTACGTTAACCTCGTACTGCCCAAGACATTCCTAGTGAAGGGCTCTCACAGGGCACTAGGAACTATGATGGTAGCTGAAGCCCATCGTTCCCTTTTGCGAGGCACTTACTATTATTGGTTATTACCCAATTCCCAATCCCTTTTAATATTATACTGGGTCTAACTCTAGTGTATTTTGACTCTCTCTCTCTACAGGAAAGACGATTTTTCTTCGATCCCGAGCACCTCTTAACACTAGTCAACCCAACACTCTCCTCATCATGACTCCTAATGAAGCTCTCTTTTTATTTTTCACTTTATCAAGATCAGTAAACTATTAAACCCATCTCCCTATGTCTATTCCACATGTTATCACAATTTCTGCAGTTCACTAAGTGCAGTCCAACCTAAGCTAGATGATGTACATGACAGGAGGTACTCCAAATTTTCATCCAAAATCCCTAAGATAATTATTGTGGGTCTATAATGACACATTTAGCATAAATCCATAAACTTGTAATTTTCCTAATTAATTTGGCATTTATTAGATTTTACCAAAAGTTAGTCCATCGGTAATTTTGAACATGATGTACTAGATTTCCTTAAGTTATGGACACCCAAAAATTATGAACACTATATGATAGCAAAATATCAGTGGATACCAAATTTCACAGATTTTTATAAATGTAATAACCTCTAAATAATTAATTCAAGGTAATTCAAATAATTAGAATTAATGAAAGGAGTACCATAAATCATAGTCCAAAAATTATATAAAAATTAACAGAGCCTTATAATGATCATAAAACACTACTAACTAAGTTTCATGCAATTTTAAGGTAAGTGAGCCATGTATAAAAAAGACTTCAAATAATTTCATTAAAGTGTACTTGTGAAGGAACATTCTTATAAACTCATCAAAATGATATGTAAAAATTTTCTAGTCTTTATTATGCCCCAAAAAATTCTCTTGCAATGTAATACAATTTTTTAGCAAGATATAATATTTATTATTTATTTATCAAAAAATGGTGCACTAGTTCACTTTACACATGAAGTATTAAGAGGAAATGCCCAAATAATCCTAATAATTTACTAGTACATCTAAATATTTTTAATCTGCATTGACAAGGTTCCATAACATTCTAAGTTAATTTAATCATGGTTACTTCAAAATCATCACATTGTGCAAGTTGAAGGTTATAACTACAAGTTAGGGCTACTGTTTTCTAAACATCCTATAATAAATTTCGGAGGTCAATAACACTATAAAATTACTCCTACCAAAATCTCATGAAGATCCGGGATCATATGACCCATCAATATTTTCATAAAAGGTATATGCCTAAACTATCCCTAATTGGTTTAAGTTGTGTGCCTAAGTCTAAATGTCACTAAATTCCTTCATAGGGCATTTTACCACCCTAAGATAATATGGACTAAACACCAAGTCCACACATGAACATATCACATCATGTCCTCCACAAACCCCCAAAGTTCAACCTTAGGGTTTGAACTATGGTCCTAGGGCAAATCCACCCTATTCCACCCCAAACTCCAAGTGAAAGAGTTTTAACTTAACTTGAGGCTCTGGCCAAAGTCCCATCCCATTTGGGTGAGGGTTGGCCCCTTCATATCCCATGTACCCTTTTGCCCTAATTTATCCTTAAGGGTCATACTTTGGTATCACCAAAACCTATTTAATTCAAACCCAATTGGGCTGAGATTTGTATCCGAGTCATAATTTGACCCTAAGAGACAACTAACAAAAGTTTGGTGGGTTTAAAGGTCTTTAGACCCTCTAATTAAATCATATAAGGTTTATTAAATTATTACAAAAACTATAGGAAAATGTTTTCCAAAAATTCGAATTTTTGGATAAGTTATAGGTATAGATAAGAGTGACCCCCAACCCAAATTTCAAGTCATTTGGATGGCTGGATTGATGGGGGCACTCAATTTAGTCTTTGGTCAAGCCTATATATAGGCTGCACCATTTTGAGTGTTGTGGTCAAACTACTTGTCCAAATGGGTTGAAATCAATTTTAAATTAAAGTAAACTTCAAGGGCTACAATTTTTATGTTGGCCAATTTTCATGGTTCAGCACCTAAGGGCCTTATTTTTCTGTTATAAAAAGGGCACTGTAAGGAACAAATACAAGATAATTAAAATAATCAAGTGGTCAACGGCTGTGATTGCGTCTTCTTCCTCCAGCCTATGGACGGGATCAGCCCGACCTGGAGCAGCTTTCAAGCCATTTGCCAGCCATCCAGTCCCCTCCCTGGTCGGTCACCACCACCAACACCTCCGTTGAAGTGGGGGCTATCGCCGGGCGGCGGCACGGTCGCCAGAGGGGCGGTTTCTGGCGAACCCGAGAGGAAGCTCAAATCCGAAAATTCTTGGAATTTGAAACTTGGAATCGTCTTAACTGAGCCCGATTCTTATCTCTAAAGATTCTTAAGATCTAACCCATGAAGAAGGAGTAGAGGTGGACCTGGTTTGCGGCCTGAAGACGTGTGCTTTGCCTCCTCATCATTTCCAGCCACCGAACTTTGCTCCTCTGCAACTTCTATACCAACCTCACTGGAATAGAGAAGTAATCGGGGGAAATGCTTACCCTTGCTCTGGTGAAGGTCCTTAAATAAGGAATTTGGAAGAGGAGGCTTGTAACTCCCAAATGTCATTAATCTCCATTAATGGCCATTAATTCCTTTCCATCGGTTTTAACTAAATTAAGGAGATGAACCAAATTAATTGCCGACCTCCTCCAGAAAAACTTCTCCACTCCCTTAGAGGAGTAAAAACCCCATAAAAGTGGGGGTTATGGAGCCTCCATGGCCATAATGGCCATTAAGCCCGAGTTTTCTCTCTCCTCCAACTCACTAATTCCAAAGACTTAGTTCGACGAATTTGCTCTATTAATCGAACTGCGCTCGACGAATTGGCTTTATTCATCGAACTCCGCTTGACAAATTGGCTGTATTCGTCGAACTCCGCTTGATGTATTTGCTCTATTCCTCGAACTTCACTCGACAAATTTGCCCCATTCGACGAAGCCCAAACCTGGTTCAACAAACTTGCTCCGTTCATCGAACTCCGTTCGATGAACTCTGAACCCAGTTCAGAACTTGCTATGTTTGACAAATTGTTTGCTGAGCTCGACGAATCTGCTCTGTTCGACGAATTGCTGGCTGAGTTTGATGAACACGGGGTGCAATCGACTCTCTCGACCCTTCCCGAAATCTTTATAAGTAAAGTGGCGTTGAGTGCACTCAATGCCAATCAGTCCATGTCATTGAGTACACTCAACGCACTCAACGCCCCGAGCCAAGATGTTTCTCTAAGTAAAATGGCGTTGAGTGCACTCAACGCACTCAAAGCTAATCAGTCCATGGCGTTAAGTGCACTCAACGCACTCAACTCCCTGAGCAAGGATATTTCTCCAAGTAAAATGGCGTTGAGTGCACTCAACACACTCAATGCCAATTAGTCCATGGCTTTGAGTGCACTCAACGCACTCAACGCCCAAAGCCATGATATTTCTCTAAATAAAATGGCGTTGAGTGCACTCAACGCCAATCAGTCCATGACGTTGAGTGCACTCAAGGCACTCAACGCACTCAATGCCCTGAGCCAAGATGTTTATCTAAGTAAAATGGCGTTGAGTGCACTAAACACACTCAACGCCAATCAGTACATGGGGTTGAGTGCACTCAACACACTCAACGCCCCGAGCCAAGATGTTTCTCTAAGTAAAATGGCATTGAGTGCACTCAACGCACTCAGCGCCAATCAGTCCATGACATTGAGTGTACTCAATGCCCCGAGCCAAGATGTTTCTATAAGTAAAATGGCGTTGAGTGCACCAACGCACTCAATGCCAATCAGTCCATGACATTGAGTGCACTCAACACACTCAATGCCCCGAGCCAAGATGTTTCTCTAAGTAAAATGGCGTTGAGTGCACTCAACGCACTCAACGCTAATCAGTCCATGGCGTTGAGTGCACTCAACACACTCAATGCCCCGAGCCAGGATATTTTTCTAAGTAAAATGATGTTGAGTGCACTCAACACACTCAACGCCAATCAGTCCATGGCATTGAGTGCACTCAACGCACTCAACGCCCCGAGCAAGGATATTTCTCTAAGTAACTTCTTGATCTAAATCGATGCTTCCCGAACTTGAGCCAATTCTCTTGGCTCAAAATGCGTGCGAGGGGCCTAGCATGAAATGGGATGTTACACCTTGGAGGTCACTTGACCCTTAGTTAGGGCTCTTTGACCTTTTTAGGGCTATGGTTGACTTGGGTCAACTTAGCCTCTTTGGTTGCCCCCAATGGGTCCTTGGTGGCCCATTGGCCGCCCCTAGGATTAGGGGTTCCATGGAGGGGTCAAATTTGTTAAGGGAAGGTCCATTGGACCTAGATAGGTCACTTGGTCTTCTCGGGCTTCCTAGGGTTTTGTCATGACCATGTCATGACAAAACCATCCTAGGGGTCTAGGAGTTTGAGGGATGTTATATATCTCAATACATTAAAATAAAACTTTCGTCCTCGAAATTCAGGTTAGGCCTACGTGGTGTCAAGTATAAGAAGTAAAATATAACATCCCAAGAGGTTAAAGGGGATACCTGACGTGAAAAGTTCCGGGTACCTTTGCTGCATCAAGTCCTGCAGCTCCCATGTGTGCTCCTCTTCTCCATGATTCCTCCACTAGACCTTGAACAGTGGAACCTTCTTGCATCGCAAGACCCGTATCCCTGTATCGTCTATCCAGATTGCCTCCAAGTTCACCGATCGATCAGAGGATATATGCCTATCTGTAGTCGTAATCTGCTGCTCTGGTCAAAGTAGAGCTCTCCCGAGGGAGGAGACATGGAAGATGTCGTGCAAACCCGCTAGCTCTGGATGCAGCTCTAGTCTGTAAGCCAAGGGACCAATCCGCTCCAAGATTTTGTAAGGCCCCATGTATCTCAGACTGTGCTTCTTCCGACCATGCACCAACGAGAATCCATACATCGGTCATATCTTCAGAAACACCCGGTCTCCTACCTGAAACTCTACCTGACATTGGCGAGCATCGTAATACTTGGACTATCTATTCTGGGCCTCTAATATTCTGTCTCGAATCAACTGCACATGAGCATCTGTATCCTCGACAAACTCCGAGCCAAGTGCCTTCAGATCCTCATCCTGGATCCAAGATAATGGAGTCCTGCATCTCCGCTTGTATAAAGCCTCATAAGGGGCCATGCCGATGCTGGACTGGTGGCTGCTGTTGTACAAGAATTCGATCAACGGTAGCTGCCTCTCCCATGGCTCCCCGCAGTCCAGTATGCAAAGACGCAACAAATCCTCTAGTGTCTGATTGGTGCGCTCTGTCTCCCCATCTATCTGAGGGTGGAAGGCGGTACTAAATGTCAACTGGGTCCCCAAATAAGCCTGAACTGACCTCCACTCTTTAGACGTAAATCGTCCATCATGATCAGACACTATTGTCCTCGGCACCCCATGGTATCAGACGAACTACTCCACGAACCTCCGCACCAAGTCATCCACTTGAGCGTCCTTCTAGATCGGTAGAAATCTAGTCACCTTCGTCAATTGATCGACAACCACCCATATCGATTCATTCCCCACATGTGACCGAGGAAGACTATGTATAAAATCCATGGCAATATCGTCGAACTTCCACTCCGGCACCGGAAGTGGCTGCAACAACCCGGCCAGACTCTTACACTCTGCCTTCACTAATTGACAAGACTCGCAATGGGTCATGAAGTATATGATATAACTCTTCATACCTGGCCAGTACATCATCCTCTTCAGGTCGGCCATCATCTTAGTGATGCCTGGGTGCACCGAGTACCTGCTGTAGTGAGCCTCGATCATAATGTCCTCCTGAATCCTGCCCCAACCGGTATGTACACCCATCCTCTAAAACATAGCAACCCATCCCTCTCAGTATACTCCCCGGCCGTGCCTACCTCCAAGGTCTTGAATACTGACTCCAACTTGTCATCCATTCTCTGCTCAGCCCTGATACGATCTCAAATATCATCGGTAGTGCTCATTGTTGCCAGATACTCCTCTAGAAGCTCTGATTCGTCTGAGGACACCAAGGTAATTTGCATATCCTCCATCATCCGTATCAGCTCCATAGTCATCAACCGGGGCTCTGCTCCTGAAGTGGTAGTCTCCTGGCTCAATGCGTCCGCCACCACATTCACCTTTCCCGGGTGATAGTGTATCGTGTACTCATAATCAGATAGAAACTCCACCCATCATCTCTGGCGGATATTCAATTCCTTCTGCGTGTCGACATATTTCATATTCTTTTGACCCGAAAATATTTCGCAGTGCACACCAGAACTATTCCTGTTTATTTAAGTATGTTTAGGTAACTGAGCCTATGGTTTTCTTTCCTAGTATGCTACTATTGTTTGTTGTTTCTAAAATTCCAAAGGTAAATAATAACATAAAATTACTAGCATACCCGCAATCACCCCTGCTCGGGTCCCGAGGTGGAGCTAAGTCTAGAGCATACATCTGCTCCCACTCTTGCCTCCGATTTCTACCCTTGAAACTACGTCCTCTTCCACGGCCTCGGCCTGAAAACTGCTGAGCAGACGGGGCATCCTGTGGTGCTGGTAGAGGTGCCCTTCTCATGGGGTAGTTTATTCGGATGTGCCCTACCTGATGACAGTTGTAGCACTCGGGCAGGGGAAGTGCCACACCTCCGGGCCTCTGTATATCCTGCATCTGTAGAGGTTGATGGGCCAATACCACCGGATCCCTCGGCTCCTGTCTCACCTCTTGGAGGGGTTGGTCCTCTGTCCTTCTCTCATCAGCAAAGCAGCCCCTCCGCTGTTCATTCCAGCCTCCCCGACCCTGATCCTTAGTTGGCCTCTTTCTGCCTCGAGTCGTGTGCCAATCAGCCTCCATCCATCCTCTTTGCCATCTCCAGAATCAGAGGTATAGGCCCATCAGATCCAAACAAAATAACCTATCTCAGGTCCTCTCGAAGGCCCTTATAGAACCTCTTGGTATACCCCACTTCGTCCAGCTGATAGGAGTCCGCAAACCGGGCAAAGTGATTGAACTCCCGGTGGTACTCCAACACCGATCTGTTGCCCTGCCTCAACTGCAGGAACCTGTCTTCCAGCTCGTCTCTTGCCAACTGTGGGACAAAGTGATCCAATAGTGTGGCCCTGAACTCCTCCCAAGTGACGTCAACAACCTCTCGATCTGCAAATATCATATCCAGAAGTGTCTTCCACCATCTCTTGGCATGAGACTCCAAGCAGGAGACCACCAGAGGTACCCTCTCCTACCACGGGCACCGTATCCTGGTCAGCATGTAGAACATAACATCAAGCCACTCTTCCATCCGTATGGCTGACTCTGTCCCAATGTATGATGGGGGAGAGAGTCCTCGAAAGATGCTCAACTAATTGGCCCTCGGGTTCGGCTGCGGAGCCGGGCCTGCTGGGCCCCGAAGACCTCCAGGATGGCCGTCAGAGTCTGCCCCATCTCCGACTCTAAAAGCGGAGTGGTAGCCAGGGGAGGTGGTGCAACATTCAGAGTTTCCTGGGCTCCTCCCTGCAGAGTAAGATGTGCCGGGCGCTGCATAACAAAGGCCAATTATAAGAAATTTGACCTAAACCTATTCAAAAGTTGACTATTACATGCAATCCCCCAAATGGGCACACCACAGCTTCCGCTGCTTAGTTTGTACCCAAACTAAACTTGAGCGGGGGGGGGGGGGGGGGGGGGGGGTGGGGGGAAGGGGGGTGAACAAAGGTTAATGGACTTCTACTCTTCCGATCAAGGTTTCCCTTTGATACCAGTTTGTAAGACCCCATTTTTTTCCTTTAAAACCACCGGGGTCTTATGCCGAAAACCGCCGCTTTGCGGTGACACCAACACACCCGAAAAGGTTGTCACTACAAAATGCCAATCCTGCCGACCATACCAATTGCAGAAGAGTAGAATAAATATAAGAGTAAAATAAAACTCAAATACTAGTCCACCAAAAATCACATGAATATATAGTAAATCTCTACTAAGGGAGAGTCCACAACAATGATAAATCAGAGTACAAATAAGAGGGCTTCTGCCCGATACATCATGATCCTCACTACAAGTCACTCAACGCGGAAGCAAATCTATAATAACTAATAATGATTGGTACTCACTGTCCCTGCTGCCTGAACTCCCGTGTTAGACTGCCTCGTCTCCAAGCGTACCGACCTCTAGGGCTGCATCTCCTCGTTCGGCTCCACGATCCCCTAAAATGATTTGGTCAACGAGCGTTAGTCTAAAAGACTAAGTCCTATCATTCCCCACACCTCCCCATGGCTCCTAGGCACTGAGAAGGGAGAAGGAAAGGGAAGGTAAAGAAGTTGGAGAGTAACAAAAGTAAACAGGTGGCAGCAGAACTAGTCTATCATGAGTTCATAAATAGAGAAAGTATAAGCAAGTAATAGTAGGTAAGCAGTATGAGTATACACACGATCAAGATGAGCAAGTAAAGTACAAGAAGGTAGCTAAGTAAGTAACCATGACCTATAGGAATGCCCATGCAAACCTATAGACCAAGGGGGTCGTTTTGCAAGGCCTATTGTATAAAGAGTCCCATACAATTTTATACAATAGGTGTTAAGGGTTATATGCAATGACTAAGCTATGTCATGCAAGTATGCTATGATGTGAACATGCAAGTGCAACTAATACACCCAACTCTATGCACACAGATCTTTAGTTCCACCTTTCTGGAGCCTAACCTCCCAGGATGTATGACCCCATTTTTTTTCTTTTTAAAACACCGAGGTCTTAGGCCCAGAACCGCCGCTTTGCGATGACACCTTCACACTCGGGAAGGTCATCACTACAAAATGTCGATCCTGCAGGCCAAATCGATCACCGAAAAGTAGCAAAATATGAGAGTATGAAATAGAAGAACTCTATACATGTCCACAAAATCACAAATATAGTAAATAATCTCCACGAAGGGAGAGTCCACAAAAAAAATAAAAGTACAGAAAATAGGGCTCATGCCTTGTACATCAATATTCTCACTACATATCACTCAGCGCGGAAGAAAAAACTAAACATCTACTAACGGTCGGGACTCACAGTCCCAGTTGTCTGAACTCCGATGCTAGACTATCCCATCTCCAAGCGTGTCGACCTCAAGGGCTGCTCCTCCATGCGGGGCTCCACGGTCCCCTAAAATGATTTGGTTCAAAAACCATTAGTTTAACAGACTAAGTCCTATCATCCCCCACCCCTTCCCCCATGGCTCCTAGGAACCGAGCGGGGAGGAGGAAAGGAGAGGTAATGAAGGTGGAGAATAACAAAGTAACAAGTGACGACAAAACTAGTCTAGCAGTTCTAAGAGTATACGTGACAGTAATGAAAGTATGAAAGACTGAACATATAAAAGTAACCTAACTTATATGAAAACACATAAGCTAAGGGATCTTCTACAATGCTCCTATCATATAGAAAGTACCATACCAATTTATACGATAGGGTATCGGTTTTCTAGCAGGCATGTATATATCTACAGAGTAAAAACCTTAACTTATAGGCACGCTCACACATGCTTATAAACTAAGGGGTCGTTTTGTAGGGCCAATTGTATAAAGCGTCCCATACCACTTTATACAATAGGTGTCGGGGGTTATATGCAATGATGATGGTATGACATGTAAATATGTTATGATGTGAACATGCAAGTGCAACTCACCCACCCGACTCTGTGCACACAAACCATTAGTTCCCCCTTTGTGGAGCCTAACCTCCTAAGATACCTCCGTAGTCGAAAACGGAAGCGGTGGGTTGGGCCTCGCCCACCTCTAAACCGGTAATTGCACTACCAGTCAGACCTATCGTACACCTCGATGCTGGTGCACTAAGAGGAGCTCCTGCATACTCTTATTGGCTGGCGCATCGGACTTGATTTGGCGAAGTGCAAAACCACACTTACCGAGTCAACGTACTGGCATCAGTGCATCGACCCTCCAATACCGAAGACCCACCATCTTATGCTTTATGCACATGCAACCTTATGTATCATCTACTAAGCCAAAGCTCCCCGGACCATCCCGTCTGTCATAATCAACAACCGAGCAAAAGCTTGCTGGGCCAACCTACCCATCACCAAATCCACCGAGCCTACAACACGAGTTACCCAACCTAACATCCCGAGACATCGAGGTGAGTGAAAGTGAATCCTTTGTTATGCTAGTTACTCTTGCAGTTTATTTTGCCTACAGTTTAGGTTAGCCCAGGACTGCCCCCGACATACACCGTGAAGGGCTCTCAAAGGGCACTAGGAACTACGATGGGCTGAAGCCCAAAGCTCCCTTTTGCAAGGTACTTATTATTATGGGTTAATCTCGATTCGCGATCCCTTTAGTATTACACTGGTTCTAACCCTAATGTGTTTGACCTTCTCTCTCCCTTCACAGGATAGACGATTTTTTGTCGATCCCGAGTACCACCAAAACTTAGACAACTCTACTACCTACTCTTCCCAACTTCAATGGTATACTCCAATCCACTTACCAAAATTAGTAAACCACAATCCCATCTCCCTACGAACATTCCCCATGTTAACACGATTTCTGCAGTTTTACTTAAAGCAGACCATCTTATGCTATATGACGTGCATGATAGGAGGTACACTAAATCCTCATCCAAACAACCTAAGATAATTATGGAGGCCTATCATGACACTTATAGACAAAACCCAGAAACTTGGAATTTTCCTAATTTATCTGACATTAAATTTATTTCTCCTAAAAATCCAAGTGCCCCAGTTTGAATATGAAGTGGCCCTTACAGTCATGCAAAATGCTCCATAAAATTATGGTAAATACTAGGAAGCTATTTAATAGTAAATTCATGTCTCCTAATTTTTTTTGCCAGGTTTAAACCCTTGATCCATAATTTTAAATATAATCACATAGTTAACAGCTAAAGAAGTATTGCAAATAAGCTTCCAAAAATTATATGAAAATTCAAGCATGACTAATATGCCCTAAAAACACCTCTGACAAAATTTCCAAACTTCCCAGTGAATAATGAGCTTTAATTTTAATTTAGAATAATAATCCTCTTTCTTAAATTAATGAAACTACTACTGTAATTATTCATCAAAAAATTATAATAAAATTTTCCTCATGTGCATATTGACCTAAGTACACTTTTACATGAGTTTCACAATTTTAAATCAATCATTGAGCTCTAAATCCATTTTTGAATATAATTGAATTTTCAAAAGCTTGTGAAGAAAGTACTGGAAATATACATTTAAAAATTATAATAAAATTCAAAAAATGAGTATATTGACCTAAAATATCCTCTGCCCAATTTTCATAACTTCCTATTAAACAGCGTGATCATAATAAATAAAAGACTATCAAGGGAAATTCCATGTATTATAAAGGAGGTATTTGTATTGTTCCAAAATTACCAATAAAATCACCAGAGGCTCTTATTAACCCTATGACCATACTACCCAAGTTTCATAGCTTTCATTAAGTTTTGGTCGCCTATCTTACATGTATAAGGGTTTTGGTCGCCTATCTTTCATAGCTTTCATTAAACTAGGGTTAGGGTTTTGAGGGGTTTAACCATCTCTAAATCCACTAAAATTTCCACCAGAGGACTTTAACCACCATAGGGTCCTTTCCACCAAATTTCAAGTCCATACAAGGGCATTTGACCCCATGCCCTTCTCAAACCCCCAAAGTCCAAACTTAGGGTTTGAACTTGGATCCTAGGCCAATCCTACCCCAAACCACCCCATAATACCTATGAGGGTGTTAAATGTCATGTCAAACCAGTGGCCCAAATATCAGCCTCTGTTGAGGTGGTTTTGCCACCCAAACCCACAAGGTGCACTTTTGACCTAAATACCCCTTTTGGGGCAAAACTAGGGTTTACTCATTTCTCATCCAAATCAACCCTAAGAACCACTCACAAAAATTTGGGAGGGTTTGGAGGTCTTTAGGTCTCTAAATTAATTTACCCTAGGATTATTAAATAATTTCTAAAACTATATAAAAATTATCTCCAAAAATTCCCATTTTTGGACAGGACCTAGATATAGCTTAGGGTGACTTCCTATCCAAATTTCAGGTCATTTGGACTTGTGGTGAAGTGGGGGCACACATTTTAATCTCTGTCTAGTCCTAGGTATAGACCCCACCAAAATGAGTGCCCTGGTCAAACAAGACACCCAAATTGGTTCAAACTAATTTTAAAATAAAGTACACCCCGAGGTCTACAACTTTGATATTTACGACTTTTTCTGTAGGTGTCCCTACGTATTTTTTAATAAATAGAAAAATTAGATATAATTTCTGTGAAAAAAATGAAATGATATGAAAATATAACCTATAGTTTAAATAATCTCTAACACGAATCTTAAAGCACATCCAGCGTCCCCTGGTCATCATCTACCTCCAGCTGACGGCCAGGATCATCCCGACCTAGAGCTTCTTCTAGCCGCCACCACCGGCCACCCGACCACCTCCCTGGCCGGCCACCGCCACCACCACCTCAGTCGAGGTGGTGGCTATCGCTAGGCGGTGGCACAGCCGCCGGAGGGGCCTTTTTTGGCGATCCCGACAATCTCAATTTTCTCCAAAAACAAGAAAAATCGAACCTCTGATCGGGATCAATTGAGCTCGAACCTTGACCCTAATTAGTCCCACGATCTACCCATGGAAGAAGAAGAAGGGGAGGACATTATTGGAGGCTTGAAGTCACGTCGATCTCCGAGTTGCCATTTGCGGTGGTGGCGTTGCTCGGTTTCTACAACAACACAGTGAAGTAACTCGAAATCGCTGGGACAAGGGTGGAAACGACTCCTTGGTGCCCAGTGAAGCTTTTAAAACCATAAAATGGGGGAGGAGGGTAGTCATGGCGTCAATGCCATTAATGGCCTTGAAAGCTTCCTCTCGGCCATGGTTGTTCAGTGCATCCAGTCGGTAGAAAAGCCTGGAAAGGCTCTTGATCTTCTCAGGGCTGTTAGGGGAGATGACCTAAGAAAAGAAGAATGGCCCTTTGCTTCCCTATGCCATCAATGGCCTTTACTCATTTTCTCTCTCCTCCATTAAAGAGGAATTGAAGCTTTCTCTATCCTTCCCCCTCATGGACGAATTTGTTCATCACACTAGCCTAATTGCAGCCCACTAATTCATGACATTAATTAATTAAGAGGTGGTTAGCCCAAGTGAATAGGGCTTGAGCTTGGGTTAGCCCATTTGAGTTAAGTTTGACCTAACCTAGACTAAGGTTGACCTTCGTCAATTTGACCTTTTATGTCCCCATCAATGGGTACTTGGTTACCCATTGGCCTCCCCTAGGGTCTAGGTAGGGTTGTGTAGGGTTGACTTGGCACCTTGGAGGTCACTTGACCCTCAGTAAGGGCACTTTGACCATTTTGGGGCTGGAGTTGACTTTAGTCAACATGACCATTTGAGTTGACCCCAAGGGGTCCTTGGTGACCCATTGACCCCACTTTAGGTCTAGGGAGACCTTGGTAGGGTTGGTTGGGCTCATTAGGGGCACATTACTCTTAGCTAGGGCATCTTGCCCTATTTAGGTCTAGGATGGTCCTAGGTCAACTTGGCCACTGTGGGTTGACTCCAATGGACCCTTAGGGCCTTTCAATAGGTTGGTGAGGTCATGGTGGGGTCTTGGAGTCTCTTGATCATCCTAAACTAGGGTTTAGGAATCTACTATCTGCAGACCATAATGATCTCACCTATATTCCTAGGTCCACTTGGTCTTCTTGGGCTTTTAGGGTTTTGTCATGACCTAGTCATGAAAAAACCACTCCTAGGGGGTCTAGTTTCCTGAGGGATGTTACAAATCCCAATACATAAACAAAAAATTTCATCCTCGAAATTCTAGTCAGGCTTACGGGGTTTCAAGTATGAAAAATAAATTGTAACATCCCGAGATGTTATGAGGAATACCTGACTGAAAAGCTCTGGGTATCTTTGTTGCATCAGATCCTATGGCTCCAAGGTGTGCTCCTCCTAACCGTTATTCCTCCACAGGACCTTGACCAACATAACCTTCTTGTGGCGCAAGACCCGTATCCCCTTGTCGTCAATCCAGACCGGCTCCAGGTGAACGGACCGATCAGATGCTACCGGCCCATCCGTGGCCATAATTTGCTGCTCCGGGCGTAGTAGAGCCTTCCTAAGAGAGGATACATGGAACACGTCGTGCAGACCCGGTAACTCCGGTGGTAGCTCTAGCCTGTATTCTAAGGGACCGATCCGCTCCAGGATCCTGTAAGGCCCCATATATCCTGGGCTGAGCTTCTTCTTCCGACCACGCACCCATGAAACTCCATGCATCGGTCGGATCTTCAAGAATAACTGGTCCCCCACCTGAAACTCCACCTGACGATGCCAAGCGTCGTAATACTTAGCCTGTCTGCTATAAGCTTCTAACATCCTGTGCCGTATCAGCCTCACCTAAGCCTCGGTATCCTAAACGAACTCCGAGCGCAAAACCTCAGGATCCTCGTCCTGTATCCATGACAGCGGAGTCCTACACCTTCGTCCATATAGGGCCTCAGAAGGATCCATCCCTATGCTGGACTGGTAGCTGTTATTATATGAGAACTCGACTAGTGGAAATAGCCCAAGGCTCTCCACAATCCAGAATGCATAATCACAGTAGATCTTCCAAGGTCCGATTGGTGCGTTCCGTCTGCCCGTCAGTCTTGGGATGAAAAGCTATACTGAATGTCATCCGAGTGCCCAAGTACGTCTGCACTGATCTCCACTCCCTGGACGTAAACCGTCCATCCCGATCCGATACGATCTTTATGGGTATACCATGAAAACAGACGAACTGATCCACGAATTTCCTAACCAGCACACCAACCGAGTCATCCTTCATGATCGGGATAAATCTGGCTACCTTTGTTAGCCTGTCAACGATTACCTAGATCAAATCGTTTCCCGTCCGTGATCGGGGAAGGTCATGTATGAAGTCCATCGCGATATCATCAAATTTCCACTCCGGCACCGGGAGTGGTTGCAACAATCCTGCGGGGTTTCTGCACTCTGCCTTCACTAGTTGGCATGACTTGCAGTGGGTCACGAAGTAGGTGATATCCTTCTTCATGCCTGGCCAGTACATGGTCTTCTTCAGATCCGCAGTCATCTTCGTAACTCCCGGGTATACCGAATACCGGCTGTAGTGGGCCTCTGTCATAATATCCTCCCGGACATGGCCTCCCTCTGGTATATAAACCCATCCTATGAAGCATACCAGGTCATCCCTTAATGTGTAATCCTCAGCAGTACCTTCCTCCAAGGCTCGAAATATCGGCTCCAGCTTGGCGTCCTGCCTCTGCCTATCTCTGACTTGGTCTCGAATGTCATCTATGGCGCTCATCGCGGCTAAATACTCCTCATAAAGCTTTGGTTCATCAGGCGACACCAGAGGGATTGGCATATCCTCTAATTCCTGCACCAGCTCCATGGTAATAATCCGGGGCTCCGCTCCGGAGATGGCGGCTCTCCGACTCAGCGCATCAACTACCACATCCACCTTCCCTGGGTGGTAGTGCATCTCGTACTGGTAATCTTCTAGAAACTCCACCCATCGCCTCTGCCTGATATTCAGCTTCTTCTACGTGTCCACATACTTCCAATTTTTGTGATCGGAGTATATGTCGTAGTGGACACCGTACAGATAGTGCTGCCAGACTTTGAGAGAAAACACGACCGCTCCCATTTCTAAGTCATGAACAGGGTAGTTCTGCTCATGCTTCTTCAGATGGCGGGAAGCATAAGCAATCACATGGCCTTTCTACATCAGCACTGCACCCATGCCCTGGTAGGAATCGTCGGTGTAGACCTGGAATCCTTCTCTCCCCGAAGGAAGGGAAAGAATTGGAGCCAAGGTGAGTCGATCCTTCAGCTCCTTGAAAGCCATCTAGCACTACGGGGTCCAGACAAAGGGCACATCCTTCCTCGTCAGGGATGTGAGTGGGAGAGCAATTCGAGAGAATCCCTCCACGAACTTTCGGTAATAACCAGCAAGTCCTAGAAAACTCCGCACGTCTGTGACCGCCTTCAGCTGCGGCCAATCCCGAACTGCCTGAATATTGGCCGGGTCCACTTCCAACCCAGCTCCATTGATAATATGGCCTAGGAAGGACACCTCCTTCAATAAGAACTTGCATTTGCTGAACTTCGCATAAAGGTGGTGCTCCCGTAGTCTCTCTAGAGTCAGTGTCAGATGTCGTGTGTGCTCTTCCTCCTTCCTTGAGTGGATGAGGATGTCATCAATAAACACGATGACAAACACATCCAGATAAGCCTCGAACACCCGATTCATGGGGCTCATGAATGCTGACGGTGCATTCGTGAGCTCGAAGGGCAACACGATAAACTCGAATAACCCATATCTGCTACTGAAGGCAGTCTTCAGAATGTCCTCCTCCCGAATTCGTAGATGGTAGTAGACCGACCTCAAATCCAGGTTTGAAAAGAAATGCGCCCCTCCAACTGGTAAAACAACTCATCTATCCTTGGCAATGGATAGGTATTCCGGACTATTAGTCTGTTCAGTGCTCGGTAGTCAATGCATAATCTGAGTGTCCCGTCCTTCTTCTTGACAAACAGCACCGGGGCTCCCCATGGTGAAGAGCTCTGCCGAAAATATCTGGCTTCCACTAGCTCCTGTAGCTGGCTTCAAAACTCCGTCAACTCCTTCAGGGCCATCCGGTAAGGAGCTCTAGATGCCAGCTTAGCCCCCGGCACAAGCTGTATCTGGAAATCTTGCTCCCGGTGCAGGGGTAGCCCTGACAGCTTCTCTTGGAATACGTCAGAAAAGTTCCGCACCACCGGAATACAAGAGATGGAATCCTTGGCCTCGGACATTTCAAACAGCACTTCATAGACTTCCTCTCCCTACAGGTGGGCCTTAACGGCCTACACAGATGATAACAAGAGAGGGGAAATAGGTCTAATACCTTCGATGACGATGTGGGAATCCCCATGACTTACGGTGATCCTCTTTCACAGGAAGTCGATCTGGGCATGGTTCTAATGCAACCATGTCATGCTCAGGATCAGATTATAGGCTGGCATCCTTAGGATTGTTGCTGGTGCTTCGAATGCCTTTCTGCCGATCTACGCCTCCATGTTGCAGTGGGCATAGGTGAATAGATCTGATCCGTTAGGTAGTCGTATCCTCATCATCAAGACTATGAATCGCTCCACGCCTTCCAACCCTTCCACGAAGGCCTCCGATACAAATGAGTGCGAAGCACCCGTATCGAATAATGTATAAGCGGGTTTGCCACTAATGAAGACTATGCCTGGGGTAGTAAAATGTCACAACTCGCATTTTCTTAGCATAAAAATTATATCAGAGTAAGAGAAAATACGCGCCATGATGCCACACCGTGCAGGGGATAACTGCAGACGCTCAGGCAAAACTCCAAACTCTACAGTTTATAAGAAAATCATAGGTTATTATGAATGAAATCCAATTAAGTTAGATGGTCGTATCCCTCGGCACAGTGGATCAACTAGTCCACGAGTAAAATATCTTTATACGCTGCGGAAAAATACTTTGATTAAGTGATTTGACATCCTACGTGAGTATAAGCATCCCCGAAAGACAACTCACGGTATGCAAGACTCTAATTTAGTATAGTATGAAAATTGGCTTTACGTTAGATTATAAGATAGTCCTTTAGTTTTAGAAATATGACATGTATGAAGTAATATCGGTAGGGGTTTTATAAGTTAAAAATATCTAACATGCACCCTAGCATACAATAATCCCAGAGAGCAAGTAAACAACCTTCAAATAGGCAAAAACTAGCAGTTTAAGTTCATACATAGCATCACAAAGAAGGCCGCCAGTTGGCATCAAAAACCTGACACAAACCCACTGGGGAGTATGTATGTCAATATAGAAAGGAAACAAGAAATGAACTACCTGACAAGGATGAGGAAAGAACCCTCTGCAACCCTGCAGATCACCAACAAGCTCCAAAAGAAAACTAGCCGCTCAATCGGCTACAACCCTGAACCTGAGGCATTCGAAGATAGAACACCTCAACACGAGAGAAAAACAAGTAGTAAAGGAGCAATAGTTCATAAGCAATGAAACAAAGGGGTTTACCAAACCCCTACAAAAGGATGCTGATACACTCAGCAAAAGGATTAAAATTCGATAGTAAAAGGTAATATACTTATCAAATAGAGTAAACAAAATTGCACCAAGTGCAAGAATGAAGCCAAGCTTCTAGAATATCTGCAAGTAAAATTAGCAGGATAACAAAAATAGTTAAATACCATAGTTAAATACCTTATAATACTCAGCCACTACAGCAAATAAATAATTAACATGATACAATACTATATCAGTTAATTAAATAAAACATCAAAACGACGCGAAAACCGAACCACCTCGGAACTTAGCGAAATTCACACCATAGTTAAATACCCATGCTACGAATCTAATGGCGAAGTCAAAATCGACATCCGACAAACAAAACTCAGGCTAACACCTCACGAAGCCAAAATACAAGCATTCCCGAAGAGGCCTCATCGGGTCACCAAAATTGACACCGACTTACTAGGGAATCTTGTAACCAGGCTATAACACATCCACTAAGAAAACCTAAAGAGCTATGACCACGATCTAATAACGGCACAACCAAACATGCGTCAACGTAACGCCAAATAAAGATTGAATAATCACACAAAAACCGGCGGCGTTACAGTCACTCCCCCCTAAAAGAAAGTTTCGTCCCGAAACTTTACGCATAAAACTCCTATTATTGAGGGAAAAGAATAAATAACCAAGGGTTATAAGGAAGGTTACATACCAAGCAAGAAATTAGGAGAACAGATGCGGGTGAGCTTCCCTCATAGCTGACTCCAATTCCCAAGTCGCGCTCTCCACGTCCTTGTTTCTCCACAAAACTTTAACCATCGGGATGGTCTTCCTCCGCAATACATGATCTTGAGTATTAAGAATGCGGACAGGCACCTCAACATAAGAAAGATTTGGCTCCAACTGGGGCACAGAATTACAAACTTGCCTGCTGTCTAGCATACACTTCCGTAATTGGCTTACGTGAAAAACATTGTGCATGCTAGGAAAATTTGTGGGCAATTCGCTGACACACCGATCCGCTCAACAATTTTAAATAGTCCCACATACCTTGGGTCCAACTTCCGGTTCTTACCGAACCTCTTAACTCCAACCATCGGGGAAACTTTAAGAAAAACCAAGTCCCATACAACAAACTATAAATCAAATCTACGTAGATTGGAGTTCTTCTCATAACGCTCCTGAGCTATCCGAAGCTTCTCTCGAATAAATTTTACAGAAACTTCTATTTATTCGAGCGCATCTGGACCCAACAATGGTCTCTCGCCAACCTCGGTCCAAAACAGGGGAGTCCTGCAACACCTCCCATACAGAGCTTCAAAAGGATCCATTTGCAAGCTTTCTTGATAACTGTTATTATAAGCAAACTCCATCAGCCACAAACACTCATCCCACGCTCCTTCGTGGTCTAAAATGTAACATCTGATCATGTCTTCCACGATCTGATTAACTCGCTCTATTTGATCATTTGTCTGCGGACGATATGCGGTAGAATATCTCAAATCAGTACCCAAACCCTCTTGCAAACTCTTCCAGAAGCGAGACGTAAACCTGGAGTCTCGGTCTGATATAATACTGACTGGAATTCCATGCAACCGGATGACTTCATTCAGATATAGCTCAGCTATCTTCTTCATGGGGTAATCAATCTTATAAGGTACGAAGTGAGCACACTTCGTCAATCTGTCCACGATAACGCAGACTGAATCATGCCCTCGAGGAGATCTCGGTAAACCTGTGATGAAATCCATCGAAATGCTCTCCCACTTCCAACTCGGAATCACCATGGGAGTCAACTTTCCCCCAGGCCTTCCATGATCGGCCTTAACACGCCTACAGGTGTAGCATTTTTGGACAGGACCTAGGTATAGATTAGGGTGACTCCCTGTCAATATTTCAGGTCATTTGGACTTGTGGTGAAGTGGGGGCACACATTTTAATCTCTGTCTAGCCCTAGGTTTAAACCCCACCAAAATGAGTGCCCTGGTCAAACCAGGCACCCAAATTGGTTCAAACCAATTTTAAAATAAAGGACACCCTAGGGCTACAACTTTATTATTTACCACTTTTTCTGTAGGCGTCCCTATGTATTTTTAATAAATAGAAACTTTATTATTTACCAGTTTAAATAATCTCTAGCATGAGTCTTAAAGCACATCTAGCGGCCCCTGGTCATCGTCTACCTCCAGCTGACGGCCAGGATCATCTCGACCTAGAGCTACTTCCAGCCGCCATCGCCGACCACCCGACCACCTCCCTGGTCGGCCACCGCCACCACCACCTCCGTCGAGGTGGTGGCTATCGCCAGGCGGCGACACAGCTGCCGGAGGGGCCTTTTCCGGTGATCCCGACAATCTCAATTTTCTCCAAAAACTAGGAAAATCGAACCTCTAATCGGACTCAATTAAGCCTGAACCTTGAACCTAATTAGTCCTACGATCTACCCATGGAAGAATAAGAAGGGGAGGACCTTATTGGAGGCTTGATGTCGCGTCGATCGTCGGGTTTCCATTTGCGGTGGTGGCTATTGGGTACATTGAAAAATGTGTACCAGATTTGAAGAAGTCTCATCTTAGTCAATGATATGCATCAATTTGTATTTGATAGATGTTTGAGTTACATTGTGCAGGTTTAAGAATTTGAAGAAATTTTCTAAGTACAAGTGTTAACACTTGTGAAGAAGATGTGTCGACACCCAAGAGACTGTGTCGACACTTATGAAGGACTTGTGTCAACACCCAGAACTTGTGTCGACACTTATGAAGAAGTTGTATCGACACCCAGAAGCTGTGCCGACACTAATGAAGAAGTTGTGTCGACATTTAAAGTTGAAGCTGTGTCGACACTCAAAAGCTATGTCGACACCAGAAGCAATTGTGTCGACACACAGGACTTGTGTCGACACACACTCAACGCCTTTTGGACACACTCAACGCTGTCTACACACACTCAACACCATCTGCCAACAATAGTTGTGTGGACACTTGAAGTAGTTGTGTCGACACACAGGACTTGTGTCGACACACACTCAACGCTGTTTGACAAACACTCAACGCCATCTGTCTGAAACAGATATGTCGAGATAAGAAGTTTCTGTGTCGACACACATGACTTGTGTCGACACATACAACATAAGAAGTGTCAAGAATCAGAAGTTGCTGTGTCGACACACATGACTTGTGTCGACACATATAATAGAAGAAGTGTCGAGAATAAGAAGTATGACTGTGTCGACACTTGGAGTATTGTGTCGACACCATGAAGACTTGTGTCGACACTTAGCCTATATGTGTCGACACATATGAAGCAGTCTGCTGAGTGATTTGTGCTGAGTTGGAATAACTTTGAAGAATCTACTGACATGTCTTGTGACTTGACAGCTATCATATCCAACCGATCTGACACCTCTGTCAGAACTGTCAAAAGTTTGTTATAAACTGGATCAGCCGGTAACCGTGGAGAAATCTCTATATAAGAGTCAGATCTGTAACAACCAGAGGATGATCGATTAAAAAAAAGGGGAAAAAACGAGAGAATTTCTTCAACAAGAACATGGGAAACCCTTACGAAGGCAGATCAAGAGTTGTCTGCAAGTAAGATTCAGATTTCAATCTTAATTTAAGGAATAAGCTGACTGAAGATCAACTTCAACAACAAGAGAAGATCCACCTTATTTTGGTTCTATCAAGAAGCTTTGAAAAACTAAGTCAGGTTGGATCAGAAGGGTTAGTTCATTCAAGAACTGATCAAGAAGGGTACACCAACAGAGAAATCTAGCTGGTGAATGTTTCTATTTCTTAATACATTCAATTTCTTATAAGATCTATTATTAGATCTGAGTTGTAAGCCTGAAATTATAAAGGCTGAGGTAGGGCTGATAGCCTGAGGTGTAGGACTTGTGATAAGTCTGAGTTGTAAGCCTAGTTATAAAGGCTGAGGTATGGCTAAGGCCTGAGGTAGGATTCTGGGGAAGAATCTGAGGTAGGACTTGGTTAAGTCTGAGCTGTAGGAATCATTTTGGTTCTGAGATTATAAGATCTGCGGATCTGAGCCAGTGGAAGGAAGTTAGGCTGAATCCAGTTATCTACTGGATAGGTGAAGGGGGAAAGTGGATGTACCCATATCTTGTGGAACCACTATAGATCTGGTGTATGCTGTGATGTGTTTTATATTCTTTGTATTGAATAATCTGTGCTGAAGGAATATCTAACTGTTTGCCTAAAAAACCAAAAAGAATTTAAAAAGGATTAGAACCTATTCACCCCCCCTCTAGGTGTTTAGGCTCTTGAAATAAAGTCTTTCAAGTGGTATCATAGGGAGGTTGCTCAAAGATTGACTTAACAGTCAGAGTTATTCTCCAAGGCAAATAACAGATATCAAGAATGGGTTCAAATGAGAATCAAAAGGAATTTCAATCTATGAAATTACCCATCTACAGGAAAGAATCCTTTGGCATTTGGAAGGAAGGAGTCAGGTTGTTTATGGAAGCATCATATCCAAGAATTTATATCACAGTACAGGAAGGCCCCTTCATTCCAATGAAGGTATCAGTTCTTTATGCAAACATTCAAACTCCAAACAGTTATTCTGAAATGTCCAAGGATGAAATCATCCTAGCAACACTAGACAAAAGAGCACAGAACATTATTATAAGTGCCATAGATGATGCCATATTTCAGAATCTAGTCCACTATAAAACCTCCAAAGAAATGTGGGACACATTGATTGTCTACATGGAGGGCACAGAAGAAGTCAGAGAGGACAGGAAGTCTATGCTGAATCAGGAGTATGAGAGCTTTAGACAAGCTAAATCTGATAGCATAGCTGAATGCTATAAGAAGTTCTTTAGAATAGTGAATGAGCTGATGACCTATGGAAGGGTCTTCAGCACTTATGAACTGAATGATAAGTTTCTTAGGTACCTAACAAAGGATTGGGACACTAAGATTTGTGCCATCAGAGAAGTGGCGAGGATGGCTGATACACCTCCACCCACATTGTTTGGAAAGCTGCTATCATATGAAATTTAACTTACTGCCAAGAAAGAAGAGGAGATGGGCAGCAGATCTGAGTTTTAAAAAAAGTCAGTAGCCTTCAAGGCTGAAGTCTCTAGAAAGGGTAGGAGAAAATCTCCTTCTCCACCCAGAAGGAGTGCTGAGGCAAAATAAGGAATCTCTGACAACAGCACATCAGATAGTCATACTTCTGATAAGGACTTTGCTGCCTTTACAAGGCAATTCCAAAGGTTCATGAAGAAAAAGAAGTGGAGAACCAGGCCATCATCAACATCCTACTCCAAGGATGAATATTACAGGAAGAAGAAGACTCCCAAGGAGGATAAGTATGCCTCTAAACCTGGTAAACAATCTAATACTAAGATTGTGTGTTATTGCTGCAACAGGCCTGGATATGTCATATCTGACTGTCCTAACAAAAGAAAGGAGTCAAAGACAAGAAGAAACAACAAGTCAAAGGCAAGAAGGAGAAGTCTCTAGTTGCTCAGAAGGAGAAGAGTTAGACAGACTCTTCATCTTCAGAATCTGGAGAAGAATAATCAGAAGCATATGTTGGGATATTCTCAACAGAAGAGGATTCTAGGGAACTAGAATTCCTACAGATGCTGGACTCCATAAATGGAGTTGAAGAACATGGCTATAAAGGGCTGATGGCTCAATCTGAAGATGATCTGTGCCAGGATCAGCCTGGAAAGTAAGGTATACAATTCTTCTTTAGCTTCAGATTACTTTACTTGATCAGAATCAGAAGTATCTGCTTCAAGAGAGGTGGATGGATCTGAGTCTGAGGGGGATATAAACCAACTCAATGATGAGTATGGTGGGTTATTGCAAGCTCTGAAGAAGAGAAAGTTTCTTGTTAAAGAGCAGGCCAAGGAAATTGAGTCCCTTAAGCTGGCTGCAGCAGATTCAGCAAAGCTGTTTGATCTAAAACTGAATGAGGTTGCCAAACTGAAGAACATTACAGTTATTCAGATGGGCACAATCTCTTTCAAAGAGAATCATATCAAGAAACTGGAGGCAAAACTTTAGCAAGAGAGAGAGCTAGTGGCTAAATTCTCCAAGCCAAAATCTGTCTTACCCTTGATAGATAATTTTATTCCACATAAATGGAAGACTGGTCTAGGCTTTACGGGAAAAACTAGGGCTACCAATTCTCATAGAAAAGGTAAGGCCCTAGTTCAGCCTCTAGCTGCTAAGCCTCCTATTTTCTTTAAGAAGGTGGTGAATCCTACTAACAGGTATGATCATGACACTAAACATGGTCACTGTGAGTATGAAAATCACATGGGCAAGGGTATAAATGCCAATAGGCCACTCTATAGGCATGCCCATCGTATTCAAGAGGAATTCTTGAAGTTTGCTGCTCCAGCACCAACACCTAACAAGACTACTGGCAACAAAGTAGTAATGTCTGTACCTAAGAAAAGGTATAATAAGTTTGAGTGTTGGTGTTATGGTAAGGTGGGCCACTTTGCCATGGATTGCTGGTTTAATACAAGTGTTAAAACTAAGAGTAGTTTTCCTGTTAGAACAGCTGTAGGATTTCAAACTAACAAGGACCTAGGACCCACTAGCAAGTTGGGTTCTAAGGGTAAGTAATTCTTTATTTATTGCAGGTGAATCCAAGTAACCAAACACCTATATGGTTCTTGGATAGTGGCTGTTCCAGACACATGAATGGAATAAGAAGAATGTTGAAGGACTATGTACGCATAGAGAATGGACCCAAAGTAATCTTTGGTAGATTAGAAAAAGGAATCATCAACGGATTTGGTAACATCTCTAGTGATTCAATTACAATCACTAAAGTGACTTATGTGAAGGGTCTAAAACATAACCTGATTAGCATAAGTCAATTTAGTGATCTAGGTTATTACATCTCTTTTCTCAAAGGGGAGTGCCAAATAAGAAGGTCAAGTGATCAAAAGATCATTTTGACTGGCACTAGGGAAGGAAATTTGTATTACCTTAACCTAGATTGTGAGTTTAATAACTCACCTATTTGTCTGGTTGTAGGAGAGAAAGCTTCTCTATGTGTCAAATGGCATAAGAGGCTAGCACATCTGAACTATAAGTCTATAGGACTGCTGTTCAACATGGGATTAGTGAGGAATGGTCCTCAAGTTAAGTGAATCAAAGAGAGTGTGTGTTTAGCTTGCCAAAAGGGCAAGCAGACTAAGTCCTCTTTCGAAGCACTTGACATCAAAGATTTAATGAGATGTTTGTATCTCATGCATATGGATTTGTTTTGTCCTATGCCAGTTCATAGTCTTGGTAGGAAAGTATACACACTAGTTGTTGTGGATGACTATTCTTGATATACATGGGTTTTCTTCTTGAAGCAGAAATCTGAAACCCCAACTGTTTTTCAGATTAGTGTTAGACAAATACAGAATGAATACAACTGTTCAGTGGTCAAAATCAGAAGTGACCATGGAACTAAATTTTTGTCTGAATGTATGACAAAATTCTGTGAAGAACTTGGGATTCATCAGGAATTCTCTTCACCTAGAACTCCTCGGCAAAATGGTGTTGCTGAAAGAAAGAATAAGACTCTAATTGAGGCTAGTAGAACATTACTAAATGATACTACTCTCCCTGAATACTTCTGGGCTGAGGCAGTTAATACTGCATGTCATGTGCTCAATAGAGTCTCCATCAACAAGGAACACAAGATGACTCCCTACCCGATTTTGAAAGATAGAAAACCAAACATATCTTACTTCGGAATCTTTGGTAGTAAGTGTTTTGTACTAGTCAACGGTAAGCACTACCAAACAAAGTTTGCTTCCAAATCCCTAGAAGGGATATTTGTTGGGTACATCAACCAAAGTAGAGCATACAGAATCTACAACTTGACTACCCAAGTTGTAGAAGAATCTGTGCATGTTGTATTTGAGGAGTCAAAGTTTATTAACAGTGAATTGTCTAATTCTTCAGTTAGTTCTACAGGTCTAACAGATAGGCTGTACAAGCTGACCACCAATGAAGATGTTCTTGCTAGGCTGGAAGAAGATAAAGATACCAGCTATCCAGGGGGAGAATAAGTCCCACTGGATGAAGAAGACAGTGTGGAGCATCATGTTGAGGAAACTGAAGAAAGCCATAATGCTGATAGATTTCCTCCAGCAAGGAGACACCTGAAGGATAATCCAGTTCACCAAATCATTGGTGATGAAAGTCAAGGTGTTCTGATAAGGAGCAGGAGCATGAACATAGTTCTTTGTTCTAGCTTCCTGTCTCAGATAGAACCCAGGAAGATTGAAGAAGCAATGCAAGACTCAAACTGGATTGATGCAATGCAAGAAGAGCTCAGTCAGTTCAAAAGGTGTAAAGTCTGGGAACTGGTGCCTAAACCTAAGGATCACAACATAATAGGAACTAAGTGGATCTACAGGAACAAGCTTGATGAGAATGGCACTATAGTCAAGAACAAGGCAAGACTGGTAGCAAAAGGCTACAGGCAAGAGGAAGGTATTGAATTTGATTAAACCTTTGCTCTAGTGGCAAGGCTGGAGGCTATAAGGCTGTTCTTGGCCTATGCTGCCTATCAAAGGTTCAAGGTATACCAAATGGATGTGAAATCAGCATTTCTGAATGGGGATCTAAAAGAGGAAGTCTATGTTGAACAACCCTCATGTTTTGTAGATTCTCATTTTCCTGATTATGTATATAGGCTTATGAAAGCTCTATATGGTTTGAAACAAGCTCCAAGGTCTTGGTATGAGACCTTGTCTGCTTTCCTTATAGAGAATAAATTCTCTAGAGAAAAAATAGACAAAAATCTATTCTATAGGGAATCAAAAGGCAAGATAATACTAGTCCAGATATATGTGGATGACATTATCTTTGGTTATACTGAAAATAACCTTTGTATAAAGTTTACAAAACTCATGCAAGGGAAGTTTGAGATGAGCAGTATGGGTGAGCTGAAGTTCTTCTTAGGACTTCAAGTTAGACATACTGATAGGGGATTGTCCATTTCTCAGTCTAAGTTCACCAAGGAGTTGATTAAGAAGTATGGTATGGACTCAGCTTCTACCATGAAAACTCCAATGAGAACAAGTATGCTTATAGGCAAAGATGAGGCAGGGAAACCTATTCATGAGTCATTGTATAGAAGGATAATTGGCTCCCTACTCTATTTGACTGCTAGTAGACCTGACATCATGTATTCAACATGTGTCTGTGCTAGGTACCAAGCTTGCCCAAAGGAATATCTGAAAGTGCAGGATAAGATCACTCCTAACTCTAGAGGGGGGGTGAATAGAGTTATTTAAAATAATTTTCCAAATAAAAACTTGCAGAGAAAATTTTACTTTACTTAGTGTAAGGTGCTATAGCAAATAATCAGAGTAAAAATAAATTCACAGCACAAAGCAAAACACAAAAAGAGACAAGCAATCCAGATGACACAAGGAGCTATAGTGGTTCCCCAAATCTGGGTACATCCACTCTTCTATCACCTTTGATAGGAATCCACTTCAAGATGAGTTGATCAGGTGTCTTGAGCACCAGAGAGTTTTTGATCAGGTTCTCACAAACCAACAGAAGCTGATTTTGACTAGGTTTCAGCAAAACCAAAAGTAACTTTTGAAGGGAGTTAAAACCCTGTACAGAAAGAAAAAGAAAAAGAAATGTTGTTGTCTTCTCTATTCAACAAGCAAAGAGAAGCAGAAGTGGATCTGAAGTTGTTGTCAAAGCTCCCCCTGAGATCAAGATGAGGTTCAGGAAGGAGAGCTCTGCACAAGGGTGACAGGTCTTCAAAGATCTGATTTGCTCCAGCAAAGGATGATCCAAGAGAGTTGGATGGAGGTGTCTGAAGCAATCAGATTTTCTGTGAGAGAGTCTTTCAAAAACAATTTTTCCACAGAGAAAAAGATGAGAAGTCTTGTATTGTTGTTCTCTTCTTGTTCTGTATATTCTCTGTATCTTCTTCTTATTGGAATGAAAGAAAAAGAATTATATATATGAGTCTTCTTCTTCCTTTTTCTTTGATAGCCGTTGGAAGTCAGCATTAATTGCTTTCCTTAACTGTCCATGCCTCAACGGGAATGACAGGCAGACATTCCTTAGAAAATTCCTTGAGCCATGCACCAGATATGCTGTAACGGCCAATAATTCTTCAGCATTAATTGTCTGTCAGAAGGAATTTGAATTCCTATCCAAAATCGACGGAAGTCTGGAAGGCGTCGAGCTCACAGAAAAACGTCGATCTGAGCACGACACACGTCGACCAGAGAGTGTTTTCTGTAAGCAGAACTGGGATCGACGGAACGTCGAGCTGAGGTCGACTCCACGTCAAGCTGAGGTCGACTCTGCGTCGAGCTGAGATCGACTCTGCGTCGAGCAGAGGTCGACTCTGCGTCGAGCTGAGATCGACTCTGCGTCGAGCTGAAGTCGACTATGCGTCGAGCTGAAGACTACTCTAACTAGCCTATGTGACCTTTATAACAACATGGAGGTCACAGCATACAATCCCTATAGAAATATAGTCATCCTGGTCCAAATAGTAATAGGGTGTTCCAACAATCTCCCCCTATTTGGATTAGGATTACTATTTACATGAATTTTAGGGAATCAAAGAAAAGAAATAAAGCAGATACAACACAAAATAATACAACCAGACATGACAGAATAATATGCAGTATATATAAAACATTATATAGCAGCAGAATTGTTTAAATGTCCTGAGTCCAGAATATAGAAAGTGTCAGAATACCTTACTTTACTTGTCCTTTGATGCTTTGTCTTGATCACTCTTTTTGAAGATGATTTCTCTGTTTGGATTGGAAGCTTCCTTTTTAGATCTGAAGTCATCAGCTGCACCTAAAGATTTTTGATCTCTAGCACTGGGTGGTACAGCTGCAGGGTGGAGTTCCATGTATCTGTCTGAATCAAAAAATTTCTTTGAGCCATACTTTTCCAATTCCTCTCTTCTTTGTTCTGACATAGTACTGATATGAGATGTGTCCAGTCCTTTTTCTCTGGCTTTGTTGATCTCATTTAAGGCAGCCATTTCTGCCATCCTTGCTTTCCAGTAAGCAGGAGTCTTGGTAGGATCTTCAAAGGGAACAGCTGGTTCAAATTTGTTAGATGATGATTCTTGAGAAGTTCTTGGGGTGAGGTCAACTCTAGGCCTATAGGGATAGGGGCCAGAGGTTGGATCAAAGGTTCTTCCCCTGGACTGCCTGCCTCTATAATTTCCTCTTTGTTGACCTCCCCTTTGCTGGCTACCTTCTTGATGTCTTCTGGCTTGATAGGTTTTTCCATGAAGAGCTGAAGGGGCTGGTTTTGAAGAAAGACTAGCACCTGCACCTGCATCAGGAGGAGGTGGAGGTGGAGGCTGATGAACTGGTTTAGATGGACCTTCATTGAATTTTCTCTTCCTCTTCATTGCTTTTCTCTGATTCTGAGAGTACTGCATCCAAGGCTCTGTGATTTCACAATTATATTTGATGTAATAGGGAATGTCATGATCTGTAGCTCTGGCAGGAGGTACTCTTTTCATGGCTTTTGATCTGGCTTTCCTCTTCCTTGCAATAGTTGCAGAGGAGTCATCAGAATCTGTGGCAAACTCATCTTCAGAACTTTGTGATTCTTCATATGGATCTATATATTTTCTTTTGGAGAGGGGAAAGCTGATGGAGGCTGGAGCTGCTGAGGAGGAGACTAAAGGAAGCTCTGCTGTCAGTGGGGAGGAGGAAGCAACCACTGCAGGAGAGGGCACAGCCTCAGGAGCCATAGAGGCTGAAGAGGCTGGTTCCTGAAGGGCTTGGGAGATATGGGCCTCTGCAGCATCAGGTGTCTCAGTCACTTCACCTGAAGTCTCAACAGAAACTACTAAATCAAATCCAACACTAGCAGGAGCCACTGCTACCACTGCTATATCAGAAGTCAAGACCTTCTGAAAGGGGACAATAGCCCTGGACATATCTTCTTGAAGCTGTTCTTCTGTTTGAAGAGAAGCTGCCAAAGACTGAATGTCTGAGGCACTACTGATTTGCTGCTCTGAAACTGGAGGAGAGGCCTCAGATACCATTTGATCTTCTGCAGCAGACACTGTTTCTGAACAAGCAACTGATACTGTCTCTGCAACTGATACTGTCTCTGAAGGAGTCTGAGCAATCTGAACTGAAGAAGGAGGCAGCTCTTCTTCTGCTGACATCTCCCCCTGCCTAGAATCAGTGGCAGCTGACTCTAGGCCCCCAGAAGAAGGGCATGCCAACTGAGAGGAAAGGGAGGAGACAGAGGCAGAAAGAGCTCTCAAAGAAAGAAGGAGAGGAGCCAGCTTGGCATCCAAAAGGGAGGAGAGCCTAGGAGACAGAAGATCAAAAAGTTGATTGGCTAAGGGCAGGAGGGCTACTTGCTCAAGGGGAACTTGAGTAGAGGTAGAGGGAGTAGCAGAAGCTGAGAATGCAGAAGATGTTGAGAGAGGAGCAGACAGAGGAGGTGTAACTTGTTCCTGAATGGAGGAGAAGAGTAAGTCTAAAAAAGTAGATGGATGGAGGAAGTCATGAGGAGAGGAGGTAGAAGCATCCATGAATGAGTCTCCATGCATGTCAAATGAAAAGAGATCCTCATGAGGGGTGGAATCCAAGTTTATTGGAAGGAAAGTAGTTTGAGTAGGAAGGGAGGAGGCAATGGTAGATATGGAGGAGGGGAGAGTTAGAGAGGATGAGATAATTGTGGTTGAGGGGATGAAGGTGGATGGAAGGGTGAGGGAGAGAGATGGCATAATTCCTTCTTCTGGACCAGTGGACTGAGGGGAAGTGACCTCTATAGTCCTGGTGTCTGCAGAGGATTTCATGGCTGCTGCTGCCCTGGGATTCACAATTCTCCTGTCCCATTTGCCAATTAAAGCACATGTGAGCCTCTTGGAAGCATTTATGTGCTTCTTTGAGGACACCAGCAGTTGGGGGCAGCAGTGGTTGAGAATCAACCCAAGAACTCTTCCAAAATGGACAGAGTTTTTATCCAACTTTTTCTTAAGCATATCAAACACAATTAATCCCCAGTTGGGATGTTTCTTATCCATTAGGGCAGCCATGAGGCAAAACTGATGCCTTGTTATTGCATCATGTGCAGTTCTCTTTGCACAGATCACCTTTCCAGTTATATCTGCTAATAACCTGTACTCAATTGCTAGGTTAATTTTAAGGAGTTTGGAGGGGTTACCAGCAGTATGCCCCATCCTATCCAGCATCAAGGTATATTCTTCCACTGATAGTTCTATGTCATCATCTCCAGCAGCAAAGTTGAAGGCTTCTGTAATAACCTGAGGTGAGATGGCTACCTCATTTCCTGAAATCTTCCCAGTGAAGATGTTGTTATCTGAAACGATTGCTGTAAGACACCATTCTTTAATTTCTGATTCTGGAAGGGGTATCCTGGTAGACATAAAGTGGACTAGTTGCTGCTCCTTGAAAAGAATCAGTATATCCAGAAGATGTTGTGGAGATCCATCAAAAGAATCGAAATCAATGTCGAAACCGGAGTCGAACTTCATAGCCGCCAGAGCTCCTGCTGTAATTGTCATTGTCCTGCAAAAGAAAGAATACCTTCCAAGATCAAAAGTATAGTATTTGGAGGGAGAAAGCTTGAGCAGAGAAATATGAAAGCGCAACTGCGAACGACGGAGAAAAAAATGACTTTATACTTAGGGTTCGACGCAGAAAAGGAAAGAACGTCGAGTTCAGTTCGACGCTCTTGGGCTCTAGAGGAACTGAAATGACTCAACAGCGTCCAGCTTAGGTCGACGTTCGACGCTTTGGCTGAAGCTATACGTCGAGCTCAGGTCGACGTTGAACGAAGACGTCGACCGGGGAGAGAGAAACTCAAGAAGCCAGGGAGCTGTGAACTCAGTTCGACGCTAGAAGCTGAGTTCGACGTTCGACGCTTTTGAGGGCGACGGACCGTCGATCTCCGTTCGACGCAGCGTCGAGCTTAGTTCAGAGCTCAGAACAACCACTCAGACAGAGGAATTTTAAAACGAAATTTTTCCTATTTCTGTTAAGTATGGGTTTCAAAATCTTGGAGTTTTAATTTATGCTGTCTCCATCTAGCATTCCCAACTGATTGAGGAAAAAGAGGTGCTTCTTTTAATCCAAGGGTTTGGTGAAGATATCTCCTCTCTGTAGTTCAGTGGAAATGTATTCTAGTGCAATTTTCTTCTTTTCTACATTATCCCTTAAGAAGTGATGTCTGATTTCTATGTGCTTAGTCCTACTATGGAGAACTGGATTTTGAGCAATAGATATTGCACTGGTATTATCACAAAAGATTTTAGACATCTCTAAGTTGTACCCATAGTCTAGGAGCTGGTTTTGAATCCACAAAATCTGTGAGCAACAACTACCTGCAGCCATGTATTCAGCTTCAGCAGTTGATGTGGACACAGAGGTTTGTTTCTTACAAAACCAGGAGACAAGTCTATCACCAAGAAATTGACAAGTTCCACTGGTGCTTTTCCTGTCTACTCTACATCCAGCATAATCAGAATCTGAAAATCCAGTTAGATCAAATCCTGAGTCATGTGGATACCAGAGACCTAGATTAGGACAACTTTTTACATACCTAAGAATCCTCTTAACTAATGTGAGGTGGGACTCTCTAGGGCTTACTTGAAATCTAGCACAAATGCATGTGGCAAACATTATATCTGGTCTAGTAGCTGTTAGATAAAGTAATGAGCCAATGATTGCTCTATAGTTTGTCTGATCAACTGGTTTTCCAGATTCATCAGCATCTAAAACAGCATTTGTAGGCATAGGTGTTTTCATGGAGGAAGCTTCAGACATTCCAAATTTCTTAACCAGTTCTCTTGCATACTTGGTTTGAGAAATGAAAATGCCATCCACATGTTGTTTAACTTGCAATCCAAGAAAGAAAGCAAGCTCACCCATGCTACTCATTTCAAACTTTGAGTGCATAAGTTGTGAGAACTTTTTGCATAAGTTTGAATCAGTAGATCCAAATATGATGTCGTCTACATAAACTTGTACTAGTAGGGTATGGGACCTATGGGTTCTAACAAAAAGAGTTTGGTCTACACTACCCCTTTTAAAATCATTTTCCAACAAAAAACAAGCTAAGGTCTCATACCATGCTCTAGGAGCTTGCTTGAGACCATATAAAGCTTTATGCAGTTTAAATACATGATCAGGAAAAGTTGGAGAGATAAAACCTGGAGGTTGCTTTACATAGACTTCTTCCTTGATGTCTCCATTGAGGAATGCACTCTTGACATCCATCTGATATACCTTGAATCTCTTGTGAGCTGCATATGCAAGGAAGATTCTTATGGCCTCCAACCTTGCAACTGGTGCAAAGGTTTGGTCATAATCAATTCCTTCTTCTTGGCAATATCCTTGTGCAACAAGTCTTGCCTTGTTTCTCACAATTATTCCTTGATCATCCAATTTGTTCCTGAATACCCATTTGGTTCCAACAATTTGCTGGTTCCTTGGTCTTGGTACTAATTCCCAAACTTTATTTCTCTCAAATTGATTCAACTCTTCTTGCATTGCAATGATCCAGTTTGGATCTTGCTCTGCATCTTGTATGGTTTGAGGCTCAATTTGAGAAAGGAAGCAGGTGTGCATAATATTTTGATTAACTTGATTTCTTGTTTGCACACCCACTGAGATATCTCCAATTACTTGTGAGATTGGGTGATCTCTAGTTGTGGCTAGATCAACAAGGGTTGTTGATGAAGCACCAACCTGTGTTGTTGTTTCCTCTTGTGGAACAACAACTGGTTCTTCACTCTGTTGGCCCTTTGAACTTTCCAGAACTTGAAATTCCTCTTCATTGTCACTAAGTTCAGTGACTTGTTGAATTGGTGAAGGTGATGACCCTTTGTCTGTGATGGTAAGCTGCTTCAGATTTTCTGAAATTGAATGTTCCTGCAAATTGCTTATGGTAGAAGTCTCCTTCTCCTTATAAAACATGTTAGTTTCATCAAATGTAACATGCATGGATTCTTCAATTTTATTTGTGCACTTGTTAAAAACCCTATAAGCCTTGCTAGTCATGGAGTATCCCAGAAACACTCCTTCATCAGCTTTGGCTTCAAATTTAGCTAGGTATTTCTTGTCATTATTGTGAATGAAACAAATGCAACCAAAAATTTTGAAATAATTGACTTTAGGTTTCTTCCCTTTGAGTAACTCATAGGGAGTCTTACCCTTTAGCTTATGTATCAGGCTTCTATTCAGAACATAGTTGGAGGTGTTCACAGCCTCTGCCCAAAAGGTTAGAGGAAGGTGAGCATCTGTCAACAATGTTGTGGCAGATTCAATAAGGGTTCTGTTTTTCCTTTCAACTACCCCATTTTGTTGAGGAGTTCTAGGAGCTGAGAAAGTATGCCTGATACCTTCATTCTGGCAGAACTCTAGCATAAGAAGAGAATCAAACTCTGTCCCATGATCACTTCTGATCAGGGCAATGTGAGTATTGAACTCAATCTGTATGCCTTTGAGAAAATCTGTCAAAATCTTGAAGTTATCAGACTTCTTCCTCAGAAAGAACACCCAAGTGAATCTTGAGAAGTCATCTACAATTACTAAAGCATAAGATTTCCCTCCTAGGCTTTGTACATTAATTGGTCCAAAAAGGTCCATGTGCAATAAGTACAAGATTCTAGGTGAGTCACTCTTATTAAGTGACTTGAAACTGTTTTTAGTTTGCTTGCCTAATTGACAGGCCTTGCAAAGTCCTTCTTTCTTGTAGGGACCAGAAGGTAGTCCTCTAACAAGGTTGTCTTGGGATAACTTAGCAATGGTTCTAAGGTTCACATGTCCTAATCTTTTATGCCACAAGATGTTTGGTTTTGAAATGGAGTTAAACAGGCAAATATCTACTACAGGTGAATGAAAATCCACTAAGTAAATGTTACCTCTTCTGTTACCTGTCAACACAGTTGTGTTGTCCACTGACTGGACTTTGCATATGGCTTTGTTAAAGGTTACTTGGTATCCTTCATCACACAATTGACTGATACTTATCAGGTTGTGTTTGAGTCCTTCAACATATGCCACCTTTTTGAAAGTGACTAAGCCAATTTGGACTGTCCCATATCCTTTTGTTGTTCCAAAGCTTGAGTCTCCAAAAATTACTTTGGGTCCAAGCTTGGTTTTGAATGAAGTGAGGTTGTCCTTGTCTCCTGTCATGTGCTTTGAGCACCCACTATCCAGATACCATTGATGGTTCTCACTTGGATAGGTCTTTACCTGCACAAAAACAGCTTATTTGTTTTTGACCCAGTTAACCTTGGGCCTAGGTTGATATCCCTTAAATTCTGAAATGAAGGACATCTCAGGTTGACTCTTATATCCTACAGGATGATATCTCCTAGGAGGTATGATCCATTCAGCATAAGGGTTAAAGTAATGAGATGTGGAGCTAGAATTGAAATTTGAATTAACCTTTGAGAACTGGGTTTTGCTCTGAACTCGGCTCGACGCACGTCGAGCTTCGGTCGACGGACTCAAGTGAGTGCGTCGAGCTCCGTTCGACGGCAAGGTCTTGCTTTGTTCAGAGGGGAGAGGGCGTTGACCTGAGTTCGACGTTTTCTTGCGATTACGTCGAGCTCTGGTCGACGTCCGTCGAGCTTCGTTCGACGTTTTTTGTCCAGTTTCCTGGGTTAAGTCAGCATTCTTCCTGGCCACTATCAAGACTCCTTTACCTTTCTCACTGGTAAATTTGATTGGAGTTGTCAGCACTGTGGGTTGGCTGGATGAAGCACCCAAGCCCAGTGAACCATTCAATCTTGAGTTCACTGTACTTGTGATGTCCATCAATTTGATACTTCTCCCATTAAGGGTTTCTTCAAATTGTTTGGCCTTAGATAGCTCACTCTTCAGTGAAGCTATCTCCTCCCCACACTGCTTCAACTCTTCTAAGAGTCTAAGATTATCTGAGTTATTGGATTTGCATTCAATTAATTGTTCATTTAGAGTTTTAATCAGCTTTCGAGACTCAATTAAGTCAATGCACATAGATTTAAACTCAGATTTGAAATCATCAGAAGTAAAGTCAAATGAATCTATTACCTGATCCTCAGTAAGTTCCTGATCAGATGGGTAGTCAGCATCAGGCTCTGAATCAGTGTTCTTTTGAGATGCACTGATGGCCATCATACAGAATCCCTTTTCTTCTGCATCATCCTCATCATCACTAGAACTGGATGATGAATCAGACTCATCAAAGTCACTTCAGGATTCAGCCACAAATCCTTTTCTGGTGTACTTGCTGTTGCTTGAGGAAGGCTTGTCATGGTATTTCCTTGACTCCTTATCCTTCCTTTTATCCTTTCTTTCCTTCTTGTCCCTTTTGTCCTTGTCTTGATTTTCTGGACAGTTTGGGAAGATGTGTCCTGGTTTCCTGCAACCAAAGCAGATAATATCTTTATTATTGGATCTGTCATACCTTGGCTTGTCTTTGTCTTTGGATGACCATCTTCTGAAGTTCCTTCTATTTAGCTTATTGAACCTTTTGACCAGTAGGCTCATAAGCTCTTCATTTCCCAACACCTTTTCTTTAGGTTCTTCTTCCTGTGCTTTGAAGGCAATGGTTTTCTCAGCCTTCTCTGTTGGTGTGGATGTCTTCTGCTCTTCTTCTCTCTTCTTAATAAATTGCTCATAGCTCTTGAGCTTTCCTAGAAGAGCTTCTGTGGATAACTCACAGACATTTCTTCCATCTTTAATTGACCATATTCTTGAGTCCCAAGAGCTAGGGAAACAAGTCAGTATCTTGTCATTTATCTCAGTAAGAGATATGTCCTTCTCTAGTGATCTAAGTTCACTTATGATTAGGCTCAGTCTGTTGTACATGTCAGCAACTGACTCAGACTCTGCCTTTTTGAAGTTCTCATACTGTGTGATGAGGTAGGATCTCCTATCCTTTCTTTCATCTGCAGAACCTGATACAATTTCTGAGAGTTTTTCCCAGATCTCCTTGGCAGTATTGCAATCTGCTACCTTCTGGAAAATGTCATCTGACATGGTTTGAGCCAAGATGTTCATGGCTTTAGCATCTGCTGCCTTCCACTTCTTTATGTCAGCATCAGTCCCTGAAGGAGGAGGAACAGCTGATGTACTTGTTCCTGTGGGAGGTCTTGGACAATCTGTCAATACAGAATTAAAGATGTCTTCATCAAAAGAGTTCATATATAGTATAATCCTTGCCTTCCATAGTGCAAACTTAGATAGGTTGCACATAGGAGGTCTGGTGCTAGCAAAGTCCTTGTTTTGTGCCATGAGTTTTAAAAGATAAGTAAAACTAAGAAAAATAACCCTTTGAGAGAAACGATCTTATCAGAGATCTTTTGATCCAGGTGTTAGCCTGTATGAATGATCAACCTGCCTCTGATACCAATTGAAAGTGCAGGATAAGATCACTCCTAACTCTAGAGGGGGGGTGAATAGAGTTATTTAAAATAATTTTCCAAATAAAAACTTGCAGAGAAAATTTTACTTTACTTAGTGTAAGGTGCTATAGCAAATAATCAGAGTAAAAATAAATTCACAGCACAAAGCAAAACACAAAAAGAGACAAGCAATCCAGATGACACAAGGAGCTATAGTGGTTCCCCAAATCTGGGTACATCCACTCTTCTATCACCCTTGATAGGAATCCACTTCAAGATGAGTTGATCAGGTGTCTTGAGCACCAGAGAGTTTTTGATCAGGTTCTCACAAACCAACAGAAGCTGATTTTGACCAGGTTTCAGCAAAACCAAAAGTAACTTTTGAAGGGAGTTAAAACCCTGTACAGAAAGAAAAAGAAAAAGAAATGTTGTTGTCTTCTCTATTCAACAAGCAAAGAGAAGCAGAAGTGGATCTGAAGTTGTTGTCAAAGCTCCCCCTGAGATCAAGATGAGGTTCAGGAAGGAGAGCTCTGCACAAGGGTGACAGGTCTTCAAAGATCTGATTTGCTCCAGCAAAGGATGATCCAAGAGAGTTGGATGGAGGTGTCTGAAGCAATCAGATTTTCTGTGAGAGAGTCTTTCAAAAACAATTTTTCCACAGAGAAAAAGATGAGAAGTCTTGTATTGTTGTTCTCTTCTTGTTCTGTATATTCTCTGTATCTTCTTCTTATTGGAATGAAAGAAAAAGAATTACATATATGAGTCTTCTTCTTCCTTTTTCTTTGATAGCCGTTGGAAGTCAGCATTAATTGCTTTCCTTAACTGTCCATGCCTCAACGGAAATGACAGGCAGACATTCCTTAGAAAATTCTTTGAGCCATGCACCAGATATGCTGTAACGGCCAATAATTCTTCAGCATTAATTGTCTGTCAGAAGGAATTTGAATTCCTATCCAAAATCGACGGAAGTCTGGAAGGCGTCGAGCTCACAGAAAAACGTCGATCTGAGCACGACACACGTCGACCAGAGAGTGTTTTCTGTAAGCAGAACTGGGATCGACGGAACGTCGAGCTGAGGTCGACTCCACGTCGAGCTGAGGTCGACTCTGCGTCGAGCTGAGATCGACTCTGCGTCAAGCAGAGGTCGACTCTGCGTCGAGCTGAGATCGACTCTGCGTCGAGCTGAAGTCGACTATGCGTCGAGCTGAAGACTACTCTAACTAGCCTATGTGACCTTTATAACAACATGGAGGTCACAGCATACAATCCCTATAGAAATATAGTCATCCTGGTCCAAATAGTAATAGGGTTTTCCAACAATATCATTACACTACAGTTAAGATAATATTGAGATATATTAAGGGCACACCTAATCTAGGCCTTTGGTACCCTAAGAATAGAGATTTCCTACTAACTGGTTTCTCAGATGCATACTTTGTTGGATGCAAAGAAGACAGGAAGAGTACCACAGGAATTTGTCAATTCCTTGGTGGGAGGCTGGTGTCATGAAGCAGCAAGAAGCAAACCAGTGTAGCTATATCAACAGCTGAATCAGAGTATATAGCTGCAGGTAGCTGCTGTGCACAATTGATGTAGATAAAGCATCAACTTGAAGACTATGACATCCAGGTAAGTAGAATTCCACTATTTTGTGATTCTACAAGTGCTATTTCTATTGCTAATAATCCTATATCACATAGTAGGACCAAGCATATAAAAATTAAGTTTCATTTCATTAGAGAACATGTAGAGAAGGAAAATATTAGCTTAGAATTTGTGAAAACAAATAATCAAATAGCTGATATTTTTACAAAACCTCTAGATGAAACTAAATTCAATTATTTTAAAATTGAATTAGGTATGTTGAACCTAGAATAGGTTAGCACAAGCTTCCCAAAGGAGAATATGTAAGCACCAAATTTCTTTGGAAATTTGTCTAAGTACAAAGTTTATGTCGACACAAACAAGTTGTGTCGACACACTCAGTATGCTGTGTCGACTCAATAAAAGGATGTGTCGACACAGAAACAGTATCTGTGTCGACAGAAGAATTGGTGTCGACTTAACCTAAGTTTTGTCGAGACCTAGGTCATTTCTGTCGACACGTGTGAAAACTTTTCGACTTAGGCACGTCTTTTGACCTGCCCTTACACTTATACTATAAATAGGTGAAGCCAAAATCTGGTCGACTACGCTTTCAGAATTCTTGTCTCTACACCTTCTGTCGACAAAGATCTTCTCTTCTCTTTCTTCCAACTCTTACGTCAATGGCGCCTCATCAAGAAGACAAAGTCAATGAAGGATATGAGCTGGTTTGTGAATGGTTCACGACGGCTTCAGATGAAATTCAGGGTGTTATTGCCCTAATTTCAGAAAATGGTTTGGAGTACTTGGCCTAAGAACCAACCAAGATTTGGAAAAAGGAGGTTTTGGAGTTCTACTAGTCAGCTACCATGGATTCTGAAGGAAAGACAATCAAAGCTACTGTTCAAGAATCTCGAGTGAAGCTTACATTAAAGACAATCTGGAAATCTCTTCAGCTTTCCTTGGAGAAGGATACTGATGAAATAACTCCATCTCAAACTACAAAAGCATTAAGCTAGTGCGGACTGATCCCCCATTTCAAGTTTGGATCATCCATAAATAGGAAAGGGATGAATTCCCAAGGAAAATTCTTATCAGAAATAGTTGGGAAGGTCATACTATGTAAGACTGGTGGACATGACTGAATTTCAGTCCATATATTTAGCCTGATGATAAGGATTATTTTCAAAGTGAAAACTGACTGGGCAGCAGTAGTGTTTGACAAAATTCAAGAAGGAATTAAGAAACCAAACCTGGGAAGGATTGTGAGTTTATGTTTATCTTCTGTAATACCAGATGTTCTGAAACAAGTAGCTGGATCTAAAATCAATCATATGAGGAGAATGGATGTAAGAATTCTGTCAAGGTGGGATAGGGTTCATACCAAGGAAGTAACTACTCCTCATGAGCAAACTAAGAAAGATAAAAAGACGAAGAAAGTAGTTCAACAAGATGAATCCTCCAGTGATTCAGAGGAGGAAGTGGTCTTCAGCACTGATGAAGACCAGCAACCAACAAAAGCTTGAGAACAAGTGAAGGGCAATGAGCCCCAAGAACAACAGATTGACTCCACTCCAGGGGGAGAAAACATTGACACAACTGAGTTGTCTTCCCAACAGGGAGGCATTACTAATGCTGCCTTAAAAAGTTACTTGGCTGCAGATACTGTAATGAATATAGTATCTGAAATCAACAATGCAGCTCAAGAAACTATTGAGATAAAAGCTCAACATGAGCCAGTAAGTATCTCCTCAACAGTCTAGTGGTATCTGGTAGTATTCCCCTCAGCAATGTTTAGGGAGAAAGTTTTATTTTTAAAGCTAATCTTGTTCCTTCTAAACAGATACAACATGAATTCACCATGGAAGAACTATTCCCTGATCTTCCTCCATCAAGGACTGAGGGGGAGCAGATTGTAGTAGAAAAAGATATTCCAAGGACTGAGTGGGAGTTGTCTAAGGATGCCCCAGATGGTAAGGATACAGTTGATATTTAAAGTACAACTGATTCTTCTGAAGATGAAGAAGCCTCAATGGCTAAGAAAAGAAAACTGGTTGCCTTGAGAAAAAAGAGTTCCTGATACAAAAAGCAATTGCAAATAGGCACAGCACCATCATCTCCAAGCATGGACTTCAGATCACTACTGGTCCAAATACAAGTTAAACTGGATGAGCAAAGGCAAGCTTTAGAAAAGTATGTGGATGAAACTCATAAAGAGTTACAATTTCAATTGGCCCAGGACATCAAGTAAATTAGATTTGAAGTTAATCAAAATAAGAAGGAGATGACAGATTGCTTTCATAAAGGAGGTAATGATGTGGTATTCCTGGCCAAGCAACCACAAGATATCAAAGTTAAAGTGGATGAAATTGAAGTAAAGCAAGGATATGTACTTGAAAACCAGATAAGAATGAATGACAATCTTCAAGAGTCACACTTTGCTATATTGACAAAGATTAATGATTTAACAACTACTGTGAAAGATGAAGTTTCAATGCAAATCAAGGAAGATATAGCTACTGTTCAGGCCACTTTTCAAGCCTCTCAAAAGATTATATCTGATTTCTTGACAAAATTCAGAGATTACTTTAAGGAAGGAACTGACTATGTGATTAATAAGGTCAGGTTTCAAAAAGATGATTTGAGAGATCATATTGCTAGAGAAGTCATAAAGGGGGAGAGATTAATAGTAAAAGATAGCTTTGACCATTCTAAATGGATTTCAAATAGCATCAGAGCCACTCTTGGATATCCTACTTTATGTGATGATGATAATGTTGCAGAATCAGGGATACAACCTGCCTATCTCGAAGGAGATCAGCCTGAAGTTGCTCAGGTGATCTACCCCCCAACAGACTTTGAAATGATTCAAGAGGAAGTGCAGAAAATGTATGGTCCTCCACAAGAGCCACAAAATGTGATTCTGGAAAGTGTAGAAATGTCAGAAGCTGCCTTGGAAGCTCAAAAGGAAGCTCAGTTATCTAATAAGAGGTTCAGAGAGCAGGCTGAGTTAAAGCCAGACTTTGAGCAATGGAGTCCTACATCTAGGAATATCATATTGACTGCATGGAAGGCTGTAAAGGATAAGACCCATGATATGGGTGAGTGGTATTCAGAGCAAGAATGGAACAAGTACCAACCTGGACAAGAAGCCATTCTTCAACATAGAAGAAGTGCTAAGGCTGGGAAGCTACCTGCTAATGCTCAGGAGCCAAGCAAGTACTTTCCAAAGCCATTCCACTATTTTGAAATGCAGAAAATTAAGGCTGAAGAACAAAAGAAGAAAGCTCTGAAAGAGAAGAAGCCTGCTGAGGTTACTGAACCTTCTTTGCAGGAAAAGATCAAGTAAGGCAAAGGAATTGTAATTAAGGAACCTAGCATGTGATAGGATATCTAGGCTTATGAAAAAGAATAATGTAATATTTTGTTTGTTTGTCCTATAAGAAACTCTTGTAAACCTATCATTTTCTTTTCTGAATTAAATAAAATCAGTTCAGTATTAATTTTTGTTTTTTACAATGATTATGTGTTAACCTGCTCTGAAATGATTGCACATATATTTCAAATTTTTTTTATAAGAGATGTATATCTTTAACTAAGGGTTATGACTTCTCCAAATAGGGGGAGATTGTTGGGTACATTGAAAAATGTGTACCAGATTTGAAGAAGTCTCATCTTAGTCAATGATATGCATCAATTTGTATTTGATAGATGTTTGAGTTACATTGTGCAAATTAAAGAATTTGAAGAAATTTTCTAAGTACAAGTGTCCACACTTGTGAAGAAGATGTGTCGACACCCAGACGACTGTGTTGACACTTATGAAAGACTTGTGTCGACACCCAGAACTTGTGTCGACACTTATGAAGAAGTTGTGTCGACACCCAGAAGCCGTGTCAACACTAATGAAAAAGTTGTGTCAACATTTAAAGCTAAAGTTGTGTCGACACTCAAGAGCTGTGTTGACACCAAAAACAATTGTGTCGATACACAGGACTTGTGTCGACACACACTAAATGCCTTTTGGACACACTCAACGCTGTCGACCCACACTCAACGCCATCTGCCAGCAACAGCTGTGTCGACACTTGAAGCAATTGTGTAGACACACAGGAATTGTGTCGACACACACTCGACGCCATTTGACAAACACTCAACGCAATCTGTCTGCAACATATATGTCGAGACAAGAAGTTGCTTTGTCGACACACAGGACTTGTGTCGACACATACAACAGAAGAAGTGTCGAGAATCAGAAGTTGCTGTGTCGACACACAGGACTTGTGTTGACACATACAACAGAAGAAGTGTCGAGAATCAGAAGTATGACTGTGTCGACACTTGGAGTATTGTGTCGACACCATGAAGACTTGTTTCGACACTTAGCCTATATGTGTCGACACATATGAAGCAGTCTGCTGAGTGATTTATGCTGAGTTGGAATAACTTTGAAGAATCTACTGACATGTCTGGTGACTTGACAGCTGTCATATCCAACCGGTCTGACACCTCTGTCAGAACTGTCAGAAGTTTGTTATAAACCGGATCAGCCGGTAACCGTGGAGAAATCTCTATATAAGAGTCAGATCTGTAACAACCAGAGGATGATCGATTAAAAAAAGGGGAAAAACGAGAGAATTTCTTCAACAAGAACAGGGGAAACCCTTACGAAGGCAGATCCAGAGTTGTCTGCAAGTAAGATTCAGATTTCAATCTGAATTTAAGGAAGAAGCTGACTGAAGATGTCACAACCCGCATTTTTCTCACTATATTTTAAATCAAAGTAAGAGAAAATCTACGCGCTGTGATGCCACGTCGAGCAGGGGATAACTGCCGACGTTCAGGCGACACTCCAAATCCTTCAAATCATGAATTAATTGATTATAAAAAACTTGATTTATTTATTGGCCGTATCCCTCGGCTCAGTGGGCCAAAGAGTCCACGGTTTCAAAACTGATTTTTATACGTAGCGGAAGATACTTCATTTACGTCAACATCCTAAATGAGCGCATAAGTGATCCCGAAGGGGCCTTACGCTGAACCAAAACTCTAGTTTTAATTTATACATATATAGGAAAATTCATTTGCTATACGTAATTATGAAAGTACGTTAATTGAGTTCTTTTTAGAAATCATGCTGATCATATGCTTATACATAATATAGTTTTACTTTTAGCTTTTAAAGTAACTAGCAACCTAGCATAAAACTTCCCAGAGCAAATAGACTATCTCCCAGAAAGGGTAGCAGTAAGAAGAAAACATATCTAGTACAAAAAGGTAAAACTACCAGGGGCGCCAACAGCTGACACGAACCCACTGGCAAGTATGTATGTCTGTAGAAAGTGCAGTAAAACTACCTCACAATGACTCAAGAGAGTCTCAACAGGCAACAAAAGGACCTCCAACAGCACCACAGCAACAGCCACCTACTGGCTACCGCCCAGAACCTGAGGCGTTCAGAAGAAAAATAGAACACCTCAGAGCAAGGAATGCAAGTGCTAAAAAGGAAAGTAAGGTAAAAGCAGGTAAAATAAGGTAAAGAGAGTACAACTAGAGTAAAAACAACAATGCCCAAGGAAGGGCGAAAAGCAAACCTGCACCAAGTGCGGGTAAACAGCAACTACTCTGCCTAAAAACCTGCAGAGTCAACATGGCCATGATGCCAAAAAAAATGCTGCAACACCTACGGAAGAAACGCCTAACATCCTAAACTGTGAGAGGCGGCAGTAGCAAAAACAAGAAACTTGGAATCAGGTTGAAAGCGTTCCAAATCGCCCAACCACTAATTCCGAGTCAACAAATTGCTCAAGGGTTGACACGTGAAGGCACAAAAGACCCATCACTCACTTGCCCAGAAAACTACTCGGGTCAAGGTAAAGAGTGTGGTCAAGGCTACATCACGCCACACAACCCCTAAAAGAGCCATCCACCACCACTACTGACCACAACCCACGATTCGGCCTTCGAAAAGTAACAGCCGACAAGGGACTCTCGATACACGAGCAAAACACTCGGGGAGAAATCAACGCTAAGGGATTAGTCGTTGCGATTACGCAACGCCGCTGCGAGTGAGTACACTCACTCGATTCTAAGCCTAGCGTACGAGCACCGACATCGGGTCGCACGATTACTAGACGCACGACCATAGGCCGTGTGTGCACAATCACACCTAAACGCCTCAAAATAAGGCAAATAAAATCCTAAAACTCCTAAACATAAACATAGACCTAAACATAAACCCATCTCCACGCTAACCCACACCTACGCTAAACACCTACCGCGACGCCATCCTAAAACGGGAATCTACTAGCGGGAGGGTAAAAGCCTAATTTCTAACGCGGTTACCGGAAGGGGATAAGGGTTAGGGTTCCGATTCATCAACAAATCTAACATGCGATATACGAAATTAACAAGGAATTGAGAGACAAAAGTAGACCAAATGGCGAAAAGGAGAGAAGCACTTGCCTCGCTAAATCACCAAAAATTTCGCCAGCACAACGGCGCTATGACGGACGCCCAAAAATTCCGGAAGCTCCCAAAATCACCCAAACCACCAAGTGAATCCTAAGATCGCATTCTAAACATGAAAGGAGAACAATAAATTCCAAAACAACGAAAAATCCAAAACGAATCCAAATGAAAAACATGGAGGAATGACGAATAGACTACCTCGGCTCGAAGCTCTCGGCGAGGGGAGCGCGGATCCGGGCTCGGATCGGAAAGGGGAGGCCGGAGCGGCCGGCGGCGGGCGGCGGAAGGGGGGGTCGGCTAGGTCGCCGCTCGGCTCGGGGTGCGCACGGGAGGAAGAAGCTGCGGCTTTAATTTTTTTGTAATAAGGGGGGGGGGGGGCGGCTGCTTAGGTTTAAAGGGAGGGGAGCGGTTTAGATTAATAAAAACCTAATGTAAAACTAATAATTAAACCATAACCTAGTACTAACCAAATATTTAAATCAAATTTATAACCTAAACTAATACACTAATTAATCCCTAATAACATACAACCCAAATAACTATTAATACACATAATAGTATACACCCTCGCACGCATGCACACGCACGCGTACGTACATAAATATAAAACCTAGCACGCAAGAGCACGCACGAAATCGTACCCCTCCGCGCACACATACCAACACGAACGCCGACACGCACACGCAAACATACTCAATCCCGCGCGCACGCACACGCGCGCGCGCACACGCGCGCACGAGCACGTACAAAATACCGGCACGCATAAATCGCGCGATGAACTACACATGCGTAAATAAATATACACGCTCTCATAAATGACGACTCACTAATTATCGTCCGCCAAAACGACGCGAAAAATTAACGTCCTCAGATTTCGACCAAAATCGCGCCGTAGCTAAATACCCGGGCTACGAGAACAACGGCGAAGTCAAAAACGACTTCCGACGAACAAAACTCGAGCTAACCTCGCCCGAAGCCAAACACGAGAATTCCCTGAAAGGCTCAACCGGGTCTCCAAAACAGACACCGGCTAGCTGGGGAAACCCGCAAACAGGCTAAACCTCTAAGAACACCCAACGAGGTACTCTAACAACGGCTCGAGACGGAAAACGTCCACGTAACGCCGAAAAAGGATTTAAATAAATCATCGAAAATTCGGGGGCGTTACAGCCACTCCCCCTAACAAAAAGTTTCGTCCCGAAACTTTGCGAATACTACTCCTACAACAGAAGGAAAGAAACAAACTACCAGAAAGGGAACGTACCCGAAAACTCAGGGGAACAAATGAGGGTGAGCCTCCCTCATAGCCGACTCTAGCTCCCAAGTCGCGCTCTCCAAATCCTGATTCTTCCAAAGAACCTTCACCATAGGAATAGACTTCGTCCGCAACACTCGAGCTTGAGCTTCCAAAATGCGGACCGGCACCTCGACATACGAGAGATTGGGCTCCAACTGGGGCACAGCGTCCAAGACTTGCCCACTGCTCTGCACGCACTTCCGCAACTGGCTCACATGAAAGACATTATGAACCCCCGGGAAGCTAGCTGGCAGATCCAGCCTATAAGCAGCCACACCAATACGCTCCAAAATCCTGAACGGGCCCACAAATCTCGGATCCAACTTCCGATTTCTGCCAAACCTCTTCACTCCTACCATCGGAGACACCTTCAAGAAGACCAAATCATCCACTGAAAACTCCAAATCGGACCTACGCCGATTGGCGTTCTTCTCATACCTCTCCTGAGCAACTCGAAGCTTCTCCCGAATGAGCTTCACGGAAACCTCCATCTCTTCGAGTGCATCAGGACCCAAAACAAGCCTCTCACCGGCCTCGGCCCAAAACAAAGGGGTTCTGCAGCGCCTTCCATACAACGCCTCGAAGGGAGCCATCTGTAGACTCTCTTGGTAGCTGTTGTTGTAGGCAAATTCCATGAGCCGTAAACGCTCGTCCCAAGCACCTCCATGATCCAGAATATAGCACCGGATCATATCCTCCACAATCTGATTCACACGCTCGGTCTGCCCGTTGGTCTGCGGATGGTAAGCTGTGGAATACCTCAAATCAGTGCCCAAACCCTCCTGCAAACTCCTCCAGAAACGAGATGTAAACCGAGAGTCTCGATCTGAAACGATGCTAACTGGAACGCCGTGCAATCTGACGACCTCATCCAAGTATAACTCAGCAATCTTCTTCATCGAGTAATCGATCTTATAAGGTACGAAGTGCGCACACTTCGTCAATCGGTCCACGATCACCCAAACAGAATCAAACCCTCTCGGAGATCTCGGTAAGCCTGTAATGAAATCCATCGAGATGCTTTCCCACTTCCAAGTCGGGATCTCCAAAGGTGCCAACTTGCCACCAGGCCTCCCATGGTCGGCCTTCACCCGCCTGCAAGTGTAACACTCCGAGACAAAACGAGCTATATCACCCTTCATCCCATACCACCAGGCGATCTGCTTCAGATCATGGTACATTTTCGTAGATCCCGGGTGGTAGGAAACACTGGATCCGTGAGCCTCTTTGCAAACCAATACTCTGATGTCTCCAACTGCGGGGATGCAAAACCTGCCGCGGTACTTCAAAGTACCCGCCTCGTCGATGGAGAAATCTGGCAACTCTCCCCTCTCAGCTCTGAGGTACAAGTGCAACAAATCCGGATCCTCTTTCTGGTGCAATCTGGTGAGAGAAATCCATGATGGCTCTGCCACTACCAAACTGCTCTGCAACTCACAGCGTCCTGCGGTGATATCCATCAATAGAAACTCCTCCACTAAACGATCCGCGGTGAGATTGAAGACTTTCCCCGTCTTCCGGCTCAAGGCGTCGGCCACCACATTGGCCTTGCCCGGATGGTACTGAATCTCAACATCATAATCAGCAACATACTCAAGCCACCGCCGCTGGCGCAAATTCAGCTCCTTCTGAGTGAACACGTACTTCAGGCTCTTATGATCGGTAAAGATCCTGCACTGGGCCCCATAAAGTAAGTGTCTCCACAGCTTCAAGGCAAAAATCACCGCAGCAAACTCGAGGTCGTGCGTAGGATAGTTCCGCTCATGAATCTTCAACTGACGAGACCCATAAGCGATCACCTTCCCTTCCTGCATCAACACGCCACCGAGTCCAACGTGCGAGGCATCCACATAAACGTCATAGTCCTGTCCCTCCGCCGGTAAGGTCAACACAGGGGCAGAACATAACCTGCTCTTTAGCTCCAGAAAGGCCTCCTCGCACTTATCACTCCAAACGAACGCCGCATGCTTCTGCGTCAGCTTTGTCAAGGGCGCCGCCAAGGTAGAAAAGCCCTCGACGAATCTCCTATAATAGCCGGCCAACCCCAAGAAGCTCCTGATCTCCTTGGGTGTGCTCGGCCTACTTTAATCCATCACTGCTGAGATCTTCTCCGGGTCCACTGAAATACCATCTTTGTTCACCACATGACCCAGGAAGGAAACCTGAGGCAACCAGAACTCGCACTTGCTCAGCTTGGCGTACAACTGATGATCCCTCAAGGCGGATAATACCAACCGCAAATGCTGATCATGCTCCGCCGCATTCCGAGAATAAATCAAAACGTCGTCAATGAACACGACGACAAACTTGTCCAGAAAGTCCTTGAACACCCGGTTCATCATGTCCATAAATGCTGAAGGCGCATTGGTCAGCCCAAAAGACATGACCAGGAACTCGAAATGACCATGCCTCGATCGGAAAGCCGTCCGTGGAACATCCGACTCTCGGATCCTAAGCTGATGGTAACCCGAACGGAGGTCTATCTTCGAAAATACTGAACTGCCACGCAACTGATCAAATAAATCGTCGATTCTGGGCAGTGGATACCTGTTCTTGATGGTGACTTTGTTCAACTCTCTATAGTCGATACAAAGGCGCATCGAACCATCCTTCTTCTTTACAAAGAGAACCGGAGCACCCCAGGGCGACGAGCTTTGCCTTATGAAGCCCTTCTCCAACAACTCATCAAGCTGAGTACGAAGCTCCTCCAGCTCTCGCGGGGCCATCCGATACGGCGCCTTGGCAATCGGACGCGTACCAGGCTCCAAATCAATCACGAACTCCACATCCCTGTCTGGAGGAAGACCGGGAAGATCGCTGGGAAACACGTCAGGAAACTCTCGCGCAACCGGAATCTCATCCAAAAGCGGCACACTGCTAACAGTCCCCAACACTGAGACTAGACAAGCAAAACTACCAGCAGGAAAAACCCTCTGAGCACATACCGCAGAAATCGCCGGAGAGTCCCAACGCGAATCACCGAAAACACTCCCGGGCTGACCGCTGTCCTTTCTGAAATCCAAGCGCTTTCCCCTGCACTGAATCACTGCATCATATCGGGACAACCAGTCCATACCCAGGATGACATCGAAATCCTCTAAGTCCAACACCTTCAGATCAGCCTTGGCCAGATAATCCCCCAACAAAATAGGGCAGTCCAGAATGCCCTGATCTGATATCACGGATTCACCCGAGGGGAACTTGACGCTAAAGGCACCACCAACACGATCAACAACCCACTGGCACCGCTCGACAAAGGCCCTAGCCACAAAAGAGTGGGTAGCACCTGAGTCAAATAGAACGCGGGCCCAGCGGTTCCTTACCTTAAATTTCCCTATACACAAACAAAACCATAAACGCACAAGCAATAAACAAAACCATAGCAACACTAAAACTGCTACAAAAGAGAAAGTCAAGCGAGGGGGGGGTTTACCTGAAATGACCTGCGTCGAAGTCTCAGCCTCCGCTGAAGATACCACATTCAGCTTCCCTTTACCCTTGTCCACCGGCTGAGGCGGAGGTAAAGCCTGGAGCGGAACGGCATGTAGAGCGGACTGAACCTGAGGGCACCTCGACTTAATATGGCCCTTCTGGCCACACTGGTAGCAAACACGATCCTTGGACCAGCACTGAGCAGCCTCGTGACCGGGTCGCTTGCAGACAGGACAAGGAACATCCCTCCTAGGAGCACCCTGGATGGCATGCACATGCTCCTTCTTCTGGACCCTTGCCCTCTTGAAGCACCTCTCAGCTGGGTGGCCCGGATGGCCACAGAAACTGCACACTACCTTGCTCTTCTTCTCAGAAGCAGCACCAAGCACCTGGGGACCCTTTTCCTCAACTGACCTCCTCTTCTCGCTTCTCGCCTGCTGTCCGCGCTGCTTCGCGTTCTCGATAGCCTCAACCTTCAAAGCGGCCTCAACTGCTCCCGCATAAGTAACTGCGCCATGAGCAACCGCAAGCTGCTGGACATCGCTCCTGAGGCCACCAAGAAACCGCTTCACCCTGTCCTCCTCGGAGCTCACCAAGCTAGGACCAAAGCGACTGAGTTTGCTAAACTCAATCTCGTAGTCGCTGACGGATAGCTGCCTCTGCTTCAAATGAATAAAGTCATTCATCAGCCTGTCTCGCTCTACTGACGGTAGAAACTTCCTCATCAGGATCTCTTTGAAGGATGCCCAAGTACATCCTCCCACCATGCCTTCCTTCTCTCGCATCCACCAGCTCTTCGCTAGCCCCTTCAGCTGATAGGCGGCTAACATTACCTTCTGGTCTTCAGTCACCCCAGAGTAGTGGAACATCTCCTCCATGGTGATCAGCCAGTCGTCCAATACCATGAAATCCGCCTTCCCATCGTACGTGGGAGGGCTCAGCCTCTGGAACTGGGAGATGAAAGCCATCCCGGGGGGCACCACCACTGGAGGCACGAGAGGAGCAGGAGGGGCAGGAGGGGCTAGGACAGCTGTACCCACGGCGGGGTCCTGAACTCCCGGAGTCTGACCCGCCGCTCCGGATAAAAAGGACTGCATCTGGGCCTGCAACTCCACCACCTGCCTTGATAAGGCCTCGTTACTCTGCCTCAGGCTTTCCACCAACGCATCACTTTGAGCACCGGAGGACTCACCCTCAGACTGGGGAGTCGACCTCGTCGCTCTACGCTTCGGCGGCATACTATAAGGAAAATTAAAACATAACAAACGATTAGAACTTAGCTAAACTCCTAGGATTAGACAAAAGGTACAGACAATACATACATAGATATGATCTTCTACTGCTATATTTGCTCTGAGATTTTATTTTATTTAATACAAAAGGAATGACATGCTTAGCCTAAGATGGTTCACCACCATCACACTAACTCTTGTGCCTAGATCGGGAATGCATGAATTATATTATTTTTGACTCAAAAATTATGTGTGTACACATGTCATCCTGCACGTCTTTAGCTTGGCGCGTTGTGCTTATGCAATGTTATGCTATGCATGATTATGCTATGCATTCTAAAAAGGCCCTAGTGCATGCCATGGCGGAGTACACATGAAAATGTTATGCATCCCATACTACATAACATTCTCATGCAACTAAAAAGAAAACGTGCTAGTCGCATTCATGCGGTGAGGTTATGCACCCCATAATACATAACCCTCGCATGTTGCCCCTATGGTGGATCCATATACAACCACATATTATGTATCGTAAAATACATAATATGCCCCGTATACTTCATGTTATGCTTATGAGTGTAGTGCAGTGTTCGTGCTTCAGCCAAAACGTGCCGATGACATGTCGGTGTGTGTATGATATGACTCTAAACATCTAACACAAACAAAGGAAGGTTGCCCGACCAATTGTCAAGCAACCTCCCTCTGATACCAACTGTCACAACCCGCATTTTTCTCACTATATTTTAAATCAGAGTAAGAGAAAATCTACGCGCTGTGATGCCACGTCGAGCAGGGGATAACTGCCGACGTTCAGGCGACACTCCAAATCCTTCAAATCATGAATTAATTGATTATAAAAAACTTGATTTATTTATTGGCCGTATCCCTCGGCTCAGTGGGCCAAAGAGTCCACGGTTTCAAAACTGATTTTTATACGTAGCGGAAGATACTTCATTTACGTCAACATCCTAAATGAGCGCATAAGTGATCCCGAAGGGGCCTTACGCTGAACCAAAACTCTAGTTTTAATTTATACATATATAGGAAAATTCATTTGCTATACGTAATTATGAAAGTACGTTAATTGAGTTCTTTTTAGAAATCATGCTGATCATATGCTTATACATAATATAGTTTTACTTTTAGCTTTTAAAGTAACTAGCAACCTAGCATAAAACTTCCCAGAGCAAATAGACTATCTCCCAGAAAGGGTAGCAGTAAGAAGAAAACATATCTAGTACAAAAAGGTAAAACTACCAGGGGCGCCAACAGCTGACACGAACCCACTGGCAAGTATGTATGTCTGTAGAAAGTGCAGTAAAACTACCTCACAATGACTCAAGAGAGTCTCAACAGGCAACAAAAGGACCTCCAACAGCACCACAGCAACAGCCACCTACTGGCTACCGCCCAGAACCTGAGGCGTTCAGAAGAAAAATAGAACACCTCAGAGCAAGGAATGCAAGTGCTAAAAAGGAAAGTAAGGTAAAAGCAGGTAAAATAAGGTAAAGAGAGTACAACTAGAGTAAAAACAACAATGCCCAAGGAAGGGCGAAAAGCAAACCTGCACCAAGTGCGGGTAAACAGCAACTACTCTGCCTAAAAACCTGCAGAGTCAACATGGCCATGATGCCAAAAAAAATGCTGCAACACCTACGGAAGAAACGCCTAACATCCTAAACTGTGAGAGGCGGCAGTAGCAAAAACAAGAAACTTGGAATCAGGTTGAAAGCGTTCCAAATCGCCCAACCACTAATTCCGAGTCAACAAATTGCTCAAGGGTTGACACGTGAAGGCACAAAAGACCCATCACTCACTTGCCCAGAAAACTACTCGGGTCAAGGTAAAGAGTGTGGTCAAGGCTACATCACGCCACACAACCCCTAAAAGAGCCATCCACCACCACTACTGACCACAACCCACGATTCGGCCTTCGAAAAGTAACAGCCGACAAGGGACTCTCGATACACGAGCAAAACACTCGGGGAGAAATCAACGCTAAGGGATTAGTCGTTGCGATTACGCAACGCCGCTGCGAGTGAGTACACTCACTCGATTCTAAGCCTAGCGTACGAGCACCGACATCGGGTCGCACGATTACTAGACGCACGACCATAGGCCGTGTGTGCACAATCACACCTAAACGCCTCAAAATAAGGCAAATAAAATCCTAAAACTCCTAAACATAAACATAGACCTAAACATAAACCCATCTCCACGCTAACCCACACCTACGCTAAACACCTACCGCGACGCCGTCCTAAAACGGGAATCTACTAGCGGGAGGGTAAAAGCCTAATTTCTAACGCGGTTACCGGAAGGGGATAAGGGTTAGGGTTCCGATTCATCAACAAATCTAACATGCGATATACGAAATTAACAAGGAATTGAGAGACAAAAGTAGACCAAATGGCGAAAAGGAGAGAAGCACTTGCCTCGCTAAATCACCAAAAATTTCGCCAGCACAACGGCGCTATGGCGGACGCCCAAAAATTCCGGAAGCTCCCAAAATCACCCAAACCACCAAGTGAATCCTAAGATCGCATTCTAAACATGAAAGGAGAACAATAAATTCCAAAACAACGAAAAATCCAAAACGAATCCAAATGAAAAACATGGAGGAATGACGAATAGACTACCTCGGCTCGAAGCTCTCGGCGAGGGGAGCGCGGATCCGGGCTCGGATCGGAAAGGGGAGGCCGGAGCGGCCGGCGGCGGGCGGCGGAAGGGGGGGTCGGCTAGGTCGCCGCTCGGCTCGGGGTGCGCACGGGAGGAAGAAGCTGCGGCTTTAATTTTTTTGTAATAAGGGGGGGGGGCCGGCTGCTTAGGTTTAAAGGGAGGGGAGCGGTTTAGATTAATAAAAACCTAATGTAAAACTAATAATTAAACCATAACCTAGTACTAACCAAATATTTAAATCAAATTTATAACCTAAACTAATACACTAATTAATCCCTAATAACATACAACCCAAATAACTATTAATACACATAATAGTATACACCCTCGCACGCATGCACACGCACGCGTACGTACATAAATATAAAACCTAGCACGCAAGAGCACGCACGAAATCGTACCCCTCCGCGCACACATACCAACACGAACGCCGACACGCACACGCAAACATACTCAATCCCGCGCGCACGCACACGCGCGCGCGCACACGCGCGCACGAGCACGTACAAAATACCGGCACGCATAAATCGCGCGATGAACTACACATGCGTAAATAAATATACACGCTCTCATAAATGACGACTCACTAATTATCGTCCGCCAAAACGACGCGAAAAATTAACGTCCTCAGATTTCGACCAAAATCGCGCCGTAGCTAAATACCCGGGCTACGAGAACAACGGCGAAGTCAAAAACGACTTCCGACGAACAAAACTCGAGCTAACCTCGCCCGAAGCCAAACACGAGAATTCCCTGAAAGGCTCAACCGGGTCTCCAAAACAGACACCGGCTAGCTGGGGAAACCCGCAAACAGGCTAAACCTCTAAGAACACCCAACGAGGTACTCTAACAACGGCTCGAGACGGAAAACGTCCACGTAACGCCGAAAAAGGATTTAAATAAATCATCGAAAATTCGGGGGCGTTACAGAAGATCAACTTCAACAACAAGAGAAGATCCACCTTATTTTGGTTCTATCAAGAAGCTTTGAAAAGCTAAGTCAGGTTGGATCAGAAGGGTAAGTTCATTCAAGAACTGATCAAGAAGGGTACACCAACAGAGAAATCTAGCTGGTGAATGTTTTTATTTTTTAATACATTCAATTTCTTGTAAGATCTTTTATTAGATCTGAGTTATAAGACTGAAATTATAAAGGCTGAGGTAGGGCTGATAGTTTGAGGTGTAGGACTTGTGATATGTCTGAGTTAGGACTTGTGATAGGCTGAGGTAGGGCTCGATTTTTGCAATAACACAGCGAAGTAACTCGAAATCACCGGGGCAAGGGTGGAAACGACTCCTTGGTGCCCAGTGAAGATTTTAAAACCATAAAATGGGGGGGGGGGGAGGGTAGTCATGACATTAATTCCATTAATGGCCTTGAAAGCTTCCTCTCGGACATGGTGGTTCAGTGCATCCAGTCAGTAGAAAATCCTGGAAAGGCTCTTGATCTTCTCAAGGCTGTTAGGGGAGATGAACCAAGCAAAGAAGAATGGCCCTTGGCTTCCCTATGCCATGAATGGCCTTTACTCATTTTCTCTCTCCTCCATTAAAGAAGAATTGAAGCTTTCTCTCTCCTACTCCCTCATGGCCGAATTTGTTCATCACAATAGCCTAATTGCAGCCCACTAATTCATGACATTAATTAATTAAGAGGTGGTTAGCCCAAGTGAATAGGGCTTGAGCTTGGGTTAGCCCATTTGAGCTAAGTTTGACCTAACCTAGACTAAGGTTGACCTTGGTCAATTTGATCTTTTGTGTCCCTATAAATGGGTCCTTGGTGACCCATTGGCCTCCCCTAGGGTCTAGGTAGGGTTATGTAGGGTTGACTTGAAACCTTGGAGGTCACTTGACCCTTAGTAAGGGCACTTTGACCATTTTGGGGCTAGAGTTGACTTTGGTCAACATGACCATTTGAGTTGACCCCAAGGGGTCCTTGGTGACCCATTGACCCCACTTTAGGTCTAGGGAGACCTTGGTAGGGTTTGTTGGGCTCATTAGGGGTACATTGCCCTTAGCTAGGGCATCTTGCCCTATTTAGGCCTAAGATGATCCTAGGTCAACTTGGCCACCCTAGGTTGACTCCAATGGACCCTAAGGGCCTTTCAATAGGTTGGTGAGGTCATGGCGGGGTCTTGGAGTCTCATGATCATCCTAAACTAGGGTTTAGGAATCTACTATCTGCAGACCATAATGATCTCACCTATATTCCTAGGTCCACTTGGTCTTCTTGGGCTTCTAGGGTTTTATCATGACCTAGTCATGACAAAACCACTCCTAGGGGGGTCTAGTTTCGTGAGGGATGTTACACAGGATACCTCCATAGTGGCAAACAGAAGTGGTGGGTTGGGCCTCTCCCACCTTTAAACCGGTATCAGCACTACCAGTCAGACCTATAGTACGCCTCATCGCTGGTGCACTAAGCGGAGCTCCTGCGTACTCTTGCCGGTTGGCACACCAGACTTCATTTTGAAAAGTGCTATACCATACCTGCCGAGTTAACCTATTGGTGTCGGTGCGACGACTCTCCAATAACGTAGACCCACCACCTTATATCTTATGCACATGCAACATTAATATATTTTCCACCGAGCCAAAGCTCCCCAGACAATTCTGTCCGTCAAAAATATCTACCGAGCCATCAGCTCGCCTGGCTAACCTGCCCATTACAAAAACCACCAAGCCTACTGCTCGTGAGACCAACCTAACTCCCACAACACCGGGGAGTGTGTAAGTGTAATACTAGAGTATTTCTAATTTATCTTGTAATCCATTAGACTTACGACTTACATTAACCTCAGACTGCCCAATGCATTCCCGGTGAAGGGCTCTCACAGGGCACTAGGAACTATGATGGTAACTGAAGCCCATCGTTCCCTTTCGTGAGGCACTTACTATTATTGGTTATTACCCAATTCCCGATCCCTTTTAATATTATACTGGATCTAACCCTAGTGTATTTTGACTCTCTCTCCACAGGAAAGACGATCTTTCGTCAATCCCGAGCACCTTTTAACACTAGTCAACTCAACACTCTCCTCATCATGACTCCTAATGAAGCTCTCTTTTTCTTTTTCACTTTACCAAGATCAGAAAACTATTAACCCCATCTCCCTATGTCCATTCCACATGTTATCACAATTTCCACAGTTTTACTAAATGCAGTCCAACCTAAGATCGATGATGTACATGACAGGAGGTACTCTTGTACAACCTCGGACCCGCAGGAGGTAGCTCAAGGAAATGTCTAGGGGAGAGAAGAGCGCATAGGAGAGTAGGACCATAGGGTTATCTCGCCGGTACTCCAAAAAGACAAAGAATAATAGGCGAGAGGGGAGCAGCGGAGCTAGCGAGAGGGCTCTCGTGGCGGGTGCTGACCTCTCAGAGTAAGCTGAAGTATTCACAAGGCGGGGCACTCGTGAGGCGAGATGGGAGCAGTGGAGCAGGAGAGAGGGCTCTCACAACGTATGCTGGCCTCTTATGGCGAGATGGGATACTCGCGAAGCGAGCTGATGAGCACCCCTCGCCCACTAGAGGCCATATTCATCGAGCGCTGGCTCGACGTTCGTCGAGCGCCGGCCCGACGTTCGTCGAGCGCCGGCCCGACGTTCGTCGAGCGCCGGCCCGACGTTCGTCGAGCGCCGGCCCGACGTTCGTCGAGCGCCGGCCCGACGTTCGTCGAGCGCCGGCCCGACGTTCATCGAGCGTCGGTTTAGTGTTCGTCGAGCGCCGGTTTAGTGTTCGTCAAATGCCGTTTCGACGATTCGTCGAGCGCCGGTTCAACAAAAAGCCGTTTATACTTTCTTATCTCCATGTGGGGGTTTTATTCTTTTGCCTCAGGTAATTTTACTCTTTTTCCCTTTAGGGTCTGTGTATAACCCTTCAGAACAGCGGAGTTTGGCTGTTGGCAGACCTAGTTGAGGGTATTTTAGTAATTTCAGGTCAGTCCAGTTTGGTTATTGGCAGGTCAAACTCAGAGGCCTATAAATAGACCGATAAGGTTCCTTGAAGTGGTTGTTGAACCCCTTTCATCTTCTTCCTATAAGGCATCTAACTCAACACTGGCTAGGGAGGGGAAGGATTTCTAGTTCTTCCGGGTAAGAGATGGGACCTCCAAGCTGAAGCCAACGGTCTGTTTCTAGCTCCCAAGACTCACACCAAGGATAGGATTCGATAAGAGTAAGTGTGAGCTGCAACTCTAGATCCAAACTCTAGGAGAAGTCAGGTTTCCTTCTTCAACATTTTTGGTGCGGTGAGCGTGGATCGCAGCCTACATAGAAGAATCTTGAGCTACTTCATGGCGAGAGACCTCGACGAAGGATACGGAGACGGGTCCCAGAACCCGGGAGGATATGTAGGAAGAGAAGAATTAATGGCGTCCATTAGAGGCATCAAGGACATGTTGTAGGGGATCTCATAACGAGGCGACTGCTCGAATCCTATACTTTAGTCGTCTGCTCTCGCGCATTAGGACGAGCTCGTCTCGGCAAGGGTTGGAGAGGACTCCCTCGGGGGGCGACCTGGAAAGGAAAAAGCTGTGGGAGGAAGCGGGCGAGACCTGGCAGGCAGGGAGTTGTTCCCTAGCCCTGCGAGTGCCGTATCATTATGAGACGTCATTGCGCAAGTGGAGGCGGCGAGACCCACAACGAGAGGGTCGCCATTCTGTGAGTTGATCCTTTCAGCTCCAGTCTCGGAGGGGTTCAGGGAGCCCAAAATGACCTACTATGTTGGAAAAGACGACCCTCTCCAACACTTGCAATGGTTCGAAGATGCGGTCTCCATCAGGCCGATGACGAACGCATTCAAGTGCCGTCTTTTCTCCATCACCTTGAAAGATAAAGCTAGGGACTGGTTTCATCAACTCCCAATGGGATCGATCTATGGATTCGAAGACCTAAGCAGAAGTTTCCAGTTGCGTTTCTCAACCTCGAAGAAAAGAAAGAAGAACCCCGAGTCGATTTTTCTGATCCGACAAAAGGCAGATGAATCCTTGGCCCAGTATATAGACAGGTTCTAGGAAGAGATCTTGGATATTCAGGAGGTGCCAGGATTTGCTCTCCAAATGGCTTTCACCATTGGACTGCGGGAGGGTTTCTTCAAGATTAGCCTAACTCGGAAGGTGCCACTGTCATTTGAAGGGTTGAGGGAGAAAATATCAAAAGAGATAGCGATGGAGGCGGCGAACCCAGCATTTGCTAGGAAATTGGCAAGGTTGACGGAGGCTGAGTCGAGAGAGCCGGGAGGGGCAAGACAGCAAGAAAGAAGAAGGAGAGAGGATCCGAGGGCTCCGACATATCAGGAGTTGGGTTGGAGGCAACCAGGAGGCCCTGCTCAAGGGCAAGGAAGAGGTTTTCCCTAAGGGGGAAGGAATAACCAAGGAGGAACAGGACGATTCAACCAGCAGGGGTGGGGATATGGTCCTAGACCACCCCTACCCCCGCCTCAGCAAGCTATGGCCATCAGCTGAGGGAGAGGAAGGGGAAGAGAAAGATGGAGAGCAGGAGCTTGAGCTGGAAGAAGGAGGAATCACCAGGCGGGGAGACAGGTGGAGGAGGTGGCGATGCTATATTGTGACTTCCATAAGGAGGAAGGGCATGCAACAGCTACCTACCTGGAGTTTCTAGAGATGAAGAGAGCTAGGGAGCAGGGGAACAACAACTACCTGTACGAATAGTGGAGATGACTAGGACCGGGGAGGAGGACTGTTGTGTAGATCGAGCTGATGTGGTAGATCGGGGTGGGATCAGAGTGATCCATGGGGGAGTGGGGGTTGAGACTACCCGTAAGGTGAGCCTTCATACCATGTACCGTCGGAACGTAGCCTCGACGTGACAAACCCCTCCCCTAGATGAGAAAACCACCTTCTCTCATAAAGACATGCCAGACCACGAAGACACTTTTTGTGATGCGCTGGTGATCCGGACCGCCATCGAAAACTTCATGGTGACGCGGATCCTAGTCGATGATGGGAATTCAGTGAATGTCATCTTCAAGAAGGCATTCAATGAGATGAAGGTGGAGGCTCGAAGGGTGTTGGAAGCAGATGGGCTGTTGTTCGGATTCTCGGGAGAAAGGAAGGAAGTCGAGGGGGGAGTAGGACTCCAGGTAACTCTAGGGGGGCTGTCAAGGAATTGCCGTTTTGTCATAGTGGACGCCACCAACAGTTACAGTGCCATTTTTGGGCACCCTTTGATCAGTGCCTTTAGGTGCGTCCCATCATCTTTCCACCAATTCCTAAAGCTCAATGCTGGGGGAACCCAAATCCGAGTACGAGGAGATCCAAAAGAAGCCCAAGAGTGCTATGTGACGGTAGTGAATACTATTTCTTGTCAAGGAGAGGCCGAGGAAATGGAGAAAAGGATGGAACGATGGGAGCAGGAGGTCGGAGAAACAGCAGGAGAGAAGGAGGGAGAGATGGAGGTAGAGGAGGATAAAGAAGAAGTGAGGATGGAGAGAGGCATTGCGGTGGAGCCGGAAATGGCAGGAGAGAAGGAGGGAGAGATAGAGGTAGAGGAGGAGAAAGAAGAAGTGAGGATGGAGAGAGGCATTGTGGTTGCCGGAAATGGAAGGAGAAAAGGAAGGAGAGATGGAAGTGGAAGGGGCAGAAGGAAATGAAGGAGAGGGGAAGGGGAAAAGAAAGACAAAGGAAGTGGGGGAGTCGTCCAGGATGGAAGCTCGGCCAGAAAAGAGATGATGTTTGTTGTAAGAAGAGAGAATTCCAACCGATGAAGAGGTGGAGATGTTTCTGAGGGAGGTGGCGGTGGCCGTTGCGGAGCGCGAGGCCATAGATCGTGAAGCCAAGGAACAAGTGTAACGCTTCCATCCATCACATGGAATATAACAGAGGGTCCGGCCGGGGACCCACGCCATATTTCACAGACAAACGGCGGAATCATGTTTGAATATCAAAATTACTTTCTACTTGCATCTTAACTCAGAGCATTCTAGCGGAAGTTTATAACTTGCAAGAACTCATCCAATGAATGTCCACTAAATATATAAACAACAAATTTATATATAACACTAGGAATGTATACAAGTACACAAACACTCACGACCTTACGACCTTACATGTTTCTCTTTATAAGATGTGGTTTCATACATCGGCATGCAGGCCGGCCACACATGAATATATACTTCTTCACACGACCTTTAAGGGCTTACAAGATGCAAGGGCTTCAGCCCTCTCAATCCCAGTCAGCCCGCCAGCACCTGTATATGGACATCCACCCCAAGGGTGATAAACAAAGCAACGGTACGCATTCAACTGACAAATTATAATGACCCTACCCCTTACCCGGGGCAGTGGTTCCTTCCCTGCATGCATTACAATTACAACATATATATTGATATATCACAACAAGTGCACTCACGCACAACATTAACACAAATGCCGACCTTCATGCTAGATGCTCCATGCACTCAGGGCACTCTTACGGTGTACCGAATCATCCTTGGTCCCACACCCGATTAGAGGTTCTTAACATGTTGGCTATGGGCACTAGTCTACTACAACACGCATGCTGGAGATATCCTCGCCCATCCCAATCAGAGGTGTTCACCTCACGACAACCATTGAGCATTTCAGATCGACCCACCACTATGGTGTAACAATCCGGGAAGGCCCGCAACCCCCCATTTACATTCCCACCAATCGATCTCTCACCACGCAGGTACAGGTCTGCCCTTTCCCATTGCTCAACTCGTCAATAGCGCAGATCTTGATGCGGGTCGGCTTTCCCTTTCCTGTTCACCCACAGCTCCCGCAGAGCCGCTATCCAATCTAGTACACAGCTTGTGCAGAGCCGCTTTCCAATTCATCACACAGCTCATACAGAGCATACAATTCACGCAGCACACACCACACAAGGAGCTAACTCAAATCTTCCTAGATATGGGAGAATTCACTATTCATAGGTACTCTCACAAACTCCATACAATACTCGTTTCATACACGGAGTCTTCTCCGATTCGCAATATAAACATCACCAATCCAGACTAACTGTCCGGATTGGCTTCACACTGCCTATTCCGTACTAAACATTTCCGGATCTAGATGCAGACTCAACCGGGGATATCAACTATCAACCCGTTGGAATCACTTATGCTTTCCACCTCTTGGTGGAGGATTCCATGCACATGCATAAAGGAGGACTTCACTTGTCGAAGAAGGAGATCGTTACCCTTGACGATCTCTTTGGAGCCATGGAAATCTAGCCGGATGGAAATCACCACAACGGCCTTGCCTCCACAAATCTGAACTGGGCTCTCGATTCAGAACGCTGAAGCTCCTTCGGTAGTCGGATTCCTTTCTCCCTCCTTCCTCCTTGCTCTCCCTTCTCTATCTCTTTTAGAAAGAGAATGACCAAGATTGAATGAGAGTTATCTTCTCAATCCTTGGTCTTTACTCAGCAGGGAGAAGCTTGGACCATTGGATCCAATTAGAAAGAAATGAACGGCCACGATCCGCCCTGAAAATTAATTTCTTGGGCAGAACACGGCTTGTGACATGCCCGTGTCACAGGCCGTGTGCCTTAAGAGGCAAAGGAACCGACTCAATACAGACCAGTACATGGCCATGGGACACGCCCGTTTTGCAGGCCGTGTGCCAGACACGGCTTCAGAAACGCCCGTGTCCAGCCCGTGTTCAGCTGTCTACACAGCCTGGCCAAAACCCGAGAAGGATACGGCATGGAATACACCCGTGTCCCAGGCCATGTGCCTCACTCGAGACACACTCGAGGACCACTCGAGTCCCACTCGTGACCCACTCGAGTACACAGAGCAAGACATGGCCTTGGACACGCCCATGTCCCTGGTCGTGTTGCCCAGTCTACAGTCCAAAGATTTTTGGGGTGTTACAACCCTCCCCCACTTACAAAAATTTCGTCCCGAAATTTAGCTCAACTATAGACACCAACACAACCACTTATTTTGTTGCACCTTTAACAAAATGATCCGGGGTTAGAGCTCAGAGGCAACAACTTGACTCGCCTCACAGCATCACACAACAATAAGTCTTTACAAATAGACATACAACAGGTACTTTATTACATCATGACAATAGTAAAGTACACTCTTTACTTTATTTCCGCTCGTCCGCGTCACTCATAATCCGCTTTACGGCTCTTGTAATTCCAGATTATACACGCGAGGCTGCTGTACTTCATGATTTGAGCTTTGCGCTCCTACAATTCGAGAGTGTACACTCAAGGTTGCACTGGGATGCAGATGACTCTGCCACTGCCTTGCCCTTTTCCTCATACGACACACCTGTCTTTTTCTCACCCTTTGAAGGGCCACTCCAACAAGTATGGGCTATATCTCCCTGCTTCCCACAGTTAAAACATGTACGTGTCTCCACACATCCTTGCCCATACATTGCTCCCGAAGCAACATCCAAAGAAGTTTGTTCAGCAGGCCTGAACCTCTTCTTGTCTCGTTTCCTAAACTCCGATTGTTCCGACTATGGAACTTTGAACTCTGGATTTTCCACCGCCAAGTTCTTCTTTCCTTGCACTCGTTTCAAATCCTTCTCTAGTGCACAGGCTGTATCTACTAACGCTTGGAAGCCTTGGTTCACCGAACTCGGGAGCGCCAACCTCAGCTCATCAGGAAGTCCCTCGTAGAACCTATTCGTCTTTCGCGCCTACTCAGCGAAAGTAGACCCCGCATAGCGCCCCAACCTGGTAAACTCATGCAAGTAAGTATTAAAAGTACTCTAAACCTGCACCAGACATTTGAACTCTTTCTCCATTGCAATTCGCTGTGACACTGGCAAATACTTTGCCTAAAATAATCATGAGAATTTCTCTATCGATATCTCCCTTAGGCCTCTGCCTACCAATTGGTGCAATTTGACTTCATCCAACCAAAGCCTCGCCTCTCCTTCTAGAAGGAAAGTGGCTAAAGTAACTTTCTGCCCCTAATCAGTCCTGATCACTGTTAGGATCCTCTTCACTCTTGCGAGCCAATCCTCAGCCTGCGTTGGGGAACCCGCCACAACAAACGTAGGTGGATGAAAATCCATAAACCGTTTTAGTTGCTCGTCAGCTGCTTTCTCGTCAATCAGAGCCTCAACGTGCTCTTGCCTCGCACCAACCCGTACTAGCTCCACTGCAGGCTTTGCCTGCCCAATAGGCTGTGCATTTATCATTGCAAACAACGCCTCGCTAACTAAGAGTACGATTTCTGCAGAAGGAGGAGGTATGGTCACCTCAGCTGGTTCCGCACTCTCATCAGAACGCTGGGGCTCAGACTATATAGCTCCACTCGTCGTCACCTAGAAGTGTACAAAATACCATTAACGTCCATTCCAAAACGGCAAACATGCCTTGTATACACGCTCACATTCCTCAAACACATGTATTGCATTCCTAGTGGACATTCTTGAGTTCAATTATGTTATCCCTACCAACCATATTCTCTGATACAACTTTATAATACCTCCATCCGTCACATGGAATATAACAGAGGGTCCGGTTGGGGCCCCACACCATATTTCACAGACAAACGACGGAATCATGTATGAATATCAAAATTACTTTCTACTTGCATCTTAACTCAGAGCATTCTAGTGGAAGTTTATAACTTGCAAGAACTCATCCAATGAATGTCCACCGAATATATAAATAACACATTAATATATATCACCAAGAATGTATACAAGTACACAAAAGCTCATGGCCTTAAGGCCTTACATATTTCTCTTTACAAGATGTGGTTTCATACATCGGCACGCAGGCCGGCCACACATGAATATTTACTTCTTCACACGGCCTTCAAGGGCCTACAAGATGCAAAGGCTTCAGCCCGCTCAATCCAAGTCAGCCCGCCAGCACCTGCATATGGACATCCACCCAAAGGGTGATAAACAAAGCAACAGTCAGCATTTAGCTGATTAATTATAATGACCCTACCCCTTACCTGGAGCAGTGGTTCCTTCCCTGCATGCATTGCAATCACACCATATATATTGATATATCACAACAAGTGCTCTCACGCACAACATCATCACAAATGCCGGCCTTCGTGCAAGACGCTCCGTGCACTCAGGACACGCTTACGGTGTACCGAATCATCCTTGGTCCCACCACCGATTAGAGGTTCTTAACTTGTTGGCTATAGGCACTAGTCTACTACAACACGCATGCTGAAGACATCCTCGCCCATCCTAATCAGAGGTGTTCACCTCACGACAACCATTGAGCATTTAAGATCGACCCACCATTGTGGTGTAACAACCCGGGAAGGCCCACAACCCCCCCATTTGCATTGCCACCAATCGATCTCTCACCACGCAGGTAATGGTCAGCCCTTTCCCATTGGTCAACTCGTCAATCATGCAGATCTTGACGTGGGTTTGCTTTCCCTTTCCTGTTCACCCACAGCTCCCACAGAGCTGCTATTCAAACCAGCACACAGCTCGTGCAGAGCCGCTTTCCAAATCATCACACAGCTCATGCAGAGCATACAATTCACGCAGCACACACCACACAAGGAGCTCACCCAGATCTTCCTAGATATGGGAGAATTCACCATTCACAGGTACTCTCATAAACTCGGTACAATACTCGTTTCATACACGGATTCTTCTCCAGTTCGCAATATAAACATCACCAATCCAGATTAACCGTCCGGATGGGCTTCACACAACATGTATATTCCGTACTACACATTTCCAGATCTAGATGCAGACTCAACCAGGGATATCAACTATCAACCTGATGAGTCCTATTTATATAGTATTTTTTGGACTCAACTGGGATTGTTTTCTCACTCGTGCACTGCATTTCAATCGGATATCGGTTATATTTTCATCGTTCGGTCTTTGACCTAATTGTGCACTATTTTGGGCCCGAGGGTGTGCAATTGCGCATTCTTTTGTTGGGGGGTAAGCACATGGTGCTCCCCATGTTTCTTTTTGTTGTTTTTGTTTCCATTTCGGTGCTGGGAGCCTGTGCTCCAGTTTGTTTTTATTGCTATGCAGGTAGTCGGGACGTCCCGAATTTCATTTTCAGTTCTGTGTAAAACGCACTGTCGTGCGCATTTCTTCGCACACGGTTTCAGTGCAATCGTGCGTTTCACATAACATTCCTGGGGGCATCTGTTTCTACCCGTGCAATTTATTGCCGCACGGTTTCGGCCAAATCATACGAGAAGGAATCACACGACTTGCACCTTTTGCCAAGCTTTCTAGTGATCTGTGGTTAATAGTGTGTTTCCTTCACGCATGGGCAAACACTCCTGTACGCGAGTAAAACGCACGGTTCCCCTATTTTACCCTATTTTCTGCGCTCTGTGTTTACCCGTGCAATTTCCTTCACGCATGAGCGAAAGCGCCCATGCGCGAGGAAACGCACGGGTCAACGCATCTCTCCTGTAAACTATTTTTTGCACACGAAAATCGCACGGTTCACGCACGGTCGTATGCCAGACCGCGAGAGACCAATTTTCTGATCTTTTTCTATTTAAGCGCAGATTTCTCACCATTAGAGGACCTTCATTTTGAGTTCACTTCAAGCCATTCCTTCCGCCATTTTCCTTCTTCTTCCAATGTAGGGAGGTGCTCCGGGCAAGCATTCACCGCCAAATCCAAGCCGGAGCTTCCTCTCGGCCTCCTCCTCCATCCTTGAGCTTCAAGAAGAGTTTAACCTAACTTTCTTAATCAAGCTATGAGAAGTTTGTGCCATCCTCCATCGGCTCGTGACACGAAGAAGACGGGTCCATTGGGAGTGAGTGACAACCTCCTCTACCCTGGACGCAGTTGAGGACCGAGCTAAGACGCGGATTGACAACCCGACGAATCCTATCGTGAATCCTTAGCAAGACTTTGGATTCGGTCGATTTCGCACACTTTTCTTCTCTTGTTGTTGATAGCATAGTTGATCTCTTGTATATGATGAAGTTGTACTTATTTTGATAAATATTTGTATCCAATCATGTCTACGTGATTTCATATTTATGTTATTTGCTTGAGGTACGCCTTTATTTTCCATCCTCCACCACACCGTGCCACACTAGCAATTTCTAGTGGCGTGCGTAGAGAAGAGGTGCTCTCGACCATCATTCCGTAAGCCTACTCGTCCATCTGCCCAGCGATTTGCTGCATAGCGGCATGTGTAGTCTTCCTTCCCGCCTGGCGAAGCGATGCATAGCGGTATTGCATAGGAGTAGTTAATAGTGTTTTGTTTTCCTTTTCTGCAACTTTCAAAACCCCCCATCGTTAACTCCGACCTAAGGAATTCAATCTCAAGTCCTCCTCGATATTAACTCCCCCTTACTGTGTTCCTTAAAGAGATCAATACTTAGGGAAATTCACCCATTTTATATTACTTTTGCGACCGGTACACTTGCCGCAACTACATCACAACCCGCTGGAATCACTTACGCTGTCCACCACTTGGTGGAGGATTTCATGCACATGCATAAAGGAGGACTTCACTTGTCCAAGAAGGGGATCGTTACCCTTGACGTTCGCTTTGGAGCCATGGAAATCTAGCTATATGGAAATAACCACAACAGGCTTGCCTCCACAAATCTGAACTCGACTCTCGATTCGGAACACTGAAGCTCCTCCGGCAGCCGAATTCCTTTCTCTCTCCTTCCTCCTTTCTCTCCCTTCTCTATCTCTTTTAGAAAAAGAATGGCCAAGATTGAATGAGAGTTATCTTTTCAATCCTTGGTCTTTACTCAGCAGGGAGAATCTTGGACCACTGGATCCAATTAGAAGGAAATGAACGGCCCTGATCCGCCCTGAAAATTAATTTCCCGCGTTGAACACGGCCTGTGACACGACCGTGTCACAGGATGTGTGCCTTAAGCGGCAAAGGAACCGACTTAATCCAGACCAGGACACGTGTTGGTACCCTAGTTTGGATTTGAGTTTAGTCCTCTCCTTTGTGCCCCTTGACCCAAGAAATATCTATGGTCAATGGTTAGAAGTCTAGCTGTAGAGTCCTCACTTTTCCAAATTGAGAATTTGGTTAAGTAGTTTTTTCGTTCGACTATAGTCGAACGCCGCTCGACTATCGTCTATCGGCTGATCGACGATCGTCTATCAGTTGGTCGACGCTTTGTCTGCGTTGATAGTTCGACTATCTGTTGATAGGTCGACTATCTGTTTTGTGTTGATAGTTCGACTATCTGTTGATAGTTCGACTATCTGCTTGGCGAGGTAGTTCGACTATCTGTTCTGATAGATCGACTATCTGATAGTTTGACTATCTGTTGATAGGTCGACTATCTGTTCCGCTTTGATAGTTCGACTATCTGTTGATAGGTCGACTATCTGTTCCGCCTTGATAGTTCGACTATCTGTTGATAGTTCGACAATCTGTTGTCTTTGATAGTTCGACTATCTGTCCTGATAGTTCGACTATCTGATAGTTCGACTATCTGCTGATAGATCGACTATCTGGTTTGTTTTGATAGTTCGACTATCTGTTGATAGATCGACTATCTGTTTTCTGAGGTAGGTCGACTATCTGCTTGATAGGTCGACTATCTCTGTGCGCTTGATAGTTCGACTATCTGTCCTGATAGTTCGACTATCTGATAGTTCGACTATCTGCTCTGATAGTTCGACTATCTGCCGGGATAGTTCGACTATCTTCTTCGATAGGTCGACTATCTGGATCGTTCGACTATCTGCCCGATAGTTCGACGATCTCCGTGCGTCGTTCGACGATCTTCGAAGGTCGTTCGACGTTTTCTGTCTGCCTTTGTATTTTGTATTTATTTATTATATTTAATTAATTAATACATTTTCTGGCACATTATTTTAAGCTGTATGATAAAATTACCAGGCAATATCTGCTCTATTCTTTTGCCTGAGTCAAATCTTTTTAAGATAAAGTTGTTTGTCATATTAGCTGTCATTATAAACTACTTTATCTTTTGTCAGCCCTTTATAGCCGTTAGACTGAAAAGTCTTCTTTTTGCTATAAAGAGATTATTTCTGATGTGACTTTATTTAGTCCTTCTGTTATTTGATTTAAGCCTGCAGCTTCTTAGAAAGAGGTTTATTCCTTTTATAGAATGTTTCTGCTGCAGAGTTTGTTCTGTCTTCTTGATATTTACAGCCCAGGTCTCAAGGCTCAGAAGAAGACAAATAATTCAAATGGAAGAGAGCCGTTGCTTGCTGATGTTATATAAAGAACCCTTTGAAGAAGGATTCAAGCTAGCTAATAGCTAACCAGTTGTTCATCCAAGCTTTCAAGCCTTCATCAAAGAAAAGATTTCTGCTCTCAGCAATTTCCATCTAACTGAGAAGTGTTAAGATCTTCATCTCTTCTTCACCTGAGTTCTCCTGCTTTCAGGAAGTTCAAACTCAGAGTTCCTTTGAAGAAGAAGAAGAAGAAGATAGCTGCTTGAAGATCTTTGATTTTATTATTTACTTTCTTCCTGTAGCTTTTCCTTCAGAACTTTCTGAAGAGTTTTCTGCACTGAAGCAAGACTTCACCTGGACATCTTTGAGCCAGGGGGAGCCTTGATTCTTTAGAGCATTCTAGCTCAGTGCAAGCTTTTGTGCTTCTCTAATCTTTGTAAAATAGAGAAGACATCTTAACCTTCTTCCCCCTCCTGTACAGGGTTATTACTCCCTTCAAAAGTATCCCTTGGTGGCAGGGCACCTGATCAAAAACCTGTGCTTGGTTTTTAGACACCTGATCAAAAGTCTAAAGGGTTTCTGGATCTACCTGAAGCAGATCCTGTTGGTGGCAGGGCACCTGATCAAAAACCTGAGTGGATTCCTACCGTGTGGGTAGAAGAGTGGACGTACCCAAGTTGTTTGGGGAACCACTATAAATTTCCTTGTGTCGTCTGGATTCCATTGTTTAATTCCTGCATTGTGGCTGTGATTAGATATAACTAGGTTGCTAGTTGCTGATTAGGGTTTTCCAAGCTTAACTGTAATTACAGTTAACTTGTGTTTGTACACATCACTTGTGTTAGGCTTTAAGGTTAAATCAATATCTATAATCTTTTCATTCCGCACTTCACTCCAAGGGAGTTGGGTAGACTATTAAGTTTTGTCTGTGCAAAATTTGATAACTCTATTCACCCCCCCTCTAGAGCAGTATCTATCCCTTCACTTTTAATTGGTATCAGAGGGAGGTTAACTGACTGAATATGCTAACACCTAAGTCACAAGATCCTGATAGATACCAAAAGCTTATAGATATTCACTATCATGGCCCAGTCCAAGGATTATTCTAGTACCAGACCTCCAGCATGCAACTTAGCAAAGTTTGGCATCTGGAAGGCAAGGATTAAATTATATATGAACTCTATTGATGAAAGCATCTTTGCTTCTATTTTGTCAGGTCCCCCAAGAGCACCTGCTGCTGCCACTGCCTCATCATCTGATATAAGTGCAGTGCCTCCTCCAGATTACAATGATGAATACAAGAAGGCCAAAATTGCAGATGCCAAGGCAATGAACATACTGGCTCAGACAATGTCTGATGAGGTGTTCCAGAAGGTGGCTGACTCCTCCTCAGCAAAGGCCATGTGGGACACACTGAACTAGATTGTAGCTGGTTCAGCTGATGAAAGGAAGGACAGAAGGTCCAACCTTATCTCACAGTATGAGAACTTCAAGAAAACTGATGCTGAATCAGTTGAAGCTATGTACACCAGGCTCAGCTCAATCATCAATGAGCTGAGGACCCTGGACAAGGACATATCATTGACAGAGGTCAATGATAAGATTCTTATGTGCTTCCCTAGCACATGGGATCTAAGAATCTGGCCCATCAAGGAAGCCAGAAGTACTAATGAGATCTCAACTGAAGCTCTCCTCGGCAAGCTCAAGTCTTTTGAGCAAGTGCTGAAGACCAGAGAAGCAGAAGCTGAAGCCAAGACTCCCACTCCAACAAGAAAAGAGCAATCTCTAGCTCTTAAGGCTGCAGATGTTTCTGAAGGCAGCCAATCTAATGAGGAACTTATGGCATTGTTTGCCAAAAGGTTTCTCAAGATGGGGAGAAAGGAGTTCAGAAAGAAGTCTTCACGATATGAAGACAAACCAAGGTATGATCGCTCTCCTGCTAAAGAAATTATTTGTTATGGTTGCAGGAAGCCTGGACATATCTTGCCAGAATGTCCAGAGGAGAAGAACAAAGAAAAGAGAAAAGAAAAAGAACAACACAGGAAGCACTCCAAGTCATCCTCCTACAAAAACAAGAAGAAGGAGAGAGGTTTCATTGCTGAAACCTGGAGTGATTCTGATGAAGAATCCTCCTCATCAAGCTCTAGTGAAGATGAGGAAGAGAAGAAGGCAAAAGAAGTTTGCCTAATGGCAATAGATGCCTGCAGCAACCACTCTGCTGCAGAGAGTTCTGATTCTGATGAAGAGATGCCTACAGAAGATGAGGTACTTTCTTCTTATGATTTTACTTCAGAAGAATTTAAATTAGAATTTAAATCTTTATGTTTAGATTTAATTAGCTCAGAAAAGGAAATAAAAGAACTTAGAAATAGGTTAGCTGACTCAGAATCAATAGCCTCTGAAAACATTAGGTTAAAGGAAGATCTCACTACTTGTAGTGAAGAAATTAAATTTCTTAAAATAGAGTTAGCTAAGTCTAAGAGATTAGAAGAATCCCTTAATGGTAGAAGCCTTAAGTTGTTAGAAATTACCAGCAAGACTAACACTAGGTCAGGTAATGATAAACTAGGCTTAGGAGCTTCTCCCAGTGAACCCCCAGTCCTTCTTAAAAATAATCTTTCAACTCCAGTGAACTTCATTTCAGCTAGTGGAAAGAAGAACACTGAGCAAGTAAATATGGTTAATAAAACCTTAAATAAAGCTAAGAGAGAAAAGAGAAAGTAGTTCTTTAAAGAAATGCAAAGAGCGTCGAACGCCGCTCGACGATCGGAAGCTCCATGGTCGAACGAAGCTCGACGATCTGAGCGCCCATCGTCGAACGTCGATCGACGATTTCAACATGATTTTCAAAATCATAATCAATTCCATAGAAACCTAAATGAGAATAGAAACCCTAGGTTTGTTGACCCATCATCAGCATGGAGAATCCCACCTAGGAGATCTCACCCACTAGGTTATCATCCTCAGCCTGCATTCTCATATATTTCCAGTTTTTCTTATGTGAAAAACAAGGGACCCAAGGTTACCTGGGTCCACTCTGTCTAAATAATTGTCTTGCAGGTGAAGGCCTATCCAATCACTCAAAATAAGTGGTATTTGGATAGTGGATGCTCTAAGCATATGACAGGACATAAAGATCTTATGTCAAAGTTCAAAGCTAAGCTTGGCCCAAAGGTTATCTTTGGAGACTCCAGCTGTGGTCAGACAGAAGGCTATGGCAAGATCACAATTGGAGCAGTTACTTTCAAGAGAGTTGCTTATGTCAATGGACTGAAGCATAATCTGATTTCTGTCAGCCAGCTATGTGATGCTGGCTACCAGGTTTCATTTTCTAATTTCTCTTGCAATATTACTTTAAATAATAATGTTGTTTTAGTAGGTATTAGAATAGGTAATATTTATTTAGTAGATTTCAATTCATCTCATTCTGAAATCTGCCTGTTTAATAAAGTAACCCTTAATAATAATTCCCTATGGCATAAAAGGCTTAGTCATGTAAACCTTAAAAATATATCTAGGTTATCTAAGCATAACCTTGTTAGAGGTTTACCTTCTTGCCCCTACAAGAAGGAGAACCTATGCAAGGCTTGTCAGCTAGGCAAGCAAACCAAGAATTCTTTTAAATCTGTAAATAAAAGTGATTCTCCTAGAATCCTGTATTTATTACATTTGGACCTTTTTGGCCCAATAAATGTACAGAGTTTAGGAGGGAAGTATTACACTTTAGTAATTGTAGATGACTTCTCTAGGTTCAGTTGGGTTTTCTTTTTGAGAACTAAGTCTGATAACTTCAAAGCCCTTACAGACTTTCTATTATGTGTATAGACTGAGTACTCTACTCATGTGGCCTTGATCAGAAGTGATCATGGTACTGAGTTTGACTCTCTTCTCATGCAAGAATTCTGTGAGAGAGAAGGTATCAAACATAGCTTCTCAGCTCCTAGAACTCCCCAACAAAATGGGGTAGTTGAAAGGAAGAATAGAACACTAATTGAAGCTGCTAGTATATTGTTGGCAGATGCTAACATGCCTCTATCCTATTGGGCAGAAGCTGTTAGTACAACCAACTATGTCTTGAATAGAAGTTTGATACACAAACTTAAGTGTAAAACTCCTTATGAGTTGCTTAAAGGAAAGAAACCAAAAATTAATTACTTTAGAGTTTTTGGCTGTATTGTTTATATTCATAATAATAATAAAGAATATATTAGAAAGTTTGAAGCAAAAGCTTCAATGGGAATTATGCTTGGATACTCCCAAGTAAGCAAAGCTTATAGGGTTTATAACAAGTCAACCTGTAAGATAGAAGAATCTGTGCATGTGACTTTTGATGAGTCTCAGATGTTTTACAAGGAGAAAGAAAATTCTCCTTCCTCCAGTTCTTTGCAGGTACATGATGCCCCTCAAGAAATTCTTCAACTATCAACTCTTCAGATCACTGAATCAGACAGTGATGAAGACATTGCTGAAGCTGTTGAAGCTGTTGTTGTACCACCAACAGTAGATCAAATTCCTCCTAAGGAATTAATCCCAACTGTTGCTGAAGATCACATCCCACCTGCTGATATTGTCACACTTAGAGATCACCCCACATCTCAAGTGATTGGAGACATATCAGCTGGTGTGCAAACAAGACATCAATTAAGACAGGATGTGATGCATGCTTGTTTCCTCTCACAGGTTGAGCCCCTCACCTTTAAAGATGCAGAGCTAGATCCCCACTGGATCATTGCAATGCAAGAGGAGCTCAATCAGTTTGAGAGATGTAAAGTTTGGACTTTGGTTCCAAGACCTAAAGGCCAACTGATCATAGGCACCAAGTGGGTGTATAGAAACAAGTTAGATGCAAATGGAATTATAATATGGAATAAATCTAGGCTTGTAGCTCAGGGCTACAGACAGGAGGAAGGTATAGACTATGACCAAACCTTTGCTCCTGTTGCAAGGCTAGAAGCAATAAGGATCTTCTTGTCCTATGCAGCCTTCATGAAGTTTAAGGTGTTCCAAATGGATGTCAAAAGTGCATTCCTAAATGGTGAGCTTAAGGAAGAGGTGTTTGTTGAACAACCACCAGGGTTTGTTTCTTCAACTCAGCCTTCTCATGTTTTAAGTTACAGAAAGCTCTTTATGGACTAAAGCAAGCTCCTAGGGCCTGGTATGAGACCTTAGCTAGTTTCCTGTTAGAGCACAACTTTACTAGGGGAGTAGTTGATAGAACCCTTTTCGTCAAGCATCACAAGGACACAATCCTGTTAGTTCAGGTGTATGTAGATGATATTATTTTTGGCTCCACTGATCCCAAACTGTGCAAAAAGTTTTCCAACTTGATGCATTCCAAGTTTGAGATGAGTAGCATGAGTGTGCTGTCTTACTTTCTTGGTCTCCAAGTTAAGCAAGATGCTGATGGTATCTTCATCTCCCAATCCAAATATGCCAAGGAATTGGTAAAGAAATTTGGGATGGCTGATGCTTCAGCAATGCCTACACCTATGGCTACTAATGTAGTTATTTATTCTGATGATCATGGCAAGCCAGTTGATCAAAAGAATTATAGGGCCATTGTTGGTTCCCTATTATATCTAACTGCAAGTAGGCCAGATATAATGTTTGCTACATGCCTTTGTGCTAGATTCCAGGTCAACCCCAAGGAATCTCATCTGATTCTTCTAAAGAGAATCCTGAGATACCTGAAGGGATGTCCAAATCTAGGACTTTGGTACCCAGCTGAGTCAGAGTTTGAATTAATTGGATATTCTGATTCTGATTGTGCTGGTTGCAGAGTTGACAGGAAGAGCACCTCAGGAACTTGCCAGTTCCTGGGAGAGAGATTGGTCTCTTGGTTCTGTAAGAAGCAGGCTTCTGTCTCAACTTCAACTGCAGAGGCTGAATATATAGCAGCTGCTAGTTGTTGTTCACAGATCCTGTGGATTCAAAACCAGCTTGTGGATTATGGTTACTCACACAAGAACACCAAGATCATGTGTGATAGTACCAGTGCTATCTCAATTGCACAAAATCCAGTGCACCACTCTAGAACGAAGCACATTGAGATTAGGCACCATTTCCTGAGAGATTGTGTGGAAAAGAACAAGATCTGTCTTGAGTTCATATCCACTGAGTTTCAGAGAGGTGATATATTCACCAAGCCTTTAGATGAACAAAAGCATCTGTTCTTTTTAGTTCAACTAGGCATGATTAATGGACGAGACTAAGTGTGACTATATCTGCCTATGTTGAAATCTGTTTGAAGATAGTCGAACGACGTTCGAAGATAGTCGATCGGGTCAAGCCCATCGTCGACCTATGGTTGATGAAAGTTTGTCTGATTGAAGATCGTCAATCGACGTTCGACCATCGTCGAACAGGTTGAGCTCATCGTCGATCTCTGAACGACGACAGCTTGTTGCTTGTGAAGCCAGAAATAGCCGAACGATGGTTCGACTACTCTGCTTCTGAGCCGATCGTCGAACGGCCGTTCGACTATCGGGTCAAGTATCTTTTTAATAGATCGACTATTTCCGGTCTAATATAAAGCCGATAGTCGACCTAGGTTAAAAGATCTTGTGTTTTATCGTCGACGGAGCGTGCCCTTTCGCATTCTGCTTTCCCGCTTGCGATTTCCGGGCGTTTCGTCTTCTTCGTTCTCTGCAGCTTTCTCGAGCTTTCTCCAGCGAATCCATGGCGGTCTCTCCAGCAGTTCTGGCAGTCGTGAAGTTTGATGCAGGATTTAGCGTGGATTTCGACGCGTTCAGCAGCTGCGATGCAGGAATCGTAGAAGTTCTACAGCTGTGCCGGGATCAGGGATTAGAGAAGTTAATGTCTGCAAGGATTAAGATAAACATCCCAAAAATCAAAGAATGGGCTTTCACGTCGTCTTCCACAGACGAATCGATGATCGGTACCATCGGCGGAGAAGAGGTAATCCTGACTCCGGCCGTTTTGTCTGATATTTTTGGTTTAGTTAATGGTGACGAGGATTATGAGCAAGATGCTCAGGAATTCAGAAGAATGCTAGTTGAGCTGGGACATGCTGAGGGCATTCCCACGAAGCTGCTCAAAGTGAATTTTCCTTTCAAAATCAAGTTTCTTGCTGAGTTAGTAGGAAAAGTGCTCCTGGGTAAGCACTCTGCTCACGATAATATAACAAGGCAGCAATTCGCACTCATGTGTGCGATTGTTAATCGAAAAAGGATAGATTGGGTAGCAGTTGTGTTTGATTTAATCAGGAAAAAGACTGGTAAGAAGGAAGTCACCCTAGGAAGGGTCATTGGAATCTTCCTTAAGGAAAAATACCCCCAGCTGCTAAGTTCAACTGCAACAACAATCAATGCAAGCAAGAAGATGGATCCCAACCTGTTCTCTAAGTGGAAGAGAACATTTGTGAAACCTGCTCCAGCAACATCTGAGGACACCAGGACTGAATCAGTCACTCCTCACCATGTTGAAGCTGGCTCAGCTCTTCCTTCCTCCTCCTCTGCTTTGCTGTCTGCTTCAGTTGAAGTTCCATCAACTTCAGCTGAAGTACGACCTTCTTCTTCTTCTGCTCCAGAAACAACTACGGTTATTCCTCTTTCCCCTCCAGCATCTCCTCTACCTGCTCATCTGGCTAGGATATCTGCTCCTAGCTTTGATTTGTTAGGATCAGAGAGAATTCCTACTCCTCCTCTGTCTCCCATTCATTCCCCAGTTAATTCCCCAATTAACTCTCCTACTCCATCTCCTGCTCGATCCCCTGTCCACACCATTTCTCATCCCAGCACCACTACCATATCTGCTGCAGCTCCATCCACTTCACATCCATCATCTCTTGAGATCTCTCCTGAATTCATCTCCCGCATTGTGGAGTTGATTACCCCGTCAATCAAGACCATGATTGAAGAGGCAATCGCTCCCCTTGCAGCCTCCATTGATATCTTATCGGCCTCCATCAAATCCCTTTCAAAATCTGCTGAGCCATCTTCCTCAAGGGGCCTGGTTTCAGTCTCCACTGAAATCAGGCAGGGGGAGATGTTCCATGAAGATGCCTCAGACCATCCTGCCTCACCTCCAGCTATAAAAGATACAGTCATGACAGCCCTGGAAGAAATAGCTCCAGCTGAGAAAGAAATAGCTCCAGCTGAGAAAGAAATAGCTCCAGTTTTATCAGATAAGGAAATAGCAGATGGAATCTTGCTATCTGAGATTGCAGTAAAAGTCTGCCTGGAAGACCTCTCCACTCCTGTGATTGCTAGATTCCTAGAAGGAATTATAACTTCATATCTGAATGAATCATGGGAGATGGTCAAGTATGAAGGTAACTCTTTCATCCGTTTTGTTGATGAGTCGATTAATTTGTTAGTTTGTGAATTCCTGGAAGGAATGATTTCTGTTTATTTAGCAGATCTGTATTCATAATTCTACAGATGTTATTAAAGAAGATTTAGCTGCTCAGATCATAGCAGTTGTTTCTGAAGCTGATCCAAGTGTTTCTGATACTCAAGTAGATCCTGAATTGGAATCTTTCTTAGATGATAGAGAGGATGAATCTGAGAATCAAGATAAAGTCAAGGATGACTCTCCTGTTCTGAATTTGGAAGAAGTTCAAGCAAGAGCTGCCTGGGATTTAAGAGTACAATCTTTAAAAGAGAAAGAAAAAGATCTGCAAATTGAAAAGTCAACCATCTGGGATGACTCACCAGGGTTGGACTTAGATTCCCTTCTGGCTCTGGATGCCATGGAAGAGGAAAGAGAAAAATCTGCTCTGAAGCTTAAAGAAAAGGCTGTTTCAGAAGCCTATGATCCTTATGAAAATCCTCCCTCATCTCATTCTGATGATGAAGATGATTCTGATGTTTCTGAGAAGTCAAAGAGAAAGAAAGCTGCCTCAAAGAAGAGAAAAGCTGCTCCTCCTCCACCTACCAGTAAGGATAATGATACTCCCTATTATATTTTGAAGGGCATTGACCCTAAATCCAAGGAATTTCAGCACTGGATGTGGTTTTCAAAGAATCAGCAGAAAGAAAGAAAAAGAACTAAGAGGTATGATAGTCCTGTCTCAAGATGGACTCCCAGAGGTCCTCCTCCTCCTCCAGGTGCAGGAGCCTCTGGGAACCTATCAGCTAATCCTGCTGCCTCTTCTGGAAGATCTGTTTCTTTTCAGCCCCAGCCAAGACAAAGTTATCAAAGCTCGCAAGGCAAATCGTTTTCTGGCTCTCAAAGACAAATGAAGGAGGCTGTGGTTCAAAGACCAACCTTTTCCCCACCTCCTTCTCCAAAGAAAAGAATTCCATCTCAAACACCAGTTCAGTCTGAGGAAATTATTTCAAAAGGTAAATAGTTTACTTTGTTTTAAAATATCTAGCAAGAACCTTTTGCTAAGTTTGCTTCAAATGTCTTATCTAGTTATTCAAGATAAAATAGCTGATGCTGCTTCTCCTGAGCCTGTTTATGAAAATCCTGAGCTCGATCCTAACTTTAGGATGGCTCGCTTTCAAGAACTAGTTGGAGCAGCTCAAATAAGAAAAGCTAGAGCAGAAGGAAAAGATACGACTGGTCTAACTACCATGTCTGCTTACAGAAAGAAAGAATTTGAAAAGTTCCAGGTTAATCCTGAGATTTTTGATCCATCAAAATATATGGAAAAGCATCCTGAAGCAGTAGTCCCAAGAGCTGCAGAACTGAAGATCATTGGTGCGCAGGACCTGAAAATGTCAAAGAAAGAATCTGATGTTCCCTTAAGGAAAATCTCTTTTGTTTCTAGCTCTTCTGTTTCTAAGCCTGACTCTGTTGATCCATAGTTTGATTAACTGCTGTGCTATATTTGTTTATCTGTTTGTTTATCTGCTAGTTAATTATTAACTATTTACTGTATTATTTTATTGCTCTTTAGCTAGCTTTATGTTTTAGATGTTGAGAGACTTAACTCAAATAGGGGGTGATTGTTGGTACCCTAGTTTGGATTTGAGTTTAGTCCTCTCCTTTGTGCCCCTTGACCCAAGAAATATCTATGGTCAATGGTTAGAAGTCTAGCTGTAGAGTCCTCACTTTTCCAAATTGAGAATTTGGTTAAGAAGTTTTTTCGTTCGACTATAGTCGAACGCCGCTCGACTATCGTCTATCGGCTGATCGACGATCGTCTATCAGTTGGTCGACGCTTTGTCTGCGTTGATAGTTCGACTATCTGTTGATAGGTCGACTATCTGTTTTGCGTTGATAGTTCGACTATCTGTTGATAGTTCGACTATCTGCTTGGCGAGGTAGTTCGACTATCTGTTCTGATAGATCGACTATCTGATAGTTCGACTATCTGTTGATAGGTCGACTATCTGTTCCGCTTTGATAGTTCGACTATCTGTTGATAGGTCGACTATCTGTTCCGCCTTGATAGTTCGACTATCTGTTGATAGTTCGACTATCTGTTGTCTTTGATAGTTCGACTATCTGTCCTGATAGTTCGACTATCTGATAGTTCGACTATCTGCTGATAGATCGACTATCTGGTTTGTTTTGATAGTTCGACTATCTGTTGATAGATCGACTATCTGTTTTCTGAGGTAGGTCGACTATCTGCTTGATAGGTCGACTATCTCTGTGCGCTTGATAGTTCGACTATCTGTCCTGATAGTTCGACTATCTGTCCTGATAGTTCGACTATCTGATAGTTCGACTATCTGCTCTGATAGTTCGACTATCTGCCGGGATAGTTCGACTATCTTCTTCGATAGGTCGACTATCTGGATCGTTCGACTATCTGCCCGATAGTTCGACGATCTCCGTGCGTCGTTCGACGATCTTCGAAGGTCGTTCGATGTTTTCTGTCTGCCTTTGTATTTTGTATTTATTTATTATATTTAATTAATTAATACATTTTCTGGCACATTATTTTAAGCTGTATGATAAAATTACCAGGCAATATCTGCTCTATTCTTTTGCCTGAGTCAAATCTTTTTAAGATAAAGTTGTTTGTCTTATTAGCTGTCATTATAAACTACTTTATCTTTTGTCAGCCCTTTATAGCCGTTAGACTGAAAAGTCTTCTTTTTGCTATAAAGAGATTATTTCTGATGTGACTTTATTTAGTCCTTCTGTTATTTGATTTAAGCCTGCAGCTTCTTAGAAAGAGGTTTATTCCTTTTATAGAATGTTTCTGCTGCAGAGTTTGTTCTGTCTTCTTGATATTTACAGCCCAGGTCTCAAGGCTCAGAAGAAGACAAATAATTCAAATGGAAGAGAGCCGTTGCTTGCTGATGTTATATAAAGAACCCTTTGAAGAAGGATTCAAGCTAGCTAATAGCTAACCAGTTGTTCATCCAAGCTTTCAAGCCTTCATCAAAGAAAAGATTTCTGCTCTCAGCAATTTCCATCTAACTGAGAAGTGTTAAGATCTTCATCTCTTCTTCACCTGAGTTCTCCTGCTTTCAGGAAGTTCAAACTCAGAGTTCCTTTGAAGAAGAAGAAGAAGAAGATAGCTGCTTGAAGATCTTTGATTTTATTATTTACTTTCTTCCTGTAGCTTTTCCTTCAGAACTTTCTGAAGAGTTTTCTGCACTGAAGCAAGACTTCACCTGGACATCTTTGAGCCAGGGGGAGCCTTGATTCTTTAGAGCATTCTAGCTCAGTGCAAGATTTTGTGCTTCTCTAATCTTTGTAAAATAGAGAAGACATCTTAACCTTCTTCCCCCTCCTGTACAGGGTTATTACTCCCTTCAAAAGTATCCCTTGGTGGCAGGGCACCTGATCAAAAACCTGTGCTTGGTTTTTAGACACCTGATCAAAAGTCTAAAGGGTTTCTGGATCTACCTGAAGCAGATCCTGTTGGTGGCAGGGCACCTGATCAAAAACCTGAGTGGATTCCTACCGTGTGGGTAGAAGAGTGGACGTACCCAAGTTGTTTGGGGAACCACTATAAATTTCCTTGTGTCGTCTGGATTCCATTGTTTAATTCCTGCATTGTGGCTGTGATTAGATATAACTAGGTTGCTAGTTGCTGATTAGGGTTTTCCAAGCTTAACTGTAATTACAGTTAACTTGTGTTTGTACACATCACTTGTGTTAGGCTTTAAGGTTAAATCAATATCTATAATCTTTTCATTCCGCACTTCACTCCAAGGGAGTTGGGTAGACTATTAAGTTTTGTCTATGCAAAATTTGATAACTCTATTCACCCCCCCTCTAGAGCAGTATCTATCCCTTCACTTTCAACACGGCCATGGGATACACCCATGTCCCTGGCCGTGTGCCAGACACGGCTTCAGACACGCCCATGTCTAGCCCGTGTTCAGCTGTCTACACAACCTGGCCATAACCCGAGAAGGACACGACCAAGACACACGCCCGTGTCACAGGCCGTGTGCCTGACCGACATGCCTCTCGGAGACCGTCAACTACATTTCGTCGAGTACTCGAGACAACACAGAGAAGGACATGACTTGGGACCCGCTCGTGTCCCAGGCCATGTGCCTCACTCGATACACACTCGAGGCCAACTCAATCCCACTCGAGACCCACTCGATCCCACTCGAGACCCACTCGAGTACACAGAGCAAGACACGGCCTTGGACATGCCCGTGTCCCTTGTCGTGTTGCTTAGTCTACAATCCAAAGATTTTTGGGGTGTTACAATAAGAGGACAAGGGAGCAGGAGAAAGAGGAGGAGACATCAATACTGAAGGCGGCGGTAGAGGTGCTGGAGATGGAGATTCTCACCAAGGAAGGGAGAAACGAGAAGATAAAAGTCAATGGGGAGCTCAGTCCCGAGGATCAGGAGGAGATCAGGGCGTGCGTGCAGAGGAACGTTGACATCTTTGCCTGGAGCGCAGATGACATGCCGGGAGTTGACGCGGATGTTGCATGCCACCGTCTCAACCTCGACCCCAATGCTCATCCGGTACAACAAAAGAAGAGAGTCATTGCCACCAAGATGGCTGGGCCCATCAGAGAAGAGGTTGAGAAGCTGCTCAAGGCGGGATTCATATCTGCAAGCAAGTATCCGGGGTGGGTAAGTAACGTTGTAATGGTAAAAAAGGGAGAGGGGAAATGGAGGATGTGTGTGGACTTTTCTCTTTTGAATAAAGCATGCCCTAAGGATTGTTATCCTTTGCCTCGAATCGACGTGCAGGTTGACTCAGCTGTCAGTTTTTCACTAATGAGTTTTCTAGATTCATTTTTAGGGTACCATTAAATATGCATGCACCCTCCAGACATCAAAGATGTTACATTTGTCACGGAGGATGGGTGCTTCAGCTACAATATGATGCCCTTCGGATTGAAGAACGCGGGGGAAACTTACCAAAGGATGATGGACCAGATCTTTCGGGAGAAAAAGGGATGGAATCTCAAATTTTATGTGGACGACCTGATGATCAAGAGCCGAGACCTCAGGTCCCACATCCTAGATCTAGAGGAAACCTTTGAAACCATAAGGAAATACAAGATGAGACTCAACCCCTTAAAGTGTGTCTTCGGGGCCAACAGGGGAAAATTCTTAGGGCATATCCTTACCCCAACTGGAGTAGAGCCCAATCCAGATAAGGTTAAAGCAATCCTATAATTAGAATCTCCAAAGAACGCTAAGGAAGTTCAACGTCTCATCGGCAAGCTGGCCGGATTAAGCAGGTTCCTCTCCCGGGCTGGGGAGAAGTGCTCGCCCTTTTTCCGAGCACTAAGAGGGGCAAGAAATTTGAATGGACCGCTAAATGCGAAGAAGCCTTTCGAACTCTGAAACAACAATTCACCCAGGCACCGATACTCCAAGGGCCAAGAGAAGGAGAGGTTTTGCTCTTATACCTAGGAGTGGGGGCCAGAGCAGTGAGTTCAGTTCTTATATGAGAAAAAGGAAAAAGGCAGTTCCCGATCTATTATGTGAGTAGGGTCCTGAAGAAGGCAGAACTCATATACACTATCTTTGAAAAGCTGACATTTTCTCTCATCATATCAGCCAGGAAGCTCAGACCATACCTACAGGCCCATTCAATTCGGGTGGTGACAAATCATCCTCTCCGCCGCTTCCTGGAGGGGGTGGAGAATTCTGGGAGGTTGGCCAAATGGTCAATAGAACTTAGTGAGTTCGACCTCGCTTATACTCCTCAGTTGGCCATGAAAGCACAAGCGGTTGCTGACCTCCTAGCAGATTACATGGTCGAGGTCGGAGAAGCTGAAGCACCTCTTCTAGCTGCCTGGGAGATAGTAGTAGATGGAGAAACTGGAAAAAGTTCTTTTGGAGGAGGGATGATCTTTGTGAGTCCCAAAGGAACCAGAATTAAGCAGGCCTTGAAGATTCACTTCACCATCACTAACAATCAGGCAGAATATGAGGCGATTATCGTAGGGCTAAAATTAGCTCAGGAATCAGGTATACATGACATTGAAGTATCCACAGACTCTATGGTTGTGGTAGGGCAAATCAAAGGAGAGTTTGAAGCAAGGGAACCCACCCTCCAATTGTATCTGATGAAGGTAAAATGCATCATCAACAGTTTCGCTGCTTTTCAATTCAGCATGTCCCGAGAGGAGAAAGTGCGCAGGATGACCTGCTCGCAAAGTAAGGCCCTAGATTCGGAGGAATGGTGACAGAACTCTTCCGTCCATCCGTAGAAGAAGGAGAACTGATGGAAGTAGACCAGCAAGGATTGTTGATGGATCCCTTCATCATTTTTTTAACCTCAGGACGTCTTCCCGAGAGGGACCTCGATAAGAAGCAGATCAAGTATAAATCGGCATACTACCTGCTGAAGGATGGGATGTAATAATGAAAGACACTATCGGGTTTGTTGGCTCGGTGTGTGTCTGAGGGAGAGATTCCAAGAGTTCTAGAATAAATTCATTCGAGATAATGTGGGAGTCACTCTAAAAGTCAGACCTTGGAAGGGAGAGCGTTGAGGCAAAGCTACTTCTGGCCTACCCTCAGAAAGGATGCAGAAGAATTCACGAGGAGATGTAAAAAGTGCCAGGAGTTCACTCCTCTCCATCTCCTTCCGGCTCAAAGATTACGCACAATCACGGCTCCCTGGCCCTTCACAATATGGGGACTAGATTTGGTGGGCCCTTTTCCTCAATCCAGTGGCCAAAGGAAGTTTCTGCTTGTCATGGTGGATTACTTTTCAAAATGGTTAAAGGTGAAGGAGTTGGCTAATGTGACATCACAAGTAGTCAAAAATTTCATATGGGGAGAGATCATCTGCCGGCATGGGCTTCCGTTGGACATCATCACTGATAATGGACCATAATTCGCTAGCAGGGAATTCGTAGACTTCTATATCCAGCTAGGCATAGACCTTCGCTTCGCCACGGTTCATCATCCTCAAAGTAATGGACAGGTGGATACGACAAATAAGATTATTGTGAATCTTTTAAAGAATAAAGTTGAGAAATTAAGGGGAAGTTGGGTAGAACAACTCCCTTCGGTTCTCTGGGCTTTGAGGACCACACTAAACACATCCACGGGAGAGACTCCATTTAAACTCTCCCATGGCTCGGAGGACATTATACCCATAGAGTTCAAGGTCTAATCTCCAAGAGTTGCCGCTGCGAAGAAAGGAGGCGAAGGATGGTGGGTAGAGAATGAGGAGCAGAAACTCTCTCTTGACCTGGTAGAGGAGCTAAGGGAATTGGCGTCGATCCGGCAGGAAGAAGTCAAGCGCCGGATGGCGAGATATTTTGATAAGCATATAAGGATCAGGCAGTTCTAGAAGGGAGACTTGGTCCTCAAAAAAGTAGACGTAGCAGGAAGAGAAGCCTCAGTGGGAAAACTCAATCCCAACTAGGAAGGCCCCTTTGTGGTAAAAGAGATCCTGAAGTCAGGAGGATAACACCTCCAGGATGTGGACGGGGTACCCTTCGATCGCGCCCGAAGCGGCGACGACTTAAAGAGATTTTATCCTTAACATGTTTTTCATTTTTCAATGCTTGTAAATCAGTTATGACCTTTTCATATAATGGAATCCCAGGTGTCTTCTTTCATGGCATGAGGATGAAAAGAATGATTGGCAAGGCCTGAGAAGACCCGCTGACCAGGCTCTCATCAAGCTGGCAAGACTGTAGGCTCACACAGTGGCAGGATTAATGGCAAGGACTCGAGAAGGCCCGCTGACAAGGCTCTCATCAAGCTGACAGGACTGTAGGCTCACTCAGTAGAAGGATGAATGGCAAGGCCCCGAGAAGACCCACTGACCAGGCTCTCATCAAGCTGGCAGGACTGTAGGCTCACTCAATGGCATGATGAATGGCAAGGCCCCAAAAAGCCTCGCTGACCAGGCTCTCATCAAGCTAGCAGGACTATAGGCTCACTCAGTGGTAGTATGAATTACAAGGCCCCGAGAAGACCCGCTGGACAGGCTATTATCAAGCTGGCAGGACTGTAGGCTCACTCGGTGGTAGGATGAATGACAAGGCCCCGAGAAGACCCGATGACCAGGCTCTCATCAAGCTGACAGGACTGTAGGCTCACTCGGTGGCAGGATGAATGGCAAGGCCCCGAGAAGACCCGCTGACCAGGCTCTAATCAAGATGGCAGGACTGTTGGCTCACTCAGTGGAAGGATGAAAGGCAAGGCCTTGAGAAGACTTGCTGACATGGATCTCATCAAGTTGACAGGACTGTAGGCTCACTCGATGGCAGGATGAATGGAAAGGCCCCGAGAAGACCTGCTGACCTAGCTCTCATCAAGCTGGCAGGACTGTAGGCTCACTTGATGGTTGGATGAATGACAAGGCCCCGAGAAGACCCATTGACCAGGATCGCATCAAGCTGGAAGGACTGTAGGCTAACTCGGTGGCAAGATGAATGGCAAGTGCCCGAGAAGACCCGCTGACCATGCTCTCATCAAGCTAGCAGGACTGTAGGCTCACTCGGTGGCAGGATGAATGGAAAGGCCCCGAGAAGACCCGCTGACCAGGCTCTCATCAAGCTGGCAGGACTGTAGGCTCACTCGGTGGCAGGATGAATGGAAAGGCCCCGAGAAGACCCACTGACCAGGCTCTCATCAAGATGGCAGGACTGTAGGCTCACTCGGTGGCAAGATGAATGGCAAGGCCCCGAGAAGACCCGCTGACTGGGCTCTCATCAAGCTGGCAAGACTGTAGGCTCACTCGGTGGCAGGATGAATGGCAAGACCCCGAGAATACCCGCTGAACAGGCTCTCATCAATATGGCAGGACTGTAGGATAACTCGGTGGCAAAATAAATGGTGGGATCCCTCAAAGAAAAATATTTTTACTAGTCAGCAAACGAAGAAATTTTATAAAAAATAAAAAACTTCTATGGGAAGAAGAGGTTGGTACAGTACAAATGAAGATAGGCATTCCTGGCCGGTGCTCGAGAATGAGGGTCTCGCACATAGCAAGTGTGTACTTGCGGGAAAATAAAGGTATCGCCTAAGAGATGGACGACCGGCAGTTTCCAATAGAGGAGCAGGTTAATTTTGGGAATCCACTCGCGCCGGATTTGTCTCGAGGTGAGATGCGGGAAGGAGCTCAAACGGTCTCGCGCGAGCAAGGGGCGAAGAGAAGTCTAATGACTCGTACTATAAACTGATTCTCAAGCGAGACGGAGAGTAGCTTTACCTCGCAAGTAGAAACAGAGTAGAAGGCCATCTCGCAGTAAATAAAACAAAATAAAGTAAAATAAAGAGCATGAAAAGCGAGAGGATATGGCAAAAATTTCCTTGTGCATTTTGTCATTTTGTTCATTACAAAAGAAAGGGAGTATTCTCCCATGAAAGAATACTTCGAAATCTCAAAAAATAAAAAGTACCAGTGTAGGAAAGAAGCAAAAAAGAGGGGAGAAGGAGTCCAGGTCCCGCCAGCGGTTCTTCTGTCCTATTCACTGGAAGATGAATCCTCGTCCACCCTGCCATAAAGGTGAGGCACGAGGTCGCGGGCGGTGACAGACTCGTAGTCTTCCTTGACAACTATTGGGTATTGTATCCACGATGTACCTGATTTGAAGAAGACCCTGAACAAGCTAAGTTGAATTAACAATGTATTTGACGATCTTCTATCAAGTTGTGCTTGCAGCTATTCCATGCTAAGTGCACACCAATGTCAGGGTGCAGTGGGTCAATATACATGGGTCTGTGCAACGTAATCCCTCGTTGAGTAGATCAGTGTGTTGACTCACGTGTGCTCTCTCTATTGGAGTGTACTTATTTTCAAGTACAGGGTTAAGGCAGATCAAGAGCAGAAGATGGAGCAAAGATGGGTCAAAGACCAAGTCATCAAAGAAAGAAAGAGAAAATTCCTCTAAGTCAAATTCGACGGGAATCACTAAGTGATTCTCGCCGACTTCGACGGGAATCGTTAGTGATTCCCGCCGATTCGACGAGAATCAGTCTGCATTCCTGCCGACTTCTTCCGGCTGACAATTTTCGAACAGGAATTCTGCCAAGGCAGAATCGACGGGAATCGTGAGTGATTCCTGCCGACTTTGACGAGAATCAGTCTGCATTCCTCCGGCTGACAGTTTTCCAACAGGAATTCATCCAAGGCAGAATCGACAGGAATCGTGAGTGATTCCCGCCGACATCGATGGGAATCACCAACGATTCCCGCCGATTTTGCCTTAGGCAATTTTCCCTCGTTCGCTGGACCGAACCAACCTGCCATGCGCTGTTTTGGCCGGGGCTAGGGTTTCTCCTTGTGGGCTCTACAACGGTCATTAGGGTTGGCTCTAGTATTTATACTCGTGTATTTTGAACTTCTACAGTAATCCATTCTCGAAAATCAAAAAGGAGGCCGAGCGTGACCTAGCAGACCACGGAAAGCGCCGATCGCCGGTAGGCGCTCGCAAGGAAGTCGTCACCGATAATCTCCGATCATCTCTGATCTTCTGACGACAGTACCGAGGCAAGCCGAGAGTCTCACACATCTCTCTTGAGATCCCTTGTCTTCCGATTCGTTGAACGAGATTTGTTCTCCATTCCGAATCGGGTGAGACGACTGATCCGACTGAGATTGTTGGTAGACCTTGCTTGCTTCGTCAAGAAGTTTGGATCTACAAAGTATCGCTGTCGCAATCACTTGCCGCTGCCGATCTTGACAAGATCCTCTTCAAGAGAGAACTTCGATTGTGGACTCTTCGTAACTTTCAATAAAGCTTCAACGAACGAAGAAGGACATCAGAATCTCCAAAAGCTTTGTTTGTATTTTCTTTTACATTAAATTTTGGTTTGTTGTAAAGGAATTTTTATTCCTTGTTGTAAGGGTTGGGTGCAACCCGTGGTGGTGGAGTTGTGACTCTTTTGTTGGAAGGGTTCCTTCTGTAGTGTGAGGATTGGATTTCAATCCGTTTGGAGAAGTGACCGAGTCGTCCCTTGGTGGGAGATAGGTCGAAGGGGGAAAGTGGACTACCCTAATCGGGGAACCACTGTAACTCTTTATGTGTTTTCTGTGCTGTGTTTGTTAATTTGTGCAGGTTAATTTAATTCCGCAAAAGACCGCACGACACCTATTCCCCCCCATAGGTGGATTTAGTCGACACTAGAGACTTTTAACAACCCCTAGCTCCTTCATCATCTTCAAAACAAGCTCGGCTGTCTTGATGTTGGCATCTCGACAAATCTTTTCGAACTCATCGAGGGAGTAATAAGAGGGAGGGGGATCTTGGAATGGTTCCGGGCGAGAGGAAGGCAAGACACTGTCTCAAAGATGGGCATTCTGGACCGTTAGGTTTTTGTTCTCCTCTTCCAAAGCTGCTATGCACGAGCACATCCGATTTGTCATCTTGGCATCCTGCGAGAAGCCCATCAGTCAACAAGAAGCATATGCGAGAGAGAAACTGGCCAAAGATAGAATTAAAAGGCTTACCACGCCGCCCTGGCTCTTTGCAAGGAGATTATCAGTGACTATCAACCTCTTATCCAGGCCATCCGACTTCTCTCGCTCCGCCGCCAGGCCTTCTTCGACCTCCTTCCACTTTTTGTTGTTAAAAATGAGGCGGAGCGAGACTCGGTGTGAGAGCTCCAGGGCGCGAAGCTGAGCGTTAGCGGTCTTCAAGACTAGGTATCGCGAGGAGTCCTTGTCGAAAGGATCTATCCCAGGACCATCGTAAAGTCCGTAGCTAAGGGAGAAGGCGTGGCTAGTGGAAGGATCCTGCTCCTTCCATGAGGGAAGGAGGGTGTATACCGATACCCGGTTCGAGTCCTTTTCCAATAAGAGGACTGGGTCACCGGCAGCATCATGTACCATGGGCCCCATGTTATAATTTTGATGTGAGGAGGGGGCTGGAGGAACCGGCTTCGCGAGATGGAAGCTCAGCGGATTAGGCCAAAGTGTTGGCGGGCCGGTCGAATAGTGCAGTCTCGCGAGATGATAAGACGGATTGGGGGGCGAGGCGATTTCGAGTCTCCTACAGAGATGGGGCTTAGGGATCCCGACATATCTTTCCTCTCTTTCCGGGCTATCTCCTTTTTCCCTTTCGGGAACATCACAACCTTCTTTATCTTCTTCTTGAGGACGTGCTGAGATGGAACGACATCATCTCCAGGTCTCTTCTTGGGGGCAGGGGCCAACGACTCTTTCGCCGCCAGGCCGCCATGCTTGCGAGGGTAAGACCTTTTGATGGCCCCACACTGCTCAAGTTGGTGGGATGGGCTGGTATATTCCTCTCTCCTGAACAAGTGATTGGTTAGAAATAACAAAACAAGGGAATGGTAAATATAAGACTAAGGGAGCGTGAGTGTACCTTCGCAGGGAAAGACAGGACGGAGCGAGTCAAGGTCTCACCTTAAGAAGTAGACCTCAAAATTCTTCCCCATGAAGAAATCACAGAGATCTTTGTCTGCGCCTCCGACCTTGGGAGTCACATAGTATATTTCGTCGGGCGACACTAGGGCGAGTGGAACGCCTCCCAGATTACCATGGATAAAGACGAAACAGGTGAGCCAATGGTGATTCTTGTTAGGGGTCTCGCACACTTTAAGACTCTGTCCTGTGAAGTACGAGACACCGTCGTGGTTGGCGTGGTAGATGAATAGCTTGCGGAAGATGTTGAGGCTAAACTCGATGCGCTCGCGGCGCATGTAACTTGCAAACACAACCAAAACGAGATGGCGTTCGGGTTGAGTTGCGCGGGAACAGCGCAAAAATACATCAATACCTGTTTTACCTCTGGCCAGAGGGGAAGTCTTGGCCCCGACTCGAAGTACGAGATGAGGAAGGCGAGTTTGCTGGGGTAATTGATGTTGATCTACTCGTTGACTTTTGGAGGCCGCGACTCGAACCCCTCCACCATGAAACTATGGATGAAATCGTCGTAGTCCTCCTCAGAGATCTTGCCTGGAGGGAAGTCGTGGTCGGCAAACCTCTTGCCGCAATGGCTGCATCCTTCACCCTCCTCAGTCTTTTTCCCCATAATAGGTGAGATTGTAAGGGCGTGAGAGAAGGAGGAGAGGGAACGACGAGAGTAAACCGTGAGAAAGAGGAAGCGAGAAATCTGAATCTAAGGCACAACAGGAAAGGGTGGCACATGCGTAAGTCATTTCGATTTAGGGGGGGATATTTATAGCGGATAGTGAAAGTGGAAAAATGGGCGGGAAAAAATACAAAGGGGGAAGTCAAAGATGTTGGCCGACGATTAATTTTTTCTCTCTCCTAACTTCGAAGCGTGGCGCCCCACAGAGATTTTTCCCAACGAGTCAAAATAAATGAAAAAAACAATTAACACAGCTATAATGAGAGAGCCCAACATGAAAAAAGTCAACAAGATAACATATTTATTTGTTTTGTTCCGCACGAGGCAGGCATCACGCCAGCGAGGCACAAATAATAGGTTGTAAATAAACAGGCGAGACAGTAGATTAATGAAATCAACAGAATTATAAGGTATACTTAAATAGGCGGGACTATTAAATAAGCGAGACGAGACAGAGGGTCTTCAATTCTTGTGCCATTTCCAATGCCCTCCATCACGAGACCTCACACATGGGGGGCGACCAGGAACATGAAAGGCGCGAGCGACTTCAAGACCACAGCGCACGAGACGGAGCTGCTGGTTGACCTTGTTTATGATGGCCTGAGGGTCGGTCTCATCTATCTCGATTCCAGCATCGACCTCGGAGGAGAGACGGGCGCATTCAATCTCTAGCCAATCAATGCGCCTATTGGCAACCTTCTTGTCTAGTTCCGTCTCGCGAATGATGCGTATGTGGTTTCGAAACATCTCATCCATCCTACACTTCATTTCTACTGGATCCATGAGATCGCCCAGATAGTCCTCTATCTCATCTGGGTGAGGAGGAGGTGAGAATGCAGGCTGCTCAGAGAAGTCCTCTACTGCCGAGTCGATTTGGGTACCTGTGCAGGAGCAAGCCAGGGATCAGGATGGAAGATTTAGTCCAGTGGCCTCGAACACACCGGGTAGGGGAATGGAGTCTATATGAAGCGAGATGACAAGTCTAGTTCATTTACCCAAGTTGCGAGAGGTCCCAGCGAGTTGCGAGGGATCGTCATTCTTCACAGCTATATGGGTGGATTACTTAGGCGAGTTAGAGTCTTGATGATGGATGTCGGTAACACCATGTGGATTCGCAGGCCTGGTAGAATAGGCAGGATCCCTCTGAACAAGTATGGAATGAATAGGCGAGAAGATAGAAAAAAAGGAAAGATAGAGGAGGGGCGAGAGCCAAAGAATCACCTATCTTTCCTCGAGGGACGCAGGAAGAGGTTCATTGACTTCCAAGGTTGCCGGAGTGGTCCCATCAGCCGAGAAAGGGGGACCAGCAGTTTTCACCTTCTTTGGGAGGGACAACGATGATAAAGGAGCAGCAATGCGAACCAAAATGGGGGCCAGAGCAGCCACATTAACCTTGTTTTGTTTACGAACCATCGCGAGATGTTCGTGAAAACTCTGACTATGAGACATGACGACGGTAGAGGAAGTGAGGAAGAGATGAGAGAGGGGGGCACTCCCCGTGTGGGGATAAGGGGCACATATTTATAGGCCCCAGGGGAGGGCCCCGCAAAATATTCTCTCATAAATGAATTTTAATGCCACGAGCCTTAGTTGAACTTTCTTTTCGAGCTTGAGACAACCTCAAAAATTGTAAGGATTGTATACAACCTTGGACCCGCAAGAGGTAGCTCAAGGAAAAGTGCTAGGGGCGAGAAGAGCGTATAAGCGAGTAGGACCAAAGGGTTAACTTGCCGGTACTCCAAAAAGGCAAAGCATAACAGGCGAGAGGGGAGAAGCGAAGCGGGCGAGAGGGATCTCGCGGCGGGTGCTGACCTCTCGGAGTAAGCTGAAGTATTCGTGAGGCGGGGCACTCGCGAGGCGAGATGGGAGCTGTGGAGTAGGCGAGAGGTCTCTCGCAGCATATGCTGGCCTCTTATAGCGAGATGGGATACTTGCGAGGCGAGCTGATGAGAATCCGTCGCACACTAGATGCCATATTCATCGAGCGTCGGCTCGATGTTCGTCGAGCGTCGGTTTAGTGTTCATCGAATGCCGTTTCGACGATTCGCCGAACGTCGGTTCAATGAAAAATCCATTTTTACTTTCCTACCCCCCAAGTGGGGGTTTTATTCTTTTGCCTTAGGTAATTTTACTCTTTTGCCCTTTAGGGTCTGCATTTAACCCTTCAAAACCGCGACGTTTGGCAGTTGGCAGACCCAGTCGAGGGTATTTTGGTAATTTCAGGTCGTTCTAGTTTGGTTATTGGCAGGTCAAACTCAGAGGCCTATAAATAGACCGATAAGGTGCCTTGAAGTGGTTGTTGAACCCCTTTCATCTTCTTCCACTAAGGCACCTAACTCAACACTGGCTAGGGAGGGGAAGGATTTATAGTTCTTCCGAGTATGAGGTGGGACCTCCAAGCTGAAGCTAACGGTCTGTTTCTAGCTCTTGAGACTCATGCTAAGGAAAGGATTCGAGAAGAGTAGGTGTGAGCTGCAACTCTAGATCAGAACTCTAGGAGACGTCGGGTTTTCGGCTTCAAAAACTCTAAATTTTCATCCAAAAGCCTTAAGATAATTATTGTGGGTCTATCATGACACATTTATCCTAAATACAGAAACTTGTAATTTTCCTAATTAATTTGGCATTTATTAGATTTTCCCAAATGTTAGGCCATGGGTAATTTTGAACATGATGTACTAGATTTCCTTAAGTTATGGCCACCCAAAAATTATGAACACTATATGATAGCAAAATATCAGTGGATACAAAATTTCATAGATTTTTATAAATGTAATAATCTCTAAATAATTAATTCAAGGTAATTCAAATAATTAGAGTTAATGAAGGGAGTAGCATATATCATAGTCCAAGAATTATATAAAAATTACCAGAGCCTTATAATGATCATAAAACATTACTGACTAAGTTTCATGCAATTCCAAGGTCAGTGAGCCATGTATAAAAAGACTTCAAATAATTCCATTAAAGTGCACTTGTGAATGAACATTCTTATAAACTCATCAAAATGATAAGTAATAATTTTCTTGGCTTTATTATGCCCAAAAAATTTTCTGGCCATGTAACACAATTTTCCAGCAAGATATAATATTTATTATCTATTTATCAAAATATGGTGCACTAGTTTACTTTACACATGAAGTACTAAGAGAAAATGCCCAAATAATCCAAATAATTTACTAGTGCATCTAAATGATTTTTAATCAACATTGACAAGGTTCCATAACATTCTAAGTTAATTTAACCATGGTTACTTAAAAATCATCACATGGGGCAAGTTGAAGGTTATAACTACAAGTAAGAGCTACTATAATCTAAACATCCTATAATAATTTTCGGAGGTTAATTACACTATAAAATTACTCCTACCAAAATCTCATGAAGATCAAGGATCATATGAGCCTTTAATATTTTCATAAAAAGTATAAGCCTAAACTATCCCTAATTGCTTTAAGTTATGTGCATAAGTCTAAATATAACCAAATTTTTTCCTAGGGCATTTCAACACCCTAAGATCGCATGGACTAAACAAGTCCATACATGAACATATCACATCATGTCCTTCACAAACCCCCAAAGTTCAACCTTAGGGTTTGAACTAGGGTCCTAGGGCAAATGCACCCTATTCCACCCCAAACTCCGAAAGAGTTTTAACTGAACTTGAGGCTCTGGCCAAAGTCCCATCCCATTTGGGTGAGGGCTGGCCCCTTCATGCCCCATGTACCCTTTTGCCCTAATTTATCCTTAAGGGCCATACTTTTGTCTCACCAAAACCTATTCAATTCAAATCCAATTGGGCTGATATTTGTATCATAGTCATAATTTGACCCTAAGAGACAACCACCAAAAGTTTGGTGGGTTTAGAGGTCTTTAGACCCTCTAATTAAATTATACAAGATTTATTAAATTATTAAAAAACATATAGGAAAATCTTTTCCAAAAATTCTTATTTTGAGATATGTTATATTTATAGATAAGAGTGACCCCTATCCCAAATTTCAAGTCATTTGGATGGCTGGATTGATGGGGGCACCCAATTTAGTCTCTTGTCAAGCCTATGTATAGGCTGCACCAGTTTGAGTGATGTGGTCAAACCACTTATCCAAATGGGTTGAAATCAATTTTAAATTAAAGTAGACTTCAAGGGCTACAATTTCCATGTTGGCCAATTTTCATGATTTAGCACCTAAGGGCCTTATTTTCTGTTCTAAAAAGGGGCACTGTAAGGGACAAATACAGGATAATTAAAATAATCAAGCAATCGACTGCTGTGATTGCGTCTTCTTCCTCCAGCCTATGGACGGGATTAGCCCAACCTGGAGCAGCTTTCAAGCCATTTTCCGGCCATCCAGTCCCGTCCCTTGCCAGCCACCACCACCACCACCTCCGTTGAAGTGGGGGCTATCGCCGGGCGGCAGCACGGTCGCTAGAGAGGCGGTTTCCGGCAAACCCGAGTGGAATCCCAAATCTGAATATTCATGGAATTTGAAGCTTGGAATCAGCTAAACTGAGCCCAATTCTTATCTCTAAAGATTCATAAGATCTAACCCAAGAAGAAGGAGTAGAGGAGGACCTGGTTTTCGGCCTGAAGACGTGTGCTTTGCCTCCTCACCATTTCCAGCCACCGAACTTTGCTCCTCTACAACTTCTACACCAACCTCAATGGAATAGAGAAGTAATCGGGGGAAACGCTTGCCCTTGCTCTGGTGACGGTCCTTAAAGAAGGAATTTGGAAGAGGAGGCTTGTTACTCCCAAATGTCATTAATCTCCATTAATGGACATTAATTCCTTTCCTTCGGTTTCAACTAAATTAAGGAGCTTAACCAAATTAATGGCCGACCTCCTCCAGAAAAACTTCTCCTCTCCCTCAGAGGAGTAAAAGCCCCATAAAAGTGGGGGTTATGGAGCCTCCATGGCCATAATGGCCATTAAGCCTGAGCTTTCTCTCTCCTCCAAATCACTAATTCCAAAAACTTAGTTCGACAAATTTGCTCTATTCGTCGAACTCCGCTCGACAAATTGGCTTTATTCGTCGAACACCGCTCGACAAATTGGCTTTATTCGTCGAACTCTGCTCGATGAATTTTCTCTATTCGTCGAACTCCGCTCAACGAATTTGCCCTATTCAACGAAGCCTAAACCTGGTTCAGCAAACTTGTCCATTTGTCGAACTCCGTTCGACGAACTCTGAACCCAGTTCAGCACTTGCTCCATTCGATGGACTATTTTCTGAGCTCGATTAATCCGCTCCGTTCGACGAATTGCTGGCTAAGTTTGACAAACATGGGGTATAGTCGACTCTCTCGACGCTTCCCGAAATCTTTCTTAGTAAAATGGCGTTGAGTGCACTCAACGCACTCAATGCCAATTAGTCCATGGCATTGAGTGCACTCAACGCACTCAACGCCCTGAGCCAAGATGTTTCTTTAAGTAAAATGGCGTTGAGTTCACTCACCACACTCAATGCTAATAAGTCCATGGCATTGAGTGCACTCAATGCACTCAACGCCCCGATCCAGGATATTTATCTAAGTAAAATTGCGTTGAGTTCACTCAACACACTCAATGCAAATCAGTCCATGGCGTTGAGTGCACTCAATGCACTCAATGCCCTGAGCCAAGATGTTTCTCTAAGTAAAATGGAGTTGAGTGCACTCACCGCACTCAACGCCAATCAGTCCATGGCATTGAGTGCACTAAACGCACTCAACGCCTCGAGCCAGGATATTTCTCTAAGTAAAATAGTGTTGAGTGCACTCAACGCACTCAACGCCAATCAGTCCATGGCGTTGAGTGCACTCAATGCACTCAATGCCCCGAGCCAAGATGTTTCTCTAAGTAAAATGGCGTTGAGTGCACTCAACGCACTTAATGCCAATCAGTCCATGGCATTGAGTGCACTCAACACACTCGACGCCCCGAGCCAAGATGTTTCTATAAGTAAAATGGCATTGAGTGCACTCAACGCACTCAACGCCCCAAGCAAAAATGTTTCTCTAAGTAAAATTGAGTTGAGTGCACTCAACGCACTCAACGCTAATCAGTCCATGGCGTTGAGTTCACTCAACACACTCAACTCCCCGAGCCAGGATATTTCTTTAAGTAAAATGGCGTTGAGTGCACTCAACACACTCAACGCCAATCAGTCCATGGCATTGAGTGCACTCAATGCACTCAACGCCCCAAGCTAGGATATTTCTCTAAGTAACTTCCTAATCTAAATCTATGCTTCCCGAACCTGAGCCAATTCTCTTGGCTTAAAATGCGTGCGAGGGGCCTAGCACGAAATGGGTTGTTACACCTTGGAGGTCACTTGACCCTTAGTTAGGGCACTTATACCTTTTTAGGGCTAGGGTTGACTTGGGTCAACTTAGCCACTTTGGTTGACCCCAATGGGTCCTTGGTGGCCCATTGGCCTCCCCTAGGGTTAGGGGATCCATGGTGGGGTCAAATTGGTTAAGGGAAGGTCCATTGGCCCTAGATAGGTCACTTGGTCTTCTCGGGCTTCCTAGGGTTTTGTCATGACCATGTCATGAGAAAACCATCCTAGGGGTCTAGGAGTCTGAGGGATGTTACATATATAGTCTCACTCTAGCAATTCCTACAATTGAATCTTCAGTTCCACCATCTCCTTTGGCGCTACACAGTATGGTGAGCGTGATATAAGTTTCACACTTATCAACAATTCAATCGTGAAGTCAATCTCTCACTGGGTGGAAGTAGAGGGAGATCCTTAGGAAACACATATGCAAACTACGACACAATAGGACGTCACTCAAACTGGGATTCGACTCTATAACCTCTAATAGCATGAAGAATAATTCCGCATCCTTTTGAACCGCCTTGACTACTTGGAGAGCAGATGATGAGTTGTAAATATACCTAAATTTTCGTATTTTATTTAAGTTATTTTTGTCCTTTTTTGTTTGTTTAATTTAATAAAATACTTCTTTTTTGTAATTTTTATTTCTAACTTAACCTTTTTTATTTTTTGCAGAAAAAATTATTTTTCTGACCAGTCACGCCCGTGACCTTGCCCGACACGAGCATGTCAGTCACTCAACGCCTTCAGCCAGTCGACACTCAACGATTTCACTATTCAACACTCAACGCCGTCCCAACACGCCCTAGTCATGCCCGTGTCCAAGACCAGTCACGCCCGTGTTCGATATCAACACTCAACGCTTTGTTAACTGTCAACGCTGCCGACATCGAGCTGCCAACTGTCCAAGTCATGCCCCCAGTCACGCCCGTGACTGACGCATGTCATGCCCGTGATGTGGGGCGTGACCGACACGTTTTCAGTCGAAGTCAACTTTCCAGTCAAATCACCCGATCCGCTCATGTATAGTAGTGACACGCCCCCCTATCACGCCCTAGTCACGGGCATGACCAACCCGAAAAATTTGTCTATAAATAAAAGCTTTCAGAGAGTTTTTTCTGTCCACTTTTTTGACCACTTTGCTTAGGGGAGGTGTTGCCCAAATGGATCCAAATGCTATGTAAGGGAATTTTATCCCCCTCTCTCTTAGTTTGCATTAGGTTTTCTGCTTTAACTTTGTTGTAATCGTTCTTGATTTTAATAAAATAGCTTATTTTCTCTCTTGCTTAGTATGAAATGTCCATTTGAATGCGCCTACCTTAAGCGATTTTTCGTTCTCCTTTTTTGTTCTTTTTATGTTTTCTTCATTTATAGCTTTTATAACTAGTTTAGTTTAGGATTTTATCGACATTTCTAGCCTTATGCCGCTCATTTTATTTTCATAATTCGCATTTGTTTAGGTTTAGCTTTTCTTTTTTTCCTTATTTTCATTCTTAAGGGTTTATAAAAACACCTAAAAAAGTGTTATTTTCAATTTTCTTTAACTTAGGCTCTTTAGGATTGTAAACCTTTTCATCTTTTTTTGTTTTATTTTCACTTTTTAGGAGTTTTTATGAAAATACAAGAATGAAAATATGCTCGTTTTAATTTTTCGCCAACTTAGCTTTTCATTTTATTTTCAAAAACTTTTCGCTCTTTTAATTTTTATTTCGTCTTTTTACGCATTTCTTCCGCATTCTAGCGGTAGAAATGTCGTCGTTTTAATTTTTCGAGTACTTTCATTTTGCGTTTATTTGCAAAAACTTTTCGCTCGGTTAATTTTTATTTTCTCTTTTTATGCATTTCTACCGCATTCTAGCAGTAGAAATGCAGTTGTTTTAATTTTTCAGCAACTTTGTTTTTCTTATTTTTGCAAGTGTGCGTGCGTGTATGAGTTACATTTTATAGCTTTATTTCATTTCTGTAGAGTGCGTGTGTGTGCGCGCATATATTTATGCCTACTCGTTAAGAGTTAAATGGCGCTCTGCTTTCATTTCTCGCTCACTCGTTTGAGTTGGACTTGTCTTTTATTGCTTTCATTTTCTCCTACTCACTTGAGTAGGAAAACTTTGTGTGCGTGTGTGTGTTTTCATTTCTGTAGAGTGTGTGCGTGTGTTTTACTTTCAAGTAGAGTGTGTGCGTGTATGAGATAGATTTACCCCCGCCCACTCATTTGAGCCGGGATTCGCATTTATTGCTTTCTTAAGCCCTACTCGTTTGAGTAGGACTCGCAATTTTCTGCTTTCCTTTACTGCTTTATTTCCTGCTTTCTTTACAGCTTTCTTACCGCTTTCTAGCTTAAGTGTCCCCATTCCGATGAGTGGCTAACCGCCCTTAGCCCTCAATATCGAAGAGCATTGGGACAAATAAAGTAGCTTTAAATAATTAAAGGTTCTGTTTTTGAGTTTAATTAAATTTCTTAAGCTTTGCACCGGGTTAACGACGCGTAGGACCGCATATCGATGTTGTTGGAACCCTAGGTTTTGATTTGAGTTCAGTCCTCTCTTTCTGTCTCTTGACCCAAGATTTATCTATGGTCAAAGGTTAGTTGATAGGTTAGATTCTCTAGTTGTGTAGAATTGCTTTTCTAGATGAATATTTGGTTAAGTAGTTTTTCGTTCGACTATAGTCGAACGTCGCTCGACTATCGTCTATCGGCTGATCAACGATCGTCTATCAGTTGGTCGACGTTCTGTCTGCATTGATAGCTTGACTATCTGTTGATAGGTCGACTATCTGTTTGCTTTGATAGTTCGACTATCTGTCCTGATAGTTCAACTATCTGATAGCTCGACTATCTGTTGATAGGTCGACTATCTGTTTGCTTTGGTAGTTCGACTATCTGTCCTAATAGTTCAACTATCTGATAGCTCGACTATCTGTTGATAGGTCGACTATCTGTCCGCTTTGATAGTTCGACTATCTGTTGATAGGTCGACTATCTGTGTTGCTTTGATAGTTCGACCATCTGCTTGGATAGTTCAACTATCTGATAGTTCGACTATCTATTGATAGGTCGACTATCTGTTTTGTTTTGATAGGTCGACTATCTGTTGATAGTTCGACTGTCTGTTTTCTGTGATAGGTCGACTATCTGCTTGATAGGTCGACTATCTGTTTCATTTGGTAGTTCGACTATCTGTCCGGATAGATCGACTATCTGATAGCTCGACTATCTGTTCTGATAGGTCGACTATCTGCCGAGGTAGTTCGACTATCTTCTTTGATAGTTCGACTATCTGGATCGTTCGACTATCTGTCCGATAGGTCGACGATCTCCGTGCGTCGGTCGACGATCTCCGAGGGTCGTTCGACGTTTTGCTATATGTTTTAAATAGTTTTGTCGTCTTCTGTGATGTGACTAATTTCATAATTATTTTTGGCACATTTTATAAAAGATTATCTGAATAAATTGTGATATTACTTCCATGCAATATCTATTCTATTCTTTATGCATGAGCTAATCTTTTCTGATAAAGTTGTTTGTCTTATAGCTGAGATCTGATTTCTGCCAGGCTGTCCTTTATAGCCGTTAGACTCAAAAAGTCTTCCTTGGCTGTAAAGAGTCTTTTCTGATATGACTTTCTCTTATATTATTTCATCAGAGTAATTTACAGCTTCTTAGAAAGCTTTATCCTTTTATAGGATATCTGCCTGCAGTATTTTTGTTTTGCTTTATGCTTTTTACAGCCCAGCTTGCAGAGTTCAGAAAAAGACAAGATTCAAACTCAGTTAAGAGCCGTTGCTGCTGCTGCTGCTATATAATGACTTCTTTGAAGAAGAAATCAACTAGTCCATATAGCAAAAATCAAGTTCTCAGATAAAATTCATTCAGCAAGCTTACAGCAAGATCAAGTTTACTGCTCTCAGCAATCTTCACTCAACTGAGAAGTGTTAGCTCTTCTGCTCTTCTTCAACCTGAGTTCTCCTGTTTCCAGGAAGTTTTGACTCAGAGATCTTTTGAAGAAGAAGAAGAAGAAGATAGCTGCTAGAAGATTTTCATTTCTTATTTTATATCTTCTTGTAGTTCTTCCTTCAGTATTTACTGAAGTGTTTCTGCACTGAAGCAAGACTTCACCTGGACATTCTTTGAGCCAGGGGGAGCCTTGATTCTTTTAGAGCTTTCTAGCTCAGTGCAAGTTATTGTGCTTCTCTAATCTATTGTAAAATAGAGAAGACACCTTAACCTCCTTTCCCCCTCCTGTACAGGGTTATTACTCCCTTCAAAAGTATCCCTTGGTGGCAGGGCACCTGATCAAAAACCTGTGTGGGTTTTTAGACACCTGATCAAAAGTCTAAAGGGTTTCTTGATCTACCTGAAGCAGATCTTGTTGGTGGCAGGGCACCTGATCAAAAACCTGAGTGGATTCCTACCTTGTTGGTAGAAGAGTGGACGTACCCAAGTTGTTTGGGGAACCACTATAAATTCCTTGTGTCTTCTGGATTGCCTTGTTTAATTACTTGCATTGTGGCTGTGATCAGATATTAACTTGGTTTGCTAGTTGCTGTTTAAGTTTCCAAGCCTTAACTGTAATTACAGTTGGGTGCCTTTTTGTGCACAACACTTGTGTTAGGCTTTAAGGTTTAATCTCAAATATCTATAACTTTCATTCCGCATTTAACTCCAAGGGAGTTGAGTAGAAAGTCAACTTTGCTAGTGCAATTTTTGATTACTCTATTCACCCCCCCTCTAGAGTAGTATCTATCCCTTCTCTTTCAATTGGTATCAGAGGGAGTTTGACTGACTGTATAGGCTAACACCTAAGTCGCAAGATCCTGATAGATACCAAAGTTTATAGATATTCACTTTCACTATCATGGCCCAGTCCAAGGATTATTCTAGCACCAGACCTCCAGCATGCAACTTAGCTAAGTTTGGCATCTGGAAGGCAAGGATCAAACTATATATAAATTCTATTGATGAAAGTATTTTTTCTTCTATTTTGACAGGACCACCAAGAGCACCTGCTGCTGCTACTGCCTCATCATCTGATATGAGTGCAGTGCCTCCTCCAGACTACAATGATGAGTACAAAAAGGCAAAGATAGCAGATGCCAAGGCAATGAATATTCTGGCTCAGACAATGTCTGATGAAGTATTCCAGAAGGTTGCTGACTGCTCCTTAGCAAAAGCTATGTGGGATACACTGAACCAGATTGTAGCTGGTTCAGCTGATGAAAGGAAGGACAGGAGGTCCAACCTTATCTCACAATATGAGAATTTCAAGAAAACTGATGTTGAATCAGTGGAAGCTATGTACACAAGGCTCAGCTCAATCATCAATGAGATGAGGACCCTTGACAAGGATATCTCATTGACAGAGGTCAATGATAAGATTCTTATGTGCTTCCCCAGCATATGGGATCTGAGGATCTGGCCCATCAAGGAAGCTAGAAGCACAACAGAAATCTTAACAGAAGCCCTTCTCGGCAAGCTCAAGTCTTTTGAGCAAGTGCCGAAGTCCAGGGAAGCAGAAGCTGAAGCAAAGACCCCAACTCCTACAAGAAAAGAGCAAACTCTTGCTCTTAAAGCTGCTGACACTTCTGAAGGCAGCCAGTCCAATGAGGAACTGATGGCATTATTTGCCAAAAGGTTTCTCAAGATGGGAAGGAAGGAATTCAGAAAGAAATCTTCAAAGTATGAAGATAAACCAAGATATGATCGTACCCCCTCTAAAGAAATAATCTGTTATGGTTGCAGGAAGCCTGGACATATTCTTCCCGATTTTCTAGAGGAAAAGAACAAAGATAAAAGGAAAGACAAGGATCAGCACAGGAAGCACTCCAAGCCATCCTCCTACAAGAACAAAAAGAAGGAGAGGGGCTTTGTTGCTGAAACCTGGAGCGATTCTGATGAGGAATCCTCTTCCTCAAGCTCCAGTGAGGATGAAGAAGAAAAGAAGGCAAAGGAAGTTTGCCTGATGGCAATTGATGCCTGCAGCAATCACTCAGCTGCAGAGATTTCAGATTCAGATGAAGAAATGCCAACAGAAGATGAGGTACTATCTTCTTATGATTTCACTTCTGCAGAATTTAGATTAGAATTTAAATCTTTATGTTTAGATTTAATTAGTTCTGAAAAAGAGATTAAAGAACTTAGACATAGGCTAGCTGAATCAGAAATCATATCTATTGAAAACATTAAGTTAAAGGAAGATCTCACTAATTCTAGTGAAGAAATTAAATTTCTTAAGAATGAGCTAGCTAAGTCCAAAAGATTAGAAGAGTCTCTGAATGGTAGAAGCCTTAAGTTGCTTGAAATAACCAGCATGTCTAACACTAGGTCAGGCAATAACAAATTAGGCTTAGGAGCATCTTCTAGTGAGCCCCCAATCATTCTTAAAAATCAACTTTCAACTCCAGTGAATTTTATTTCATCTAGTGGAATAAAAAACACTAAGCAAGTCAATCAAGTAAATAGAGCTTTAAATAAAGCTAAAAGAGAGAAAAGAAAACAGAAATTTAAGGAATTACAAAAAACGTCGAACGCTGCTCGACGATCGCAGGCTCAGTGGTCGAACGAAGCTCGACGATCTGAGCATCTATCGTCGAACGTCGATCGACGATCGCAAGCTCAGTGGTCGAATGGAGATCGACGATCTGAGCAGCCATCGTCGAACGCTGGTCGACGTTTCCAATATGAATTTCAAAATTACACCCAGAACTTTAGAAACCTGAATATGAATAGAAACCCTAGGTTCATTGACCCATCATCTGCATGGAGAATCCCACCTAGGAGATCTTACCCATTAGGTTATCACCCTCAGCCTGCTTATTCATTTATTTCCAGTTTTTCTTATGTGAAAAACAAGGGACCCAAGGTTACCTGGGTCCACAATGTTTAAATTGATTTATTTGCAGGTGAAGACCTATCCTATCACTCAAAATAAGTGGTATTTGGATAGTGGTTGCTCCAAGCACATGACAGGAAATAAAGAACATCTGTCAAAGTTCAAGGCAAAGCTTGGCCCAAAGGTAATCTTTGGAGATTCAAGCTGTGGTCAAACTGAAGGCTATGGCAGGATGACAATTGGAGCTCTTACATTCAAGAGAGTTGCTTATGTGACTGGACTGAAGCATAATTTAATTTCAGTAAGTCAGTTATGTGATGCTGGATACCAGGTATCATTCTCTAACTCCCTTTGTAATATTACTTTAAATAATACTGTTGTATTAGTAGGCATTAGACAAGGTAACATTTATTTAGTAGATTTTAATTCAACTGATTCTGAAATCTGCCTGTTTAATGAAGTAACTAATAATAATACCCTGTGGCATAAAAGGCTTAGCCTTGTTAACCTCAAGAATATATCTAGGCTATCTAAACACAACCTTGTTAGAGGTTTACCTTCTTGCCCCTACAAGAAGGAGAGCCTATGCAACGCTTGTCAACTAGGCAAGCAAACCAAGAACTCTTTTAAATCAGTAAATAAAAGTGATTCTCCTAGAATCCTGTATTTATTACATTTGGACCTATTTGGCACAATAAATGTACAGAGTTTAGGAGGGAAGTATTACACCCTAGTCATTGTAGATGACTTCTCCAGGTTCACTTGGGTGTTCTTTTTGAGAACTAAGGATGATAACTTCAAAGCCCTTACAGACTTTCTATTATGTGTGCAGACTGAGTACTCTACTCATGTGGCCTTGATCAGAAGTGATCATGGTACTGAGTTTGACTCTCTTCTCATGCAAGAATTCTGTGAGAGAGAAGGTATCAAACATAGCTTCTCAGCTCCTAGAACTCCCCAACAAAATGGGGTAGTTGAAAGGAAGAACAGAACACTAATTGAAGCTGCTGGCATCTTGTTGGCAGATGCTAATATGCCTCTTTCCTATTGGGCAGAAGCTGTTAGTACAGCCAACTATGTCTTGAATAGAAGTCTGATATACAAACTTAAGTGTAAAACTCCTTATGAGTTACTTAAAGGAAAGAAACCTAAAATAAATTATTTTAGAGTTTTTGGCTGTGTTGTTTATATTCATAATAACAATAAAGAATATCTTAGAAAGTTTGAAGCAAAGGCTTCAATGGGAATTTTTCTTGGATATTCCCAAGTAAGCAAAGCTTATAGGGTTTTTAATAAATCATCTTCTAAAATTGAAGAGTCTGTTCATGTATCCTTTGATGAATCCCAAATGTTTTACAAGGAGAAGGAAACTTCCCCTTCCTCAAGTTCATTACAGGTACAAGAATCTACCAAAGATGTCACTCAAGAAATCCTCCATCTTTCAACTCTTCATATCACTGAATCAGACAGTGATGAAGACATTGCAGAAGTTATTGTTGTTCCACCAATAGTAGATCAAATTCCTCCTGAGGAATTAATCCCAACTATTGCTGAAGATCACATCCCACCTGCTGATGTTGTCACACTTAGAGATCACCCTACATCTCAAGTGATAGGATACATATCAGCTGGTGTTCAAACAAGACATCAGTTAAGACAGGATGTGATGCATGCTTGTTTCCTCTCACAGATTGAGCCCCTCACCATTAAAGATGCTGAGCTAGATCCCCACTGGATCATTGCTATGCAAGAGGAACTCAATCAGTTTGAGAAATGTAAAGTTTGGACTTTGGTTCCAAGACCTAAAGGCCAACTGATCATAGGCACCAAGTGGGTGTATAGAAACAAGTTGGATGCAAATGGAATCATTGTAAGGAATAAAGCTAGGCTTGTAGCTCAGGGCTACAGACAGGAGGAAGGTATAGATTATGACCAAACCTTTGCTCCTGTTGCAAGGCTAGAGGCAATAAGGATCTTCTTGGCCTATGCAGCCTATATGAAGTTTAAGGTTTTTCAGATGGATGTCAAAAGTGCTTTTCTTAATGGTGAGCTAAAGGAAGAGGTGTTTGTTGAACAGCCACCAGGTTTTGTTTCTTCAACTCAGCCCTCACATGTATTCAAGTTGCAGAAAGCTCTTTATGGACTAAAACAAGCACCAAGAGCCTGGTATGAGACTCTAGCTAGTTTCCTATTAGAGCACAAATTTGTTAGGGGAGTAGTTGATAGAACCCTCTTCGTCAAGCACCACAAGGACACAATCCTGTTAGTTCAAGTGTATGTGGATGACATTATTTTTGGTTCCACTGATCCCAAACTATGCAAAAAGTTTTCCAACTTGATGCATTCTAAGTTTGAGATGAGTAGTATAGGTGAGCTGTCTTACTTTCTTGGTCTCCAAGTAAAGCAAGATGCTGATGGCATCTTCATTTCCCAATCCAAATATACCAAGGAATTGGTAAAGAAGTTTGGGATGGCAGATGCTTCAGCAATGCATACACCTATGGCTACTAATATAGTTATTGATTCTGATGATCAGGGAAAGCCCGTTGATCAAAAGAACTATAGAGCGATTGTTGGTTCCTTATTGTATTTAACTGCAAGTAGGCCTGACATAATGTTTGCTACATTCCTTTGTGCTAGATTCCAGGTCAACCCCAAGGAATCTCATCTGATTCTTCTCAAGTGAATCTTGAGATACCTGAAGGGATGTCCAAATCTAGGACTTTGGTACTCAGCTGAGTCAGAATTTGAATTAATTGGATACTCTGATTCTGATTATGCTGGTTATCGAGTTGACAGGAAAAGTACCTCAGGAACTTGTCAGTTCCTGGGAGAGAGATTGGTCTCTTGGTTCTGTAAGAAGCAGGCCTCTGTCTCAACTTAAACTGCAGAAGCTGAATATATAGCAGCTGCTAGTTGTTGTTCACAGATCCTGTGGATACAAAATCAACTTTTGGATTATGGGTACTCACACAAGAACACTAAAATCATGTGTGACAGTACAAGTGCTATCTCCATTGCACAAAATCCAGTGCACCACTCTAGAACGAAGCACATTGAGATTAGGCACCATTTCCTGAGAGATTGTGTGGAAAAGAACAAGATCAGCCTTGAGTTCATATCCACAGACCTTCAGAGAGGTGATATATTCACCAATCCCTTAGATGAACAGAAGCATCTGTTCTTTTTAGTTCAACTAGGCATGATTAATGGAAGAGACTAAGTGTGACGTCTGTCTTGTTGAAATCTGTTCGAAGATAGTCGAACGACGTTCGACGATAGTCGAGCGGATCAAGCCTATCATCGACTTATGGTTGAAGATAGCTTATCTGCTTGAAGATCGTCGACCGGCATTCGAAGATAGTCGAACAGGTCGAGCTTATCGTCGATCTATGGTTGACGACAGCTTGCTGTTTGTGAAGACAGAAATAGTCGAACGATTGATCGACTACTCTGCTTCAGGACCGATCGTCGAACGACCGTTCGACTATCGTCTCCAGTATCTTTTAAGTAGATCGACGATCGCTGTTTTAATATAAAGCCGATAGTCGACCTAGGTTAAAAGATAGTTGCTCTTATCGTCGACGGAAAGCGTCTTTTCGCATTCCGTCTTCCCGCTTGCTCTTTGTCTCGCATTTGTCTTGCGCTCCGTCCTCGCCGTCTCTCCCTCGTCTTCTACAGCTTTTTCGATGGCGATTGCTCCAGCGCTTCTTGCAGTGGTGAAGTTTGATGCCAGTTTCAGCGTGGATTTCGACGCCTTCAGCTGCTGTGAACCAGGGATAGTGGAGATTCTGAATCTGTGCAGAGATCAAGGTCTAGAGAAACTCATGTCTTACAGAATAAAGATAAACACTCAAGAGATCAAAGAATGGGCTTTCTCTTCATCTTCTACTGATGATTCGATGACTGGAACAATTAGCGGAGAAGAGGTAATATTGACTCCCGCTATTCTGACTGAAATTTTTGGATTAATTAATGGTGAAGAAGATTATGAGCAAGATGCTCCTGAGTTCGGAAGAATGTTAACTGAGCTGGGACATGCCAAAGGCATTCCCTCCAAGCTGCTCAAGGTGAATTTCCCGTTCAAGATCAAGTTTCTTGCGGAAATTGTTGGAAAAGTGCTACTGGGAAAGCACTCAGCCCACGATAATATTACCAGGCAACAATTTGCACTAATGTGTGCAATTGTTAATAAGAAGCAGATCAATTGGGCTGGCATTATGTTTGATTTAATAAGGAAAAAGAATGGAAAGAAAGAAGTTACCCTAGGACGGGTAGTTGGAATTTTGCTGAAGGAGAAATACCCTCACCTGCTTGTATCAGCCGCCACCTCCATCAACGCAAGCAAGAAGATGGATCCATCGCTCTTCGCCAAATGAAAAAGGACCTTCCTGAAGCCCGCTCCTACAGGGGTTGCTCCAGTTACTTCTGAGAGCACTAGGACTGTCGCAGTCACTCCCCCCCTTCTAGCAGCTGGCTCAGCAAATTTATCTCTTCCATCTTCTTCTTCAGCTTTGCCGTCTACTTCAGTTGAAGTTCCTTCAACTTCAATTGAAGTACGACATTCTGCTTCTCCTCCAGCTTCTCCTCTACCTCCTCATCTTGCTGGGATATCTCAACCCAGTTTTGATTTGTTGGTGTCTGAGATTCCCACTCCTCCTCAGTCACCAATTCCCTCTTCTGATCATCTTGATCACCCTGCATCCACCCATGTATCTCCACATCATTCTCCAGCTCCATCTCCAGTTGCATCTCCAGCTCACTCTCCAGCTCATCTTGCATATACCATCTCTGCTGCTCTTCCACCCTCTGAAATTCCTCCATCATCTTCATCATCTTCTTTTGAAATTACTCCTGCATTTATATCAAGCATTGTGGAGTTAATTACCCCATCAATCAAAATTATGATTGATGAGGCAATTGCTCCCCTTGCTTCTTCTATATCATCTCTAACTGCTGCTATTCTGAAACTCTCCAAGTTTGCTAAGCCCTCTTCTTCTAGGGGCCTGGTTTCAGTCTCTACTGAAATCAGGTAGGGGGAGATACTTGATGAAGACGTCTCTGAGCAGCCCTTGGCCTCTCCTCCAGCAGTTCATCTTGCAGTAGCAGAGAAAGCAACAGAAGATTCAGCTCCTCCTCCTCCTCTATCTGAACAGGAAATTTCTGATGCAGTATTGAAATCTGAGTTCATTGTTAAAGCCTGTTTAGAAGAGAGTTCTACTCCCTTGGTTGCCCTATACCTAGAAGGAATCATCACCTCCTTTCTAGATGAATTGTGGGAGTTAGGACATGCTGTGGTCGATTCTGAAGGTATTCCCTTTTCTTACTTTTTAGACTTGTTAACTGATATGCTAGTTTGGGAATATCTGGAAGGCATGATTAGATGTCATTTAGAATAATTTTATTCATAAAACTACAGATAAATTGGAAGAAATTCTAGAAGTTCAAGAGTCTGTTATCCAAACTGCTCTAGAAGTTCAACCAGAACCAGATGCTCAAATTTCTGAAGTTGCTCAGCCTGAAGTTCAAGCAGAACTGGTCACTTTGACAGTTCCTGAGATTCAAGAATCAGCTGCAGATGCCCAGATTGAAAAATCTACTGTATGGGATGATTCCCCAGGCTTGGACTTAGATGCTCTATTGGCACAGGATGCCATAGAAGAAGAACGAGAAAGAGCTGCTTTAAAGGAAAAAGAAAGAGCTTTAAAAGAGGCTATTGACCAATATGATATGCCTATCTCTTCTAATTCTGAAGATGAGATCGACTCTGATGAGTTTGCTGAGACTAAAAGGAAAAGAATTGCTAAGAAGAAAAGAAAAGCTGTTGCTCCTCCTCCTGCTAATCCAGACAATGATACACCATATTATATACTGAAAGGGATTGATCCAAAGTCAAAAGACTTCCAGCATTGGATGTTGTTCTCTAAGAACCAGCAAAATCAAAGGAAAAAGTCTAAGAGGTATGACTCTCCTGTTCCTAGATGGAATCCTCGAGGTCCTCCTCCTCCACCTCCCGGTGTAGGAGCCTCAGGAAATTTATCTTCTAAATCTGCCTCTCAATCTGAAAGATCAAATCCATCTCAATCTGCTCAAAGGAGAAGTTCGCAAGGATTTCAAGGTAAAAGCCAAACTGGCTATCAAAGACCTGATACTGTTAAAAAACAAGTTAAAGAGGTAGTATATCAAAGACCAACCTTTTCCCCTCCTCCTTTTCCAAAGAAAAAAGTTTCATCTCCAAAGCCAGTTCATACTGAGAAAGATGTTCCAAAAGGTAAGCAATTTATTTTCAACTGAAAATTCTAGCAAGAACTTTGCTAAGTCTGCTCTCTCTTGTTATCTAGTTAATCAGGATAAAGAACCAGTTGACACTTCTTCTGAGATTGTTTATGAAAGCCCAAAGCTTGATCCTAACTTTAGGATGGCTCGTTTTCTTGAACTGGTTGGAGCAGCACAAATAAGGAAAGAAAAAGCTGAAGGAAAGGGCACTGCAGGATTAACCACAATGTCTAAATTCAGAAAGAAGGAGCTCGAAAAATTCCAGGTCAGACCTTAGATGTTTGATCCTTTAAAATATATGGAAAAGCATCCTGAGGCAGTGGTCCCAAGGACAACAGAACTGAAAATTATTGGAGAACAAGACTTGAAGCTATCGAAAAAAGAAGCTCTAGATCCTACCAGCAAAATTACTTTTGTTTCTAGCTCTTCTAATCCTGAATCTAACTCTGAAGCACCTTAATTATTCATTGATTGACAGTTAATTTTTATCTGGTTGATTGATGATATCTGCTTAGTTATTTCTATTTTATGCATTTCATTTACTTTCAGTAATTAGTTTTGTATGTTTTAATTGTTGAGAGACTTAACTCAAATAGGGGGAGATTGTTGGAACCCTAGGTTTTGATTTGAGTTCAGTCCTCTCTTTCTGTCTCTTGACCCAAGATTTATCTATGGTCAAAGGTTAGTTGATAGGTTAGATTCTCTAGTTGTGTAGAATTGCTTTTCCAGATGAATATTTGGTTAAGTAGTTTTTCGTTCGACTATAGTCGAACGTCGCTCGACTATCGTCTATCGGCTGATCGACGATCGTCTATTAGTTGGTCGATGTTCTGTCTGCGTTGATAGCTCGACTATCTGTTGATAGGTCGACTATCTGTTTGCTTTGATAGTTCGACTATCTGTCCTGATAGTTCAACTATCTGATAGCTCGACTATCTGTTGATAGGTCGACTATCTGTTTGCTTTGGTAGTTCGACTATCTGTCCTGATAGTTCAACTATCTGATAGCTCGACTATCTGTTGATAGGTCAACTATCTGTCCGCTTTGATAGTTCGACTATCTGTTGATAGGTAGACTATCTGTGTTGCTTTGATAGTTCGACTATCTCCTTGGATAGTTCAACTATCTGATAGTTCGACTATCTGTTGATAGGTCGACTATCTGTTTTGTTTTGATAGGTCGACTATCTGTTGATAGTTCGACTATCTGTTTTCTGTGATAGGTCGACTATCTGCTTGATAGGTCGACTATCTGTTTCGTTTGGTAGTTCGACTATCTGTCCGGATAGATCGACTATCTGATAGCTCTACTATCTGTTCTGATAGGTCGACTATCTGCCGAGGTAGTTCGACTATCTTCTTTGATAGTTCGACTATCTGGATCGTTCGACTATCTGTCCGATAGGTCGACGATCTCCGTGCGTCGGTCGACGATCTCCGAGGGTCGTTTGACGTTTTGCTGTATGTTTTAAATAGTTTTGTCGTCTTCTGTGATGTGACTAATTTCATAATTATTTTTGGCACATTTTATAAAAGATTATCTAAATAAATTGTGATATTACTTCCATGCAATATCTATTCTATTCTTTATGCATGAGCTAATCTTTTCTGATAAAGTTGTTTGTCTTATAGCTGAGATCTGATTTCTGCCAGGCTGTCCTTTATAGCCGTTAGACTCAAAAAGTCTTCCTTGGCTGTAAAGAGTCTTTTCTGATATGACTTTCTCTTATATTATTTCATCAGAGTAATTTGCAGCTTCTTAGAAAGCTTTATCCTTTTATAGGATATCTGCCTGCAGTATTTTTGTTTTGCTTTATGCTTTTTGCAGCCCAGCTTGCAGAGTTCAGAAAAAGACAAGATTCAAACTCAGTTAAGAGTCGTTGCTGCTGCTGCTATATAAAGACTTCTTTGAAGAAGAAATCAACTAGTCCATATAGCAAAAATCAAGTTCTCAGATAAAATTCATTCAGCAAGCTTACAGCAAGATCAAGTTTACTGCTCTCAGCAATCTTCACTCAACTGAGAAGTGTTAGCTCTTCTACTCTTCTTCAACCTGAGTTCTCCTGTTTCCAGGAAGTTTTGACTCAGAGATCTTTTGAAGAAGAAGAAGAAGAAGATAGCTGCTAGAAGATTTTCATTTCTTATTTTATATCTTCTTGTAGTTCTTCCTTCAGTATTTACTGAAGTGTTTCGGCACTGAAGCAAGACTTCACCTGGACGTTCTTTGAGCCAGGGGGAGCCTTGATTCTTTTAGAGCTTTCTAGCTCAGTGCAAGTTATTGTGCTTCTCTAATCTATTGTAAAATAGAGAAGACACCTTAACCTCCTTTCCCTCTCCTGTACAGGGTTATTACTCCCTTCAAAAGTATCCCTTGGTGGCAGGGCACCTGATCAAAACTTGTGTTGGTTTTTAGACACCTGATCAAAAGTCTAAAGGGTTTCTTGATCTACCTGAAGCAGATCTTGTTGGTGGCAGGGCACCTGATCAAAAACCTGAGTGGATTCCTACCTTGTTGGTAGAAGAGTGGACGTACCCAAGTTGTTTGGGGAACCACTATAAATTCCTTGTGTCGTCTGGATTGCCTTGTTTAATTACTTGCATTGTGGCTGTGATTAGATATTAACTAGGTTTGCTAGTTGCTGTTTAGGTTTCCAAGCCTTAACTGTAATTACAGTTGGCTGCCTTTTTGTGCACAACACTTGTGTTAGGCTTTAAGGTTTAATCTCAAATATCTATAACTTTCATTCCGCATTTAACTCCAAGGGAGTTGAGTAGAAAGTCAACTTTGCTAGTGCAATTTTTGATTACTCTATTCACCCCCCTATAGAGTAGTATCTATCCCTTCTCTTTCAGATGTGCGGGGTCTATTTCCGTTATCCATACACAATGCCGAGAGGCCATGCGTATGGACCGATCACCCTTGGGTAAAGAGAGCTCCGCGCTAACGCTCGAGAGAGGAGGCGCGTGACTCTACCGGATTGGGTTCCCCACCCAATAACAGGGTTCTTAGCATAATGCGGGCGTTAAGAGGAATCCTTCGCCGGTCTAGCGATCGGTCGAATCGTCTTAGCATTCAGGTGAGCGATATTACCTAGAGATAGGAGTGCTCATTTTTGTGGAACCTCCACGGCCAAGTCTCCGCCTTAATTAATTTGAAATTTAGGATCTCTTTTTATTAAAAGTTATTTTAGTTCAAATTCCCTTTTTTAATATCGTCGCACCGAGTTCTTCATCGGCCTTCTGCACTTTTATTTCCTGTTTTATTATTATGCACTTATATAATTTTTATGCCATCTTTTCTTTTTATAACAAACTAAAATATTATCGGTAGAATAATAGGCTTTCAGGGAAAGAGTAGAAATAGCTAAGCCGGCCCCGAGAACAATACGACCCCGATATTCCACACCGAAATATCCTGTACTACACGCGATAGGTGCACTTGCCTACCTCTCGTTAAAACTCAGTTTCTAATAAAATAAAACGCTCTCCTTTTTTATAAATAAAAACCTTCATTTCATAAATAAAAAAGAAACTTGCTCGTTTTGACCATCAAGTTTTTGGCGCCATTGCCGGGGAAAATTTCGTCTTACTATTTTGAATTCCTGAAACCTATTAATTTTACCTTTTATTTCTATAAAAAATTTTTTTGGCAAACAAAAAAAAATCATATTAATAATAATAAAAACTTTAAAAATAAAAAAACAAAAAAAAACTTTAAAATCAAAAAAATCTAAAACATAAAAAAAACTAAAAACTTAAAAACTTAAAAAACTAAAACAATAAAAAACTTAAAAATAATAAAAAAAATGATGAAAAAATCTTATTATTATTTTTTTCATCCAAAAAATTCAAAAAAATATATATCTTTCATTTTTTTTATTTATGCTTTTATGATATGTTCATTTTATTTTCTTATCTTTTATTTTCAAAAAAAAAAAAATTATTAGAAAAAAAAAACTTACTTAAAAAATTTAAAAAAACAAAAAACTTAAAAACTTAAAAAAAAAACAAAAATTTAACAAACCTAAAAAAAAAAATGATGAAATTCTATTTTTTATTTTATTTTGCCTTTAACTTATTTTCATTTTATTTTTAATTTTCAAAAAAAAACATAAACTTAAAAATAAAAAAAAATTCAAAAAACAAAAAAGTATATATATAACAAAAAAATTTTAATTATATATTTATTTTGTCATTTAGGCGCGCTTCACTATTATGAGCGCTAGGGGATCGCACATCTGTCTCACTCACTTACCCCCTATCACCCCCACATTTTTTCGCTGAATTTATCTTTTTCGCTTTTTATATTATATTTTTGTTATTTCTATTAAACTTTTGCAGGTCTTAATTTAACGGGCTTCCCCGAACGCGGTTTATGGAAGATTTCTAAACCCCTGTTTTTAATTTTTTGTACATAACTGCTTAGTCTTTTTCATATATATATCTCGTTCCTCATACTTAGTGCAATATTGGGGACAATGTGGCGAAAGGATGCCGCCGAAAAGAATGGAACGCTGCTTCGCTCTGCTGGATGCGTCGGATCCCATCATATAAGAAGCTCGCACTTGACCCGATCATTCAATGGAAAGAAATGGGGCTCTTTCTATTGCCATTTTCTTCTTGTCCGAAAGTAAGTGCCTCAGCTGAGTCAATAGCAGCCTAAGAGCCTGACCCGGTGGAGACCCAAGCAGCAAGAACAAGAGGGCATTTTCGAAATCTTCCTGCGGCTAAGCTATTGGCGAAGTCTCAAACTATGATCTTTGACTATTCGTATACAGAAGAAGAAGAAGAAGAGTGATTGGATCATCCCCCGGTGAAGGTCCGGCCATACCGCTATCCATTTAGTCAGAAGAGAAGCAAGAGATTGACATTGATCAATTGATCTCCGCGTCCTGCCAGTTCGCTAAGTAGACTCACTCTACCGAGGGGCAACAAAGGCTTCCACTATTCCTGCCAAAATAAGGGACTTAAGTATGAGGGTGTTTCCTATTTTCTGCACCAAATCAAAAATTCCCAAAAAATTTGCAAAAATTAAAAACTTCAAAAAATATTTTCATGCTTTAATAATAATAATAAAAAAAATTTCAAAAAAATGAATCATCGCTCCGCGATGTTTGACTCATCGAACCAACCACAAATAAGAGTCTGTTCGCGGGCGATCCTTTTTACTTTGTAAATATTTTGTAAATATTCTCGTCTCTTTCCCCTTCTCTTTCCTATCTTGTAAAATTTCTCTCACTCCTCTTGTAAATATTTCTGTAAATCAAAAATTCCAAAAAATTTGTATAACTCAAAAAACATAAAAAAAATTTGTATAACCTTTAAAAAAATCGCAAAAAATGAAAATAACCCCAAAATATGAAAAAAAATTAGAAAAACTCATAAAAAAAATTTATTTTGAGTTAAAAAATTCAGATACCTCATTTCTTAACCTCTTTGCTCTCCAAAATAATCGTTTTGAGTTTATTTATAAGTGAATTTTAATTAATTTTTTATTTACTATTCGTTTATTAATTGTAGCTCGATAGACTTAGATTTCTGGGGTTAAGATTTTAAAATTTTTTTTGTCTTTTTCTTATTATAGGGAACTTGTTTTTCTCATTTTCACTTCTGATGTTTTTAATAAAAACATATTTTTATGTTAGAAAATAACATTTATGGATTTCATATTATTTCTACTTATGCTTTTAGAAACGTAGGAACGTTCAAATTAAAAAGGTTGCTCTCAAAATTTTTTATTAAACTCTAGCTTTTTTTAGAAACTAAACCATCCACCTTTTTTTCATGCCTTAATCAGTGTGATTCCCCACTCACCCTTAAAAGATCTTATGTCAATGGGGATAAGATATCGTCCCGTAAACATAGGCACCCTATAATTAAAAAATTATATGCTAGGGAGTAAGAGGATAAAATTCATTACTCCTACACATATGCATTGGGTTTATTTATATTTATGAAGAAAAAATAAAAAAAATTTATATTAGGAAAATAAGATTTCATTTTCCTAATAATCCAAAAAGAAAAAATGTGGAGGTTCGAGAAAAAATTACCTCGCCTCAAAAATCAAAGCCCTCTTCATAACCGCCAATCCACTTAGCCAAATTTTCATGATTCTAGAAATAATTTAAATTTTTTTGAGAGCATAATTTTTAAATTGAATTATTTCCTATTCATTTCTTTTCAGCTAAAGTTTTTTCTATAATTCCAAATCCATTTTTGTTAAACTAATAAAAATAATTTTCGCTTTCCTTTTTTCCATTTAGAAGTATTTTTTGAAACAGTTCCTCTATTTATAACACTTTCATAAGTTAAGATTTAATTCTAAAACCCCGAAAATTCATTTCGATCTTTCTTACAATTAACTTAAGCATTAGTTAAATTTAGGATTCTTTTTTATTCCTTATAGGTTCATATCCAACTTTTGCTCTGGAATAGCAAAACTTAAGTATGAGGGTATTTGATGAGTTGTAAATATACCTATATTTTCGTATTTTATTTAAGTTATTTTTGTTTATTTTTGCCCTTTTTGTTTGTTTAAATTAATAAAATACTTCTTTTTTGTAATTTTTATTTCTAACTTAACCTTTTTTATTTTTTGAATTTTTTGCAGAAAAAATTATTTTTCTTACCTGTCACGCCCGTGACCTTACCCGACACGGGCGTGTCAGGCACTCAACGCCTTCAGCCAGTCGACACTCAATGATTTCACTGTTCAAAACTCAACGCCGTCCCGACACGCCCTAGTCACGCCCATGTCCAAGACCAGTCACGCTCGTGTTCGATGTCGACATTAAACGCTTTGTCAACTGTCAACGCTGTTGACATCGAGCTGCCAACTGTCCAAGTCATGCCCCCAGTCACGCCCGTGACTGACGCATGTCACGCCCGTGACTTGGGGCATGACCGACACGTTTTCAGGCAAAGTCAACTTTCCAGTCAAATCACCCGATAAGCTCATGTACAGTAGTGACATGCCCCCCTGTCACGCCCTAGTCACGGGCGTGACCAACCCGAAAAATTTGTCTATAAATAAAAGCTTTAAGAGAGTTTTTTCTGTCCACTTTTTTGACCACTTTGCTTAGGGGAGGTGCAGCCCAAATGGATCCAAATGCTATGTAAGGGAATTTTATCCCCCTCTCTCTTAGTTTGTATTAGATTTTCTGCTTTAACTTTGTTATAATCGTTCTTAATTTTAATAAAATAGCTTATTTTCTCTCTTGCTTAGTATGAAATGTCCATTTGAATGCGTCTACCTTAAGCGATTTTTCGTTCTCCTTTTTTGTTCTTTTTATGTTTTCTTCATTTATAGCTTTTATAACTAGTCTAGTTTAGGATTTTATCGGCATTTCTAGCCGTTATGCCGCCACTTTTATTTTAATAATTCGCACTTGTTTAGGTTTAGCTTTTCTTTTTTTTCCTTATTTTCATTTTTAAGGGTTTATAAAAACACCTAAAAAAGTGTTATTTTACATTTTCTTTAACTTAGGCTCTTTATGATTGTAAACCTTTTCGTCTTTTTTAGTTTTATTTTCACTTTTTAGGAGTTTTTATGAAAATACAAGAATGAAAATATGCTCGTTTTAATTTTTTTCCAACTTAGCTTTTCATTTTATTTTCAAAAACTTTTCGCTCTTTTAATTTTTATTTCGTCTTTTTACGCATTTCTACCGCATTCTAGCGGTAGAAATGTCGTCGTTTTAATTTAACGAGTACTTTTCGCTCGGTTTATTTTTATTTTCACTTTTTATGCATTTCTACCGCATTCTAGCTGTAGAAATGCAGTTGTCTTAATTTTTCAGCAACTTTGTTTTTCTTATTTTTGCAAGTGTGCGTGCGTGTATGAGTTAGATTTTATAGCTTTATTTCATTTCTGTAGAGTGCGTGTGTGTGTGCGCATCTATTTCCGCCTATTCGTTAAGAGTTAAATATCACTCTGCTTTCATTTCCCGCTCACTCGTTTGAGTGAGACTTGTCTTTTATTACTTTCATTTTCTCCTACTCACTTGAGTAGGAAAACTTTGTGTGCGTGTGTGTGTTTTCATTTCTATAGAGTGCGTGTGTAAGACCCCCCTTTTTTTTCTTTTTCAACCACCGGGGTCTTAGGCCCAGAATCGCCGCTTTGCGGTGACACCTTCACGTCCTGAAGGGTCATCACCACAAGGCGCCGATCCTGCCGGCCAATTCGATCACAGAAAGGCAGCACAATAATAGAAGTAAGAGCAATGCAGTCCACAATAATAAATCACATATATAGAAATAAATCTCCACGAAGGGAGTGTCCACAGAAAACATCAGAGTACTATAAATGCGGGCTTCTGCCCGGTACAAAATGTCCTCACTACAAGTCTCTCATGCGGAAGCAAAAACAGGAACTACTCAGGGTCGAGACTCACGGTCCCGGCTGTATGAACTCCGGAGCTAGACTGCCCCATCTCCAGGCGCACCGATCTCTGGGGCTGCTCCTCCATGCTGGGCTCCACGATCCCCTAAATGATGCGGTTTGAAAACCGTTAGTCATAAAGACTAAGTCCTATCATCCCCTACCCCTTCCCCCATGGCTCCTAGGTACCGAGCGGAGAGGAAGAAAGGGAAGGACACGAAGGTAGAGATTAATCAAGAAACAGATGACAGCGGAACTAATCTAGCAATTCTATAATAGTATGACAGAAACAGAAAGTAAGAAAAGTAACCTTAACTTATGTGCGAAAACGCATAAGCCAAGGGATCTTCTGCAAGGCTCCCATCGTATAGAGTGTCCCATACAACCTATACGTTGGGGTGTCGGTTATCAAACAACAGCATATGTTTATATATTGAAATTAACCATTGATTTATAAACTTGCCCACACAAGCTTATAGACCAAGGGGTCGTTTTGCAGGTCCTAAAGTATAAGCGTCCCATACCACTTATACTTTAGGTGTCAGGGTTAAATGAATCGATTATGCTATGACATGTAAGTGGGTATGACGAAACATGCAAGTGCAACTCACACACCCGACTCTGTGCACACAGACCTTTAGTTCCCCCTTTTGGAGCCGTTACCTCCCAGGATACCTCCGTAGTGGCGGACGGAAGCGGTGGGTTGGGCCTCGCCCACCTCAAAACCAGTAAAAGCACCACTGGTCTGACCTATCGTACGCCTCAACGCTTGGTGCACTAAGCGGATGCCTGCGTACTCTTGCCGGCTGGCGCACCGGACTTCTGTTGGCGAAGTGCTAATCACCCCGCCGAGTCAACGATATCGGTGTCGGTGCAATCGAACTCCCCGATATCGAAAAACCCACCACCTTAACTTTTCCTATTTTATGCACATGCAAGTTTAATCGTAAACACACAAAAACCGAGCCAAAGCTCCCCGGACCAAAATGTCCGTCTCCAAACCAACCGAGCCGAAGCTTCCCGGACCAAAACGTCCGTCTCCAAACCAACCGAGCCGAAGCTCCCCGGACCAAAACGTCCGTCTCCAACCAACCGAGCCGAAACTCTCATCAAGCTTCTTGTGCCAACAGTGTTTGTGAAAAGTGCAGCCCTAGTTACTAAGTTACTCTTGTCAGTTTGTTATTACAGTTTACGTTAGCCCAGGGCTGCCCCCGGTATTCCCCGTGAAGGGCTCTCAAGGGGCACTAGGAACCAAGACGGCGGCATTATGGCCCGAAGTTCCCTTTTGCAAGGCACTTATTGTTATTGGTTGATCTCCCATAACCCGATTCCCTTCTCATATTACGATAGACTATCCTAGGGTGATTTTTAACCTTCCTCTCTTCGGGAAAAGGCGATCTTTCGCCGAAGCCCGAGCACCTCTTAACTCTAGCTATCACCACTTCTCACTACTCTTATACCTTCCTATTGTGATTTCCTCCACCATTGCCCACCCAGACATTATGATTAACTCCAATGCCTTCCTCAGATCATGTCCTATTGCATTTCACAAATTGCTATATGCAGACCGACCTAGACTACATGTCGAACCGGTATGCACTGATCCAATACTCATCCAAATGCCCTAAATTATTTACTGGAGACTTACCATGATATAAATGACCTAAATCCAGAAAATGGAAATTTTCATAATTTATTTGGCATTAAATTAAATTCCTCGAAAATCCCAAGGGCTACCGGTTTGAACATGAACTACCCTAAGTTCTCATGCATGATGTCCCGCAAACTTATGATAAATAGTAGGTTATCTCAATAGGTTAAATTCAAAGTATCATAATTTTTCTATCATCAAAAGGGCATTAAAACTATTTTAGAAATAATCTCTATCTTTTGTTATTTATGAATCAAGTACAGAAAATATTCTTCCAAAAATTACAAATAATTTTTGACATGTAGATAAAGGCCTAAAATTAGCACTGGCCAGTTTCATAATTTTTCAGTAATAAAATCATCCCTAAATAAATTTCCAAGCATAGAACCCCTTTTTAACTTTTGTGAAGGAAGTATTGGATGTACTCAACTAAAAATTATATAAAAATTCAGGGATAATCATTCTGGTCTAAAATCTATATTTCCAAAATTTCATGAGATTTCAATGAACAGAAATTCCTAAATAATTAAATCATCATCTAAGGCCATAACAAGCTTTACAAATGAAGTGCTAGCAATATTCAACATAAAATTCCAGAAAAATTGCTATAAGTTCTACCTGATCCAAAACTCACTCTACTCGAATTTCACAGTTTTTAAGTAAGGTTCAGTGACTGATTTTACCTATTTGATATTTTACCCTAAAACTAAGGTTAGGGTTTTAAGGTATCTTCTTGTCTCCAAATTCTCCAAGATTACATCCAGACGATTCTTATCAAGCTTTTGTCAACTCTACAGAGTTTCAAGGCAATACAAGAGCAATTGCCCCCATGTCCTTCACAACCCTCAAAACCCTTCACTTAGGGTTTGAGCTTGGATCCTAGGGTAAACCAACCCTAAACCTCACCATTTTTCTCCAAGCAGGTTATAACACCCTTCTAAGTCAGAGATCAGAAAATCAGCCTCTGTTGAGGTGATTTGACCTTTCCAAACTCTTAGTGCACTTTTTACTAAAAGGTGTCTCACTAATGCCTAGTTAAGGGTAGAAGATTTCCTACCCAAAACTCCTCCAAATTAGTTGGAATTTTGTACAGACCTAGGTTTTATAGCCAGGGACCACTCACCAAAATTTGGGAGGGTTTGGAGGTCATTTGACCACTTAAATAAATTCCTCTAAGTTTATTAAATTGAAACAAAAACTTTAGTCAAAGTATCCCCAAAATTTCCCATTTTTTATCTGCCTTTAGGTATTGTTAAGGCTAATCCCCTGCCCAAATTTCAGGTCATTTGGACAAGGGACGAAGAGTGGGCATCCGTTTTAATTTCTGCCCAACTCTAGGTACAGCCCCCACTAAAACGGGTGCTGCGGCTGAACCGCTTACCCAAACGAGTTGAACCAATTTTAGATTAATCTAGACTCGAAGGGCTACGACTTTCGTGTCTGGTCACTTTTCCTAAAATGGCCTCTAAGTGCCTCGTTTTGCAGCATTAAAATGTGCCCTTCCAAGTATAATTTCCTTACAAAATTATTTACATAAATTATACATTAAAAACAGTTTTTACTGTTCATCTTCTACAGAACCCGAAAACCAGACACAGAAAATCATATTTCCTGTAGCTCTTTCGCGCTCCATCACCGGTCGTCCGGTCACTTCCCTGGCCAGCCACCACCACCACCGCCTCCGTTGAGGCGATGGCTATCGGTTGGCGGTGGTTTGGCCGCCGGAGGTGGCGGTTTCCGGCGAACTCAAGAATACACTTTTCATGGTTTTCCATGAAAACGAGAGTTGTGTCCGGCTCCGTTGAGCGCGAACTTCCTTTCTAAGAATCCTAAGATCTACCCATGAAAGAGAAGAAGCAGAGGAGGACCTTGTTCGCGGTTTGGAGGCGAGAAGAACGACGGGGTGCCATGGCGCAGTGGTGGCGTAGCCGAACTTCTCCTACAGCAAGAACAAAGATCTGATCCGTTTGCTTGAGCGTGTAAACTTCTCCTCTTGCTCCAAGTGGGCTTTTATAAGTCAGAAAGTGTGGAGGTGAAAGGGTAAAGCCTTAATGGCCCTGAAGGCTCCTCTTGATAGCCTTTCGGTTACAGTGAAAGGATAAGAGACGGTGGAAGATGAACAAGTGTGTCCAGTTGGCGGTTTCCTATTGGACCAACACTTCCTCCTTTATTATATAATTATAGAAGGAAAAACGGCCCGTAATTACTCCTGGTGTAACATCCCACACCAGCATTCATTTCCACGCGTGTTAGAATAATTTCGGGCCTGAACCGTCGTTTCGGCCAATGTCACGGGCGTGACACATAGGTCACGGGCGTGACAGGCCCGAGTGACAATTTTGGGGTCGACGATCGTCGAACTGAGATCGACGGTCGTCGAAGGGTGGTCACGCCCTAGGTCACGGGCGTGACACCTAGGTCACGGGCGTGACACCTAGGTCACGGGCGTGACAGGCCCGAACGGCAATTTCGAGGTCGACGATCGTCGAACTGAGATCGACGGTCGTCGAAGGCTGGTCACGCCCTAGGTCACGGGCGTGACACTTTGGTCACGGGCGTGACATGTCCGGGCTGCAAGGTCGTCGATCGTCTCACGGAGATCGACGATCGTCGAAGGAGTCACGCCCTTGGTCACGGGCGTGACACCTTGGTCACGAGCGTGACATGCCCAGGCTGCACGTTCGACGATCGTCTCACGGAGAGCGACGATTGTCAAAGGAGTCACGCCCAAGGTCACGGGCGTGACGGGTCGGTCACGGGCATGACCAACCCGTGACCCGAAATCTCGGTCGATTTATTTCAATTTTTGTGCTTCCTAGGGTTCTCTCACGACCAACTGACTCCTAGGGGTCTAGCCGGAAATGGGATGTTACAAATCCCAATAAACAAAACAAAAATTTCGTCCCCGAAATAGAGGTTGAGCCTACGGGGATTTCTATCGGAATAAATTAAACTTATAACATCCCATAGGATCTTTCTATTGGGTTCAGGCGACTATTCGTTTGATAAACGAAGACAATCTCCCCAATAAACAAAAGATTAGCCCCTACCTTTCTGATTGAGTGCGCATACCTAGGTCCTGAATTTTCCTTATCTAGTCTTAACTGTCCAAAACAAGAAGGCAAACTATAGTATACCGAGAGGTGGTGAGATGTACCTGACTGAACAACTCCGGGTATCTTTGCCTTATCAGATCCTGCGGTTCCCAGGTGTGCTCCTCCTGACCGTGGTTTCTCCATAGAACCTTGACTAAGGGGATCTTTTTGCAGCGCAAGATCCGTACTCCTTTGTCGTCGATCCGAATCGGCTCCAAGTGAACAGATCGGTCTGAAGCTACCGGCCCTTCGGTGGTCAAAATCCGCTGCTCCGGGCGTAGTAGAGCCCTTCTCAGCGAAGAAAGGTGGAATACGTCGTGTAGAGCTGCCAGCTCTGGCGGCAACTCTAGCCTGTAGGCTAGGGGTCCGATCCGCTCCAGGATCCGGTAAGGGCCCATATACCTAGGGCTGAGCTTCTTCCTTCGACCGCGCACCCGTGAGACCCCGTGCATGGGCCGGATCTTCAAGAACACCCGATCTCCTACCCGAAACTCCACCTGACGATGCCGGGCGTCATAGTATTTAGCCTGTCTGCTCTGCGCCTCCAACATCCTATCTCTGATCAGTCTCACCTGAGCCTCAGTGTCTTCAACAAAATCCGATCCCAACACCTTCGGATCCTCGTCTTGAACCCAAGAAAGCGGGGTCCTACATATTCTTCCATACAAGGCTTCATAAGGCGCCATCCTGATGCTGGACTGGTAGCTATTGTTATAGGAGAACTCGACCAACGGAAATATCTTCTCCCACGGCTCCCCTCGGTCCAGTATACACAGTCGTAGTAAATCCTCCAAGGTCCGGTTGGTGCGCTCTGTCTGCCCGTCCGTCTGAGGGTGGAAGGCCGTGCTAAAAGTCAACTGGGTGCCCAAATATGCCTGCACTGACCGCCACTCCCTGGATGTAAACCGTCCATCGCGGTCCGACACTATCGTCCGGGGCACGCCATGATATCGAATACACTGCTCCACGAACTTCCGTACCAGCACTCCCACCGAGTCATCCTTCCTGATCGGTATAAAGCGGGCCACCTTCGTCAACCGATCAACAATCACCCAGATCGAGTCGTTCCCCGTCCGAGACCGGGGAAGACCATGTATAAAATCCATAGCTATATCGTCGAACTTCCACTCCGGCACCGGGAGTGGCTGCAACAATCCTGCGGGGTTCCTGCACTCCGCCTTCACCAACTGACACGCCTCGCAATGGGTCACAAAGTACGTAATGTCCTTCTTCATGCCCGGCCAAAACATCATCTTCTTCAGATCAGCGGTCATCTTTGTGATCCCCGGGTGCACAGAGTACCGGTTGCAATGCGCCTCCGTCATAATATCCTCTCGGATCTGGCCTCCTGCGGGTATATATACTCTGCCTCTGAAATGTAGCAGACCATCTCTCAGGGAATAATCATTTGTCGAACCTTCCTCCAAAGCTCGGAACATTGGCTCTGCCCACACATCTGTCCTCTGTCCGTCCCGAATGCGATCCCGAATATCGTCTATGGCCACCATCGATGTCAGATACTCCCTATACAGCTCTGGATCATCCTCGGACACCAGGGATATCTGCATATCTCTGAATGACCGGACTAGCTCCATGGACATAACCTGGGGCCCAGCTTCGAAAGTGGCAGCTCGCCAGCTCAACGCGTCGGCCACCACGTTTGCCTTCCCTTGATGGTAGTGCATCTCATACTGATAGTCTGCTAAGAACTCCACCCAGCGCCTGATATTCAGCTCCTTCTGAGTGTCTACGTATTTCAGGTTCTTGTGGTTGGAGTAGATGTCGCAGTGGACTCCATAGAGATAATGGCGCCAGACCTTCAGAGCAAAAACGACCGCTCCCATCACAAGGTCGTGTACTGGGTAGTTCTTCTCATGGGTCTTCAGCTGGCAGGAGGCATATGCTATAATGTGTCCATTCTGCATCAGCACTGCTCCCATTCCCTGGTATGATGCGTCGGTATACACCTGGAATCCTTCCTTTCCAGATGGAAGGGCCAGAATAGGGGCTGAGATGAGTCGGTCCTTCAGCTCCTGGAAAGCCGCCTGGCACTGCGGGGTCCAAACAAAAGGTGCCTCCTTCTTCGTCAAAGATGTGAGGGGGAGGGCAATATGAGAGAACCCCTCCACGAACTTCCGGTAATAGCCGGCAAGTCCCAAGAAACTTCATACATCGGTGGCTGTCTTCAACTGCGGCCAATCTTGAACTGCCTGAATCTTTGCCGGGTCCACTGCCAACCCGGCTCCGCTGATAAAGTGGCCTAGGAAAGCCACCTCCTTCAACCAAAACTGACACTTGCTGAATTTTGCATAGAGGTGATGCTCCCGCAACCTCTCCAAAGTCAATGCCAGATGCCGAGTGTGCTCCTCCTCCGTCCTAGAGTAGATCAGGATGTCGTCTATGAATACTATGACGAACACATCCAAGTAGGCCTCGAAAACCCGGTTCATGAGGCTCATGAACGCCGACGGAGCATTCGTGAGCTCGAAGGGCATCAGGTGAACTCATACAGGCCATATCTGCTACTGAAGGCCGTCTTTGGGATATCCTCCTCCTGGATCCGCAGCTGGTAATATCCTGATCTCAAGTCCAGCTTCGAGAAATAATGGGCCCCCTCCAGCTGGTCGAACAATTCGTCTATCCGTGGGAGCGGATAGGTATTCCGAACGGTCAGCCTGTTTAGTGCTCGATAATCGATGCACAGGCGGAGTGTCCCATCCTTCTTCTTCACGAATAGGACCGGTGCTCCCCATGGCGAGGAACTCGGTCTAACAAATCCTGCCTCAACTAATTCCTGCAACTGAGTCCGAAACTCTGCCAACTCCTTTGGGGCCATCCGATCAGGGGCCCTAGACGCCGGCTTGGCCCCCTGCACAAGCTGTATCTGAAAGTCCTGCTCTCGGTGTGGAGGTAGTCCTGGCAGTTTCTCTGGAAAGATGTCAGCGAAATCTCGCACCACCGGGATGTCCGTCACCGGATCCTTAACTTCCTCCATCTCAAATAGAATCTGATAGACCTCCTCTCCCTGCAGATGGGCCTTAACGGCCTGTACCGAAGATAAGAGTATACGAGAGACAGGTCTTATACCTTCGATGGTAATGAAAGAGTCCCTGTGTCTCACGGTGATCCTCTTCGCCTGGCAGTCAATCTGGGCATGGTTCCAGTGCAGCCATACCATGCCCAGGATCAGGTCGTAGTCCGTCAGCTTCAAAATCGTCGCTGGAGCCTCGAACGCTTTTCCACCAATTTCTGCCTCCATATTACAGTGATCCGTGGTAAGGAGCTCAGATCCATCCGGTAGTCGCACCCTCATCCTCGAGCCTGTGAACCGCTCCACGCCTTCCAGTCCTTCTGAGAAGGAGTGAGTAGCTCCAGTATCGAATAGCGTGCGGGCCGGCTTGCCGCTGATGAAGACTATACCTGGGGTGATTAGATATCTTAGGGTTCTATAGTGAGTTTTACTTTCCTTGCTAATATATCTAGTGCGATTCAAAGTTTGACCATTGAAAGGGAAATTCTATGAAAATAAAGAAGCATTGCGGCGTACCTGTGATGACCTGCTCCGGATTCCGAGGCTGCGCAAGGTCCAAGGCATATACCTACTCCCTTTCCTGTCTACGATCTCCCTCCTGGTATCCACGACCGCGGCCGCGTCCTCGGCCTCCATAATGCTGAGCTGGTTGGCCTCCCTGTGGTGCTGGAGGTGGTGCCCCCCTCATGGGGCAGTTCCTCCGAATGTGCCCAATCTGATGGCAAAGGAAGCACTCCGGTGGGGGATACGCCATTCCCCCGGGTCTCGGCATCTCCTGCATCTGAAGAGGTGGAGGGGCCAATATCACCTGTTCCCTCGGCTCCTGCCTCATGTCCTGACGAGGCTGGTCCTCTGTCCTCCTCCCCTCTGGTACAGCACCTCGCCGCTGGTCATTTCTACCTCTCCGTCCCTGATCCTTTGCTGGCCGTTTCCGGCCCCGGGTGGCGTGCCAATCTGCCTCAATCCTTTTTGCCATCTCCAAAATCCGGGAGATGGGCCCGTCAGATACAAACAACAGAGCCTCCCTCAAGTCCTCCCGCAGGCCCTTATAGAACCTCCTGATATACCCTGCCTCGTCCAGCTGGTAGGAATCTGCGTATCGGGCCAGATGGTCGAACTCTCGATGGTACTCCACCACGGTCCGGGTGCCCTGCTTCAGCTGTAAGAACTGCTCCTCCAAATCATCCCTGGCTGACTGCGGAACGAAATGCTCCAGCAGTGCGGCCCTGAACTCCTCCCAGGTAACCTCCGCAACCTCCCTGTCAGCAAATGTCGTGTCCAACAGCGTCTTCCACCACCTCTTTGCATGGGACTCCAGGCAAGAGACAACCAGAACCACCCTCTCCTCCCAGGGACACCGTATCCCGGTCAGCATCTCGTATATGATTTCTAGCCACTCTTCCGTCCGAATCGCCGACTCAGTCCCCAAATAGGATGGGGGAGAAAGACCCCGGAAGATGCTCAACCAGTTGGCCCCCGGATTTGGCTGCGGGGCCGGAACCTGCTGGGCCCTGAAAGCCTCTAGGATGGCAGTCAGAGTCTGTCCCATGTCTGACTGAAGGAAAGGAGTGGGGACCGGTGGAGGTGGTGCAACACCCTAAGCCTGCTGAACTCCGCCTTGTGGCGTAGGCTGTGCTGGAGGCTGCGTAACAAAAACACATGCTGAGATAATGTGCAAATATTACATAAAGGTGGACAATTTATATGTGATCCCCATATGGGCACACCACTGCTTCCGCTGCTTAGTTTGTCCCCAAACTAAACTCGAGCGGGGGTGACCCAGGGTTAGTGGACTGCTACCTTTTCAGATCGATGTTTCGCCTCTGATACCACTTGTAAGATCCCCTTTTTTTTCTTTTTCAACCACCGGGGTCTTAGGCCCAGAATCGCCGCTTTGCGGTGACACCTTCACGTCCTGAAGGGTCATCACCACAAGGCGCTGACCCTGCCGGCCAATTCGATCACAGAAAGGTAGCACAATAATAGAAGTAAGAGCAATGCAGTCCACAATAATAAATCACATATATAGAAATAAATCTCCACGAATGGAGTGTCCACAGAAAACATCTGAGTACTATAAATACGGGCTTATGCCCGGTACAAAATGTCCTCACTATAAGTCTCTCATGCGGAAGCAAAAACAGGAACTACTCAGGGTCGAGACTCACGGTCCCGGCTGTATGAACTCCGGAGCTAGACTGCCCCATCTCCAGGCGCACCGATCTCTGGGGCTGCTCCTCCATGCTGGGCTCCATGATCCCCTAAATGATGCGGTTCGAAAACCGTTAGTCATAAAGACTAAGTCCTATCATCCCCTACCCCTTCCCCCATGGCTCCTAGGTACCGAGTGGAGAGGAAGGAAGGGAAGGACACGAAGGTAGAGATTAATCAAGAAATAGATGGCAGCGGAACTAATCTAGCAATTCTATAATAGTATGACAGAAACAGAAAGTAAGAAAAGTAAACTTAACTTATGTGCGAAAACGCATAAGCCAAGGGATCTTCTGCAAGGCTCCCATCGTATAGAGTGTCCCATACCACCTATACGTTGGGGTGTCGGTTATCAAACAACAACATATGTTTATATATTGAAATTAACCATTGATTTATAAACTTGCCCACACAAGCTTATAGACCAAGGGGTCGTTTTGCAGGTCCTAAAGTATAAGCGTCCCATACCACTTATACTTTAGGTGTCAGGGTTAAATGAATCGATTATGCTATGCCATGTAAGTGGGTATGATGAAACATGCAAGTGCAACTCACACACCCAACTCTGTGCACACAGACCTTTAGTTCCCCCTTTCGGAGCCGTTACCTCCCAGGATACCTCCGTAGTGGCGGACGGAAGCGGTGGGTTGGGCCTCGCCCACCTCAAAACCAGTAAAAGCACCACTGGTTTGACCTATCATACGCCTCAACGCTTGGTGCACTAAGCGGACGCCTGCGTACTCTTGCCGGCTGGCGCACCGGACTTCTGTTGGCGAAGTGCTAATCACCCCGCCGAGTCAACGATATCGGTGTCGGTGCAATCGAACTCCCCGATATCGAAAAACCCACCACCTTAACTTTTCCAATTTTATGCACATGCAAGTTTAATCGTAAACACACAAAAACCGAGCCAAAGCTCCCCGGACCAAAATGTCCGTCTCCAAACCAACCGAGCCGAAGCTCCCCGGACCAAAACGTCCGTCTCCAAACCAACCGAGCCGAAGCTCCCCAGACCAAAACGTCCGTCTCCAACCAACCGAGCCGAAACTCTCATCAAGCTTCCTATGCCAACAGTGTTTGTGAAAAGTGCAGCCCTAGTTACTAAGTTACTCTTGTCGGTTTGTTATTACAGTTTACGTTAGCCCAGGACTGCCCCCGGTATTCCCCGTGAAGGGCTCTCAAGGGGCACTAGGAACCAAGACGGCGGCATTACGGCCTGAAGTTCCCTTTCGCAAGGCACTTATTGTTATTGGTTGATCTCCCATAACCCGATTCCCTTCTCATATTACGATAGACTATCCTAGGGTGATTTTTAACCTTCCTCTCTTCGGGAAAAGGCGATCTTTCTCCGAAGCCCGAGCACCTCTTAACTCTAGCTATCACCACTTCTCACTACTCTTTATACCTTCCTATTGTGATTTCCTCCACCATTGCCCACCCAGACATTATGATTAACTCCAATGCCTTCCTCAGATCATGTCCTATTGCATTTCACAAATTGCTATATGCAGACCGACCTAGACTACATGTCGAACCGGTATGCACTGATCCAATACTCATCCAAATGCCCTAAATTATTTACTGGAGACTTACCATGATATAAATGACCTAAATCCAGAAAATGGAAATTTTCATAATTTATTTGGCATTAAATTAAATTCCTCGAAAATCCCAAGGGCTACCGGTTTGAACATGAACTACCCTAAGTTCTCATGCATGATGTCCCGCAAACTTATGATAAATAGTAGGTTATCTCAATAGGTTAAATTCAAAGTATCATAATTTTTCTATCATCAAAAGGGCATTAAAACTATTTTAGAAATAATCTCTATCTTTTGTTATTTATGAATCAAGTACAGAAAATATTCTTCCAAAAATTACAAATAATTTTTGACATGTAGATAAAGGCCTAAAATTAGCACTGGCCAGTTTCATAATTTTTCAGTAATAAAATCATCCCTAAATAAATTTCCAAGCATAGAACCCCTTTTTAACTTTTGTGAAGGAAGTACTGGATGTACTCAACTAAAAATTATATAAAAATTCAGGGATAATCATTCTGGTCTAAAATCTATATTTCCAAAATTTCATGAGATTTCAATGAACAGAAATTCCTAAATAATTAAATCATCATCTAAGGCCATAACAAGCTTTACAAATGAAGTGCTAGCAATATTCAACATAAAATTCCAGAAAAATTGCTATAAGTTCTACCTGATCCAAAACTCACTCTACCCGAATTTCACAGTTTTTAAGTAAGGTTCAGTGACTGATTTTACCTATTTGATATTTTACCCTAAAACTAAGGTTAGGGTTTTAAGGTATCTTCTTGTCTTCAAATTCTCCAAGATTACATCCAGACGATTCTTATCAAGCTTTTGTCAACTCTACAGAGTTTCAAGGCAATACAAGAGCAATTGCCCCCATGTCCTTCACAACCCTCAAAACCCTTCACTTAGGGTTTGAGCTTGGATCCTAGGGTAAACCAACCCTAAACCTCACCATTTTTCTCCAAGCAGGTTATAACACCCTTCTAAGTCAGAGATCAGAAAATCAGCCTCTGTTGAGGTGATTTGACCTTTCCAAACTCTTAGTGCACTTTTTACTAAAAGGTGTCTCACTAATGCCTAGTTAAGGGTAGAAGATTTCCTACCCAAAACTCCTCCAAATTAGTTGGAATTGTGTACAGACCTAGGTTTTATAGCCAGGGACCACTCACCAAAATTTGGGAGGGTTTGGAGGTCATTTGACCACTTAAATAAATTCCTCTAAGTTTATTAAATTGAATCAAAAACTTTAGGCAAAGTATCCCCAAAAATTCCCATTTTTGGTCTGCCTTTAGGTATTGTTAAGGCTAATCCCCTGCCCAAATTTCAGGTCATTTAGACAAGGGACGAAGAGTGGGCATCCGTTTTAATTTCTGCCCAACTCTAGGTACAGCCCCCACTAAAACGGGTGCTGCTGCCGAACCGCTTACCCAAACGAGTTGAAACCAATTTTAGATTAATCTAGACTCGAAGAGCTACGACTTTCGTGTCTGGTCACTTTTCCTAAAATGGCCTCTAAGTGCCTCGTTTTGCAGCATTAAAATGTGCCCTTCCAAGTATAATTTCCTTACAAAATTATTTACATAAATTATACATTAAAAACAGTTTTTAATGTTCATCTTCTACAGAACCCGAAAACCAGACACAGAAAATCATATTTCCTGTAGCTATTTCGCGCTCCGTCACCGGTCGTCCGGTCACTTCCCTGGCCAGCCACCACCACCACCGCCTCTGTTGAGGCGATGGCTATCGGTTGGCGGTGGTTTGGCCGCCGGAGGTGGCGGTTTCCGGCGAATTCAAGAATACACTTTTCATGGTTTTCCATGAAAACGAGAGATGGGTCCGGCTCCGTTGAGCGCGAACTTCCTTTCTAAGAATCCTAAGATCTACCCATGAAAGAGAAGAAGCAGAGGAGGACCTTGTTCGCGGTTTGGAGGCGAGAAGAACGACGGGGTGCCATGGCGCAGTGGTGGCGTAGCCGAACTTCTCCTACAGCAAGAACAAAGATCTGATCCATTTGCTTGAGCGTGTAAACTTCTCCTCTTGCTCCAAGTGGGCTTTATAAGTCAGAAAGTGGGGAGGTGAAAGGGTAAAGCCTTAATGGAAGGCTCCTCTTGATAGCCTTTCAGTTACAGTGAAAGGATAAGAGACGGTGGAAGATGAACAGGTGTGTCCAGTTGGCGGTTTCCTATTGGACCAACACTTCCTCCTTTATTATATAATTATAGAAGGAAAAATGGCCCGTAATTACTCCTGGTGTAACTTCCCACACCAGCATTCATTTCCACGCGTGTTAGAATAATTTCGGGCCTGAACCGTCGTTTCGGCCAATGTCACGGGCGTGACACATAGGTCACGGGCGTGACAGGCCCGGGTGATAATTTTGGGGTCGACGATATTCGAACTGAGATCGACGGTTGTCGAAGGGTGGTCACGCCCTAGGTCACGGGCGTGACACCTAGGTCACGGGCGTGACAGGCCCGAACGGCAATTTCGAGGTCGACGATCATCGAACTGAGATCGACGGTCGTCGAAGGCTGGTCACGCCCTAGGTCACGGGCATGACACTTTGGTCACGGGCGTGACATGTCCGGGCTGCAAGGTCATCGATCGTCTCACGGAGATCGACGATCGTCGAAGGAGTCACGCCCTTGGTCACGGGCGTGACACCTTGGTCACGGGCGTGACATGCCCAGGCTGCACGTTTGACGATCGTCTCACGGAGATCGACGATCGTCGAAGGAGTCACGCCCAAGGTCACAGGCGTGACGGGTCGGTCACGGGCATGACCAACCCGTGACCCGAAATCTCGGTCGATTTATTTCAATTTTTGTGCTTCCTAGGATTCTCTCACGACCAACCGACTCCTAGGGGTCTAGCCGGAAATGGGATGTTACAGCGTGCGTGTGTTTTACTTTCAAGTAGAGTGCGTGCGTGTATGAGATAGATTTACCCCCGCCCACTCATTTGAGCCGGGATTCGCATTTACTGCTTTCTTCAGCCCTACTCGTTTGAGTAGGACTCGCAATTTTCTGCTTTCCTTTACTGCTTTATTTCCTACTTTCTTTACAGCTTTCTTACCGCTTTCTAGCTTAAGTGTCCCCATTCCGATGAGTGGCTAACCGCCCTTAGCCCTCAATATCGAAGAGCATTGGGACAGATAAAGTAACTTTAAAAAATTAAAGGTCCTGTTTTTGAGTTTAATTAAATTTCTTAAGGTTTGCCCCGGGTTAATGACGCGTGGACCGCATATCGATGTGCGGGGTCTATTTCCGTTATCCATACGCAACACCGAGAGGCCGTGCGTATGGACCGATCACCCTTGGGTAAAGAGAGCTCCGAGCTAACCCTCGAGAGAGGAGGCGCGTGTAATACCCCCTTTTTTTTTCTTTTTCGAACACCGGGGTCTTAGCCCAGAATTGCCGCTTCGTGGTGGCACCGACTCACGGGAAGGTCGCCACTACGAAACGCAAATTCTGTCGGCCCTTTTCGATCACAAAGAGAGAGAAGTAGGTATACATAAAATATAAACAGGTCCACAGGAACATGTATGAATAGAAAATCACAACCAGTCCATCAATAGATAATAATAGAAAATAAAGGTACTGCAAAGATATAGTTCAGGTGAAATATAGATAAACGGGCTCGAGCCCGGTACATCAGAGTCCTCACTACAAATCACTCTTCGCGGGAGCTATAAATATACTAATCACTCACGGAGCTGGTCGCAGGTGCACCAGTGCTAGACTGAACCACCTCCATGCGCACCGTACTCCGCTGGTGCTGGTCCCTGGACTGCTGGTCCCTGTCTCCCATCCAGAGCTCCTGTAATGTTATGGTTCGAAAACCATTAGTCATAAAGACTAAGCCCTATCATCCCCTACCCCTCCCCCACTGCTCCTAAGCACCGAGCGGAGAGGAGGAAAGGGAAGCTACAGAGGTGGAGAGTAATCAAGCAGATGATAATGGAGCTAATCTAACAACTATCATGGTGTATATACAACTATTTAGAATAAAGCACATCTAGCAATTCTACGGTAGTAAGTAATAAGGTAGATATATAGTAAGTGGCAAATATATAAGAAGACAAATAGAAAGCAAGTAAGTAAATAAGTAAGTAACCTTAACTTATATGAATGCCCATACAAACTTATAAGTTAAGGAGTCTTCTGCAAGGTTCCCAATGCATAAAAAGTCCCATACTGATTTATACGTTGGGGTGTCGGTTGTATGCAAATATGAGTATAGTGATATGCTATGCCATGATTCATGCAAGTGCAACTCACGCACACGACTCTATGCGCACAGACCCTTAGTTCCCCCAGTTCGGGCAGCTAGCTTCACTCCCAGGAACCTCCGTAGTGGCAAACAGAGACAGTGGGTCGGGCCCCCCCCACTCCTAGGCGGGTATCCACACTATCGGGCCTAGCCCTTCCATACGCCCCTAGAAGAACACAACCTAGAGTATCCGCGTACTAGTGATGGCTATATCCACCAGACTTTCTTTGGCTAAGTGTCCCACACCGCCGAGTCAACGTACCGATGTCGGTGTGAATGAAAATCAAATACCGAAGACCCACCACCTTATTCTGTACTCAAACCCTCGAGCCCTCGGCTCCCCGGACTGTCCCGTCCGTGCATCTACCTTCAGAGCTATCGTTTGAATGGCAACCAAACCAACTTATTCTACCTCCCTAGCTATCAGGGTATGTGTATGTGCAACCCTAGATATTCTAGTTACTCTTTTAATTTATTATTCCTACGGTTTACGTTGGCCAAGGACTGCCCCCGGTATTCCCCGTGAAGGGCTCTTAAAGGGCACTAGGAACTATGATGGTAGCTGAAGCCCACCGTTCCCTTTCGCAAGGCACTTATTGTTATTGGTTAATCTCCCTGTACCCGATCCCTTTTAAATTACTTTAGACCTAGCTCTAAAGAATTAAGACTCTTCCTCTCCTACCCGGGGTGGACGATCTTTCGTCGTTCCCGAACACCACTTAACACTAGCCAATCTCACACTCTACTTATCCTGACTTCCAATAATGAACTTAACTTAACTTGCCCTATCCAACCAGCAAACTACCAAAATTCCATCTCCCCACGTTCATTACCCACTCTAGTTCTGTTTCTGTGGTTTTACTATATACAGACCATCCTAAGATACATGAGGTATATAAGGGGAGGTACTCCAAATTGTCTTCTGAATCTCCTATAATATTTACTAGAGGTCTATCATGACATAATTTAACTAAGTCCAAGATTTCCAAATTTTTCCTATTTATCTGGCATTTAATTTATTTATTCTAAGCCCCTAATGCCCTAGTATGAACATGAAGTGCACTAATGAGCCAACAATAAATCTTTATAAAATCAGTAAAAATCCTATATAACATTTAAGCAGTAATTCCAAATTTTGAGAAATTTTGGAGGTGTTTAGGCCTGTATTTCCTAATTTACCATTTTAGGCCACCTCTACTATATCATGAAGCAAGTACTGTAAATATGTAGCCAAAAATCACAAGAAAATTACAGAAGCTTGATGGTGGCCTAAAACTATCAGAAACCAAGTCCCATGATTTTTCTCTAATATTTGTGCTATGAATTTATTTTAATGTAAAATAATAATTTTCCTAGCTTAGTGAAGGAGGTAGTATTTTTTATTATTTAAAAATCCAGAGAAAATTACAGGGTGACTATCATGGTTTGAAACACTCACTGACAAAATTTCATAATTTTACAAATAATAATTGGGCATTATTTGTATTTTTGACTACATATCCCAAATGATAAGTTAAAGAAGTAAGTATCAAAAATAATCAGATAAAACTCCCAAGAAACATACAGAAGGTATAACATGCTATAAGTTGCCATAATCCAAGATTTCATAACTTTTCAGTGAATAGAAACTCCAGAATCATCAAAATAAATATCTAAGTCACAACTAGAGTTGTGAATGAAGTATTGTATAAATTAACCCACAAATCCCATCAAAATTATATTATTTCCATTTAGACCAGAAAATAACCCTGCCCAAATTTTATTTGATTTGTAGTTCATATGTCAGCATAATAGTTCAAATTAAGATTGGTGCACTAAACTAGGGTTAGAATTTTAGGTGGCCTAACTGTCTCCAAATCCTCTAAGATTTTGTTCAGAGAACTATAATGGCCCTATGGTCCTCTCCAGCAAATTTCAAGTCAGTCCAAGGTCATTTGACCCCATGACCTTCACAACTCACCAAGAGCCATCTTTAGGGTTTGGCCTTGGATACTAGGGCAAATCTACCCCAATCCACCTAAAAATCCATGAGGAGGTGCTAGAGGGCATTCCTAGTCAGTGGTAAAAATCTCAGCCTCTGTTGAGGTGATCTGACCACTCAAATCTCAAAGTGCACTTTTAACCTAAAAACCCCTTAATAGGGCATTGCTTAGGGTTGTCCATTTCGTCCCTAAAACATCTCAAAATGAGATGAAAAATTATACAGAGCCTCATGACGAACCCAGGGACCACTCACCAAAATTTGGGAGGGTTTGGAAGTCTTTAAGCCAACCAATTAATTTTTCCTAAGATTATTAAAATTTTCTAAAAACTATAGAAAAACATTCTCCAAAAATTCCAATTTTTGGACAGGACCTAGGTATAGCTAGGGTAGACTTCCTTCCCGAAATTCAGATCATTTGTTAAAAGTATGAAGGGTGGGCACACCTTTTAGTCTCTACCTAGCTCTAGGTCTAGATCCCACCAAAAGAGGTGTCATTGTCAAACCAGTTGACCAAATAGACCAAAATTAATTTTAAAATATAGTAGACCCATAGGGATACAAATTACATGTTGACCATTTCTTCATAAAAAGCCTCTAAGTATTTTTACTAAATTTTCTAAAGTGACTGATATTCTAGTATAGAAATTCACATAAAAGAAAAACTTAATTTAAACAACACAGATCTTGAAGCAAGATCAAAGGGACCTGGCATTGTCTTCTTCCTTCAGCCAAAGGCCACGATCTGCCCGACCTGGAACCACTTCCAAGCGCAGCTGCCGGCCGTCAAGCCTCCTCCCTGGCCAGCCACTGCCACCACCACCTCCGTTGAGGTGGTGGCCATCGCCGGGCGGCGGCGCGGCCGCCGGAGAGGCTTTTTCCGGCGAGCCCGAGACTTCATTTTTTGTGGAAAAATCGGAAAGAGAAGCTCTTCCGATCGGGATCAATTGAGCCCGAATCTTAATCCTAAGGAAGCTAAGATCTACCCATAGAAAGAGAGGAGGGGAGGGCCTTATTCGCGGGCTGGAGGCGTGCAGACCGTCGGGATGCCATTGGTGCGGTGGTGGCGTCGCCAGAATTCTCAATAGCACAGTCGGACGCTCGAAAACTTCAGGTAAAAACTGGGAAAACCTCCTCTTGGGCCTCTGAGGGTGTTTACAAGCTTGGACAAGGAGGGGGAATGACCAAAGCTTCAATGGCCATTATTGGTCCATTAAAGCTTGGGTCGGCCATGGTGGATGGGGACTGAAACGGCTCTGTGACAGGAAGCTAACGGCTGGAAACTCCTCGTCTTCCCTAGATTTGTTTGATCCAACCGTAAAAGGGAAGGGGGAAGGCCACGACATAAAATGCCATTGATGGCCATGAAGGCCGGGGCTCGGCCATGGCCGTAACTGCTCTTTTTGCAAAGCTGTCTGTCCACGTATCACAGTTGACCGGTCAACTTAATTTAAATAAGACTTATTAGGTCTTATTAGGAGAAAACGACCCACTCCTAGACCGGCCCGGTTCAGCTGAACCAGCACCCAGCCCAAAACAATTCTGCCAAAAAAAGACTAAGTAAAATGACGTTGAGTGAGCTCTGCTCACTCAACGCCATCCTTGCTACAGCGTTGAGTGAGCTCTGCTCACTCAACGCCATCACAGTTACGGCATTGAGTGAGCTCTGCTCACTCAACGCCATCCAGACTATGGCATTGAGTGAGCTCGGCTCACTCAACGCCATCCGGATTATGGCGTTGAGTGAGCTTTACTCACTCAACGCCATCCAGAATATGTCCTTTTTAAACGATGGCGTTGAGTGAGCTTAGCTCACTCAACGACGTCCAGATTATGGCATTGAGTGAGCTCTGCTCACTCAACGCCGTCCAGATTATGGCGTTGAGTGAGCTCTGCTCACTCAACGCCGTCCAGATTATGGCGTTGAGTGAGCTCTGCTCACTCAACGCCATCCAGAAAACACCATATGGTGTTGAGTGAGGTCAGTGCACTCAACGCCGTTCAACTTATGGTGTTGAGTGCACTCAATGCACTCAACGCCATCCCGTTTGATAGCTTACGGCGTTGAGTGAGCTAAGCTCACTCAACGCCATCCAGTCTACGGCGTTGAGTGAGCTCAGCTCACTGAACGCCAACCAGATGACACCAAATGGCATGGAGTGCAGTCTGTGCACTCAACGCCGTCTAGCTTATGGCTTTGAGTGAGCTAAGCTCACTCAACGCCATCAAGACTACGGCGTTGAGTGAGCTTAGCTCACTCAATGCCATTCCAAGGTCACGGGCGTGTCAGGCCCATGTTCAAATTTCTGAGCTCGCTGATCGTCTTTCTGAGGTCGACGATCGTCGAAGGGGTCACACCCTAGGTCACAGGCGTGACGGGTCGATCACGGGCATGACCACCCCTTGACTCGAAATCTTGGTCGATAAACCTCACTTCCTGGGTTTTCTAGGGTTTTGTTATGACAAAACCACTTCCAGGGGTCTAGTTGGAAATGGGATGTTACAAATCCCAATAAACAAAACAAAGATTTCGTCCCCGAAATCAAGGTTAAGCCTACGGGGTCTCCTATCAGGAGAAAAGGCTTGTAACATCCAATGAGAGTTGAAAGATTTACATCACTACGTTACGTTTGCTATGTGCGGTTTCAAATCTAAGACCAGTTCGTCCAATTGACTAGGTATATACCCAATAAACAAAAGATTAGCCCCTATTCTGGAAATTTCAGTCCTATTGGTTTAAATCAGGAAAGCAAATTGATTGTCAAGAGGGGTTGTGAGGTATACCTTACTGAAAAGTTCCGGGTATGTTTGCCGCATCAAGTCTTGTGGCTCCCATGTATGATCCTCCTGCCCATGATTGTTCCACAGAACCTTGACTAACGGAACCTTCTTCCCTCACAAGACCCGCACTGCCGTGTCATCGATCCTGATAGGCTCCAAGTTTACTGACCAATCTGAGGCCACCGGGCCATCTGCCGAGGAAATCAGCTACTAAGGGCGTAGCAGAGCCTTCCGTAGTGAGGAGACGTGGAATACGTCATGCAGTCCCGCTAACTCCGGCAGTAGCTCCAGTCTATAAGCCAAGGGGCCGATCTGCTCCAGGATCCTGTAAGGCCTCATATATCTCAGACTGAGCTTCTTCTGCCCGCCAACCCGCGAGACTCCTTGCATCGGCCGTATCTTCAAGAAAACCCGGTCTCCCACCTGGAACTCCACTTGACGATGCCTCGCATCGTAATATTTGGCCTGCCTTCTCTGGGCTTCCAACATCCTGTCCCGGATCAATCTAATCTGAGCATCTGTATCCCCTACAAACTCCGAGCCCAGTGCCTGCGGATCCTCATCCTCAACCCATGATAGTGGAGTCCTGCACCTCCTTCCATACAATGCCTCGTATGGAGCCATGCCTATGCTGGACTGATTAGTGTTATTGTATGAAAACTCGACCAGTGGCAGTAATCTCTCCCAAGGCTCTCCGCGGTCCAAAATACACAGGCGAAACAGATCTTCTAGTGTACGGTTGGTGCGCTCCGTCTGACCGTCGATCTGAGGGTGAAAAGCTGTACTGAATGTCAACCGAGAACCCAGATGGGCCTGGACTGACCTCCATTCCCTGGATGTAAACCGCCCATCCCGATCCGAAACGATAGTCTTGGGAACCCCATGATAACACACAAACTGCTCAATGAACCTCCGTACTAATATACTAACCGGAGCGTCCTTCGCCACTGGAATGAATCAGACCACCTTTGTTAGCCTGTCCACTATCACCCAGATCGAGTCATTCCCCGCACAGGATCGAGGTAGCCCATGTATGAAGTCCATGGCTATATCCTCAAATTTCCACTCCGGCACCGGAAGTGGCTGCAGCAAGCCTGCCGGGTTCCTACACTCTGCCTTCACGAGTTGGCAGGCCTCGCAATGCGTCACAAAGTACGTAATGTCCTTCTTAAATACCCGGCCAGTACATCGTCCTCTTCAAATCTTTTAGCATCTTGGTGATCCCCGGGTATACCAAGTATCGACTACAGTGAGCTTCCGTCATGATGTCCTCCCGGATCTGGCCTCCTGCCGGTATGTAGACTCTGCCTCAGAAACACAAGAGACCATCCCTCAATGAGTAATCTCCTGTCGTGCCTTCCTCCAAGGCTCGGAATATCGGCTCAGCTCTCTCATCCAGCATCTGCCCATCTCTGATGCGGTCCCGGATATAATTAGTAGTAACCATCGACCCCAGGAACTCCATGTATAACTCCTGATCATCCTCAGACACTAGTGATATCTGCATCTCCTCGAATGCTTTAACAAACTCCAAGGCCATCAGCTGCGGGCCTACTCCTGGCGTACTCGCTCTCTGGCTCAGAGCATATGCGACCACGTTCGCCTTCCCCGGATGGTAGTGCATGGTATACTGGTAGTCCGACAGAAACTCTACCCAGCGTCTCTGCCTGATATTTAACTCCTTCTGGGTGTCGACGTACTTCAGATTCTTGTGGTCAGAGAAGATATCGCAATGTACTCCGTAGAGATAGTGTCGCCAGATCTTAAGAGCAAGAACGACTGCCCCCATCTCCAAATCATGCACGGGGTAGTTCTGCTCATGCTGCTTCAACTGACGGGAGGCATAGGCTATTACGTGCCCATTCTGCATCAGAACGGCACCCATCCCCTGATAGGAAGCATCTGTGTACACCTAGAATCCTTCATTCCTTGACGGAAGAGCAAGGATGGGAGCCGAGGTAAGACGATCCTTCAGCTCCTAGAAAGAAGATTCGCATCGTGGCGTCCAAATAAAAGGGGACTCCTTCTTCGTCAGAGACATAAGAGGGAGGGCAATCTGAGAGAACCCCTTTACGAATTTCCGGTAATAACCGGCAAGTCCAAAGAAACTTCGAACATCCGAGGCCGACTTTAGTGGTGGCCAATCTCATACTGCCCGGACCTTTGCCGGATCCACTGCCAGACCTGCTCCACTGATGACATGGCCCAGAAAGGCCACCTCCTTTAGCAAAAACTAGCACTTGCTGTACTTGGCATACATCTTATACTCCCGCAGCTTCTCCAAGGTCAAGGCCAGATGTCTCGCGTGCTCCTCCTCCGTCCTTGAATAGATAAGGATGTCGTCGAAGAATACAATAACAAAGACATCCTGATACTGTTCGAACACCCGGTTCATCAAGGTCATAAATGCAAAGGGAGCATTCGTGAGCCCAAAAGGAATCACGGTAAACTCGTACAAACCATATCTACTGCTGAAGGCCGTCTTCGGGATGTCCTCTTCCCGAATGCGAAGATGGTAGTACCCTGACCTCAGATCCAGCTTTGAGAACCAATGGGCTCCCTCCAGCTGGTCAAATAACTCGTCTATCCTTGGTAAGGGATAAGTATTCCGGACCGTCGACCTGTTCAGGGCCCGGTAATCTATACACAGTCGAAGAGTCCCGTACTTCTTCTTAACGAATAACACTAGAGCTCCCCATGGTGAAGAGCTAGGCCGAACAAACCCGGCCTCCACTAACTCCTGAAGCTGGCTTCAAAATTCCACCAACTCTTTTGGGGCCATTCGATAGGGAGCTCTGGATACCGGCTTAGCCCCCGGTACGAGCTAAATTTGAAAGTCCTTCTCTCGGTGCGGGGGTAGCCGAGGTAGCTTATCCGGAAACACGTCGGCGAAGTCCCGCACTACTGGAATATTTAAAATGGAGTCCTAGGCCACGACCGCCTTAAAAAGGACCTGATAAACTTCTTCCCCCTGCAGATGGGCCTTAACGGCCTGCATAGGTGATAATAAGGTGCGGGGTGCTGGTATAATACCTTCGATGACAATGAAGGAGTCGCCGTGCCTCACGGTGATCCTCTTCGCCACGCATTCGATCTGGGCATGGTTCCAGCACAGCCAAGTCATGCCCAGGATCAGATCGTAATCTGGCATCTTCAGAATCATCACTAGTGCCTCAAACGCCTTCCCGCCGATCCTCGCTTCCATATTACAATGAGCAGAGGTCATTATCTCTGATCCATCGGGTAGGCGCACCCTCATCATCTTCCCGGTGAATGGCTCCACACCTGCCAGTCCTTTCACGTTATCCTTTGACACAAACGAGTGCGAAGCCCTAGTGTCGAAGAGAGTGTGAGCGGGCTTGCCGCTAACAAAGACTATGCCTGGGGTAATTAAGTGTCTTAATATTCTTGTTGTAGTTGTCTTCTCTTAATTTCTAACTAGGTTATGTCTAGAATACTATTTCATATGAAGAAAACTTAAAAGTACTGCCATACCTGCGATAACCTGCTCCGGGTTCCGGGGCTGTGTCAGGTCTAGAGCATACACCTGCTCCCTCTCTGGCCTGCGGCCTCGATCCTGAAATCCTTATCCTCGGTCTTGTCCTCGTCCGCCAAATTGTCGGGGAGATGGAGCGCCCTGATGTGCTGTGGGGGTGCTCGCCTCATAGGGCAGTTCCTCTTGATATGCCCCGGCTGATTGCACTCAAAGTATACCGGTGCCTGCTCTGCTGTCCTTGGCATCTCCAGCATCTGTAAAGGCTGGGGAGCCAGTACCCCCTGACTCCTCTGCTCCTGCCCAAACTCCTGACGAGGCTGATCCCCGTTCCTTCTCTCCCCAATAACCTGGCCTCGAGCACGGTCTCTATGACCTCCAATAACTATATCATCAGCCGGTCTCTTCCGGCTCCTCACTGTAAGCTGATTCGCTTCTCTCTTCTTAGCCATCTCAAGAATCCTGGCCAAACTACCCTCTAAGACGAAGAGGAATGCCTGTCTCATGTCGTCTTGCAGTCCCTTATAAACCTCCGGGCATAGCCAACATCGTCCAACTGATAAGCGTCCGCATAGCGGGCCATGTGAGTGAGCTACTGATAATACTCCACCACAGTCCTGTTCCCCTGCCTCAACTGCAGGAACCTATCCTCCAGGTCGTCCCTCGCCGACTGAGGTACAAAATGTCCCAAGAGTGCTGCTCTAAACTCCTCCCAAGTAATATCAGCGCAATCCATCCCCGCAAAGGTGGTGTCCAGCTGAGATTTCCACCACCTCTTTCCGTGTGACTCCAGGCAGGAGACCGCCAAGGCAACTGCCTCCTTGGTGGGGCATCGAATCCCCGCAAGCATCTCGTAAATGGTATCTAACCATTCCTCCGTACGTACTACAGACTCCGTCCCCAGGTAGGATGGAGGGGAAAGTCCCTGGAAGACAGTCATCCAATTGGCCCCGGGGTTTGGCTGTGGAGTCGGGGCTTGCTGAGCTCTGAAGGCCTCCAAAATGGCCGTCAGTGTTTGCCCCATCTCCTTCTGTTGGAACGGAGCTGGAGCCGGCGAGGGCGGGACCTCATTCGGAGCCTGAGGGGTCCCCTGCTGTGATGTAGGGTTCGTCGCAGGCTACAAGGAAAAAATCCACTTGTTAGAGAACGTATGAATTGAATATAAGAAAGGGTAGGATGGTCTTTCACACATGATTTCCCTTATGGGCACACCACTGCTTCCGCTGCTATTTTGTCCGCAAACTAAGCCCGCGTGGGGGTGGCCCAAGGTTTGTGGACTACTTCTCTTTCGATCGAGGTCTGCTCATATACCACTTGTAAGACCCCCTTTTTTTTCTTTTTCGAACACCGGGGTCTTAGCCCAGAATTGCCGCTTCGCGGTGGCACCGACTCACGGGAAGGTCGCCACTACGAAACGCCAATTCTGCCGGCCCTTTTCGATCATAAAGAGAGAGAAGTAAGTATACATAAAATGTAAACAGGTCCACAGAAACATGTATGAATAGAAAATCACAACAAGTCCATCAATAGATAATAATAGAAAATAGAGGTACTGCAAAAATATAGTTCAGGTTAAATATAGATAAACGGGCTCGAGCCCGGTACATCAGAGTCCTCACTACAAATCACTCATCGCGAAAGCTATAAAAATACTAATCACTCACGGAGCTGGTCGCAGGTGCACCGGTGCTAGACTGACCCACCTCCATGCGCACCGTACTCCACTGGTGCTGGTCCCTGGACTTTTGGTCCCTATCTCCAATCCGGAGCTCCTGTAATGTTGTTGTTCGAAAATAATTAGTCATAAAGACTAAGCCATATCATCCCCTACCCCTCCCCCCACGGCTCCTAAGCACTGAGCGGAGAGGAGGAAAAGGAAGCTACAAAGGTGGAGAATAATCTAGCAGATGATAATGGAGCTAATCTAACAACTATCATGGTGTATATACTACTATCTAGAATAAAGTACATCTAGCAATTCTACGGTAGTAAGTAATAAAGTAGACATGTAGTAAGTGGAAAATATATAAGAAGACAAATAGAAAGCATGTAAGTAAATAAGTAAGAAACCTTAACTTGTATGAATGCCCATACAAACTTATAAGTTAAGGGGTCTTCTGCAAGGCTCCCATCGTATAAAAAGTCCCATACCGATTTATACGTTGGGGTGTCGGTTGTATGCAAATATGAGTGTAGTGATATGCTATGCCATGATTCAAGCAAGTGCAACTCACGCACACAACTCTATGCGCACAGACCTTTAGTTCCCCCTGTTCGGGCAGCTAGCTTAACTCCCAGGAACCTCCGTAGTGGCAAATGGAGACAGTGGGTCGGGCCCTCGACTCCTAGGCGGGTATCCACACTACAGGGCCTAGCCCTTTCGTACGCCCCTAGAAGAACACAACCTAGAGTATCCGCATACAAGTGCTGGCTATATCCACCAGACTTTCTTTGGCTAAGTGTCCCACACCGCCGAGTCAATGTACTGATGTCGGTGTGAATGACAATCAAATACTAAAGACCCACCACCTTATTCTTTACTCAAACCCACGAGCCCTCGGCTCCCCGGACTGTCCCGTCCGTGCATCTACCTTAAGAGATATCGTCTGAATGGACACCAAACCAACTTATTCTACCTCCCTAGCTATCGGGGTGTGTGTATGTGCAACCCTAGATATTCTAGTTGCTCTTTTAATTTATTATTCCTATGATTTACGTTAGCCCAGGACTGCCCCCGGTATTCCCCGTGTAGGGCTCTCAAAGGGCACTGGGAACTATGATGGTAGTTGAATCCCACCATTCCCATTCGCAAGACACTTATTGTTATTGGTTAATCTCCCTTTACCCGATCCCTTTTAAATTACTTTAGACCTAGCTCTAAAGAATTAAGACTCTTCCTCTCCTACCCGGGGTGGACGATCTTTCGTCGTTCCCGAACACCACTTAACACTAACCAATCTCACACTCTACTTATCCTGACTTCCAATAATGAACTTAACTTAACTTGCCCTATCCAACCAGCAAACTACCAAAATTCCATCTCCCCACGTTCATTACCCACTCTAGTTCAGTTTCTGTGGTTTTACTATATACAGACCATCCTAAGATACATGAGGAATATAAGGGGAGGTACTCCAAATTGTATTCTGAATCTCCTATAATATTTACTGGAGGTCTATCATTACATAATTTAACTAAGTCCGAGATTTCCAAATTTTTCTTATTTATCGGGCATTTAATTTATTTATTCTAAGCCTCCCAATGCCCTAGTATGAACATGAAGTGCACTAATGAGCCAACAATAAATCATCATAAAATCAGTAAAAATCCTATGAGGCATTTAAGCAGTAATTCCAAATTTTGAGAAATTCCAGAGGTGTTTAGGCCTGTATTTCCTAATTTACCATTTTAGGCCACCTCTACTATATCATGAATCAAGTACTGTAAATATGTACCCAAAAATCACAAAAAATTACAGAAGCTTGATGGTGGCCTAAAACTATCATAAACCAAGTCCCATTATTTTTCTCTAATATTTAAGCTCTGAATTTATTTTAATGTAAAATACTAATTTTCCTAGCTTAGTGAAGGAGGTACTATTTTTAATTATCTAAAAATCCATAGAAAATTACATGGTTACTACCATTGTTTGAAACACCCACTGAGTAAATTTCATAATTTTACAAATAATAATTGGGTATTATTTGTATTTTTGACTACATATCCCAAATGGTAAGTTAAAGAAGCAAGTACCCAAAATAATTAGATAAAACTCCCAAGAAAAATACAGAAGATATAACAGGCTATAAGGCGCTTTAATCCAAGATTTCATAACTTTCCAATGAACCGAAATTCCAGAATCATCAAAATGAGTATCTAGGGCACAACTAGAGTTGTAAATGAAGTACTGTATAAATTAACCCAAAAATCCCCAAAAAATTATATTATGGCCATTTAAACCAGAAAATTACCCTGCAAAAATTTTATTTGATTTGTAGTTCATATGTTAGCATAATAGTTCAAATTAAGATTGGTGCCCTAAACAAGGGTTAAAATTTTTGGTGGCCTAACTGTCTCCAAATCCCTTAAGATTTTGTCCAGAGAACTATAATGGCCCTATGGTTCTCTCCACCAAATTTCAAGTCAGTCCAAGGTCATTTGACCCCATGACCTTCACAACTCACCAAGAGCAATCTTTAGGGTTTGGCCTTGGATCCTAGGGCAAATCTACCCCAATCCACTTCAAAATCCATGAGGAGGTGCTAGAGGGCATTCCTAGTCAGTGGTAAAATCTCAGCCTCTGTTGAGGTGATCTGACCACTCAAATCTCAAAGTGCACTTTTAACCTAAAAACCCCTTAATAGGGCATAGCTTAGGGTGGTCCATTTCCTACCTAAAACATCTCAAAATGAGATGAAAAATTATACAGAACCTCATGATGAACTCAGGGACCACTCACCAAAATTTGGGAGGGTTTGGAAGTCTTTAAGCCAACCAATTAATTTTTCCTAAGATTATTAAATTTTTCTAAAAACTATAGAACAACATTCTCCAAAAATTCCCATTTTTGGACAAGCCCTAGGTATAGCTAGGGTAGACTCCCTGCCCAAATTTCAGATCATTTGGTCAAAGGATGAAGGGTGGGAACACCTTTTAATCTCTGCCTAGCTCTAGGTCTAGATCCCACCAAAAGAGGTGTCCTGGTCAAACCAGTTGACAAAATAGACCCAAATCAATTTTAAAATAAAGTAGACCCATACGGCTACAAATTACATGTTGACCATTTCTTCATAAGAAGCCTTTTAGTATTTTTCCTAAATTTTCTAATGTGACTGATATTCTAGTATAGAAATTCACATAAAAGAAAAACTTAATTTAAACAGCACTGATCTTGAAGCAAGATCTAAGGGACCTGGCATTGTCTTCTTCCTTCAGCCAAAGGCCACGATCTGACCGACTTGTAACCACTTCCAAGCGCAGTTGCCGGCCGTCCAGCCTCCTCCCTGGCCGGCCACCGCCACCACCACCTCCATTGAGGTGGCGGCCATCGCCGGGTGGCAGCGCGGCCGCCGGAGAGGCTATTTCCGGCGAGCCCGAGACTTCATTTTTTGCGAAAAAATTGGAAAGAGAAGCTCTTCCGATCGGGCTCAATTGATCCCAAATCATAATCCTAAGGAAGCTAAGATCTACTTGTAGAAAGAGAGGAGGGGAGGGCCTTATTCGCGGGCTGGAGGCGTGCACACCGTCGGGATGCCATTGGTGCAGTGGTGGCGTCGTCGGAATTCTCAATAGCACAGCGGGAGGCTCAAAAACTTCAGGTAAAATCTTGGAAAACCTCCTCTTGGGCCTCTGAGGGTGTTTAAAAGCTTGGACAAGGAGGGGGAACGGCCAAAGCTTTAATGGACATTATTGGTCCATTAAAGCTTGGGTCAGCCATGGTGGAGTGGGACTGAAACAGCTCTGTGACAACAAGCTAACGGCTAGAAACTCCTCCTCTTCCCTAGAGGAGTTGGATCCAGCCATAAAAGGGAAGGGGGAAGGCCACGACATCAAATTCCATTGATGGCCATGAAGGTCGGGGCTCGGCCATGGCCGTAACTGCTCTTTTTGCAAAGCTATCGCTCCACGTGTCACAGTTGACTGGTCAACTTAATTTAAATAAGACTTATTAGGTCTTATTAGGAGAAAACGGCCCACTCCTAGACCGGCCCGGTTCAGCTGAACCAGCACCTAGCCCAAAACAATTCTGCCAAAAAAAGACTAAGTAAAATGGCGTTGAGTGAGCTCTGCTCACTCAACGCCATCCTTGCTACGGCGTTGAGTGAGCTCTGCTCACTCAAAGCCATCCCAGTGACGGCATTGAGTGAGCTCTGCTCACTCAATGCCATCTAGACTATGGCATTGAGTGAGCTCGACTCACTCAACGCCATCCGGATTATGGCGTTGAGTGAGCTCTGCTCACTCAACGCCATCCAGAATATGTCCTTTTTAAATGATGGCGTTGAGTGAGCTTAGCTCATTCAACGCCGTCCAGATTATGGCGTTGAGTGAGCTCTGCTCACTCAACGCCATCCAGACAACACCATATGGCGTTGAGTGCGGTCAGTGCACTCAACACCGTTCAACTTATGGCGTTGAGTGCGGTCAGTGCACTCAACACCGTTCAACTTATGGCATTTAGTACACTCAACGCACTCAACGCCATCCCGTCTGACGGCATTGAGTGAGCTAAGCTCACTCAATGCCATCAAGTCTACGACGTTGAGTGAGCTCAGCTCACTCAACGCAAACCAGATGACACCAGATGGCATTGAGTGCAGTCTGTGCACTCAACGCTTTTTAGCTTATTGCTTTGAGTGAGCTAAGCTCACTCAACGCCATCCAGACTACGGCGTTGAGTGAGCTTAGCTCACTCAATGCCATTCCAAGGTCATGGGCGTGACGGATCGGTCACGGGCGTGACCGATCAGTCACGGGCAAGTCAGGCCCATGTTGAAATTTCTGATCTCACCGATCGTCTTTCTGAGGTCGACGATCGTCGAAGGGGTCACGCCCTAGGTCACGGGCGTGACGGGTCAGTCACGGGTGTGACCACCCCTTGACTCGAAATCTTGGTCGATAAACCTCAATTCCTGGGTTTTCTAGGGTTCTGTTATGACAAAACCACTTCCAGGGATCTAGTTGGAAATGGGATGTTACAGCGCGTGACTCTACCGGATTGGGTTCCCCACCCAATAGCGGGGTTCTTAGCGTAATGCGGGCGTTAAGAGGAATCCTTCGTCGGTCTAGCAATCGGTCGAATAGTCTTAGCATTCAGGTGAGCGATATTACCTAGAGATTGGTGTGCTCATTTTTGTCGAACCTCCACGGCCAAGTCTCCGCCTTAATTAATTTTAAATTTAGGATCTCTTTTTATTAAAAGTTATTTTAGTTCAAATTCTCTTTTTTGATATCGTCGCGCCGAGTTCTTCATCGGCCTTCTGCACTTTTATTTTCTATTTTATTATTATGCTTTTATTATTATGAACTTATATAATTTTTATGCCATTTTTTATTTTTATAACAAACTAAAATATTATCGGTAGAATAATAGGCTTTCAGGGAAAGAGTAGAAATAGCTAAGCCGACCCCGAGAACAATACAACCCCGATATTCCACACCGGAATATCCTGTACTACACGCGATACGTGCACTTGCCTAGCTCTCGTTAAAACTCGGTTTCTAATAAAATAAAACGCTCTCCTTTTTTATAAATAAAAACCTTCATTTCATAAATAAAAAAGAAACCTGCTCGTTTTGACCATCAACAGAAATCAATATCTTGCTCGATCCTCGCATATTCACAAACTATATCTCGTGTTAGGTGTTCTGCCCCAGTGTGACTTCCTTCGAGTTGTAATCAATATAGGTGATAAGTAATATTTACGCGTATTTTTACTATAATATTTATTTTAATATTTAGTTTTAATTAATCATATTTTATTTATTCTGATTAATAAATAATATCTTTTTGATATCTGTTAAAAAATTTAAGTCTTATTTATTTTTGTGGGATTTATACCTATTTTTAGTATTTATTTTAGTTTAATAATTGATATAAAATTAATAATAAATTATGTATTATTTTTTATAAATCATTTATTTTATATTTTAGTTTACTAATTTAATATATATTTATTTCTGTAGGTTTATTTCCGTGATCGCGCTCCAAACATTTGTAATAGAAATATTTACTGAAGTCGTCACGTTGGCCGAGTAATTCATGCAGTTTACATGAAACCAAGTCAAAGTCTTGCTTCACTCGTTCAAGCTGATCAAGCATTTCACATCGCAACCACCCATTAAGCTCTTCTTCATGCATGCTCATGACAAATATATTATTATGCATTGATGCTACCCGCACACTCAATATGGTCGGCACCATGCAAATCTACGACATTCACCTATTTTCATTCACATCATTCTCATGCACAACGCCATCACCGTCACCTTTACATGTCAAATCCGCCACCTCATCATGCAGCCTACATCACCACCCCTTTCTCTCTCTAAAAACCATCACCTCTGAATACATGCGCTTTATTATTATTATTACTATAACCCTTTACTTCCCGTCTTAATTTTTCCATGAAACCGCCAGCTCCTCTTCATTCCATGAAACTGCCACCTTCATATTCTTCTTCATTTATCTCCTCCTTCCATTTATCTCCTCTTAAATATTTGATAAATATTAGATGTTTCAACTCTACCTTAATTTTAATAATTATGGCCACCATTCATCTCCTCTTTACCAACTATGAAACTCCCCCATTTATTTAGTTGTCATTTCATATATTTCATTAATATTTTATTAATATTTCCACTTTATTTTTCTCCTCTTACTTTGGCCTTCCAACCTTTCATGTTCTCTCATCTTTCTTTTTTTCCTATAAATAATAGCCAAGGGGGAATGATGAGGGGAGTCCACCATTGGGGTTGAAAATAAGATTGGGTGGCTTATTTTTGGGATATCTTTGGAGTTAGTTTTATTTTATTTACAATATAGTTTAGATTTTTCTTTTCATGCAATTGTATACTTTTATTTCATAGTGATAGAATGTATTTTTTAATTATGAGTAGCTAAAGTTCCATAAGCACTCGATCATGATTAACTTTGGAATGAAATAAACTTTCTTTATTTTGCTCAAAATTGTCAAGCTCTCTATTTTGCTCGCTATAGATTTATCTTTGAATTATTTTTGTGTCGAATTCATATTTCCTGGATATGTTCTTCGATACTAGATCCATATCTTAAATGACCGAGAGGTTGCGGATACGAGTAGATCGCTCTAAGATAAAAGGAGTTGCATGCACTCCTCGAGAGAGGACGACATAAATCTGGCGGATTGGAGTCAAATCCAATAGTGGGGTTCACCGCTTAAAGCAAGCTTAGGTGTTTCGACTGACCGAGGGGTCTTAATCAATCAACCTAAGGTTAGTCAAAAGCATGAGCTCGAGAGAGACACTTTTGTATTCTTGGAACCTCCACGGTCGAAGTAAGTGACTAGGAGCTTGTACTTTTATCATTTCATGAAAGTCTATTTTAATCCAAAGGGATTCTAGATCAAATGTTAATTTGTATTCCATAGAAATTTCTCTTTTAATTTAATTATTCTCTATTTTTAATACTCGATAAAATAATATAAATTCGTGTGAGTAAAAGTACTCAACATACCCGGAAGAATATGACACTTGATATTCTTAAATATCCTATACTATGAACGATAGGTGCTCTTGCCTATAGTTCGTAGAATTTGGAGATATTACTAGTCCTAAATTTTACTCATCAATAGGCATGCTGCTCTGATAGCTAGTACATGCCAAGGATTATATCAAGCTCAGAATTCAGCAACACAAATGCTTCCCACCAAAAGTCATGACTTCCTATCCACACCTTAACACAACACTCTTTACCCGCGTTCACTCTTTACCCTTAAGGCAGTGTATCCCAATCTCATATTTAGTTTTGTGAGAAACGAACAGAAACAAACTGGAAATAGTATAACTGAAACTTTATTATCAGAAAAAGGTATCTATTACAAAGGTATGCCCTCCCTTATATAGAATGGAGGAGAGATGAGAGAATACAAATAAGAGATGTGGGACTAAAAATTTACAGGACTAAGCGGACTATACAGAACAAACCGCACAAGCCGCGCGGTTAGACTGAAGGGCTAACCGCACGGCTACCACCAGAGAGAGAGAGAGACCGCAAGGGGAGACCGCCAGAGAGCTCGACAACCAGACAACAACAGTACAACAATCAAACCGCAGAAGGGAAACCGCCAGACCGCGCGGTCTCTAACCCGCCAAGACAGACCGCCAGACCGCCCGGTCTCTAACTTCAACACTCCCCCTCAAGCTGGAGCATATATATCGATCATGCCCAGCTTGTAACAAATATGATGAAACGAGGCAGAAACTGGCTTGGTGAAGATGTCAGCTAGCTCTTTATCAGAAGTGACAAAGGGAGTGCAAATTTGTTCCTTTAAGATCTCTTCACGAATGAAATGATAGTCGACCTCAATGTGCTTGGTTCTTTCATGGAAGACCGGATTTTTGGAGATATATATGGCAGCCTTGTTATCACAGAAAATAGGTAGCGGATGGTTGTAGACCTCTCCTAAATCCAGCATTAGAGCCCGTAGCCATTTTAGCTCACAAGTGGTCGACGCCATACTCCGATACTCTGCTTCAGCACTGGACCTGGAAACAACAGACTGCTTCTTGCTCTTCCAGCTTACCAGATTACCCCCAATAAAGGTGTAGAAACCGGAGGTAGACTTGCGATCCCCTTTGTCATCAGCGTAACTCGCATCTGAGTAAGCTTCAACCCTCAGATGACCATTCTTCTGGAAAAGCAATCCTTTCCCAGGTGCGGCTTTGACGTACTCCAAGATCCGTAAGGCTGACTGCAGATGGCACTCCCTGGGAGCTTGCATGAATTGACTCACCTTGCCAATAGCATAAGAAATGTCGGGTCTGGTCAATATGAGATATATGAGCTTACCAACAAGACGTCTGTACCTCGTAGTATCTGAAAGAAGAGGCGAATCATCTGTCCAGGTTTTGTCTTCTCCAACAGCCATGGGACATCGAGCAGGTTTGGCCCCAGTCAATCCTGCATCTTTTAAAAGATCAAGGGCATACTTACGCTGGGAGAGGATTAAGGAATTGGGCTTCCGAGAGATTTCGATCCCCAAAAAGTACTTTGGAGAGCCCATATCTTTCGTGACCAGATGTTGATGAAGATGCCGCTTTGTCAAGGCTACCCCTTCCTGGACATCGCCAGTGAGAAGAATATCATCAACATACACTGCAAGAACCACCAGTCCCGAGGAGGTTTTGCGAGTAAATAGAGAGTGATCGGCAGAGCTGCGCACAAAACCAACGCCCACCACGATGCCGCTGAACTTGTTAAACCAAGCTCCAGGGCTCTGCTTGAGACCATAAATTGACTTCTTCAGCCGGCATACTCGTGTCTCCCCCTGAGCAACATACCCAGGAGGTTGCTCCATGTAGACGGCCTCCTGAAGATCACCATAAAGGAAGGCATTCTTTACATCCAGCTGGGAAATCGGCCAATCTTTATTGACCGCCACAGAGAGAAGGACCCGTATAGTGCTGAGACGAGCCACAGGAGAGAAGGTGTCAAAGTAATCAACCCCATAGGTCTGAGTAAAGCCCTTAGCAACAAGGCGAGCTTTATAACGGTCCACAGTGCCATCCGGGGCAAATTTCACCACAAAGACCCAGCAACAGCCAACAACATCAGTACCGAAGGGAGGAGGAACCAGATTCCAGGTACCCCGCTCCGTTAGGGTGGCCATTTCCTCATCCATGGCCATCTTCCAGTGAGGAATAGCAAGGGCCTCCTGGTAGGAGCGGGGCGTGGCAGTGGCAGAGATAGCTAGAGCAAAGGCCCTGCGAGAAGGGGTAAGACAATCGCACCCCTTTGCGAAGAGCTATAGGAAGTTCCAGGTCAGCAGGTTCCTCGGCATCCGGAGCATCCGTGGCAGAGAGAGCTGGCCCGGGAGTAGAGAGCGACAGCAGTAAGAGGGTGTAGGGTACACGTCCACACCCCTTTGCGAAGAGCTATAGGAAGTTCCAGGTCAGCAGGTTCCTCGGCATCCGGAGCATCCATGGCAGAGAGAGCTGGCCCGGGAGTAGAGAGCGACGGCGGCGGAGATGCGAGAGACGGTGGTGGAGAAGAGGGAGATAGAGGTGGAAGAAGAGAAGTGGATGAGGACGGAGTAGGGGTGAATGTCGTAGTGGGAGACGAGGGAACAAAGGGAACAGCAGGAGAATCAGAGGCTGGGAGAAGAGGCGGGGAGTTATCCGAGAAGTAGGAGGTATTCTCGAAGAAGGTGACGTCAGCAGAAATGAACTGCTTACGAAGGATGGGATCAAAGCAACAATAACCTTTCTGAGTGGTGGAGTACCCCAGAAAGATACATTTGGTGGAGCGAGGAGATAGCTTAGCACGGGTGGCAGAAGGGGCATGCACAAAGGCAGTGCATCCAAATATTTGGAGAGGGAGATGAAACGGCTCCTTGCCCGGATACAAAATGGAGAAAGGGGTTTTTCTGTGGAGAACGGTGGAGGGAATGCGATTGATTAGGTAACAGGCAAGGAGAACAGCATAGCCCCAATAGGAGCGAGGATCATGCATCTGGGTCATCAAGGAGCGAGCGACATCAAGAAGGTGACAGTTTTTGCGTTCTGCCACACCATTTTGTTGTGAAGTATAGATACAACTCGTTTGATGAATAATCCCATTTTGCATGCAGAAGGCAGAAAAGTCATGACTGATATATTCTTTGGCATTATCAGATCGAAGAACTTTAATAGAAACATCAAACTGAGTTTTGATCATGAGATAGAAGGACGTCCATACAGAGAATAATTCGGAGCGATCTTTTAACAGATACACCCACGTACAGCGAGAGAAATCATCAATGAATGTGACAAAATATGAACTACCCCGACCAACGGTAAGAGTGGGAGAAGGACCCCAAATATCGGAGTGGATGAGATCAAACGGACGGGTGGATCCACGAACGTGCTTTGTAGGGAAGGAGGAGCGGTGATGCTTGCCAAGCTGACATGCTTCACAATTGAGCGGAGGACTTTGAGGAGGAAGGTGGGGCAGAAGTTGACAAAGAAGATGAGGAGGAGCATGACCAAGGCGGAGATGCCATTGGAGAAGATCTGTGGAGGTGGAGGAGAAGGTGGAGAAAGCGGAAATGTTGTCCAGAAAGTATAGGCCGCCACTCTCAGTCCCAGTAGCCATCGTCCGTTGGGAGTCCGGATCCTGAAAAGAGCAAGTAGTAGAAGTAAAAGTAACAGAACATTGTAATTGCTTGCATAGAGAGGTAACAGATAATAAGTTGCACGGGAACTTGGGCACGTAGAGAGTATCCTCCAAGCGAAGAGACGGAGTGACATGAACTATCCACGTCCCATGAACCGATGATGAAGAGCCGTCAGCGAGAGTAACTGGGGGCAACCGACCATGTGTTTCTAGGAGAGAAAAACACTGGAGATTGCCGGTCATATGATTAGTAGCACCGGTGTCGATCAACCATTTTCCTTGAGTAACAACGTGGGTACTACCAGAAGACGTGACCACCGAGGCGAACGGCTTTGAGGAGTATATGGAAGCCATGAAGGGAGGAACAAAAGAACACGCGCGAGGCAGCCTAAACAAGCCGCGCGGAATAGGGAAGCACAAGCCGCGCGACTTAACAGGAGGTTGCGGCGACTAACAAGCATGAGCGGCTAAAGGAAGAGCCGCAGAGAGGAGAACAAGCCGCTGCGACTTAGAGACAGGTCGCGGGGACAAGAGAGAGAGCGGCGAAGGAAGAAGGGCAGAGAGGCCGCCTAAACAAGGAAGAACTCGCGCGAACAGAGAGAGAACGCAGAGGTTAGAAGAAATAGATCTTCCGCACGAACAATAGGAAGCCACGCGGTTAGGAAACTATCCGCGCGGATAGGAAGAAGAAGATCTGCAGCGGTCACGATGTCTGACACCAGCGGCCAGAAAAGCCACGACCAAGCTGCAGAATCAAACAGAGGGAGAGAAGTCGGGCGGCTAGCAGACAGACCGTGCGAACAGAAGTGGAGGATATCGGGAGGCAAAAGGCGAACAAGGCAAAAGAGGCCGTAGAGACAGGTTGCGGCGACCAGAGAAGAGAAGGAGGAAGCGGCGACTAGAACAGTTCGCAAGAAAGAAGCAAGCAAAAGGCAGAAGAAACAAGCCGCGGGAGATAGGCCGCGAGAGGAAGGGGCAAGCCGCGCGGACAGGGCGCAAGCAAGCGGGAAGAGACAAACAGCGCGGATAGGGCGCAAACCGTGATAACAGGTCGCGAGAAGAAAGGGAAGCCGCGCGGACAGGGCGCACAGAATCAGGAGGAGAAGGTCGAGTCCTTTGATATCATGTGAGAAACGAACAGAAACAAACCGGAAATATTATAACTGAAACTTTATTATCAGAAAAAGGTATCTATTACAAAGGTATGCCCTCCCTTATGTAGAATGGAGGAGAGATGAGAGAATACAAATAAGAGATGTGGGACTAAAAATTTACAGGACTAAGCAGACTATACAGAACAAACCGCACAAGCCGCGCGGTTAGACTGAAGGGCTAACCGCACGGCTACCACCAGAGAGAGAGACCGCAAGGGGAGACCGCCAGAGAGCTCGGCAACCAGACAGCAACACTACAACAATCAAACCGCAGAAGGGAAACCGCCAGACCACGCGGTCTCTAACCCGCCAAGACAGACCGCCAGACCGCCCGGTCTCTAACTTCAACAAGTTTGAATAAAAGCACTATGAAAAATAACACAAATCCAAGAATAGAAAGGGATACGATGTGCCTAGTCAAAAAGAGTTCTTATCGGCCTTGTGAACAACAGGTTTGAACCTAGTTAGACATGTAAAGCATGCATTCTTATATAAAGTAGAAATACCGTAGTCTTTTATATCTACTCCATTATTCATACTTGAAATGTCATTTTATTTTGCCAATGCCGGAGGGCCACTACGACAGTCTCGAGCATAATGTCCCCCTTTTCCACAGATGTAGCAAGTAAGTAGACCTCTTCCTATAACTGCTACAACCTTTTTCTCCGTATTTGGAGGACCATTGGGACACTCCTTTGCATAATGTCCCACTTGACGACAAATATAACATGTATGTGGTCCTTGCGTAGTTGACACTCGAGGAATAATAGAAGAAGCTAGCTCCGTAAACCTTGACTTATTCGCCCTTGGACTACCACTGCGACACTCTCTGGATAGGTGTACTAACTTGCCACAAGTAAAGCAAACATATGAACCATGCCTTGTCTTTGTTCCTATGATTGTAGAAGAAGTTGATTCTTACAAACTAAACCTCTTCTTCCACTAGCGATAGTTAGATTTTGAGAAGTTCAACACTTTGAACTCTTGCTTTGACTTGACTTTTTCCAAGTCCATTTCCAAAGACCTAGCTGTCATCACCAAGGCATGGAATACAATTATCTTTGTACCAACCAGTAGAGGCGGTAAATTCTTGTGCAGTACATGATAAAACCTGTTGACCTTAATCTTTTCAATTTTCAAACATAGACTCTGCATGTTGTCTCATCATGACAAATGCCTGTAAGTACTCATCAACCAAGTACGCTCCTTGCACCAAACACATGTTCAACAGCTGATCCGAGGCTCTTCCTATTTTAATCTGCTTAAGTACACCAACCAACATCAAAACTATCACAGGGACAGGGGTTGCACATGCTTTTCCGGTTAGATATTGATCATTGCGAAGACCGCATTAACTATCAACCGAACCATTTCTGTAGATGGAGGAGGTGCAGGAACCTCAGTTGGTGCACTACTTGCTGTCAAGCACTAGGGATAAGACTACCCCACACCACTTCTAGTCACATATAATTGCAAAACACATAATTAAGCAACAAAAAATTGTAAAACATAATTATAAGAACACGTAGGTTCCACAAACATCTATATTTTCATTCCAAAGTTGAGATTCATGAGAGCTTTCATGTTATAACGGTAGCGCACATATACGTGCTCACTACCCCTTAAAAGAATTCGACTACAAATTCGAATAAGATAGACCGACACCAAATGCTTATACCAAATTGTAACACCTCAATTCATCACGAAGAATATAAAAAAAGGTCTGGCCGAGGTCCCACACCATATTCTACAGACAGTCAGTGGAGTTATGCATTAAAACCATAATATTCACGCATCCTAACTCAAAGTGCATAATAGCAGAAGTATTTAAATTCTCTTAGAACCCAAACACAGGAAAGTGCACTAACAACACCATAGGAATGATATTCAAAATACACAAAATGTTTGATATTAAGGCCTTACAACTGTTCTCTTCATAAATGTATATTACAAACTTCGGCATACAGACCGACAATACATGAAAACATTAAAAGATTCCCTTTGGGCCTTCAAGGGCTAGCCAACACAGCATAAGTGACTTTAGCACGGTACTTTTCACTTGGCTCTCCAACACATGCACAAGCAAGACCCACCAAGATGTGGCAAAACAAGGTAATTGTCATCATTAACTGACCAAATTATAATGACTCCACCCCACTCTCAGGGCGGCGGTGCTCCTACATTGCATAGAAGCAGCATGACAATATCATTATACTTATATATGTGCAATTTAAACACCATTCATCACAAATATTGGCGCTCATGAACAGAAGTCCCGTGCACTCAGGGCACATTTTCGGTGTTCTGGACTTTCCAAGGCCCACCACCATCCTCAGTCCCAGACCGATGGTCAAATTTGGTGTTCTGGACTTTCCCATGCCACCACCATCCTCAGTCCGAGACCGATGGTAAAACTTGAGCATTATAGTCATGCATAAACTAATGTTAGTGACTCTCTCCTATGCCCCAGACCACACCAAATACCTTAGGTCGTCTAGTCAAGAGATATAGTGCAGACACAACTCAACCCTTTCCTGTTGCTTAAATCGCTATGCCATTAGGCAGTCGACATGATGCTGGTCGGCTTCCCATTTACCGTATACAAAATACATAACTGTGTTATGTTTCAAAGCTGGCTCTCATGGCCACTATAGCTAGGCACTCCAGGTTCTCAGCTCAATATGCTACCCATCTTATCTCATTGACATAGGCTTCACAACCACAATCATTAGCTCTCTGGGAGTTACCGCCAGCACTATCGCTACTACTGTGCGGTAGGGGACTGAAAATCATTTCTTCCCCAAAATTTGGGTGTTTTCCTAGAGACCAACTCTAGTACTCTCACTACAGCAACCTGCACACCCCATGACTTTGTAAACTACATGTTTAACCACAGAGTCTTCTCTAGCATGCAAAGCAATACATCACCAATTAAGACCAACCTATTCGAATAGGCTTCACACTTCATGCCTATTCCGTACTTCGATTCTGGATTCTATATTCAAATTATATCGGAGATACTTTATATCAACCCGTCGAAAATCCCTTTATTCTCCACCAATTAGTGGGGGACTTTATGTAACTATGTCAAAATAAGGACTTCACTTGTCCAATAGGAGAATCGTTACCCTTGTCGATCGTTTAGGAGCAATGTCTTGCACTTGATCCAGATGGAAATGACCGCAACACTTTTCTCTCCACGGATCTAGCTTCGGCTTGCTATCCCGATCACAAGAACATCTCCTAAGTTATTCCCTAGGGCTGGTTCAACCTTCTCCTTCCTCTTCTTCTTTCTCTTCTTTTCTCTTCTCTTTTCAAAGTGCAAGAGAGAGATAGAGAGAGTGAGAGAGAGAGAGAGAGAGAGAGAGAATGAGTTGAAACTAAACCCCTCAGTCCTTTATCAATCTGGGCTGTACTTTCAGCCACATGATCTCCATCTCCTAAGGAGTGGATGACCAAGATTCAATTGAGACTTCATTTTAAACTAGCAACCGCCGCACGACCACCTATCCTCGCAAGGGTTTCAAACCAACCTCTTTTAGGATCTTTCATGTGGACTTCCATAACCTGCTATCACTGCGCGGTAGTTTAGGCGGCGGTGGCGGTCTCATCCAGCACCGCTCTACCGCTCAATGGCCGCCTCAACATGTCATAACACGTGACACACAACCGCCATGTGACATCACACTACTGCCGCGCGATGGTCACTCAATTCATCATTGTGTCGAGTTCGTTGAGTGTTACTGCCGTGTGATATCATACTATCACCACGCGGTACCTTCCCGAGATAATGATTGGTTTAATTTAAGTGGATACTAGCAACACTAGCTCTACCACCTGTCGGTAACTTCTAGTGACCAACTCCCTATTATTTTCAGGAAATTTAGGGCATTACACTTCACCTGCTCCATCCCCTCTACATACCCCAATACCACAGTCATTCCCCATTACTCCACCTGCTACACTGACAACACTTCCAACTAGCTCTTGCTCCATCATAATCTAGGAAGGGAAAATGGTATCGAGCACCTTATCATCAATGCTAAACTCCAATGTTTCACAAATCCAAACACTGTGGACAACATTCATTCCCAGTTAGATATGATCAATGCTTCAGTGGAGTACCTTCAAGCAAGGGTTTCTTCCTCATCGATTATAAGGTCATTCTTGACCTCTCTTACCTATGAAGTCAAGAAGGGGGGAGAGTTATGAGGTAGAAGAGGAAGCAGATTCATTGACATCCTCACCACACTATTTAGATCCTCACAAAATTGCTGGGAATGAAAATATTCTGACAGAAACTGAGATTGATAATGCACCAAATCATGGGGGAGGATAGGAAAGTCTTTAGTACAGAATCTGCATCAGTGTAGGGGGAGGTGGTGGCTTCTCTATTGCAAGAGAACATCAAAATGGAAGATGAAGAGGAAAAAAAGCGGCATTAGAATTCTCTAAGAGGGAAGTAACTATCAAGTACACTTCAAAGGGGAAGCAACTGCTGTTATCCAAGAAAAGTAAGTAGTCAGTTATAGACAGTACTCAGCAAGTTACAGAGATTTTTTAGACATGTGTAGGAAGTTGTAGTACCACATAACACTTTCTTCCATATTTAATTTATATCCCTCTAGAGAAATTAGATGTAGTTCATGTAACACCCCAAAAACTATAAAACATAAAGTAAAGGTGGCTATCACCGGGCGACAGTGGGTATCGCTGGCGATAATACTAGACGCATTCAACGAAGTGTTGAGTAAACTCAATGAATCGTTGAGTCAAATATCGTGTGGCGATACCACTCAATGCACTCGACACACTCAACACACTCGACGCTCACAACACACTCGATGCTTTCAACGAATCATTGAGAGGGCTGTCAGAGTGGCGATAGTGGGTATCACTGGGCGATACTTCCACGTATGACTAGACACGTGTCGGATGGCCGGACGGTGGCCAAAGAGCAGTTGTTGACTGGGGTCAAAGCCGCTACTGACAATATCGCCCAGGCGATAGCAGTTATCGCCCAACCATAGCGATAAATTTGACTGGTAAGCTGAAATCGTAGCCATCCATTCCTATTGAAGAGAGGATCCTATGGCTGGGATAAATCCCGAGGTCACTAAAGCAGAGGAGTGGAGAAAAGAGAAGTTATTTCTCTTCTCTCACTCTCTCTCCTCCCTTTCATCAAGAGCTTGAAAGAAATAGCTAATGGCTGAAGGCTGAGCTTTATAAGCTTGGAGAAGGAGATTCCATGATTGGAATCAAGAGCCGAGGCAAGATCCGTGAAGAGGAAAGCGAGACGCTCCTTTCCATCTGGATAGAAGACTTATCCATGGCTCCAAAACGAACTACGAGGGTACCGATCTTCCTTATTGGACAAGTGAAGTCCTTTTGCATATGCATGGAATCCCCCACCAAAATTGGAAAAGCGAAGAGAATACCAATGGGTTGATACATGATATGGTGGAGACGACGACCCCCAAGTTGTTGATGACGACACGCTAACGGACGACCCTCCTTTGTCTCCAACAAAGGACTCGCATCGCCATAGCATTCGTATGGAGTGGCACTACAATCTCCGCCCTCGGCGCAAGACAAATAACTAGTTGAACTTCATCTATTATTAGCTTGAGAGCATTTATATTTTTAGCATGCTTTATTTAAACATTTGGAGTATGTTATTTTATTTGGGATGTATGTAGCCATTGAGTGTGTTATTTTTATTTGGGCTACATATAGCCAAGACTTGGTGTTAAGCTATATATAGGCATGTAGTGTATTGTTTAAGTCAAGTTGAATTGAAAGAACCCTAATTTTCCTTACTTGCTCTCTCTCTTCTTCTCTTAGCCGCCACCCTCCTCTCTCTCTCTAAGAGTTCGGCCAACCCCTCTCCCTCTTCTTCCTCTTCCCAAACTGCCACCCCCTTTCCTCTTCTTCCCTCAAATCTGGCCGCCCCTCTCCTTCCTCCTCCATAGCCGCCAACTCCTCTCCACCTACATCAACCCGATCACCTCCATCCTTAGCTGGCCGACCACCGACCTCCACCACTCGAGCACCCCCTTGAAGAAAAAAACCGGCCACCCATCTTCACTTGGAATTTTATCCGAGAAAGGTCTCCTTCTACGACGAGAAATCTGGACATCGGTGTGAAGCGGCCAAGGCGGACGATCTTTCTCTCCATCCGACGCAACTCCGGCGGAACCGTGGAAGAGTGATCCATTGAAGGTAGTTGGAATCATCTATTCCGACTTGGGTAACGATCCTCTCCACTCAAGTGTGATTCTCTCTTGATAGTCTAGTGGTCGGAAAGATTTTTGCGTTGGATTTGAATCGTTAGATTCTTCTTGGTTTTTCTTTTGATTTGCATCTATCTTAAACGCGTTATTTCCGAAAGGGTTTGGCGAGCCCCGTAATTTTTGTTGGGAGGGATATACCATTTTTCGATCGCATTTTAGGTAGACCTCTTTTGGTACAACCTCGCTTGTCCGGACCGGGTGGGTCCTTTTTGCTTGGGAGAACATCAGCCAATAGCCGTTCGTTCGACCTTTCAGCGGTGTAGCTACCGTACATTGGTGAACTGTGATAATTCGCTTGCGAGTACGCTGCGGTTAAAACTTGTGCGAGTGTAATAGTGGAATTAGAGAGGCGTCCGCATTATTCCCATAGCCCATATTGTGTCTACGGTAAAGGCCTACATCAATTTGGTATCAGAGGGAGGTTCTTGTCAATTTTTTAATTGGCACCCTCCCCTCTTATTTAGCACGTTAACCCGCACTTATGTTTGTACGTTAGTTGTCAAAAATCTCAAAAACAATTTATTTTTTTGGTCTGCCAATATCGGCTTAGATTTCTTATTTTTCTGCAAAAAAATCCAATTTTTTTTTAATAACCCTCTTTTTATTTCCTGTAAGAAAATCAAAAAAAAAATTATTTTCCTATAGTCATTAAGCGGGATTAATTCCTTCTGTGGTCTGTCTACGTCTATTGTCTTCTTTTTGCATGCGCACTAGGCTAGGTACGGAATATCCTCCATCGTCTTCTAATATGGATGATGACCGGGGTGAGGGTCGTGCCCTCACAGAGATCTAGGAACTTCGTCAGGATTTCACGGAGCAGTTGACGGCTATTAGGGAGGCACTTCACGGAATGGGATTACCACAAGGGGCACCCCGTAATCAACCCGCTCACCAACGGGTGGGATAAAATCACAATCCTTACCCCCACCCTCCAAATGAGCACGCTCCACAAGCACCTTACGAGTTTGATCTTACTCGGGCTGTCCGAGTCAAGCCACCATCCTACGATGGATTGGGGGATCCCCAAGTCTTCCAGGACTGGATCATGGAGATCGAATGTTATTTCGAGTGGTATACTCTGAACGATGTGGATAGGGTGCGAGTAGCGAGGATGAAGTTACTAGGGCGTGCTAAAATATTTTGGATAAATGAGGAGCGGTATCTGAGAGTCGAGAACAGTGCATTGCCCACTGACTGGGATGACATGAAGGCTAGGCTGACAGAGCAGTACGTCCCAACGTACCATCAAACACAGATGTTCGATGATTTAGCTACCCTTAAGCAAGGGACTAGGTCGGTGTCTGAGTATATGAGCCTGCTGAAGGACATGATGGTTAGGTGTGACGTGAAAGAGATGCCCGAGGTCACCCTCTCTAGGTTCCGTAAGGGACTAAACTCCAATATCCAAGGAAAGCTTCTGCGTTATGGTCACACCGACTTGCACGTCACATTCAACGCTGCCTTAGATATTGAGAAGCACAATATGCTTAAAGGTAAATCTCGCTCGTTCCAAAAGGGCAAGTCCATTTTAGGACCGCCTCCCACCTCCACCTATAAGGATAAAGGAAAATATCAGTCCCCAACTCGACCTCCATAGTCTTAACTGCCAGGAATAATAGAAACCCCTCTGGTGAGAGAGTCCCAGTGGGTAAGGTCAACAGAACGAATGTCACCTGTTACGCTTGCGAGATCCAAGGGCACTATGCTAGTGATTGTCCTACTAAACCCAAACCATTAGCCTTGTTAGATTCCACTGGTGGGTCAGACGACCTTACTTATGAGGCAGGGGAAGAGAGCGAGTCAGACATAGTGCCTAGTAATATGGAGGACGACTCCCATATGATGGTTATAAGGTGTAATAGGACGAACATTTTCACGTTGAATTTTAAGAGTGGTGAAAAATGGTGTAGGTTGATCATCGATAGTGGTAGTTGCATGAATGTTATTTCTGAAGTCGCGGTGAAACGTATGTCTCTTGTTGCCGAGCCGCACCCTCACCCTTATAAGGTGGCATGGGTAAACAAGTCATCTCTCCCTGTGTCGAAGCGATGCTTGGTACCCCTTACCATCAAATCTTATTCTGATTAGATTTGGTGTGACGTCATCCCTATGGATGCTTGTCACGTCTTGTTGGGTCGGCCTTGGTTGTATGATCATGACGTCACCCACTTTGGTCGGGCCAACACTTACGAGTTTAAATTTAATGGCAGAACCATTATCTTTAAACCCGCTCCGCCAAAGGATCCTTCGGTCCCCTCCAAGGATACGGTCGTCCCAGTCGAGAAGAAAACGTTGAGTCTGATAGGGAAGAAAGAATTGAAGCGTACTACCTTTATAGACGGTGTCCTCTATGCATTAGTGCGTCTACAAGTTAAGGAAGATGCGACAACTTTTGAGAATTTGCCGCCGGCGCTGAGAAAACTCTTAGAAGAGTTTTTGGACGTATACCCGAACGATCTACCGTCTGATTTACCCCCCATGCGGGATATCCAGCATGCCATTGATTTCATTCCGGGCTCCTCATTGCCCAATCTCCCACATTATCGGCTAAACCCTTCCGCACACTTAGAGTTACAAACCCAGATTTCGGATTTATTGCAGAAAGGTTTTATCTGCCACAGCATGAGCCCGTGTACCGTACCCGCCTTACTTGCCCCCAAGAAGGACGGCTCTTGGAGGATGTGCGTGGATAGTAGAGCCATTAATAAAATCTCTATTAAGTACCGATTTCCCATCCCTCGCTTGGACGATTTATTAGACATGTTAGCCGGTGCCACGATTTTCTCAAAATTGGACCTTAGGAGCGGCTACCATCAGATCCGAATAAGGGAAGGTGACGAGTGGAAAACCGTATTTAAGTCTAAGGAAGGGCTCTACGAGTGGTTAGTTATGCCGTTTGGGCTTTCCAATGCGCCGAGCACGTTTTCGAGGATGATGACCCACGTCTTCCAACCCTATATGGGAAAATTCATCGTGGTATATTTTGATGACATTTTGGTTTTTAGCACCTCCATGATCGATCACGAGTCACATTTAAAAATCATCCTTATCACGCTCAGAAAAATTATTCGTGAATATTAAGAAGTGTACTTTCCATGTGTCATCAGTTGAGTTCCTCGGTTATATCGTTAGTTCGAAGGGGATCCACGTAGACCCCAAGAAGGTGCAAGCCATTAGAGATTGGCCCGAGCCCGCCAACATTCAGGATGTTAGGAGTTTTCACGAGCTCGCTACATTCTATCTGCAATTTATTAAGGATTTTAGTAGTATTATGGCCCCCATTACCGAGTGCATGAAAAAGGGTGAATTTACATGGACGAACTCGGCCTCTAAGGCATTCCAATTAATTAAATCGCACATGTCGAAAGCCCCCCTCTTGCGACTACCGGATTTTACCAAAGTTTTCGAGTTGTCATGTGATGCATCTGGAGTGGGAATTGGTGGAGTGTTGAGTCAGGAAGGCCACCCTGTGGGGTATTTCAGTGAGAAACTAGCGGGTCCAAAATTAAATTATTCCAATTATGATCGGGAGTTCTACGCGGTCATTAGATGCCTCCAACATTGGCGGCATTATTTACTTCCTAAGGAGTTTGTCATCCTATCCGATCATGAAGCGCTAAGGTTTATTAACTCTCAAACTAAGGTTAGTCCTAGGCATGCCAAGTGGGTCTCCTATCTCCAGGAGTACACTTTAATTATCAAACACCTTAAGGGAACTCTCAACCACGTAGCCGACGCTATTAGTCGTGTTTCGTTATTACTATCCACGCTAGAAGTTAAGGTGATTGGCTTCAATAGGATTAAGGACGAATACGTCCACTACCTTGATTTTAAGGATATTTATTTCACCACTCAAGACGACTTGCCTACAACCATTACTTCTTTTTACATTCGTGACGGCTATTTATTTAACCATTCGAAGCTATGCATCCCCAGTTCCTCCCTACGATACTTCATAGTGTGGGAATTGCATAGGGGAGGGCTAGGTGGACATTTTGGCCGTGACAAGACGATCACGTTACTAGAAGACAAGTTCTATTGGCCCGGTCTTAAGGCCATGGTTAATAAAATCGTGGGAAGTTGTCGAGCGTGCCAATTAGCTAAGGGGAACAAAACAAATGCGGGGCTTTATACCCCTCTTCCGATTCCATCTATCCCCTGGAAAGACGTTAACATGGACTTCATTCTCGCCCTCCCAATCACATTTAGACATCACAACTCTATCTTAGTTATTGTAGATCGTTTCTCAAAAATGGCCTATTTTATCGCGTGCAATAAAGCCAACGATGCATCACACGTTGCACAATTATATTTTAAAGAGGTAGTTGGCCATCGAGGCATTCCAAAATCTATAGTTACCGATAGGGATGTGAAGTTTACTAGTTATTTTTGGAAGACCCTGTGGAGGATTATTGGCACCAAACTACTATTCTCTTCAGCTTACCACCCGCAAACGGATGGGCAAACCGAAGTTGTAAACAGAAGTTTGGGTAGTTTGCTCCGATGCCTTGTAGGAGACCACAAGGGTACATGGGACCTTATCCTCCCTCATGATCAGTTAGCGTATAATAATTCCAAAAATAGGTCCACGGGTTTGTCCCCGAATTAGATCGTGCATGGTTATAAAGCACCCGTGCCACTTGACTTGATTCAGTTACCGCCATCTTTTAAGTCAAGTCAATTTGCACAGGACTTTGCCTCTCACATCCATGATTTGCACAAGCACATAAATGAAACGCTTACCACTCAATATGCATCTTATCAAGTTAATGCCAACGCACATAAGAGAGTGTCCCATTTGAAAGCGGGCGATTTAGTCATGGTGCGTCTCATCCCTGAGCGGTTGCCTACGGGCACCTTAAAAAAGTTAGCGGATCGGCGAGCGGGACCTTTTCGGATTTTAAAGAGGTTAGGAGACAATGCATTTCTTTTGGAATTACCCACTGATTGGGGTATTTCACCTGTTTTAATGTTTCAGATTTAACGCCATATATTGCTCCGCCACTAGAATTATCTTCCTGTCTGTTTAGTTCAATTACAGATTCTCATGAGTATGGTGTTGAGCGAGGTAAGGGATCGCTCTCTCCGTTGGTCTCCAACGGAGGTACGCTAAATGTTGATGATCTAGATTTTCCCCCTTTGCTGCCTAATGCTTTTCCCAGGTTTGCCAGGACAGCGTTTTTGCCAGACAGGATTCTCCAGGATGACGTGTTTCCCACTACAGATGGCGATTTGCGCCGCTACTTGATTCGATGGCGTGATCACCCCGCCTCTGATGACTCTTGGCTCCCAAAAGCGGAGGTCGCTCTATTGGATGGTGTTCTTCTACGACGGTATCTTCAAGACAACTCATCGGTGATGAGTCCTTTCAAGCGGGGGAGGATTGGTGGAGACAATGGCCCCCATGTTGTTGATGATGGAACACTAACAGACGACCCTCCTTCGTCTCCAACAAAGGACTCGCGTCGCCATGGCGTTCGTATGGAGAGGTGCTACAATCTCCGCCCTCGATGCAAGATAAATAACTAGTTGAATTTCTTCTATTATTAGCTTGAGAGCATTTATATTTTAAGCATGCTTTATTTAAACATTTGGAGTATGTTATTTTATTTGGGCTGCATGTAGCCATTGAGTGTGTTATTTTTATTTGGGCTACATATAGACAAGACTTGGTGTTAATCCTATATATAGGCATGTAGTGTTTTGTTTAAGTCAAGTTGAATTGAAAGAACCCTAATTTTCCTTACTTGCTCTCTCTGTTCTTCTTCTAGCCGCCACCCTCCTCTCTCTCTCTAAGAGTTCGGCCAACCCCTCTCCCTCTTCTTCCTCTTCCCAAACTGCCACCCCCTTTCCTCTTCTTCCCTCAAATCTGTCCGCCCCTCTCCTTCCTCCTCCATAGCCGCCAACTCCTCTCCACCTACATCAACCCGATCACCTCCATCCTTAGCCGGCTGACCACTAACCTCCACCACCCGAGCACCCCCTTGAAGAAAAAAATCGGCCACCCATCTTCACTTGAAATTTTATTCGAGAAAGGTCTCCTTCTACGATGAGAAATCTGGACATCGGTGTGAAGCGGCCAAGGCGGACGATCTTTCTCTCCATCCAGCGCAACTCCGGCGGAACCGTGGAAGAGTGATCATTTGAAGGTAGTTGGAATCATCTATTCTGACTTGGGTAACGATCCTATCCACTCAAGTGTGATTCTCTCTTGATAGTCTAGTGGTCGGAAAGATTTTTGCGTTGGATTTGAATCGTTAGATTCTTCGTGGTTTTTCTTTTGATTTCCATCTATCTTAAACGCGTTATTTCCGAAAGGGTTTGGCGAGCCCCGTAATTTTTGTTGGGAGAGATCTACCATTTTTCGATCGCATTTTAGGTAGACCTCTTTTGGTACAACCTCGCTTGTCCGGACCGGGTGGGTCCTTTTTGCTAGGGAGGACATCGGCTAATAGCCTTTCATTCAACCTTTCAGCGGTGTAGCTACCGTACGTTGGTGAACTGTGATAATTCGCTTGCGAGTGCGCTGCGATTAAAACTTGTGCGAGTGTAATAGTGGAATTAGAGAGGCATCTGCATTATTCCCATAGCCCATATTGTGTCTACGGTAGAGGCCTACATCATGATATCCCCGGGTAGTTTTGCATATAGAATCCGGAAATCGAAGTATGAAATAGGCATTTTGTGTGAAGCCCATACAAACAGGTTGGTATGGATTGGTGATGTTTTATTTTGCGTGCTAGAGAAGAATCCGAGTATAAACGGGTAGTTTATGAAGTCTGAAGGGTTGTGCCTGTGAATGGGAGTAGCAGGAATTACTGGAGCCACTCTCTAGGAAAATACCCCAAAAATACTACAGTTGTGAAAATCATTGGATATCACCGGGCGACAGTGAGTATCGCTGGCGATAGCTCTCTATGAGCTATATTGTATGAAAGACTTGTTTTTTTGCACTGCAGGATGCTGCAGGGTTTTGGATGGAAAGATGTTCTATTTGTGGCTGAGTCTGGAAACAAAAGAGAGTTTTGTCGCTTAACGCCAGGCGATAGTGACTATTACTGGAGATAGCTTCCAAATAGCATATTACGTGCAGGGCCTATCTCGTGGAGACTATGGGGCTAGCAGGTGAGCTGTGTGCCTGGGTGCCCAGTTATGGCCGTGAGTGCCATTTTGTGTCGATTGCGGGCTTTGGTCCTTGGGATCTGGTGGTCAGCAGTCAGAGCTGAGAGATTTAAGAGCCTAGTTAAAGAAAGGCCAGTGAGCCGAACGGGAAAGGGGATGCTGACCCACGTCTTGTTGTTCACCATGATGGCTGGGACCGTCAACGTTGACATGGCAATTTGAGCAATGGTATGTGGCTAAACTGTACTCATGTTATGTCATTCGGGCTAGATTACCTAAAGTAATTGGCTTTCGTCGTTGGCATAATGAGATTCTTAGGTTGTTGATGCACAAAATGCCCCTCTCCGTGCTCTAGAGAGGTGAACACGTTCGATCCGAGGATGTGGGGATAAAAAGGAGGTTGATGAGAAACTGTAAAGCAGACAGTTACTTTGACAGTTATCTTTGTTGGTTAAGACCGAGAGGGTGAAAGAGAAAGAGAGAGGGGGCCACTGACAGCGACAATAATAGAGTTCACCCACCGTGGCTTAAATTCCTCTCCTTTGACGGGCTTTCCTTTGATTATGAATCAGATATTACAGCTTGATTTGAGTCCTTTAAATAAGAATATAAAGGGTACAAAGGGGGAAGCTGGAAGATAGATGAAAGAGGGCGCTAGTGGCCGTATGGTTTTACAAAGTAGGTCGGCAGACCACGCAGAAAGCTGATCTCCCAGTTCGCTACTCAAGGCTGAGTGGACTGTGCGATCAGTATGAGACGACAATTAAGGTTACTGAAGTTAAGGAAGGCCACAAAGGCTTGACCGTTGAGGCTGCGTGGACTAAAAGTTGGAGTCCGCAGGTTCTGATGCCTTGGTTGACTACTGCGTAATCTCTCTCGAATGAGAGGTATGGGGGCCTATTTAAGGCTCGGGCCGGAGACGGTACATGTAACGTTACCCCCGGTAGGGAGGTGAGCTTTGACCGAGTCTACGACATGCTGCAGACTAAAGAGGTAGGTCGGCCTTTGCCGGTGAGCTGGAGGAGTAGGCCGCCATCTTCTGGTGGACTGAGTAACAAGTCCTCCTCTACTGCTGGATGGAGCAAGTTCGCCACCTTCTGGCGGGCTGGAGTTGAGTCTGCGCTGTGTCGTGCGGCCTGACGGAGTCCTATTACCAAGTCCTCCCTCAGGCGGACTGTGACCAAGTCCGCCCACTACTAGCAGACAGAAGGGGCAGGTCACCACTGCTGACTGGCAGTCTTGAGGCTTGTCGTCACTGTTGATGGTGGGTAGCCTGAAGGCTTGTCTCCATTACTGCTATGCGGCGAGCTGACAGACTAAAGGCAGAGTCTGCCCCTGGTTGAGTAGAGAGTACTGCGCGGTTAGCCTAAGCTAACCGCGCAGCCTGCGAAGATGAACATCGGAAGCATTCCACACCCCGCAGACTGTAGCTGCTGCACGACCTGGGCGACCAGACATGGGATAACGCCCTAGCTGCGTGGCCTGAGCGGATAGAAAGGTCTATCTTCCTGGCCAAATGAGAGGTATGAGGCAGGACGCGACCTCCAATGGGAACCTGGAGCAGGCCGCAACTTGCGAGCTTGCTACCTTGGGAGGGATCGCCGATTTCTGGGTCAACATAATCCCTGCACTTTTTTAAGTCCTGAAGGGAACTTTGAAAATGTAGGAGACCCATGAAAATCGTGATCCCCCCTCAGAAAACTGGTAGGAAAACAAGAGGTAGGGAGAGATAGAACCTGATGTCTCTCTTCAGAAAAACCTGTCAGTGCTTATTTTTCTCGTGTAGAGAAAGTGTAATTGCATGCGAAAAAGGCACGTCTTGTGTGTACCTGAGTTGCTTTTACAAAATGAAGAAGACTTGTGAATTTCTTCCATCGAGGTCTGCAAAATAAAGATTATAGGAGGCATAGAAGGGTAATTTCTTGCAAGTACCTGGAGAAAAATTTCAAGTGTCTGCTAATCTTTACAAAAGAAGAGTGAGCAGCAGACATGAAAAGAAATTAAGTTACAAGTACCTAGAAGGAATTTGGAAGCAATTTCTAATCTCTGCAAAAGAAGAGCGAGAAGCAGATATGAAAAGAAATTAAGTTGTAAGTACCTGGAAGGAACTTGCAAGCGTCTGCTAATCTCTGCAAAAGAAGAGTGAGAAGCAGACATAAAAGAAATTACGTTACAAGTACCTGGAGGGAACTTACAAGCATCTGCTAATCTCTACAAAAGAAGAGTGAGAAGCAGACATAAAAAGAAATTATGTTGCAAGTACCTGGATGGAACTTGCAAGCGTCTACTAATCTCTACAAAAGAAGAGTGAGAGGCAGACATGAAAAATAAATTAAGTTGCATGTACCTGGAAGGAACTTACAAGCATCTGGTAATCTCTGCAAAAGAAGAGTGAGAAGCAGATATGAAAATAAATTAAGTTGCAAGTACCTGTAAGGAACTTGCAAGCGTTTGCTAATCTATACAAAAGAAGAGTGAGAAGCAGAAATAAAAAGAAATTAAGTTGCAAGTACTGGGAGGGAACTTGCATGCGTCTGCTAATCTCTACAAAAGAAGAGTGAGAAGGAGACGTGAAAAGAAATTAAGTTGCAAGTAGCTGGAAGGAACAAGCAAGCGTCTGCTAATCTCTGAAAATAAGAGTGAGAAGCTGACATGAAAAGAAATTAAGTTGCAAGTAGCTAAAAGGAACATGCAAGCGTCTGCTAATCTCTGCAAAAGAAGAGTGAGAAGCAGACATAAAAATAAATTGAGTTGCAAGTACCTGGAAGGAACTTGCAAGTGTCTGCTAATCTTTGCAAAAGAAGAGTGAGAAGCAGACGTGAAAAGAAATTAAGTTGCAAGTACCTGGAAGGAACTTGCAAGCATCTGCTAATCTCTGCAAAAGAAGAGTGAGAAGCAGATATGAAAAGAAATTAAGTTGCAAGTACCTAGAGGGAACTTGTAAGCGTCTGCTAATCTCTATAAAAGAAGAGTGAGAGGCAGATGTGAAAAGAAATTAAGTTGCAAGTACCTGGAGGGAACTTGCAAGCATCTGCTAATCTATGCAAAAGAAGAGTGAGAAGCAGACATGAAAAGAAATTGAGTTGCAAGTACCTGGAAGGAACTTATAAGCGTCTGCTAATCTCTGCAAAAGAAGAATGAGTAGCAGGCATGAAAATAAATTGAGTTGCAAGTATCTGGAAGGAACTTGCAAGCATCTGCTAATCTCTGTAAAATAAGAGTGAGAAGCAGACATGAAAAGAAATTGAGTTGCAAGTATCTGGAAGGAACTTGCAAATATCTGTTAATCTTTGAGGAGTTTATGGATAAATCTTCTACTAAAAGTTATTGCAATAAGATTGATATGATTAGATTAAAGAATGAACATCCATGAAATCCTGCTATTGACTGAGTAAGTAAAATCAAGTAGAGATCAAGACACAACAATAAGCTTCTTGCTTGGTCATACATGATATCCCAATATGAAATCCAGATCAGTCAGATTAAAACACTGACTAGACTTCAACCGGATGGTTTGCCAATCAAAGAGAACCAGACTTTCTGACTATCAATTGGTGCCAGAATCATTCAATAAGAGTAACAGAGAGCTTATTAACCATCATCTGATAGAGCTTCATGCAAGCCGAGTATACAAGATGAGCATAAGCAAAAAATGATGCAGGCCCATGGTCTCGACGGATTAAACTACGCGTTCTTATGTTCGTCAATCTAATTAAATATTTAGGGCGCCGTTTCTCTACTTAGCACTATCAAATACTCACGGAATTAAAGGCACAATTTCCACAACAACCAATGCAAAGGGACGCTACCCCTTATTTTAGATTGAACAAGGGCTATATGCCAATGTTCGCTCAAGCGAAATGGACCCACCCGATCCGGAAAATTAGCAATTCAAATTAAATTAAGCACAAATGTTCACACATCCAATAAGAGAATATCCAGACTAAATAAGTGATTTGTAGTTAAGTCCTAATCGATCCCAAAATTAATTAATATGAGGGTATACCAAATCACTTGAACTCAAGGGGAAATAAAGGGTGATGAACCCGATTTCTTCTAGTGTTCATGAGATCTACCCATTCCAATTAATACGAAAAAATAATCGGGAAATAAATGATTTAAATAAAATTAGATTTTAATTAGCACCATATTCAATATAAATCAGAACAAATTACCAGCCTTATATTCCACCAAATCTCACAAAATATATAGAAGAAGCACACAACGAAGTTGGTTTAGAAAAGCGTTACCCAGATGCCAATATTTATCCGTCCACAAGATGAGTGGAGGAGGCGCACACGATGATGGTATATCCTCTATTTCCACGCAAAATCCTTAGATCCGCTCCGGTCGATGAAGACGCTCGCCGTATCTCCTTTGACACACCCTAGGAGAGGAATTTCCTTGAAAAAAAAGATTATATTATTGTATAGGAAAGAGAAACGATGGTGGAGAATATCTTTATCAAGAGATGAAGGGTGGAGGCTAGGGTAAACCCTAGGTTGGCCGAAATATCAAGGGGTGTAGGAGGGCTCAGGTTTAGTGGAAAACAAAGGTTGTGGTGGTTGGTGGAGAGGAGGAGGCTTGGGTTGGTGGTGGTGTTTGGTGGTCGGTAATGGTTGGCAAGGAGAGAGTGGGGCTTAGTTTTTTTGGTGGTGAGTAAGGAGGGGCTCGGGTGGTGCTCTTTGGAAGAGGGAGGAGGAGGAGGAGGAGGAGGATGGGGAAGGTGGTTGAGCCTCTAAGATGGGGGAGATAGAGAGGGATGGTGACCAAGAGAGGGAGAGGAGGGAGGAGGCTGAATTTTGCCAAGGGGGGAAAGAAAGATCTCAATGATTTTAGGGGGGATTATTTTATATTCTTCTTCTCTCTAATCAACCCTTCATAACATGGCTATATATACCATACACCACTCAATCTCTCTCCATTCAAAATTCAAAATTCAAAATTCAAACTGAAAATATGATGGTTATATGCACCCATCATAGCACATAAAATGAAATAATTAAAACAACACTTGATGGTTATAAGCACCCATCATTACACATGAAATGAAAATTAAAACATTAAATAAATATTTAAAATAAAATTGCTAAAATAATAAAATTATTAAAAATATATAATTATTTAATTTGTAATTATATATTTTTATATAATGGCAGCGGACGTCGATCCCATCCTCGAGCTTGCGACAGCGATCGTCCCAATCGACGAACTCTATCAGACAGGGATCAATGGTGGCCGTGTTAGTAATGTCTCCATCAATCCTCCCCTACTCAAAATTACTCATCACTGATGAGTGGCCCTTGAGGGGGGAACAGTAAGAAGCAACAACAATATGGGGGAAAATCTAGCCCCACAATCCGTGTCGTAGTAGCATGAACATCCATCAATATTGAGAACCTGTTTGGCACACAAACAATAGGACTTTCGAGAAAACTCGAAAGGGTGTCAAGCAACAAAAAATAAACAAGAATATTACCATCTGGTTCAATAACTAAGGAGTCAACATGGAAAATAGACACGATAGTACTAACACTCCCCATCCCAAGAGAATGTTTAGTGGTAGGAAGAGACGACGAAGAAAGGCACTTAGGTGGAACAGAGACGTACAGTAAAAAGTCCGGAAACTTGAAATAAAGTGAAACACCCTATGCTATATAAAAATCTAAAATAAAAGAATAAAATCCGACGTTCTTCATAATCATGGATGGGTCAGCGTTCCTACATATTAATTTGTCAATGGAGACAGAAGGCATCCGCTCGAGGACTGACCAGACTAAACCCAAATCACTAGCTCTAGCATCGGATAGTCTCGAAAAGGCGTGGAAGTGCGTGCGACATAACTTAAGGAGAAATACTAACGTCCAAGACACATGAGGAGAGAATCCATGTGCTACATGACAAGACCCAAACACAGAGGATACGAGGGTTAAGTCAGGTGGCACGGGAGCCTTATAATCAGGGATAATTTTAACAGGCTCCAGAACCGTAGTCTTAATTTCAATTTTGATATTTTCACGCTTGGCATGAAGATATGCCAAGGTGAACCGCTCATTATAAACAATTGAATTGGACTCTCCCGAATGTTAAAAGATGTGCGAGCGAAATAACTCAAGGGACCCAACTATAGTCACTAACGTGGGGAAATGAGGGTCATCAAATGGCGGAGGATAAATGCGTGCGACCAGGTGTGGTATATAAGTATATCTAGGGGACACCACATCCAGAGGCACAATTGCCAAAGAAACTGAGTCAGTAGTAGTAGGGGACGAAACCGTAGACGGACACACAGAAAAATGAGCTGTCAGAAGTGATGTGTAGTCATATCTATGAGGTGCGGTGAATAGTTAAAATACTAGTGCGCTCAACATAGTAATATCTACACGCTGAGTCAACGTCAAAGTAGGAACTAATAATGTGGGTGTGACACAATAAGTCAGACTAGGAATATCAGTTCCACGTCCTAAAATGTCATCTAAGATAGACAAATAAATAGGGGGAAGGGTCGGTAAAATCAAACCCGGGATAAAATCCGAATCAGTGAAAATTTCACCCAACGGTGACGACATCAAAGAACTCTCATCCGGGTGTACAACAACAGAATCGTCCAAAATTACCCTTCCCTTAGATGGTAACTCATCCACAATAACACTTGGGACATCCTCACTCTCAGGCTCCTCAGATAACTCAGATATAATATCAGTGGGTGCAATCGTAGGCTCTAACACGATGGGGATCGTCTTATGGAGATCAAGGCACTCAATACTAGGGTGAGCTAAAACAATGCTAGTAGGGCAAGTAATAGGCAATGGAATACTCTCACAGATCGGAATGTAATCATCCCATACATCGTCTTCTAAATCACTAGGGATTCCCTCACTTTTAGAATTGTCAGACTCGTCGGGCACTATCGTACATGAAGGAAAACTCTCACCTAGCTGGTCAACTTCTTCATCCAGAGATTCTATATCCACATCGGAATCCTCAGAGGTACTAGTAACTATCGACGATACTAAAGCAACAGACACCCTAGTAGTAACCTCTTTCGAGTTCAAATTTTGGGGTCTAAGTGGCTTAAGTTCCCTAAGGGTGGGAATAGGCACACTTTGGGTACTACTACCTCTATGGGAATAAGATCTATCCTGAGGCGTAGGGTCACTCCTATAAGTAGACACTAGTCTAGTGTTGTAGCTATTATTAATAACGGGTGTTGTGCAATTGGTATGTAGGTAGGCGGGATCAAATTGATCTGAGAGTAGGCTACGCATGTGCGGCCAAGTATAACGATAGCTACCAACACGATGCTCTTCGTTTAACCAAAACAACTGGGCATGACCTACTAATCGCTCTCGGGCAATGTTAACCTTCTTGTGGTCATCCCATAAGTGACACTTAAAATAATTTTCCAATCCCTTAAGCCAATCTCTAAAGAATTGTGGAAATCCTAAACCGTCATAAGTATGATAAATGTGGTGTGGCCTAGGGGGTGGTGGTGCTACTTGGCTAGCTTTTAGTTGTGCAATCAAAACTTTAATCTCATCCACTATAGGGGACCGTACTGGTTTCCTAACGCTCATCATGGAACCAAAAGATTGTACTCGAAAAACGTTAATGTCATAGGCCATTTTAGTGAGAACCAGAGAGAATATCTCACCCAGAACTGGTGCACATGCAATGAAAAAATAACCAGACCATATTTAATTTTCAAAGATGTAATTGTTCGCGCTAATTACTTAAGATAATAAATGTATATTTTCTTATTTTCTTGCTGGAAATAATATGAAGATTATTAAATTTTTTTTGTTTTGATTATTGCTGAAAAAATAAAAAATATAGACCGCTATTTGCATACCAAAATTAAAATTTTATAATGACTTAATAAAAATAATGACTAAATGAAAAGTAAATTTTTTTTTTATTTTTACTAAGAAAATGATGGATAATTTCCAGAATTTTGTTTTTGAATTTTGAGAAAATTTGAAAATTTTAGGCCGCTATTTGCAGACCAAAAATTTAAAAATTGATTTATATATTGTGCAATGAAGCTTGCAAATGCATGACGGCGAAAATAATAAAAGGGGAAGAGTGCCAATTAGGAAATTGATGTGAACCTCCCTCTAATACCAAATTGATGCAGGACCATGGTTTCGACGAATTAAACTACACGTTCTTATGTTCAACAATCTAATTAAATATTCAGTACGCGATTTCTCTACTTAGCACTATCGAATACTCACGGAATTAAAGGCACAATTTCCATAACAATCAATGCAAAGGGACGCTACCCCTTACTTTAGATTAAACAAGGTCTATATGCTAATGTTTGCTCAAGCAAAATGGACCCACCCGATCCGGACAATTAGTAATTCAAATTAAATTAAGCGCAAACGTTCACAAATCCAATAAGAGAATATCCAGACTAAATAAGTGATTTGAAGTTAAGTCATAATCGATCCAAAAAAAATTAATATGAGGGTATACAAAATAACTTGAACTCAAGGGGAAATCAAGGGTGATGAACCCGATTTATTCTAGTGTTCATGAGATCTACCCATTCCAATTAATACGAAAAAAATAACCGGGAAATAAATGCTTTAAATAAAATTAGATTTTAATTAGCACCATAAATCAGAACAAATTACCAGCCTTCTATTCCACAAAATCACACAAAATATATAGAAGAAGCACACAACGAAGTTGGTTTAGAAAAGCGTTACCCAGATCCCAATATTTATCCGTCCACAAGATGAGTGGAGGAGGCGCGCACACGATGGTGGTATAATCTCTTTTTCCAAGCAAAATCCTCGGATCCGCACCAGACGATGAAGATGCTCACCGTATCTCCTTTGACACACCCTAGGAGAGGGAGTTCCTTGAAAAAAAGACAATATTGTTGTATAGGAAAGAGAAAGGATGGTGGAGAATATCTTTCTCAAGAGATGGAGGGTGGCGGCTAGGGCAAACCTTAGGTTGGCCGAAATCTCAAGGGGTGTAGGAGGGCTCAGGTTTAGGGGAAAACAAAGGTGGTGGTGGTGGTTGGTGGAGAGGAGGAGGCTCGGGTTGGTGGTGGTGTTTGGTGGTCAGTTATGGTATGCAAGGAGAGAGTGGGGCTCAGTTTTTTTGGTTGTGAGTAAGGAGGGGCTTGGGTGGTGCTCTTTAGAAGAGGGATGAGGAGGAGGAGGAGGGGGATGGTGGCGGAGCCAATAAGAGGGGGGAGATAGAGAGGGCCGACAACCAAGAGAGGGAGAGGAGGGAGGAGGCCGAATTTTGCCAAGGGGGGAAGGAAATATCTCAAAGATTTTAGGGGGGATTATTTTCTTATTCTTCTTCTCTCTAATCAATCCTTCATAACATGGCTATATATATCCTACACCACTCAATCTTCCTCCATTCAAAATTCAAAAATCAAAATTCAAATTGAAAATATGATGGTTATATGCACCCATCATAGCACATGAAATGAAATAATTAAAACAACACATGATGGTTATAAGCACCCATCATTACACATGAAATGAAAATTAAAACATGAAATAAATACTTAAAATAAAATTGCTAAAATAATAAAATTATTAAAAATATATAATTATAATTATTTAATTTATAATTATATATTTTTATATAATGACGATGGACGTCGATCCCATCCCCGAGCTTGCGGCAGCGATCGTCCCAATCGACGAACTCTCTCAGACGAGGATCAATGGCGGCCGTGTCAGCAATGTCTCCATGAAAAAAGATGTTGCAAATCCTTTTGATAGGTTGGATTTAACCTGTTAACTTGAAAGAAGGCAGTTGATAAAAAGAGGTCTACACTCGAAGATGACCAAAAAAGGCCGGATGCGCCCCAGGTGTTCCTCGGGGGCCTTACGCATCGCCTGCCCACGAAAGGTCATCAAGAGTGTAGTCCTACCTAGAGCGTACTAGACGAATTCCCTTAGAAGGGCACAAAAGAGAAAAATGCACAAAATCCTGAGAAGGAACGGAAGATACACTGTTCTCATGCCTCGGGTTACAAATAGTGCTGATCAGTTAGACTAGGTGTGTAAAGTGGTCTATAACATTGCTTATCTTTGGAAAGATCAACAACGTTGTGGACCCAGCGAAAGCACGTATTAAGAGTACCACAGAGTATTTGACTATTATAGTCATGAGATGATCGAAGAGACAAGGCTACACTTGATCGCTATTTCTTATCAAGCAAAGATCATCTTAACTGCAATGTATCCCTAGCGAAGCACAACAGAGCTAACACACTGGGACCTCCCTTGATACACACTGTGTGTTAGATACTGGCTAGGATCCGAAGTCCTGAAGTCCACCATCATATATTGAACGGCACCCACTGTACATACGTGAACACTACCCACTATATGTGGTCATCGTTGTCTTACGCCCGAGGATAATCTATGGAGGGAGCAACAAGACTCGGCGATATCTCAGTGGTTCAGCGATCCCTTTGGCAAAGACAAAAAAAGGAGGCACTCCAAAAAGGGAAATGTGTCAGTATGGGATCTCTGAAGTAAAATTTATTGAAATGAATGAAAAACACTTAAAAGTGTTTTTAGAGAGAAAATGTTTGAAGAATGAAAAGTAAAAGCAACCGGCCATGGTTGTGAGGAATTGTGGGGACTTTGATGCCCTTCTTCAGCTCAGACTAGGTCTTCGAGGGTGTCTACATAGTCATCGTCGATGCTTTCGGTGCCAAGACCGAATTTCATGTTGTTGATTTGGTTTGCCTCTTTTGAGTCGAGAGGATTGCTCACTACTTCTTTGCTTTTTGAAGTGGGCGGGTCAGAATGGTCATTCTCCTAGAGAAGATGTTGATATTTATCCTGTTTCAGCATTTTCTCTACTAGTTGTTGAAGAGTTCTATAATCTTCTATCGAATGACCCTTTATTTTATGATGTTCGCAGTACTGGTCAGAGTCTTTGGATCTTTGGTCTGTTGACTGGTAAGGTCTTTTATAATTAGCCTCGCCTTTCAGGACTCGGATTACTTCCTGTATAGCTCTTCTTAATTTAGGTTTCGGCAAGTTTTTCCCCTTCTGCCGGTAAACTGAAGCTGCTTGCAGAGCTTGCATTGGATAAGCGGAAGGGACTGGCAATCACAATTTTTTACTTTGGAAGTGATCCTTGCTTGGGAAGAAGTGTTGATGACGTTGGCCAATTCTTCCCTTCCATGCTCGCTGTTGAAAATCCTTCCGAGGAGACTTTAGAGGTTGTCCGTTCAAAGAAGAGGAATCTCCTTTTATTACAAGCTTGGAAATGTAGTTGGGAATAATCTCTTCAATGTGAATATATTCATTGGCGAGACTAATAAATTCCTAATACTTTGGCTGTCAGAGGCAGGTTTCGAACTTGAGTGGTCTTTCTTGTAAGCCAACCATCAACGCGACTTTGTAGAATTCTGGATCAATGTTCTTCACTTCCAAGATCTCTCTTTGGAAGCGTTCGACAAAGTGGGCCAAAGTCTCGTTCTCACGTTGCTTGATGTGGAATAAAGATTTTGGGCCTCTTTTCCTCTTGGTGGAAAACTTGGGCAGTTTTCCTAGGTTATTGGCAGAATAAGTGATGGTTCGAGGACAGAGTTTGTGGAAACACTCCCTTTGTTCAGCAATGGAGACTACAAAAGGACTGCGGCCTGCCTTGATGGGTTGACAGATATGTATGAGGATCAACTGGTCGAAAAGTTAGCCTGGCTGACTGCTGTGTCATCTATCTAGAATGAGAGGTATGGGGGCCTATTTATAGGCTCGGACCGGACACGGTCCTTGTAACGTTATGCTTGGTTGGGCAATGAGCTTTGACCAAGTCTGTGACATGTTGCGGACTAAAGAGGCAGGTCGGCCTCTGCCGATGAGCTGGAGGAGCAGGCAACCATCTTCTGGCGGACTTAGTAATGAGTCTTCCTCTGCTGCTAGATGGAGAAAGTTCTCCACCTTATGGAGGGCTAGAGTTGAGTTCGTGCTATATCGTGCAGCCTGACGGAGTCCTGTTGCCAAGTCCTCCCTAAGGAGGACTGAGATCGAGTCTGCCAACTACTGGCAGATAGAAGGGGCAGGTCGCCACTGCTGACTAGTAGTCTTGAGGCTTGTCACCACTATTGATGGTGGGCAGCCTGAAGGCTTGTCGCCATTGCTACTATGCAGCGAGCTGGAAGACTGAAGGTAGAGTCCACCCCTGGTGGAGTAGAGAGTACTACGCGGTTAGCCTAAGCTAACCACGTGGCCTGCAGAGATGAACTGCCGAAGCATTCCACACCCCCCACAGACTGCAGCTTGTGCGTGACCTGGGCAGCCAGACAGGTGAGACTGCCCTAGCCGCGCGGCATGAGAGGATAGAAAGGTCTATCTGCCTGGCCTAAAGAGAGGGTTGATGCAGGTCGCGAACTCCAGGGGGAACCATGAGCAGTCCGCGACTTACGAGCTGGCTACCTTGAGAGAGATCGCTGATTTCTAGGTCAACATAGGCCATGTGTCGGAAAAGACTAGAATGCTCAAGTGAACTATCAAGTCCGGGACTGTGGATTGTGGTTGATCCCGAAGAAGTTCAGTACACCAAGAATGTGCCCTGAGTGCACAAGGCGTGTGGCCGGTCGAGCCTACATCTGTGGTTAATGGTGCTTAAGTGCACGTTTTGTCTGCCATAATGTATATATGCTATGCATGCAACGAAAGAATACCGCTGCCTCGGGCATGGGGTAGGGTCGTTATAAATTGGTCATCTAAAGCCGACTGTTGCCTTGTTTGCCATCCTTGTGGTGGATTGTCCTTGTGAATGTGCTGGAGAGCCGAGAGGGAATTAGTGGGTTGCTGCCCTTGTTGCTATACCGACCCTCGAAGGCTAAGTGAAGAGCCTTTAGTGTTTTATTTCATGTGTGGTCGGCCCGCGCACCAATGTTTGTAAACCACACTGTTGAAGCATAACTGTAAGTCCTTAAGGCCATAATGTTTTTTGAATTTTGTAAAACATTCCTGTTTTGTATATTAGTGGACATTCACATGCATTGAGTTCAGATAATCTTGAAGCTTCCACTAGAATGCTCTGAGTTAGGTTTCGTTTGGTCTTTTGATATTAACATGTAACTCCGCTAATTGTCCGTGAAAAATGGCGTGGGGCCCCAGCCGGACCCTCTGTTATATTTCATGTGACGGATGGAGGTGTTACAATTTGGTATCAGCTTGTCTCGGTCTTCCTTCTGCAAATTCATGGTCGAATTCTTTTGAGGGGTGGCAGGCACATAGTTGTGCTTACCGTTATAACAAACTTGAACTCAAGAATGTACACTTAGGAATGAAAATACATGTGTTTGAGGATCCTGCTTGTTCCTAATGGTCGTTGTTTGCCTTTTAAGTAGTCGCTAAATTATTTATTTTACACTTATAGGTGACTAGAAGTGGTGCGGGGCAGTCTGAACCCCAACGTTTATTGAGAGTGCGGCACTAGCTGATGTGCCCACACCTCCTCCTTCTGTATAAACAGTACGCTTAGTTCCTGAGGTAGTGTTTGCAATGATGAATGCACAATCGACTGGGCAAGTGTGACCTGCGATGGTGCCATAGCAGGTTGGTGTAGCCGAGCCTATAGCTGCTAGGCAAGTGCCTGCTGAGGCTTTAGTTGATAAGCGAACAACTTAACGATAATTGAAGCACTTTATGAGCTTTAGTCTCCTATGTTTACAGGTGCAGGATCCCCAATGCAGGCAGAGGACTGGCTTTTGTGCGTCAGGAGGATATTAACGGCAATAAAGATAGAGGAGGGAAAGAAGGTCACCTTGGCCAGTTTCCTGTTAGAAGGAGAGGCTCGACTTTGGTGGGATGAGTTGGAGTTACACCACTTTGCGGGCAGACGACTATCAGAGATCTTGATGGAGGAGTTTTCAAGATTTTTCTTGGCAAAGCATCTCCCGTCATCACAACGTATTGCCATGGAGAATGAGTTCCAGCATTTGACTCAGGGCAAGAGTAGTGTGGATAACTACTTGCATGAGTTTATCAGGTTGGGACGTTATGCAGGGTCTACTTTTACTGGCGAAGAACGTAAGACCAATAAGTTCTATGAGGGGCTACAAGATGAGTCGAGGTTACTGCTCACGGGTCCAATGAATCAAGGTTCTCAAGTATTGGTTAATACAACTCATTCGTTGGTAAAGGATATGATGACGGTGTAGAGCAAGAGAGACTTGGCTGTGACAAAGCCCGAGTTAAAAGTGTCACGTCCTGGAAAATTTTAATACCGCAAGAAAGGGAATAAAAGGTCCAAGTATTCTGGACAAGCTCCATCTACAATTACTTCTGGAGAAACATCAGGGCGAGGTCCGCTCACATGTTACACTTATGGCAAGCCGAGGCATTTTGTCTGTGAGTGTACCAGTGGCCTTCCAAGGAAGGATAAAAAGGCAGTAGCATCTTACACTAAGAAGGGAAAGGCAGTGGAGTCCACTGCATCCCAGTATGCTCCAGCTCAGCCGAGGGTTTACAATCTTGGCCAACAGGAGGCCATCAAATAGGCTGATGTCGTCACAGGTATGAGTAGTATATAGTTTTCATGCTTTATATACTTTATACCTTGTGAATTGCTTGTGTATAACTTCATAAGTGTAGGCTTTGTCCTTATTCGGGACTATCCAGTGAGAGCACTGTTCGTTATAGGTGCTTCTCATTTATTTCTATCAGAGGACTTCATATCACGGATTGGAGTGCCTACTCTTATATTGACAGATAGAGTAAAGGTGTTGTTACCTAACCAATGCGTGAGGCATGCAGATAGGTCCCGCTGTGTTGAGGTGCGTATAAGAAGTCAGGATTTTGGATTGGAAGCATCTGTACTACCGATATATGCATTTGATGTAATCTTTGGTATAGACTAGCTCTCGGAGCAGCGTTCCTATATAGATTGTAACTCTAAAGAAGTCACACTGGTACAGAACACCGAATGGGAGACTAAGTTCACTGGTATGCGAGGATCGAGCAAGATATTGATGTCTGCTCTCCAGGTAGTCAAAGCTGTTCTGAAGGGCGCAGAGTTATTCTTCACGCTATTGGAGGCTATTGAGCCGAAGTACAATTTTAGTGACGTTCCTATTGTATCGGATTATGCAGATGTATTTCCTAAGGATCTCCCTGGGTTATCGCCCAAGCGGGAGATTGACTTTGCTATTGAGTGGGTGCTATTGGGTTTTGTTGTACATCATAACACTTGTGCGCAGCGGAAATGGAACATGAAAATCCAAAATTGTTTGTATCTAGCGATGAACATTAATTAAGAAGTGAAGTGCGGTAAATACAATTTTACCTTTGAGGGATTGAGTCAATATTCAACAGAGGTGATCCGATAGATTCTAATGAATGGAAACGACTTGAGTTCCAAGAGTAGAATAATGTCCACGCCTCTACGAATATCCACACAAGCACAAGGAACCCTAGACTCTTGTCGCATAAGATCTAGGTCGGAAGATAATGTTTTGCGTCTTCACAAACTGCTAGGTATACAATAGAAGAGGCGACGGGGACAAGTACGAACGCCCTGAAAACACTTTCCGGCAAAGTACAAGGATGGTGGACAGTCGGCAACGAGATCGACATAATCGCCCTCGTTAGAAGAGTTCCATCGGGATGAGAGAAGAGCCGACTCAGGATTAGGTCTACACGTAACTTCCTGGTTCAGTTTACTGTATATAATGTTTATATACTAAGTACCGAGTTAACCCATACCAGCAGACCGCTTCTAACTGAACTTAGAGAAAATAAACCGGATGAAACATGATTCGTCGAGTATTCACGTCGATATTCGACGAATCAACACTTCACTCGACGAATCGTTGATTATACACGTCGATATTCGACAAATCAACACTTGACTCGACGAATCATTGAGTGCACTCAACGCCTCAATACCAGACTCATCGAATCAACACTTTACTCTTTGAATCGTTGAATGAACTCAATGCACTCAACGCCATCATTCGATGAGTCAACATTTAACTCGACGAAAGCGTCGAATGACCTCGATGCTCTCATCGCCTAATTCGACTAGTCAACGTTTGACTCGACGAAGGCATTGAGTGGTCTCGACACACTCAATGCCTGGCTGAGTAGACTTGATACACTAGACGCCATCATTCGACGAATCAACGATTGACTTGAAAAATCGTTGAGTGGTCTCAACACTCTCAACGCTAACTCGATAAATCAACATTTAACTCGACGAAAGAGTTGAGTGGTCTTGACGCACTCAATGCATGGCAGAGTCCAGTCCTTCACTCATCTCATGCTAGTGCTTGGTCCTTCACTCATCACATGAGCAAGACCAACATAATCCAATCTTCCAAATTCTCTAAACGCTCTTATGTGTGATCCCATAAGCTCATATTGTTTTGACAGTGAGGCTACATATTTGATCACTTCAAGATCACCATGGTAACACCAATAGTCTCCCACTTGATCTTGAAAGTATCAGACAAAAGCTTCACAAACAATGAGCAACATCTAGCAATGTATCATTGCTCCCCAAATAATAAGAGTTTAAAACTCGAAAGCCATTGCGACCAATGTATCAGTGTTGTCATGTCCCTTCATCCCTTATATCTTGATAGAACTGGAGGTATAGACCGTGTCACCCTCATAATTGTTCAATCCTAATTTCCTAATCTAGAATGGACTTCCAGAAATTGGTGAGTTTAATATTACATATTGACTCAACCAAGCATGGCCATGCATTTCTCATTCCCATTCCATCAAGGGGCCTATGGATTCAACTCCTGTCATATGGGAGGACAAATCCCATCTATGCTCACACGCAAATACCCAAATGATTCGTAACGTACCCAATAACTACCTTTATCATCCAACTTTCTCAAGACTAGACTTTTGATAACTTCAAAGCACGCTCTTCTTCACTCGATGAATGCTGTGACTTCAGATCAAAGGACCACAAACACCATTGCCACTTGAGACATACTTGTGACACATTCATATAACTATCCACAAAGTATTCTCATGGTGGGTCTGTCCAGTACAACTTATTCACTAATAAGTACCCATGTGATGACTTGATATCACAATATCATGACCTGTGAGAACTGGTCATCAGTCAACGTACATGCTAGTCTTAATGCATCATCATCGCCCTTAGCTTCTAAGATGATACTTGACCAGGGACCATTTAAGAATAAAGCTTCTAATAATATAGGCTCTCACATTCAAGTCACCACTTGACTCCTATAGAAGAAAACATTCTAAGGGCATTTATTACGTTAAATTAATCTATCACAATATAAGTAAATTTATAATAAAAGAACTTACAGAAATATAAAATGAAATATATAGTACACTATTCATCAAATGAATTATTACAACAACCGACAAATACACAATTCACAAGACTACCACTAGGTCTGATCATTAAGGTATCGTATACCCATAGATCTAACATGACCATAATGATTTCTCTGCGCTAGAGGCTTCATCAGTGGATATGCTATATTTTCTTCAGTTGGCACTCTGCAAATATTCACATCCCATTGATCGAAAATCTATCGAATAAGATGGAACTGCCGAAGTATGTGCTTGGAGCGCTGATGAGATTTAGGTTGTGAAGAAAGTGTAATTGCACCGTTGTTGTCACAATAAAGAACTATGGGACAAACAATGCTAGGAAATACATCTAACTCGCCGATGAATTTCCTAATCCATACAACCTCCTTTGCCGCATTTGCTGTTGCGATATACTCGACCTCAGTTGTAGAATTAACAATTATCTCCTACTTAGAACTCTTCTAGCTAATAGCTCCTCCACTTAGGTAAAATATGAACCCTGACTGAGACTTTGAGTCATCCCTATCAGTTTGGAAGCTAACATCCGTATAACACTTTACAATGAGCTCTTCCTCTACACCAAATTCCAAGAAAGTATCCTTAGTCCTTCTCAAGTACTTTAGGATATTCTTGATGGCAATCCAGTGACTTTCACAAGGATCTGACTGATACCTGCTAGTCATGCTCAAGGCATAAGAGACATCAGGTCAAGTATATATCATTGCATACATGATTGACCCAATTGTCGAAACATATGAAATCAACTTCATGCGGCCCCTATCTTCATAAGATTTAGGACACTAGTCCTTAGAGAGACTCACATCATGAGACATGGGTAAGAATCCTTTCTTAGACTAAAGAATGGTTAATCGTTTCAACACCTTATCAATGTATGTACTTTGGGTCTAACCCAGAAACTTTTTCAATCTATCTCTATAGATCTTAATACCAATTATATAAGTCGCTTCACCCAAGTTCTTCATAGAAAAACAGCTCCCTAGGTTGTTCTTAACAACTTGAAGGGTCGGTTTGTCATTCCCGATCAGTAGTATGTCATCTACATACAATATCAGGAAGATAACAATGCTTCCACTAATCCTCTTATAAACACACGGTTCATCCTTGTTCGTGATAAAGCCAAACTCTTTGATCTTTTCATCAAAACGAAGATTCTAACTTCAAGAAGCCTATTTTAATCTATAAATGGATCTCTGTAGCTTGCATATTTTAGTGGCTTCACCTGGAGATACAAAACCCTCGGGTTGTGTCATATACACTTCCTTAAGAAGGTTTCCATTTAGGAAATCCGTTTTGACATCCATCTGCCAGATCTCGTAGTCATAATACATAGCAATAGCAAGCAGAATTCTGATGGACTTAACCATGGCAATAGGGGAAAAGGTCTCATCATAGTCAACACCATGAATTTGCTTGAAACCTTTAGCTACTAATCTCCCTTTGAATGTCTATACATTCCCATCCATGTCAGTCTACTTCTTGAAGACCCACTACTCATAGCATCTTGGTAGGTTGCAAACTCATCATAATGATCCATTAGCAACACATTACCTATCTGAGATACGATAAATCCATATCTCTTGGGCTAAATCCTTGGTCTACCAGATCTATGTGGAACTTGTGTTTCTTGAGCAGCTCTCTAGCTATAACAACTTGTAGTCCTTGCTCAGGTTCCAATTTCGGTTCATGCACAGTTTGTGGTTCTTGAACTTCTTCATGTTCTACCCTGACAGTCTTTATACTAAAGAAATCTTTCTCAAAAAAAACACCAGTCCTCATGACAAACACTTTGCCCTCAAACGGTTGGTAGAAATAGTACTCTTTAGTTTCTTTAGGATACCCCACAAGCTAACACTTATCTGATTTGGGTCCCAGCTTGCAGGCATCTGATGTCTCACGTATGCCTCACAACCCCAAATCTTAATGAATGATATACTAGGACTCTTTCCGGTCAATATCTCATATGGTGTCTTTAGAATCTTTCGTTGGAGCACGATTTAGTGTAAAAACAACAGTTTCAAGATCAAAACCCCAAAAGGAAATAGGTAGGTCTACATGACTCATCATCGATCGTACCATGTCTAATAGAGTATGATTCCTCTGCTCAGACACACCATTATGCTGCGGTGTTCTAGGTGGAGTGAGCTGTGATACAAGACCACACTCTTTTAGATGATCACTAACCTTATGACTCAGCTATTCACCACCTCGATCAGATCGAAGTGGTTTAACCTTCTTACCCAGATGGTTCTCTATTTCATTCGTAAACTCTTTGAACTTTTCAAAGGTTTCGGATTTGCACTTCATAAGATACATGTATCCGTATCTACTAAAATCACTAGTAAATATAAAAAAGTAGAAGTACCCACCTCTAGCCATAGAACACATGGGTCCGCATACTAAAAGTCTTTAATTCAAGGTTTGCTAGCCACCTAGAGGGGGAGGGTGGGGGGGGGGGGGTGAATAGGTCTTTGAAAATTCTTAAGTCTTTTTGCTGTTTACTAACTAAGTGATCTAGAGCTTGTACTTAATACCTGCAATATAAGAGAAGAACAAGCAACACAGCAAAGCACACAGATTTTTATAGTTGTTCCCCAACTGGGTACATCCACTTTCCCTCCCACCTTTCTAACTTATGTTAGACAAGGCACAAACTCCTCCAAAATGCTCCTCATAGCTTACCCCTCATGCCCTCATCCTTACACTAAGGTTCTCTTCAGAACCATACCTTAAAACCACAAAGGTTCCTACCTCAGAGCCCTGCAGTGCTCCTACAACTCAGTGGCTCTCAAACCACCTACCTTAGCCTTATCTCTAAGGCCTACAACTCAAGCTCTTCAGCCCTATAACTTCAGGCACAAGGCCCTACTATTAGAGTGCTGCAATACTCCTAAAACTCAGTACCCTTCGAGGTACCTACCTCAGTGCCCTTCCAGGAACCTACAACTCAGTGACAAACTTGTCACCTACCTCAGGACAAAAGGGCCTACAATTAGTCTCCTCCAAGACATACACTCAGTGACACACTTGTCACCTACAGCTCAGTGACTCAACAGTCTCCTACCTCAGCCTTATCTCTAAGGACTACTACTCAGGCTGGGAGGATAGATCTACTCTCAGATCCACACTTGGATACTACCTCAGTATCCCAGGAGAGAACCTACCTCAGTGACTAATTTGTCACCTACAACTCAGGCACAAAATGCCCTACAACTCAGATTCAGACAACCTGAATCCTACAGGAAATTAATCCACAAGTCGAAATAAAATAAAACTCTGACTCTGAGATAAATCTCAGAGTCTACCTTGCTAGACTGAGTAGATATATGTCCAGCCCTCTTACTGTAGAAGGAATTAGTCTTCTTCTACAACTAGCTTCTTCTCTACTGCACTGAAGAATAACTTTCTGCTGTTGAAGGCTGACGACCCTTCACACAGCTATCTCTCCTTACTGATTGGAAGAATCAGCCACCTTGTTCTTCAAAGAACAAACTTGCTGAATTGGAAAAAGCTTTAGCTATCTTTCTCTGCGTGCTGGCTTGCACTGCTGGACTTGGCTTTCAAGATCGTCGAAGAAGATGAAGTCCAACCGACTCTATTTTCCTTTTTCTTTTCGTTGCCCTAAACCCCTTTGCTCTTATCTTTTTAAATCGACTGATTTGAATCAATGACACAATTTGAGTGTGGGCCCAACCAAGGATGGTGAGCGCCACCTCTCTCAGAAGAGGACAAATAGCAGCTTTCGATGATACTATAGCTTTGCAGCAACGACATGAAATACTTTGACTTTGTTAACTTCTGGTGACGCCACCAGCTGTGGACTTAGACAAAAAAATCAAGCAATATTAGTATAGGCGTTGAGTGAGGGTCCTTCACTCAACGCCAAAACACTTAGATAGATTTACTGTCTCTTGGCATTGAGTGAGTAACCTTCACTCAATACCAAACTACTTAGAATATAAATCTTTTTCTAGGCGTTGAGTGATTCATCTTAACTCAACACCAACTTGCTTTATCAGCTTTCTACTGCTTGGCATTGAGTGAGTGAGCATCACTCAACGCCAATCTCCTTAGATAAAATTCTGTCTCCACTAGGCATTGACAGTGTTGAGTGAGCATACTCCACTCAACGCTTTTTGTATTAACCATATTTCTGCCTTTGCAGCATCTTAGGCATTGAGAGCGTTGAGTGAGCACGCCTCACTCAACGCTTTCTTCCTTAGCCAATTTTCTGTATTTAAAAAAATTGGCTTCGTCTCAGCGGTTCCTTCTCAACTGTCTAAGCGGTTTCTTCTTCACAACTGAGACTATCTTCTATCTCAGTGGTTTTGCTGAGGCAAACACTTCTCTCAACATTTTGCATTGAGCTTCTCAGCTTTCTTAGTGGTTATGCTAAGACATTCTTCCCAGCTGTCTCAACTGTCTCGATGCTTTTGCCTTTGTCAAATTACTTGACTTCTAGCTTACTCTTTTTGTTCACCTATCCAGTCAAGGACAACCTGCATGCATGAACTTAAGCACACATCAAATACATTATGTGTGTATGTCATTGACCAGTTTGACTTTTTACAAATCTAGGACATTGGGATCAATAGACCCAACAATCTTTCCCTATTTGAAGAAGTCAAATCTTTTCTTGATCAATAGTACAGGTCGTTGACATGCACAGTATATTAAATATAAAAAAACTAAAACATGTGTAACATCATTAGAGTTTGGAAATGTTACCACATTTCTCCAGCCTATGGAGAATTACTTACTCCCCCTAGCTTGCTGCCAATCTCACAGCTTTTTACATCTTGGCTTGATCAAGTCTTGGTCAGATCTTCTTCATTCCCCCTAACTTCTCTACCCATTTTTGACTTTTGTAATAGGGATATCTTTTCGGAGTTTTCCCCCCTATCTGTCTAGGTTTGATCTCCCCACTTTGACTCAATCCCATTGCAGCTGTTTGGCTTGCTCCCCCTCAATAGTTACACATTAGCTTCATTATCTTGAGGAAGGACTTGCAAAATAGAAAGTACTACATATGGTAGAGGAGAGAATTGAAGCTACACAATATTTAACATACCCAATTAAAATTTGAAGGTGTTGAACTTGGCTTCATCTAGTGGCTTAGTGAAGATATCAGCCACTTGCTTGTCTGTGGAGACAAAATCAAGGCTAATGTCTTGCCTTTCAACATGTTCTCTAATGAAATGATACCTAATTTCTATATGCTTAGTCCTACTATGAGAGATAGGATTCCTAGCTATATAAATTGCACTAGTAGAATCACAAAAGAGTGGAGTTCTACTTATCTTAATATTGTAGTCCTGAAGTTGATGCTGGATCCACAGTAATTGAGCACAGCAGCTCCCAACTGAAATGTACTCTAACTCAGCAGTTGAGATTATAACACTTGTTTGCTTCTTGCTGTTCCAAGAGATAAACCTTCCACCTAGAAATTGACAGGAGCCAAATGTGCTCTTCCTGTTCTCCTTGTAGCCTGCAAAATCTGCATCTGAATAGCCTGTCAGTTCAAACTCCCCATTCCTAGGGTACTATAGGCCAAGATCTGGGGTGCCCTTAAGATATCTCAAGATTCTTTTCACAATAGTGTAGTGAGACTCTTTAGGGCAGGCCTGATACCTAGCACAGACACATGTTGCATACATAATGTCAAGCCTACTTGCAGTGAGGTAGAGAAGGGAGCCAACTATACCTCTATACAAAGCTGGATCAACAGGTTTCCCTGGATCATCTTTGCCTATGAGCATACTTGAGCTCATGGGAGATCTTATATATTGTGGAGGCATTCTCCTTACCATATTTCTTGACTAAATCCCTAGTGAACCTTGACTGAGATATGGATAGACCATCATTAGTCTGTCTTACTTGGAGTCCCTAGAAGAACTTCAGTTCACCCATTCTACTCATCTCAAACTTCCCCAGCATAAGTTTTGCAAACTTCCTGCAGAGGTTGTCATCAGTAGAGCCAAATATTATATCATCAACATAAATTTGGACTAGGATGATCTTGCCCTTATATTCCCTTAGGAATAAGGTCTTGTCTATCTTCCCCCTTGAGAATTTGTTCTCAATGAGGAATGAAGACAATGTCTCCTACCATGCTCTAGGGGCTTGCTTTAGCCCATATAGAGCTTTCCTAAGTCTATACACAGTAGTAGGAGAGTTAGAATCTACAAAACCTGGAGGCTTCTCTACATAGACCTCTTCTTTCAAGTCTCTATTCAGGAAGGCTGACTTCACATCCATCTGGAAGACTTTGAATCCCTGGAAGGCTGCAAATGCAAGGAATAGTTTAATGGCTTCCAACCTTGCAACTGGGGCAAAAGTCTGATCATAATCAATCCCCTCTTCGTGTCTGTACCCCTTGGCCACCAGTCTAGCTTTATTCTTTATTATAATGCCATTTTCATCAAGTTTATTTCTGAAAATCCACTTGACTTTGATGACATTATGTCCATATGGTCTGGGAACTAGCTTCCAGACCTTGCATCTTTTGAACGGGTTAAGTTCTTTCTTACATTGCACCAATCCAGAATTGGTCTTGATTTGCCTCTTCAAATTTATTGGGCTCTTCTTGTGACAGGAAGCTGGAGGAAAGAGCTGTGTTGAAACTCCTACTTCTAGTCTATACATCTTGGCTAGCCTCACCAAATATCTGATCTGGAGGACGATCTCTCAGATATTTGATTGTTGGGGGCAGCTTGACTACTTCTTGCTGAGCACCAATTCCTTCATCTGGTTGGTCTTCATATCCAGCTTGACTGTCCTGTGCTTCCTCTGGACAACATCCCTCTCCATATTCTTCTTGCATAGCTGGGTATTTATTTTTGATGGAGAGCTTTTCCATCATAACTTCTGTACCTGCAGAACTAGGTAAAGAGCTTGATAGCTCACTGTCAATCATGCTTGACTCATCAAACACTACTTGGACAGATTATTCTACAACTTGATTAGTCAAGTTATAGATTCTATATGCCTTACTATTATTGTTGTACCCAACAAAAATCTCCTCATGGGATTTGGCAGCAAACTTATTCACTTTTGACTTACCATTGTCCAAGATGAAACACTTGCAACCAAAGATCCTGAAATATGATATGTTTTACTTTCTACCCTTCAAGATCTTATAATGAGTCTTCTTGTGGCTTTTAGTGATAGAAGCCCTATTGAGAATATGATATGCAGTGTTAACTGCCTCAGCCCAGAAATATTTAGGGAGAGAAGTGTGACTCAATAATGTTCTCCCAGCTTCTATGAGAGTCCTGTTTTTCCTCTCAGCTAACCCATTTTACGGGGGTGTTCTTGGAGAGGAGAATTCTTGATGAATCCCTTTCTCTTCACAAAAAGTAGTCATGGCAACAAACTGAAATATAGTTTCATGGTCACTTCTTATTTAGACCACTGAGCTTGCAAGTTCATTCTGAATCTGCCTGACAAAATTCATGAAGACATCAAGGGTTTCATCCTTTATTCTAAGGAAGAACACCTAAGCAAACCTGGAATAGTCATCAACCACCACAAGGGTGTAGACCTTCCTACCTAGACTATGAATAGGCATAAGACCAAACAAGTCCATATGCTCTTGAAAGAGGTCTTAGTCTGTGATGAGTCCAAGTTATATACATATTTTTTGACTCATTTGGGCAAGTTTTCTCGTTATTGCACTACACTTGAGAGCCATAATTGCTTATATTCGTTTTTCTGTCCATTTCATGTTAAGTGCACCATAGACCCATTTTTAGTGTGATTTCGTTATTCTGTACTTCCGCTCTTTACTTGGTGTTTCTCTATGTCTGGATAATGTGGTGTGCACATTCTGGCGGCCTTTCTGTTTTTACTGCAGGTACATGGTTCGCATGCGTGTTCCGGGATCGTTTGAGAAATCCCAAACGGTACAAGAATACTGCGCAAGATCACTGGACCTATTACGCACGACCACTGGTCGTGCGCCAGTGATCGTGTACTCTATATTCTCCATTTTCCATGTTCTACCTGGGCAACCGCATGGGCACTAGACATAGTGCGCATGACCACTGGTCATGCGCTACTGCTCGTGCATGTTTACCTCTTTTTTTGCAGTTCTTCCATTGCTAATCGCACGATCAGGGGATTCAGTGCCCACGACCACTGGTCGTGCGCCATTGATTGTGCGTGTTGGAACCCCTAGGTGATTTGGGATAGGTTCTCTTCTTAGGGTGTGACCCATGTTGTATATGTCTTTCTAGTCATAGGTCAGTCCTACAGATGGAAGATCAAGGACATGCCTGAAGACAGCTCCAAAATCAGCCCTAGAAGAAAATTCTCTCAGTTTATTCTCAGGTCGACGAACTCTAAGTGAAAGAGAAGAGTTTTGAGGTCGACGATTTGGTCTTAGAAGAAAAATTCTATGGTCTGCAAAGTGTGTGTTTCACTAAATGCTCTCAACGACAAAGATCACTCAGCGCCATAATTGTCTCAACGCCATAGTTCACTCAAAGCCAAAGTTTACTCAGAGTAAAAGATCACTCAACGCTCTCAACGCTATCAATGACTCAACGCTCTCAATGACTCAACGCCAGATGTGCTATTATCTCAACACCTTCAGTTTGACCAAGTTCTGAGGCCGACAAAATTCAGATTCTCAGGTCGACGAACTTAGAGCATATAATTCGTCAGTTTATGCAGTGTAGTTGTTCGCAGAGCTCAGGTTGACGAATAGTTCTGAGGTAGACAATCTCTGATCTCAGGTCAACGAAAGCTGTTCTCTGGTCGACGAAAACTATAAGTCATATTGTTATTTACTCTTTCCTTTTCTGTCTCCTGACTCTATATTTATTATAGGCCATTAATTCCCTGGATAATCAATGCACTTATATCCTTTAAATCGAGCCGTTACTGGCAGAATTGATTGTAAATATTTTCCATAGAATTAATTGCTTATATCTCAGGACATACATAGAATAGAATATAGGACAGCATACATGCCGGTTTTCATTTCTCATATTTCGGCTGAGCATTTATTGCAGGTTTTTGAAGTCAAACTTGAGACAACTATCATCCTGATCATCTCTCTGCCAGATACAAAAAGGATAACACTCTTTGATACTCCAACAACAGAAAAAGAAAATACGAAAAAAGAAAGAGAAAAATAACTGCTCTCAAAAGAAGAAAAAGAAAAAATATCAATCACAATCAATAGTCTTTCTTCCCCTCCTTCTTTGTTTCTAGGATCTCAAGTGACAAGAATATTCCATCAGTCAAAGGATCCCTGGATAGTTGATCTTATAGCAAAAGAACTTCATCCTAGCAAAGTTTCCCTTCCTGAACAACTGTTAATCTCAGGGGGAGCTTTGACAATATCTGAAGAATTCTCAATACTTCTCTCATTTTGCTTGAGAAAAGAGTAGTCAAAATCAACCTCTCTTCCCCACCTCTGTATAGGGTTTTAATTCCCTTCAAAATTATTCTGGTTGCAAGTCTCCTTCCAAAAGACTTGGGTTGGTGTTTGAGCACCTGATCAAAAGCTCATTGGTGGCAGTCACCTGATCAAAACCTGTAGTGGATTCCTACCTAGGGTGGTAGAAGAGTGGATGTACCCAAATTTGGGGAACCACTATAAATTTCTTATGTTGTCTGTGTGGTTGTGATTTTCCTGTGTGCTTGTGCTGTGATATATTTTGCTGAGTAGCTTAGTTATCCTCTCTCTAGTTCATTTGCTGCACTTATACACTCATACACTTATACCATAGTAATATATTTTACTAAAGATTTTTTTTTAATTCCGCAAAAATCAAAAAGATTTTAACAACTCTATTCACCCTCCCTCTAGAGTTTATCAGAGTTTACCCTATCTTTCAATTGGTATTTGAGGTTATCTCTATCCATTTCTTTCAATTAGTATAAGAGGAAGGTTAATCAGATCATACAGGCTTACACCTGGATTAACCAAGATCCTCAGGATAAACTCTGAATAAGTCTTATTAATTTCTTTGATTAGATTTTATTTTCTGATATCATGGCACAAAACAAGGATTATGCCATCACCAGACCTCCAGTTTATAACCTGCAAAAGTTTGGGATCTGGAAGGCAAGAATCAAGCTTTATATGAACTCTATTGATGAGGACATCTTTAATTCCATCTTGACAGGACCACCAGTGCCAGTGGCCTCTACTTCAACTCCGGTAAATCTCAGTGCAGTTCCTCCTCCAGATCAAACTAATGCACATAAGAAAGCCAAGATTGCTGATGCCAGAGCTATGAATATACTGGCCCAAACTATGTTAGATGATATATTTCCGAAAGTTGCTGAATGTACATCTGCCAAAGCCATTTGGGATTCCCTTAACCAAATGGTAGCATGCTCTGTTGATGAGAGGAAGGATAGAAGATCCAACCTCATATCTCAATATGAGAATTTCAGGAAAGATGAAGCAGAATCTGTGGAAGGAATGTATAATAGGCTGAGCTCCATCATCAGTGAGCTCAGAACATTGGACAAGGAAATTACTTTTACCGAGGTAAATGACAAGATCCTCATGTGCTTCCCCAACACATGGGACACCAGAATCTGGCCCATCAGAGAAGCCAAAAGCATTGCTGAAATTTCAACAGAATCTCTGCTTGGAAAGCTCAAATCGTATGAGCAATTGATCAAGTCAAGAGAAGATACAGTTGAACCAAAGGATTCAACACCTACCAGGAAGGAATAGAATTTAGCATTCAAAGCTGCAGAAAAATCTCCCAGTTTGCCAGCCAATGAAGATCTTATGAGTCTTTTTGCTAAGAGATTCAATAAAATGGCAATGAAGGACTTCAGGAGGAAGCCTTCAAGGAATGAAGATAAACCAAGGTATGGCAAGACCCCTTCTAAAGAGGTTGTCTGTTTTGGGTGCAGGAAACGTGGACACTTCATCTCAGAATGTCCAAAAGTCCAAAAGAAGGACAGAAGGCAAGAGAAGGATTCAAGAAGACATCAGCATAGCAAGGCCTCCTCCAGCAAGTACAAAAAGAAGGAGAAGGGCTTTGTAGCTGAAACCTTGAGAGATACTGAAGATGAAACATCCTCCTCCAGCTCCACTGAAGATAATGAAGAAGAGAAGAAGGCATGGGAAGTTTGCCTTATGGCAATAGATGCTTGAAGCAGCAGATCAGATTCAGAAGAATCAGATGATGAAGAATTCCTCTTTGAAGAGGATCAGGTAATTGCTTCCTATGACTTTCAATCTAAAGAATTTCAATCTGAATTGAAACTCTTGTGTTTAGATCTAATAGGATCTGAGAAGGAAATCAAGCTTCTCAGGGAAAAACTTTTAGAACAAGACAAAATCATTGCTGAAAATGATAAGTTAAATGAAGAATTAAGCTTAGACAATCAACAAATAGTTTTTCTGAAATCTGAATTAAGTAAGGCTAAGGAACTAGAAGAATACTTGAATGGTAGAAGTTTACAACTGTTAGACATCACTAGTACAGTTAATACAAGATCTAACAATAACAAACTAGGATTAGGAGCCTAATCTAGTAAACCAATCCTAATCCAGAAAAATCAATTATCAAAACCTATTAATTTCATCTCTGAAAATGGTAAGAAAAATACTGAACAGGTAGAGAAGATTAATGAAGTTCTTAAATAGCTAGAACTTAAGAAAACCAATCAGAAAAAGAAAAATAAACAACATAACTATGTTCAGCATAGTTCGTCGAACTCAGAACGATGAATTGGGTATAGTTCGTCGACCTCAGAACGACGAAACCTGAATGCAAATAATAATGTAAACTATTCTTCGAACTGGGATCGACAAAACCAGTATTGTTCGTTGACCAGAGATCGACGTTTCTGGGGCTCTGAGAATGGATACCTTCATTCTTCGAGCAGAGATCGAAGAACTCAACCCAGATCATCGAACTCAGGTCGACGAACACACTCAATTTTTTCATACTCAGTTCATAACCAGAGTAACCTAAAAACTAATAAATCCTTTATTCCCTTTAGTCAGTGGATCATACCTCCTAGAAGGTATCATCCTTTAGGTTATAAGGATCAACCTGAATGTTCATTTATTTCAAGTTTCAGTTTTTTTAAACAACAAGGACCCAAGGTAACCTGGGTCCAAAACTGCTAATCTTCTTCTTTACAAGTAGAAGAGAACCCTGTCACTCAAAACAAATGGTACCAGGACAGTGGTTGCTCTAAATATATGACAGGTTACAAGAAATGCCTAATCAACTATAAAGCCAAGACTGGACCTAAAGTATTCTTTGGGGACTCAGCTTTGGACTGATAGAAGGCTATGGAGATTTTAACTATGGAGTTATCACATTCAAGAAGGTGACCTATGTAAATGGTCTTAAGCATAATCTGATATCAGTCAGCCAACTATGTGATACAGGTTATCAAGTAAGCTTCACTAACTCTTTATGTCTTATCTCTTTAAATAACATAACTATTTTAACAGGAATTAGACAAGGCAACATCTACTTAGTAAATTTTGAATCAGCTAAATCTGAAATTTGCTTATTCAATTCTGTTAGCATTCAAACTAGCTTGTGGCACAAAAGACTAGGACATGTAAACCATAAGAATATAGCTAGGTTATCTAAGGAAAATCTTGTTAGAGGTTTACCTTCTGGCCCCTACAAGAAGGAAGGCCTCTGCAGGGCTTGTCAATTAGGCAAGCAAACTAAATCTAGTTTCAAATCATTAATAAGAGTGATTCACCTAGAATCTTGTACATGCTCCATATGGACCTTTTTGGCCCAATTGCAGTACAAAGTCTAGGAGGAAAGTCTTATACATTAGTTATTGTAGATGCCTTCTCCAGGTTCACATGAGTTTTCTTTTTGAGAACTAAGTTAGATACTTTTAAGGTTCTCACAAATTTTCTCAAGAACATACAGATTGAGTACTCTACTCAAGTTGCATTGATCAGAAGTGATCATGGCACTGAGTTTGAATCTCTTCTTATGTTAGAGTTCTGTGAGAAGGAAGGTATCAGCCATTGTTTCTCAGCTCCTTGAACTCCTCAACAAAATGGGGTAGTTGAAAGGAAGAATATGACACTAATTGAACCTGTAGGTACATTGCTTGCAGATGCTTACATGTCTCTTTCCTATTGGGCAGAGACTGTAAGCATATCAAATTTTGTCCTGAATAGAAGCCTAATACATAAACTAAAGCTTAAGATTCCCTATGAACTACTCAAAGGGAAGAAACCTATAATAATCTATTTTAAAGTATTTGGATGTATATGCTATATTCACAATAATGACAAGAAACATCTTAGAAAGTTTGAAGCTAAGGCTGCAATGAGAATTTTTCTAGGATATTCCCAAGTCAGCAAGGCATATAGGGTGTTTAATAAATCAACATTAAAAATTGAGGAATCTATGCATGAGACATCTCTATCAACAATAATCTGCAGGTACCAAATTTTTGTGAGAGCTTGGATGATCTAAACCTTACCTCAAAGGTTGAATCACATCCCTCTCCACAAGTTATATCAGAAGCTGAAAGTGAAGAAGAGACTGTGGAAGCAGTTCAATTTCCTCCAACAGTTGATACAATTCCACAAGAGGAATTAAATCAAATAACTGATACTGAACCAACTCCACCTAATGATCTTGTCACACTTAGGGATCACCCTAGATCTCAAGTGATTGGAGACATATCAGTGGGAGTGCAGACAAGACATCAACTCAACCCTGATGTGATGCTTGCCTGCTTTCTCTCTTAAATTGAGCCACAATCCATATCTGATGCAGAGCAAGATCAAAACTTGATCATTGCAATGCAAGAGGAACTCAACCAGTTTGAGAGGTGTAGAGTTTGGGACTTAGTTCCAAGGCCTAAGGGCTATCCAGTAATTGGGACTAAGTGGGTATTCAGAAAAAATTTTAATGCCAAAGGTGTGATAGTGACGAACAAGGCAAGACTTGTTGCTCAAGGATACAAGCAATAAAAAGGGATTGATTATGATCAAACCTTTGCTCCAGTTGCCAGACTAGAAGCTATAAGGATTTTCTTAGCTTATGCAACATTCAAGGTATAAAGTCTACCAGATGGATGTGAAAAGTGCATTCCTAAATGGAGAACTCAAAGAAGAGGTGTATGTTGAACAACCTCCAGGTTTTATCTCTCCATCTCTGATGGAAACGACGGCCCTCAACAGGTTGAAGACGAGGAAATTGCGCTTACGGAAGATATTTCTCCATCTCCAAGTAGTGACGTGCGACGCTGTGAAGACTATGTTGCGCGTCGCCCAAATATCCGCCCACGGCGCAAGCCTATATTTAAATAATTAATAATAATTATTAGTAAATTATTATTAATTATTTATGCATTTTGGTTCTATTTTATTTAAGCATATTATTTAATTTTCATAATATGTGGCATGGTTATGTTTTGAACCATGATTATTTGTATTTTAATTTTGGGCTGCATGTAGCCTTTTCCCTTGTTGCTTGATGTAAGCCTATATATAGGCATGGATATTTTCATTTTGAGGTATTGATTGATGAAATAAAAATTGAAACCCTAATTGCCTCCCTCTTGAGTTATCTCTCCCTTCTCCCCTTGGCCGAATTTCTCTTTTTCCCTCCTCCCTCTTGGCCGCCGGCCTCTTCCCATCTCCTCCTCCCTATTCTCTTCCCCTTCCCCTCTCCTTGTTAAGAAAACCGCCTCCATATCCCCTCCTCCATTCCGGCCACCTTCTCAAAAGCCGCCAACCACTCCCTCGTCCTCACAAATTTCGGCCACCCCCATCCCTTAGCCGCCAACCTCCACTAACCCGAGCCACCTCCATCCCTCCTCTCAAAAAATCCGGCCACCTACATCATCCCCTACAACTCCTTTTGTGGATCTCCAACACCGACGTGAAGCAATATTGGCGAACGAGGTTCTCATCTCCTTCCGGCGCGACTCCGATGGAGCCGTTGGAGAACAATCCAAGTCGAGATTAATCGGAATAACCCATTCCGATTGGGTAACGAAATACTTCCACTTTTGTGAGAATTCTTTTCTCTAGAAACATTCAAGTGGTGGTTTTTATCCGTAGCGTGAACTATTGAAATATTCGGATTTCATCGTGGTTGATTGTCTCTTGTTTGTTATTCTCTTTATTGTTATTTTTCATTCAACAGGTTTGGCGAACCTTTACAATCTTTTCGTTGGTAAAGATCTACTCATTTGGTACAACGCCGCTCGGTCGGACGCAATATTGGTCCTTTTAGCTCGATCGAACATTGGCCTTATAGCCCTTGTTGGATACAAACCGGTTTGGCTACCCGTATGCTAGCATAATATTAATAGATCTAATTGCGTGGTGTCGCGTAGAGCTATTGTACGAGTGTAGGGATTGGATTGAAGAGTGGCGTGGCTTTAGACTGTAGTTCTATTCGGTGTGAAACGTGCAAGCCTACATCAATTTTGTATCAGAGGGAGGTTATTGTCGATTTCCTAATCGGCACCATCCTTCTATTTTTAGGTAGCTAAAGAAAATATAAATTTCAAATTTCAAATTTCAAAATTTAAAATTCAAATTTCGAATTTCGAATTTCAAAATTCAAAATTCAAAATTAAAAATTAAAAATTCAAAATTTCAAATTTCAAATTTAAAAATTTAAAATTCATATTTCGAATTTCAAATTTCAAATTTCAAATTTCAAATTTCAAATTTCAAAATTCAAAATTCAAATTTCAAAATTTCAAATTTCAAAATTTCAAATTGCAAAATTTAAAATTTCCAATTTAAAATTTCAAAATTTCTCCAATTTTAAAAGAATAAAATTCTAGAATTTTCCCTCTTGTTTTTAATAAGAATTATCAAAAAAAAATGTGGTCTGCCAATAGTCGACCAAATTTTATTTTCAACAATAAAAAAAATCAGAAAAAAATTAAATAATAATCTTCATATTTAATTCAGCAAGAAAATCTATTTTGTATTAATATTACCATTGTGCTTAAGCAGGAACAATTCCGACAAACTTATTTTAATTGGGTCAGAGGCATTTCTCATTGTATGTGTACAAATTCCGGATCGTGTTTTCTCTCCGATTATCATAATATAGCCTACGACGTCAATGTTTCCCGAGAACAATCATTAGGTCTCACTAGGAGCGTTAGAAAACCATTCCATTGCCCGGTAATGGATGAGATTAAGGCGTTGATTGGCCAACTAAAGGCTAATCAAGTTGCACCACACTCATCTAGGCATGTTAGAATTCCTGCTCCGACCTATGACGGACTAGAAGGACCGCAAGTGTTTTTATGTTGGGTAGTTAATATGGAGCATTATTTTGAGCAATATCGTATTGTGGATCCCCACAGGATTCCCATTACGAGACTGCAATTATTTGGACGAGCCCATACCTTCTAGCTCAATGAGGAAAGACGTTTAGGAATGTCCTCCGTTGACCCACGTATAAGTTGGCAGATTATGAAAAATTACTTAACGGATGAGTATTACCCTACCTACTGTCGTTCCAAGTTTCCTGATTGTAGGAATGACTATAAGCCTCACGCTAGATACTTGCCCCGCAAAGATCTGATTATCTCAAGCACGAGTACACCTACCTATGAGAGGAAAGAGAAACTTAGGACCTTTATCCCTAGGTCGTTAGAAGTAAGTGTTAGGAATGCCATGATCCCACGGGGTGAGAGTGTTCCTATTAGCATGATTGAGTCTAAGGCTGTGATTACGAGTGTGCCCGTCACTAAGGACGAGGCTATTATCACTGACGATGGTAGCGACATTGAGGAGACTGGTTACCCTAGTGAACTGGATGACGACTTCTTCCCCGAAGAGTCATCTCCATTTCCCTCCGATGATATGTCCGTATTGTCTACCTTGATTGACATGGAATTCTCTATTGAGCCTAAGTCGGGTGATAAACTGGATGAGTTGGAAGATTTATATTTTGATGCGAGCTTACCCAGTCGTGAGTCAGGTGACGATCTGTTAGGACTTGAGCTTGATATTTCAAGCCCCATACATATCGAAGTGCTCGTCCCTGATATTTTTACTGCTACTGATGTCCTGACCGATGCGTTGGAAGATTGTCTTAGTGAGGGAGTCATAACTCTGGAAGACGTTATTGAAATGGAGCCGGATGAGCATCCCCTAATGCTAATTCCGTTGCCTAAATTTGAATGTGATCTTAACTCTCTCCCGATCGTAGTATTACCGATTTTTTATCCTGACTCGTTGACCCGACGAGCAGACTATTTAGAATACGGGTGTAGTACGTCTGATTATAGTAGTCTTACGGTACGCCCTGAGTTTTTTCTGATAGAACCACCAGAGGTGGTCCCCTTAGTGCCGCCTGATCTCGTAGTATTGGTGCCGGTCTATGACCCGATCACTGAGTCTGAATCACATGATATACATAACGTATTGGAAGAAAGGTCGAATGAGTTTTCCCTAAGGGCGAATCCACTGTTTGAATTTTCTTATGATTTTAATGGCTTGCAGTCGGACGATATTTCTTGGACGTCAAATCTGAGTTTTGAGGTTTCGAATTGGACTTATTGTGATACCTTGGCTATGGTGCCTTATGATGTGATGTCCCCTCGACACACTTATTTGCCAAGCCTGAACGCGCGCATTTATCCCCCGCCATTTGATCACCCTTTTTTCCGCTCGTTAGTGACCACGGTTAGGCCACATGAGTTGTATCGCTCGCACCTGTTTCCACACCCGAGAGCGTTCAACTCTACTAGTATTTATGATGAGCGGTTTCCCTTGGCATATCTTCATGCCAAGCGTGATTATATTAATTATAAAAGTAGAACTGCGATGCTCACGCCTATGAAAATCATCTTTGATTTTAAAGCTCCCATCCCTCCGGACTAAACTCCTTTATTCCATGAATTTGGGGTGTGTCACATAGCGCATGGGTTCACACCACACGTTAGCAAGTTATCTAGGCTCATTTTAATTGAATTAATCACTCTGATGGCGTCTCACTACTTACCTTCTAGTTTGTCGGTGAAACTCACTCCAGATTATGCTCGTTATGGTCCCCTCTTATATAAGCACACTAGTAAAGCGCTAGCTATTCCAATTACTTCGTATCATATTCATTCTAGCTTACATACAAGAGTTTCTCACTCTAAGAGTGACGATTTAGTTTTGGTGTGTCTCATCCCTAACGAATGCCTTCGGGCACTTTAGAAAGTTGGCAAGTTGGTAAGCTGAACCCTCTTTGGTTATTAATGACATTAGGAGAATACACATTTCATTTGAAATTATCCACTGATTGGGGTTTTCCCCTTATTTTCGATGTTTCTAATTTAACGCTATATGATTCTCCGCCACTTGAATTTTCTGCCTGTCCGTGTGGGTCCACTATGTTCTCTTTTGGTATGGGTTGTGAGATTATACATGGATTGTTTTCTTCATCGGTCTTCTCTGGAGGTACGTTGGTTGTGGACGCTGAATTTTGTTTACCTTTTTTGACTAATGTTCTTCCAAGGTTCCGTAGGAACATATTTATGCTTGACAGGATACTCCAGGTTGTTGTGCTCTCCTCTCCAAGTGGTGCTGTCTGCCGCCCTGAGGTTCTATTGGATGATGCTTTCCCGCTCCGGTACTTTCAGGCCAACTCATCGGTGATGAGTATTTTCAAGCGGGGGAGGATTGATGGAGACGATGGCCCTCAACAGGTTGAAGACGAGGACGGTGCGCTTACGGAAGATATTTCTCCGTCTCCAAGTAGTGACGTGCGACGCCGTGAAGACTATGTTGTGCGTCACCCAAATATCCGCCCGCGGCGCAAGCCTATATTTAAATAATTAATAATAATTATTACTAAAATTATTATTAATTATTTTTGCATTTTGGTTCTATTTTATTTAAGCATATTATTTAATTTTCATAATATGTGGAATGGTTATGTTTTGAACCATGATTACTTGTATTTTAATTTTGGGATGCATGTAGCCTTTTCCCTAGTTGCTTGATGTAAGCCTATATATAGGCATGGATATTTTCATTTTGAGGTATTGATTGATGAAATAAAAATTGAAACCCTAATTTCCTCCCTCTTGAGTTCTCTCTCCCTTCTCCCCTTGGCCGAATTTCTCTTTTTCCCTCCTCCCTCTTGGCCGCCGACCTCTTCCCATCTCCTCCTCCCTATTCTCTTCCCCTTCCCCTCTCCTTGGTAAAAAAACTGCCCCCATATCCCCTCCTCCATTCCGGCCACCTTCTCAAAAGCCGCCAACCACTTCCTCCCTCCTCACAAATTTTTGCCACCCCCATCCCTTAGCCGCAAACCTCCACCAACCCGAGCCACCTCCATCCATCCTCTCAAAAAATCTGGCCACCTACATCATCCCCTACAACTCCCTTTGTGGATCTCCAACACCGACGTGAAGCAATATTGGCGAACGAGGTTCTCATCTCCTTCCGGCGCGACTCCGGCGGAGCTGTTGGAGAACAATCCAAGTCGAGATTAATCGGAATCACCCATTCCGATTGGGTAACGAAATACTTCAACTTTTGTGAGAATTCTTTTCTTTAGAAACATTCATGTGGTGGTTTTTATCCGTAGCGTTAACTATTGAAATATTCGGATTTAATCGTGGTTTATTTTCTCTTGTTTGTTATTCTCTTTATTGATATTTTTCATTCAAGAGGTTTGGCGAACCTTCGCAATCTTTTCGTTGGGAGAGATATACCCATTTCGATTCGAAGTTTTTCTGTAGATCTCTTTTGGTACAACGCCGCTCGGTCGGACCCAATATTGGTCCTTTTAGCTCGATCGAACATTGGCCTTATAGCCCTTGTTGGATCCAAACCGGTTTGGCTACCTGTATGCTAGCATAATATTGATAGATCTAATTGCGTGGTGTCGCGTAGAGCGGTTGTGCGAGTGTAGGGATTGGATCGAAGAGTGGCGTGGCGTTAGACCGTAGTTCTATTTGGTGTGAAACGTGCAAGCCTACATCAATCTCATCCCTCTGATGTTTTTAAATTGCATAAGTCTCTCTATGGTTTAAAGCAAGCTCCAAGAGCTTGGTATGAGACCTTAGCCAGCTTTATTTTAGAGCATGGTTTTTATAAGGGAATGGTAGATAGAACTCTTTTTATAAAGTTGCATCATGATAAAATTCTCTTAGTGCAAATATATGTAGATGACATAATTTTTGGTTCTACTGATCCCAAACTGTGCAAAAGATTTTCTGATTTAATGCACTCAAGGTTTGAGATGAGTAGTATGGGTGAGTTATCATATTTCCTTGGTCTCCAAGTGAAACAAGCCCCTGAAGGGATTTTCATCTCACAATCTAAATATGCTAAAGTGCTCATTAAGAAGTTTGGGATGTATGATGCCTCTGCCATTAAAACTCCCATGGCTGCCAATACTGTTATAGATGCTGATGAATCTGGAAAAGCAGTTGATCATACAAGGTATAGGGCCATTGTTGGATCCCTACTGCATTTAATAGCAAGTAGACCAGATATTATGTTTGCCACATGTCTTTGTGCTAGGTTCCAGGTGAACCCTAAAGAATCTCACCTTATTTTCTTAAAAAGGATTTTTAGATATATAAAAGGTTGTCCAGATCTAGGCCTCTGGTATCCAACAGAATCAGCATTTGTGTTAACTGGATTTTCTGATGCTGATTATGCTGGATGCAGAGTAGACAGGAAAAACACCTCTGGAACTTGTCAGTTCCTTGGTGACAGACTTGTATCTTGGTTCTGTAGAATGCAAACATCTGTTTCAACATCCACTACTGAAGCTGAGTATATGGTTGCAGACAGTTGCTGTTCACAGATTTTGTGGATACAAAACTAACTACTGGATTATGGTATTTACTTAAATAATTCAACTATTCTATGTGATAATACAAGTGCTATTTCAATTGCACAAAATCCTGTATTGCATTCTAGAATAAAACATATAGACATTAGACATCATTTTAATAGAGATTGTGTTGACAAACAAAAGATTAAACTTGAATTTATCTCTACTGATTTGCAAAGAGCAGATATATTCACTAAGCCATTGGACTAATCCAAGCATCTGTTCTTTATCAATCAACTTGGTATGATAAATGGTCAGGATTTAATCTAATGCTCCGTCTGTGGTCATAGATTTATCTCTGTTCATCGACCTGAGATCGACAAACTGATAACTGTTCTTGAGTTTTCATCGACCCGAGATCGACGAAATATCTTGTTGAAGCAATTTCGTCAACCGAGAACGACGAAAACTATTTCTGGCAATTTTCTGAGAACGACGAAAATTGTCCCATCTTTCTTTTACCGGGCTGAGATTGTCGATTCATATTCTGAAAACCTTTTTATAGGCTTTCTTCTTTGACCTCAATCCCGCGCTTTCAGAATTCTCCTCCTACACTTGATCACCTATTTTCTGTTGTAGATACCTCCACTCTCATTCAACCTAAGCTTCTGTAATGGCCGCAAGTGGATTAGCCGGCATGAAGTTCGATACGGGTTTTGACATTGACTTCGATTCGTTCCTGCAATCCGATCAGATTTTCCTGGACATTTTGAAATTATTTGAGGAACAGAAGCTGAAGAAGTTCATGACAAGCAAAATAAAATTGCATGCAACTGAAATTAGGGAATGGGTATTTTCATCAACATCCTCAGAAGAAGAAATGTCTGAACTCAACAGTGGGACAAAGGTCACTCTCTCTCCCTCTATTATTTCTGAAGTTTTTGGTGTCGATAATGGAGAAGATTAAATAGATTTGGATGAAGAAGAGTTTGCAAACATGCTAGTTGTTATGGGTCACTCCGGCGGAAACCCTAATAAATTTCTTAAAAAGAACTTGTCGCCCGCATACAAGTTTCTCGCAGATATAGTAGGGAAAGTGCTGTTTGCGAAGTACATGTCCCATGACTACATCTCCAGGAAGCAGTTTCTTGTGATGGCTACTCTAGTGAACAAAAAGAAAATCAATTGGGGACAGACATTGTTTGATCTCATCAGGAAAAGAAATAATAAAAAAGAGGTATGCTACGCACGGTTCTTAGGCCTGTTTCTAAAGGAAAAAGCTGATGAAATCCTGGTCTCCCAGACCATGTCCATCAATGCTTCTAAGAGGCTAACATCTGCCCTCTTTGGCAGATGGGAGAGGACCATCTCTAAGCTCTCCAAGGACAAGCCATCAGAAGGTGCTTCAGAGAACACAATGGTGGTAACAACACTCCCTCCTTGGCTGAAGAAACTCTGCCCCTTGCCTCTCCAGTTGTTTCCTTACCACCTCCTCCAACCTCTCCTATTCATAACCCCATACCTCCTAACTCGCCACTACAACAACATTTGGCCAACATTTCCCCATCCTCTCTGTTATCCATCCCTACATTTGACCTCCTCAATGAGTCATCTCCTCACCATTCTCCGGATAACAGAGCCTCACCAGAAACTCCCTCATATTCCCCATCTTTGTCTCCTCCCAACAACATAGATAACCCTATGCCAGATCTTATCCAATAACTCATACCACCATCTATCATTCCCGCTCCAACCCCAGACAATGCATTCTCCCATACCCTCATATCTCATCTCACTCTTATCCTCAAGAAGCTCATTGCTGATGAGATTGCCCCCCTAGTCACCTCCATAACCACTCTCACTAACCTGCTTGCCTCCTCTTCCCCCATCCCTTTTTCAATCCAAGACATGGCCAAAGAGCCTTCTGAAGCCAGGCAGGGGGAGATGTTCTATGAAGAAGCTCCTGTATCAATAGCAGTTCCAACAGTTGTAGTAGAAGTCCCTGCAGCAACGGTAACTCCAGCAGCAACAACAGAAGTAGCAGTAGTAACAACAACAGCAGTTTATTGTGAGATGGTTTAGGCTATGCTAGAAGTTCTGACTGGTGGATATTGTGTCATACATCCATTAGTAGATCTGGATAGCATTCTTTCTGTTTTTGCTCCAATTGCTGATTTATCAACAAAATCCATTGTGTGCTATACTCCACCTGCTTCCTCAGAGGTGATAGACACAATAAGGGCTAGTTTTTAAGAAAGATCTAAAATTGAAGCTATGATTACTGACAAAGCTTTAGTAGTTGATACCAAAGAGGCAGTTGAAGAGTCTAATGAATCTTAGTCTGATTATATAAATGACCCCATCCCTCCAGTCTATGCTCCTACTCCTATCCCAGCTCCCAAGGCTCCTTCTCCTCCTCTCAAGGTAACTCCCGAGTATATAAAAGCAATTAATGCTTTGTACAACTTTGACAGTGAAAGTAGTGAAGAAATCTACAGTGATGATTCCCCCAAGACCAAGAAGAGGAAATTAAGAAAGAAAGCTCCTGTCTCTACTCCCAATCCACATAATAATACTCCATATTATATCAAGCACAACATTGAGCCTTATCCTAATATGCTCCAGTGGATGAGAATGTCAAAGAATGAGATGAAATCCAAGAAGAAATCTAAGAAGATCCCTCCTCCTCCTCCAAGGTTTCACAGGAGAGATCCTCCACCTCCTCCTCCTCCAGGTGCAGGATCTACCTGCAGCGGTCAACAAAAATTTTCCAGCAGCACCAAAACCTATCAGAGACAAGAATATCTTCTCAGTCTTCTAGAGGCAGTCAGAACCAACACAAACATCAGCCCTCCTCTAGAAGTTCATATAGTGCTCAATAGTTTTCCCCCAAGCCAACATTCTCTCCTCCTCCATCTCCTGGCAAAGCCAACAGCCCTAAAGGACCTCCAATTCCAGCCTATGATCCTGAGACTAGTCAAACTACCAGAATGGCTAGATTTAAAGAATCTATTGCTCTATCTCAAATCAGAAAAGCAAGAGAACAGGGTCAGAACACCTCTCAGTATTCTATAATGTCATCCTACAAGAAGAAAGAGATAGAAAGATATCAAGTTGGAAATCTGTTTAATGCTGAAGAGTATATAATCTTCATCCTGAAGCCATAGTTCCCAGAGCCACATCTCAAAAGACTCTGGGTGATGCAGATATGACTATGACACTGAAACGAGCACAAGATCCTAACAGAGTAATTAAATTTGCTAAATCTTCTGATTCGCTCAAGGACATTTAGGTTATTTATTTTCTGTCTATATTTCTGTTTGTGAACAATCTGGGTGCATAGCCTTATAAAGGTGCTGATAGCCTATTTACTCTATCAGTTATCTCAGTTTTTTGCTATGCTTATTTCATTTTGTTCTGTGTTTTTCCTTGATTTTGTTTGAAGTAACCTCACCAAAATAGGGGGAGATTGTTGGAACCCCTAGGTGATTTTAGCTAGGTTCTCTTCTTAGGGTGTGACCCATGTTATATAGAAGGGTCAAGTTTTATGTCTTTCTAGTCTTAGGTCAGTCTTACAGATGGAAGATCAAGGACATGCATGAAGACAGCTCCAAAATCAGCCCTTGAAGAAAATTCTCTCAGTCTATTCTTAGGTCGACGAACTCTAAGTGAAAGAGAAGAGTTCTGAAGTCGACGATTTGGTCTTAGAAGAAATATTCTGTGGTGTGCGAAGTGCGTGTTTCACTAAATGCTCTCAACGCCAAAGATTACTTAGCGCCATAATTGTCTCAACGCCATAGTTCACTCAAAGACAAAGTTTACTCAGAGTCAAAGATAACTCAATGCTCTCAACGCTATCAATGACTCAACGCTCTCAATGACTCAATGCCAGATGTGTTATTATCTCAACACCTTTAGTTTGACCAAGTTCTGAGGTCGATAAAATTTAGATTCTCAGGCCGACGAACTTAGAGCACAGAATCCGTTAGTTTATGCTGTGCAGTTGTTTGCAGAGCTCAGGTTGACGAACAAATCTGAGGTCGACGAAAGCTATTCTCTGGTCGACGAAAACTGTAAGTCATATTGTTATTTATTCTTTCCTTTTCTATCTCCTTACTCTATATCTATTATAGGTCGTTAATTCCCTGGATAATCAATGCACTTATATCCTTTAAATCGAGCCGTTACTGGTAGCATTGATTGTAAATATTTCCCATAGAATTAATTGCTTATATCTCGGGACAGACATAGAATAGAATATATGACAACATACTTGCCGGTTTTCATTTCCCAGATTTTGGCTGAGCATTTATTGCAGGTTATTGAATTCGAACTTGAGGCAGCTATCATCCTGATCATCTCTCTGATAGATACAAAAAGGATCACACTCTTTGATACTCCAACAACAAAAGAAGAAAATACGATAAAGAAAGAGAAAAATAACTGCTCTCAAAAGAAGAAGAAGAAAGAACATCAATCACAATCAAGAATCTTTCTTCCCCTCTTTCTTTGTTTCCAGGATCTCAAGTGACAAGAATATTCAATCAGTCAAAGGATCCCTGGAGAGTTGATCTTATAGCAAAAGACCTTCATCCTAGCAAAGTTTCCCTTCCTGAACAACTGTTAATCTCAGGGAGAGCTTTGACAATATCTGAAGAATTCTCAAGACTTCTCTCACTTAGCTTGAGAAAAGAGTAGTCCAAATCAACCTCTCTTCCCCACCTCTGTACAGGGTTTTAATTCCCTTCAAAATTATTCTGGTTGCAAGTCTCCTTTCAAAAGACTTGGGTTGGTTTTTGAGCACCTGATCAAAAGCACATTGGTGGTAGTCACCTGATCAAAACTTGTAGAGGATTCCTACCTAGGGTGGTAGAAGAGTGGATGTACCCAAGTTTGGGGAACCACTATAAATTTCTTGTGTTGTCTGTGTGGGTGTGATTTTCATGTATGCTTGTGCTGTAATATATTTTACTAAAGATTTTTTTTTAATTCCGCAAAAATCAAAAAGATTTTTAACAACTCTATTCACCCCCTCTAGAGTTTATCAGAGTTTACCCTATCTTTCAATTGGTATTAGAGGTTATCTCTATCCATTTCTTTCAGTGCACATATATACTGATATTTCTGTCCAACTACAGGTTTCTCTGGGGCATTGTGCACGATCATCAACCGATAGTACGCACGACCACTGGTCTTGCGCCACTAATTGTGCGCTTTGATTATTCAGCTTCTGTATATAAAGCCCTGCTCCGTGATTTAGGTCAACGCTTGTCATTTTTTCGATCCATAGTTGCGTGGGAAGCGCCGTTCCACTCCTCCACATGTCCTCAACCCATTTACACCCTCTGGGAAGCATTCTCCGGCCATCCGAAGCAATCTTCAACCTTCGGAGAGCTCCTGGCCATCAGTAGCGAGAAATGAGAACTTTTGGTGCCATTCCTCTGGACAAAAGGAAGAAAGGATTGAAGGAAAGAAAAGAAGACGGAGAAGAATAAGTGGATTGACGACCCACTTGCATTCGGTAGCAACCACAGTCAGAGTCGTGAAGTGGATTGAAAACCCACAACTCCGGCCAAGAGCCACGAATACACCTTCCGTCTTTCGATTTATTCTATCTCTTCTCTTTGTGGAATGTACTCTTAAGCTTGTAATAGAAAAAAACTTACTTTTAATTTGAATATGAATGAAGTGTGTTTGGTTAGTTACTTGTTCTGTTGTTAGCTGTGATGCACTCGGCTCCGCTCACACCCACACACTAGCGCACTTGAATCCACTCTAGCAAAGGCTAGAGTTGGTGTTTGAAGAGGTGATTACGACCCTCACTCTCCACACTTGCTCTCCGTCCACCCACCTACCAAAGCACGACATAACGGCCTGCACTTACTCCATCCACCAAGCGAAGCGGTGCCGGCGACCCACAGTAGTTTCTTCTTATTCTGTAGCATTAGGAATCCAAACCAAACCCCCTTATTGTTTATTTTAACTCTTAGTGACAATCTTCACATGACGCTATCACGTACCCTTCCTGCATTCCCTCGAGATCGACATTTGGGGAAGCTATTCCCAAATTATTACTTGACAGTGACCGGTACACTTGCCGACAACACATCAAGTTTTTGGCGCCGTTGCCGGGGAATGCAGGCGTATGTGATCTAGGGAGAGTTGCTAGCTTACGATCCTGAAATAGAGAGGACCGCCCGAGCACGGAGGCGTGCTGCAAACGCTCGGCTAGAGATCGACCACAATCTAATTCAGATTGGAGGCCATGGAAGAGGATAAGAGCCCATCTTAGGTGCAGATGCTGATGAGAATATGGGAAATCGGCAGGGACAGCCGATGCATAGGGCTGGTCCGAGAGGAAATGGAGCTGCTGCTGGAGGGCAGCATGTTGATGAGAATGAGGTCAATAGGCCGAGGCCTCGCACGATGAGAGATTACACTACTCACACTATTGGGAGTGTGTACCCAGCTCTTGGGCCATCCATCCCTAATCCGCAGTTTGAAATCAAACCGGCTATTCTGAATATGACACGCAGTAACGCTCAATTCTCCTAGTTGCCGAGCGAAGACCCACACATGCATCTCTCGGATTTTTCTGAGATATGCGGAACCTTCCGTTATGGCTGAATACCCGACGATACGGTGAAGATGAAGCTCTTTCCATTTTCACTGCGAGATTAAGCCAAGGCATGGCTACATAGCTTACCTCTGGGAATTGCTATAACGTGGGATGCTTTAACCGCGCGATTCCTGGAGAAGTTCAATCCAGTGGACAAGATTGTGAACCTATGCAGGGAGATTGGGAACTTCCGCCAGTTTGATCATGAGAGCCTAGTGGTGGCATGGGAACTCTTCAATGATTTGCTGAGGAAATGCCCAAACCATGAGTTCCAGCCTTGGAACTTGGTGGGGCAGTTCTACTTTGCTATCGAGCCCAATTATAGGGATATGATTGACGCTGCTATTGGAGGATCGTTGATGAACCTTACACCTGAGGTAGAACTAAGGCTTCTGCAAGACACTGCCTCACACAATATATATTGGACTGTTGGGAGAAATACCCAAAGGAACAACCGTGGAATCTTCGCTCTTGGATCAGTTGTACCCACTACAGCCCCTATCATGGCAATCTCTTGCCAAGGATGTGGTGGGGACGGACATCACACATATGAATGCCCGGGAGAAGAACTGGCTGGTGAGCTGTAGAATTGTAATATGAATGAATTTGTAAATTTTATTTCTATCCAAAATAGGGGTGTGCCGTATAGGAATGTGTATAACCCAGGGGTGAGGAATCAGCCCAACTATTCGTGGAACTAAAATGTCGGTGGCCAACGATGGCAACCAGGGCAACATCAATTCGATGCTTCAGCCTTTGGAAGCCAAACGAGGCCTCCTCATCCGGGTTATAATCAGACCCTTTCGGCACCGAAGAAGAGTAATTTGGAGGAGATGATGGAAAAGTTCATTGAGGTCGCTCAATCGAATATGGCTAATTAGACCGCATCTATGCAGAGTCTGGTAGTGCAACTGGGACAATTGTCCCAGGTGCTAGCTGAGCATCCCCAAGGGACTCTTCCAAGTAACACGGAGAAGAACCCCATAGATCGGGGGAGAAGTATTGCTGTGAAGTATAAGGGGGTGTGTGGTAATCATGTTATCGCTTGTACGATAACGAACATCGAGACCACCACACTTTGTGATTCCGGATCATCTAGAAACATTCTATCTTTGCAAGACGTCGATAAGTCTGATTTAAAATTAAATCTGGATGATCGTACCTCGCTTGTTTTAGCTAACGGAGTTCTAGTGGAGACTGAAGGAGAGGTGAGAGAAGTTGAGGTTACGGTGGACGAAACTAAGGTTGTTGCGGATTTTCAAGTATTGGGGCCTATCAAAAAAAAAACTTCGATCCCAATCTTGGGAGTCCCATTTTTGAAGGAGAGCAGCGCCATCTTGGATTTTTCCAAGGAGTAGGTGGTTATACCAAATGTGGTGGAACTGCCATGCCTACCTGACTCCGTGACTGAACCTCTGTACCCCCTCCTAATTTTATCACTGATGAATTGTTTAGTACTGTTGATGACAGAGATAAGCAGGAAACGTGGAAGAAGAAGGAGAAAAAGAAGTACGTGTGAAGAAGAGCGTGATGATGATGAAGAGAAGGAGTGGTTGGTTAGTGAAGAGGATGCTGATGGAAGTCTTGAGTTTAGATTTATAGGAGAGCATGATTCTCCTCATGCTGAATTTTTGAATAAATAATTTAATCGCAATGTTTCGTGGGCGGATCCGGTTGCCACTATGGTGCCGGAAACTATGGAACCTAAAACTTTGGATGGGCAATCAGTTGATTACGCTAAGTGGCGTTCCACCACAGTGGAGAAGAATCAAAATGAACGTTTACTGCGATCTGCTCGTTCTATTTCTCTCCAGGGAGAGAAGCTGGGGGCTTGGGGCAGGTTGGGTAAAACCAACTTGAACCCTAAAGCTTCAAATCCCGTCCTTTCTCACTCCTATGGGGAGCTCTTTCATAAATCTTCATTTAGTTGACTATATGTTGGATTAGTTCTGCTAATATTGGCCTGTGGACTTGCTTAGTTTATTTTGTTTATTTAGTTGTTGAGGACATAAAACTCTATATCATGCTAATACAGGTATTTGGTCCACCTTAAGGACGGTAAAGAAAAGTGGTTTCTGGGAGACAACCCATGTTGGACCACTTGTTCCTGTGTTGTCCTTAGTGCTTCTTTTTATATATATGTATATTTTTATTTTCTTGTTTTGCGTGAATCTTTAATTTGCAGGTTTAGGAAATTTTTGAGGCATGACAACTCGGCTGTCATTGGACATCTCGCTGCACGACTGGTATGCTCAATTTTGAGCATAAGTACTTCTTACCCTTAGCTCTTTTTCTTATTTGGAATGTTTATCTTTTTCTTGTTGTTGCATTCAAGTCTAGGGGAAGAGCTGCCTATGGTCACTACACAGCACAATTTATTGCATACTAGTCTTTTAATTATTTATTTCATGATCATTATAGCACACACTAAATCACCCACACGAGCGCGCTCTTAACCACGCACGCGGCTCGAGTCAAATGTATTATTTTTGTGTAAACTTTAAAATAGTGGTGCTGGCTTAAGATATTTGGATAGAGTAGTTCGAAACTCGTGCAGTACTCCTAATCGGGTACTAATGGTTTGTGTAGAAATTGTATTGATTTACTTTTTCTTTATGCTCGTAGATTTATACTTTTTCTGCAGATGTAAATATTTTTTGTACTACTCGAAATTGTTGAATCTGGAGTAATCAAACAGTAGTGCATGAATGAGTGTAGCCATCACTAGACTCGTATTGCTCGAGTCGGGAGGAAGGATCATCTTTCTCGATGGCTAAGAACTTGCCACAAGCTACTCTCGAAGCATTGGTGCCCGGTTAGTCAAGCTTGAGCATGATGTAGGCCATCATTTTGGCTAGTTTAAGCTTTGTTTACTTAGTCCTAGCTGCTAACCATTGCAAGCCAAATTTGTGCCTACCCCTCTTTTGATTCAGCTCCACCTTCATTCACCAAAGCCTAAAGCCAACCCTCCTGTCGCAACAAAATCCTTGAGGTAGATCGAAGTTAATATTTGTATGAGTTGTGATATGTGGAATTAATGTGATGTGGTGATGAATTCATGAAATTTTAATTGCTAAATTTGTTGATTGCTAAAAAAAGATGGAAGAAAAAAAGAAAAGAAATTGAAAAAAAAATCTAAATGAATTACAATGAGAATTGGAATCCCCATCTTGTTTATCAGTTTTTGGTCGGGTTAGGCCATGTGCACACCCGGTTTTCAAGCTAAGTCTGGGGGTGTGTCATACGTGTATCTCTTAGTGGCTGTATGGGTTTAGCTTTTTGTTCGCTCGCTTTGGTTGTGTGTAGCCTCCATGTTTATCATTGACCACCAAACCTTAGCATATGCCCCATTCGATCCTACAAGTCATATTGATTCACGTTTGAATCTACCTAGCATCGTAGAGAGAGTGTGAATGGGCAAGCGTATGGTCCCCGACATTGATGGATTTCTTTGGAGGTGATCACAAGACCCGGTCTTTAGCAATGCTCATCTTAGTGGCCTGCGTACTTTCTTCTTACACATGATCGAACGATTCTCCAGAATTCTAATTTTGAGTAGATACAATATTTATTTACCTCTGTCGAATAGTTTAAACTCCGTAGTATAATTAAACAGTTTTTTTATTCTATTTTCTATGCACATGATGTTTTTGATTTCTCGTCTTACTTTATTTTGAAATTTCTGAGCCAGCTAGCTGATTTAAAGTCCACGGAGTGATGATTTGCTCGGGACGCGCAAATGGGTAAATTTTGGGGTGTGATGAGTCCAAGTTATACACATATTTTTGGACTCATCTGGGCCAGTTTTCTCGTTATTGCACTACACTTGAGAGCCAAAATTGCTTATATTCGTTTTTTGGTCCATTTCATGTTAAGTGCACCGTAGGCCCGTTTTCAATGTGTTTTCGTTGTTTTTGTACTTCCGCTATTTACTTGGTGTTTTTCTATGTTTGGAGATTGTGGTGTGCACATTCTTGTGGCCTTTCTATTTTTACTGCAGGTGCATTGGTCACGTGCGTGTTCCGGGATCGTTCGGGAAATCCCAAATGGTATAGGAATACTGCGCACGATCACTGGACTTCTTGCGCACGACTACTGGTGATGCGCCACTGATCGTGCGCACTACGTTCTCCATTTTGCTAGTTCTGTCTCGACGACGGCACGATCACTGGACCTATTGCGCATGACCAGTATTCGTGCGCCAGTGATCGTGTGCTCTATCTTCTCCATTTTCCATTTTCTTCCTGGGCAACCGCACGAGCACTGGACATAGTGCGCATGACCACTGGTCGTGCGCCACTGCTCGTGTGCGTTTACCTCTTTTTTCTGCAGTTCTGCCATTGCCAATCGCACGATCAGGGGATTCAGTGCGCACGACCATCGGTCGTGCGCCACTTATTGTGCGCATATATTCTGATATTTCTGTCTAGCTGTAGGTTTCTCTGGGTCCTTGCGCACGATCATCAACCGACAGTGCGCATGACCACTGGTCATGCGCCACTGATCGTGTGCTCTGATTATTCTTCTTCCGTATATAAAGCTCTGCTCCGCGATTTAGGTCAACACTTGTCATTTTTTCGATCCTTAGTTGCACGGGAAGCGCCATTCAACTCCTCCACAGGTCCTCCACCCATCTACACCCTCCGAGAAGCATTCTCCGGCCATCCGAAGCAATCTTTAACCTTCGGAGAGATCCTATCCACCAGCAGTGAGCAACGAGAACTTTTGGTGCCATTCCTCTGGACAAAAGAAAGATAGGATTGAAGGAAAGGAAAGAAGACGAAGAAGAACAAGTGGATTGATGACCCACTTGCATTCAGTAGTAACCATGGTCAGAGTTGTGAAGTGGATTGACAACCCACCACTCCGGCCAAGAGCCACGGCTATGCCTTCCCTCTTTCGGTTTACTCTACCTCTTCTCTTTGTGGAATGTACTCTTAAGCTTGTAATAGAACTAAACTTACTTTTAATTTGTCTATGAATGAAGTGTGTTTGGTTTGTTACTTGCTCTATTGTTAGCTGTGATGCACTCGCCTCCGCTCACACCCACTCACTAGCGCACTTGAATCCACTCTAGCAAAGGCTAGAGTTGGTGTTTGAAGAGGTGATTACGACCCTCACTCTCCGCACTTACTCTCCGTCCACCCGCCTACCGAAGTACGGCATAGCGGCCTGCACTCACTCCATCCACCAAGCAAAGCGGTATCGGCAACCCGCAGTAGTTTCTTCTTGTTCTTTAGCATTAGGAATCCAAACCAAACCCCCCCTATTGTTTATTTTAACTCTTAGTGATGATATTCACACGACGCTATCACGTATCCTTCCCGCATTCCCTTGAGATCGACATTCAGGGTAGCTATTCCCAAATTATTACGTGACAGTGACCGGTACACTTGCCAACAATGCATCAGTCTGCTTACCCTTTTGGCAAGAAGCACAGATACCCTCCTTGAAGCATTTTATTTTGGGACCATTCCTAACTAGCTCATCACTGAAGAGCTGACCAATAGTCTTATAATTCAAATGAACCAGTCTCTTCTGCTGTTGGACACAATATGAGACTTTGTCATTTGCAACTAGGCATATAGGGGAACTATTATCTAAGCAAGAAAAGTTTAAACAATAAACATTCCCACTCTTAGTGCCTATTAAGTTGACACTTTGGTCAAATAACCTCTTGATGTGGCACTTATCCTTGTAGAAGGAAATGTCATAACCAAGGTCACATAGTTGGCTTATGCTTATGAGGTTGTGTTGCAACCCCTCCACATAAGCTACCTTTGTGATGGTGATTATGCTATTTGAGATCTTACCATAACCTCTGGTAATTCCCTTGTCAGATCCTCCAAAGATGACCTTAGGTCCATTCTTTACTGGAGTGAACTACTTCAACAATTCCTTTGTTCCAGTCATGTGCCTGAAACATCCACTATCCAAGTACCATTTAGGGGAATTGGTACTTGAACTAACCTGAAAAAAATAGTTTATCTCACCTTAAGACCCCAATTTCTATTGGGTCCTAGGTTCACATTAGCATGAAAAAAAGCTTGCCTTCCTGCAGTATTCCTGACATGTTGGCCACCTCTGGACACTGAAGGATTTTGCCAGCAATCTGCAGCATAGTGGCCCACTTTGCCACAACACCACCACTCATGGACATTATATCTCCTTTTCTGTTTAGTACCAGCATTTGGCTAGACTGCTCCCTGAACAAGATGTGCTACTATATATCTGTGATTTCTTTAAGCAGCCATTTGACTGAAGATAAGTCTTTCAGCTGATTGTTTTGGTCTTTTTTGAGAGCCACCAGCTGCATGTCTCTTTTCAGCTAACATGCATCTGATTGCATCAGAAACTGCCATTCCAACCTTGCTAGAAGACTCACCTTGAGTCATTACTTTTGCTGGATGACTCAGATTTCCTGCAGTAATATTATACTTGAGTTTTGGGGCTGGGGAACCAAAAAATGGTCCAGGATGGGCCATTTGAATTTCCTCATGGGCAGCCTTAAAGCCCCTCACATGGCCGTATCTTCCACCTTGGCTATGGGCACATTTGTCCATACTAGTGGATTTGCCATTCTCCCAGTGATCATAATAGCTTTCATGGTCATACCTTTTAGAAGGCAATAAAACTTTCTGAAAAGAAACTAGAGGCAATGAGGATAGTGGCATAACTGGTTCCTTCCCCTTTCCCTTTCCTTTCTGATTGGGAGGTCTAACAGGTCCCTTAAATCTTAACCCTTTCTTACCCTCTTGGGTAAAGGGGGTGTCAATTAAGGGAAGCACAATGCTTAGCTTTGAAAACTTGGTCACTAGCAATTTCTCATTTAGGTGATCATCTTTAAGTTTTTGGATAAGTTTCTCATTTGAGACTCTAACTACAGACTGCATGCCAATGATACCCTTGAGCTTGGCTTATTGTGCAGCCATATCATTGAAAGCCTTTTCTTGGCCATCACACTTGCTCCTAAGACTGAGAAGCTCTTTTGCCTGTCTTTTGGCAAGGAGCTTGCACTTCTTGAATGCTTCAAGAATTTCTCCATACTTATCAATTATAGAATTGACATCATCCTCAGAATCTGAATCCCCTTCATATCTTGATGATTGAGCTTCAGAATCTGAGCTAGCCTCATGACTTGAAGTAGAAAGCAGAGATTTGAAATTTACCTGAGCTTGTCCAGGCTGATTCTGGCTGCTCTCTTCATCTATCATTGCCATCAATCCATGGAATTGAACATCTTCTTCTTCATCTTCATCCACCTCTGAGTCACTTTCTGAATGTGATAAAGGGGCCCTGATCCCTATCCTAACAGTAGGATATTTTTCAATTTCTTCTTCAGCAATAACCATTAGCCCAATATAGGCTTCTTCTTCTTCACTGTCTGACCCAGAGGAGGAGTCAGACCAGGTCTTTTCTTTTTTGGACATAAGGGACTTCTCTTTCTTCTTCCCCTCTTGGTGCTCCTTCTCTCCTTCCTCTTTCCTCTTCAATGGGCAACCATCAACAATGTGCCCAGGTTTGCTGTAGTAGAAACAAATAACTTTAGAAAAAGTTTGTTTACTAGAGTTAGGAGCATACCTGTCCTCCTTAGAGGATTTCCTTCTGTGCTGTGAGGAAGATGAAGGCCTGCTTTTCTTCCTATTCTCCTTCTTTATGAATTTCTGAAACTTCCTGGAGAAGGCAGCAAAGTCCTCATCATACATATGGATGTCTAAGGTGCTTGTCTTTGAGCTCTCAGAATCTGACTCAGCAATTCTCTTGGGTGGAGAGTTCTTCCTTCTGCTCCTAGTTGGGGCATCGGCTTTGAAGGTCACAGATTTCTCCTTGTCCTGTGAATTACTGCTATTCTCTTCTTCCTTTCTTACAACAAGCAGCATCTCATATGACAACAGCTTTCCAAACAGGGTTAGAGGAGGACTGTAAGCTAACTTGGCCATTTCCCTAATGACACAAATCTTTGTGTCCCAATCCTTTGTGAGGGATCTGAGAAATTTGTCATTCAGCTAATAGGTGTTGAAGACCCTTCCATATGTTCTCAGTTCATTCACTATTCTGAAAAAATCTCTCAAAGCTTTCAGCAATACAATCAGACTTTCCTTGTCTGAAGGTCTCATAATCCTGGTTGAGCATGGATTTTCAATCATCCCTCACCTCCTCTGAACGCTCTAAGAACACAACTAGGGTGTCCCACATCTCCTTGGAGGTCTTGTAGTCCACCAAATTTTGGAAGTTTGAATCATCTATTGCACTAACAATAATGTTTTAAGCTCTCTTATCCATGGAGGCAAGCAGGAGCTCATCTTTGTTCATTTCATCATAAGATTTAGGTGTCTGGATGTTGCCATCCAGAACTGAGGTCTTCATAGGGATGAAGGATCCTTCTTTAACTGTGATATATATCCTAGGGTTAGCAACTTCCATGAATAACCAAACCCTTTCCTTCTAGAGGCCAAAGCCTTCCTTTCTACAAATTGGAAGCTTCATGGACTCCAGTTCCTTGTAGTTTACATAAGACCCCATTCTTATGTCTTATAGCTAACCTTGGAGGTATACTTAGAATGTTAAATCCTTTTTGAGCAACCTCCCTATGATACCAATTGAAAGTCTTTAATTCAAGGTTATCTAGTCACCTAGAGGAGGGGGGGGGGGTGAATAAGTCTTTGAAAATTCTTAAGTCTTTTTTTGTTTAATAACTAAGTGATCTAGACCTTGTTCTTAATACCTGCAATACAAAAGAAGAACAAGCAACACAACAAAGCACACATATGTTTATAGTGGTTCCCCAACTAGGTATATCCACTTTCCCTCCCACCTTTATAACTTATGTTAGACAAGGCACAAACTCCTCCAAAATGCTCCTCAGATCTTACACCTCAGGCCCTCAGCCTTACACTCATGTTCTCTTCAGAACCCTACCTCAAAACAACAAAGGTTCCTACCTCAAAGCCCTGCAGTGCTCCTACAACTCAGTAGTCCTCAAACTACCTACCTCAGCCTTATCTCTAAGGCCTATAACTCAGGCTCTTCTGCCCTACAACTTTAGGCACAAGGCCGTACTCTCAGAGTGCTGTAACACTCCTACAGCTCAGTACCCTTCCAGGTACCTACCTCAGTGCCCTTTCAGGAACCTACAACTCTGTGACAATCTTATCACCAAGCTCAGGCCAAAAGGCCCCACACTCAGTCTCCTCTAAGACCTACACTCAGTGACACACTTGTCACCTACAGCTCAGTGACTCAACAGTCACCTACCTATGCCTTATCTTTAAGGCCTACTACTTAGGATGGGAGGATAGCCTTACTCTTAGATCCACACTTGGATCCTACCTCAGTACCCCAACAGAACACCTACCTCAGTGACAAATTAGTCACCTACAACTCAAGCACAAAATGCCCTACAGCTCAGATTGAGACAACCTGAATCCTACAGGAAGTTAATCAACAAGTTGAAATAAAATAAAACTCTGACTCTGAGATAAATCTCAGAGTCTACCTTACTAGACTGAGTAGATATCAGTCTAGCCCTCTTACTGTAGAAGGAATTAGTCTTCTTCTACAACTAGCTTCTTCTCTGCTGTACTAAAGAATAACTATTTTCTGTTGAAGGCTGACGACCCTTCACACAACTATTTCTCCTTGCTGATTGGATGAATAAGCCACATTGTTCTTCAAAGAACAAACTTGCTGAACTAGAAAAAGCTTAAGCTATCTTTCTCTGCCTGCTGGCTTGCACTGCTAGACTTGGCTTTCAAGCTCGTCGGATAAGATGAAGTCCAACCGCCTCTATTTTCATTTTTCTTTTTGGTGCCCTAAACCCCTTTGCTCATTTCTTTTTATATATGTTGATTTGAATCAATGACACAATTTGAGTGTGGGCCCAGCCAAGGATGGTGAGCACCACCTCCGTCAAAAGAGGACAAATAGTAGCTTCCAGCGCTACTGTAGCTTTCCAGCAACGACATGGAATACTTTTACTTTGTTGACTTCTGGTGACGTCACCAGCTGTGGACTTAGCCAAAAATTCAAGCAACATTAGTATAGGCGTTGAGTGAGGGTCCTTCACTCAACGCCAAAACACTTAAACAGATTTACTGTCTCTTGGGGTTGAGTGAGTAACCTTCACTTAGTGCAAACTACTTAGAATATAAATCTATTTCTAGGCGTTGAGTGATTCAGCTTCACTCAATGCCAACTTACTTTATCAGTTTTCTGCTGCTTGGCGTTGAGTGAGTGAGCATCACTCAACGCCAATCTCCTTAGACAAAATTCTGTCTCCACTAGGCGTTGACAGCATTGAGTGAGCATACTCCAATCAACGCTTTTTGCCTTAACCATATTTCTGCCTCTGTAGCATCTTAGGCGTTGAGAGCGTTGAGTGAGCACGCCTCACTCAACGCTTTCTGCCTTAGCCAATTTTCTGTGTTTAAAAATACTGGCTTTGTCTCAATAGTTCCTTCTTAACTATCTCAGCGATTTCTTTTTCACAGCTGAGAATATCTCCTATCTCTGCATTTTTGCTGAGACTAACACTTCTCTCAACATTTTGCATTGAGGTTCTTAGCTGTTTTAGTGGTTATGCTGAGACATTCTTCTCAGCTATCTCGATGCTTTTGCCTTTGTCAAATTTCCTGACTTCCAGCTTACTCTTTTTGTTCACCTGTCTAGTCAAAGACAACCTACATGCATGAACTTAAGGACACATTAAATATATTATGTATGTATGCCATTGACCAGTTTGACTTCCTATAAATCTGGGAAATTGGGATTAATAGACCCAACACATACATCACTATGTACTATACCTAAGAGATCATGAGCCCTCTCATTAAACCAGTGAAAGGGACCTTAGTCGTCTTACCTAACAAACAAGACTCGCATCTCTCAAAAAATTCATAATCAAATGAGTCTAATAGTCCATCTTTATGGAGCTTGGATATGCGTTTCTCATTTATATGGTCCAAATGACAATGCCAAAGGTACGCAGGATTTGAGTCATTTATTTTTAGTCTTTTAGTATTTTCTATATTATATATCTGATTGTCTAAGTTCAAAACATATAAACCATTAAACATTTGAGTTATACCATAACAAAAATCATTCTTAAATATAGAACAATAATTGTTCTTTATAGTAAAAGAAAATCCAATCGTGTCCAAACATGAAATAGATATAATGTTTCTAGTTATAGAAGGAACATAATAACAATTATCTAATTCTATTACAAGCCCACTGGGCAAAGAAAGATGGTAAACTCATATGCCGACAGCAACAACTCTTTCTCCATTGCCAACACGCAGGTCCACCTCTCCTTTACTTAACAATCTTCTTCTTCCCAATTCCTGCACATTTATACAAATGTGAGAACCACATCCGGTATCCAATACCTAGATGAAGGAGCAAAAAGGTTTATCTCTATAACATAGATACCTGAAGCAGAAGTCATATCTCCCTTCATCTTTTACAGACCCTGAATATAAGAAAGATAGTTCCTCCTCCAATGACCAGCCTTGCCATAGTGGTGGCATTTCCCTTCTTTAACCAAGCCTTTCTTCTTCAATGCTGAAGAATTGGGATCAAGAGATGACTTAGGTCCTACCTTTGTCTTCTGGAATCCCTTGGACTTACATATGTCTTTATGCACCATCAGTATGGGGCTAGCTGGCTTGGCCTTCATTATTTTGATTTCGGCAGTTCTCAACATGCCTAGGAGCTCAGGCAGTGTCTTGTTTATTTCATTCATATTATAGTTCAAGGCGAACTGCTCATAACTGTATGACAACGATTGCAGGATCAGGTCTGTAGCCAACTCTTGGCCTAGAGGAAAGCCTAGCCTTTCAAGGTTCTCTATATACCCAATATTCTTGAGTACGTGAGTCCCTACTAGGTTCCAAAGTCCCATCTAACACTGAAACAACGCCTTGGTGACGTCAAACCTCTCTTGACGAGCTTGCCCTTGAAGCATTTTCTTGAGATGCTCATCAATTTCCTTGCAAACCATGTTCTCATGTTTCTTCTGAAGCTCAGAGTTCATGGTTGCCAGCATGAGGCATTCAACATCCAAGGAGTCGTCTTGATGCTTCTTATGAGCATCTTTGTCAGAACGTGACACATTCCCGACTGGCTCTTCACGGGATACCTCTTCCAAAACATAGAGCTTACGCTCTTGCTTGAGAACAATTCTCAGGTTCCTGTACCAGTCCAAATAGTTCATCCCACTCAGTTTCTCCTTCTCAAGGATGGCTCTAAGGGACAGGGTGGAATGAGATCCACTTGCCATGGAAATTCTATAAGAATTCATGCAGTGAAAATTAGTACTACATTACAAAATGCATTTTATCATTTCAATTAAGACTTTAATCAAAATAACTCCCACTATTTTTATCAAACTGATAACCCTCGATATCAATTCGGAGAGTATATGCGAGTTACTCTCTTAGTAGAAAAGATCCGTATTTCACCGACACTATGAGTCAGCTTTGGCTTTTCTCTCACAATGCAATTATTTAGGTAGACAATACTTGCCGATTGCATCATAATGCAACTCTTGTATGGTCGGTGAATAACTATTTATTCGCATCCATCATATGGTGCATGCCAACCCCATGACTGTAACACTCAACCTTTGTGGTCACCAAGTTAAGTTAGACCCGATGTCAATAATGGGATATCACAATTATCCGCTCGCACCCTTACCAAGATAGATTAATGCACATTGCTTTGACAAGCTCACATTTCATCAATCGAGGCAGGAAGAGTTTCATCCATCGGAAGGCATCCGAATACTTAATATTACATAAGGGATTTTAGATTGTTGATTAACACTTAATCATGGTTAATAATTAACCAATGTGCACATCCACAAAATAAAACTTGAAGCATTCATAATCCAAATGCATCACAGATGTGCACAATAAAATCATCAACACTTGATGAGCTGGGCTAAATCTGAACATCTAGAACCCTTCTAAATCCTCATATTTACATGTATTGGACATGAACAACACCAACTCCATTTACACAGTAGACAAGCTCGTCTCTCTATGTGAGATTCAAAATCTAACACACATGGTTTCACAAACCAACAAGAGGGACAATTACTGTTAAGGAGTAACAAATATATCACAATGAAATCACATGCACTCCTGGCGGGGTTCCAAGGGGCTGCGCCCCTAGTAGGGTCTTAGGGGCAGATCCCCTAATGGGGTCCAAGGGGCAGCGCCCCTAGCGATGGTCTCGCTGACCGATAAGCTAGCAAGGTTAAGGGGTAGAGCCCCTGTGGGGTGCAGGGCAGTGCCCCTGGCGGTGGTCTCACTGACCGATCAGCGAGCGGGGACAAGGGGCAGAACCCCTGGGGGGGGGGGGGTGCGGGGCAGCACCCCGACCAATTTTTAGAAAAATAACCACCGTTCCCACACAAAATCCATCAATATTTGATGTTCCAAGAATATTTTTTGGTTTTTTTGTGTTATTTTAATAAAGATGACAAAAATAATGGAACCATATTTTAAAAATATCGACAAAAAGATCCCCGACAATGGCGCCAATATCTTGATGCGTAACTAGTGCGTGTAACTATAGTGGTGATTAATTATGGTTTGGAAAGGCAAGTGAACCTATTGGTTGGTTTTGCTATACATCACAACACTTGTGCACAGCGGAAATTAGGAACAAGAAAACCCAAAATAGTTTGGATTTAGCGATGAACATTAATCAAGAAGTAAAGTGCTGTAAATAAAATTTTACCTTTGAGGGATTAAGTTAATACTCAACCAAGGTGCTCTTATAGGTTCCAACGAATGGAAATGGCTTGAGTTCTGAGCGTAGAATAATGTCCACTCCTCTACGGATATCCACACGAGAACGGAGAACCCTATACTCTTGTCGCACAAGATCTAGGTCAGAAGATAATGTTATGCGTCTTCATAGACTGCTAGGTCTGAAACAGAAGAGGCGACAGGGACGAGTACGAACGCCCTGGAAACACTTTCCGGCGAAGTATAAGGACGACGGACAGTCAGTGACGAGATCAGCATAATAAGCCTTGGCGGAACAGTTCTGTCAGGAGGGGAGAAGAGCCGACTCGGGATTAGGTCTTTGCATAACTTCCTTGCTCGATTTACTGTATATAACGTTTATATACTAAGTACCGAGCCAACCCATACCAGTAGACCACGCCGAACCGGACTTAGAGGAAATAAACTGGACGAAGAAGAATTCGTCGAGTATTCATGTCGATATTTGATAAATGAACACTTGACTCGACGAATCGTTGAGTATACACGTCGATATTTGATGAATCAACACTTGACTCGACGAATCGTTGAGTGCACTCAACGCCTCAATGCCAGACTTATCGAATCAACACTTGACTAGACCAATTGTTAAATGAACTCAACACACTCAACTCTCAACGCCATCATTTGACGAGTCAATATTTAACTCGACGAAGGCGTAGAATGACCTCGATGCTCTCAGCGCCTAATTCGACAAGTCAACGTTTGAATCGATGAAGGCGTTGAATGGTCTCGACGCACTCAACGCCTGGCTGAGTAGACTTGATACACTCAACCCCATCATTCAACGAATCAACGATGGACTCGATGAATCATCGAGTGGTCTCAACACTCTCAACGCTAACTTGACGAATCAACACTTGACTCGACAAAAGCTTTGAGCGGTCTCGATGCACTCAACGCATGGCAGAGCCTAGTCCTTCACTCATCTCATGCCGGTGCATGGTACTTCACTCATCACATGAGCAAGACCAACTTAATCCAATCTTCCAAATTCTCCAAACGCTCTTATGTGCGACCCCATAGGCTCATATTGTGTTGGTAGTGAGGCTACATATTTGATCACTTCCAGATCACCATGGTAACACTAACAGGTGCCAGGTGCAAAACTTGTGGCCTGCTCACCGTACCGAGTAGCGTAAAATGAGATGGCGGAACTAAAAGTTCAATTACAAGAATTGCTAGAGCAAGGGTATATACGTCTAAGTATGTCCCTTTGGAGTGCACCGGTCCACTTTGTGAAGAAGAAGGACAGAAGCTTGCGTCTATGCATTGAATATCGAGAATTAAACCAGCTGACGGAGAAGAACAAGTATCTGATTCCATGGAGTGATGACTTGTTTGATCAGCTGGTGGGTTCAACTGTATACTTGAAGCTAGACTTAAAGTCTTGCTATTACCAATGGCGAATTAGAGAATGTGATATTCTCAAGACAGCGTTCGGTACACGGTACAGTCATTATGAGTTCACTATAATGCCATTTGGGCTAACAAATGCGCCATCGATATTCCTAGAATTGATGCATCAAACCTTTCGGAAGTACTTATATCAATTCATGATCATCTTTATTGATGACATATTGGTGTACTCTCAATCAGAAGAAGATCATGCAAATCACTTGAGGATGGTTTTGCATACCATGAGAAGAAATAAACTCTTTGCAAAGTTCTCAAAGTGCAAGTTTTGGCTATCAGCGGTGGCTTTTCTTGGCCATGTGGTTAGTGGAGAAGGTATTGCGGTGGACCCGACAAAGATAGTTGTGAAATGGGAGTGGCTTGTGTTGTTTACTGTAGGCGAAGTCAGGATCTTCCTTGGACCTGGTGGTTACTACAGGCGCTTCATAAAGAACTTTTAGCGGATAGCCTTACCTCTCACAACACTGCCGAGGAAAGATCAGAAGTTTGTTTGGACTCCTGAGTGCGCACGAGATTTTGAGGAGTTAAAGATTCATTTGAGCACGACGCCTATCTTGAGCTCGCTATGTGGAATGAACTGCTATGAGATTTATAGTGATGCTTCAGGGAGCGGCTTAGGCTGTATTCTTCTTCAGTTCGGAAAGGTTATTGCTTATGGCTCATGCCAGTTGAAAGTGCACGAGCGGAACTACCCAGTCCACGACTTGGAGTTGGAAGCTGTGATTTTTGTACTTAAGCTATGGCGTCATTACTTATATGGCATGAAAGTTGACATCTTCACGAACCATAAGAGCCTTAAGAACTTAATAGATCAGAAAGATCTGAATATGCCACAATGGAGGTGGATGGAGTTCCTCGGGAACTACACCTTCCAGATACATTACACTCCCGGGAAGGGAAATGTGGTCACAGATGCCATGAGTCGTAGAACTCCAGTACATGCAAGTTGCTTTAAATGCATGATGAGCATCTGATCTAGGAGATGGAGGCCTTAGATATTTCTTTTGCTGACAAGAATACCACTACAAATACATGTTTGAACTAGAAGGAAGTGCAGTATGACCTCACAAACAAGGTTCGACAAGCAATAGAATTCAATAAGAGTATGAAATGCTATGCAGTGGATGGGTCAAATTCCCAATTCTCCTTGGAAGATGGTATTTTGAGAAAGGATGGTCATTTGTGCATCCCTAATGTGGGTAAACTATGGGAGGAGTTAATGTATTAGTCATATTTCACGAAATACTCAATCTACTCAGGGAGTACAAAGATGCAAAAGGACATGAAAAAGCTATTCTGGTGGACAGGTTTAAAGAAGGACATAGCTCTTTACGTGGCGAAGTGCCATACTTGATCCTTAGAAAAAGCAGAATGTCAGAAGCCATGAGTTTTCCTGAAGTCATTACCAATTCTGGTGTAGAAATTCGATGATATCTCTATGGATTTCGTGCATGGGTTGTCGAGATTACAGAGCGGGAACGATGCCGTGTGGGTGATCGTTGACTGATTGACAAATGTATCACACTTTATACCGAACAAGAAATATGATTCATTTGAAAATTTTGCTAAGTTATAAGTTGACAACATAGTACGTTTGCACGGTTTGCCCCATAGTATCGTTAGTGACCAAGATGGGCACTTTACGTCGAATGATTGGAGGCTAATCCACAAGTTGTTTGGCACTCAACTGAAGTTCAGTATGACATTTCATCTGCAAACGGATGGTCAGACCGAGAGGACCAACATGACAATGTAGGATATGCTCCGTATGTGTGTCTTGGATTTCGGGAAGAGGTGGGAAGACCATCTCTATATGATTGAGTTTGCCTATAATAATAGCTATCACACTAGCATTAAGATGGCGTCCTTTGAAGTTTTATATGGTAGGAAGTGAAGTACTCCTTTAACTTTAGCGGAAACATGCGAATCAAAGTTGTATAAGCGTAAAGAAATCGAAGATGCAAACTCGACTATACGCACTGCAATACCCCAAAAATGAGAAAATAGACCTTAAAAGTGGGTATCGCTAGGTGACAGTGGGTATCGCTGATGATAGCGATAACACTCAATAAAGCGTTGAGTAGACTCAATGATCTCGACACTCTTAATGCACTCGACGCTCTAAATACACTCGACGAGGCGTTGAGTGAGCTATCAAAGTGGCGTTAATTGGTATCGACAGGTGATACTGCCACGTATGGTTGGACACGTGTCGGATTGCCGGATGATGGTCGAAGAGTTGTGGTTGACTGGGGTCAAAGCAGCTACCGATGATATCGCCCAGGTGATAGCGGATATCGCCAAGCGATAGTGTTAACTTTGACTTGTCAGCTGAAATTATGGCCACTGCATTCTCTGGATGATATGATCCTGTGGCTGGGATTAATCCTGAGACCACTTAAGTGGAGGAGTGGAGAAAAGAGAAGTCATTCCTCTTCTCTCACACTCTCTCTCCCTTTTCATTACCCTCTTGAAAGAAAGAGTTAAGGAAGAAGAAGGCTGAAGGATGAAGCTTTGCTAGCTAGGGGAAGGAGATCCTTTGGTCAAATTCGAGTGCTGAAGTATGATTCGTGAAGGGGAAGCGAGGCTAGTGAGCCGAAAGGGAAAGGGGAAGCTGACCAGCGTCTTGTCGTTCGCCATGATGTCTTTGACTACGGAGTTGTCCTGGAGATTTAAGTAATGTTAAATAACTGAACTGTACCCGCATTATGCCCGTCCGAATTGATTGCCTAAAGTTATTGGCATCATTGGAGCGCATAATGAGAGTCTTAGGCTTGGAGATGGAAAGACTAGAAATGCTCAAAGTTGAACGTCAAGTCTCAGACCTCTAAATCGTGGTGGGATCCTCGTAATCCGGTACATCGAGAATGTACCCTGAGTTCACGGAACATTTGGCCGCTGAGGCACTCGTTTGTGATATATTGAATGATGCTTGAGTGTGCCTTCTTGTGATATATCTGTTGTGTTTATGCTATTCCTGCAGGGAAGGAGTACCGCTGCCCCGGGTATGGGGTAGGGTCTTTATAAATTGGTCAGCCGAAAGCTGACCATTGCCTTGTTTACAACCCTTGTAGTCGATTGTCCCTGTGCAGGTGTTGGATAGCAGAGCGAGAAATAGCGGGTTGCAGCTCTTTGATGCTATGCCGGCCTTCGAAGGCCAAGCAAAGGATTTTTAATGTTTTTCATGTGTGGCCGACCTGCGAGCCGATGTCTGTAAACCACTCTTTTTGGGAAGAACAATTGTAAGACATTAAGGCCGTGACTTTTGTGTTATTTTGTATACATTCCTATATGTTTTTTAGTGGACATTTATATTACTTGAGTTCAAAATTTAACCCCTAAAGCTTTCGCTAGAATGCTCTGAGTTAGGATTCAATTAGCCTTTGATATTAATACATAACTTCGCCGACTGTCTGTGGGATATGGCATGGGGCCCCAACCGGACCCTCTATTGTATTTCATGTGACGGATGGAGGTGTTACAATTTTTGTATCAGTGTTTCTTAGGCTTCCTCCTGCGAATTTGTGGTTGAATTCTTTTGAGGGGTGGCGAGCACATGTTTGTGCTTACCATTATAACAAATGAACTTAAGAATGTCCACTTAGGAATGAAAATACACATGTTTGAGGAACCCGCGTGTTCCTATTAGTCGTTGTTTGCTGTTAAGTAGTCGCTAAAGTGTGTATTTTACACTTATAGGTGACTAGAAGTGGTGTGGTGTAGTTTGAACCCCCAACATTCTATCGAGAGTGAGAAACCAGCTGATGTTGCCCACACCTCCTCCTTCTGCGGAAACAACGCGCTTAGTTGCTAAAACAGTATTTGTAATGATGAATGCATAGCCGACTGGGCAGGTGCGACTTGCGATGGTTCCAGTTCAGGTTGGTGTAGCCGATCCTGTAGCTGCTAGTCAAGTTTCTGTTGAGGCTTTGGTGGATAAACGAGCGACTGAGCGGCAGCTGAAGCAATTTATGAGCTTTAGTCCTCCTACATTTACGGGTGCAGGATCCCCAACACAGGTAGAGGACTTGCTTTTGTGAGTCAAGAGGATATTGATGGTGATCGAGACAGAGGAGGGCAGAAGGTCACCTTGGACACTTTCCTATTGGAAGGAGAGGCTCGGATTTGGTTGGATGAGTTGGAGTTACACCACTTCGCGGGACAACGACTATTGGATATCTCGATGGAGGAGTTTTCGAGATTGTTCTTGGCAAAGCATCTGCTGTCGTCGAAGCAGATTGCTATGGAGAATGAGTTCTAGCATTTAAATCAGGGCAAGGGTAGTGTGGATGACTACCTCCATGAGTTTACCAGGTTAGGACGTTATGCATGGTCTATATTTGCTGACAAAGAGCGTAAGACCAATAGGTTCTACAAGGGACTGCGAGATGAGCTAAGGTTACTGCTCTCGGGTCCGATGAACCACGGTTTCCAAGTGTTGGTGAATACAGCTCGTTCGTTAGAGAAAGACATGAAGAGGGTGCAGGGCAAGAGGGACTTGGTGATGATAAAGCCCAAGTTCAAAATGCCGCGTCCTGGAAAGTCTCACTACTGCAAGATATGAGGTAAGAAGTCCAAGTCTTCTGGACAGGCTCCTTCTACTGGTACTTCTGGAGCAAAATCAGGGCGAGGTCCGCCAACATGTTATACATGAGGCGAGGTCCGCCAACATGTTATACAAGAGGCAAGGTGGGACACATAGCCTGAAACAATTGGAGTGGCCCTCGAAATGCGGAGAAAAAAACAAGAGCATCATATGCTGAGAAGGGAAAGACAGTGGAGTCTACTACATCCCAATATGCTCCAGCTCAGCCAAGGGTTTACAATCTTGTCCAATAGATGGCCATCAAACAGGCAGATGTCATCATAGGTATGAGTTGTACATAGTTTTCTTGCTTTATATACTTTATACCTTGTGAATTGCTTGTTGATAAGTCTAGGCTTTGTACTTATTCGGGACGATCCGGTGAGAGTACTGTTCGATACAGGTGCTTCTCATTCATTTCTATCTGAGGACTTCGCATCGCGGATTGGAGTGCCTACTCTTATATCGACAGATAGAGTAGAGGTGTTGTTACCTAATAGATGCGTGATGCGTGCGGATAGGTCTTGCTATCTTGAGGTACGTATTGGAAGTCAGTATTTCAGATTGGAAGCGTCTGTGCTGCCGATATCTTAGTTTGATGTAATCTTTGACATGAACTGGATCTCGAAGCAGTGTGCATGTATAGATTGCAACTCTAAGGAAGTCACACTAGGACAGAACACCAAATGAGAGACTAAGTTCGCTGGTATGTGAGGATCGAGCAAGATATTAATGTCTGCTCTCTAGGTAGTAAAGGTTGTTCGGAAGGGAACGAAGTTGTTCTTCATGCTATTGGAGGCTATTGAGACGAAGTAGTTTGAGTGATGTTCCTATTATATCAGAGTACGCAGATGTGTTTCCTAAGGATCTCCCTGGGTTACCGCCCTAGCGAGAGATTGGCGTCACTATAGAGTTGGTGCTAGGTGAGAAACCTATGGCCCGCTCTCCATACCGTGTTGCGCCAAAGGAGATGGAAGAATTGAAAGTTCAATTGCATGAATTGCTAGAGCAAGGCTATATACGTTCAAGTATGTCATCTTGGAGTGCACCGGTTCTTTTTGTGAAAAAGAAGGACAGAAGCTTGCGTCTATGCATTGATTATCGAGAGCTGAATAAGCTGACGGAGAAGAACAAGTATCTGATACCACGGATTGATGACTTGTTCGATCAGCTGGTGGGATCAACTGTCTACTCGAAGCTTGATTTAATGTCTGGCTATTATCAATTGAGGATTTGGGAAGATGATATTCCTAAGACAACATTTGGTACAAGCTACGACCATTATGAGTTCAATGTAATGCCGTTTGGGCTAAAAATGCGCCATAGGTATTAATGGACTTAATGCATCGAACGTTTTGAGAGTACTTGGAGCAATTTGTGATCGTCTTTATTGACGACATATTGGTGTACTCTCAGTCTGAAGAAGATCATGCAAATCATTTGCGGATGGTTTTGCACACCCTGAGAAGAAACAAGCTCTATGCCAAGTTCTTAAAGTGCGAGTTTTGAATGTCGTCGATGGATTTTCTTGGCCATGTGGTTAGTGGAGAAGGTATTGCGGTGGATTCGACGAAGATAGTTGCGATGCGGGTGTTTCTTGTGTTGTCTACTGTAGCAGAAGTCAGGAGTTTCCTTGGACTTACTGGCTACTACAGGCGCTTTTTAAAGAACTTTTCGCGGATAGCCTTACCTCTCACTATGCTGACAGGGAAAGATCACAAGTTCGTTTGGACTCCTGAGTGCACACGATCTTTTGAGGAGTTAAAGAGTCATTTGACCACGACACATATTTTGAGTTTTCCATATGGTACAGACGGCTATGATATTTATAGTGATGCTTCACGGAGCGGCTTAGGCTAAGTTCTTCTTCAGTTCGGAAAGGTTATTGCTTATGGCTCACGCCAGTTGAAAGTGCATGAGCGAAATTATCCAGTCCATGACTTAGAGTTAGCGGCTGTGATTTTTGCACTTAAACTGTGGCATCATTATTTATATGACGTGAAAGTTGATATCTTCACGAACCATAAGATCCTTAAGTACTTAATAGATCAGAAGGATCTGAATATGTAGCAGTGGAGGTGGTTGGAGTTCCTCGAGGACTACACCTTCAAGATACACTATACTCCCGGAAAGGGAAATGTGGTTGTAGATGACTTGAGTCAGCGGACTCCGATAAGGGCAAGTTGGTTGCAGATGAATGATGAGCATCTGATCTAGGAGTTTGAGGCCTTAGATATTTCTTGTGTTGACAAGAATACTACTGCAAATGCTTGCTTGAACTGGACAGAGGTATAATATGACCTTACAGACAGGGTTATGCGAGCAATAAAACTCAATGAGAGTATGAAACGCTATGCAGCGGATGGGTAAAATTCCAAATTCTCCATGAATGACGGTCTTTTAAGAACAGACGGTCATTTGTGCATCCCGAATGTGGGTAAGCTACGAGAGGAATTAATGTATGAAGCACACTTCATGAAGTACTATATTCATCTAGGGAACAAAGATGTATAAGGACATGAAAAGGATGTTCTAGTGGCCGGGTTTGAAGAAAGACATAGCTCTTTACATATCAAGTGCCAAACTTGTGCCTTGGTAAAAGAAGAATGTCAGAAGCCTGGAGGTTTCCTGAAGTCGTTGCTAGTTCATGTATGGAAGTTAGATGATATCTCTATGGCTTTTGTGCATGTGTTGTCGAGATCACAGAGCGGAAACAATGCCGTGTGGGTGATCGTTGACCGATTGACAAAGGTATCGCACTTTATACCGAACAAGAAGGACGATTCAGTGGAAAAGTTGGCTAATTTATACATGGATAACATAGTATGATTGCACGGTGTGCCCCGTAGCATCGTCAGTGACCTAGATGAGCATTTTACTTCAAATGATTGGAGGCTAATCCACCAGTTGTTGGGTACGAAACTGCAGTTCAGTATGACCTTTAATCCGCAAAAGGATGGTCAGATTGAGAGGACCAACAGAACAATGGAGGATATGCTCCGGATGTACGCCTTGGATTTCGGAAAGAGGTGGGAGGACAATCTCTATATGATTAAGTTCACCTATAATAATAGCTATCAAGCTAGCATTCAAATGGCACCCTTTGAAGCTTTATACGGTAGGAAGTGTCGTACTACATTAGCTTGGGCGGAAACCGACGAATCATATTTGTTTAAGAATAAAGAGGTCGAAGATGCAAATTCGACTATATGCTTGATACGAGAGCAGCTATTTGTATCCCAGGATAGAAATGCAAAGTAATATTGTAAGACGCCCTTTTTTTCTTTTAAATCACCGGGGTCTTATGCCCAGAATTGCCGCTTTGCGGTGACACCTTCACACCCTGAAGGGTCATCACCGCGAAGCGTCGATTCTGCCAGCCGATTCGATCACAAAAAAGCAGCATTAGTATAGTAACACAAAAATGAGTAAAACTCTAATCATAGAATCCACAATAAAGATCACATCAGAGTAATAATATCTCCACGAAGGGAGAGTCCACAGAAATAATATAAAAGGTACTGAAAGTAAGTGCTTAGACCCGATATATCATAATCCTCACTACAGATCACTCATGCGGAAGCAAACACAGAACATCTACTCAAGGTCGAGACTCACGGTCCCGGATGTCTGAACTCCTGAGCTAGACTGCCCCTTCTCCAAACGGGCCGACCTCCGGGGTTGCTGCTCCATGTTGGGATCCACGATCCCCTAAATGATGTGGTTCGAAAACCGTTAGTCTATAAGACTAAGTCCTATCATCCCCCACCCCTTCCCCCATGGCCCTTAGGCACCGAGCGGAGAGGATGAAAGGGATGGACATGAAGGTGGAGAATAATTCAAAGCAGGTGGCAACAGACCTATACTAGCAGTTTATAATATAAATGGCAGTAAGGTAAAGTATGAAATATAACCTTGACTTATGAGCGGAAACGCATAAGCCAAGGGATCTTCTACAAGGCTCCCATCGTATAAAGTATCCCATACCACTTATACATTGGGGTGTCAGTTATCAAACATCAACATATAATTATAGAAATTAACCTTAATTTATAAACTTGCCCACACAAGCTTATAGACCAAGGGGTCGTTTTGCAAGTCCTAATGTATAAGCGTCCCATTTTACTAATACTTTAGGTGTCAGGGGTTAAATGAATCGATTATGCTATGACATGTAAGTGGGTATGATGGAACATGCATGTACAACTCACACACCCGACTTTGTGCACACAGACCTTTAGTTCCCCCTTTCGGAGCCGTTACCTCCCAGGATACCTCCGTAGTGGCAGACAGAAGCGGTGGGTTGGGCCTCACCCACCACTAAACCAGTAAAGCACTACCGATAATACCTATCGAACGCCTCAACGCTTGGTGCACGAAGCGGACTCCTGCGTACTCTTGTCGGCTAGCGCATCGGACTTCTGTTGGCGAAGTGCTAACCACACTTGCCGAGTAAGCGTATTGGCGTCGGTGCATCGACTCTCCAATACCGAAGACCCACCACCTTAATTTTCTTTCCTTTTATGCACATGTAAATTTAATCGTAATCAAACAAAACCCAAGCCGAAGCTCCCCAGACCAAAACGTCCGTCTCTTAACCAATCAAGCCGAAGCTCCCCGGACCATAACGTCTGTCTCTTAACCAATCGAGCGAAGCTGCCAACTATCATCCTGTGCTAGCAGTGTTTGTGAAACGTGTAACCCTAATTACTAAGTTACTCTTATCAGTTTGTTAATATAGTTTACGTTAGCCCAGGATTGCCCTTGGTATTCCTTGTGAAGGGCTCTCAAAGGGCACTAGGAACTATGATGGTAGCTAAAGCCCATCGTTCCCTTTCGCAAGGCACTTATTATTATTGGTTGAATCCCTTACCCATTACTTTCTCGTGTTAAGATTGACTAACCTAGTGTGATTTTGACTCTTCCTCTCCTCAGGGAAGACGATCTTTCGTCGAACCCAAATACCCCTAGAATCTAGCAAAACCACTTCTCACTACTCTTCCTATCCCTCTATAGTGAAATCATCCACACCAGTCAACCAAGACAAAATGACTTACTCCAACAACTATCCTAGATCATGTCCTTTTGCTATTTAACAATCTGCTACATGCAGACCAACCAAGGCTATATGTCGAACCAAATAGGAGATAATCCAAATAATCATCCAAGTGCCCTAAGTTATTTACTGGAGTCTTATCATGACACAAATAGACTAAATCAAGAGAATTATAATTTTCCTAATTATACTAATATTTTAATTAATTTTATTAATGGTTCCAAGAGCTACCAATTGATCATGAAGTGCACTTTTCAGGTAAGTATGAAACTTCATAAAATCATGATAAATTCTAAAGAGCAATTCAATAGTAAATCCAAGATATGTGAATTTTTAAAATGGTTTAGGCCCCAAAATCACAATTTAGAATATAAGGTTAATAATACGTATTTTAAGAATCAAAGGTCAGAAATATTGTTCCAAAAATTATAGCAAAAATCCAGTAAGATCATCATGGCCTAAAAACACTCTATAAAGATTCTCACAATTTTCCAGTGAAGAGTAACTCCTAATTTAATTTTACATTGTTAATTCCAAGCTCTTGGGTTATTGAAGCAAGCACTGTAAATAGTTACCTAAAAATTATGAGAAAATTCCAGTACATACATATTGATATAAAACACCCATTGACCAGATTTCATAATTTTCATAATAATACTAAGCTCCACATTTATTTATGATCAAAATTCATAATTCATTATTTTATGAATCAAGTTTCTAAAATAATCATCTAAAATTTTCAATAAAAATACATAGGGGCTACCATGATGTAAAACTTCCAAATGCTAAATTTCATAATTTTTCCAATGGACATAAGTATCATAACAAGCATAATAAAATTTAAGGGTAAGGCTAGGGTTATAAAAGAAGTACTGATTTTACTAATCTAAAAATTCTTCCAAATTTTTTTTAGGACAGATACCAATCTGATAAATACCCTGCCCAAATTTCAAGTTAATGTGAGGGATTTTGATTGCCTAAACCCAATTATTGGGCTTTGTGCCCTAATCTAGGGTTAGGGATTTGAGGGGGTTAAAGGCTTTCAAATTCAATGAAACATCTTCCAGAGGACCATATACACTCTTGATCTTCTCCACCAAATTTCAGGTCATTCCAAAGTCATTTGACCCAATGACCATCAAACCTTAAAAATCCCATAAAAGGGCCTACCCTAGAGTTCTAGGGATACCCTGCCCCAAACCACTCCAAATTCCATTGGAGGGTGTGTCATACCATAAAAAGTCAGTGACCAAAGTTTCAGCCTCTGTTGAGGGTATTTGACCACTCAAAACCCCAAGGGGGTGTTTTGACCTAATGAACCCTATGAGGGTCAACCTTGGGTTGGATAAAAACTTAATCAAAACTGAAAGAGAGGATAGATACAACTCTAGAGGGGGGGGGGTGAATAGAGTATTCAAAAATTATGACACCCTACTCAACTCCCTTAGAGTTAATTTGCGGAATGAGTTTATAGATATTTGAAACCCTAGAGCCTAACACAAAGTGAAGTGCACAAGAGAAAGCTAACTGTAATTACAGTTGAGCTTTGTTCCTATCACAGCAACTAGCAATCCTAGTTATTTCTACTCACAGCCACAGTGTAATAATTAAAGTATGCAACACAGATGACATAAGAAGATTTATAGTGGTTCCCTCTAAATAGGTACGCCCACTCTTCTACCACCCTGGTAGGAATCCACTACAGGTTTTTGATCAGGTGCCCTGCCACCAACTGATCTGATTTAGGTAGATTAAGTAGACACTTTGAGCTTTTGATTAGGAGCTCAAAATCCAAACATAGGTTTTTTATCAGGTACCCTGCCATCAAGGTTCACTTTTGAAGGGAGTAATAACCCTTTATACAAGAGGTTGAGAGAGTTAGAATGTCTTCTCTATTGTTAAAACAGATTAGAGAAGCTAGTTGATTGCACAGAGCTAGAAAGCTCTAAAGAATCAAGGCTCCCCTGGCTTTGAGAATATCCAGGAAGAAGTCTTGCTTTAGGGTGCGGGAACTCTTCTAAACTTTTGACAGAGAGCTGTCTTGAAGTTCTTGAAGGAGCAGCTTGAAAAAGACTCTTGATGTAGAATGATTGTTCTTATTCAATAGCTTTTCTTTCTTCTTCTTCTTCTTCTTCTTGAGACTCTGAGTGAATGTTCCTGGCAGCAGGATGAACTCAGGATTGAAGAAGAGAGAGTTGAAGAAGGTTGATCTTCTCAGTTGAATATAACAATATCTGAGAGTTGTATCTCTTCTTGTTTTGAATCTGTTTATGAATATCTGTGTGTATACTCTGCTTGCTTAGTATATGTGCATGTGTATATCTCTGTCTTTTGATAACACTTTATATATTGGCCTTTGTAACGGCTCTAATCTTTGTTTGAACTTTGTCTTCTTCCGAGATCTGCAATCTGGGTTGCAAATATCACAATACAAAAACATATCCTGCAGACAGACATCCTATAAAGGGATAAAGCTTTCTAAGAAGCTGCATATCCAATCTGATAAAAGGAGTACTAGAGAAAGTCACATCAGAACAAACTCTTTACGGCCAGAGAAGACTTTTGAGTCTAACGACTATAAAGGACAGCATGTCAGATAAAGCAGAAAGATATTTCAACTAATAAGACAAAAGACTTTGTCAGATAAAGCTTGATTTACGCACAAAGGATGGGGCAAAGATTGCCTTGAGATATATGCATAAAATTAATGAAATAATCTTTAATAAAATATGCCAAATAAATAGGAAATAAATCATAGAACAGAAGGAGTAAAAAATTACTAAAAGCAGACAAAAGAACGTCAAACGACCCACGGAGATCGTCGACCGAACTACAGAGATCATCGAACTAGAACAGATAGTCGAACGACACAGATAGTCGAACTATCAAAGCAGATAGTCGAACTATCAGAACAGATAGTCGAGCTATCAGATAGTTGAACTATCAAGGCAGATAGTCGAACTACCACAGCAGATAGTCGAACTATCAGAACAGATAGTCGAGCTATCAGATAGTTGATCTATCAAGGCAGATAGTCGAACTATCAAACAAAATAGATAGTCGAACTATCAAACAGATAGTCGAGCTATCAGATAGTTGAACTATCAAGCAGATAGTTGAACTATCAAACGAAACAGATAGTCGAACTATCAAACAGATAGTCGAGCTATCAGAAAGTTGAACTATCAAGCAAATAGTTGAACTATCAAACAAAACAGATAGTCGAACTATCAAACAGATAGTCAAGCTATCAGATAGTTGAACTAACAAGTAGTTGAACTATCAAGAAATCTGTCTGGTCAAAAGAAGTCGAGCGGGGTTCGACGATCGACGAGGCAGATACCACAGATCGTCAAGCTAACAAGAGTTGAACTAACTCAGAGTTAGACGATCTGCTGACTGACTATAGTCGACCAACTGATAGACGATCGTCGAACAGTTGATAGACGATAGCCGAGCGGCGTTCGACCATAGTCGAACCAAAAACGACTTAACCAAAATTTCACTGGAAAAGTGACAACTCTACAACTGAGGAAAAACTAACCGAACAACTAAACTTTTATCATAGATAAATCTTGGGTCAAGAAACTAATTGAGAAGACTAAACTCAAATCCAAACTAGGGTACCAACAATCTCACCCTATTTGGGTTAAGTCTCTCAAAACAAAACTACTGGAAATAAATATAACTGAGGAAAAGAAACATCTAAGCATCAAATTGCATTAATCAAACAGTCAAATAAACATACTGTCAATAAATAAAACTTAAGCAGCATCAGAATCTGGTTTAGAGACAGAAGAACCAGGAAGGAAAGAAATTTTCCTGAAGGGATCTAGAGCTTCCTTCTTTGAAGTCTTCAAGTCTTGTTCTCGAATGATTTTATATTCTCCTGCTCTTGGCACTACTGCTTCTGGGTGCTTTTCCATATACTTAGAAGGGTCAAAAACATCAGGTCTGACCTGGAATTTGTCTAGTTCCTTCTTTCTGAATTTTGACATAGTAGTTAAGCCTGTAATATCTTTACCTTCAGCTCTGGCTTGTCTGATCTGGGCTGATCCAACTAATTCAAGAAATCTTGCCATCCTATAATCAGGATTAAGCTCTTAGCTTTAATATTCATTATCATCAATTGGATCTAGAGGTTTTACAGTTTATAATTTTGTAGAGAGTTCTTGCATACTTGCAGCTGGCTCTTTATTTTCTTGAATAACTAGAGAAGATGGAGGAGCAAACTCTGCATATTTTTACTTGATTTTTCATAGTAAATAATCTTTTTTTCCTTTTGAATCTGTTTTCTTCGTTTGATCTAGCTTTTTGGATGGTATGCTTTTTCTTTCTTTAGGAGGTGATGCTTTTCTCTTGGGTGAAGGAGGAGGAGAAAAGGTTGGCTTCTGATATACTATCTCCTTCACTTGCTCTTTTGTATCAGCCTCTTATCTTTGATGTCCAGATTGAGATTTGCCTTGATATCCTGGATTACTTCTTCTTTGATGTGCTTGAGACGGAGTGAATCTTGCAGAAGGGGATGAGGGATTGACAGACACATTTCCAGATGCTCCTGCATTAGGAGGTGGAGGAGGAGGGCCTCTAGGAGTCCAATTGGGAGCTGGACTATCATATCTTTTGCTTTTCTTTCTCTGCTTTTGTTGATTTCTGGATAGTCCCATCTAATGTTGATATTCTTTAGATTTGGGATCTATCCCTTTCAGTATGTAATAGGGAACATCATGATCAGGGTTTGGAGGAGGAGGAGCAGCAGCTTTCCTTTTTCTTTTTGCTGCTTTCTTCTTCTTAGAACTTTCGGAATCATCAGAATCATCCTCATCATCAGAATGAGATGATTGGGGTTGATCATAAGGGTCAAAAGCCTCTTGCTCAGCTTGTTCTTTGGCTTTCAATGCAGCTTTCTCTCTTTCTTCTTCTAAGGCATCCGGTGCTAGAAGAGTATCAAGGTCTAGTCCTGGGGTGTCATCCCAGACTGTAGATCTTTCTTCTTGTTCATCTGAAACTTTCTTTTGCTCAACTGTAACTGTCTTGAGGACCAGTTCATCTTGCACAGCTATCTTAGCTAGAGGAGTAGATACAGGTTCTTGAACAGCAGGTTCTTGAGCTGGTTCTGGAGCTTCTAGATCTTCTTGATCTTCTTGCACTTGATCTATAGTATCAGGAACACACGGATTTTCTAAATGGTATTGAAACATCCCTTTAAGGTATTCATAGGCTAGCATGTCAGTTAACATGTCAAGGAATTGAGTAAATGAATTACCTTCAGGATTTTCTTCAGAATTTTCTAACTCCCATAAATCATCTAGATAGGAGGTAATGACTCCTTCTAGGAATAGAGCTACTACGGGAGTGGAGGCTTCTTCAAGGCACACTTTGAAGGCGAATTCTGCTTCCATTATGATATCAGATGGCCTCTGAACTGGTGCTGGTTCTGCAGATGATGTTGGAGTGTCAACTGGATCTGCTGCTTTGGAAGTTCATCTGTTGAAGTCTTTTCTGGGGCTTCTAACTCTTCTATAACTGCTGTTTCTTTTTGAATTTCAGCTGGGGGATCTGCTGGAAGAATAACAAGGGGCAGTCCTAAGGCATCTTCCTCGAACATCTCCCCCTACCTGATTTCAGTAGATACTGAATTCAGGCCCCTAAGTGAAGAGGGCTCAGCAGACTTTGAGAGGGCTATGATAGAGGATGTCAGGGAAGACATGGTAGAAACAAGAGGGGCAATTGCTTCTTCAATCATGGTTTTGATTAAAGGAGTAATTAGCTCCAGGATGTTGGCAAGGAATGTTGGTGTTATTTCAAAAGATATGGATGGGGCAAGCTCAGTAGATAGAAGATCATCAGGGATGGTGGTCTCCTGATGAGATATGTCGTGAACTGGAGATTTATGAGTAGATTAAGGAAGATTAATATGATCTGGATGAGAAATCGGTGACTGAGGTGGAGTGGGTAGATTCTCAGAAACCAACAGATTAAAACTAGGATGAGAAATTATAGCAAGATGTGAAGGAAGTGGAGATGCTGGTGGTGATGCATGGAGAATAGTGCAAGAATCAAGTAGAAGAGAGACAGTGGATGTAGATGGAAATACAGAAGTTGTTGGCACTTCAGTAGAAGTGGATGGTAATGTAGAGGTGGATGACAATGCAGAAGTAGAAGTAATGGGGGGAATGGAGGAGCCTTCTTCATGTAGACGAGGAGTGACTGGTACATGTTGATGCGCGAAATGCGACGGGGAAAACGGGCACCACCAGCTAACCGTTCGAGCACTGGGGAAGGTATTGGGAAAAGACTGTCGGCCAGTCGATTACTAGCGACTAGGAATGTCAGATAAAAACGGGAAGAGGAAAGAGAGAAAGGGCCGCTATCAGCGGCAACACCAGAATTCGCTCGCCGCGGCTTAAATGCCTCTCCTGCGGCGGACTTTCCTTTTTATCGGAAATTAAGCGATTACACTTAGAAAAGAAAGAAGACAGGAAGAAGCCGACCGGACAATAGACCGCAAAGGACTAGAATCGAGGCTACAGCTCTTAACAAGCGAGCTCTTGGACTCAAGTCAGCGTGCTTTGGGTGTACTCCCGCCCCCTATTTATAGGCTTGGGGGCCTGCTCAAACGGGCAGGGCTAAAATTACCAGCTGCCCGAGGTATAAGAGAATCGGGCAGCGGTGACGGGAATCGAGAAGAAAAAGCAAAGCCAAGAGACAGGCCGAGCGGCCTGGCGATCTTCTTCTGCCGAGCTGCAGGACTCGGCCTCTGGGCGGGCTGGTCTGGACCTCCTCTGACGGCGACCTGGGACATAGGTCGCGCAGCTTGGGCAAGGACAGGCCGGCCCTTGGGATGATGGCTGACCTTGGAACAGGCGGCGGCCTGACGGAGAGGCCGCCCGGCTTACCTGACAACAAGCCAGTTTGCTGAGAATGGCGGCTAGAAAGCACAAGCCGTCCGGACTTGAAAACCTGGAGAACTAGTCGCGGATTCCGGGTTAACATAATCCCCGCACATTTTTAAGTTTCTGAAAAAACTTCGAAAATGTAGAATCAAGCCGGAGACCGCGACTGCCATTAATGCTTCTGCGTCTATAAAATGCCGAGGGCTCTGCCATTTCGTCAAGATTTCTGTCAAGCCACGGGTCACTATTCGCCACTTGCGGTTAGAATCCTCCAAGCCGACAGAGACTTCTACAAGATGGACGTCATGTCCAGGATGCTAGATCGCGAAAAGAAGTCGACTGGATCGAAAAAGAGGAGCAGAAAAGCGGACAGTTCCGACCAACATCCTGAGAAGAAAACTGAGAAGCCGATCACACCGGTGGCTTCTGATTCTGGAAAGAAACCGATGGAAGTCGTCGCGGAATCCTCGCAGGCCGCGATCAAAGTCAAAGCGGTTTCCAAATCTGCTCTCTCGCAAACTGAAACCACCAAATCTTTCGACATTACCTACTTACCCTCAGGTGAACCCCTCTTAAAGATCGCCGGGGCGGAGGAGAAGAGTGTCGACTCTTCCCAACCGCGCGAATTTCCCACATCTGCTGACTTGATCATTGTTGAAGAGGACGACTCGGAGAAGCTACTGGAGGCCGAGCGGTCTCTGATCGAGAAAAGGAGGCAGACAGAGATAATCGTCGGCCACTTGAAGCGACGTAAGAAAAAGGTCGAGACCCTCGAGGAAAGGATGGAGAGGAAGGGGCGGAAGATGCGGGTTGATAACCGCAATGTTTCTGTGAAGACCGGAGCGGCTAGTCTCCAGCATAAGCCGCGAGAGAAAGAAGTATCTGAGGGTCCGTCGACTCCATCTTCTAAGCCGGACGAGCCAGAGAGTACGCTTGTGGTTAGCGAATCTCTGAGCGATATCCTGAAGGGCATGGAGAAATTCCAGCAGCAGGACAAGTTACTGGCCACTCCGCCGACTTCTGCAGACATCGCCGAAACCGATGTCGAAGTTATAGGAGAGAAGCTTGGCGAACTGGCTCCTGCGGTTTCAGAAGGAGCTGAAAAACTAAAACTCAGAGAAAAGATAGAGGAGATGAGGAAATTAATCGCCGGGAAGCAGGTGGCGACTACATTTCCTGCCCTGCAAGGTAAACACAAAGGAGTTAAGCGTATTATAAAATTCTACAAGCCGCGGTCACGGAAGAAGGGAGCGGACACGATATTTAATCCGTCGGCGAGCTTCTTCCTGAATACGGCACAAATGAAAAGCAAAGCTAAAGAGACCGCGCGGCTATGGAAAGAAAAGCTGAAGCGAATAGACTCCGAAAGGTTTAGGCGACCAGCGGCTAGACTTTATACTGCGGCTTTTGAAGGAAAGATAATCACGGGCTGCGGTCTCATTCTAACGAGATCTTTTAAAAGGTGCCGGTCATGTTACTGAATCTAACCGCTTGTTTGTTCGCTGCAGGTGCACCTGAAACTGCCATCAAGTCGGGCGATCTGACCACCTGCCTACTTCCACTGATACCATCGTTACCTCCCAATATCCGCGATCAAAGGACAGCCGAATTCCAGTGTGAAGTCGCTGCCTTGCAGGCTAGGATAAGGGAGCATGTTGAGGCCCTTCGAGCCAGGGAAGAAGAGTGGCGACTTCAAGAAGAAGATCAACGATTTATGCTGGAGGCCACTGAAAAGAGAACGAAGGAAGTGCTGGAAGACTTGGAGCTGGAGAGAGGAACGATGCGGTCTGAGGTGGAGGCCGCTGAGAAAAGGACGCAGGAGGCCCTGGTCAGCCTTGAGTTGGAGAGAACGACGATGTGGATTACGCAGGAGACCGCTAACAAAAGGGTGCAGGAGGCACTGGCCAGCGCGGACATGGAGAAAATGGCAAAGCGGACTGCGCTGGAGACCGCTGACAAAAGGATGCAGGAGTCCCTGGCCAGCTGGGAGGAGGAGAAGACAACGATGCGGACTACACTGGAAGCCGCTGAGCAAAGAACACTGGAGGCGCTGGCCCACCTGGAGCAGGAGAAGACAGAGAAACTTGACTAGCAGGCTTTAATGCTGATGCTCGGCTGGATTGAGAGGGAAAGGGCGGACACCGCTCGACTTGATGAGGAAAGGGATAAGGATCGACCAGAGAAGGCCGGCAGAGGCTTGCGACCTACTGGGACGACTGCTGAACAGCGGCAACTACCAAATCGCCCGGCTTCCGGAGAGTCTTCGGATTCACCAGTAGTCGCGGCGATTAGGCAGGTCATTGCTTCTGGCAACCCGGGAGATCGCGCTCTACCGCTGGTTCCATTTGCCCGCGTAGAGCGTGATACCTCGCGAGTTCATCGGACTCTGCACTCTATCCACAACCTTGTCTGTCAAGTGTATGTACAGCTGGTATAGGCCGGCGACCAAGTCACGCAGGTTGGGCGAGACGCTCCAGAGAGTGGAGAGAGATAATTATGAGAACTTTAATTGTGCTTTGTAATAAGCATCAACTCGTGATGCCGGACAGTTTGATTCCTGTGGAAAATTGTTGTATGTTCTATTGTATATTACTGCAAATTGAATGCGGCTTTGTGCGGTTTGAATACTTTCTAGTCGCTATCTTTTCTTCTTTAGAAATTTTGCCAAGTATTGGAATTTTAGTCGCTCGAACTGCCGAACTAGAATGCGGTTAGAAATACTTTACCTTGCAGGTTGAGCCGTGCGGCCTGAAATCTAACCGCGATTTGACAACCACTACTGTAGCTGCGTAGGAAATCTATAAATTGAGATGATCCCGGAGTCTTCGGCACAGAAGATCAAAATGCGAGCTAAAGCAATGGCGATGCGGTCTGACAAAGCTCCACCCGTTAGGACTGACACGGCTTCTGCCTTCCATTTGGCGGATCATAAGGAAGGCCGGCTTACCCAAGACGAGCTCAACAGCTTTGCAGAGAAGCATATAAAAGACAGCCCGCTGCTCGCGCGGCTTTTGCTACCTCACGAGCGGATTAACACCTCCGTAGCCAACCAGATCGCTATCCCAATCGATCACTTTGACTGCGGCTTTGGCTTCCCTGTGCTAATGGAAGCCGTTGCGGTCTTTGACCACTACGGAGTAGTGCCAGGACAGCTTCCGCCGAACTCTATTGCGGCAATTTACAGCTTCATCTCCTACCTCAGGTCGGAGAAAGTTCGCTTCTCAATGAAGCTGTTCAGAGAATGCTTTTCGGTCCGGTCTATTACAGACTCTGGGACAAAGATCTTCAAAGGTCATCTGTACTTTGGCTGCCGGGGGCTAAAGGTCGTCAACCTGGAGAACAAAATCCCGAATTGGTCAGAAAGATACCTGATCTTCGAGGGTAACCTCGGACTCCTGCTGGTCCATCCGCAAGTTCGCGACGAAGCCGCTTTTAGCAGCAGCGGACTGGACGGCGTGGAGAAGGAGATCTTCAACTTCTTCAAGGGCGAGCAGCTTGACGTCACCCACTACCTCCCGCTACTCCCGACTTTGGAGGATGTCCATGCGCAGGACAGTAAGTATCAGCCAGCCGAACTGCTCTGCTAGCCGCGCGGTTTACCAACTGACTTATTAACTTTGCCTTGCAGCTGCCATCGCGGTCACGCTGAACAAGCCACTAACTCCTGGCGGCCTAACCCTTACACAACGGGAGAAGAGGGCCAAGAGGGCCAGGCCGGAGCGGGCTGAAGAGGAAGGAGCATCGGACTCCTCGAGCGACTTCACGCTGCATGGTATGGGCAGCCGCTTGAAGGATCTCCGCGGCAACCCCACCATGCAGTGGAGTGCCGACGGCGAATCGGTTCAAGTTTCCACCGCCCTCCCTAACTGGGGGAAGGAAATGATAAGCCGCCACGCCTCCGCGGCTGGCACGGCTTTGTACGGTAGGCGCAACCTAAAAGCGCTGAAAAAGATATCACCAGAGGACTTCTCGCGGTTTGCCGCGCAGGTCGGCACGAGAAGCTTCGTGGCTAACCACTATATGGGCCTTGCCCATAGGCGGTTAGTCGCAAGTGAAGGCGACCTGAAGCGGCAACTCACCGAAAAGGATGAAGAAATCGCACGGCTAAAGGAGCTCAATGCGGTAAGATATTAACTGATTTATGCGACCTCATTTAACAAGCCGCTCGGACTGACCTTCTTCCTTCCTTTGCAGAAAATGTACGATCCGACCAACTCGGCATTTCAGGACGCGGTCTTTCCACAGCTTGTGCAAGGGATCGACGGAGCACTGAAAAGCCTTCGAGATTGCAGCGGCCTCGCCCCGGGATTCACCGACTTCACCTGCGCCGACCTGTATCCACCCTTGAAGAGAAGGGTGGCCGCGGTTTATCGAGCATTGAAAGGCAAGGAGAAGATCGATGGAGAGGGCGAGGGCAAGGCAGAAGAGGAAGAGGAGGAAAGCGAGGGAAGCAGGAGCGAGAGCGCTTCTTCAGAAACCGGCGGTCAAGCGTCTGAGATCGCACGGGCTGATGCCGCTGGGTCAGAGACCAGGGGCACTGGCAGTTCGCGTTCATCCTCGTCTGACAGCGGAGACTACTCCCCTTCTGAGATCGACATCGACGGTGAACCGGACTCCGGCACTCCTGCGTCCAAAATACTGAAGCCGAATAGCTAGGATAGATTACTTGTAGTAGTTTTTACATTTTTTGAGACCGCCGGTAAGATTTTGTAAACCGCGCGGTCTACCTTTTATACTTGACATCAAAAATGAAAATATTTTACCTTTTGTGAGAATCTATTATAATTTTACTTATTTGTTTGTTTATGCGGCTTAATCTTTCTTACTCGTTTCCGGCTTAAGAAATCTCATCGATGACTTCACCGAATAATAACTACCTTTGCTCCGGTTAAACTCGAGTAGAATACTGGTAACCGGATATATTAGTCATCTGCGAAATTATAACAATCCGGTCATCCTTGAGTGTATATAGAGTAATAAGGCGGGCAGTCAGGAGATTATTCGCCAAGAAGATAAGGCAGTTCAACTGTTGAAGGTACCACGAAGTCCGACGATTAATGTATAGGCCGTAATTTTATTGGAGATGAAGAAGATACATGGCGATCGACAAGCCGCTCGGCTAAGGGGATAAACCGGATAAATATTGTAAAAACCAAGCTGATTGTGGCGGCCTGTCCGAACTTTAATACGAAACTTGCTTCCCATAGGAGAACTACTGAACGATAGAGTTAAACATATTGCGACTTCTTTACGTAGCAAGCCGCGAATTGATTTGAATGAATACCATAACCCGGCGGACTAGAATTAGTTGACAGGATCAAGTCGGCCGAATTCCAGAATATATTAATAATAATCCGTGAGAGATTTCATAGCCGAATAGAATAAACCGAAATAGGTAACCGCGCGGTCTGCGGACTGTGCAATATAAATCGGCTAGGTTGTAAGACCGTGAGATGGTGGATAAGCTGGAACGGATAATTGCGAGGTCTATGAACTGACCAGCATATCGATAATCATATGGGAAAACCACAATTTATCTACCACTGTAACTTGCAGGTTGAAAAGATAACGAAAACTCTGCCTATACTGTCTTTCACCATAAACTGAGAATCATTACTCTTCTAAAGAAGATCTCATTTCAACTAATCTGCGAGTGATTCGAGCGGGGTTTATGTCTGCGACTGATATCGTGCGGGATTGCCACTTGATGAGTCCTCTTTATATACCTATTTTCGGACTCATCTAGGCTTATTTTCTTGTCTTTGCACACCGTTTAGCGTCATTTGCACTCCTTTTTGGTTCGCTACGGTTTTCCACGTCTTGTGCACATTTTTAGCCTATTTCTGTGTATGTATGTATTTCATTCTTGCTATGATTATTATTGTTTGTCTGTGACTGCCATGTCGACATCCCGTCCAGTTTTCCTGCAGGTTCGGGGATTGTGTGGGCGTCCGGGGTAGGACTTTCACCATTTTTGGCAAAGGAGTCAATGGTCGTGCGTTTTTACCCACGCACGACCATCGACCTCTTTGGCGCACGATCATCGGTCGTGCGCAGTCATGACCTCTCCTGTGAAAGTTCTGTCGCAGCATATCGCACGATCACTAGCCATACCGCGTACGATCACTGCTTGTGCGCTGCCGGTCGTGCGCAGTCATGACATCTTTTTCCACTTTTCTGCCTCCATTTCGCACGATCACGGACCATATCGCGCACGACCACTGGTCGTGCGCCTGTGATCGTGCGCGCTGTTTAGTTCTGTTTTCTATAAATAGTGCAGGTTTCGCCCTATTCCGGATCGCTCGACATTTTTCCGCCGTATTTCATCCCCGACGAGTTTTTCCGCCATCCTCCTTCATTCTCCACCTTAGGGAGGGTCTCCGGGCAAGCTTTCACCGCCAAATCAAAGCCGGAGCATCCCCTCGGCCTCCTCCTTCATCCTCGAACTTCAAGCGGAGTTTTGACCGAGCTTTCTCCATCAAGTTAGGAGGAGCTGGAGCCGCAATCTACCGGGTCATTTCAACGAAGAAGACGGGTCCACTGGGAGTGAGTGACAGCCTCCTCTACCCCAGACGCAGTTGAGGACCGAGCTTGGACTCGGATTGACAACCCGGGATTCCAACCGTGAACCCTCAATAAGGCTTCGGATTCGGTCGATTCGCACACCTCTTCCTCTTGTATTTGATAGCTTAGTTTAACTCTTTGTATTGATGAAGTACACTTTATTGTAGTTAATGATCTTGCACTTTTTCATGTCTATGTGATTTGTGTGATTTCATTATTATTGCTTGAGGTGCGCCTTATTATTCCAACCATCCATCCGCCCTTGCCGCACTAGCAATTGCTAGTGGCGTGCGTTGCGAAGAGGTGCTTACGACCCTCATTCCGCCGTTCTCTCCACCTCATCCGCTTGCCTACTCGCCTATCCGCCTAGCGATTCGGTGCATAGCGGCCCGTGTAGTTTCCATCCCGCCTGGCGAAGCAACGCATAGCGGCATTGCATAGGAGTAGTTTGTAGCATTTATTTTCTGTTTCCGCAGCAACCAAAACCCCATCGTTACATCCGACCCGAGGACTTCAATCTCAAGTCCTCCTCGACATTAACTCATCCCTTACTGTGTTCCTCAAGAGACCGACACTCGGGAATTTATTCCCAAACTTTATTACTTGTGCGACCGGTGTGCTTGCCGTATTCTACACGCATCAAGTTTTTGGCGCCGTTGCCGGGGAACACAGTCGTTTGAGTTTTTGGAGAGGAAGATTTGAGATAGTTGCCCTTTCCATTTGTATATTTCATGTTTTATTTTTGTTTTGGTTTTTTGTTGTTGTTTTTTTTATTTTCTTCCTTTTCTAGTTTTTATTTTGCTATAGCAGGCGGTTCCACTCTTTTATTTGCTTGCGAGTATTTAATTTCTGCTTAGAAAATTTCTTGTGGTGAATTCTTTTCTATTGCACCATGTATTCAAATTGGTATATCAAGTGCCATTGGTGCGGGGATTATGGGCATAGCAGTGATGAGTGCCCCACTGAAGAATGAGAGCATAATTCTCGTGGTTCAGTGTATGAAGCACCGTTGTCTTATGGTACTTCATACACCGTACCCCAGTCTTATGGTCACTACTCTTCTCCGCCTTCACCTTTTTCATATTCCTCCCCGGTCCCTTCTGGACCGAGGGGTAATGGAAAATAGTGTTTGTGTTGTCATAGCACCGACCATGTGTTGAAAGATTGCGCAGAATTTCAGCGCCAGATGGAGGCGGATGATGATCCGGATATCCGGATCGTCTCATCCACCTCTCAAATGGCCGCTCCTTCTGCTTCTGATGATGTATCCGCAGTACCACCTTGTCTATGGGGGACTGCTGTGGATACACCCATCAGACCTTCCACTAGTCAGTGCGACGACATTGTGGTACCGTCGCCCTCTATACCTTCTTCCCCTCTTCTTGATTCACCCCCGGAGGAACCTGCGCATATTATCTCTGATATTGTTGTTCCTCCGCTTTCTTTGCAAGAATCATCTACTCCTCTTTTTAGTGAGTTGGTTGATGATGTTGTGCCCTTTGGAGATTGGGAATATGAGGATGCGCCATGGTGTGATGAGGACATTATTCTCATCAATGGAGAATATTATGTCTTGGAACACGGTGACGCACCGAGGTGTGTTGATGAGGAGATCCTTGCTGATGAGGAAGTTTCCACTTCCTTGTTGGTTGAGGAGGTCCAAATCACCACCAAGGACCTCATGGTCTCAGCTTCTCCTCGCCATGACTCACATGACACCGACAGTGATCTATGTTTGGATCCTGTTGAGAGTGATTCCGGGATCACTCTCCCTATTTCTGATTCCTTTAGTTTTTTCTTCTACTTTATTTCTTGATCCCCCTTCTTTATCTGAGCCTGTGCAGGTGGAATCTCCACGGGTATGTGAGGTTGTCGATGCGCCTGGCATTTTTGCCGCTGTCGTCGCTTCCTACAAATCGTTGGTGGACGATACCTTGCTAGGCAAAGATTTGTTTTGTGGTGAGATAAGTGAGGACCAGTGCTCCTCCTCATCTTACTTCCTATTTCCTCTACCTGTGCGTCGCAGGTATTATTATCTAGGTAGAGGGGTAACTGTTCTATCACCATATCGGTACCCATTACCGACACAGATATTAGGGCAGTTGCCTGTGCACTTTTCTTTTCATAGGCCCATTAGCTAGAACTTTTCTTTTATTGAATAAGTCGTGCTGGGATGACAATGACCCCAGTACTTATCTTTCATTTTTTGCATTTTTATTTTTTTATGTCAGCTTAGTTTAGTATTTCCTTTTTGTATATTTTTATTTTGTTTTTGCGGAGCTCACCCCTGCAGGTATTCATGGAAACTACGCATTGACGGGGTTGTGATTCTTCGTTTGGCGGGCCTGCTTCTACTTTTCATGCGTCTTCTGGTATGCTCACTAGCTGAGTATTGGGTAACCTCTTCCCTTAGCTCATTCTGATTTTAATTTCTATATCATTTGCTATGTTGTTTAGTTTAAGTCTGGGGGAGAGCTATTAGTTGTTGCCTTTTGCACGTACACATTGCATGCGCATACTAGAAGCTTTTGTAGTTTTATTTTATTTAGTTCATTACATCGCACACCACTACACCCACATGAGCGCGTGCTGAGCTGTTACCGTGCCGCGAGTTAAACTCGTGTCTTTGTCAGATTTTGGTAAAATTATGGTGCTGGCTTAGGATTGTGTGACGGAGTAAAATGTTGGCCCTGCTGTGTTTCTAGTCAACTGCTCTCGTTTTGTGTAGAAATTTGTGTAGATTTAATTTTTCTGTATGCTTATAGTTCTATATTTTTCTATTTGCATACATATTTCTTATTCTACTCAAAAGTTGGTGAATCCGGTGTGAATCAAGCGGTAGCGTAGGAATGTGTGTAGCCGCCACTAGACTCGTATTGCTTGAGTCGGGAGGAAGGATTATTTTCTCGGTTGCTAAGAACTTGCCCCAAGCTATTCTTGAAGCATTGGTACACGGTTAGTCTAGCGTGAGAGTGATGTAGGCCACCTTTTGGCCCGGTTGAACGTTGTACCCATTCCTAACATCGCCCTTGCTAGCCCCTTTGTGCCTACCCTTCCTTTTGATTCAGCTCCACTATATTCGCCAAAGCCTCATAGCCGATCCTAGTCGCACACCCAAGTCGAGCTTAGTATTTTATATTTTCATGTTGGGTTGTGATGTGGTATTTTTATTCGTGAAAATGTGGAAGCGCGCCCAAGTTTTTATTTGCTGAAATTGTATATTGTGAAAAGAAAAAGTTTACAAAGAAAAATATTTGAAAAAGAGAAAAAGAGAAAAGAAAAAAAGAGAAAGAAAAAGTTTTATTGAAAATCTTTATTTGAGATGATTTGGATTTGGACTAGGCGGTGCACACACCCATTTAGTAAAAGTTAAGTCTGGGGGTGTGGTGCACCCGTGTTTATTTTGTGGGCAGTGGGTACTAGTTTTGTACGTTAGCTCATTTGGGTTAGGTGCATACCCTTCATGTTTATCCTTGTTTTCCTCACCGTAACCCAAGCCCCATTATTACCCGAAGTCCTACGGACTTGCGCCTGAGTTGACTAGTGCCGTGGAGAGAGTGCGAACGGGCAAGCTTATGGTTTCCGACATTGGTGGATTCCTTTGGGGGTAATCTTGAGCCCCGGTCTTTGGCAATGCTCACCTTAGTGGCCTGTCTACTTTCTCCCTGCGTAGGACCGGATGATTCACCGCGATTCCACTTTTGAGTAATAATAAATTTTTGCTACGCATTGTGAAAAATATAAAATATTTTGTATACTTAAAAATTTCCTCTACTTTATTTTATGCACGCGAGCATGCGACTTTGCATGGTACTCCGTTTTGCAATTTCTTTGTTAGCTAGTTCATTTTCCCCGTCTGCTTAGGTTTTGTTTGCTCGGGACGCGCAAACAGTTAAGTCTGGGGGTGTGATGAGTCCTCTTTATATACCTATTTTCGGACTCATCTAGGCTTATTTTCTTGTCTTTGCACACCGTTTAGCGTCATTTGCACTCCTTTTTGGTTCGCTACGGTTTTCCACGTCTTGTGCACATTTTTAGCCTATTTCTGTGTATGTATGTATTTCATTCTTGCTATGATTATTATTGTTTGTCTGTGACTGCCATGTCGACATCCCGTCCAGTTTTCCTGCAGGTTCGGGGATTGTGTGGGCGTCCGGGGTAGGACTTTCACCATTTTTGGCAAAGGAGTCAATGGTCGTGCGTTTTTACCCACGCACGACCATCGACCTCTTTGGCGCACGATCATCGGTCGTGCGCAGTCATGACCTCTCCTGTGAAAGTTCTGTCCCGGCATATCGCACGATCACTAGCCATACCGCGCACGATCACTGCTCGTGCGCTGCCGGTCGTGCGCAGTCATGACATCTTTTTCCACTTTTCTGCCTCCATTTCGCACGATCACGGACCATATCGCGCACGACCACTGGTCGTGCGCCTGTGATCGTGCGCGCTGTTTAGTTCTGTTTTCTATAAATAGTACAGGTTTCGCCCTATTCCGGATCGCTCGACATTTTTCCGCCGTATTTCGTCCCCGACGAGTTTTTCCGCCATCCTCCTTCATTCTCCACCTTAGGGAGGGTCTCCGGGCAAGCTTTCACCGCCAAATCAAAGCCGGAGCATCCCCTCGGCCTCCTCCTTCATCCTCGAACTTCAAGCGGAGTTTTGACCGAGCTTTCTCCATCAAGTTAGGAGGAGCTGGAGCCGCAATCTACCGGGTCATTTCAACGAAGAAGACGGGTCCACTGGGAGTGAGTGACAGCCTCCTCTACCCCAGACGCAGTTGAGGACCGAGCTTGGACTCGGATTGACAACCCGGGATTCCAACCGTGAACCCTCAATAAGGCTTCGAATTCGGTCGATTCGCACACCTCTTCCTCTTGTATTTGATAGCTTAGTTTAACTCTTTGTATTGATGAAGTACACTTTATTGTAGTTAATGATCTTGCACTTTTTCATGTCTATGTGATTTGTGTGATTTCATTATTATTGCTTGAGGTGCGCCTTATTATTCCATCCATCCATCCGCCCTTGCCGCACTAGCAATTGCTAGTGGCATGCGTTGCGAAGAGGTGCTTACGACCCTCATTCCGCCGTTCTCTCCACCTCATCCGCTTGCCTACTCGCCTATCCGCCTAGCGATTCGGTGCATAGCGGCCCGTGTAGTTTCCATCCCGCCTGGCGAAGCATCGCATAGCGGCGTTGCATAGGAGTAGTTTGTAGCATTTATTTTCTATTTCCGCAGCAACCAAAACCCCATCGTTACATCCGACCCGAGGACTTCAATCTCAAGTCCTCCTCGACATTAACTCATCCCTTACTGTGTTCCTCAAGAGACCGACACTCGGGGATTTATTCCCAAACTTTATTACTTGTGCGACCGGTGCGCTTGCCGTATTCTACACGCATCACCACTCAACATCTGCGACTGATGTCGTGCGGGATGTGGAGGGCCAAAAAAGTAATATTGTTTTTGTTATAATTAAATGTCCACACGCGTATGTCAATATTAAGTGTAAAGCTAAGAAGCAGAATTTAGATGGCATATAAATGCTTATTTCTAGAGGAAAGCTTAGTAAAAGGATATGGGCTTGAAGCCTAATTGAACCCAATTGTCGATGATCGTTGAGAGATATTTGTGAAGCTAGATGCTGGTGAGGACTGGTTTGGGGTTATATCTATTACAACTGTCATTATCAAAAGAAAAGAAGCAAATGCAAGAAACTCCGAACACATGGGAGATATACGAAATATGTAAAAGAAAGACAAACAAGATACTACCGCTTCTAATAGTTCCACTATTTAACAACAGAATCTTCATTTGAAACATCAGCTTTATCAGTGGAAAATGTGCTGGCAGATCATAGGACAACATAGTCTTGTAATTTCCCTGCTCTTGCAAATTGAACTGCTAGTTTCCGGAGAGCCCGACAATCTTCTGTGTTGTGACCAATATCCTTATGATATTTACAAAAAGTTCTTCATGTCGATGTTCAATCTTTGATTTCATACGTCGAGGCTTTTTAAATTCTTTCATACTAGCAAGAATTGGCAGAAGATCTTCCATAGAAATTTTGAACTTGACATATCTGTCCGAGTACTTTTCATACTTGAGTGTTTTAGGATCAAAAGACATGATAGGGCAAGCTTCTATACACTCTGATGATTTATCCTGTTGCTGAGGTTCTGAAGCATTTCGGGAAGAACCGGGCTGTTGATGATAAGAATCTTTTTGATATTCCTTAGCCATTTGATTTAAGAAGGATATATAGTTGGCATTTGCTGCTTCACCCATTATGAACTGATTAGCTGTTTTAATAAGATCTCCATAGGCCTTCGGCTCCTTTTTGCTAACTTTAAATTTGAGAGGACCTTCTCGAAGTCCGCTTATCAAGGCATATTTGTAAAAGTCTGGATGAACGTTAACGATATCGAGTGTTTCCTTTTGAAACCGATCAACGAAATGAGTGGTAGACTCATCAACTTCCTGCTTGATTTGGAAGAGAGCCACTGGGTTTCTCTTCCGCTTCCTGAAAGTATCAAATCTCAAAAGAAACTGTTTTTGAAAATCCCCAAAGCGAGTGATGGACCGAGAAGGTAAACCATGAAACCATTCCTGAGCAAGACCGTCAAAGGTCATTAGAAAAAGCTTGCATTTGATTCCATCTGACATGGCTTTTAGAGAAGCAGCCGCTTCAAATGCTTGCAGATGTGAAACTAGATCACTAATCCCAGAATAACGTGGCAAGCGAGGCTCTCTAAAATCACCAGCAACGGTATCCAAGCGAATTTGATCAACGAACGGAAAAGAAACTTCTTCTTCTCTATAGAGAGGTGTCTGCTTCGTGCCAGCCTGAAATGTATCCTTAGCTACATTCTCGGGATGAGAACCATCTTGCCTCGTTAAGGAATCCCGCATAGATGATAAGAAATTTCTGTAATTCCTCGGGAGATTCATTGCAAATGATAGATAACAACCAACACGAACTTAGAGACCGACGGACAGTTACAGTCTGACCGAGCGGATAGAATTGCCAGCGGTTACTAAGCAGGTTAACCACCCTTGCCGCTGCTTGCTCGACTAGCTACTAAGCACTAGCGGCCGAGCGGTCTGACAATATCTAGCTGCGGTTTCACCGGCAAACCGAGATCTGAAGGTCGCGTGTTAACTGTTGATGCGCGAAAAGCGAAAAGCGAAGGCACGTGTTAACCGGTTAGCTGGTGGTGCCCGTTTTCCCCTCTTCCTCAATTACAAAAGCAACTCGGGTACACGCAAGATGTACCGCCTTTTGCCTGCATTGACTTTTTCTTCACAGGTAAAAGATAGACATTGACAGATTTTTCCGAGGAGAGACATCAGGTTCTACCTCTCCTAGTCTCTAATTTTTCTCACCTGATTTCCGAGGGAAGGATCGCGATTTTCGTGGGTCTCCTACATTTTCGAAGTTCCTTTCGGAACTTAAAAAAGTGCGGGGATTATGTTAACCACAAAATCGACGATCCCTCCCAAGGTCTCTAGCTTGCAAGTCGCGGCCCACTCAGGGGTTCCTCCCGAGGGTCTCGATCTGCCTCACCCCTCCTTTTTGGGTCAGGCGGATAGAAACTCCTATCCGCTCAGGCCGTGCGCCTAGGACAGTCTCCCCGGTCTAACCGCCCCGGTAGCATAGCTACTACGTGCCCTACGGGACGGCGGGCTGCTCCCATTGCTCACCCTCGTAGGCCGCACGGTTAGGCCTGCTAGTCGTGCAACATCTCTTCCTTGCAGGAGGCGATCTAAAACAGTAGGGGCAATCTGTGCAATCTGCTCCTTCGGTCCTCCAGGTCGCCCAGGAGCTAAAGACCTGCCTCCAGGTCGCCTAAGAGCTGACGACCTGCCTCCAGGTCGCCCAGGAGCTGACGACCTGCCTCCAGGTCGCCCAGGAGCTGACGACCTGCCTCCAGGTCGCCCAGGAGCTGAAGACCTGCCTCCAGGCCGCCCAGGAGCTGACGACCTGCCTCCAGGTTGCCTAGGAGCTGACGACCTGCCTCCAGGTCGCCCAGGAGCTGACGACCTGCCTCCAGGTCGCCTAGGAGCTGACGACCTGCCTCCAGGTCGCCCAGGAGCTGACGACCTGCCTCCAGGTCGCCTAGGAGCTGACGACCTGCCTCCAGGTCTCCCAGGAGCTTACGACCTGCCTCCAGGTCTCCCAGGAGCTGAAGACCTGCCTCCAAGTCGCCCAGGAGCTGACGACCTGCATCCAGGTCGCCCAGGAGCTAAAGACCTACCTCCAAGTCGCCCAGGAGCTGACGACCTGCCTCCAGGTCGCCCAGGAGCTGAAGACCTGCCTCCAGGTCGCCCAGGAGCTGACGACCTGCCTCCAGGTCTCCCAGGAACTGAAGACCTGCCTCCAGGTCGCCTAGGAGCTGACGACCTGCCTCCAGAATGTTTTGGACTCGGTCAAAGCTCACCACCTTACCAGGGGTAACGTTACCAGGACCGTCTCCAGCCCGAGCCTATAAATACCCCCAAGACCTCTCATTCTGGGGAGGAAGGGGAGAACTGCCACCTTGATCAAAGTCTGCGGCCTCAGTTTTCCAGTCCGTCACGGCTTGATCAAGCAAGGTCGGCGGACTCAAATCTCCAGTCCGCCCAGGTCGTCAAGGGTTGTGGACTTAGCTTTTTCTGCCCTCAACAGCTTGCGCAGCCTCCGCAACCTCCGCAGTCTCCAATCTCCAGTCCGCCCAGGTCGTCAAGGGTTGTGGACTTAGCTTTTTCTGCCCTCAGCAGCTTGCGCAGCCTCCGCAGCCTCCAATCTCCAGTTCGCCTAGGTCGTCAAGGGTTGTGGACTTAGCTTTTTCTGCCCTCAGCAGCTTGCGCAGCCTCTGCAGTCTCAGTTCTGCAGTCCTCTACAGCCTCTTTTACTTAGTTTCTGGCACCTTCTTCTTTAGCCACCAGCTTCCCCCATTATACCCTTTACTGCTTCTTCATGTAATGGTGCAATAGCAAGCTGTAACCCTACTTGATCAAAGGAAAAGCCCGTCGCAAGAGTGGCATTCAGGCCGCGACGGGCGAAGTCTGCTGTTGCCGCTGCTAGCGGCCCTATCTCTTCTATTTTCTCTGTCTTCATACGCGACTCAGAGTAACCAGCTGCCCGACAGTCTCTCAAACCTCTCCTCTATCCCCGCAACCCACTCATTCACCTAGCTTGTGAGACCGAACACCCGTTAGCTGGTGATGCTCGACTCCCTTTCGCATTTTGCGCATCAACAGTACAGTCCTGGTGTTCTCAGATAAAATAGGAGCTACCCCAGCTGGTGAAGGCTTCTGAATGCTCCTTTTCCACTTAACAAATAAGGTGGGATCCATTTTCTTACTGGCATTGATGGAAGTTGCAACTGTACCCAACAGTTGAGGATATTTTTCTTTTAGGAAAATTCCTATTACCCTTCCAAGGGTTACTTCCTTCTTGCTGTTCTTCTTTCTGATCAAATCAAACATCATCCCTGCCCAATTTATCTTTTTCTTATTGATAATTGCGCTCATTAAGGCAAACTGCTGCCTAGTTATATTTTCATGAGCTGAGTGCTTGCCCAAAAGCACTTTTCCAACAAGTTCAGCTAAGAACTTAATCCTCAAAGGAAAGTTAACTTTCAGCAACTTTGTAGGAATGCCCTCAGCATGTCCTAGCTCGACGAGCATTCTTCCATACTCTTGAATATCTTGGTCATATTCTTATTGTCCATTCAATAATCCGAAAATTTCAGTCAGTATGGCAGGAGTAAGGATTACCTCTTCGCCGCCTATTGTCCCGGTCATGGATTCGTCGCTGGAAGACGAAGAGTAAACCCATTCTTTGATCTCTGGAATGTTGATCTTGATCCTTGTTGACATCAGCTTTTCTAATCCTTGATCCTTGTAGAGCTGTAGCATCTCTATAATCTCTGCATCGCAGGCGCTGAACGAGTCGAAATCCACGTTGAAACCAGCGTCAAACTTCATTGCTGTCAGGAGAGCTGGAGCAATTGCAATTGATTTTATTGGAGAGGACGACGAAGACGAAATGACAGAAGGCACGGGGCAGAGCTCAAGTCAAAACTCACAAGCAGGAGTGAGGAATATGAAACGACGAGCTCTGTCGACTACAAAAAGAACGATCTATCAACCTAGGTCGACCATCGGTTTTATATTAAAACAACAATCGTCGATCTATTTTAACAGATATTGGAGACGATCGTCGAACGGTCGTTAGACGATCGTTTCCTAAAGCAGAGTAGTCGATCAATCATTCGACTATTTCTGTCTTCACAAACAAATGAGTCAGCGTCAACCATAGGTCGACGATAGGCTCGACCTGTTCGACTATCGTCGAGCATCGTTCGACGATCTTCAAACAGATTTCAACAAGATAGAAGTCACACTTAGTCTTTTTCATTAATCATGCCTAGTTGAAGCAAAAAGAACAGATGCTTCTGTTCATCTAAGGGCTTGGTAAAAATATCACCTCTCTGAAGGTCAGTGGATATGAACTCAAGGCTGATCTTGTTCTTTTCCACACAATCTCTCAGGAAATGGTGTCTGATCTCAATGTGCTTGGCCCTAGAGTGGTGCATAGGATTTTGTGCAATGGAGATAGCACTGGTACTGTCACACATGATTTTTGTATTCTTGTGTGTATACCCATAATCCAAAAGCTGGTTTTAAATCCACAGGATCTGTGAACAACAACTAGCAGCTGCTATATTTTCAGCCTCTACAGTTGAAGTTGAGACAGAAGCCTATTTCTTACAGAACCAAGAGACTAACCTCTCTCCCAGGAACTGACATGTTCCTGAGGTACTTTTCCTGTCAACTCTACAACCAGCATAGTCAGAATCAGAGTATCCAATTAACTCAAATTCTGATTCAGCTGGGTACAACAGTCATAAATTTGGACATCTCTTCAGGTATCTCAAGATTCTCTTGAGAAGAATCAAATGAGATTCCTTGGGATTGACCTGGAATCTAGCACATAGGTATGTGGCAAACATTATATCTAGTCTACTTGTAGTTAAATACAACAGGGAACCAACAATGGCCCTATAGTTTTTCTGATCAACAGGTTTACCCTGATCATCAGAATCTATAACTGCATTAGTAGCCATGGGTGTATGCATTGCTGAAGCATCAGCCATCCCAAACTTCTTTACCAATTCCTTGGCATATTTGGATTGGGAGATGAAGATGCCATCAACATCTTGCTTTACTTGGAGACCAAGAAAGTAAGACAGCTCACCCATACTACTCATCTCAAACTTAGAGTGCATCAGGTTAGAGAACCTTTTGCAAAGTTTGGGATCAGTGGAGCCAAAAATAATATCATCCACATACACTTGAACCAACATGATTGTGTCCTTGTGATTCTTAACGAAAAGGGTTCTATCAACTACTCCCCTAACAAAGTTGTGCTCTAACAGGAAACTAGCTAGAGTCTCATACCAGGCTCTGGGTGCTTGTTTGAGTCCATAAAGAGCTTTTTGCAACTTGTAAGAAAATGAGGGTTGAGTTGAAGAAACAAACCCAGGAGGTTGTTTAACAAACACCTCTTCCTTTAGCTCACCATTTAGGAATGCACTCTTGATATCCATTTGGAAAACCTTAAACATCATATAGGCTGCATAGGCTAGAAAGATCCTTATTGCCTCTAGCCTTGCAACAGGGGCAAAGGTTTGGCCATAGTCTATACCTTCCTCCGGTCTGTAGTCCTGAGCTACAAGCCTAGCTTTATTTCTTACAATAATTCCATTTGCATCCAACTTGTTTCTAAACACCCACTTTGTGCCTATGATCAGTGGGACTTTTGGTCTTGGAACCAAAGTCCATACTTTACATCTTTCAAATTGATTGAGCTCCTCTTGCATAGCAATGATCCAGTGGGGATCTAGCTCAGCATCTTTTATGGTGAGGGGCTCAATTTGTTAAAGGAAATAAGCATGCATCACATCCTGTCTTAATTGATGTCTTGTTTGCACACTAGCTGATATGTCACCAATCACTTGAGATGTAGGATGATCTCTAAGTGTGACAAGATCAGCAGGTGGGCTGCGATCTTCAGCAACAGTTGGGATTAATTCCTCTGGTGGAATAGGATTAACTGTTGGTGGTACAGCAACTGCTTCCACAGTGTCTCCATCACTGTCTGAATCAGTGATATGAAGAGTTGATAGAGGGAGAATTTCTTGAGTGACATCTTTGTATGAATCTGGTACCTGCAATGAGCTTGAGGAAGGAGAAGTTTCCTTATCCTTGTAAAACATCTTTGACTCATCAAAGGAAACATGCACAGACTCCTCTATTTTAGAAGATGATTTATTAAACACCCTATAAGCTTTGCTTACTTGGGAATATCCAATAAAAATTCCCACTAAAGCTTTTGCTTCAAACTTTCTAAATATTCTTTGTTGTTATTGTGAATATACACTACACAACTAAAGACTCTAAAATAATTAATTTTAGGTTTCTTTCCTTTAAGCAACTCTTAAGGAGTTTTAATCTTAAGCTTGTGTATAAGACATCTGTTCAAGACATAATTAGCTGTGCTAACAGCTTCTGCCCAATAAGAAAGAGGCATGTTAGCATCTACCAATAATATTCCAGCAGCTTCAATCAGGGTTCTATTCTTCCTTTCCAGTACCCCATTTTGTTGGGGAGTTCTAGGAGCAGAGAAGCTATGTTTGATACCTTCTTAATCATTCTTGCATGAGAAGAGAATCAAACTCAGTACCATGATCACTTCTGATCAAGGCAACATGAGTAGAATACTAAGTCTGCACACATAGCAGAATGTCTGTAAGAACTTTGAAGTTATCAGCCTTAGTTCTCAAAAAGAACACCCAAGTGAACCTAGAGAAGTCATCTACAATCACTAAAGTGTAAAACTTCCCTCCTAGACTCTGTACATTTATTGGGCCAAAAAGGTCCAAATGTAATAAATACAGGATTCTAGGTGAATCACTTTTATTTACAGATTTAAAGGAATTTTTGGTTTGCTTGCCTAATTGACAAGCCTTGCATAGGCTTCCTTTCTTGTAGGGGCAAGACGGTAAACCTCTGACAAGATTGTATTTATATAACCTAGATATGTTCTTGAGGTTAACATGGCTAAGCCTCCTATTCCATAAGGTGTTGTTATTAGTTACTTCATTAAACAGGCAGATTTCAGATTTAGTTGAATTAAAATCTACTAAATAAATATTACCCTGTCTAATACCTACTAACATAACATTACTATTTAAAGTAATATTACAGAGAGAGTCAGTGAAAGATACCCGATATCCTGCATCACATAACTGGCTTACTGAGATAAGGTTATGCTTCATTCCAGTTACATATGCAACCCTTTTGAATGTTACTGCTCCAATGGTAGTCCTACCATATCCTTCTGTTTGACCATAGCTAGAGTCCCTAAAGATCACCTTTGGTCCAAGCTTGGCCTTGAATCTTGACAGATTGTCTTTGTTTCCTGTCATATGTTTGGAACAACCACTATCCAAATACCATTTGTGTTTAGTAATTGGATAGGTCTTCACCTGCAAATTAAACAGTTAGACATTGTGGACCCAGACAACCTTGGGTCCATTATTATTTACATAATGAAAGCTTGAAATAAAAGAATAAGCAGGCTGAGGATTATATCCTAAAGGGTAAGATCTCCTAGGTGTGATACTCCAAGCAGTTGATGGGTCAACAAACCTAGAGTTTCTATTTATCTTAGGATTTCTAAGGTTCAGGTGATTATTTTGAAAATCATATTGAGATCGTCGATCAACATTCGACGATCGATGCTCAGATCGTCGAGCATCGTTTGACCATTGAGCCTTCGATCGTCGAGCTGCGTTTGACGCTTTTTGTAGCTCTTTAAATTTTTGTTTTCTCTTTTCTCTCTTAGATTTATTTAAGGTTTTGTTAACTTATTTTACTTGCTCAGTATTATTTATTCCATTAGCTGAAATAAAGTTTACTGGAGTTGAAAGATGATTTTTAAGAATCAATGGGGGTTCACTTGATGAGGCTCCTAAGCCTAGCTTATTATTGCCTGACCTAGTGTTTGTCATGCTAGTGATCTCTAGCATCTTAAGGTTTCTACCATTTAGAGATTCTTCTAATCTTTTTGATTTTGCTAGTTCATTTTTAAGAAATTTTATTTCTTCACTGGACTTAGTGAGTTCTGCTTCTAACCTAGCATTTTCAATGGAGAGGATTTCTGATTCTGCTATTCTATTTCTAAGCTCCTTAATTTTTTTTTCTGAACTAATTAAATCTAAACAAAGGGATTTAAATTAAGATTTAAATTCAGCAGAAGAAAAATTATATGAAGATAATACCTGATCTTCTGTAGGCATTTCTTCATCATCATCAGAACTCTCTGCAGCTGAGTGGTTGCTGCAGACATCAATTGCCATTAGGCAAATTTCCTTTGCCTTCTTCTCTTACTCATCTTAACTGGAGCTTAAGGAGGAAGATTCCTCATCTGTGTCACTCCAGGTCTCAGCAACAAATCCTTTCTCCTTCTTCTTGTTTTTGTAGGAGGAGGACTTGGAGTGTTTCTTGTGATGTTCTTTTTCTTTTCTCTTTTCTTTATTCTTTTCCTCTGGACACTTAGGTAGAATGTGTCCAGGTTTCCTGCAGCCATAACAAATAATTTCTTTAGCAGGAGATCTGTCATACCTTGGTTTATCTTCATATCTTGAAGACTTCTTTCTGAAGTCTTTTCTGCCCATCTTGAGAAACCTTTTGGCAGAGATTACCATCAGCTCCTCATTTTATTGGCTTCCTTCAGAAGCATCAGTAGCTTTTAGAGCAATGATTTGCTCTTTCCTTGTTGGAGTTGGAGTCTTGGCTTCAGCCTCAGCTTCCCTGGACTTCAGAACTTACTCAAAAGATTTGAGCTTGCTATGGAGAGCTTCAATTGAGATTTCAGTTATACTTCTAGCCTCTTTAATGGGCCAGATCCTGAGATCCCATGTGTTGGGGAAGAACATCAGTATCTTATCATTGACCTCTGTCAATGTTATCTCCTTATCAAGAGTTCTCAGCTCATTGTATGATTGAGCTGAGCCTGGTGTACATTCCTTCAACTGATTCAGCTTCAGTCTTCTTGAAGTTTTCATATTGAGATATAAGGGTGGACCTTTTGTCCTTCCTATCATCAGCTGAACCAGCTAAAATCTGGTTCAGTGAGTCCCACATGGCTTTTGTAGAAGTGCAATCAGCCACTTTCTGGAAGGTTTCATCAGACATGGTCTGAGCCAGAATGTTCATAGCTTTTGCATCAGCTATCTTTGCTTTCTTGTAAGTGTCATTGTAATCTGGTGGTGTCACTGCACTCAGATTCGTTGAAGTTGTAGCAGTGGTTGCAGCAGGAGGTGTTGGTGGCCCTGTCAAAATAGAAGAAAAAAATATCTTCATCAAATAGAATTCACATATAACTTGATTCTTGTCTTCCAGATGCTGAACTTAGCTAAGTTGCAAACTGGAGGTCTGGTGCTAGAATAATCCTTGTACTGGGTCATGGAGTGAATATCTATAAGCTTGGTATCTATCTAGATCTTGTGACTCAGGTGTTAGCCAGTATAGTCAGTCAACATCCCTCTAATACCAATTGAAAGAGAGGATAGATACAACTCTAGAGGGGGGGGGGTGAATAGAGTATTCAAAAATTATGACACCCTACTCAACTCCCTTAGAGTTAATTTGCGGAATGAGTTTATAGATATTTGAAACCCTAGAGCCTAACACAAAGTGAAGTGCACAAGAGAAAGCTAACTGTAATTACAGTTGAGCTTTGTTCCTATCACAGCAACTAGCAATCCTAGTTATTTCTACTCACAGCCACAGTGTAATAATTAAAGTATGCAACACAGATGACATAAGAAGATTTATAGTGGTTCCCTCTAAATAGGTACGCCCACTCTTCTACCACCCTGGTAGGAATCCACTACAGGTTTTTGATCAGGTGCCCTGCCACCAACTGATCTGATTTAGGTAGATTAAGTAGACACTTTGAGCTTTTGATTAGGAGCTCAAAATCCAAACATAGGTTTTTTATCAGGTACCCTGCCATCATGGTTCACTTTTGAAGGGAGTAATAACCCTTTATACAAGAGGTTGAGAGAGTTAGAATGTCTTCTCTATTGTTAAAACAGATTAGAGAAGCTAGTTGATTGCACAGAGCTAGAAAGCTCTAAAGAATCAAGGCTCCCCTGGCTTTGAGAATATCCAGGAAGAAGTCTTGCTTTAGGGTGCGGGAACTCTTCTGAACTTTTGATAGAGAGCTATCTTGAAGTTCTTGAAGGAGCAGCTTGAAAAAGACTCTTGATGTAGAATGATTGTTCTTCTTCAATAGCTTTTCTTTCTTCTACTTCTTCTTTAGACTCTGAGTGAATGTTCCTGGCAGCAGGTTGAACTCAGGATTGAAGAAGAGAGAGTTGAAGAAGGTTGATCTTCTCAGTTGAATGTAACAATATCTGAGAGCTGTATCTCTTCTTGTTTTGAATCTGTGTATGAATATCTATGTGTATACTCTGCTTGCTTAATATATGTGCATGTGTATATCTCTATCTTTTGATAGCACTTTATATATTGGCGTTTGTAACGGCTCTAATCTTTGTTTGAACTTTGTCTACTTCCGAGATCTGCAATCTGGGCTGCAAATAGCACAATACAAAAACATATCCTGCAGACAGACATCCTATAAAGGGATAAAGCTTTCTAAGAAGCTGCATATCCAATCTGATAAAAGGAGTACTAGAGAAAGTCACATCAGAACAAACTCTTTACGGCCAGAGAAGACTTTTGAGTCTAACGACTATAAAGGACATCATGGCAGATAAAGCAGAAAGATATTTCAAATAATAAGACAAAAGACTTTGTCAGATAAAGCTTGATTTATGCACAAAGGATGGGGCAAAGATTGCCTTGAGATGTATGCATAAAATCAATGAAATAATCTTTAATAAAATATGCCAAATAAATAGGAAATAAATCATAGAACAGAAGGAGTACAAAATTACTAAAGGCAGACAAAAGAACGTCGAACGACCCACGGAGATCATCGACCGAACTACAGAGATCGTCGAACTAGAACAGATAGTCGAACGATAAAGATAGTTGAACTATCATAGCAGATAGTCGAACTATCAGAACAGATAGTCGAGCTATCAGATAGTTGAACTATCAAGGCAGATAGTCGAACTACCACAGCAGATAGTCAAACTATAGAACAGATAGTCGAGCTATCAGATAGTTGAACTATCAAGGCAGATAGTCGAACTATCAAACAAAATAGATAGTCGAACTATCAAACAGATAGTCGAGCTATCAGATAGTTGAACCATCAAGCAGATAGTTCACCTATCAAACGAAATAGATAGTCGAACTATCAAACAGATAGTCGAGCTATCAGATAGTTGAACTATCAAGCAGATAGTTGAACTATCAAACAAAATAGATAGTCGAACTATCAAATCGATAGTCGAGCTATCGGATAGTTGAACTAACAAGTAGTTGAACTATCAAGAAATCTGTCTGGTCAAAAGAAGTCGAGCGGGGTTCGACGATCGACGAGGCAGATACCACAGATCGTCGAGCTTATAAGAGTTGAACTAACTCAGAGTTAGACAATCTGCTGACTGACTATAGTCGACCAACTGATAGACGATCGTGGAACAGTTGATATACGATAGTCGAGCGGCTTTCGACCACAGTCGAACAAAAAATGACTTAACCAGAATTTCACTGGAAAAGTGACAACTCTACAACTGAGGAAAAACTAACCTAACAACTAACCTTTGACCATAGATAAATCTTGGGTCAAGAAACTAATTGAGAAGACTAAACTCAAATCCAAACTAGGGTACCAACAACAACATCTCCAAACGAGATGAAATTTTCACCAGAGCCTTAGCATGCCCTTTAAGACTACCCACCCAAATTTGGGGGGATTTTGAGTTGTTTATGACACCTAATTAATTTATACATGATTTTGAGGCCATGCACCCCAACCCCTCTCCGCGCCTGTTTTTTGCGAGATGGGTTTCCCGAATTGTTTTTGTAAAAGTAATGTTATAATAGTTTTGTACTGTTTTTCCTCATATGAATAAAATTTTGGGACGAAATTTTTGTAAGGAGGGGAGGTTTGTAATACCCCAAAAATGAGAAAACAGAACTTAAAAGTGGGCATCGCCGGGCGACAGTGGGTATCGCTGGCGATAGAGATAGCACTCAACGAAGCATTGAGTAGACTCAATGAACTCGATGCTCTCAACGCACTTGATGCTCTCAACGCACTCGGCGAGGCGCTGAGTGAGCTATCAGAGGGGCATTAGTGGGTATCACCGGGCGATACTGCCACGTATGGCTGGACATGTGTAGGATGGCCGGACGGCGGCCGAAGAGCGGTGGTTGACTGGGGTCACACCAAAAATAAAGCCCAGGTGATAGCGGATATCGCCAGGCGATAGCGTTAACTTTGACTTGTCAGATGAAATTATGGCCATTACTTTCTCTAGATGACATGATCCTGTGGCTAGGATTAATCCCGAGACCACTTAAGTAGAGGAGTTGAGAAAAGAGAAGTCATTCCTCTTCTCTCACTCTCTCTCCCTTTTCATTACTCTCTTGAAAGAAAGAGTTAAGGAAGAAGAAGGCTGAAGCTTTGCTAGCTAGGGGAAGGAGATCCTGTGGTCAGATTTGAAAGCCGAAGTAAGATCCGTGAAGTGGAAAGCGAGGCGCTCCTTTCCATCCGGAGAAAAGACTTATTATGGCTCCGAAACAAGTTCCAAGGGTAACGATCTTCCTTTTTAGATAAGTGAAGTCCTCCTTTTGCATATTGATGGAATCCCCCACCAAAAGGTGGAGAATCGAGGGAATTCCGTTGGATTGATACGTGATATACCGGGGTGGTTTTGCATATAGAATTCGAAAATCACAGTACAGAATAGGCATGCTGTGTGAAGCCCATCCGGACGGGTTGGTCTGGATTGGTGATGTTTTATTTTGCGTGTCGGAGAAGACTCCGAGTATAAAAGAGTAGTTTACGGGCTCTGTGGGTTGTACCTGTGAAATGAGAGTAGCAGGAAGTACTAGAGTTGCGCTCTAGGAAAATACCAAGAAAATACAACAGTTTGCATAACTGTTGGATATCACCGGGAGATAACGAATATCGCTAATGATAGCTCTTGGTGAGCTATCATTGCTGTGAAAGACTAGTTTTCTGGCACTGCAGGATACTGCAGAGTTTTGACTGTAAAGATGTTCTAGTTATGGCTGAGTCTGGAGACAGAAGAAAGTTCTGTCGCTAACGCCAGATGATAGTGATTATCGTTGGCGATAGCTTCCAGATAGCTTTTATTGTTGTGAAGCCTGTATCCATAAGACAAGATGTGTAGCATGAGAAGCTGTGAGCCTAAAGAGCCTAGGTATTGTCCATGAGTGTCATGACTGAGGACTGCCAGCTCGGGTCCTGGGGACATGTGAGCGACAAGTGATGCTGAGAGCTTGTTGTTCTCAATAATAAGGCTAGTGAGCCAAACCGAAAAGGGGAAGCTGACCAACGTCTTGTAATTCCCCATGATGTTTGTGACCGTCGGTATTGACCTGACAATTTAAGCAACGGGAAATTGCTAAATTGTACCCGTATTATGCCCATCCGACTAGAGTGCCTAAACTAATTGACGTCTTTGGAGCGCATAATGAGAGTCTTAGGCATGTAGCTGGAAATAATAGAAATGCTCAAAGTTGACCGTCAAGTGTCGGACCTCTAAATGGTGGTTGGACCCTAGTAATCAGATACACCAAGAATGTGCCCTGAGTGCACTGAACGTTTTTCCGCTGAGGCACTCGTTTGTGATATATTGAATGGTGCTTCAGTGTGTCTTCTGGTGATATATCTATTGTGTTAATGCTATTCGTACATGGAAGGAGTACCGCTGCCCAGGGTATGGGGTAGGGTCATTATAAATTGGTCAGCCGAAAGCTGACCGTTGCCTTGTTTGCTGCCCTTGTTATGGATTGTCCCTGCACAGGTGCTGGAGAGCCGAGCGGGAAATAGCGGGTTGTAGACCTTTGATGCTATGCTGGCCTTCGAAGGCCAATCAAAGGATTTTTATTGTTTTTGATGTGTGGCCGGCCTGCAAGCCGATGTTTGTAGACCACTCATTTTGGGAAGAACATTTGTAAGGCCTTAAGACTGTGACTTTTGTGTAATTTTGTATACATTCCTATATGTTTTTTTAGTGGAAATTTGTATTACTTGAGTTCAAAATTTAACCCCTGAAGCTTTCGCAAGAATACTCTGAGTTAGGATTCGATTAGCCTTTGATATTAATACGTACCTATGGGATATGACGTGGGGCCCCGATCGGACCCTCTATTATATTTCATGTGACGGATGGAGGTGTTACACGCACTATACGAGAGCGATTGTTGGTGTCCCAGGATAGGCAGACAAAGTAAAATAATGCCAAACACCGAAACATGGAGTTTGCGATAGGCAATTGGGTATATTTTAAGATAAAGCTATTCAAAGGTGTGTCCAGGATTCGACGCTTTAAAAAGTTGAGTTCGAGGTATCTTGGTCCGTTTGAAGTGGTTGAGCGAATTGGAGAAGCTACCTATCAATTAGATCTTTCAACGGAGCTAAGTGGCTTGCATAATGTGTTTCACATATCGGTGTTGCGGAAAGCTTTACAAGAGCTTAAGCAAGTGGTGGCTGATGGTCAGGTACTGGTCGATGATGGGCTGACGACGAAGGTTAGACCCATTCAAATCGAGGATATGGAGGTTAGGCAGCTATGAAACATGGCAATCGGGATGGTTACAGTCTGTTTGGACAACTATGGCCGTGAAGAATTGACATGCGAGTGAGCAAACCTTGCGAGATGAATTTACCGAGTTGTTTTTGTAAAGTAGAGTTTTTTCCTACTGATGAATAAAATTTCGGGACAAATTTCTCCAAGGAGGTGAGGTTTGTAACACCCCAAAAATGTAAAAGAAAAACTATAGGTGGCTATCGCTGTGCGACAGTGGGTATCGCTGGCGAGAGCACTCGACACCGTCAACGAAGCATTGAGTAAACTCGATGAATCGTTGAGTCAAATATCGCATGAAAATAGTGAGTATCGCATGGCGATACCACTCGACACACTCAACGCACTCAACAGACTCGATGCTCTTAACGCACTCGACACACTCGATGCTTTCAACGAATCGTCAAGAGGGCTATTTGAGTGGCGATAGTGGGTATCGCTGGGCGATATTGCCACGTGTGGCTAGACACGTGTAGGATGGCCGGACGGCGGACAAAGAGCGGTGGTTGACTGAGGTCAAAGCGACTACCGACGATATATCCTAGGCAATAGCGGATATCGCCCGGTGATAGCCATAAATTTGACTGGTTAGCTGAAATCATAGCCATTCATTCCTATTGAATAGAGGATCCTATTGATGGGATAAATCCTGAGGTCACTTAAGCTGAGGAGTGGAGAAAAGAGAAGTTATTTCTCTTCTCTCACTCTCTCTCCTCCCTTTCATCAAGAGCATGAAAGAAATTTCTAAGGTCTGAAGGCTGAGATTTGTAAGCTTGGAGAAGAAGATTCCGTGGTTGGAATCAAGAGTCGAGGAAAGATCAGTGAAGAGGAAAGCTAGGAGCTCCTTTCCATCAAGATAGAAGACTTATCCATGGCTCCAAAATGAACCACGAGGGTAATGATCTTCCTTCTTGGACTAGTGAAGTCCTCCTTGAAAGTCTTGATTTCAAGGTCAACTAAATACCTAGATGGGGGGGAATAGGTTTTTGGACTTCTTTTTAAATACTCTGATTTATATCTGAGTTTTTGATGTTTAGTGATTAATATATTTGTGCTTTCAAGAACAATCACAGTCGACTCATAAATCTTATAGTGGTTCCCCAATCTTGGGTACGTCCACTGTCCCTCTCCTCCTTTCTAATAGTGTGTTAGACAAGGCTCTTCACCAATTCCTCGACTCCTTCAGAGCTTACAGCACAATCCCGCAGGATCACTTAGCCTTATCCAAGACCTGCAACTCGGGCACTAAGCCCTACCTTTCAGATCCAACTAGATCCTACATCGGCCTTTATAACACATGTCTACACTCAAGAACTTAGCCTTACTACTCAGATTCTAACAAGAATCCTACCTCAGCCTTTAAAACACAGGCCTACATTCAGGTACTAAGCCTTACCACTCAGATCCTAACAAGAATCCTACCTCGGCTTTTATAACACAGGCCTACACTCAGATTCCCTAAAGAATCCTACCCTCAGATCCAAATTAAATCTTACAGTGAATGTTAAATAGATGAATTACTCAGACACCAAAGAAAGTTCTCGGTGTCTGTCTTTCTTGACTGAGCAGATATCAGCCATATCTTCTTCTTCACATCAAGAAGTTGAGAAAGAAATCTTCAATTGAATCCTGACTAGTTTTGGAAGCAACTTGCAAAAAACTCGACTTCTCTTCTTCTTCAGGAATCAATCACGATCTTGCTGTCGCAGATTAGTATTGCGGCAGCTAACTCTCTTCGCATTCAGGTTCTCTGATTTGAACTCCTTCTTCTGTCTCGGAGAGAAAACGAGGAAGAAGACGTCGTCCAGCCGCAAGATTGCGAACCCAGAGAGCCCTAATGACGTCTCTTCTCAATGTTGATTGTGAATACTTTGATTGATTACTTGTTGTTTCGATCTTATCCAGCTCCTTTTATATACAGCTGATTAGCGTCACATTGAGCAGTGGGCCCCACCAGAGCTAGTGGCTGTAATTCAGCCACCTACTTTCAATTGACGGTTGATTCAATCGCTTTTTTGCTTTGTGTGGGCCCCAACGAGTAATCTCTTTCTTAGTGCAGAAAATCATGATAGTTGGCCCCCCGCGCCTCTAGCAGCATTCCCGCAACATTTGAACTTGCTTTGACTTGTTGAATTTGTTGACGTCAACATCATTCTAGACTTAGACAAAATCAGGAATCATTCCAGAAATCCTCAGTTCGACAAACAAGTGAAAGCTGAGTTCGATGAACTCTGAACTCGGTTCGACGAATAAGTGAATGCTATGTTCGACAAATAAGTGAAAGCTGAGTTCGACGAATAAGTGACAGCCGAGTTCAACGAATAAGTGAAAGCTGAGTTCGACGAATAAGTGAAAGTTGAGTTCGACGAATAAGTGAAATCTGAGTTCGACGAATAAGTGAAAGCTGAGTTCGACGAACTCTGAACTAAGTTCGACGAACACAAAACTCAGCTTGACGAAAAGCGGATAAGCAATACTCAATGATTCCGAACTTAGAATTTTCTTCAGCTCTGCTAGGCGTTGAGAGCGTTGAGTGTATAAGCTTCACTCAACGCTTTTATACTTTGCCTGATTTTATGCAATCTAGCCTTCTTGCTGAAGTTTGGTGTTGATAGACTCAACATGGCGTTGAGTGATGAAGCTTCACTCAAAGCCTTGCTACTTAGACAAATTTTGTCCCATGGCATTGAGTGAGGGAGCTACACTCAACGCCTAGCTACTTAGACGAATTTTCTATCTCATGGCATTGAGTGAGAAAGCTACACTCAACGCCTAACTACTTTGTCAAAAATTCAACACAGAAATTTCTATGGCTTTGACTGACTGGGATATGGCATTGAGTGAGTGAGCTACACTCAACGCCTGTGGACTTTGCCACTTTTATGCTCATTACTTTTTAGGCTTTGACTGTCTCAGCCTATCTCATAGCTTTCTGTTGAATGGCCTTGAGTGAGTAGACTAAACTCAACGTCTATAGACTTAGCCACATTTCAGCCTATTTATATTTAGGCTTAAACCGTCTCCGTGCCTTTTGTTATATGGCGTTGAGTGAGCTCAACACACTCAATGCCTGTGGACTTATCTAATTTTCTTGCTAGCCAACATGTTTGGCTGACTATACTCAATGATTTTACTTACCTAGCGTTGAGTGAATAGACTTCACTCAACGCCTGTGGACTTAGGCAAATCTTCTTCCCTTCCAGCCACTTCTTTGAGTCCACCTGCCTGATCATTGTCACAAGGACTGTCCTGCACACATGAACTTAGACACACATCAAAAACAACTATGTCTACCTCATTGACTTGTTTGACATCATCAAATCAGGGTCATTGGGATCAATGGACCCAACAATCTCCCCCTATTTGAAGATGTCCATACCATTGATCAACCTCCTTAGTCAATGAGATATACATCTCATAGGCAATAAAAAAAACTTATTAAATTCAGTGAAATGAATTTTTACCTACTCCCCCTATATTACTGCATGGTGTGTGTTACCTTAGAGTTTTACCTCTCAGCTTGATCCTTTCTTAAGCTTGTCTCTCCCCCTTGGACACTACTTGAACTTGATAAATCTCCTCTCTCCACCTTTTTGACTTCTTTAGATAGTCAGAAAGGGGCACCAGTTCTTTTTCTCCTGTAGTGTTCTCCCCCTAGCTGATGTAGATAAGGCTAGTAGTGCAGCTGCCAGCTTGCTCTTTATACAAGGCTGACTTTAGTACTACAACTGCTGGACTTGCTCCCCCTCAATAGGAGAATCTGCTCTCATGTTGTTCTTGATTTCCACTAATTCTACATCACCTGCAAAAAGAACAAGCCTGTACCAAAAAAATACCTTAGGGAGTATCTGAAGCTATTCTAAGTTCAACATACCCAATTCAATCTTGAAGGTATTGAACTTGGCTTCATCTAGTGGCTTAGTGAAGATATCAGCCACTTTCTTGTCAGTGGAGACAAAATCTAAGCTAATGTCTTCTTTCTCCACATGCTCCCTAATAAAATGATACTTAATTTTTATGTGCTTAGTCCTGCTGTGTGAGGCAGGATTCCTAGCAATAGAAATGACACTAGTAAAATCACAATAAAGAGGAGTTCTACTTATCTTAATGTTATAATCTTCAAGCTGATGCTAAATCAACAATAATTGAGCATAGCAGCTGCCTGCTAAAATGTTCTCTGACTCTGTTGTTGAGATAGCGATATTGGTCTGCTTCCTTCTGCTCTATGACACTAGTCTTCTACCTAGGGATTGAAATGTATTAGTTTTACTTTTCCTGTCTTCCTTGTAGCCTGCAAAATTTGCATCTGAAAATCCGGTTAGATCAAAATCTCTATTCCTAGGGTACCATAGGCCAAGATCTTGTGTGCCCTTAAGATACCTTAAAATTCTTTTTGCAGTAGAATAATTAGATTCTTTAGGGCAGGCCTGATACCTAGCACAGACACATGTAGTATACATGATGTCAGGCCTACTAGCAGTCAAGTATAGAAGAGATCCAATTATACCTCTATATAAAGACTCATCAATAGGTTTCCCTGCCTCATCTTTGCCTATATGCATACTTGACCCCATAAGAGTTCTCATGGTGGAGGAATTCTCCATACCATATTTCTTAATCAACTATCTGGTGAATTTTGACTGGGATATAGACAAGCCATCATCAGTCTCTCTTACTTGGAGTTCCAAGAAGAATTTGAGCTCACCCATGCTGCTCATCTCAAACTTCCCTTGTATAAGTTTTGCAAACTTCCTGCAAAGGTTATTCTCAGTAGATCTAAAGATAATGTCATTGACATATATCTAGACTAGGACGATCTTGCCCTTAGATTCCCTTAGGAATAGGGTCCTGTTTATTTTCCCCCTTGTGAATTTGTTCTCAATGAGGAAACTAGACAATATTTCATACCATGCTCTAGGGGTTTGCTTTAACCCATACAGTGCTTTCCTAAGCCTATAAACAAAATCAGGAAGGTGAGGGTCTATAAAACCTGGTGGCTGATCCACATATACTTCCTCTTTTAAGTCCCCATTCAGGAATGCTGACTTCACATCCATCTGATAGACTTTTAATCATTAATAGGCAGCACATGCAATGAATAACTTTATTGCTTCAAACCTGGCTACTGGGGTAAAAGTATGGTCAAAGTCTTTTCCTTTTTCTTGCATGTATCCTTTTGCCACCAATCTTGCCTTTATCTTGACAATAATGCCATTCTTATCTAAATTATTCCTGTAGATCCACTTAGTTCCTATGATATTTTGTCCCTTAGGTCTGGGAAACAGCTTCCAGACACTACACCTCTTGAACTGGTTCAACTTTTCCTACATTGCTCCAATCTAGAATGGGTCTTTGATAGCCTCTTCAAGCTTCTTGGTCTCTTCTTGAGATAGGAAGCTTTAACATAGAGCTATGCTGATGCTCTTGCTTCTTGTCTGGACTCCATGTCTTGCATCCCTAATGATTTGGTGTGCTGGATGGTCCCTCAGATGTCTCCCAGTTGGAGGCAATCTTCCTTCAGCTTGTTGTTCTTCATTGTCTTCAGCTGGCAGTTATTCATTATCTTCTGCTGACTGTTCTTCTTCCTCAGCTTGTGAGTCTTGAGCTCCCCCTAGATAATACCCATCTTCTTTCTTATCTTGTACTGCTGGATCACCTTCCCTGATGGTAAGCTTGTCCATTACCTCCTTTAAAACTACAGAGCTAGAAGAGGAGCTAGGTAGCTCACAGTTAATCAAGTTTGACTCATCAAAGACGACATGGACTGATTCTTCTACAACTTGACTAGTCAAGTTGTAGATCCTATATGCCATACTATTGTTATTGTACCCAACATATATCCCTTCTTGGGACTTGGCAGCAAACTTTGTCACATAAGACTTACCATTGTTCAGTACATAGCACTTGCTACCAAAAATCTTGAAGTAGGATAAGTTTGGTTTTCTGCCTTTCAGAATCTCATAGGGAGTCTTCTTATGGATTTTGATGATGGAAGCCCTATTGAGGACATGACATGCAGTGCTTACTGCCTCAGCCTAAAAATATTCTGGGAGTGATGTGTCACTTTACAAGGTCCTACCATCCTCTATGAGAGTTCTATTTTTCCTCTCAACAATTCCATTTTGCTGGGGTGTTCAAGTTGTGGAGAACTCTTGATAAATCCCATGCTCTTCACAGAACCTTCTCATGCACTCAGACTGAAACTCAGTCCAACGGTCACTTCTAATTTTGACCACAGTACTGTTAAATTCATTCTGAATTTGCTTAACAAATGTCTGGAAGACATCAGAGGTTTCAGATTTCTTCTTTAGAAAGAAAACCCAGGTAAATCTGGAAAAGTCATCAACAACCACAAGGGTGTAGAATTTCCTACCTAGACTTTTAACTGACATACGACCAAATAGATCCATATGCAGGAGGTACAAACACCTCACTGAGTCTTTGGTACCAAGGCTCTTCAAGGAGGTCTTGGTCTGCTTGCCCTTTTGGCATGCAGAGCAGATACCCTCCTTGGTGCACTTAACCTTAGGTCTATTTCTCACTAACTCTCCGCTAAAGAGTTTGCCTCTGGTTTTGTAATTTAGGTGAGCTAGCCTCTTGTGCCATTGGACACAATGTGATGCTAACTCATCTGCAATAAGGCATAAGGGAGATTCCTTACTCTCACAAACAAAATTTAGACAATAGACATTTCCTCTCCTAGTACCTGTTAAGATGACCACTTGGTCACTTGACCTCCTAATTTGGCACTCATACTTGAGGAAAGAAATGTCATAGCCAAGATCACATAGTTTGCTTATGATTATTAGGTTGTGTTGCAACCCTTTCACATAATCTACTTGTGTGATAATGATTATGACATTTGAAATTTTACCAAACCCTTTTGTTACCCTATTTTTTGAACCATCGAAGATGACTTTGGGTCCATTCTCTACTGGAGTGTACTCTAATAGCATACTCCTTGTTCCAGTCATGTACCTGGAACAACCACTATCCAAGTACCATATAGTGATATTTCAACTTGGACTCACCTGCAAAAAAATAAATCATCTATCCTTAGAACCCGAATTCTTATTGGGTCCTAGGTGCATGTTAGGATGAAAATGAATATATCTGCCTGCAACTCTTCTGACTGGCAAGCCAACATTAGCTCTCTGGACACTATCATTGTGCCAATAATCAATGGCATAGTGGCCCACTCTGCCACAACACCAGCACTTATAGATGTTATACCTTATTTTAAGGGCTTGTTTAACAGCATTGCTGTCAGCAGCTCTCAGTCCAGCTGGAGCAGCAGCAGCCTTTTCTTATGTCTTCCAGCCACAACCTAATTTGGAATATGTATGGCATCAGAGGTACTTGTGGTATCTTGAGCCCTACCAGCAGTTGCCTTCTTTTTAGAGAGCATTCTCCTGATGGATTCAGATATACCCAAATCATGTTTGCTATCAGACTTCCCTTTGGTCTGATTGTGGACTGACAAATTTTGTAAAGGGGCTGCAACCTCATTCTTAAGTGTTGGGGCTGGTACACCAAACACAAATGGTCTAGGATGGGCCATTTGAATTTCTTCATGGGTTGCCTTGTAGACACTACCACCCTTTCCATTACTTTCCACCATAGTGATGAAAGCTTTGTTCTTATTAGTGAATCAACCATTTTCCCAGTGATCATAGATGCTCTCTTGGTCATACTTATTAGATGGTAGAATCACTTTCCTAAAAGGAATAGGAGGCTTGGAGGCTAGTGGCTGCACTTGAGCTTTGCCCTTCCTTTTGGAATTGGCAGCTCTAGTGTTCTCTTTGAAGCCTAACCCTTCTAATCCTTTTGGAAGGAGAAGGAATCTATCAAAGGCAACACATAACATGGCTTTGAAAACTTAGCCACTAGCTCCTTCTCCTTTTGGAGTTTACCTTCAAGATTCCTGATGTGATTATTCTTGAAGGATATTGTGCCCATCTGAATAACATTGATGTTTTTCAGCTTGCTGACTTCTTTCATCTTTAGGTCCATCATGTTTGCTGACTTTGAAGCAGCAAGGTGTAGAGAGGCAATCTCCTTCACCTGCTTTTTGGCTAGGAGCCTGCTTCTCTTAAGTTCTTGTAGGAGTTCACCATAATAATCAATCAATTCATTGATGTCTCCTTCAGATTCAGAGCCATATTCATCTCTTGATGAAAATGCCTTTGATTCTGGACCTATCACATAATCTGATACAGAGGGTAGAAAATGTACTTTGCTTGGACCATGCTGCCCCTGGCTGGGTTCTTCCTTAGTCAAAGCCATCAGCCCAAGACAATGGATGTTATTTTATCCTTCTCCAGTCCTAGCAGCATCATCAGCTTCTCCAGCAATAGTAGCCAGCATCTCTAAGAAATTTGCCTCTACAACTTCTTCTTCAGCTGTGAATAGCCTAATGTTGGCTTCATCTTCATCTTCCTCTTCTGACTCTGATGATGAGGAGTTAGTCTAGCTCTTTTGCTTCTTAGCAATGAAGGATATCTCATTCTTGCCCTTTTTCTATTGTTCCTTCTTTTCACCAGTACCATTCCTTTTGATAGGGCAGTCAGCTATAATATGCCCTGTCTTGCTGCAACAATAATAGGCTATCTTAGAAGAAATATGTTTATTTGGTTTAGAGCCATACTTATCCTCTTTAGAGGTTTTCTTCCTGCCCTTGAAGGAGTCTTCTTTGGGATAAGAAGAAGAAGAGGGCCTTCTTCTCCAGTCTTCTTCTTAATGAATTTTTGGAATTTCCTGGAGAAGGCAGCAAACTCTTCATCAGACATATGGCAGTCTGATGTGCTGGTTTCTGAACGTTCCAAATTAGATTCAACATCCCTCCTTGGTGGAGAAGGGGTTTTCCTCCTGCTCCTTCTTGTGGCTTCATCTTTGATGGTCACAGACTTGTCCTTGAATGCAGGCTTGCTAATTTTCTCCTCCTCCTTTAAGGCTGTCAGGTGCATTTCATATGACAGCAGCTTTCCAAACAGAGTTGGTGGCGGTGTGTTTGCAAGTCTTGCCACTTCTCTGATGGCACAGATTTTTGTGTCCCAGTATTTAGTTAGAGACCTGAGAAACTTGTCATTTAATTCATATGTGCTGAAGACTCTGCCATATGTCCTCAGCTCATTTACAATCTTGAAGAACTTTTCATAGCACTCAGCTTTGCCATCTGTCTTGTTCTGCCTGAAGCTTTCATACTCTTGATTGAACATGGACTTCCTGTGATCCATCACTTCTTCTGTCCCCTCCATGTAGACAACTAGTGTGTCCCACATCTCCTTAGATGTCTTGCAGTGAACTAGGTTTTGGAAGGTGGAGTCATCAATGGCACTAACAATTATACTTTGTGCCCTCTTGTCCATTCCGGCAAGGATGACTTCATCCTTAGTCATTTCAGAGAATGTCTTTCGAGTCTTGACATTTGCATCTAAAGCTGAGACCTTCATAGGGATGAATGGTCCCTCTTGGATAGTAATTAAATTTCTAGGGTCAGCTTCCTCCATAAACAGCCCATCTCTCTCCTTCCATATGCCAAACCCTTCTATCTTATAGATAGGAAGATTCATATCCCCTAGCTCTTTGTGGTTCACTCCTGAACCCATAAGGGTTGTCTTTCCTTGTTGACCTTGGAGATCTACTCAGACTATTGAGTCTTTAATGAGTAACCTCCCTCTTATACCACTTGAATTTCTTGATTTTAAGGTAACCTAAATACCTAGAGGGGAGGGGGGTGAATAGGTTTTTGGTCTTCTTTTTAAATACTCTGATTTATATTTGAGTTCTTGATGTTTAGTGATTAATTAATTTATGCTTTCATGAACAATCACAGACGACTCAGAAATTTTATAGTGGTTCCCCAATCTTGGGTACGCCCACTGTCCCTCTCTGCCTTTCTAACAGTGTGTTAGACAAGGCTCTTCACCAATTCCTCAGCTCCTTCAGATCTTACAGCACAATCCCACAAGATCACTCAGCCTTATCCAAGACCTACAACTTGGGAACTAAGCCCTACCACTCAGATCCAACCTGGATCCTACCTCAGCCTTTATAATACAGGCCTATACTCAGACACTAAGCCTTATCACTCAGATTCTAACAAGAATCCTACCTCGACCTTTAAAATACAAGCCTACATTCAGGTACTAAGCCTTACCACTCAGATCCTAACAAGAATCCTACCTCGGCCTTTATAACACAGGCCTACACTCAGATTCCCTAAAGAATCCTACCCTTAGATCCAAATTAAATCTTACAGTGAATGTCAAATAGATGAATTACTCAGACACTAGAGAAAGTTCTCCGTGTCTTTCTTCCTGGACAGAGCAAATATCAGCCCTATCTTATTCTTCGCAGCAACACGTTGAGAAAGAAAATTTCAATTGAATGACGACTTATTCTGGAAGCAACTTGCAGAAAACTCTGCTTCTTCTTCAGGAATCAATCCCAATCTTGCTGTGGCAGATGAGTATTGCAGCAACTAACTTTCTTCATATTAAGGTTCTCTTATCTGAACTCCTTCTTTTGGCTCGGCGAGAAAATGAGGAAGAAGACGTCGTCTAGCCGCAAGATTGCGAACCCAGAGAACCCTAATGACGTCTCTTCTCGATGTTGATTGTGATTACTTTGATTGATTACTTGTTGTTATTTCGATCTGATCCTGCTCCTTTTATAGACAGCCGATTAGCGTCATATTGAGTAGTGGTCCCCACCAGAGTTAGTGGCTGTGAGTCAGCCACCTACTTTCTATTGACAGCTGATTCAATGGCGTTTTGCTTTGTGTGGTCCCCAACGAGTAATCTCTTTCTTAGTGCATAAAATCATGACAGCTGGCCCCCTAACGCCTCTACCAGCATTCCCACAACATTTGAACCTGCTTTGACTTGTTGACTTTGTTGAGGTCAGCATCATTCTTGACTTAGACAAAATTAAGCATCATTATTGAAATCCTCAGTTCGATGAACTCAAACCTCAGTTTGACGAACAAGTGAAAGCTGAGTTCGACGAACTCTGAACTCAGTTCGACAAATAAGTGAAAGCTGAGTTCGACGAATAATTGACAGCAGAGTTCAATGGATAAGTGAAAGCTGAGTTCAATGAATAAGTGAAAGCTTAGTTTGATAAATAAGTGAAAGTTGTGTTCGACGAATAAGTCATAGCTGAGTTTGAAGAATAAGTGAAAGCTGAGTTCGACGAACTATGAACTCAGTTTGACGAACACAAAGCTCAGCTCGACAAAAAGCGGATAAGCAATACTCAACAATTCTGACTTAGAATTTTCTTAAGCTCTACTAGGCGTTGAGAGTGTTGAGTGTATAAGCTTCACTCAACGCTTTTATACTTAGCCTGATTTTCTGCAATCTAGCCTTCTTGTTGAAGTTTAGCATTGACAGACTCAGCATTGCATTGAGTGATGAAGCTTCACTCAAAGCCTTGCTACTTAGACAAATTTTGTCCCATGGAATTGAGTGAGTGAGTTACACTCAACGCTTAACTACTTAGATAGATTTTCTGTCTCATGGTGTTGAGTGAGAAAGCTATAGTCAATGCCTAACTACTTAGTAAAAAATTCAACACAGAAATTTCTGTGGCTTTGACTGACTAGGCTATGACATTAAGTGAGTGAGCTACACTAAACGTCTGTAGACTTAGCCACTTTTCTACTCATTACTTTTTAGGCTTTGGCTGTCTAAGCCTATCTCACAACTTTCTGCTGTATGGCGTTGAGTGAGTAGACTACACTCAACGCCAATGGACTTAGCCACATTTCAACCTATTTCTGTTTAGGCTTAAACGGTCTCAGCACCTTTTTTTATATGGTGTTGAATGAGCTCAACACACTTAACGCCTGTGGACTTAGCTGATTTTCTTGCTAGACAACATGTTTGGCTAATTATACTCAATGATTTTACTTACCTGGCATTGAGTGAATAGACTTCACTCAATGCCTGTGGACTTAGGCAAATCTTCTCCCCTTCCAGCCACTTCTTTGAGTCCACCTGCCTGATCATTTCACAAGGACTGTCCTGTACGCATGAACTTAGACACACATCAAAAACATCTATGTTTATCTCATTGACTTGTTTGGCATCATCAAATCAGGGTCATTGGGATCAATGGACCCAACACTCCTTTTGCATACTCATGGAATCCCCACCAAAAGGTGTAAAAACGAAGGGAATACCGATGGGTTGATACATGATATCCCCGGGTAGCTTTGCATATAGAATTCAGAAATCGTAGTACACAATAGGCATTCTATGTGAAGCCAATCCGGACAGGTTGGTCTGGATTGGTGATGTTTTATTTTGCGTGCCGGAGAAGACTCCGAGTATAAATAGGTAGTTTATGGAGTCTGAAGGGTTGTGCCTATGAATGGGAGTAGCAGGAAGTACTGGAGCCACTCTCCAGGAAAATACCCAGAAAATACCACGGTGGTGAAAATCATTGGATATAGATGGGCGATAGTGAGTATTGCTGGCGATAGCTCTTGGTGAGCTATATTATATGAAAGACCAGTTTGTTGGCACTACAAGATGCTGCAGGGTTTTGGCTGGAAAGATGTTCCAATTGTGGATGAGTTTGGAGACAGAAGAGAGTTCTGACACTTAACGCCAGACGATAGTGACTATCGCTGGCGATAGCTTCCTGAAAGCATCTTACTTGCAGGGCCTGTCTCGTGGAGACTGTGGGGCTAGCAGGTGAGATTTGTGCCTTGGTGCCTAGCTATGGCCATCGATTGCGGGCTCTGGTCCTTGGGATCTGGTGGGCGACAGTCGAAGCTGAGAGCTTGAAGAGCCTAGCTAAAGAAAGGCCAGTGAGGTGAACGGTAAAGGGGAGCGAGACTCACGTCTTGTCGTTCGCCATGATGGCTAGGACCATCAACGTTGATATAAAGATTTGAGCAACGAGATGTGGATGAACTGTACCCGCGTTATATCATTCGGGCTATATTGCCTAAAGTAATTGGCTTTTATCGTTGGCATAATGAGAGTCTTAGGCCATGTTCCTAAAAAGACTAGAATGCTCAAGTGAACCATCAAGTCCGGGACTGTGGATGCTGGTGGAACCCAGAGAAGATCAGTACACCGAGAATGTGCCCTGAGTACACGAGGCATGTGGCCGGTCGAGCCTACATTTGTGGCAAATGGTGCTTAAGTGCACGCTCTGTATGCCAATATGTATATATGCTATGCATGCAGGGAAGGAATACCGCTGCCCCTGGCATGGGGTAGGGTATTATAAATTGGTCACCTAAAGCTGACCGTTGCCTTATTTTCCATCCTTGTGGTGGATTGTCCCTGTGCAGGTGCTGGAGATCCGAGAAGGAAATAACGAGTTGCTGCCCTTGTTGCTATGCTAGTCCTCGAAGGCCAAGCGAAGAACCATTAGTGTTTTCTTTCATGTGTAGTCGGTCTGTGCGTCGATGTTTGTAAACCACACTGTTGAAGCATGATTGTAAGGCCTTTAGGCCATATCGTTTAGTGTATTTTGTAAAACATTCCTGTTTTGTATATTTACATGTAACTCTGAGTGGACATTCACATTCATTGAGTTCAGGTAACCTTGAAGCTTCCGCTAGAATGCTCTGAGTTAGATTTCTTTTGGTCTTTTGATATTAACATGTAACTCCACTAACTGTCTGTGGAATATGGTGTGGGGCCCCAACCGGACCCTCTGTTATATTTAATGTGATGGATGGAGGTGCTACAGTTCATATGGGCATGGGAACCTGCAACATTCCCCCAATACCACCACCTACAATTTAGTTAACAAAACAATAAAGAAGCAAAGGTTTGATGCTGCAACAAATTCATAAAAGACAAAGGTGTGGTGGAATGTGTGAATGAAATAGAAGAAATTTGGAAGAACATTAGGGAACTGCAAAAAAAATAGAGCTAGATGAAGTATAGTAGAATGCTCAGAGGGACTGAGAGAGTTTAATTTTTTTGATAAAATTTCTTAAAGACAAATCAAACTATTGGAGACACGAGAGCCTACTATAGTACTCAGAAATGACCAAAGACAATCTAATTAAGAAACTCTGTAGATATCTACTAGTGTTGTTCACTTCGGAACTCCATGACAAGACAAGTTGATGTGTAAGAATGTTTGTCGGCTTCAATTCATTCAAAAAATATATATGCATATACAGTTGTCAATCATGCCCATGTCCTTGGATTCATTTGTGTATTTTTACATGTAATGAAAATTATTAAATGTATGTAATGTTTTATTTCTGTAAAATCACAATTGAAAACTTGTAAAATTTGTTAAGATAAATACAGAGAGATTGTTGGAAAAAACCTTGATGAATTAACTTAACAAATTATATTAAAAGTGATTTGTCTCTAGGTTGATTACCTATGTTATAGAGAGGGTAATATGGCCATGAAAGTCTTGGGAAGTAAGTAGAGTCAAGGATATGAGCTAGAAACTCTGAATTGTAGAAGAAAACATCAACTCGAATCGATGTTACTTCTACAAGAATTCGGAGCAAGTACATCTACTGAAATCGATGCTATTTCAATATAAAAGTCGACGCATACGTCGATAAGATATCAACACAGATTCCACAACAGACTTATTCTATACAGAACAAAGAAGTCGACATTACTCTTACATGAAGTCGAAGTAGCACTGAGTGCAGTCCAGAATGGAAAATTCATAGAATAATTTCAGGTTTAATTCAAGGATCTTTTATGGAATTAATTCAAATAATTCTAACCATTGACATACAATCTAAAGGAAAGATTCCTCTATCAGATTCAAAGATGATTTTATGGAAAGCTTTTGAAGCGATCCTTAAGATTGATTAAAGAATTTTTGGAAAAATATATCATTGTTCCTTCTAAAGATATTATACCAAGAAATGGATAATTCAAAAATCATTCAGAGATGATATAGTCAGAGAATGAAAATGAAGAATGGGCCGAGAAAGAAACAAACTAATACTAATCTTCTTCATTGACTATTCGACTTAATACTCAATCTTCTCTGCTAGTGCTGAAACCAACAATCAACTAGAATATTTAGAGAACTCTAATAGATCCAAAGCTTATAACCTCCTATAAATCTTCTATCAGAAAGGGGCTCATCATTTTAAAGAATCAGGAACACTTAGTGTCGAATAGTCCTCAGATTCTTACTGAGAGGACTCATATAGAAAATTTTTTCTTCTCAACCTCATTCTTTCTCCTCTGTATTAACTGAGTGCAAAGTTTTAAGAATCCCTCTTCAAAATATTCAAGTTGTGGTTCTGAGACTCTCCTTATCAAAAGACTCAGTGGTTGTAGTTCTGAGAGTCTCTTTATCAAAAAACTCAGTAGTTGTTGGTTCTGAGAGTCTCTTTATCAAAATAGTCAGGCATTGAGATAGTTTATTCATTCCTACTAAGGTGGTAGAATAGTGGATGTACCCAAATTTTGGGGAATCACTATAGCTTTTGTGTCTTCTATGATTTCTATTTCTCTTTCTTATTTTGTTTCCGTGTCGTGTTGTGTTATGTTGTGAAAAATTTCTGGTCTTATTTCTATATTTGCTGCAAATCCTAAGCTAACTGAAATTATTTAATAGAAGGATTTTTAAATCTCAATTCACCCCCTCACTCGACATTTAGAGAATTCTCAGAGGATTTACACAACTATTAACACTTTCAACTTATTCTTTTTCTTTACAGATCAGCAATTAGAGATCATAGTATAGTATCCATATAAACATCATTTATATAACTAGGGTGAACTATGTTAACTTCTATGGTGCACGAATACATCCTTGAGGACAACATACCCGTATAAGTACGTTTCCAATACCAGAGCACACATGATACTTTACGGATACACCTGTATAATCTGTAATTTATCAAGAATAGGAATGCATAACGAAGACACCTCAAGAGTCCAACTCAACTGCCTTAATCATTTAGCTCGATGAAACTCAGCTCATCGACATTCAGCTCGACAAAGCATTCAGTGTGTGTTGGTACCCTAGTTTGATTTGAGTTTAGTCCTCTCCTTTGTGCTCCTTGACCCAAGAATTATTTATGGTCAATGGTTAGTAGTCTAGCTGTAGAGTCCTCACTTTTCCAGATTGAGAATTTTGTTAAGTAGTTTTTCGTTCGACTATAGTCGAACGGCGCTCGACTATCGTCTATCGGCTGATCGACAATCGTCTATCAGTCGGTCGACGCTCTGTCTGCGTTGATAGTTCGACTATCTGTTGATAGGTCGACTATCTGCTTGGCGTGGTAGTTCGACTATCTGCTCTTATAGATCGACTATCTGATAGTTCAACTATCTGTTGATAGGTCGACTATCTGTTCCGCTTTGATAGGTCGACTATCTGTTGATAGGTCGACTATCTGTCGTCTTTGATAGTTCGACTATCTGTCCTGATAGTTCAACTATCTGATAGTTCGACTATCTGTTGATAGATCGACTATCTGGTCTGTTTTGATAGTTCGACTATCTGTTGATAGGTCGACTATCTATTTTCTGAGGTAGGTCGACTATCTGCTTGATAGGTCGACTATCTGTTTGTTTCTGGTAGTTCGACTATCTGTCGATAGGTCGACTATCTGATAGCTCGACTATCTGTTGATAGCTCGACTATCTGTTTTGCCCTGATAGTTCGACTATCTGTTGATAGTTCGACTATCTCCTTTGATAGTTCGACTATCTGGATCGTTCGACTATCTGCCCGATAGTTCGACGATCTCCGTGCGTCGGTCGACGATCTCCGAAGGTCGTTCGACGCTTTCTGTTTGCCTTTATATTTTGTATTTATTTATTATATTTAATTAATTAATACATTAATCTGGCATATCTTTTTAGCTGTATTATGATAATATTTCCAGGCATATCTGCTCTATTCTTTTTGCCTGTGTCAAATCTTTTTAGATAAAGTTGTTTGTCTTATTAGCTGACATTATAAATTACTTTATCTGTTGTCAGCCCTTTATAGCCATTAGACTGAAAAGTCTTCTTTTTGCTATAAGGAGTTTGTTTCTGATATGACTTTATTTAGTACTTTATTATCAAAATTGTTTCCTGCAGCTTCCTAGAAAAAGGGTTATTCCTTTTATAGAATGTTTCTGCTGCAGAGTTTGTTCTGTCTTCTTGATATTTACAGCTCAGGTCTCAAGTCTCAGAAGAAGACAATGTATTCGAACTGAAGAGAGCCGTTGCTTGCTGATGTTATATAAAGGACCCTTTGAAGAAGGATTCAAGCTAGTGTTACATATATTTCTCAAGCATTCAAGCCTTCATCAAGATCAAGCTTTCTGCTCTCAGCAATTTCCATCTAACTGAGAAGTGTTAAGATCTTCTACTCTTCTTCAACCTGAGTTCTCCTGCTTTCAGGAAGTTCAAACTCAGAGTTCCTTTGAAGAAGAAGAAGAAGAAGATAGCTGCTTGAAGATCTTTATTTTATTACTTTTTATCTTCTTGTAGCTTTTCCTTTAGAGTTTTCTGAAGAGTTTTCTGCATTGAAGCAAGACTTCACCTGGACATCTTTGAGCCAGGGGGAGCCTTGATTCTTTAGAGCCTTCTAGCTCAGTGCAAGTTTTTGTGCTTCTCTAATCTTTGTAAAATAGAGAAGACATCTTAACCTTCTTCCCCCTCCTGTACAGGGTTATTACTCCCTTCAAAAGTATCCCTTGGTGGCAGGGCACCTGATCAAAAACCTGTGCTTGGTTTTTAGACACCAGATCAAAAGTCTAAAGGGTTTCTGGATCTACTTGAAGCAGATCCTATTGGTGGCAGGGCACCTGATCAAAAACCTGAGTGGATTCCTACCGTGTGGGTAGAAGAGTGGACATACCCAAGTTGTTTGGGGAACCACTATAAATTTCCTTGTGTTGTCTGGATTCACTTGTTTAATTCCTGCATTGTGGCTGTGAATAGATATAACTAGGATTGCTAGTTGCTGATTAGGTTTTCCAAGCCTCAACTGTAATTACAGTTAGCTTGAGTTTGTACACATCACTTGTGTTAGGCTTTAAGGTTAAATCAATATCTATAATCTTTTCATTCCGCACCTCACTCCAAGAGAGTTGGGTAGACCATTAAGTTTTGTCTAGTGTAAAATTTGATAACTCTATTCACCCCCCCTCTAGAGTAGTATCTATCCCTTCACTTTCAATTGGTATCAGAGGGAGGTTGACTGACTGAATAGGCTAACACCTAAGTCACAAGATCCTGATAGATACCAAAGCTTATAGATATTCACTATCATGGCCCAGTCCAAGGATTATTCTAGCACCAGACCTCCAGCATGCAACTTAGCTAAGTTTGGCATCTGGAAGGCAATGATTAAATTATATATGAATTCTATTGATGAAAGCATCTTTGCTTCTATTTTGTCAGGTCCCCCAAGAGCACCTGCTACTGCTTCTGCCTCATCATCTGATATGAGTGCAGTGCCTCCTCCAGATTACAATGATGAATACAAGAAGGCCAAAATAGCAGATGCCAAGGCAATGAACATACTGGCTCAGACAATGTTTGATGAGGTATTCCAGAAGGTTGCTGACTGCTCCTCAGCAAAGGCCATGTGGGATACACTGAACCAGATTGTAGCTGGTTCAGCTGATGAAAGGAAGGACAGAAGGTCCAACCTGATCTCACAGTATGAGAACTTCAAGAAAACTGATGCTGAATCAGTTGAAGCCATGTACACCAGGCTCAGCTCAATCATCAATGAGCTGAGGACCCTGGACAAGGACATATCATTGACAGAGGTCAATGATAAGATTCTTATGTGCTTCCCTAGCACATGGGATCTAAGGATCTGGCACATCAAGGAAGCCAGAAGTACAAATGAGATCTCCACTGAAGCCCTCCTCGTCAAGCTCAAGTCTTTTGAGCAAGTGCTGAAGACAAGGGAAGCAGAAGCTGAAGCAAAGACCCCCACTCCAACAAGAAAAGAGCAATCTCTAGCTCTTAAGGCTGCTGATGCTTCTGAAGGCAGCCAATCTAATGAGGAACTAATGACATTGTTTGCCAAGAGGTTTCTCAAGATGGGGAGAAAGGAGTTCAGAAAGAAGTCTTCACGCTTTGAAGACAAACCAAGGTATGATCGCTCTCCTGCTAAAGAAATTATTTGTTATGGTTGCAGGAAGCCTGGACACATCTTGCCAGAGTGTCCAGAGGAGAAGAACAAAGAAAAGAGAAAAGAAAAGGAACAGCACAGGAAGCACTCCAAGCCATCCTCCTACAAAAACAAGAAGAAGGAGAGAGGTTTCATTGCTGAAACCTGGAGTGATTCTGATGAAGAATCCTCCTCATCAAGCTCCAGTGAGGATGAGGAAGAGAAGAAGGCAAAAGAAGTTTGCCTGATGGCAATAGATGCCTGCAGCAACCACTCTGCTGCAAAGAGTTCTGATTCTGATGAAGAGATGCCTACAGAAGATGAGGTACTTTCTTCTTATGATTTTACTTCAGAAGAATTTAAATTAGACTTTAAATCTTTATGCTTAGACTTGATTAGCTCTGAAAAGGAAATAAAAGAACTTAGAAATAGGTTAGCTGACTCAGAATCAATAGCCTCTGAAAATGTTAGGTTAAAGGAAGAACTCACTACTTGTAGTGAAGAAATTAAATTTCTTAAAATAGAGTTAGCTAAGTCTAAGAGATTAGAGGAATCACTTAATGGTAGAAGCCTTAAGCTGTTAGAAATTACCAGCATGACTAACACTAGGTCAGGTAATGATAAACTAGGCTTAGGAGCTTCTCCCAGTGAACCTCCAGTTCTACTTAAAAATAACCTTTCAACTCCAGTAAACTTCATTTCAGCTAGTGGAATGAAGAATACTGAGCAAGTAAATCTAGTTAATAAAACCTTAAATAAAGCTAAGAGAGAAAAGAGAAAGAAATTCTTTAAAGAAATGCAAAGAGCATCGAACGCCGCTCGACGATCGGAAGCTCAATGGTCGAACGAAGCTCGACGATCTGAGCGCCCATCGTCGAACGTCGATCGACGATTTCAACATGATTTTCAAAATCATAATCAGTATCATAGAAACCTAAATGAATATAGAAACCCTAGGTTTGTTGACCCATCATCTGCATGGAGAATCCCACCTAGGAGATCTCACCCACTAGGTTATCACCCTCAGCCTGCATTCTCATATATTTCCAGTTTTTCTTATGTGAAAAACAAGGGACCCAAGGTTACCTGGGTCCACACTGTCTAAATAATTATCTTGCAGGTGAAGGCCTATCCAATCACTCAAAATAAGTGGTATTTGGATAGTGGATGCTCTAAGCATATGACAGGAAATAAAGATCTTCTGTCAAAGTTCAAAGCTAAGCTCGGCCCAAAGGTTATCTTTGGAGACTCCAGCTGTGGTCTGACAGAAGGCTATGGCAAGATCACAATTGGAGCAGTTACTTTCAAGAGAGTTGCTTATGTCAATGGACTGAAGCATAATCTTATTTCAGTCAGCCAGCTATGTGATGCTGGCTACCAGGTTTCATTTTCTAACTTCTCTTGCAATATTACTTTAAATAATAACGTTGTTTTAGTAGGTATTAGAATAGGTAATATGTATTTAGTAGATTTCAATTCATCTCATTCTGAAATTTGCCTGTTTAATGAAGTAACCCTTAATAATAATTCTTTGTGGCATAAAAGGCTTAGTCATGTTAACCTTAAAAATATATCTAGGTTATCTAAACACAACCTTGTTAGAGGTTTACCTTCTTGCCCCTACAAGAAGGAGAGCCTATGCAAGGCTTGTCAGCTAGGCAAGCAAACCAAAAACTCTTTTAAATCTGTAAATAAGAGTGACTCTCCTAGAATCCTGTATCTATTACACTTGGACCTTTTTGGCCCAATAAATGTACAGAGTTTAGGAGGGAAGTATTACACATTAGTGATTGTAGATGACTTCTCTAGGTTCAGTTGGGTTTTCTTTTTGAGAACTAAGTCTGATAACTTCAAAGCCCTTACAGACTTTCTACTATGTGTGCAGACTGAGTACTCTACTCATGTGGCCTTGATCAGAAGTGATCATGGTACTGAGTTTGACTCTCTTCTCATGCAAGAATTCTGTGAGAGAGAAGGTATCAAACATAGCTTCTCAGCTCCTAGAACTCCTCAACAAAATGGGGTAGTTGAAAGGAAGAATAGAACACTAATTGAAGCTGCTAGCACATTATTGGCAGATGCTAACATGCCTCTCTCCTATTGGGCAGAAGCTGTTAGTACAGCCAATTATGTCTTGAATAGAAGTTTGATACACAAACTTAAGTGTAAAACTCCTTATGAGTTGCTTAAAGGAAAGAAACCTAAAATTAATTATTTTAGAGTTTTTGGCTGTATTGTTTATATTCATAATAATAATAAAGAATATATTAGAAAATTTGAAGCAAAAGCTTCAATGGGAATCATGCTTGGATATTCCCAAGTAAGCAAAGCTTATAGGGTTTATAACAAATCTACCTGTAAGATTGAAGAATCTGTGCATGTGTCATTTGATGAGCATCAGATGTTTTACAAGGAGAAAGAAAATTCTCCTTCCTCCAGTTCATTGCAGGTACCTGATGCCCCTCAAGAAATTCTTCAACTATCAACTCTTCAGATCACTGAATCAGATAGTGATGAAGACATTGCTGAAGCAGTTGTTCCACAAACAGTAGATCAAATTCCTCCTGAGGAATTAATCCCAACTGTTGCTGAAGATCACATCCCACCTGCTGATATTGTCACACTTAGAGATCACCCCACATCTCCAGTGATTGGAGACATATCAGCTGGTGTGCAAACAAGACATCAATTAAGACAGGATGTGATGCATGCTTGTTTCCTCTCACAGGTTGAGCCCCTCACCTTTAAAGATGCAGAGCTAGATCCCCACTGGATCATTGCAATGCAAGAGGAGCTCAATCAGTTTGAGAGATGTAAAGTTTGGACTTTGGTTCCAAGACCTAAAGGCCAACTGATCATAGGCACCAAGTGGGTGTATAGAAACAAGTTAGATGCAAATGGAATTATAGTAAGGAATAAAGCAAGGCTTGTAGCTCAGGGCTACAGACAGGAGGAAGGTATATACTATGACCAAACCTTTGCTCCTGTTGCAAGGCTAGAAGCAATAAGGATCTTCTTGGCCTATGCAGCCTACATGAAGTTTAAGGTGTTCCAAATGGATGTCAAAAGTGCATTCCTGAATGGTGAGCTTAAGGAAGAGGTGTTTGTTGAACAACCACCAGGGTTTGTTTCTTCAACTCAGCCCTCACATGTTTTTAAGTTGCAGAAAGCTCTATATGGACTAAAGCAAGCTCCCAGAGCCTGGTATGAGACTTTAGCTAGTTTCCTTTTAGATCACAACTTTACTAGGGGAGTAGTTGATAGAACCCTTTTCGTCAAGCATCACAAGGACACAATCCTGTTAGTTCAGGTGCATATAGATGATATTATATTTGGCTCCACTGATCCCAAACTTTGCAAAAGGTTCTCTGACCCGATGCACTCTAAGTTTGAGATGAGTAGTATGGGTGTGCTGTCTTACTTTCTTGGTCTCCAAGTTAAGCAAGATGCTGATGGTATCTTCATCTCCCAATCCAAATATGCTAAGGAATTGGTAAAGAAATTTGGGATGGCTGATGCTTCAGCAATGCCTACACCTATGGCTACTAATATAGTTATTGATTCTGATGATCACGGCAAGCCAGTTGATCAAAAGAATTATAGGGCCATTGTTGGTTCCCTATTATATCTAACTGCAAGTAGGCCTGATATAATGTTTGCTACATGCCTTTGTGCTAGATTCCAGGTCAACCCCAAGGAATCTCATCTGATTCTTCTAAAGAGAATCCTGAGATACCTGAAGGGATGTCCAGATCTAGGACTTTGGTACCCAGCTGAGTCAGAATTTGAATTAATTAGATATTCTGATTCTGATTATGCTGGTTGCAGAGTTGACAGGAAGAGCACCTCAGGAACTTGCCAGTTCCTGGGAGAGAGATTGGTCTCTTGGTTCTGTAAGAAGCAGGCTTCTGTCTCAACTTCAACTGCAGAGGCTGAATATATAGCTGCTGCTAGTTGTTGTTCACAGATCCTGTGGATTCAAAACCAGCTTGTGGATTATGATTACTCACACAAGAACACCAAGATCATGTGTGATAGTACCAGTGCCATTTCAATTGCACAAAATCCAGTGCACCACTCTAGAACGAAGCACATTGAGATCCGGCACCATTTCCTGAGAGATTGTGTGGAAAAGAACAAGATCTGTCTTGAGTTCATATCCACTGAGTTTCAGAGAGGTGATATATTCACCAAGCCTTTAGATGAACAGAAGCATCAGTTCTTTTTAGTTCAATTAGGCATGATTAATGGACGAGACTAAGTGTGACTATATCTGCCTATATTGAAACTTGTTTGAAGATCGTCGATCGACGTTCGAAGATAGTCGATCGGGTCAAGCCCATCGTCGACCTATGGTTGATGAAAGTTTGTCTGATTGAAGATCGTCGACCGGCGTTCGACCATCGTCGAACAGGTCGAGCTCATCGTCGATCTCTGGATGATGACAGCCTGTTGTTTGAGAAGCCAGAAATAGCCAAACGATGGTTTGACTACTCTGCTTCTGAGCCGATCGTCGAACGACCGTTCGACTATCGGGTCTAGTATATTTTTAATAGATCAACCATTTCCGGTCTAATATAAAGCCGATAGTCGACCTAGGTTAAAAGATCTTTTGTTTATCGTCGACGGAGCGTGCCCTTTCGCATTCTGCCTTCCCGCTTGCGATTTTCGGGCGTTTCGTCTTCTTCGTCCTCTCCAGCTTTCTTGAGCTTTCTCCAGCGAATCAATGGCGTTTTCCCCAGCAGTTCTAGCAGTCGTGAAGTTTGATACTGGCTTTAGCGTGGATTTCGACGCATTCAGTAGCTGCGATGCCGGAATCGTAGAAGTTCTTCAGCTATGCAGGGATCAAGGACTCGAGAGGTTAATGTCTGCAAGGGTTAAGATAAACATCCCAGAGATCAAGGAATGGGCCTTCACGTCGTCCTCCTCTGAGGACTCGATGATTGGAACCATCGGCGGAGAAGAGGTAATCCTGACTCCGGCCGTTCTGACTGAAATTTTTGGTTTAACAAATGGTGACGAGGATTATGAGCAAGATGCTCAGGAATTCGGAAGAATGTTAGTTGAGCTGGGACATGCTGAAGGCATTCCCACGAAGCTGCTCAAAGTAAATTTCCCCTTCAAAATCAAGTTTCTTGCTGAGTTGGTAGGAAAAGTGCTCCTGGGTAAGCACTCTGCTCACGATAATATCACAAGGCAGCAATTCGCACTGATGTGTGCGATTGTTAATCGGAAAAGGATAGATTGGGCAGCAGTGATGTTTGATTTAATAAGGAAAAAGAATGGCAAGAAGGAAGTTACCCTCGGAAGGGTTATTGGAATCTTCCTTAAGGAAAAATACCCCCAGCTGCTGAGTTCAACCGCAACAACAATTAACGCAAGCAAGAAGATGGATCCTAAACTATTCTCCAAATGGAAGAGAACTTTTGTGAAACCCGCTCTCACAGGGGTTGCTCCAGCAACATCTGAGGACACCAGGACTGAATCAGTCACTCCTCACCATGTCGAAGCTGGCTCAGCTCTCCACTCCCCCTCTTCTGCTTTGCTGTCTGCCTCAGTTGAAGTACCATCAACTTCAGCTGAAGTACGACCTTCTTCCTCTTCTGCTCCAGAAACAACCACGGTTGTTCCTCTTTCCCCTCCAGCATCTCCTCTTCCTGCACATCAGACTAGGATATCTGCTCCTAGCTTTGATTTGTTAGGATCTGAGAGAATTCCTACTCCTCCTTTGTCTCCCATTCATTCCCCAGTTAATTCTCCAATTAACTCTCCAGCTCCTTCTCCTGTTCAATCCCCTGTCCATACCATTCTTCACCCCAGCACTTCAACCATATCTGCTGCAGCTCCATCCACTTCACATCCATCCTCTTTTGAGATCACTCCTGAATTCATCTCCCGCATTGTGGAGTTGATTACCCCGTCAATCAAAACCATGATTGAAGAGGCAATCGCTCCCCTTGCATCCTCCATTGAGATCTTAACTGCCTCCATCAAATCCCTTTCAAAATCTGCTGAGCCATCTTCCTCAAGGGGCCTGGTTTCAGTCTCCACTGAGATCAGGCAGGGGGAGATGTTCCATGAAGATGCCTCAGAACATCCTGCCTCCCTTCCAGCTATAACAGATACTGTAATGACAGCCCTGGAAGAGTCTGCTCCAGCTAAGAAAGAAGTAGTTCCAGTGTTATCAGATAAGGAAATAGCTGATGGAATCATGCTATCTGAAATTGCAGTAAAAGTCTGCCTAGAAGATCTCACCACTCCTGTGGTTGCTAGATTCCTAGAAGGAATTATAACCTCATATCTAGATGAATCATGGGAGATGGTCAAGTATGAAGGTAATTCACTTATTCGATTTATTGACGAGTCAATTAATTTGCTTGCTAGTGAATACCTTGAAGGAATGATTATTGCTTATTTAGCAGATCTGTATTCATAATTCTACAGATTTTATTAGAGAGGATTTATCTGCTCAGATAATAGTAATTATCTCAGAGGCTGCCCCAAGTGTTTCTATTATCCAAGTAGATCCTGAATTGGAATCTTTTTTAGATGATAGAGAAGATGAGCCTGAGAATCAAGATGAAGTCAAAGATGGCACTCCTGCTCTGAGTGTGGAAGAAGTACAAGCAAGGGCTGCCTGGGATCTAAGAGTACAGTCTTTAAAAGAAAAAGAAAAAGATCTGCAAGTTGAAAAGTCAACCATCTGGGATGACTCACCAGGGTTGGACTTAGATTCCCTTCTGGCTCTGGATGCCATGGAAGAGGAAAGAGAGAAATCAGCTCTGAAGCTTAAAGAAAAGGCTGTTTCTGAAGCCTATGATCCGTATAATAATCCCCCATCATCTCACTCTGATGATGAGGATGATTCTGATGTATCTGAGAAATCAAAGAGAAAGAAAGCTGCCCAAAAGAAAAGGAAAGCTGCTGCTCCTCCTCCTCCCAGTAAAGATAATGATACTCCTTATTATATTTTGAAGGGCATTGACCCTAAGTCAAAGGAATTTCAGCATTGGATGTGGTTCTCAAAGAACCAGCAGAAAGAAAGGAAAAGATCTAAAAGATATGACAGTCCTGGTTCAAGATGGACTCCCAGAGGTCCTCCTCCTCCTCCTCCAGGTGCAGGAGCTTCTAGTAATCTTTCTGCCAACCCTTCTGCTTCTTCAGGAAAATCTGCTCCATCAGCAAGACTTGCTTCATCTCAGCATCAATCAAGGAAAAGCTCTCATAGCTCTTATGGAAAGTCTCATTCTGACAGTCAAATGCATGAAGCAGAAGTGAAAGAACAAGTTAAGGAGGTTGTGTATCTAAAGCCAACCTTTTCACCTCCTCCTTCTCCTAAGAGAAAGGTTTCAACTGCTGCACCAGTTCAGTCTGAGAAAGTTGTTTTAAAAGGTAAGTAGTTTACTTTGTTTTAAAATTCTAGCAAGAACCTTTTGCTAAGTTTGCTCTAATATCTTATCTAGATAAAGAATCAGATGCTGCTCCTCCTGAGCCTGTTTATGAAAGTCCAGAGCTAGATCCTAACTTTAGGATGGCTCGTTTTCACGAACTAGTTGGAGCAGCTCAAATAAGAAAAGCAAAAGCAGAAGGAAAAGATACAACCGGTTTAATCACTATGTCTGCTTTCAGAAAGAAAGAGTTTGAAAAGTTCCAGGTCAATCCTGATGTATTTGATCCCTCAAAATATATGGAAAAGCATCCTGAAGCAGTAGTCCCAAGAGCTGCAGAATTGAAGATCATTGGGGTGCAGGACTTGAAGCTATCAAAGAAAGAATTTGATGATCCTCTAAGGAAAATCTCTTTTGTTCCTAGTTCCTCTGCCCCCTTGCCAGACTCTGTAGATTCTTAATAGTTTGATTGACTGCTGTGTTATATTTGCTTATTATCTATCTGTTTGATAATCTGCTAGTTAATTATTATCTATTTCCTGTATTGTTTTTAGTGTTCTATAGCTAGCTGTATGCTTTAGTTTTTGGAAGACTTAACTCAAATAGGGGGAGATTGTTGGTACCCTAGTTTGATTTGAGTTTAGTCCTCTCCTTTGTGCTCCTTGACCCAAGAATTATCTATTGTCAATGGTTAGTAGTCTAGCTGTAGAGTCCTCACTTTTCCAGATTGAGAATTTGGTTAAGTAGTTTTTCGTTCGACTATAGTCGAACGGCGCTCGACTATCGTCTATCGGCTGATCGACGATCGTCTATCAGTCGGTCGACGCTCTGTCTGCGTTGATAGTTCGACTATCTGTTGATAGGTCGACTATCTGCTTGGCGTGGTAGTTCAACTATCTGCTCTAAAAGATCGACTATCTGATAGTTCGACTATCTGTTGATAGGTCGACTATCTGTTCCGCTTTGATAGGTCGACTATCTGTTGATAGGTCGACTATCTGTCGTCTTTGATAGTTCGACTATTTGTCCTGATAGTTCAACTATCTGATAGTTCGACTATCTGTTGATAGATCGACTATCTGGTCTGTTTTGATAGTTCGACTATCTGTTGATAGGTCGACTATCTGTTTTCTGAGGTAGGTCGACTATCTGCTTGATAGGTCGACTATCTGTTTGTTTCTGATAGTTCGACTATGTTGGTACCCTGGATGTGATTTGGCTTATGTAATCCCTTTCCAGCCCCTCTTAAACCATATAACTATATATGATCATGATTAGGCCTTGTTCAGTTTCCCTAGGATAGTTTATAACTGACCTAGAGCTTAGGCTAGTAGTTCTAGATGTATTTTTGGTTAAGGCTTTTTCCGTTCGACCATCGTCGAACGAGGCCTCGCGATCGTCGATCATTGGTCGACGATAGCATGGCTATTTAATCGTTGAAGTCAAGACAATTATCGTCGACCGATGGTCAACGATCTCAGAGCAAGTTTATTATGCTCTGAAGGTTGGTCGACGATCTGCCATCAGCAGTTCTACGATCGTGTTCTCGCTTCACGATTTCTGTCTCGACAGATTTTTGCCTTAGTCGTCGACATCATGAGATGTTCGACGCTTTTCTGCTTCGACAGATTCTTTGTTGGTCGACGATATCTTGAGCTGGTCGACGATTTCTGGTCGACGATTTCTGTTTCGACAGATTTCTGCTTGTAGTCGACGATCTGTTAGCTAGGTCGACGATCATCGAACCCCTGTTCGACGATTACTGTCTGCCTTTAATAATTTGCATTTATTTTATTCCTTGGTTTATTTCCAAGTGTTTTAGCGTGTGGTTAGAAAGATTTTCTGAAGATTGTTTTTGCTAATTTATGGCTTAAATTCAAATGAATTAATTACCAAATATGTTAAGCATAAATTACGGGATTTCGTATTTTGATAAAGCATTTTTGTCCTATTATACAAAATATATTTGCCAGGCTGTATTCTAGCCGTTGGCGGTGTATGCTATTTCCAAGAATGATAAGTCTTTATGCTGAGATATTTCCCTATTCATTTATTTCCTTATTGGGACTGACAGAGAGTTAATAGGTCATTCTATTCCTATTGCTATATTCTATTTTTGAGATAACCTGTCGCAGGGCTCGAGAATTCAAATCAATAGAGCCGTTCCAAAGGAAAAATATGAAGACATATTTAAGAGAGATTCTTTTCAGAAAAATAAGAAGTTACAGATACAGAGAGATTTTTTCTTAGTGCTGCATTCTCTCAAGCATCTTCAGAGCAACTCTTCACCATCTCACAAAAAGAAGAAGAAAAGCTTCCCTGAAGAAAAAGCCCAGAGCAATTACTTTCATTCTCAAGTCTCCTGAGCATCTGCTTAGAGTTTTCAAGACTTCAGAAAGAGCTCCAGATCTGCTTCACGTGCTCCAGAATCTGAAGACCTGATAAAAATCAGTCTACAGATCTCTGAGGATTTAGTTTCAGTATATCTGAAACTCCTTCATCCTGAAGCAAAGGCTTTCCCTGGACTTCCACTGAGCCAGGGGGAGACTTTGATTCTTTAGAGAATCCATAAGTCTTCTCTAATCTGTATTAACAACAGAGAAGACAATCTAACCCTCTCAACCCCTTTGTAAAAGAGTTTTCACACCTCTTCAAAAGTGAACATTGGTGATAGGGCACCTTATCAACAACCTGTGGTTGAGCATCCTTATCAAAAGCTCAAAGGGTCTGTTTGATCTACCTGAATCAGATCATTGGTGGCAGGGCACCTTAGCAAAAACCTGTAGTGGATTCCTACCAGGGTGGTAGAAGAGTGGAGTACCTATTTAGAGGGAACCACTATATATCCTGTGTCTCTCTGGCTGTTTTTGTTTAATTGTTTATTCTGTGGCTATGATAGAACTACCTAGGATTGCTAGTTGCTGTGATAGGTTTATAGTTAAACTGAAATTTCAGTTAACTCTCTCACTTGTGCACTTCACTGTGTTAGGCTCTTAGGGTTCAAGTATCAGATTATTTTTTTCCCCAAATAAACTCCAAGGGAGCTGACTAGTTATTCATAAAATTTGAATACTCTATTCACCCCCCCCTCTAGAGTAGTTTACAACTTATCCCCTCACTTTCAATTGGTATCAGAGGGAGGTTTGCTGTTCATACAGGCTAACACCTGAGTTAAAAGATCCTGTGATAAGTTGTTTCCTGATACCATTCACAAACACTTTCACACATGGCCCAGTCTAAGGATTATTCAAGCACTAGACCTCCTGTATGCAACTTGTCCAAGTTTGGCATACGGAAGGCCAGGATAAGACTATACATGAATTCTATTGATGAAGATATCTTTTCTTCTATTTTGACAGGACCACCTACTAGGCCTGCTGCTGCTTCTACTTCTGCTGATCTCAGTGCTGTGCCACCACCTGACTACAATGAAACCTACAAGAAGGCAAAAGCAGCTGATGCAAAAGCAATGAATATCCTAGCTCAGACAATGTCTGATGAAATATTCCAGAAGCTTGCTGAATGTACCTCAGCCAAAGCTATGTGGGATTCCCTCAACCACATAGTTGCTGGCTCAGCTGATGAGAGGAAGGACAGGAGATCCAACCTCACCTCTCAGTATGAAAATTTCAAGAAGGATGATGCTGAAGACATTGACACAATGTACACAAGACTCAGTTCAATAATAAGTGAACTGAGGTTTTTGGACAAGGAGATAACTTTGTCAGAAGTCAATGACAAGATCCTGATGTGCCTTCCCATCTCTTGGGACTCAAGGATATGGCCCATCAAGGATGGAAGAAACACTGTGGAACTTTCCACAAAAGCTCTGTTGGGAAAGCTCAAGTCATATGAGCAAACTTTAAAGAGCAGAGCTGCTGCAACCGAAGTAAAAACTCCTACACCTACAAAGAAAGAGCACTCTCTAGCTCTTAAGGTTGCTGAGACTTCTGAAGGAAGTCAATCAAATGAGGAGTTACTGGCACTCATTGCCAAGAGGTTCTTCAACATGGGAAGAAGAGACCTCAGAAAGAAGTTCTCCAAGTATGAGGACAAACCAAGGTATGACAAAACTCCATCTAAAGAAATCATCTGTTATGTTTGCAGCAAGCCTGGACACATTGCTCCAGATTGCCCAGAGAAGAAACACAAGGAGAAGAAACATGAGAAAGAGTACAGGAAGCACCACTCCAAGTCCTCCTCACACAAATACAAGAAGAAGGACAAGGGATTTGTGGCTGCTACCTGGAGTGAAACAGAAGAGGATACCTGCTCCTCTAGCTCCAGTGATTTAGAAGAAGAAGAAGAGAAGAAAGCCAAAGAGGTCTGCCTCATGGCTATTGATGCCTGCAGCTCTCTGTCAGCTGCAGAGAATTCTGAAGAAGAAGGAGACAATGAAGAAGATTCCTCTATGGAAGACCAGGTAATCGACTCATTTGATTTCTCATCTCCTGAGTTCAAATTAAAATTTAAAACTCTATGTTTAGATTTACTATTGTCTGAAAAAGAAATTAAGTCACTTAGATTAAAGATAATGGAACTAGACATGGAAAGTACTGAAATAATTAGATTAGAAAAGGAATTAGAAAGCTCAAAAGAAGAAGTAACATTCCTAAAATTAGAACTAGCTAAATCTAAGAGATTAAAAGAACAATTAAATGGCAGAAGCCTTAAATTATCTGAAATAACCAGTATAGCAAACACTAGGGTTGGTAATGATAAACTAGGCTTAGGTGCTACATCTAGTGAACCCATCCTCCTCACAAAGGAGAGATTTAGCACTCCAGTAAAATTTATTTCTGAATCAGGAATAAAGAATACTGAGGAAATTGAAAAATGTAAGAAAATTCAGAATAAGATTAAGAAAGAGAACAGGAAGAAAAAATTTCTAGCTTTACAAAAATCGTCGAACACTAATCGACGATCGTCAAACCAATTGTCGAACGTCTATCGACGATCGCTGAACACCTTCACCAAGTATGATATCATTGGTGCAGGAGATCGACGATCTCATCTTGAGTCGTCGACCAGTGATCGACGATCGTGGAATCCAGAACATAGCACTACTACAAATGATCGACGATATGACTTGCGATCGTCGACCGTGGATCGACGATCTGGACTTAAGCTGGAAAATAAATTTCAAACTTCCAGAATTGCAAATCCCAATCACTACCCTAGGTCGTTTAAATCTTTAACTGAATGGATTATCCCACCTAGGAGATCACACCCTTTAGGATATAAATCTAAGCCTGCAAAATCTTTTATATCTAGTTTTTCTTTTGTGAAGAATACTGGACCCAAGGTAACCTGGGTCCACAATGTATAATTGATATCTTTGCAGGTGAAGACCTATCCAGTCATACATGACAAATGGTATCTGGATAGTGGATGCTCAAAGCATATCACAGGAAAGAAGAAAAATCTGTCAGGGTTCAAAGCCAAGCTGGGACCAAAAGTTGTATTTGGGGATTCCAGCTGTGGACAGACTAAAGGGTATGGCAGCTTCACCATAGGAGCTGTAACCTTCAAGAAGGTAGCTTATGTCTCTGGACTAAAGCACAACCTAATCTCTGTAAGCCAAATGTGTGATGCTGGGTACAAGGTATGGTTTACTGACACTGCTTGTAATATTGCTTTAAATAATACTATTGTGTTAGTAGGTATTAGAATTGGTAATGTCTATGTTGTAGATTTTAACTCATCCAAATCTGAAATATGCTTATTTAATGAAGTAACCAGTAATAATACCCTTTGGCATAAGAGACTTAGTCATGTAAATTTGAAAAACATTTCTAGGTTGGCTAAATACAATCTTGTAAGAGGCTTACCTTCTTGCCCCTACAAGAAGGAAGGCCTTTGCAAAGCTTGTCAATTAGGTAAGCAAACAAGAAATAGCTTTAAATCAGTTAATAAAAGTGATTCTCCCAGGATTCTGTACTTGCTACATTTGGATTTATTTGGTCCTATTGCTGTACAGAGTCTTGGAGGAAAGTCTTACACTCTAGTAATTGTAGATGACTTCTCTAGGTTCATTTGGGTATTCTTCTTGAGAACTAAGGCTGATAACTTCAAGGTTCTTACAGATTTTCTAAAGTGTATACAGAGTGAGTATTCTACTCAGATTGCCTTGATCAGAAGTGATCATGGTACTGAGTTTGAGTCTCTTCTTATGCAAGAATTCTGTGAGAAGGAAGGTATCAAACATAGCTTCTCTGCTCCTAGAACTCCTCAACAAAATGGGGTAGTTGAATGGAAAAACAGAACCCTAATTGAAGCTGCAAGTACATTGTTGGCAGATGCTAACATGCCTCTGTCCTTTTGGGCTGAAGCAGTTAGCACAGCTAACTATGTATTGAACAGAAGTCTGATACATAAACTTAAGGGTAAGACTCCCTATGAGTTACTTAAGCAAGTGAAACCTAAAATAGACTACTTTAGAGTATTTGGCTGTGTTGCTTTTGTTCATAACAATAACAAAGAATACCTTAGAAAATTTGAGGCAAAAGCTTCAATGGGAGTTTTTCTAGGATACTCTCAAGTAAGCAAAGCCTATAGGGTCCTTAATAAATCCTCTCTTAAGATAGAAGAGTCTGCACATGTCTCTTTTGATGAGACAGTCATGTAATATAAGGAGAAGGACTCTTCCTCTAATAGTACAGTGCAAGTCCTAGGAGTAAGAAAGGATTTGGAAGGTTTGAGACTCACACAGGAGAATCATCCCCAACAAACTCCTCAGGTTGCTTCTTCAGATTCTGAATCTGATGTAGAACTTCTTCAAGTTAAAGCACCTGCTCCAATAGTTGATCAAATTCCACATGAGGAATTAAATCCTGAAACTGTTGAAGATCAGATCATTGTTGAACCTACTAATCTTGTCACACTTAGAGATCACCCCGTATCTCAAGTAATTGGAGACATTTCAGTAGGAGTCCAGACAAGACATCAACTCAACAAAGATGTGATGTTTGCTTGTTTCCTTTCTCAGGTTGAGCCCCTAACCATTAAAGATGCTGAGCTTGATCCACACTGGATTATAGCCATGCAAGAGGAACTTAACCAGTTTGAAAGATGTAAAGTTTGGACTTTGGTTCCAAGACCAAGAGGCCAACTGATCATAGGCACCAAGTGGGTGTTTAGAAACAAGCTTGATGCCCAAGGCATAGTAGTTAGGAATAAGGCTAGGCTAGTAGCTCAAGGCTATAGACAGGAGGAAGGCATAGATTATGATCAAACTTTTGCCCCTGTAGCTAGACTAGAAGCCATTAGGATTTTCCTAGCCTATGCTGCCTATAAGAGATTTAAGGTCTTCCAAATGGATGTGAAGAGTGCCTTCCTCAATGGAGATTTAAAGGAAGAAGTGTTTGTTGAACAACCACCAGGGTTTGTTTCATCAACCTTACCCACTCATGTGTTCAAACTCCAAAAGGCTCTATATGGACTTAAGCAAGCTCCTAGAGCTTGGTATGAGACCTTAGCAAATTTCCTTCTAGAACACAAGTTTGTGAGAGGTGTAGTAGATAGAACTCTATTTATTAGACATCATAAGGACTCACAACTGTTAGTTCAAATCTATGTAGATGACATTATATTTGGCTCCACTGATCCCAAACTATGCAAGAGGTTTTCTGAACTAATGCACTCCAAGTTTGAGATGAGCAGCATGGGTGAGTTATCCTATTTCCTTGGTCTCCAAGTGAAACAGTGTGTTGATGGTATCTTCATTTCTCAATCAAAATATGCCAGAGAGCTGGTTAAAAGATTTGGAATGTCTGATGCTTCATCAATGAGCACACCTATGGCCTCAAATGCAGTTATTGATTCTGATGTCAATGGCAAGTCTGTTGATCAAAAGAACTATAGAGCCATTGTTGGTTCCCTGCTGTATTTGACTGCAAGTAGGCCTGACATAATGTTTGCTACATGCCTATGTGCTAGGTTTCAGGTCAACCCAAAGGAATCTCACTTAACTCTTCTCAAGAGGATCTTGAGATACCTTAAAGGATGCCCTAACTTAGGACTGTGGTACCCAGCTGAGTCAGGATTTGAATTAATTGGATATTCAGATGCTGATTATGCTGGTTGTAGAGTTGACAGGAAAAGCACCTCAGGGACCTGTCAGTTCCTGGGAGAGAGACTTGTCTCTTGGTTTTGTAAGAAACAGGCATCTGTGTCTACTTCAACTGCTGAGGCTGAATATATAGCAGCAGCTAGTTGTTGTTCACAGATCCTGTGGATTCAAAATCAGCTAGTGGATTATGGGTACACACACTCAAAAACAAAAATTCTGTGTGACAGTACCAGTGCAATATCAATTGCTCAAAATCCTGTGCACCATTCTAGGACCAAGCACATTGAGATTAGACATCATTTTCTGAGAGATAATGTGGAAAAGAACAAGATAGTAATGGAATTTATATCCACAGACCTACAGAGAGGAGATATTTTCACTAAGCCCCTTGATGAACAAAGGCATTTGTTCTTCCTGAACCAGCTTGGTATGATTAATGGTTCAGAGTAGTGAAAATTTGGATAGATTTTGTTTTCTGTCTAAAATCGTCGAACGACTGCTCGACGATCTTCGACCAGGTTAGGTATCTATCGTCGACCAATGGTCAACGACAGATCGTTTTTTGTTGTAAGGCAGAAATCATCGATCAACCGGTCAACGATCTCTCCTTAGGTATCTATCGTCGACCAGTGGTCGACGACAGATTTTCTGTGCTGTGTGGAGAATCGTCGACCAACATATATTGATCGACGATCGTGGTGATTGCTTGTAGTCGGTCGATGTTTATCGTTTAGTCAAATATTGACTATCGTCGGTCATTGTTCGAAGACCGATTTTATTCCGGGTTCGACGATCGCAGATTTATATCTGATAGTCGATTTAGGTCTGGAGATCGTCGTCCTTCCGCTCCGTCTTTTCATATTCCATCTTCTGGCTTAGAATTCGCTCTCGAACTCTACTCCCGCGCGATTCTCTTCTCCCCTGCCTTGCATCTCGATTCGCCATTCTCTCTTCAATCCAATGGCGATTCCTTCTGCAGTTCTCTTCGGGATGAAGTTCGACACTGGTTTCTGTGTCGACTTCGATTCTTTCAGTCGATGTGATCAACCCATCCAAGACATTCTGCAGCTGTGTGAAGATTAAGGCCTAAAGAAATTTACGTCATTCTCACCAAAGATTCATATACCAGAGATTCGAGAATGGGTATATACCTCGCCCTCCAGCGACGAAGCGATGACTGGAAAGATAAATGGAGAGGAGGTCATTCTGACTCCTGAAGTTCTGACTGAGTTGTTTGGTCTACCAACCGGTACTGAGGACTATGAGCAAAATTCAGAGGAATATGGCCGCATGCTAACTGTGATGGGCCATGCTGAGGGTATTCCAGCTAAGCTGCTGAAGATAAACCTGTCTCCAGAGTACAAGTTTCTGGCAGACCTGGTGGGCAAGGTCGTTTTGGGAAAGCACTCTGCTCACGACAACATCAACAGGCAACAATTTGCCTTAATGTCAGTTTTGGTGAATAAGACGCAGATAGCTTGGGGAAAAGTTCTGTTTGAACTAATAAGGAGAAAGAACAATCAGAAAGAAGTAAACCTTGCCAGGGTGTTGGGTGTGTTTCTATATGTGAAAGCACCCCTGCTGCTTGTTTCTGCACCCTCCGCAGTCAACGCCAGCAAGAGGTTGGACCCCTCTCTGTTCAAGAAATCTCAGAGAGTCATCAAGAAGTCAGCCAGGGTTGATCCTAACCCTCCATCAGACACAAGGGCTGATTCAGCCACTCTCCAGCTTGCTGGGGAAGGCTCAGCAATCCCTTCATCCTCCCTCTTTACCCCTGCATCCTCATCTCCTGCATTACCCTCCACACAATCTGCAGTGCCTCCACAACATGCATCTTCCATCCTACATGCATCTCCACCCCAGTCACCCATACCACAACATCTGGCAGCCGCAGCCAGTGTTGACATGGTAACTGCTACCATCCTCACACACTTATCTCAACATGAATCCCACACTCATGTTGATGTTCACCCATCTCCACATGATTCATTTGATCATGTGGCAGATCATACTGCTTCCATTCCATCACTACCTCAAGTTGCATCCCATAGTCATCCATCCACCTCCACACCCTCAGCATTTCAGATAACTCCTGAATTGCTTACACAAATTGTAGAGCTCATCACTCCATCCATACAAAAAATGATTGAGGCTGCCAATGCCCCTCTCATTGCATCCATCAAAGCCCTTACTGAAGCCATCAAATCACTTCCACCCTCTGCTGAGCCCTCTTCAGTAAGATGCATGACTCCAGTCCCCACTGAAGTCATGCAGGGGGAGATGTCTGTTGAAGTGGTCTCAGGTGATGCCTTGACCCTTCAGGACAACTCTTCTCTTCCCCTTACAGCAATTGTAGAAGAACCTCAAGAGCTTCCAGAGCAACCAGAAGGTAAAACACTTCCTCTAAAGGTTATAATCAGGACTTTAAATTGATATCTTTATCTAACAAAGACATTCACTCCCTAGTGAATCTATCTTCTGATGAAGAACTCCCAGAGAAAAATAATGAGGAAGTCCTCATGGACTTGTGTGAAAAAGTTTCAATAAACACTACTGACTCAGAAGTAGTGGTTCAACAACTTGAGAATGCTACTGCTCAACCAGATGGTATAGTTTTATTTAAGTTTCTAATTAATTCAAACTTCAACTTTGAGTTAATCTCTTATCCTTTCCTTCCCATCTCAGCTGCTGATGATCTTGCATCAGTGTTGCAAGTTGATGCTGCTATCTCCATTGACTCTGATAATGCTTTGGAATCCTTTCTCAATTCAGACTGTGAGTTCACACTCACATCTCCTTATGTTCCTCCTTCTCAAGAGAAAACGGTCCCTTATAGACCTGAGTACCTTGATGACCCCTTGGTCAAGGACTCTCTCTTCTTTTCCTGTATGGCACTCCTCTTGTGCCTTGCAGAGGTGTCTATCCCTGATGTCACTGAACATCTAGAAGGAATTATAACCTCCTTCCTAGATGCAAAGTGGTATCCTGTGTAGATCTCAGGTAACTCAATCAATTACCTACTATTGTTCACCTTGGGGGAATACTCTATTCCCACTTGGTTGTTAACTTATCTTTCTTTGTATGCAGGCACAATCAACATCCCTGCTGCTGCTGCTGCTGAAGAAGCTGAGGCTGTGCAAGACTTACCAGAGAATGCCTCCAAAATGACTGAAAAGGAATCAAGCTCAGGTACTCTCAACCTTGAACAATTTATAGCCTTTGTGGCTGAGAATATTGCCTCTGAGTACATTGAAGGGTTGGCTAATTCTCATATGGATTCCCTAGTCATCTCTCTAGAGAAAGCATCTGCCCCTGCAAATACAGTCATCTTTTCTCCACCTATCCTTACCTATCCTCTACCCATTCCTTCTATTGCAGAACTGGTCCCCAGGATAGCTCCTGACTTGTATCCTGAATCAGAACTCTGGAAGAGATCTCCAAATGTTGATCTTGATGCCCTCCTTGTGCAAGATGCCTTTGAGGAAGCAAGAGAAAAAGAAGATAGAGAGAAGTAGGAGAAAGAAAAGGTTGAACATGCTATAGTTGCCAAGGATTTATCAGAACAAGATTTTGATGATTATGCTGGCAGAACCTCATCCCACTCCTCTGATGATGATGACTCTGAGGATTCTGATAGTACCCAGAAGAAGAAAAAGGCTGTATCCAAGAAAAGAAAAGCATCTGCTCATCCTACTGCTAATCCAGACAAGGATGTTCCCTATTTCATTCTGAAGGGAATTGATCCCAAGAGCAAGGAATTTCAACCATGGATGAGACTTTCAAAGAATCAGACAAGAGAGAAGAAGAGAACAAAAAGATATGACACTCTAATTTAGAAATTCCCCCCCAGAGGTCCTCCTTCACCTCCTGGTGCTGGAGCCTCTGGAAGTCTCTCTTCTGCCCCATCTGCAAAATCAGCAAGTTCCAACACCTTTAAGTCTTACCAGAGAAGGAGTAACCAAAGCCAGGGAGGCCAAGATGTATCAGGACAAGGAAGGAAAAGAAATGAAAATGTTCCCATGGAACAAATAAAGGAGATGAAATTTCAGCAATCTACTCTCTCTCCTCCTCCTGCTCCTAAAAAGAAAGTTCCAGAATGGAAACCTCTTCCTCCCAGGAGAGGTCCATCCTCCACATCAAGGAAACCTGCTGCTTCTGAGACAGCTGAAACAAAAGGAAAAAGAGTGGTCTATTCAGAGAAATCCCACAAGAAGTTCATTGAACTTGCACCTCCCAGATCTCTATATGTTGGAACTGATCCTAAGAAGGCTGCACAGATTCCTCTTGACTCAAGCAAATTAGCCACAGCTCTTCAAAGGAATATGGAGATTGCAGCTCAAGCTGATACTGACAGACCATCCTCTCCATCAGATATGACTGAAACTGAAAGAATTGCCTCTATGGCAAGATTTAAGGAATCTATTGCACTAAGCATGATGGAGAGAGCCAAAGCTCAAGGACTAGACCCTACAGCATATACAACTATGTCTGAATTCAGAGAAAAGGAACTCAGCAAAATTCAAGTCAACTCTGAAATTTTTAATACTGAAGAATACATGAAGTTGCACCCTGCTGCAGTTTTGCCAAGCTATGCTGAAAAGAAAATTATTGGTGAACATGATCTAATGCTATCCAAAAGACAAGCAGCAAACACAAACAGGGAAATTATTTTCAAACCAGCTGTAATCCCTAAGAACTCATCTGATGCCAAAACCTCTGATAAATCTGCTTGATACTTTATAGTTCTGCTGATTTATGTTTTTATGTTTTTCTGTGGATTGCCTGTGATTTAAATTTTTGGTTAATCTCTGCTTTTGATATTGTGTGCATTAGTTTTAGATCGGATTGGATAACATAACCCAAATAGGGGGAGATTGTTGGTACCCTGGATGTGATTTGGCTTATGTAATCCCTTTCCAGCCCCTCTTGAACCATATAACTATATATGATCATGATTAGGCCTTGTTCAGTTTCCCTAGGACAGTTTATAACTGACCTAGAGCTTAGGCTAGTAGTTCTAGATGTATTTTTGGTTAAGGCTTTTTCCGTTCGACCATCGTCGAACGAGGCCTCGCGATCGTCGATCATTGGTCGACGATAGCATGGCTATTGAATCGTTGAAGTCAAGACAATTATCGTCGACCGATGGTCGACGATCTCAGAGCAAGTTTATTATGCTCTGAAGGTTGGTCGACGATCTGCCATCAGCAGTTCTACGATCGTGTTCTCGCTTCACGATTTCTGTCTCGACAGATTTTTGCCTTAGTCGTCGACATCATGAGATGTTCGACGCTTTTCTGCTTCGACAAATTCTTTGTTGGTCGACGATATCTTGAGCTGGTCGACGATTTCTGGTCGACGATTTCTGTTTCGACAGATTTCTGCTTGTAGTCGACGATCTGTTAGCTAGGTCGACGATCATCGAACCCCTGTTCGACGATTACTGTCTGCCTTTAATAATTTGCATTTATTTTATTCCTTGGTTTATTTCCAAGTGTTTTAGCGTGTGGTTAGAAAGATTTTCTGAAGATTGTTTTTGCTAATTTATGGCTTAAATTCAAATGAATTAATTACCAAATATGTTAAGCATAAATTACGGGATTTCGTATTTTGATAAAGCATTTTTGTCCTATTATACAAAATATATTGCCAGGCTGTATTCTAGCCGTTGGCGGTGTATGCTATTTCCAAGAATGATAAGTCTTTATGCTGAGATATTTCCCTATTCATTTATTTCCTTATTGGGACTGACAGAGAGTTAATAGGTCATTCTATTCCTATTGCTATATTCTATTTTTGAGATAACCTGTCGCAGGGCTCGAGAATTCAAATCAATAGAGCCGTTCCAAAGGAAAAATAAGAAGACATATTTAAGAGAGATTCTTTTCAGAAAAATAAGAAGTTACAGATACAGAGAGATTTTTTCTTAGTGCTGCATTCTCTCAAGCATCTTCAGAGCAACTCTTCACCATCTCACAAAAAGAAGAAGAAAAGCTCCCCTGAAGAAAAAGCCCAGAGCAATTACTTTCATTCTCGAGTCTCCTGAGCATCTGCTTAGAGTTTTCAAGACTTCAGAAAGAGCTCCAGATCTGCTTCACGTGCTCCAGAATCTGAAGACCTGATAAAAATCAGTCTACAGATCTCTGATGATTTAGTTTCAGTATATCTGAAACTCCTTCATCCTGAAGCAAAGGCTTTCCCTGGACTTCCACTGAGCCAGGGGGAGACTTTGATTCTTTAGAGAATCCACAAGTCTTCTCTAATCTGTATTAACAACAGAGAAGACAATCTAACCCTCTCAACCCCTTTGTAAAAGAGTTTTCACACCTCTTCAAAAGTGAACATTGGTGACAGGGCACCTTATCAATAACCTGTGGTTGAGCATCCTTATCAAAAGCTCAAAGGGTCTGTTTGATCTACCTGAATCAGATCATTGGTGGCAGGGCACCTTAGCAAAAACCTGTAGTGGATTCCTACCAGGGTGGTAGAAGAGTGGAGTACCTATTTAGAGGGAACCACTATATATCCTGTGTCTCTCTGGCTGTTTTTGTTTAATTGTTTATTCTGTGGCTGTGATAGAACTACCTAGGATTGCTAGTTGATGTGATAGGTTTATAGTTAAACTGAAATTTCAGTTAACTCTCTCACTTGTGCACTTCACTGTGTTAGGCTCTTAGGGTTCAAGTATCAGATTATTTTTTTCCGCAAATAAACTCCAAGGGAGCTGACTAGTTATTCATAAAATTTGAATACTCTATTCACCCCCCCTCTAGAGTAGTTTACAACTTATCCCCTCACTTTCAGACTATCTGTCGATAGGTCGACTATCTGATAGCTCGACTATCTGTTGATAGCTCGACTATCTGTTTTGCCCTGATAGTTCGACTATCTGTTGATAGTTCGACTATCTCCTTTGATAGTTCGACTATCTGGATCGTTCGACTATCTTCCCGATAGTTCAACGATCTCCGTGTGTCGGTCGACGATCTCCGAAGGTCGTTCGACGCTTTCTGTCTGCCTTTATATTTTGTATTTATTTATTATATTTAATTAATTAATACATTAATCTGGCATATCTTTTTAGCTGTATTATGATAATATTTCCAGGCATATCTGATCTATTCTTTTTGCCTGAGTCAAATCTTTTTAGATAAAGTTGTTTGTCTTATTAGCTGACATTATAAATTACTTTATCTGTTGTCAGCCCTTTATAGCCGTTAGACTGAAAAGTCTTCTTTTTGCTATAAGGAGTTTGTTTCTGATATGACTTTATTTAGTACTTTATTATCAAAATTGTTTCCTGCAGCTTCCTAGAAAAAGGGTTATTCCTTTTATAGAATGTTTCTGCTGCAGAGTTTGTTCTGTCTTCTTGATATTTACAGCTCAGGTCTCAAGTCTCAGAAGAAGACAATTTATTCGAACTGAAGAGAGCCGTTGCTTACTGATGTTATATAAAGGACCCTTTGAAGAAGGATTAAAGCTAGTGTTACATATATTTCTCAAGCATTCAAGCCTTCATCAAGATCAAGCTTTCTGCTCTCAGCAATTTCCATCTAACTGAGAAGTGTTAAGATCTTCTACTCTTCTTCAACCTGAGTTCTCCTGCTTTCAGGAAGTTCAAACTCAGAGTTCCTTTGAAGAAGAAGAAGAAGAAGATAGCTGCTTGAAGATCTTTATTTTATTACTTTTTATCTTCTTGTAGCTTTTCCTTTAGAGTTTTCTGAAGAGTTTTCTGTACTGAAGCAAGACTTCACCTGGACATCTTTGAGCCAGGGGGAGCCTTGATTCTTTAGAGCCTTCTAGCTCAGTGCAAGTTTTTGTGCTTCTCTAATCTTTGTAAAATAGAGAAGACATCTTAACCTTCTTCCCCCTCCTGTACAGGGTTATTACTCCCTTCAAAAGTATCCTTTGGTGGCAGGGCACCTGATCAAAAACATGTGCTTGGTTTTTAGACACCTGATCAAAAGTCTAAAGGGTTTCTGGATCTACCTGAAGCAGATCCTGTTGGTGGCAGGGCACCTGATCAAAAACCTGAGTGGATTCCTACCGTGTGGGTAGAAGAGTGGACGTACCCAAGTTGTTTGGGGAACCACTATAAATTTCCTTGTGTCGTCTGGATTCACTTGTTTAATTCCTGCATTGTGGCTGTGAATAGATATAACTAGGATTGCTAGTTGCTGATTAGGTTTTCCAAGCCTCAACTGTAATTACAGTTAGCTTGAGTTTGTACACATCACTTGTGTTAGGCTTTAAGGTTAAATTAATATCTATAATCTTTTCATTCCGCACCTCACTCCAAGGGAGTTGGGTAGACCATTAAGTTTTGTCTAGTGCAAAATTTGATAACTCTATTCACCCCCCCTCTAGAGTAGTATCTATCCCTTCACTTTCAGTGTGGTAGCATTTAGCTGGACAACCTTTAAGCCTTCCGCGCAGACAACACCAGAAGAGAAAGGAGAGTTTCACTCTCCTCCAAGTAAGCCTACTAATTCAGACAGTACATGGCCAAGTTCATCAGACTGCAATAACTCTGATGAAGAATTTGCTGCCTTCTCCAGGCAGTTTCAGAAACTGATGAAGAAGAAGCAGTGGAGGAGCAGACCCCCCTCCTCCTCTCATCACAGGAAGATCCACTCCAAAGGAGACATGTATGACTCAAAACCGAGTAAACATAGTTCCTCTAATGTTGTTTGCTACTATTGCAGAAAACCTGAGCATGTTATTGCTGGCTGTCCAGTGAAGAGAAAAGTGGCTGGTGAGAAAAAGGTCCACCAACACAAGGGCAAGAAGGATAAGTCCTTCATTGCAAAGAAGGAGAAGAGCTGGAGTGATTCTGACTCAGCATCCTCCGAGTTTGAAGAAGAAGAAGCCTACATAGGGCTGGTTTCTGCTGAAGAAGCAGCTGAAGCATAAGTTGATGACTATCCAGCTACTAGGATAAGGATCAGGGCCCCTCTGTCACAGTTAGATAGTGACTCAGAGGAGGATGAAGATGAAGAAGATGGCATAAACTACTATGGGTTGATGGCCAGGACTGATGAAGAATCTAGCCAGGGTAAGCCTTGACCAGAAAAGGTATTCTCCCAATCCAGCTCATCTTCTGAATCAGATTATGAGACTAGTCCAAATTCTGATGCATCATCACCTAGTGATGATGATGAGTAAGAATCTGAAGGAGATGTCAATCAATTGATTGATAGGGATGGTGAACTTCTGTATGCCTTTAAGAAGTGCAAGAAGTTGACTAAGAAGCAGGCTGAGGAGATAACCTCCCTTCAACTTGCTACTTCCCAGCAGGCTGATACAATATCTTTGCTGAATTAGAAGGATAAGGATGTCAGTCAACTTAAGAACATTACTCTTATCCAGATAGGCACCATCAAGTACAATAATATTCTCATTATATATCTTGAAGAGAAGCTCTAGAGGGATAAGAGAATTGTGGCTAGTTTCTCTAAGCCCAATACTGTATTGCCCTTGATCGACTCCTTCTCCTCTTAGAAGGGTAAGAAGAGGTTGGGGTTTAAGGGAAACACTAGAGTTTCCCATTACAAAGGGAAAGGTAAATCTCCAGTCCAGCCTCTAGCTTCAAAGCCTCCTATCCTTTTTGAGAAGGTGATGTTGCCTTCAAACAGGTATGACCAAGAAAGTATCTATGGTCACTGGTTGAATTACAGATCCACTAGTTTGAACAAAGAGGTTCACAGCTATGGTGGAAGGTACAGTAGGGGAGTGAATGCCTTTAAGGCTCCCCATAAGGAAATCCAAATGGCCCATCATTAGCCATTTGTGTTTGGTGCACCATCCCCTTCACTCATGAAGGTGGAAGTGGCTGATTCTCAAGGCCATCCAGCAAAGACCCAAACCAAGGGCAAGTCTATTAGCAAGCCAGATCTATCTATCTCTGATGCTATAAATACATGTCATCTACAAAGAATACTGTTCTAAAAAGAATTCAGAGCAAGCCAAAAAAGCCTGCTAAAAGACTCACCTTCAGTCAGATCCTTGCTAAAAGGAACTTGAAGAAGGCTGCTGCACCTCTTCCTTCCGTACAGTCAGCAGTTAACCCAACTACAGGTCCTTCTCAAAAGAAAAGGTATAATATTCTTGAGTGCTAGTGTCGTGGTGAGGTGGGCATTTTCCCTTAGATTGCTAGCACAATCTTACTATGCCAAGAGCTAGTGTTAGTCTGCCTGTCGGAAATTCTATAGGAAGGCATATTAATTTTAAGGCTACTCAGAACCTAGGAACCAATAATTATTGGGGTCCTAAGGTAAGATAAATCATTTACCGCAGGTTAATCCAAGTGCCCATATCTCAATATGGTACTTGGACAGTGATTGTTCCAGGCACATGACTGGAATACAAAGCAATTTAAAGGAGTACACTCCAGTGAAGGATGGACCCAAAGTTATCTTTGGTTGTTTAGATAGAGGAGTGACAAGAGGCTATGGTAAGATTACAAATCGCATAATCACAATCTCAAAAGTGGCTTATATTGAAGGGTTGTATCACTACCTCATAAGCATAAGCCAACTCTGTGATCTTGGCTATATCATTTCCTTCCACAAGGATCACTGCCAAATTAAGAGGTCAAGTAACCAATAAGTTATCTTGACAGGCACTAGGAGTGGAAATGTGTATTGTTTAAATTTCCTTTGTATTAATAAAGACTTTCCTATTTGTCTGGTTGTAAATGAGAAAGTCTCATATTGTGTACAATGACACAAGAGTCTAGCTCATTTGAATTATAACACTATTGGAAGGCTCTTTAGTGAAGAGTAAGTTAGGAATGGTCCTAAGATGAAATGCACAAAGGAAAGTATTTGTTCAGCTTGTCAAAAGGGCAAGCAGACCAAGGTTTCCTTCAAGGGCATTGGGACCAAAGATTCTGTGAGGTGCTTATATCTCTTGCATATGGACTTTCATACTCTAGGTAGGAAAGTCTACACCCTTGTGGTGGTTGATGACTATTCTAGGTTTGCCTAGGTATTCTTTCTTAAGAAAAAGTCTGAAACCCTTGATGTCTTCAAGGATTTTGTCAAGCAGATTTAGAATGAACTAGAAAGTACTGTGGTCAAAATTAGAAGTAACCATGAGACTGAATTTCAGTCTAAAAGCATGACAAGTTTCTGTGAAGAGCAAGGGATTCATTAAGAATTCTCTTCTCCAAGAACACCCCAACAAAATGGGATTATTCAGAGGAAAAATAGAACTCTTATAGAGGCTCGAAGGACCTTGTTGAGTGACACATCTCTCCTAGAATATTTATGGGCTGAGGTAGTGAATACTGCATGTCATGTCCTTAAAAGAACCTCTATCACAAAGAGCCATAAGAAGATTCCCTATGAGATCTTGAAGGACATAAAACTAAACCTGGGTTATCTCAGGATCTTTGGTAGCAAGTGCTATGTGCTTCATAATGGTAAGTCCTATATGATTATGTTTGCTGCCAAGTCCTATGGTGGGATTTTTGTTGGGTACCACAATCATAGCAAGGCTTATAGGATCTACAACTTGGAAAGTCAAGTTGTAGAAGAGTCTGTTAATATATTTTTTGATGAGTCAACTATGATTAACAGTGAGCTGCCAAGCTCCTCTTCTAGTCCTATAAGTATAAAGCTTATGATGGAAAAGCTAACCATCAAGGAAGCTGCTCCAGTAGTCTAAGATGGAGTGGAGATTCCAGAAGAAGAACAAGACATAATTAATGTGGATGATGATCAGCTGGATGCAGCCACTGAAGCAAATGTTGAAGGTAGATTGCCACCAGTTGTAAAACATCTAAGGGATCATCCAAGACACCTGGTTATTGGTGATGTCAACCAGGGAGTAATGACAAGAAGCAAGAGCCTTAGTACAATAATGTATGTAAGTTTTTTATCACAGGTTGAGCCTAAGATATTTGAAGAGGCCAATATAGATCAGTTCTGGATTGTAGCAATGCAAGAGGAATTGAACAAGTTTAAGAGGTGCAAGGTCTAGAAGCTGGTTCCCAGACCACAAGTACATAATGTCATTGGAGTCAAGTTGACTTACATGAATAAAATTGATGAAAATGACATTATAATCAAGAACAAGGCTAGGCTAGTAGCTAAGGGGAACAGACAAGAAGAAGGTATTAACTTTAATCAAACTTTTGCCTCTGTAGAAAGATTGGAAGCCATCAGACTCTTCCTTACATATGTTGTATTCAAAGGATTTAAATTCTACTAGATAGATGTGAAGTCAGCCTTCCTGAATAGTGACTTAAAGTAAGAAGTCTATGTTTAGCAGCCTCTAGGTTTTGTTGTTCCTAACTCACCTGATTCTGTTTATAGACTTAGGAAAGCTGTTGGGTACATTGGATAAAATGTACTTGATTTGAAGAAGCCCCTTTTAACTCAATGATATATACATGTTTGTATTTGATATATATTTCAGTTTATGTATGCAGGTTGCCTACTTCATGTTGATTGGATAGGTGGACACAAGAAGCAGACAAGATTTTGAAGAAAAATTGTCTAAGTATAAAAGCGTCGAGTAGCGTCGGCAAAGTGCCATGTGAAGTCAGCATAGTCTTCACTCAGCATCCTATAGTACAGAAAAATGGCTATGTTTGAAAGTGTCGGCACACTTCAAATGTGTCGACACCTTTACTGCAGCTGTATTGAGATAAGTAAGCAAACTCGACACCTTGAAGACTAAGTCAGCAGTGTCGAGATAATCAGCTAACTCGACACCTTGAATACTAAGTCAGTAGTGTCAAGATAAGTCAGCTAACTCGATACACCGAAGACTAAGTCAGCAGTGTCAAGACAAAATAGGCAACTCGACACATTGAAGTTTCAAGACAGCTGTGTCACGACACCTTGAAGATTATGTCAGCAGTGTCGGGATGAGTCAGCTTACTTGACACTATAAAATTGAAAGCAGTTGTGTCGAGACAACACAACCGTCTCGAAACAAAGAAGACATGGAATTACTCTGAGTAAAATTGTGTCAAGACAAATCAACTGTCTCGATCGACACAATGAAGGATTAAAGAATAGAATTATCAACACAGTAAACAGAGTGTGTCGATATAATCCAACTGTCACGACACTAGGAAGAATTAAAAGAGGTCGACACAGACAGCAGCAGTGTTCGGACAAGTCAATTGTCTCGACACTTTAAGTTTCAAATGAAAAATCTTCCAAGTAAGAGTGTGTCGAGACTGCTAAGATATCTCGACATAAGTGTCGAGACACTTTGACCATCTCGACACTTATGTTTCTGAAGAAGTGCAGAGTTAACACAGAAGTGTCAAGACAAGTCAAAACTATCACGTCAGTTACAGTAATGAGATATTTCAACAGAAATAGATTAGAGGAGAACTTTTAAGTATGATGTGTAAGACCCCAATTTTTTTCGTTTTCAACCATCGGGGTCTTATGCCCAGAATTGCCGCTTTGCGGTGGCACCGACACTCGGGAAGGCTGCCACTACAAAATGCCAATTCTGCCGGTCTTTTTCGATCACAAAGAGAGAAGTAAATGCAACATGTCCACATAATCAGATATGAATAAAAATCACAACAACTCCATCAATATATAGAAAATAGAGTACTGCGAAAGAACAGAACAGATGAAATATATAAACGCGCTCAACCCGGTACATAAGAGTTCTCACTACAAATCACTCATCGTGGAAGTTATAAGGAAGACTAATCACTCACGGAGCTGGTCACAGGTACTCCAGAACTAGACTGGCCCACCTCCATGTGCACCGTACTCTGCTGGTGCTGGTCCCTTGACTACTGGTCCCTGTCTCCCATCCGGAGCTCCTGTAATGTTGTGGTTCGAAAACCATTAGTCATAAAGACTAAGCCCTAGCATCCCCTACCCCTCCCCCCCACGGCTCATAAGCACCGAGCAGAGAGGAGGAAAGGGAAGCTACAAAGGTGGAGAATAAGCAAGGCGGGTGATAGCGGAACAAGTCTAATAATAATTCATGGTGTATAAACAGCTAATTAAAATAAAGTACATCTAGCAGTTCTACGATAATGAACAGTAAAGTAAACATGTAGCAAGCAGTATATATATAAGAAGCCAAATAGAAAGTAAGTAAGTAAGTAAGTATCCTTAACTTATATGAATGCTCATACAAACTTATAAGTTAAGGGGTCTTCTACAAGGCTCCCATCGTATAAAAAGTCCCATACCGATTTATACGTTGGGGTGTCGGTTGTATGCAAATATGAGTATAGTGATATGCTATGCCATGATTCATGCAAGTGCAACTCACGCACACGACTCTATGCGCACATACCTTTATTTCCCCCTGTTTGGGAAGCTAGCTTCACTCCCAGGAACCTCCGTAGTGGCAAACAGAGATAGTGGGTCGTGCCCCCCACTACTAGGTGGGTATCCACACTACCGAGTCTAGCCCTTCCGTACGCCCCTTGAAGAACACAACCTAGAGTATCCGCGTACTAGTGCTGGCTGTATCCACCAGACTTTCTTTGGCTAAGTGTCCCACAACGCCGAGTCAATGTACCGATGTCGGTGTGAATGATAGTCAAATACTGAAGACCCACTACCTTATTCTGTATTCAAACCCTCGAGCCCTCGGCTCCCCGGACTGTCCCGTCCGTGCATCTACCTTCAGAAGTTACCATCTGAATGACAATCAAACCAACCTATTCTACCTCCCTAACTACCGGGGTGTGTGAATGTGCAACCCTTGTTATACTAGTTGCTCTTTTAGTTTAATATTCCTACGGTTCATGTTATCCCAGGACTGCCCCCGGTATACCCCGTGAAGGGCTCTCAAAGGGCACTAGGAACTATGATGGTAGCTGAAGCCCATCGTTCCCTTTCACAAGGCACTTACTTCTATTGGTTATTACCCATTACCCGATCCCATTCAAATTACTTTGGATCTAACCCTAGTGTATTAAGACTCTTCCTCTCCTACCTGGGAGGACGATCTTTCGTCGGTCCCGAACACCTCTTATGACTAGACAACCTACCAACATATCCTCATCTTGGATACTGAGGATGCATTCATACATTTCCAAACCATTATCCCAATATCCAAATCCTCTAAGTTCATCCTGCAGGTTAATATGATTTCAGCAGTTTTTACTAAACGCAACCATCCTAAGCTATATGGGGTATACAAAGGGAGGTACCCCAAATTATCTCCCAAATCTCTTATAAAATTTACTGGAGGTCGATCATGACATAATTAGCCTAAATCCAGAAATTTATATTTTTCCTAATTAATATGATATTTATTTAATTTTCCCAAAAGATTGGCCATGGGTAATTTTAAACATGAACTACATGATTTTCTCAAGTAATGGCCACCCAAAAATTATAATCACTAAATAACAGAGCAATATCAATAAATATTAATTTCCATGATTTTATAGAATTGATTTAGCCTCTAATTAATTTATCCACTATAATTCCATTAACCATAAGTAATGAAGGAAGTACAAAAATTATTCATCAAAAAATTATATAAAAATTACAGAATCTTAATATGGTACATAAAGGGTCATTGTGCAAAGATCATAATTTTACAGACTTGCCAGACACCAAAATAAATTTAATTAAGTTTTCATGGGAATTAATACTTAATGAAGCAACCCTTAGAAATAATCTTCCACAAATCTCATAAAAATTCTCAGAGCTTTAAAACACAATAAAAAGGCCTCTGGCTAACGTTCATCAATTTCCAGAAATAAGTTACTCCATAATAAATTTATAAGTAAATAATACAAATTACTAAATTGTTAATAAAGTATCCAAAATAATAGTCCTAAATTCATAACAAAATCTCTAGAGCTTGTACTAACTTTAAACACTATTCTACCCAAATCTTATCACTGTTCAGTGAGTTTTAGTTACATCTTCTATCACTACAAGTTTTGTGCCCTAAACTAGGGTTAGGGTTTTGAGGGACTTATTTACTTTAAAATCCATTTAGATTTCTGCAAGAGGATTCTAGCTACCCTAGAATTCTCTCTACCAAATTTCAAATCATAAGCAGGTCATTTGGCCACTTGCCCTTCACAAACCACCAAGAACCATCCTTAGGGTTTGGCCTTGGGTCCTAGGGCAATTCTACCCCAATCCACCTCAAAATCCATGAGAGGATGCTAGGAATCATGCCTAGTCAGTGGTCAAAATCTTAGCCTCTGTTGAGGTGATTTAATCACTCAAATCACAAAGTGCACTTTTGACCTAAAAACCCCTTAATATGGCAAAACTTAGGTTTGTTCATTTACAATCTAAAACATCTCCAAATGACCACTCACAAAAATTTGGGAGGGTTTGGAAGTCATTAGGCCACCTTATTAATTTATATAAGGATTATTAAATTTTTCTAACAACTATAGAAAAATATTCTCCAAAAATTCCCATTTTCGGACAGGCTCTAGGTATAGCTAGGTAGACTCCCTGCCCAAATTACAGATCATTTGGACAAGGGAAGAAGGGTGGGCATCCATTTGAATCTCAGGATAGCCCTAGGTATAGGTCCAACCAAAATGGGTTTTGTGGTCAAACCACTTACCTAAACGAGTTGAAATAAATTTTTAAATAATCTAAACTCGAAGGGCTACAACTTCTGTGACTGGACATTTTTCCTAAAACAGCCTCTAAGGGCCTCATTTATTTAATTTAAAAGGAGGAAAATAACTAGTGAAACAATACACTATTTAATATATTTAAATATAACTAAAAAAAAGCATGGCACTGTTCGTCTTCTCAAAAAACCAAAAACCAGCAACCCTAAAAACGCCTAAAACCTGTAGCTTTCCAAGCGGATTTCCCGTCTACCCAGCCATCTCCCTTACCGGCCATGACCACCACCACCTCCGTTGAGGTGAGGGCTACCGTCAAGGGGCGGCACAGCCGCCGGAGAGGCGGTTTCCGGCGAACTTGACCACCATGTTTTTTGGAAAAACCATGGAAATGAAAACTTGGATCGACTCAATTGAGTCTGATTCTTGTCCTAAACGATTCCTATTATCTACCCACGAGAGAAGGAGTAGAGAAAGACCTTGTTCGCGGGCTGGAGGCGTGCAGATCGACGGAAAGCCATTAGCGGTGGAGGTGTCACCGACGCTCTTCAACAGCAGGCAAAATTCTCTCGTCTCCTTCGGGCAAGGTGTGGAAACGAATGCTTGAGGTCTAGGGAAGCTTTTAAACCAGTAAAAGGGGAAGGGGAGAGGCCGAAACTTCAATGACCATTAATGCCATTGAAAGCTTTGCTCAGCCATGGAGGAGGGGGGTTGAACACGGCTTAATCCAGCCAAGTAACTGCTGGAAACTCCTCCTCTTCCCTAGAGGAGTTGAATCAAGCCATTAAGGAGGAGGTGAAGGGGCCATGGCATCAAATGCCATCAATGGCCGTGAAAGCTTGTTCACGGCCATGGCCGTGACTGTTCATTTTGTTTTCAAAACCGACGACCACGTGGCATCACTCCATTTGATCAGTCAACATTTTAAAAAATAAGACTTAATTAAGTCTTAATAAAAGAAACGGCTAATTTAAGCCATCCTGGCTCGCTTCCCGAAACGGCCCGATTCAACACAACTAGAAGCCAAGCAAAAACCTTGCCAGAAAATTTTCTAAGTAAAATGGCGTTGAGTGAGCTTAGCTCACTCAACGCCATACAGGCTACGGCGTTGAGTGAGCTCTGCTCACTCAGCGCCATTCAGGGGTCGGTGTTGAGTGAGCTCTGCTCACATAACGCCATCCAGGATACGGCATTGAGTGAGCTCTGCTCACTCAACGCCATCCAGGATATGGGGTTGAGTGAGCTCTGCTCCCTGACCGCCATCCAGGATACGATATTGAGTGAATTCTACTCACTCAACGCCATCTAGGATACGGCCCTTCCAGACTACGGCGTTGAGTGAGCTCTTCTCACTCAATGCCATCCAGACTATGGTGTTGAGTGAGCTCTGCTCACTCAATGCCATCCAGACTATGGCGTTGAGTGAGCTTAGCTCACTCAACGCCATCCAGATTATGGCGTTGAGAGAGCTCTGCTCACTCAACGCAATCCATATTACGGCATTGAGTGAGCTCTGCTCACTCAATGCCATCCAGACTATGGCATTGAGTGAGCTCAGCTCACTCAACGCCAACCATCCTACACAGGATGGCGTTGAGTGCAGTTAGTGCACTCAATGCCGTTCATCTTTTGGCGTAGAGTGCACTCGAAGCACTCAACGCCCAAGCCCAAATCCTGTTTTAAGTAAATTTCTGCCCTACTATTTGCAGACCAAGGTGATTTTCACCTTGAGCCCGGGTCACTTGGCCTTCTTGGGCTTCCTAGGGTTTTGTCATGACTTGGTCATGAAAAAACCTCTCCTAGGGGTCTGGTCGGAAATGGGATGTTACAAATCCCAATATACAAAAATAAAAATTTCGTCCCCGAAATTAAGGTTATGCCCACGGGGGTTTTTACTGGAATAGAATAAATTGTAACATCCCTATGGTTTAAGGTATACCTGACTCGAAGAGTTCTGGATACTTTTGCTGCATCAAGTCCTGTGGCTCCCATGTATGCTCCTCCTGCCCATAGTTGCTCCACAAAACCTTGAATAACGGAACCTTCTTACGTCGCATGTAACATCCCATTTCCAACTAGACCCCTAGGAGTGGTTTTGTCATAACAGAACCCTAGGAAAACCCAGGAATTTAAGTTTATCGACCAAGATTTCGAGTCAAGGGGTGGTCACGCCCGTGACCGACCCATCACGCACGTTACCTAGGGCGTGACCCCTTCGACGATCATCGACCTCAGAAAGACGATCGATGAGCTCAGAGATTTCAACATGGGCCTGACACACCCGTGACCGATCCGTCAAGCCCGTGACCGTGGAATGGCGTTGAGTGAGCTAAGCTCACTCAATGCCGTAGTCTGGATCGCGTTAAGTGAGCTTAGCTCACTCAAAGCCATAAGCTAGACGACGTTGAGTGCACAGACTGCACTCAACGCCATCTGGTGTCGTCTGGTTGGCATTGAGTGAGCTGAGCTCACTCAACGTCGTAAACTGGATGGCATTGAGTTAGCTTAGCTCACTCAACGCCGTAATCTGTCAGGCGGGATGGCGTTGAGTGCGTTGAGTGCACTCAATGCCATAATTGAACGGTGTTGAGTGCACTGACCGCACTCAATGCCATTTGGTGTTGTCTGGATGGCGTTGAGTGAGAATAGCTCACTCATCGCCATAATCTGGACGGCGTTGAATGAGCTAAGCTCACTCAACTCCTCTAGGGAAGAGGAGGAGTTTCCAGCCGTTAGCCAGCTGGATTGAGCAATTTCAGCCCCCCTCCACCATGGCCGACCTAAGCTTTAATGGACAAATAATGGCCATTGAAGTTTTTGCCGTTCCCCCTCCTTGACCAAGCTTTTAAACACCCTCAGAGGCCCAAGAGGAGGTTTTCCCAGCCTTTACCTGAAGTTTTCGAGCCTCCCACTGTGCTATTGAGAATTCCGGCGATGCCACCACCGCACCAATGGCATCCCGACGGTCTGCATGCCTCCAGCCCACGAACAAGGTCCTCCTCTACTCCTTCTATGGGTAGATCTTAGAAATTTTTTAGGAGAGATATCGAGCTCAAAGGAGCAAGGTTGAGTGAGATTTTCCATGGTTTTTCAAAAATAAATGGTTGTCGGGTTCACCGGAAACCGCCACTCCGGCGGCCGTGCCGCCGCCCGACGGTAGCCCTCACCTCAACAGAGGCGGTGGTGGTGGTGGCCGGCCAGGGAGGTGGCTGGGTGGCCGGCGATGGGTAACGTAAGAGCTACAGGAAATGGCATTTTAGAGTTGCTGGTTTCGGTTTGTTTTAAGAAGATGAACAGTGCGATTTTATATTATAAAAAAATTATATATATTATATAGTGAATAGTTAGCCTAAAAGAATACACATTTTGATGTTGCCAAATGAAGCCCTTAGAGGCCGATTTAGGAAATATGGCCAGTCACAAAAGTTATAAGTCGTTGAGGCTACATTATTTTAAAATTAATTTCAACCCATTTGGGTAAGTGTTTTAACCATAGCACCCGTTTTGGTGGGGGCTATACCTAGGGTTGGATAGACACTAAATTGAGTGACCACTCTTCATCTCTTGTCCAAATGTCTTGAGATTTGGACAGGGAGCCACCATTAGCTATACCTAGGGCCAGTCCAAAAATAGGTAATTTTGGAGATACTTTTTCTATAGTTTTGGTAAACATTTAATAATCCATGCATGATTTAGTAAAGTGGTCAAATGACCTTCAAACCCTCCCAAATTTGTATGAGTTGTCCCTGGCATCATGGCATGACTCTGTACAAAATTTCACTTCATTTGAAAGTGTTTTGGTTAGGGAATGATCAATCCCTAGTTCTACCTTAAGGAAGGATTTTTGAGTAAAAGTGTACTTGGGGTTTGAGTGGTCAACTCACCTCAGCAGAGGCTGATATTTTGACCACTGGCTTGGTATTATCACTATCACCCCATTAGGGAAAATGGGGTGGTTTAGGGTTGATTTACCCTAGAATCCAAACTCAAACCCTAAAGAAGGGCTTTTGAGGGTTGTGAAGGACATATGGGCAAATGCCCTTGTATGGCCTTGTAAATTAGTAGAGAGGCAATTAATTTATATTTAATCTTCTGGTTAGAATATTAGAGAAGTTAGAGGTAGGAAGATACCTCAAAATCCAAACCCTAGTTTTACGGTAGAAACACTATTTGGTCAAAACAGTCACTAATCTCTATCTGAAAGTCATGAAATTAGGGTAGAGTGAGTTTTAGAGTAGATAAAACCCTTGGATATTTTTATTGGAAACTGATAAAACTTGGTCAGTAGAGGTTTTAGACCTAAATGAATGTCTCTGAATTTTATTATTAATTTTAGTGGACTTTATTTAATACTGCCTTCACAAATTTCATTAAGGTCAATTTTGGTGAATGAATCAGTTAGAGGTAAATATACCTTCTAAAAATATGAAACTTGGCCACTGATATTGTTAGGGTGATGTTTACTTATAGGAATTTATTCAGGATTTTTAGAAGTATATTTACAGTACTTAATTCACGAGCATGTCAATTTAAGATTTTAGTATTTGATTTACCTAGATTTTAATGTCCAGTGAACAATTATGAAACCTGGCCAGCAATATTTGTAAGATTGTATTAGTGTAATGTAATTAATTCATAATTTTTGGATGACAATTTTCTGTAGTTGATTCACAAATCATGGAAGATAGAAAATATTGCTAAAATAGTTTTAAGGCCCCCAGATATTAGAAAAAATTATCAAACTTTAGATTTGTAGTTTTCAAATACCCTAATATTTATCATGAATTTATGAAGCTGTAAACATGTTTGAAAAGTATACCTCATGTTCAAGTGATAGTCTTTGGATCCTTTTAAGAAATTATTTAATTATCAGATTAATTAAGAAAATTTTAATTCTCTGCATTTAGGCTTTTTATGTCATGATAGGTCCCCGGTAAATAGAATAGGACTTTTGGATGGAAACTCGAAGGACCTCCTATCATGAACACCATAAGGTATCTGTTGGTCTGCATTTAGTAAGTTGTTGAAATATCATTAGGAAATGAGTTGGCATAGTTGGAGTTAGTCATCTTGCTGGATTTTGTAGATGTGGATGAGTCATCCTAGAAGTTTAGGTTTAGTAGTGAGATGTGAGATTGACTAGTGTTAAGTGGCGTCCGGTATCGACGAAAGATCGTCCTCCCCAGTAGGAGAGGAAGAGTCTTAATACTCTAGGGCTAGATCTAAAGTAATTTAAAAGGGATCGGGTAATGGGTATCAACCAATAATAATAAGTGCCTTGCGAAAGGGAACGGTGGGCTTCAGCTACCATCATAGTTCCTAGTGCCCTTTGAGAGCCCTTCACGGGGAATACCGGGGGCAGTCCTGGGCTAACGTAAACCGTCAGAATAATAAATTAAAAGAGCAACTAGAATATCTTGGGTTGCACATTCTCATACCCCGGTAGCTAGGGAGGTAGAATAAGCTAGTTTGGTTTCCATTCAGACGGTAGCTCTAAAGGTAGATGCACGGACGGGACAGTCCGGGTAGCCGAGGGCTCGAGGGTTTGAGTACAGAATAAGGTGGTGGGTCTTCGGTATTTGATTGTCGTTCACACTGACGTCGGTACGTTGACTCGGCGGTGTGGGACACTAAGCCAAAGAAAGTCTGGTGGATATAGCCAGCACTAGTACGCGAATACTCTAGGTTGTGTTCTTCTAGGGGAGTACGGAAGGGCTAGGACCGGTAATGTGGATACCCGCCTAGGAGTGGGGGGCCCGACCCACTATCTCCGTTTGCCACTACCGAGATTCTTGGGAGTGAAGCTAGCTGTCCAAATAGGGGGAACTAAAGGTCTTTGCGCATAGAGTCGTGTGCGTGAGTTGCACTTGCATGAATCATGGCATAGCATATCACTACACTCATATTTACATACAACCGACACCCCAACGTATAAATCGGTATGGGACTTTTTATACGATTAGAGCCTTGTAAAAGACCCCTTAACTTATAAGATTGTATGGGCATTCATATAAGTTAAGGTTACTTACTTATTTACTTCCTATTTTTCTATTTTTCTTCTTATAAATTTGCTACTTACTACATGTCTACTTTATTACTTACTCCCGCAGAATTGCTAGATGTATTTTATTCTAGATAGTTGTTTATACATCATGATAGTTGTTAGATTAGCTCCATTGTCATCTGCTTGATTACTCTCCACCTTTGAAGATTCCCTTTCCTCCTCTCCGCTCGGTGCTTAGGAGCCGTTGGGGGAGGGGTAGGGGATGATAGGGCTTAGTCTTTATGACTAATTATTTTCGAACCACAACATTACAGGAGCTCCAGATGGGAGACAGGGACAAGCAGTCCAGGGACCAGCACCAACGGAGTATGGTGCGCATGAAGGTGGGCCAGTCTAGCACCGGTGCACCTGCGTCCAACTCCGTGAGTGATTAGTATTTTTTTATAGCTTCCGCAATGATTGATTTGTAGTGAGGACTCTGATGTACCGGGCTCGAGCCCGTTTATCTATATTTCATCTGAACTGTATCTTTGTAGTACTTCTATTTGATATTACTAATGGACTGGATGTGATGTCATTTTATATGTGTATTTCTGTGGACCTGTTTACATTTTATGTATACTTACTTTTCTCTCCTTGTGATCGAAAAGGGTCGGCAGAATTGGCGTTTTGTAGTGGCGGCCTTCCCGTGAGTCGGAGCCACCGCAAAGCGGCAATTCTGGGCTAAGACCCCGGTGTTCGAAAAAGAAAAAAAAGGGGGTCTTACATCGCAAGACCCGCACTTCCGTGTAATCAATCCTGATCGGCTCCAAGTTGACTGATCGATCCAAGTCCACCGGGCCGTGTGCTGTGGAAATCAGCTGCTCAGGGCGTAGCAGAGCCCTCCGTAATGAGGAGACATTGAAGACGTCATGCAATCCCACTAACTACGGCGGTAGCTCCAGTCTATAAGCCAAGGGACCGATCCACTCCAGGATCCTGTAAGGCCCCATATATCTCGAACTGAGCTTCTTCTGCCCGCGAACCCGCGAGACTCCGTGCATCAGCCGTATCTTCAAGAAAACTTGGTCTCCCACCTGGAACTCCACGTGACGATGCCTCGTATCGTAATATTTGGCCTGCCTACTCTGGGCTTCCAACATCCTGTCCCGGATCAATCTAATCTGAGCATCCGTATCCCCCACAAACTCCGAGCCTAGTGCCTGTGGATCCTCATCCTGAACCCATGATAGTGGGGTCCTGCACCTTCGTCCATACAACACCTCATATGGAGCCATGCCTATGCTGGACTGATGGGCGTTGTTATATGAAAACTCGACCAGTGGTAGCAACCTCTCCCAAGGCTCGCCACGGTCCAAAATACACAGGCGCAAAAGATCTTCTAGTGTACGGTTGGTGCGCTCCATCTGCCTGTCGGTCTGAGGGTGAAAAGCCGTGCTGAATGTCAACCGATAACCCAGATGGGCCTGAACTGACCTCCACTCCCTGGATGTAAACCGCCCATCCCGATCCGAAATGATAGTCTTGGGCACTCCATGATAACGCACAAACTGTTCAATGAACCTCCGTACTAATACACCAACTGGGGTGTCTTTCGCCACTGGAATGAATCTGGCCACCTTCGTTAGCCTTTCCACTATCACCCAGATCAATTCATTTCTCGCACGGGATCGAGGTAGCCCATGTATGAAATCAATGGCTATATCCTAAAATTTCAACTCCGGCACCGGAAGTGGCTGCAGTAAGCCGGCCGGATTCCTACACTCTGCCTTTACGAGTTGGCAGGCCTCGCAATGCATCACAAAGTACGTAATGTCCTTCTTCATACCCGGCCAGTACATCGTCCTCTTCAAATCTTTCACCATCTTGGTGATTCCCGGGTGTACCGAGTATCGGTTGTAGTGAGCTTCCGTCATAATTTCCTTCCGGATCTGGCCTCCTGCCGGTATGTAGACCCTGCTTCTGAAACACAGGAGACCATCCCTCAAAGAGTAATCTCCGGTCATGCCTTCCTCCAAGGCTCTGAATATCGGCTCAGCTCTTACATCCAACTTCTTCCCATCTCTGATGCAGTCCCGAATATCATCAGTGGTAACCATCGATCCCAGGTACTCCATATATAACTCCAGGTCATCCTCGAACACCAGTGATATCTGCATCTCCTCGAATGATTTCACCAATTCAAAGGCCATCAGCTGCGGGCCTACTCCTGACGTACTCGCTCTCTGGCTCAAAGCGTCTGCGACCACATTCGCCTTCCCCGGATGGTAGTGCATGGTATACTGGTAGTCTGACAGAAACTCCACCCAGCGTCTCTGCCTGATGTTTAACTCCTTCTGTGTGTATACGTATTTCAAGTTCTTGTGGTCTGAGAAGACGTCGCAGTGAACTCCATAGAGGTAGTGCCGCCAGATCTTAAGAGCAAAAACAACTGCCCCCATTTCCAAATCATGCACGGGGTAGTTCTGCTCATATCGCTTCAACTGACGGGAGACATAGGCTATTACGTGCCCGTTCTACATCAGAATGGCACCCATCCCCTGATAGGAAGCATCTGTGTACACCTGGAATCCTTCCTTCCCTGACTGAAGAGCAAGGATGGGAGCTGAGGTAAGACGATCCTTCGGCTCCTAAAAAGCAGATTCACATCATTGTGTCCAAATAAAAGGAGACTCCTTCATCATCAGAGACGTAAGGGGGAGGGCAATCTGAGAGAACCCCTTTACGAACTTTCTGTAATAACCGTCAAGTCCTAAGAAACTTGGAACATCTGAGGCCGTCTTCAGTGGTGGCCAATCCCGTACTACTTGGACCTTTGTTGGATCTACTGCCAAACCTGCTCCACTGATGACATGGCCCAAAAAGGCCACCTCCTTTAGCCAGAACTGGCATTTACTGTACTTGGCATACATCTTATGCTCTCGGAGCTTCTCCAAGGTCAAGGCCAGATGCCTCGCGTGCTCCTCCTCCGACCTAGAATAGATAAGGATGTCATCGATGAATACAATAACGAAGAAATCCAGATAGGGTGCTAGGAATCCAAGAGAGGGTGCTAGAAATCATTCCTAGTCAGTGGTAAAAATCTCAGCCTCTGTTGAGGTGATTTAACCACTCAAATCACAAAGTGCACTTTTGACCGAAAACATCTTAATATGGCAAAGCTTAGGTTTGTTCATTTATAATCTAAAACATCTCCAAATGAGATGAAAAATTATACAGTGTCTTATGATGAAACCAGGGACCACTCACCAAAATTTGGGAGGGTTTGGAAGTCATTAGGCCACCTAATTAATTTATATAAAGATTATTAAATTTTTCTAAAAACTATAGAAAAATATTCTCCAAAAATTTCCATTTTTAGACAGGCCCTAGGTATAGCTGGGGTAGACTTCCTGCCCCAATTTCAGATCATTTGGACAAGGGATGAAGGGTGGGCATCTATTTGAATCTCAAGATAGCCCTACGTATAGGTCCCACCAAAATGGGTTTTGTGGTCAAGCCACTTACCCAAACGAGTTGAAATAAATTTTAAAATAATGCAGACTCGAAGTGCTACAACTTCTGTGACTGGCCATTTTTCCTAAAACGGCCTCTAAGGGCCTCATTTATTTAAATTAATAGGAGGAAAATAACTAGTGAAACAATACACTATTTAATATATTTAAATATAATTAAAAAAATGGCACTGTTCATCTTCTCAAAAACCCGAAAACCAGCAACCCTAAAAACACCTAAAACCTGTAGCTTTCCAAGCGGATTTCCCGTCCACCCAGCCATCTCCCTGGCCAGCCACAACCACCACCTCCGTTGAGGTGAGGGCTACCGTCAAGGGGCGGAACGACCGCCGGAGAGGCGGTTTCCGGCGGACCCGAACACCATGTTTTTTGGAAAAACCATGGAAATGAAAACTTGGATCGGCTCAATTGAGTCCGATTCTTGTCCTAAACGATTCCTACGATCTACCCACGAGAGAAGGAGTAGAGGAGGACCTTGTTCGCGAATTGTAGGCGTGCAGATCAACGGGAAGCCATTAGCGGTGGAGGTTTCGCCGGCGCTCTTCAACAACACTCAGAATTCTCTCGTCTCCTTCGGGAAAGGTGTGGAAACGAATGCTTGAGGTCTAGGGAAGCATTTAAACAAGTAAAAGGGGAAGGGGAGAGGCCGAAACTTCAATGGCCATTAATGCCATTGAAAGCTTGGCTCGACCATGGAGGAGGGGGCTGAACACGGCTTAATCCAGCCAAGTAACGGCTGGAAAATCCTCCTCTTCCCTAGAGGAGTTGAATCCAGCCATTAAGGAGGAGGTGAAGGGGCCATGTCATCAAATGCCATCAATGGCCGTGAAAGCTGGTTCACGGCCATGGTCGTGACTATTCATTTTGTTTTCAAAACTGACGGCCACGTGGCATCACTCCACTTGACCGGTCAACATTTTAAAAAATAAGACTTAATTAAGTCTTAATAAAATAAACGGCTAATTTAAGCCATCCTGGCCCGCTTCCCGAAACGGCCCGGTTCAACAGAACCAGCAGCCAAGCCAAAACCTTTCCAGAAAATTTTCTTAGTAAAATGGCTTTGAGTGATCTCAGCTCACTCAACGCCATCCAGGCTACGGCGTTGAGTGAGCTATGCTCACTCAACGCCATCCAGGCTGCGGCGTTGAGTGAGCTCTGCTCACTCAACGCCATCTAGGATACGGCGTTGAGTGAGCTCTGCTCCCTCAACGCCATCCAGGATACGGCATTGAGTGAGTTCTGCTCACTCAACGCCATCCAGGATATGGACCTTCAAGACTACGGCATTGAGTGAGCTCTGCTCACTCAACGCCATCAAGACTATAGCGTTGAGTGAGCTCTGCTCAATCAATATAATCCAGATTATGGCATTGAGTGAGCTCTTCTCACTCAACGCCATCCAGACTATGGTGTTGAGTGAGCTCTGCTCACTCAACGCCATCCAGATTATGGCGTTGAGTGAGCTCTGCTCACTCAACGCCATCCAGATTATGTCATTGAGTGAGCTCTGCTCACTCAACGCCATCCAGACTATGGCATTGAGTGAGCTCAGCTCACTCAACGCCAACCATCCAACATAGGATGGCGTTGAGTGTAGTCAGTGCACTCAATGCTGTTCAGCTTTTGGCGTTGAGTGCACTCGATGCACTCAATGCCCAAGCCCAAATCCTATTTTAAGTAAATTTCTGCCCTACTATTTTCAGACAAAGGTGATTTTCACCTTGAGCCCAGGTCACTTGGCCTTCTTGGGCTTCCTAGGTTTTTGTCATGACTTGGTCATGACAATACCTCTCCTAGGGGTCTGGTCAAAAATGGGATGTTACATGATGTCAGTTGCTGATGTCATCAACCAGTAGGTAGCCATCCACGAAGCCTATAAATAGAAGGGTTGTCTATACAAAAAAACACAAAAGACAGAATTGAAAAAGTAAACAGAAATTCTCATTCTATTTTCAACTCGAGAAGGAGGAAGAAGACGGAGGTCTTCAAGAAAATCTCCAGATCCCTTTTCAAAGTCTATCTGAAGATTAAGGTGGATCTTATCAACAAATTCTTCAAGGTAATCAAGCCGATCAACTTCAAGAACATTGCAGATCCAGTGAAGCAACTTTTCAGCCAGGCAATTTATGTAACATCCCATTTCCGGCTAGACCCCTAGGAGTCGGTTGGTTGTGGTAGAACCCTAGGGAGCCCAAAAATTGAAATAAAGCGACCAAGAATTCGGGTCACGGGTTGGTCACGCCCGTGACCGACCCGTCACGCCCGTGACCTAGGGCGTGACTCATTCGACGATCGTCGATCTCAGGTAGACGATCGTCGGATGCAGAATTTTCAACCCGGCCCTGTCACGCCCGTGACCCAGGAGTCACGCCCGTGACTTGGGGGCGTGACTTCTTCGACGATCGTCGATCTCAATTAGACGATCGTCGGGCCCGGAATTTGCCTCATGGCCTGTCACGCCCGTGACCCGCAATGTCACGCCCGTGACATAGGGCGTGACCACGTTCGATGATCGTCGATTTCAGTTCGACGGTCGTCGGCCAGGAATTGGCCACACGGGCATGTCACGCCCGTGACCCACAATGTCACGCCCGTGATATAGGGCGTGACCACGTTCGACGATCGTCGATTTCAGTTCGGCGGTCGTCGACCCAGAATTAGTCACCAGCCATGTCACGCCCGTGACCCGCAATGTCACGCCCATGACATAGGGCGTGACCACGCTCGACGATCGTCGATCCCAATTCGACGATCGTCGACCCAGAATTGGCCACACGGGCCAGTCACGCCCGTGACCCGGGTGTCACGCCCGTGACCACCCTTCGACGATCGTCAATCTCAGTTCGACGATCGTCGAACCCAGAATTGGCTAACCGGGCCTGTCACGCCCGTGACCTATGTGTCACGCCCGTGACCAAGGCCGAAACGACAGGCAGACTGGAAATTTCCGTAACCGACGCCATAATAAATTCTGATTATGGGAATGAAAACCAAGAGTATTTATGGGCCGTTTACTACTTTAATTATTTAAATAATTAAGGAAATGTTTGTTCAATAGGAAATCGCCACCTGGCGAACACCTCTTCATCTCCAGCGTTTCAAATGCCTTGCCATAACCTTAACGTCATTAAGGGAATTATTAATGGCCGCGGACGTTTCATCCTTTCCCCTCCCCACTTGCTGATCTATAAAAGACTCATAAGAGCAAGAGGAAAAGGTTACACTCTCCCTCAAACTGTTTTAGATTTTTCCCCTGCTGTTGAAGAATTTCCGGCGACGCCACCACCGCGCCAATGGCTTCCCGACGCTCTGCACGCCTCCAGCCCGCGAACAAGGTCCTCCCCTCCCTCTTCTTCTGCGGATAGATCGTAGAGATCATTAGGAGAGATATCGGGCTCAAAAGATCCAGATCGGGTGAGCGTATTCGTGGTTTTTCCGAAAATTTCATGGTGGCGGGTTTGCCGGAAACCGCCTCTCCGGCGGCCGTGCCGCCGCCCGACGATAGCCCTCACCTCAACAGAGGTGGTGGTGGTGGTGGCCGGCCAGGGAGATGGCTGGATGGCTGGGAAATAGCTTGGAAAAGCTATAGGAAATTAGGTTTTCAGGGCTCTGGTTTCGGGCTATAGAAGAAGATGAACAGTGCCATTTAATTAGATTTTATTTGTGAAGCAATTTCTGAATGAAAATATCTGTCACTTTAAATAATCTAGGAAAAATATTTAGAGGCTCCTACAGGAAAAGTGGTCAACATAGAAAATGTAGCCCTTAAAGTCTAGTTTAATTTAAAATTAATTTCACTCGATTTGGAATCCTGGTTAGACCATAGCACTCTTTTTGGTGAGGTCTATCCAGAGGGCTGTCTTGACCTTAGAAAAATTCCCCACTCCAATCCAGTCATCAAAATGACTTGAAATTTGGGGTGTGGCCTAATATTATCAATATTTAGATGCTGTCCAAAATTTAAGATTTTTGGGAAATATGTTTCTATAGTTGTTAGGAAAATTCAATAATCCTAGCTGATTTTAATTAGATGGTTAAATAATTTCCAAACCCTCCCAAATTTTGGTGAGTGGTCCCTGGGTTCACCATAAGGTTCTGTATAATTTTTCATCTCATTTGGAGATGGTTTGGATTAGAAATGATCAACCCTAAGTTTTGCCCTAATAAGGGGTCTTAAGTTAAAAGTGCACTTTTGAGATTTGAGTGGTCAGATCACCTCAACAGAGGCTGAGATTTTTATCACTGGCTAGTAATATTATCTAGCACCCCCTCATAGAGTTTGAGGTGGATCGGGGTAAGTTTGCCCTAAGAACCAAGGCCAAACCCTAAGGATGGATCTTGGTGGTTTGTGAAGGTCATGGGGTCAAATGACCTTGGATTGACCCGAAATTGGGTAAAGAGAACCATAGGGCCAATATAGTTCTCAGGATGAAATCTTAGTAGATTTGGAGACCGTTGGGATACCTAAAAACCTAACCCTAGTTTAGGGTGCAAAACTTGTAGAGATAGGAAATGACACTAAATCACATTGAAAAGTGTTGAGATTTGGGTAGAGTGAATTATAGGGATGATACAAGCTCTGGATATTTTACTATGAATTTTAAGATTACTATTTTGGGTACTTCATTAACGATTTAGTAGCTTGTATGATTTGCTTAGAAAATTTATTATGGAACACACACTTCCTGGAAATTGATGAAATTTAGACAGAGAAAGTTTATTATGATTTTAAATCTCTGTGAATTTTTATGGGATTTTTGGAAGTTTAATTCTAAGGCTTGCTTCATTAAGTATGTTTTACCTTGATTATTTGATTAAATCTTTAGTGGTGTTTAGCAAGCTAGTAAAATTATGATTGTTTGCACAAAGATCTTTTTTATACCATACTACTGATTAGTAATCTTCCTATAATTTTCCGATGAGTAATTTCAGTACTTCCTTCATTACATAGAATTAACGTGATTATACTGGATAAATTATTTGGAGGCTAAATACTTTCTGTAAAATTGTGGAAATTTGTATTTGAGGTTATCTTGCTGTTATTTAATGATCATGATTTTTGAGTAGCCATTACTTAGGAGGATCATGTAGTTCATGTTTAAAATGACTCATGGCCCGTCCTTTGGGAAAATTAAATAAATATCAGATTAATTAGGAAAATTATAAGTGTCTGGATTTGGACAAATTATGATATGGTAGACCTCTAGTAAATATTATAGGAGATTTGGAAGATAATTTGGTGTACCTCCCCTTGTGTACCTCATATAGCTTGGATGGTCTGCATATAGTAAAGCCACGGAATTCTGGTAGTTGATGGTTGGTAGGGCAAGTTAAGATTGAGTGCGTCATTGGAAGTCAGGATAAGTAGAGTGTGAGACTGGTTAGGATAAGGGAGTATGGGAACGACAAAAGATCGTCCACCCCGGATAGGAATGGAAGAGTCTTAATACTCTAGGGTTAGATCTAAAGTAACTAAAAGGGGATCGGGTTAAGGGAGATTAACCAATAATAATAAGTGCCTTGCGAAAGGGAACTTCGGGCCGTAATGCCGCCGTCTTGGTTCCTAGTGCCCCTTGAGAGCCCTTCACGGGGTATACCGGGGGCAGTCCTGGGCTAACGTAAACCATAGGAATAATGAATTAAAAGAGCAACTAGTATAACTAGGGTTGCACGTTTACACTCCACGATAGCTAGGAAAGTAGAATTATAGGATTGGTTGCCATTCAGACAGTAGCTCTGAAGGTAGATGCACGGACGGACTGTCCGGGGGGCCGAGGACTCGAGGGTTGGAGTACAGAATAAAGGTGGTGGGTCTTCGGTATCTGATTGTCGTTAACACCGACATCGGTACGCTGACTCGGCGGTGTGGGACACTTAGCCAAAGAAAGTCTGGTGGGTACAGCCAGCAGTAGTACGCGGATACTCTAGGTTGTGTTCTTCTAGGGGCGTACGGAAGGGCTAGGCCTGGTAGTGTGGATGCCCACTTAGGAGTGGGGGGGCCGACCCACTGTCTCCGTTTGCCACTACGGAGGTTCCTGGGAGTGAAGCTAGCTGCCCGAACAGGGGGAACTAAAGGTCCGTGCGCATGGAGTCATGTGCGTGAGTTGCACTTGCATGAGTCATGGCATAGCATATCACTACACTCATATTTGCATACAACCGACACCCCAACGTATAAATCGGTATGGGACTTTTTATACGATGGGAGCCTTGCAGAAGACCCCTTAACTTATAAGTTTGTATGGACATTCATATAAGTTAAGGTTACATACTTATTTACTTGCTTGTTTACTTACTGTTCTCTAGCTGTCTTTTTATACAAATTGCTGCTTATTAACTGCTCTCCTTATTACTTACTGCCGTAAGATTGTTAAACCTAATTCATTCGAAATAACTACTAGATTAGCTCCCTGTCACCTGCTTGATTATTCTCCACTTTTGTAGCTTCCCTTTCCTCCTCTCCGCCTGGTGCTTAGGAGCCGTGGTGGGAGGGGTAGGGGACGATAGGGCTTAGTCTTTATGACTAATGGTTTTCGAACCAAACATTACAGGAGCTCCGGATGGGAGATAGGGACCAGCACCAGCGGAGTACGGTGCGCATGGAGGTGGGACAGTCTAGCACCGGTGCACCTGCGACCAGCTCCGTGAGTGATTAGTATTTTCTTGGCTTCCGCGATGAGTGACTTGTAGTGAGGACTCTGATGTACTGGGCTCGAGCCCATTTATCTATTTTCCTGTTATTAACTATTGATGGACTGGATATGATTTCACTTTTATTTACATGTTTCTGTGGACTTGATTACATTTTTGTATAAATGCTTCTCTCTCTTATGATCGAAAAGGTCCGGCAGAATTGGCATTTTGTACTAGTTGCCTTCCCGTGAGTCGGTGTCACCGCAAAGCGGCAATTCTGGGCTAAGACCCCGGTGGTTGAAAAAGAAAAAAAAAAGGGGGTCTTACAATTTATCAAGAAGACATTTATTGCTGCTGAATTGAAGAATCTGTGCTAATAGATAAGTAGATTATAGAAGTTCTGTTTTCTGAGAATTAAAATTTTGTTTTACCTCAATATTTTGTATGATCTCCTTGAGATCTGAGTGGGTAGGAGATCTTTTCTCTGAGTTGTAAGCCTATTTTATAAAAGCTGAGGTAGGGTTCTTGAGGGACCTGAGGTAGGTGGTTTGAGAGAATTACTGAGTTATAGGCCTATTTTATAAAGGCTGAGGTAGGGTTCTTGAGGGACCTGAGGTAGGTGGTTTGAGAATCACTGAGTTGGCCTATTTTATAAAGCCTGAGGTAGGGTTCTTGAGGGACCTGAGGTAGGAGATTGGGAGAATCTCTGAGGTAGGACCTGTTGGTCTGAGTGTAGGTTTCTTCACTAAAACTGAGCCTGTAGGATCTTTGGATCAGAGTTAAAGAGAAGGATATATAACCTCATCTAGCACATTGCTAGTGAAGATGAAGGGGCGGGGAGTGGATGTACCCTAGATAGGGGAACCACTATAAATTCATTTTGTACTGTGAGCTCTGATCTGTTGTTGCTTATGCTGTAATCTAAGTTTTTATAACTACAAGATTACTTAAATGAGGAAGATCTGAAAGAGTAATTTAAAAAGACACCTATTCACCCCTTCCCTCTAGGTGATTATCTACCCATAGGATTATCTTTCAAAAGCTCTATATGGGCTGAAGCAAGACCCTAGAGCATGGTATAAGACATTGTCTAGCTTCCTCATTAAGGACAAATTCTCAAGGGGGAAGATAGACAATACCCTATTCCTAAGGGAATCTAAGGGCAAGATCATCCTAGTCCAGATTTATGTAGATAACATAATCTTTGGATCTACTGATGACAACCTTTACAGTAAGTTTGCCAAACTTATGCAAGGGAAGTTTGAGATGAGCAGTATGGGTTAACTTAAGTTCTTCTTGCACCTCCAAGTAAGATACACTGAAGATGGATTATCCATATCCCAGTCTAAGTTCACCAGGGAGTTGATAAAAAGTTTTGTATGGAGAATGCCTCTACCATGAAAAATCCCATGGAGTAAAGTATGCCTATATGCAATGATGAGGTAGGGAAACCTGTTGATGAAACTTTTTATAGAGGGATAATATGTTCCCTTCTATATCTTACTACAAGTAGGACAAACATCGTGTATCATACATGTGTTTGTGCTAGGTATAAGGCTAGCCCTAAAGATTCTCACTACTCAATTGCTAAGAGGATTTTGAGGTATCTTAATGGCACTCCAGATCTTGGCCTATGGTACCTTAGAAATAGGGATTTTGAACTAACAAGCTATTCAGATGCAGATTTTGCTAGCTGTAAAGAGGACAGGAAGAGCACTTCAGGCACCTGTCAGTTCTTGGGAGGAAGAATAATATCTTGGAGCAGCAAGAAGCAGACCAGTGTTGCAATCTCAATAGCTGAGTCTGAATATATCTCAGCAAGTAGTTGTTGTGCACAGTTGTTATGGATCTAGCATCAGCTCTAGAACTATAACCTTTAAATAAGTATGAAAGACTTGATTTCAAGAGCCTAGACACCTAGTGGGGGGGGGGGTGAATAGGTTCTAATTTTCTTTAATAAATTTAGGCAAGTAACTAGATCTATCACAACATAGAATATATAATCCACAACATAACATTCACAGCACAGCACAGTACACCAGATTTATAGTGGTTCCCCAAGTTATGGGTACATCCACTTTCGCCCCTTCGCCTATCTAGTAGAGAACTGGATTCAGCCCAACTTCCTTCCACTAACTCAGATGCACAGATCTTACAACTTAGAACCTGATAGGTTCCTACAGCTCAGACTTATACAAGTCCTACCTCAGATTCTTCCCAAGAACCCTACCTCAGGAAACAGCCCTACCTCAGTCTTTATCACTAGGCTTACAACTTAGACTTTCACAAGTCCTACACCTCAGGCTCTCAGCCCTACCTTAGCCTTTATAAACACAGGCTTACAACTCAGATCTATAAAAGATCTTACAAGGAAAAAGAATATTTAGTTGTACAGAAATTTCACCCAGATAGAACTCTCAATTAGTGTGAGCTTCTTAATCAGTTCTTGAATAAACTGTGTACTTCAGATCCAACCTGACTTAGCTTTTTCAAAGCTTCTTGATTGAAAAAAATGAGGTTGATCTTGAATTGGTGTAGAAGTTTATCTTTAGACAACTCCCTTCTTAGGTTCAGAATTAGATCTGAATCTTTCTTGAAGACTGTTCAGGATCTTCCGTCTTAAGGGTTCCCCCTTTCTTGTTATTGAATTCTCTCTCTGGTTCTGTGTTGGTTTGTTCCCCCTTAATTTCTTGAATTGGTTGTCATGGATCAGTCCTTTATATAGAGTTTCTCAATGATTACCTGCTGATCCGGTTTGTAACAACCTTCTCACAGTTCTGACAAAGGTGTCAGACTTGTTGTTTATGACAGATGTTAAGTCTACAACCGTGACAGTTGATTCTGCAATGACTTTATATATCAGCAGGGAACACTCAGCAAATTACTTCACATGTGTCGACACAAATAGACTAAGTGTAGACACAAGTCTTGATGATGTCGATACAACACTCAATGTGTCGACACAGTCATTCTTCTGCTTCTCGACAAAGCTTCTATTGTATGTGTCGACACAAGTCCTGTGTGTCGACACAACTGCTCCTGGTCTCGACATAGCTGATGCTGACACATGGTGTTGAGTGTATGTCCAGACGTCGTTGAGTGTGTGTCGATACAAGTCCTGTGTGTAAGACCCCAATTTTTTTTTCTTTTTAAACACCGGGGTCTTAGGCCCAGAATCGCCGCTTTGTGGTGACACCTTCATGCCCTGAAGGGTCATCACCACATAGCATTGATTCTGCTGGCCAATTCGATCACAGAGAGGTAGCACAATAAAGTAAAAGCAAGTCCACAGAAATTACATATATAGAAATAAAAGTCTCCACGAGGGGAGTGACCACAGAATAATATATCAGAGTACTAAAATACGGGCTTATGCCCGGTACATCATATCCTACTACAAATCACTCATGCGGAAGCAAAAATAGAACATCTACTCAAGGTCGAGACTCACGGTCCCGGCTGTATTAACTCCAGAGCTAGACTGCCCCATCTCCAAGCGCACTGGTCTCTAGGGCTGCTCCCCCGTACTGGGCTCCACGATTCCTTAAAATGATGCAGTTCGAAAACCATTAGTCATAAAGACTAAGCCCAATCATCCCCTACCCCTTCCCCCATGGCTCCTAAGTACTGAGCAAGGAGGAAGAAAGGGAAGGACATGAAGGTGGAGATTAAATCAAAAGAATCAGGTGGCAGCGGAACTAATCTAACAATTTTATATTAAATAATGGCAATAAGACGAAATATGACAAGTAACCTTCACTTATGTGAGAACACATAAGCCAAGGTTTCTTCTGCAAGGCTCCCATCGTATCAAAAGTTCCATACCAATTTATACGTTGGGGTGTCAATTATCAAACAGCTGTATATATATATATATATATATAAATTGACCTTAATTTAAAAACTTGTCCACACAAGCTTATAGACCAAGGGGTCGTTTTGCAAGTCCTAATGTATAAGCGTCCCATTCTACTTATACCTTAGGTGTCAGGGGTTAAATGAATCGATTATGCTATGACATGCTAATGGGTATGATGGAACATGCAAGTGCAACACACACACCCGACTCTGTGTACACAGACCTTTAGTTCCCCCTTTTTGGAGCCGTAACCTCCCAGGATACCTCCGTAGTGGCAGACAGAAGCGGTGGGTTGGGCCTCACCCACCTCTAAACCAGTAAAACACTACCGGTCAGACCTATTGTACGCCTCAATGCTTGGTGCACGAAGCGGACTCCTGCATACTCATGCCGGATGGCGTACCGGACTTCTATTGGCGAAGTGCTAACCACACTTGCCGAGTCAGCGTATTGGAATCGGTGCATCGACCCTCCAATACCGAAGACCCACCACCTTAATTTTCTTTCCTTTTATGCACATGCAAATTTAACATATTCAATAAAAAAACAAAAACCGAGCCGAATTAAAACGTCCGTCTCAAACAATCGAGCCGAAACTCCCCAGACCAAATCGTTCGTCTCTTAACTAATCGAGCCGAAGCTCCCCGGACCAAAACGTCTGTCTCTTAACTATCCAAGCCGAAGCTCCCAACTATCTTCCTGTGCTATCTGTATTTGTGAAATGTGCAACCCTATTTACTAAGTTACTCTTTTCAATTTGTTAATACAGTTTACGTTAACCCAGGACTGCCCCCGGTATTCCCTATAAAGGGCTCTCAAAGGGCACTTGGAACTATGATGGTAGCGGAAGCCCATCGTTCCCTTTCGCAAGGTACTTATTATTATTGGTTGATTCCCTTACCCATTACCTTCTCGTGTTACGATAGACTAACTTAGTGTGATTTTTAACCTTTCTCTCTTCGGGAAAAACGATCTTTCGTCGAACCCGAGCACCTCTTAACTCTAGCCAACACCACTTCTCACTAACCTTCCCATCCTTATATGGTGAATACTTTCACATCCATCCAATTCAGCAGATTAACTAACTCCAACGCTGTGCCCCATCATATCCTATGACTGTTTACACAAATTGCTAATTGCAGACTATCCTATGCTATATGTCTAATCGGATAGGAAATGATCCAATACTCATCCAAATGCCCTAACTTATTTACTGGAGGTATATCATGATATAATTAGCCTATAATCAGAAAATTATAATTTTTCCTAATTAGCTGGCATTTAATTAATTTTCTCAAAAATTCCAAGGGCTACTAGTTTGAACATAAACTACCCTAAGTACTCAAGCAACATGTCCAACAAAATTATTATAAATATTCTGTTATCTCAATATAGTAAATCCAAAGTATCACAATTTTTCTACCATCAAAAGGGCACTAAAATTATTTTAGCACTATTTTCTATCGTTCGTTATTTATGAATCAAGTACAGAGAATATCCATTCAAAAATTATAAATTAATTATACTATGCATATACAACCTTAAAAACATCATTGGCCAAGTTTCATAATTTTTCAGCAAGTATTAATCTCTGAATAAATTAATTATAAAAATTCTCCATAAGGTGGACTTGTAAAGAAAGTGCCGTAACTAAGATTCTAAAAATCATGAATAAATGTCTACAAGCATATAATGGCATGAAATCTCAATTCCTAAGTCTCATAATTTTACAACATCAATATCATTCATAATTAATTTTTAAACCATAAAACTCCTTTTTAACATTTGTGAATGAAGTACTAGATTTACTCAACTAAAAATTATACAAAAATTCAGGAGCAACCATTCTGACCTAAAACATTTAATTCCAAGATTTCATGGGGTTTCAATGAAAAGAAAGATCTCAATAATTATAACATCATTTAGGGCTATAACAAACTTTACAAATGAAGTGCTAGAAATAAACATCATAAAATTCCAGTAAAATTGCTATAAGCTCTAACCATTCCAAAACTCACTTTATCCGAGTTTCACAGCTTTTAGATAATTTTTAGTGACTGGTTTTACTTATTTAAGATTTTACCCCTAAACTAAGGTTAGGGTTTTGAGGTATCTACCTATCTCCAAATCCTCCGATATTCCATCTAGATGATTTATATTATCCTAACGTCGACTTTACTGAATTTCAAGGCAATACGAGGGCATTTGCCCCTATGCCCTTCACAACCCTCAAAACCCTCTCTTTAGGGTTTGAGTTTGGATCCTAGGGTAAATAAACCCTAAACCACACCATTTTTATCCAAGTGGGTTATAATAACCCTTCTAAGTCAGTGGTCAAAATATCAGCCTCTGTTGAGGTGATTTGACCGTTCCAACCTCTTAGTGCACTTTTTACTCAAAAATGCCTCATTAATGCCTAGTTAAGGATAAGTAATTTCCTACCCAAAACTCATCCAAATGAGTTGGAATTTTGTACAGAGCTAGGTTTTATAGCCAGGGACCACTCACCAAAATTTGGGATGGTTTGTAGGTCATTTGACTACTTAAATAAATTACTCTAACTTTATTAAATTAAAAAAAACCTTACGCAAAGTATCTCCAAAAATTCCCATTTTTGGACAGCCTCTAGGTATGGCTAAGGGTAACCCCCTGCCCAAATTTCAGGTTGTTTGGACAAGGGACAAAGAGTGGGTATTCATTTTAGTTTCTGCCCAACTCTAGGTATAGCCCCCACTAAAACGGGTGCTGCGGTCAAACCACTTACCCAACGAGTTGAAATTAATTTTACATTAATGTAGACTCGAAGGGCTACAACTTTTGTGACTGGAAATTTTTCCTAAATCGGCCTCTAAGTGCATCGTTTTGCAGCATCAAAATGCGCCCATTTAATGTATCTTTTCCTTATATACTATATACATAATTTTTATATTATAAAAATGTTTTTACGATGGCTATCGGTCGACGGTGGTTTGGCCGCCGGAGGTGGCGGTTTCCGGCGGACCCGAAAATATATTTTTCATTGTTTTTCCATGAAAATGCGAGATAGGTCCGGCTCCGTTGAGCACGAACTTCCTTTCTAAGATCCTAAGATCTACCCATAAAAGAAGAAGTAGAGGAGGACCTTGTTCGCGGTTTGGAGGCGAGATGAACGTCGGGTTTTCATGGCGCGGTGGTGGCATTGCCGAACTTCTCCTACAGTAAGAACAACAACTCTAATCCGTTTGGTCAAGAGTGTAAACTTCTCATCTTGCTCTAAGGGGTCTTTTATAGATCACCAAGTGGGGATGGGAAAGGGTAAAGCATTTAAGACCATGAAGGTGAAATTTGGCCATGACATATCCCTTGTATTCAGCCACCTAGAGGCTGATGAAAACCCTTGGTCTCCTCTAAATAATGAGGGGAAGATGAATCAAGGCTTTGGAATCAATTGGAGAGGAGCTCTTGCTCTCCCGTGGCCATTAATGTCTTTCTCTCCCCTCTTTCTCTCTCTTCCTTATGGGAGAAATTAAATTCAGCCACTTTTATGGCTGGTTATGGTTATTAAACTCCTCAAAACTGATGAGGGAGAATATATTCAGCCCTTGGAATCAAATGGAAAGGCCCTTGGTCTCCCTTGGCCATGAATGGCCCCTTTAAACCACTTTCTCTCTCCTCCATTAAAGGGTAAAATGGAGTTTTCTCTCTCCTAGTCATCAAGGCCGAATTTGTTCATCTCCCTAGCCTATTGGCAGCCCACTAATTCATACTATTAATTAATTAGGAGGTGGTTAGCCAAAATGGAAAAGGACTTGAGCTTGGGTTAGCCCATTTAGGCTAATTTGACCTATTTCAAGGATTGAGTTGACCTTGGTCAAATTGACCATTTTGGGTAACCCTAATGGGTCCTTGGTGACCCATAAGCTTCCCTTAAGGTCTAGGTAGGGTTGGGTATGGTTGACTTGACTCCTTGCCCATTTAGGCTAATTTGACCTATTTCAAGGATTGAGTTGACCTTGATCAAATTGACCATTTGGGGTAACCCTAATGGGTCCTTGGTGACCCATAAGCTTCCCTTAAGGTCTAGGTAGGGTTGGGTATGGTTTACTTGACTCCTTGGAGGTCACTTGACCCTTAGTAAGGGCACTTTGACCACTTTAGGGCTAGAGTTGACTTGGGTCAACTTAGCCTCTTGGGTTGTCCCCAATGGGTCCCTGGTGACCCATTGACCTCACTTAAGGTCTAGGAAGACTTAGGTAGGGTTGGTTGGGCATATTAGGGGCACATTGCCCTTAGTTAGGGCACCTTGCCCAATTTAGGCCTATGGTGGTCTTAGTTTATTTTGACCACTTTGGGTTGATTTCAATGGACCCTTAGGGCTCTAATGGACCTTCAAATAGTTTAGGGATATTGTGGTGGGGTCGTGGAGTCATGGTGAAGCCCTATGGTCATCCTAAACTTGTGTTTAGAATTTTACTATTTGCAGACCATGGTGATCTCCACCTTCATGCCTAAGCTCACTTGGTCTTCTTGGGCTTCTTAGGGTTTTGTCATGACCTAGTCATGACAAAACCACTCCTAGGGGTCTAGCTGGGAATGGGATGTTACAAATCCAAATAAACGAAAACAAAAATTTTGTCCTCGAAATTCAAGTTAGGCCTACGGGGTTTCTACTGAGGGTAACTACTTGTAACATCCCATAGGAAGTTGAATGTATACTTTACCCAGAGAGATCCGGGTACCTCCGCTGCATTAGATTCAGTGGCTCTCAGGTATGCTCCTCCTGCCCATGGTTCGTCTACAAGACCTTGACCAGTGGGACCTTCTTGTGCCGCAAGACCCACACCGCTGTGTCATCTATCCTGACCGGCTCATCTTGTTACCGATTGATCAAAATCTGTCGAGCCATCTATGCCAAGAACCTGTTGTTCCGGCCGAAGTAGAGCCATCCTGAGAAAGGAGACGTGTAATACATCATGCAAATCCGCTAACTCCGGCGATAGCTCCAGCCTGTAAGCCAATGGGTCGATCTACTCTCAGATCCTGTAATACCCCATATTCCATGGACAGAGCTTCTTCTGCCCACGTACCCGCAAGACTCCTTGCACCAGACATATATTCAGGAATCATGGTCTCCATCTTAAGACTCTACTTGGAAATGTCGCGCATCGTAATATTTGGCTGGTCTGCTCCGGGCCTCCAGCATCCTATCGTGAATTAGTCACACCCAGGTATCGGGGTTCTTCATAAATTCTGTGTCGAGTGCCTTTGGATCCTCGTCCTAGATCAATGACAGTGGAATCCTGTACCTCCGTACGAGGGTGGAGAGCTGTGTTTAATGTCGGTCGAGAGTCCAGATAAGCCTGGACTAACATTTTCTTCTTGGGCGTACACTATCCATCCTGATTTGACATTATCACCATAAGCATACAATAATAACGGACTTCTACTCCCAAACTTCAAGAAATAACCATGGGAGTTTTTCTTCCGGGTCGGGGTGAACCTAGCTTCCTCGGCCAGTCTATCCTCGATGTTCCCTTTATAATTATGCCCTGAGTGGGCATGAGGAATCCTGTGTATGAAAATCCCTAATTATACCCTCGAACATCTACTCTAACTTGGGCAGTGGCTGTAATAGTTCCCCAAAAACTCTTTCACATAGCCTACATCAACTGACGGACATAACTGTGCATCACCAAACCCATGACACCTTTCTTCACTCTGGGGGTACATGTTTTGAGATACACCATACTTCCGATGATATAACGTAACGATTAAATTTTTACCTTATCAGATATCCTGAATCTTGTTATCCGTCATCTAATTTTACATGATAATAGTTAATCCTTGAAATTACTGCGTCTTATTACCATGTCATTGTCTTGGTAATTCTACAGGTCAACATTCCAAACATGTTTTTACAAAATCTTATCTTTGCCCGAATTATATCGACTTCAAACTCACTATGTTTGTTAAGCAACATTCTCTAAATTAGGTCTAAGGAAACCCAAGTCAATACTAATTTGCCCAATAAACAAAGGACAAGTCCTCAATAAACAAAAGATAATCCCCCAATAAACAAAAGATAATCCCCTACCTACCTTGGGCTAAGTATTTTTGATATTACCATGCAATATCAGTCCTAGTTGGGTACACAATCCCTAGGGCATCAATCTTCGACTTGGGGTTCCACCCTGAAACTCGTCAATATACTCCATACTTTAAACTCTATGAGTCACATTTATGACGACCTTATCGGGGTCAAAATGTTCCCAATCCCAAAAGGGTTTCTTCCAAACTTGAATTCCTATCCGACCCTCAGTGTTTGTCTCGGTGGTTGCCTCCATGTAATTTTGTTACTGGTACGAGGGTCGAGATAAAATGATTTCTGCCATTCTGTTAATAGATCATTGGCCTCAATTCTCCTTAAGTCTGTCCTACCAGTTTGAGTAATCCTTGATTGGGATAGTAGGGACACCTGTGTTTACGCCTTAGGTAGTCATTCTCGTGCTAAACTCCTCCTTTATTCTCTTTGGGTATCTCCTTACCTTAACCAAGTTCATACCCAAGGTCCATTTTGAACTAGGGCATACTATAAGTTGTCATGGTTAGTCGTAAGTCCTAGTGGGTTGAGTCTAACTCGTTGGTTAGAGAATTATAAGATGAGATCTTCGCAGTCGGAGGTGCTCCCTACTGGGGGAAGGGTTTGCCGCAGGATACAAAGAAGAATTCCAATTAATGATGAAGTGGACTTTTACATGTGATTTCCCTTATGGGCACACCACTTCTTCCGCTGCTAGTTTGTCCACAAACTAAGCTCGCGCGGGAGTGACCCAGGGTTAGTGGACTTCTACTTTTCCGATCGAGGTTTCCTCTGATACCACTTGTAAGACCCCAGTTTTTTTTCTTATTAAACACCGGTGTCTTAGGCCCAGAATCGCCGCTTTGCAGTGACACCTTCACGCCCTGAAGGGTCATCACCACATAGCGCTGATTCTGCCGGCCAATTCGATCATAGAAAGGTAGCGCAATAAAGTAAAAGCAAGTCCACAGAAATCACATATTTAGAAATAAAAGTATCCACGAGGGGAGTGTCCACAGAATAATATATTAGAGTACCAAAATACGGGCTTATGCCCGGTACCTCATATCCTCACTACAAATCACTCATGCGGAAGCAAAAATAGAACATCTACTAAAGGTCGAGACTCAGGGTCCTGACTGTATGAACTCCGGAGCTAGACTGCCCCATCTCCAAGCGCAACGGTCTTTGGGGCTGCTCCCCCGTGCTGGGCTCCACGATTCCCTAAAATGATGCGGTTCGAAAACCGTTAATCATAAAGACTAAACCCAATCATCCCCTACCCCTTCCCCCATGGCTCCTAAGTACCGAGCGGAGAGGAAGAAAGGGAAGGACATGAAGGTGGAGATTAAATCAAAAGAATCAGGTGGCAGCAGAACTATTCTAGCAATTCTATAATAAATAATGGCAATAAGACGAAATATGAAAAGTAACCTTCACTTATGTGAAAACATATAAGCCAAGGGGTCTTCTGCAAGGCTCCAATTATATAAAAAGTCTCATACCAATTTATACGTTGGGGTGTCGGTTATCAAACAGCAGTATATATATATATATATATATATATCAAAATTGACCTTAATTTATAAACTTGCCCACACAAGCTTATAGACCAAGGGGTCATTTTGCAAGTCCTAATGTATAAGCGTCCCATTCTGTTGGGTACATTGGAAAATGTGTACTAGATTTGGAGAAGCCACAACTTAGTCAATGATATGCATCAGTGTGTATTTGATAGAAGTTTGAGTTTCAATGTGACGGTTTAAAAATTTGAAGGAAAACTTTCTAAGTACAAGTGTCGACACTTGTGAAGAAACTGTGTCGACACTCAGGAAACTTGTGTCGACACTCAGGCGAGCTGTGTCGACACAAAGGAAAATTGTGTCGACACTCAGGGAGTTGTGTCGACACCCAGCTACTATGTCGACACTAGAGAAAGCTGTGTCGACACAATGGCAAAATGTGTCGACACTTATAAAGAAGTTGTGTCGACACTCAAAGCTATGTCGACACCTAAACAAGCAGTTGTGTCGACATCCAGAATTGTGTCGACAACTTAAAATAGAATTGTGTCGACACTTAAAACAGAAGATGAGTCGACACTCAGGAGCTATGTCGACACCTGAAGCAATTGTGTCGACACACAGGACTTGTGTCGACACACCAACTCTCAAGAGGCTGTGTTGAGTTTAGAAGTATTTGTGTCGACAGACAGTACTTGTGTCGACACACACTCAACGCCATTTAACAAACACTCAACGCCATCTGTCTGCAATAGAAATGTCGAGATAAGAAGCTGTTGTGTCGACACACAGGACTTGTGTCGACACATACAACAAAAAGCAGTGTCGAGAAGTAGAAGTATGACTGTGTCGACACTTGGAGTATTTGTGTCGACACCTTGAAGACTTGTGTCGACACTTAGCCTATATGTGTCGACACATGTAAAGCAGTCTGCTGAGTGTTGTATGCTGAGTTGGACAGACATTAAAGAACCTGGTGATGTTACTGGTGACTTGACAACTGTCATAACTAACCGGTCTGACACCACTATCAGAACTGTCAGAAGTCCGTTATGAACCGGATCAGCCGGTAACCATGGAGCAAGCTATATATAAGAGTCAGATCGAAAACGATTCATAATCATCAACGTGAAAAGATCTCTTGATCATAAAGAAGAATTCTGACAGATCAAGGCCTGTCTGCAAGAAAGATTCAGAGTTCAATCTGAATCTAAGGAAGAAGCTGACTGAAGATCAACTTCAACTTGAAGAGTTGATCCACCTTACTTGTCCTAATCAAGAAGCTTTGAAAAGCTAAGTTAGGTTGGATTAGAAGGATCAGTTTATACAAGAACTGATCAAGAAGACAACATCAATAGAGGAATCTAGCTGGTGAAGTTTTCGTAAACTTATTACTCATAAATTCTTGTAGGATCTATTGTTAGATCTGAGATTGTAAGCCTAAAATTATAAAGGCTGAGGTAGGGCAGTGTGCCTGAGGTAGGACTTGTGAAAAGTCTGAGTTGTAAGCCTAATTAGAAAGGCTTAGGTAGGGCTGAGGCCTGAGGTAGGATTCAGGGAAGAATCTGAGGTAGGACTTGTGTAAAGTCTGAGGTGTAGGAACCATTTTGGGTTCTAAGTTTTTAAGATTTGTGGATCCTAGCCAGTGGAAGGAAGTTAGGCTGAATCCAGTTATCTATTTGATAGGCGAAGGGGGAAAGTGGATGTACCCATATCTTGGGGAACCACTATAGATCTGGTGTTTGCTGTGTTGCATTTAATTTCTGTAGATAGAATTATTTTGTGCTAAAAGTAGTTACAAATATCTATTTGCCTTAAAATAAAAAAAACACAAAAAGATTAGAACCTATTCTCCCCCCTCTTGGTGTTTAGGCTCTTGAATCAAAGTCTTTCAAGTGGTATCAGAAGGAGGTTCCTCAAAAGTTGACCTAACAGTCAGAGGATTTCTCCAAGGCTAAAACAGACAACAAGAATGAGTTCAAGTGAAAATCAAAAGGAGTTTGGATCTATGAAATTGCCCATATGTAGGAAAGAATCTTTTGGCATTTGGAAAGAAAGGGTCAGGCTATTTATTGAAGCATCTGATCCAAGAATTTATATCACTGTACAGGAAGGCCCCTTCATCCCAATGAAGGTTTCAGTTCTTGATGCAAACATTAAAACTCCAAAGAGTTATTCAGAGATGACTAAGGATGAGATCATCTTGGCTACATTAGATAAAAGAGCTCAGAATATAATTGTAAGTGCCATAGATGATGCAACATTCCAGAATCTTGTGCACTGTAAAACATCCAAAGAAATGTTAGATACACTTATTGTCTATATGGAAGGCGCAGAAGAAGTTAGAGAGGACAAAAATTCTATGCTGAATCAGGAATTGAGAGCTTTAGGCAGAATAAAACTTACAGCATAGCTGAATGCTATAAATTTTTTTTCAGAATAGTGAATGAACTGATGACATATGGAAGAGTCTTCAGTACTTATGAACTGAATGAAAAGTTTCTTAGGTCCCTAACAAAGGATTGAGACACTAAGATATATGCCATTAGGGAAGTGGCCAAACTAGCTGACACACCACCACCAACACTTTATGGAAAACTTCTTTCATATGAAATGCAACTTACTGCTAGGAAAGAGGAAGAGAAGGGCAGCAGATCTGAACATAAAGAAAAGACAGTAGCCTTCAAGGCTGAGGGCTCAAGGAAGGGTAGGAGAAAATCTCCTTCTCCACTTGGAAGGAGTATTGAAGCAGATGAAGAAGTTCCTGAAACAAGTACATCAGATAGTAACACATCTGATGAAGACTTTGCTGCCTTCACTAGACAATTTCAAAGGTTCATGAAGAAAAAGAATTGGAGAACCTGGCCTTCATCTACATCCTATTCCAAGGATGAATACTATAGGAAGAAGAAAACACCTAAGGAGGACAGGTATGCTTCTAAAACTGGTAAACAATCTAATTCTAAGATTGTGTGTTATTGCTGTAACAGGTCTGGGCATGTCATAGCTGACTGTCCTGACAAAAGAAAGGAGTCAAAGGAAAAGAAGAAGCAGCTGGTCAAAGGCAAGAAGGATAAGTCTCTATTGGCTCAGAAGGAGAAGAGTTGGACAGACTCTTCACCTTCAAAATCTGAAGAAGAGGCAGAAGCATATGTTGGACTCTTCTCAACAGAAGAGGATTCTAGGGAACTAGAATTCCTACAGATGCTGGACTCCATAATGGAGTAGAAGAATATTATTGTAAAGGGCTGATGGCTCAATCTGAAGAAGATAACTGTCAAGATCAGCCTAGACCAAGTAAGATAAACAATTCACCCCTAGTCTCAGATTACTTTACTAGATCAGAATCAGAAGCATCTTCTTCAAAAGAAGTGGATGGATCTGAGTCTGAGGGAATTGTTCACCAACTCATTAATGAGTATGGTGGGTTGTTGCATGCTCTAAAGAAGAGCAAGTTTCTGGTTAAAGAGCAGGCCAAGGAGATTGAGTCACTCAAACTGGCTGCAGCAGATTCAGCAAAACTATTGGATCAAAAACTGAATGAGGTTGCCAAATTGAAAAACATTACAGTTATTTAGACGGGCACAATCTCATTCAAAGAGAATCATATCAAGAAACTGGAGGGAAAACTTCAGCAAGAGAGAGAGCTTGTGGCAAAATTCTTCAAGCCAAAATCAGTCTTACCTTTGATAGATAATTTTGTTTCACAAAAAGGAAAGACTGGTCTCGGCTTCAAGGGAAGAACTAGGGGTACCAATTCTCATAGAAAAGGTAAAGTCCCAGTTCAGCCTCAAGCTTTTAATCCCCCTATTTTCTTTAAGAAGGTAGTGAATCCTACTAACAGGTATGATCATGACATGACACATGGTAACTGTGAGCATGAAAATTTCATGAGCAAGGGTGCTAATTCCAATAGACCAATCTATAGGCATGCCCATCATATTTAAGAGGAGTTCTTGAAGAATGATGTTCCAGCACCAACACTTAACAAGCCTACTAACAACAAAGTAAGAAGGCCTGTACCTAAGAATAGGTATAATAGGTTTTAATGTTGGTGTTGTGGCAACGTGGGACACTTTGCTATGGATTGCTGGTTTAACTTAAGTGTTAAAACCAAAAGTAGGATTCCTGTTAGATCAGTCACAAGGTTTCAAACTAACAAGGACCTAGGACCCACTAGCAAGTTGAGTTCTAAGGGTAAGTGATTCATTATTTGTTGTAGGTAAATCCAAGTGACTATACCCCTATATGGTACTTGGATAGTGGCTATTCCAGACATATGACTGGAACAAGGAGAATGTTGAGGTACTATGTGCCCATAAAGAATGGACAAAAATTTATCTTTGGTGGATCAGAAAAAGGAATCATAAAAGGATTTGGTAACATCTCTTGTGATTCAATTACTATCACTAAAGTGGCTTATGTAAAGGGTTTAAAACATAACCTGATTAGCATAAGTCAACTAAGTGATCTAGGTTATGATATTTCTTTCCACAAAGGAGAGTGCCTAATAAAAAGGTCAAGTGATCAAGAGATCATTTTGACTGGAACTAGGAAAGGAAATGTGTATTGCCTTAACCTAGAATGTGAGTCTAACAACTCACCTATTTGTTTTGTTGCAGGAGAGAAAGCTTCTCTATGTGTCAAATGGCACAAGAGGCTAGCTCATCTGAACTATAAGTCAAATGGACTGCTGTTCAACATGGGATTAGTGAGGAATGGTCCTCAAGTTCAGTGCATAAAAGAGGGTGTGTGCTCAGCTTGCCAAAAAGGCAAGCAGACTAAGTCCTCTTTTCAGTCACTTGACATCAAAGATTCAAAGAAATGTTTGTATGTCATGCATATGGATTTGTTTGGTCCTATGCCTGTTCATAGTCTTGGTAGGAAAGCATACACACTTGTTGTTGTGGATGACTATTCTAGATTTATATGGGTTTTCTTCTTGAGGCAGAAATCTGAAACCCCAACTATTTTCTAGACTTTTTTTAGACAAATACAGAATGAATACAATAGCTCAGTGGTCAAAATCAAAAGTGACCATGGAACTGAATTTCAGTCTGAATGTATGACAAAATTCTGTGAAGAACTTGGGATTCATCAGGAATTCTCTTCACCTAGAACTCCTCAGTAAAATGGTGTTGATGAAAGAAAGAATAGGACTCTAATTGAAGCCAGTAGAACTCTACTGAATGACACTACTCTCCCTAAATACTTCTAGGCTGAGACAGTAAATACTGCATGTCATGTGCTCAATAGGGCCTCCATCAACAAGAAACACAAGATGACTCCCTACCAGATTTTAAAAGGCAGAAAACCAAACATATCTTATTTCAGAATCTTTGGTAGTAAGTGTTTTGTACTAGTCAATGGTAAACACTACCAAACTAAGTTTGCTGCCAAATCCCTAGAAGGAGTATTTGTTGGGTACAACAACCATAGTAGAGCATACAGGATCTACAACTTTACTACTCAAGTTGTAGAAGAATCAGTGCATGTTGTATTTGATGAGTCAATTTTTATTAACGGTGAATTGTCTAGTTCTTCAGTTAGTCCTACAGGTCTAACAGATAAGTTGGACAAGCTGACCATCAATGTAGATGTCCCTGCTAAACTGGATGAGGTTAAAGATGCCAGCTATCCAGGGGGAGATCAAGTCCCTCTGGGTGAAGAAGAAAATGTGGAGCATCAAGATGAGGAAACTGGAGATAGCCATAATGGTGACAGAATTCCTCCAGCAAGGAGACACCTGAAGGATCATCCACCTCACCAGATCATTAGTGATGCAAGTCAAGGTGTTCTAACAAGGAGAAGGAGCATGAACACAGTTTTGTGTTCTAGTTTCCTATCTCAGATAGATCCCAGGAAGATTGAAGAGGCCTTGCAAGACACCAACTAGATTGATGCAATGCAAGAAGAGCTCAGTTAGTTCAAAAGGTGTAAGGTTTGGGAACTGGTGCCAAAACCTAAGGATCACAACATAATAGGAACTAAGTGGATCTACAGGAACAAGCTTGATGAGAATGGCACAATAGTCAAGAACAAGGCTAGACTGGTAGCAAAAGGCTACAGGCAAGAGGAAGGTATTAATTTTGATCAAACCTTTGCTCTAGTGGCAAGGCTGGAGGCAATAAGGCTGTTCTTGGCCTATGTTGCCTATCAAGGGTTCTAAGTATATCAAATAGATGTGAAATCAGCATTTCTGAATGGTGATTTAAAAGAAGAAGTCTATGTAGAACAACCCTCAGGTTTTGTAGACTCTCACTTTCCTGATTATGTGTATAGGCTTAGGAAAGCTCTATATGGTTTGAAACAAGCTCCATGGGCTTGGTATGAAACCTTATCTGCCTTCCTTATTGAGAATAAATTCTTTAGAGGAAATATAGATAAAACTCTATTCTATAGGGAATCAAAAGGCAAGATAATACTAGTCTAGATATATGTGGATGACATTATCTTTGGTTCTATTGAAAATAGCCTTTGTAGGAAATTTGCCAAACTTATGCAAGACAAGTTTGAGATGAGCAGTATGGGTGAGCTGAAGTTCTTCTTTGGACTTTTAGTTAGACAGACTGAGAGTGGGTTGTCCATATCCCAGTCTAAGTTCACCAAGGTGTTGATTAAGAAGTATGGTTTGGACTCAGATTCTACAATAAAAACTCCAATGGGAATAAGTATGCCTATATGCAAAGATGAAGCAGGGAAACCTGTTGATAAGTCTTTGTATAGAGGGAGAATTGGCTCCCTACTTTACTTGACTACTAGTAGACCTGACATCATGTATGCAACATGTGTAAGACCCCCCTCCCGGAACACAACACACGGCACGAGGAGAGTCTTATGCCCGAAATAGCCGCCTTGCGGTAGCACTAACACACGGGTTAGCCTTTACCATAAGACGCCTATTCTGCCGGCTACAATCCATATCACATATACTATGCCAACCCACCATAACAGAAAAGTAAAGCAGTTCAATTCACAACTAAGTTTAAGTCCAAAAGAGCGGAAGATAACAAGCACAACAGGCTTGTACAAAAGAACAAGAGTCTAGAAATGTTTTGCCAAATGGCTACATGAAAACACTCACGACCGTCACTGACGGTGCCGATGGCACCACCACTTCAGGTCCTATCGTCCGGGCCTGGCTGTCCTGCTGCATAGTCCGTTGCTGCTCTACCTGCGGGGTTTCCTCCTAAAAAGGAAGACGTAGCAACCGTAAGACATAAGTCTAAGTGGCTTCACATCCGCTCCCCCGGCGACTCCTCGGCACCGGGCGGAGAAAGGAACAAAGGTACAATATGTATATATATAAGCAAGTAAACAAGCAGGTGACTGTAAATATGGTGGAGTATAAACTACGCTACACAACTAGCAGTTCTACAAATATCTATAATATATGACAGCAGGTATAAGTAATCAGAATATTAACTTAATTTATAAGAGTGCCCATACAAACTTATAAGTTAAGGATCGGCTTAACAGTAAAGTAACTCATCGTATAAGAGTGCCCATACAAACTAATATGATGAGGATCTTGTGTATGCAATGAATGACATGATATGAATGTTATGCTATGACCGATCATGCGCACGCACATGCAAGTTGCTTTGTCGACACAGACTTGAAGTTCCCACTTTTCGAGCAGGTAGCTAACCTCTCAGGCGTCGTCCGTCGTGGCCAGACGGCGACAGTGGAGCGGGCGTCTCCACTACTAGGTGGTATCACACTACCTATCCTAGGCCCTCGTACGCCTCAACGCTAAAAACACAACAGCGGAGCTCACATGCGTACTATGGCTCAGAAGGGGTCTTGGGTAGATGTGCACCAAGAACACAGCCCAACCTGGCCTTTGATTTCGAACCGGATGGAACCTCGGAAACGCACGAGGTGTAAGCCCAACCGTTCTCATGGCGCGGAGGAGATCTCGGGTTATGGACACCAAGTATCTAACCCTACCGCCCAAGGTCTACCCATTGGCTCCCATCGGTGTGACGATTGGCGAACCCGTAGACCTGCCACAATCATTATCTCAATATCGCGACACGATGAATCGTCGCACATCACATGCCCCAAAACAACTCACTCGATGCTACCCGTAGGGAGGCTTCAACTCTAAGCATCGGTTGTTAATAAACCCCTTGGGCTCGGATTACGGTTACAAAATACTCTTCACATAGTGTTCATCATATTCACGCCCATCTATTCAATGAATTCACCTCAACATTTCGCATAATAGATATGTTCAACACCAAACTATATAAATATATTCTATACCAATCTCAACTCTTAATTTCTAGCCTTCTCATCCAATCCATTTCTCTACCAATACATGGTTATTCCTTATTACACAACCAAAAGGTTAACCATGCTAAATTACAGTAACTACAGCATTATAAATATATGGGAGCAAGATAACAAATGAGCAAATCACAACCATTGCAAGAGTGCTAACATTATAAATTAACAAGTGCATTAACATAGGATAGCCTGATACAAAAACTGGGATTCCCGGAGCTACAGGAATCCGATCGCAATGCTCAACCCCTCGTTGGAAAGGTATTCGTGAGGGCTACGACTTTCGTGTTGAGTCAATCGCAAAGATCTGGTCGCAACATACCCGAAATTCAACTCGAATACGTACAGAAAACAGTTTCCTGTACAGGATTTTCCCGAATGCAGCGGACTCGAACCAGATTTCCCGTGGCTACGGGTATCTCATGGAAACGTGCAACCACTCGTTGGAAAGGTAATTTCAAGGGCTACGACTTTCGTGTTGAGTCGATCACCCAGATCTGGCCAGAACACCTCTGAAATTGGCCACGAAGGTCGCCGCATGCAGAAATCAGATTTCTGCACGCATCTTAAGGCGAGATGAACGGCATCCGTTCATCTTCTTCCTTGCAACGACCTCGCATAAACTTCTCCAGAAATCACACCCAACCTTATTTCTCCTTTCAAAGCCAAACCCTCAACGAAAACCCCTCTCATCTCCACTTTGAATGATGAGAAGGTTGAGGGAGACTAAGCCTAGAAAACCTAGGCATGGCTTATCCTAAGAACTCTCCTCCTCACCATCAAGACTCTATGGAGTCGATGTCTCTCCTAAAATAACTACAGATCTAGCACCAAGGGAGAGGGGAGAAAGCTCACCTCAAGTTCAACGGTACCACCATGGCCGGCCATGAGCCTCGCACTCCTTCGTAGCGGCATTTCATTTCCGCCAAGGATGGCCCGACAATCTTCTTCCAAGGATGGCTCCGGCAAGCCTCTTCCTCCTCCAGCCAAGAGGACTCTCTCAGAAATTTTGGGGCAGAAGAAAGGGGATGAAATGCTAGGGTTTCACATCTTTTTCGTTTTTATACACCGCAGACACGGGTAGGCACACGGCCGTGTTCCTACCCGTGTTCAGGTGACACGGCCGTGTCGCCTGCCGTGTTTCGGGCCGTGTTCATCCCAGAATATCTTTCTGCCGTGCTGGGGTTGCGGTACACGGGTAGAGACACGGCCGTGTCTCGACCCGTGTCCTCAGCACACGGGTAGGGACACGCCCGTGTCCCAATACCCGTGTACCTCTCTGACTGATAAGCCTAATCTTGGCATGAGGCACACGGGTATGGACACGGCCGTGTCCATACCCGTGTCGGCCAAAATTACCGTTTTGCCTTGTTTTCCTCATTTCCCACACGTTCGCACCTGTTCACCCACACCCCCATTGGGCTCACCACAGCCCCCTTGACTCAAATATGCAATCAAGGGGCCTAGCGCGAATTGGGACGTTACAAATCCTATAAACAAAATAAAAGATTTCGTCCCCGAAATCATGGTAAGGCTGTGGGAGTGAAACACATAAAATGGTACTATGCTTTCAAATAAAATTCTTACCTGGAGTAAATAATTCCGGGTAGCGCCCTTGCATCAAATCCTTTGGCTCCCAAGTGAACTCCTCCTTCCCATGATTAGACCATAGCACTTTCACCAAGGGTACACTTTTGCGGCGCAAGGTTCTTGTCTCGTTATCAACGATCCGCACCGGCTCCAGTCGCACAGACCTATCAGACGCCACGACACCATCCGTCGTGGGGATATACTGTTCAGGCCGCAACAAAGCCTTCCGAAGCGACGATACTTGGAACACGTCGTGAAGGTTCTCCAGCTCCGGTGGTAACTCCAATCGATAGGCCAGAGGGCCAATCCTTTCCACTACGACATAGGGCCCGACATACCTTGGGCTGAGCTTCTTGACTCCACGCACCCGCGACACTCCGTGCATCGGTCGAATCTTCAGGAACACCTTATCACCCACTTGAAATTCCACCATACGGTGCCTTGTGTTGTAATATTTCGCCTGTCGGCTTTGAGCCTCTAGCATTCGATCCCGGATCAACCTAACCACCGTGTCCGTGTCATCAATATACTCATTTCCCAATGTCTTCGGATCTTCGTCTTGCACCCAGGACAAGGATGTTCTACACCTCCTTCCATACAAAGCTTCATGAGGTGCCATTCCAATACTGGCTTGATGACTGTTATTATAAGAGAACTCCACGAGAGGTAAGAGTCTTTCCCATGGTTCTCCTTTATCTAGCACACACAACCTCAGAAGGTCCTCCAATGTTCGGATGGTTCGTTCAGATTGCCCGTCCGTTTGTGGGTGAAAGGCTGTGCTAAAGGCGAGGCGCGAGCCCAAATAAGCCTGTACAGCCCTCCATTCTCTTGAAGTAAACCGACCATACCGGTCGGAGACGATCGTCTTCGGCACACCATGATACCGCACAAATTGTTCCACAAAGAGACGCACTAAGACGCCCACCTGCGCCTCCTTCTTCATTGGGATAAATCGGGCTACCTTGGTCAACCGGTCAACTATCACCCACACAGAATCATTCCCCGAGCGCGAGCGGGGTAACCCGTGGACGAAGTCCATGGAGATGTCCTCAAATTTCCATTCAGGGATGGGCAATGACTGTAGCATTCCACCGGGGCTTCTGCACTCCGCCTTCACCATTTGGCAGGCCACACAATGAGTAACAAAGTACTTGACATCCCTCTTCATGCCCGGCCAACACATTGTCTTTCTCAAATCGGTGTACATCTTCGCGATCCCCTGGTGCACCGAGTACTTGGAGCAATGGGCCTCCTTTAGAATATCCTCCCGAATGTTGTCACCTTCGGGGATGTAAAGACGGCCACGAAAATGGACGAGGCCGTCTTTTAGGGAGTATTCTTCCGTAGTCCCATCCTCCATTTACTTGAAAGCCGGGGTTAAAGCCGCATCCTTCTTTTGTTCCGTCCGGATCCGGTCTCGTATGTTGCAAACTATACTCATCGCGGCCAAATATTCTGTATACTCTTCCGATTGATTCTTAAAGACCAAAGTGATTTCCATCTCTTGCAGTGTCCGGATTAACTCCATCCTCATCAAGCGGGATTCCGTGCTCGTTCCCGGTGCTTTTCGGCTCAAGGCATCAGCTACGGAATTAACCTTCCCGGGGTGGTAGTTCAAGGTGAATTCATAGTCACACAAGAACTCCAACCATCACCGCTGTCTCAAGTTTAACTCCTTTTGGGTGTGAACGTACTTCAGGTTTTTGTGATCCGAGTAGATCTCGCAGTGGACGTCATATAAATAATGCCTCCAAATCTTCAAGGCGAATACCACCGCTCCCAACTCTAGATCATGCACCGGGTAGCTGGCTTCATGCTTCTTCAATTGTCTTGAAGCATAAGCGATCACATGCCCATTCTGCATCAACACAGCTCCCATCCCTTGATACGACGCATCCGTGTAAACTTGAAAGCCCTCCTTCCCAGATGGAAGAGCTAGGATGGGTGCAGTCGTCAATCTGTCCTTCAACTCTTGGAATGCAGCTTCGCACTGGGGTGTCCATTCAAACGGCACACCCTTCTTGGTCAGCGTAGTAAGGGGAAGGGCGATCTTCGAGAAGCCTTTCACGAACTTGCGATAGTACCCGGCAAGTCCAAGAAAGCTCCGTATGTCGGCCGCTGACTTCAATGGCGACCACTCCTTCACGGCCCGCACCTTGGCCGGATCTACTGTTAGCCCCGCCCCACTAATCGCATGGCCCAAGAACGCGACCTCTTGAAGCCAAAACTCGCATTTGCTGAACTTAGCGAACAAAGTGTGCTCCTTTAGCTTCCTCAGCACTAAAGTTAGATGTTCGGCGTGTTCTGCTTCAGTCTTGGAGTAGACTAGGATATCATCGATGAACACGATGACAAAGATGTCCAAATAAGGGCTGAACACCTTGTTCATCAAGCTCATAAAGGCGGAAGGGGCGTTTGTGAGCCCAAACGGCATCACGGTGAATTCATACAAACCATATCTCGAACTGAACGCCGTCTTCTGAATGTCATCTTCTTGTATCCTCAGCTGATAATATCCCGAACGCAGATCTAACTTGGAGAACCACTACGATCCCACCAATTGATCAAATAATTCATCAATGCGCGGTAGGGGGTAGGTGTTCCGCACCGTTAACCGGTTCAACTCTCGATAATCAATGCATAACCGCAGGGTGCCATCCTTCTTTTTGACGAACAAAACGGGCGCTCCCCAAGGCGACGAGCTTGGGCGAACGAACCCTGCTTCCACCAATTCCTGAAGCTGGACTCTAAACTCTGCAAGTTCCTTCGGAGCCATTCGGTATGGAGCTCACGAGACGGGCTTGGCACCCGGAATTAGCTTGATTTGGAAGTCCACTTCCCTATGCGGGGGTAGTCCCGGCAATTTCTCGGGGAATACCTCGGGAAATTCTCGCACCACCCGCACATCCTTGACCTCTAATGTCAATTTCTTCAACTCGAAGCAAATTACATAGACCTCGTCCCCTTCCGTATGAGATTTCACAACTTGAATTGAAGATAATAATTTACGGGGTGCGAATCTAATACCTTGGAAGATGACCTCCGAGTCTCCATGCCTCAACATAACTTGCTTCTCCGCACAATTGATCCTGGCGTAGTGCCAGTTCAACCACTCCATGCCCAGGATGAGATCGAACTCCGGGATTCTTAATACTGTAGCCGGAGTTTCAATGAACTTTCCTCCAATAAGGGTGTCGAAGTCGCAACTTGCTGACGACGTCATCTCAGAGCCGTCCGGAAGGCGCACCCATTGAGTAGTGCCCGTGAAGTGTTGCACTCCCTCCAAGTCCTTCACGAAGTCCGCCGAAATGAACGAGTGAGACACACCCGTGTCAAATAACGTATAGGCGGGGCTCCCGTTAACCATGACGGTGCCTAGGTTCCAAAAAGGGTAATCACTATCCAGAATTGCGCGTATCATTTGTATCGTAAATCTAACAAGTCATATATTATTAATAAATTTTGCACGTACCGGTGATGACTTCCTGCGGATTTCTCTCCTGAGTCATATCCAATGCGAATACATACTCCCGTGCATGTCCTTGATTTCTCCCTGGTGGTCCTCTTCCTCGGCCACACATGTGCCCTCGCCCCCGTGGAGCTACTGGAGGGAGAGCAATAGGAGCATCCCCGATCAGTCGCGGGCAAACTCGTCGGACATGCCCCGGTTGGTTGCACTCAAAACATATCACCTCACGTCGGCCCCCAGGTTGTTGATAATGTTGCTGCTGCGGTGGTAGAGGTAAAGCTGGTGGTTGCGGAATTGGGTACTCCACCCGATAGTTCCGGTTGACCCACCGACCGCCTCTGTGGTTTCCCCTTCCTCTGCCATGATCATTCCGCCTTCTATTACTAGGGCCGACTTCAATTACTCCTTCCGCAGGTCTCTTGCCACATCCCATGTGGTCCGCCTCCAGTCTCTTTGCCATGTCAATGATTTCTGCCAGGCTTGCATCGGCTATAAACAAAAGGGCCTGCCTCAGGGGGGTCCCTTAATCCTTTGTAGAAGCGCTTCGCGTAGCCTCTATCGTCCAAATCATAGGAATCGGCAAACCTATCGAGGTGTTGGAACTCCCTCTGGTACTCCGTTACCGATTTCGATCCCTGCTTCAGCTGCAGAAATCTTTCTTCAAGTTCATCCCGAGCAGAAGAAGGGATGAAGTAATCCAGAAAAGCCTCGGTGAACTCGTTCCAACTGATGTCCGTGTACAACCGCCCTTGGAAGGTGGAGCCCATGAGGGACTTCCACCACCTTTTGGCGTGCAGCTCTAGCAGCGTCACTACCAATGTCACCGCCATGCTGTTCGGACACCTTATGCCAGCTATCAATTCCTACACGGTATCCAGCCATTCCTCGGTGCGCACCGGCGATTCTGTCCCAAGGTAGGCAGGAGGGGACAGGGCACGGAAGGTGCTCAACCAGTTGGAGCCTGGCGCTTGTTGTTGCACCTGAGCTTGCTGGGCTTTAAATGCATCCAATATGGCTGACAGCGTTTGTCCCAGTTCCGACTGCTGGAATTGTGAAGGGACGGAAGGGGTAGGAGTGCCCCCAACCGGCTCCACCTGCGCTGGGACCTATACGCAAGGTACAAATTAGGGTCAGGTTGGCTAAAACTAATGTCAAAGTTGGACAACTTAGTGCGAATTACATATGGGCACACCACTGCTTCCGCTAAGTCGGTTTGTCCCCAAACCGACTAATCGAACGGGAGTGGCCCATTGTTACATGACTGCTCTAGTTGAAGATCGGCTAAGTCTGATACCATTTGTAAGACTCCCCTCCCGGAACACAACATACGGCACGAGGAGAGTCTTATGCCCGAAATAGCCGCCTTGCGGTAGCACTAACACACGGGTTAGCCTTTACCATAAGACGCCTATTCCGCCGGCTACAATCCATATCACATATACTATGCCAACCCAACCATAACAGAAAAGTAAAGCAGTTCAATTCACAACTAAGTTTAAGTCCAAAAGAGCGGAAGATAACAAGCACAACAGGCTTGTGCAAAAGAATAAGAGTCTAGAAATGTTTTGCCAAACGGCTACATGAAAACACTCACGACCGTCACTGACGGTGCCGATGGCACCACCACTTCAGGTCCTATCGTCCGGGCCTGGCTGTCCTGCTGCATAGTCCGTTGCTGCTCTACCTGTGGGGTTTCCTCCTAAAAAGGAAGACGTAGCAACCGTTAGACATAAGACTAAGTGGCTTCACATCCGCTCCCCCGGCGACTCCTCGGCACCGGGCGGAGAAAGGAACAAAGGTACAATATGTATATATATAAGCAAGTAAATAAGCAGGTGACTGTAAATATGGTGGAGTATAAACTACGCTACACAACTAGCAGTTCTACAAATATCTATAATATATGACAGCAGGTATAAGTAATCAGAATATTAACTTAACTTATAAGAGTGCCCATACAAACTTATAAGTTAAGGATCGGCTTAACAGTAAAGTAACTCATCGTATAAGAGTGCCCATACAAACTTATACGATGAGGATCTTGTGTATGCAATGAATGACATGATATGAATATTATGCTATGACCGATCATGCGCACGCACATGCAAGTTGCTATGTCGACACAGACTTGAAGTTCCCACTTTTCGAGCAGGTAGCTAACCTCTCAGGCGTCGTCCGTCGTGGCCAGACGGCGACAGTGGAGCGGGCATCTCCACTACTAGGTGGTATCACACTACCTATCCTAGGCCCTCGTACGCCTCAATGCTAAAAACACAACATCGGAGCTCACATGCGTACTATGGCTCAGAAGGGGTCTTGGGTAGATGTGCACCAAGAACACAGCCCAACCTGGCCTTTGATTTCGAACCGGATGGAACCTCGGAAATGCACGAGGTGCAAGCCCAACCGTTCTCATGGCGCAGAGGAGATCTCGGGTTATGGACACCAAGTATCTAACCCTACCGCCCAAGGTCTACCCATTGGCTCCCATCGGTGTGACGACTGGCGAACCCGTAGACCTGCCACAATCATTATCTCAATATCGCGACACGATGAATCATCGCACATCACATGCCCCAAAACAACTCACTCGATGCTACCCGTAGGGAGGCTTCAACTCTAAGCATTGGTTGTTAATAAACCCCTTGGGCTCGGATTACAGTTACAAAATACTCTTCACATAGTGTTCATCATATTCACGCCCATCTATTCAATGAATTCACCTCAACATTTCGCATAATAGATATGTTCAACACCAAACTATATAAATATATTCAATACCAATCTCAACTCTTAATTTCTAGCCTTCTCATCCAATCCATTTCTCTACCAATACATGGTTATTCCTTATTACACAACCAAAAGGTTAACCATGCTAAATTACAGTAACTACAGCATTATAAATATATGGGAGCAAGATAACAAATGAGCAAATCACAACCATTGCAAGAGTGCTAACATTATAAATTAACAAGTGCATTAACATAGGATAGCCTGATACTAAAACTGGGATTCCTGGAGCTACAGGAATCCGATCGCAATGCTCAACCCCTCGTTGGAAAGTTATTCGCGAGGGATACGACTTTCGTGTTGAGTCGATCGCCCAGATCTGGTCGCAACATACCAGAAATTCAACTCGAATACGTACAGGAAACAGTTTCCTGTACAGGATTTTCCCGAACGCAGCGGACTCGAACCAGATTTCCAGTGGCTACGGGTATCGCATGGAAACGTGCAACCACTCGTTGGAAAGGTAATTTCAAGGGCTACGACTTTCGTGTTGAGTCGATCACCCAGATCTGGCCAGAACACCTCTGAAATTGGCCACGAAGGTCGCGGCGTGCAGAAATCAGATTTCTGCACGCATCTTAAGGCGAGATGAACGGCATCCGTTCATCTTCTTCCTTGCAACGACCTCGCATAAACTTCTCCAGAAATCACACCCAACCTTATTTCTCCTTTCAAAGCCAAACCCTCAACGAAAACCCCTCTCATCTCCACTTTGAATGATGAGAAGGTTGAGGGAGACTAAGCCTAGAAAACCTAGGCATGGCTTATCCTAAGAACTCTCCTCCTCACCATCAAGACTCTATGGAGTCGATGTCTCTCCTAAAATAACTACAGATCTAGCACCAAGGGAGAGGGGAGAAAGCTCACCTCAAGTTCAACGGTACCACCATGGCCGGCCATGAGCCTCGCACTCCTTCGTAGCGGCATTTCGTTTCCGCCAAGGATGGCCCGGCAATCTTCTTCCAAGGATGGCTCCGGCAAGCCTCTTCCTCCTCCAGCCAAGAGGACTCTCTCAGAAATTTCGGGGCAGAAGAAAGGGGATGAAATGCTAGGGTTTCACATCTTTTTCGTTTTTATACACCGCAGACACGGGTAGGCACACGGCCATGTTCCTACCCGTGTTCAGGTGACACGGCCGTGTCGCCTGCCGTGTTTCGGGCCGTGTTCATCCTAGAATATCTTTCTGCCGTGCTGGGGTTGCGGTACACGGGTAGAGACACGACCGTGTCTCGACCCGTGTCCTCAGCACACGGGTAGGGACACGCCCGTGTCCCAATACCCGTGTACCTCTCTGACTGATAAGCCTAATCTTGGCATGAGGCACACGGGTATGGACACGGCCAAAATTACCATTTTGCCTTGTTTTCCTCATTTCCCACACGTTCGCACCTGTTCACCCACACCCCCATTGGGCTCACCACAGCCCCCTTGACTCAAATATGCAATCAAGGGGCCTAGCGCGAATTGGGACGTTACAACATGTGTTTGTGCTAGATATCAAGCATGCCCTATGGAATCTCATTATATTATAGTTAAAAGAATTTTGAGATATCTTAAGGGCACACCTAATCTAGGCCTTTGGTACCCTAAAAATAGAGATTTTCTATTAACAGGTTTCTCAGATGCAGATTTTACTGGATGCAAGGAAGATAGAAAAAGTACCACAGGAACCTGTCAGTTCCTTGGTGGGAGGCTGGTGTCATGGAGCAGCAAGAAGCAAACCAGTATAACTATATCAACAGTTGAATCAGAGTATATAGCTGCAAGTAGCTGCTGTGCACAATTGATGTGGATGAAGCATCAACTAGAAGATTATGACATCCAGGTAAGTAGAATACCATTATTTTGTGATTCTACAAGTGCTATTTCTATTGCTAAGAATCTTGTGTCACATAGTAGGACCAAGCATATAGAAATAAAGTTTCATTTTATCAGAGAATATGTTGAAAAGGAAAATATTAGTCAAGAGTTTGTAAAAATAGATAATCAAATAGCTGATATTTTCAATAAACCACGTGATGAAACTAAATTCAATAAATTCAAAATTGAATTAGGTATGTTGAACCTAAAATAGGTTAACAAAAGTTTCCATGAGTAGCATCAGTAAGCACCAAATTTCTCTTGAAATTTGTCTAAGTACAATGTTTGTGTCGACACAAGCAAGTTGTGTCGACACACTCAGTATGTTGTGTCGACACAGAAAAAGGATGTGTCAACACAGAAACAGTATCTGTGTCGATAGGAGAATAGGTGTCGACACAACCTTGTCGAGACAATAAGTCGTGAGGATATTTGTGTCGACACAAAAAGTCTGTGTTGACACAACTCTGTCGAGACTTAAGTTGTCAGTGTCGACACAGATGCAAGTATGTCGACACAGACTCAAGTATGTCGACACATAAATGTGTCGACTTAAAACATGTTTTGTCGGCTTAGAAATTAGTATGTCGACACATAGTCAAGTCGACTTAACTTAAGTTCTGTCAAGACCTAGGTCATTGTTGTCGACACAAAAACAGATTTATCGACTTAAGCCCGACTTTTGATCTGCCCTTGACTTACGTACTATAAATAGGTGAATCCAAAATCTGGTCGACTATGCTATCAGAATTTCTGACTCTACACCTTCTGTCGACATAGACCTTCTCTTCTCTTCTCCTCTAGTACTTACATCAATGGCACCACACCAAGAAGACAAGGTTAATGAAGGTTACGAACTGGTTCGCGAAGGTTTCACAACTGCTTCTGACAAAATTCAGGGAGTCATTGCCCTCATTTCTGAATGGACTAGAATATTTGGTCTCAGAACCGACCAAAATTTGGAAGAAGGAAGTCATGGAGTTCTACACAACCGCTTCATTGGACACTAAAGGAAAGAAATTAAAGGCTTCTATTTAAGGTACCCCGGTGAAGCTCACTTTGAAATCAATCAGGAAAGCACTACATCTGTCATTGATTAAGGATACAGACAAAATTACTCCATCCCAAATAACTGCAGCATTAAGCTGGTGTGGATTGAATCCCAGTATTAAGATTGTTTCATCCATCAATAGAAAAGGGATGAATTCCCAAGGAAAATTTCTTTCAGAAGTGGTGGGCAAGGTGATTATCTGCAAAACAGGAGGACATGATCCGATTTCTGCCAACATGTTCAATCTGATGGTGAGAATAATATTCAAGATAAACACTGACTGGGCAGCAGTAGTGTTTGATAAACTACAAGAAGGAACAAAGAAACCTAACCTGGGAAGGATCCTCAGCCTATGCTTAAAATCAGTAGTTCCAGATGTACTGAAACAAGCAAATGACTCTAAGATAAATCATATGATAAAAATGGATGTAAGGATACTATCAAGGTGGGATAGAGTTCTAACCAAGGAAATCCCTGCTCATAAGGAGCAAACTAACAAAGACAAGAAGAAAAAGAAGGTGGCTGTACAGGCTGACTCCTCCAATGATTCTGAGGAGGAAGTAGTCTTCAGTTCTGATGAAGACCAGCAACAACAAGATGTTCAAGTTCAAGCAAAGGACTATGAGCCCCAAGAGTAACAAATTGAATCTACTCCAGGGGGAGAAAATAGAGAAAAAGAAACTGAGTTGCCTGCTCAAGGGGGATGTATTGATGATGCTGTCTTGGATAGTGAATTAGCTGCAGACACAATAATGAATGTTATATCTGAAATCAACTCTACAACTGAAGTAACTGATAAAAATGAGTCTCAACATGAGCCACTAAGTTTCTTATCCACAGACTAGTGATGAATTATAGTATTCTTCTCAAAAATTGTTCAAAGGGACACTTTTGTTTACACAATAAAAGTGGTCTTTAAGTGGTATTAGTCTTTTCAGTAGTTAAAAAAAACTAATTTTATTCCTTCTGAACAGATACAGTAGGAATTTACAATGGAAGAATTGTTTCCTGATTCTCTTACTGATAGGACTGAGGGGGAGGAAATTGAAAAAGGAAAGGAAATTCCAACGACTGAGGGGGAGTTATCCAAGGATACACCAGCTGAAAAGGACACTGTTGATATTAAAAGTACATCTGAATCTTCTGAAGTTGAAGAAGCCATAATGGCTAAGAAAAGAAAGCTATCTGTGATAAAGAAGAAGAGTTCTGGATATAAGAAAGCTTTGTAAATGGGAACAACACCATCTACATCAACTGTTGACTTCAGTTCTTTACTGGTCCAGATGCAGATAAAATTAGATAATCAAAGGCGGAATATAGAAAAATATGTAGATGAAACTCATAAGGAGTTATAGTTTCAGTTGGCCCATGACATCAAATTCATTAGATTTGAAGTAAATCAAAATAAGAAGGAGATGACAGATTGCTTCCATAAAGGAGGTAATGTTGTGGTGTTCCTGGCCAAGCAACAACAAGATATACAAGCTAAAGTGGTTGAGATTGAAGTAAAGCAGGGATATGTACTAGAGAATCAGATTAGAATGAATGAAAATCTCAAGGATTCACATCATGAAATATTGACAAAGCTCACTGATTCTAGCACGACTTTGAAGGCTGAAATCTCCAAGCAAATCCAGGATGATATATCTGCTGTCAAAGCCACATTTCAAGAATCTCAGGAGAAAATAAAAACCTTCCTGACAAAATTCAGAGCTTATTTTAAAGAGGGAACTGAATATCTAGATGATCAAGTCAGATTCAAGAAGGAAGATTTAAGAGATCATATTGCAAGAGAAGTCATAAAGGGGGAGAGATTACTAGTCAAATCCGGATCTGACCATGCTAAATGGACTACCAATAGCATCAGAGTCACTCTTGGATATCCTCCTCTGTGTGATGATGCTAATGTAGCTGAGTCTGGGATTTAACCTGAATATTTTGAAGGAGATCAGCCTGAAGTTGCTCAGGTGATCTACCCCCTAGCTGATTTTGAGATGGTTTAAGAAGAAGTACTGAAAATGTATAGTCCTCCACCAGAGGAACAAAATGTAATTCTTGAAAAGGTTGAAATGTCAGAAGCTGCATTGGAAGATCAGAAGGAAGCTCAACTCTCCAAGAAGAGATTCAGAGAGCAGGCTGAGCTGAAGCCAGATTTTGAGCAATTGAGCCCAACTTCTAGAAATATCATACTTACTCCCTGGAAAGCTGTTAAGGATTTTACCCATGACAGGGGTAAGTGGTATTCTGAGCAAGAATGGAATAAATATCAAGCTGGACAAGAAGCAATTCTACAGTATAGAAGAAGTGCTAAGGCTGGGAAGCTACTTGATAATGCTCAAGAGCCAAGCAAGTACTTCCCCAAACCTTTTCACTATTTTGAAAGACAAAAGATCAAGGCTGAAGAATTGAAGAAGAAAGCTCTCAAAGGGAAAAAGCTAGCTGAAGATGCTGAACCTTCTGTGCTGGCTAAAATCATGTCTGGCAAAGGGATAGTTATTAAGGAACCTAGTCAGTAATAGGATTGCTAGGTTCTTGTAATAGAATAATGTATTACTTTTCCTTTTGTCCTATAAGAAATTAATGTAAACCAAAGTTTTTCTGATCAATGAAATCTGGTTCAGTATTAAGTGTGTGTTGATTACAATAATTATGTAATTATCTGCTCTGAAATGTTTTTACTTCTATTACAATTTTGTTTTATCTTAAGAGATGTATATCTTTGACTAAGGGTTATGACTTCTCCAAATAGGGGGAGATTATTGGGTAGATTGGAAAATGTGTACTAGATTTGGAGAAGCCACAACTGTAACATCCCATTTCCGACTTGACCCCTGGGAGTGGTTTTGTCTTAACAGAATCCTGGGAAGCCCAGGAATTTTAGTTTATCGACCAAGATTTCGAGTCAAGGGGTGGTCACGCCTGTGACCGACCTGTCACGCCTGTGACCGACCTATCACGCCCATGACCTAGGGCGTGACCCCTTCGACGATCGTAACCCTCAGGAAGACGATCGTCTTGCTCAGAAAAAGTCAACTTGGACCTGACACGCCCGTGACCAATCTGTCACACCCGTGACCTTGGAATGGCGTTGAGTGAGCTAAGCTCACTCAACGCCGTGGTCTGGATGGCGTTGAGTGAGCCTAGCTCACTAAAAGCCATAAGTTGAATGGAGTTGAGTGCACTGACTGCACTCAATGCCATCTTGTGTCGTCGGGTTATCGTTGAGTGATCTGAGCTCACTCAACGCCGTAGACTGGATGGCGTTGAGTGATCTTAGCTCACTCAATGCCGTAAGTTATCAGACGGGATGGCGTTGAGGGCACTCAACGCCATAAGTTGAATGGCCTTGAGTGCACTGATTGCACTCAACGCCATTTAGTGCTGACTGGAGGGCGTTGAGTGAGCAGAGCTCACTCAACGCCATAATCGGGACGGCGTTGAGTGAGCTAAGCTCACTCAATGCCATAATCTGGACGGCGTAGAGTAAGCTAAGCTCACTCAATGCCATCATTTAAAAGGGTCTTGTTATGGATGGCATTGAGTGAGCAGAGCTCACTCAACGCCATGAGCCGGATGGCATTGAGTGAGCTGAGCTCACTCAATGCCATAGTCTGGGAGGCCATTCTGATGGCGTTGTGTGAGAAGAGCTCACTCAACGCCGTATCTGGGATGGCATTGAGTGAGCAGATCTCACTCAACGTCGTAGCTTGGATGGCGTTGAGTGAGCTGAGCTCACTCAACACCATTGTACTTAAAATTTTCTGGCAGATTTTGGCTGGGTGCTGGTTCAGTTTCACCGGGCCGTTTCTAGGAATTGGGCCGTTTTCTCTTATTAAGACTTAGTTAAGCCTTAATTTAAATCAATTTAGACTGGTCAACTGGAGGTAGGCCACGTGGCCGTCGGTTTTGAAATGCAGAATAGTTTCGGCCATGGCCGAGAACCTTCTCTCATGGCCATCAATGACACTTGATGCCATGGCCTTCCCTCTTCCCCTTGAAATGACTGGATTCAACTCCTCTCAGGGAGAGGAGGAGTTTCCAGCCCTCCTCCAGCTATTACAAAGCCGTTTCAGCTCCCCTCCAACATGGCCGAGCTTGCTCTTGAAGACACAATAATGGCTGGACAGCCTATAACTGACCACTCCCCATTTCTTCCCTTTAAAAAGTCCCCTTAGGCTCAAGGATGAAGTTTCCCAGCCCTTACCTGAAGTTTCGAGCCTCCTACTGTGCTGTAGAAGAATTCCGGTGACGCCACCATCGCGCACAAGGGCATCCTGACGATCGGCTCGACTCCAAACCGCGAATAAGGTCCTCCTCTACCTCTTCTTCTATGGATAGATCTTAGAAATTATTTAGGAGAGATGTTGAGCTCAAAGGAGCAAGATTGAGTGAGCTTTTCCATGGTTTTTAGAAAATAAATGGTGGTCGGGTTCGCCGGAAACCACCTCTCAGGAGGCCGTGTCGCCGCCCGACGGTAGCCCTCACCTCAATAGAGGTGGTGGTGGCCGGCCAGGGAGATGGCTGGGTGGCTGGGAAATAGCTTTAGAAAATCTACAGGAATAGTTGTTTTTCTGGTGCTGTTCGGGTTCGGGTAAAGAAGAAGATGAACAGTAGTATTTTATTATATTATATATTGTATAATTAGGAATTAATCCCCCTTTACTGTGCACTAGGTTTAAACTAAAGATTATAGCCCGTAGGGGCTAAAACATAAAAAGTGGTAACATAGAACATGTAGCCCTTGAAGTCTAGTTTAATTCAAAATTGATTTCACTCGATTTGGAGTCCTGGTTAGACCACAACACACATTTTGGTGAGGTCTATCCATAGTGTTGTGCTGAGATTGATTTGGATGCCCACATCAATCTAGACATCCAAATGACTTGAAATTTGGGATATGGGCTATTATTAGCCGTATATAGGACATATCCAAAAATGAGAATTTTTGGAGAATGTTTTTCTATAGTTTTTAGAAAAATTTAATAATCTTTGAATAAATTAATTAGATGGCTAATTGACTTCCAAACCCTCCAAAATTTTGGTGAGTGGTCCCTGGGTTTATCATAAAGTTTTGGTAAAAATTTAATCTCATTTGGAGATGTTTTGAATAGGTTTTTATCAAACTCTAAGTTGATCCTTATAGGATTATTTAGGATCAAACACCCCCTGGGTAATTTGAGTGGCCATATCACCTCAATAGAGGCTGATATTTTGATCACTAACTTTTTAGGGCATGACACACCCTCCAAGGGAGTTTGGGGTGGTTTTGTGTAGGATAGCCCTAGAACCCTAGGGTAGATCCCTTAATGGGATTTGTAGGGTTGTGAAGGTCATGGGGTCAAACGACCTTGGACTGACTTGAAATTTGGTGGAGAGGACCATATGTCCATTATAGTTCTTTGGGCAAAATTTTAGGGTATTTGGAGACTGTTAGGCCACCTAAAATCCTAACCCTAGTTTAGGGCACCAATCTTAATTTGAACTATTAGGCTGACAAATGAACTCAAAATCAAATAAAATTTGGGAGGGTGATTTTCTGGTCTAAATGGCCATAATATAATTTTGTTGAGATTTTTGGGATAGTTTATACAGTACTTCATTTACAACTCCAGTTGAGCCCTAGTTATTTATTTTGATGATTCTGGAATTTCTGTTCACTGGAAAGTTATGAAATCTTGAATTAGGGCATCTTATAGCATGGCATACATTCTGTATTTTTCTTGGGAGTTTTATCTGGTTATTTTGGGTACTTACTTATTTAACGTACCATTTGGGATATATAGTAAAAAATACAAATAATGCCCAAATATTATTTGGAAAGTTATGAAATTTGGTCAGTGAGTGTTTTAAACCATGATAGTCACTCTGTAATTTTCTTTGGAATTTTAGATGATTAAAAATGGTACCTCCTTCACTAAGCTAGGAAAGTTAGTATTTTACATTAAAATAAATTTAGAGCCCAAAATATTATATAAAATCATGGCACTTGGTTTATGATATTTTTAGGCCACCATCAAGCCTATATAATTTTCTTGTGATTTTTGAGTACATAATTACAGTACTTGCTTCATAATATGGTAGAAGTGACCTAAAATGGTAAATTAGGAAATATAGGCCTAAACACCCCTGAAATTTCTCAAAACTTGGAATTAATGCTTAAATGTCTCATAGGATTTTTACTGATTTTATGATAATTTATTGTTGGCTCATTAGTGCACTTCATGTTCATACTAGGGCATTTGGAAGCTTAGAATAAATAAATTAAATGCCCGATAAATAGGAAAAATTTGGATATCTTGGACAAAGCTATATTATGTCACGATAGACCTCCAGTAAATATTATAGGAGATTCGAAAGATAATTTGGAGTACCTCCCTTATACACCTCATGTATCTTAGGATGGTCTGCATATAGTAAAACCACGGAAACTGAACTAGAGTGGATAATGAACTTGGGGAGATGGAATTTTGGTAGTTGCTGGTTGGATAGGGCAAGCTAAGCTTAAGGTCATTATTGGAAGTCATGATAAGTAGAGTGTGAGATTGGCTAGGGTTAAGTGGCGTTCGGGAACGACGAAAGATCGTCCACCCTAGGTAGGAGTGGAAGAGTCTTAATACTCTAGGGATAGATCTAAAGTAACATTAAAATGGATCGGGTAATGGGTATCAACCAATAACAATAAGTGCCTTACGAAAGGGAACTGTGGGCTTCAGCTACCATCATAGTTCCTAGTGCCCTTTGAGAGCCCTTCACGGGGAATACCGGGGGCAGTCCTGGGCTAACGTAAACCGTAGGAATAATAAATTTAAGAGCAACTAGTATAACTAGGGTTGCACTTTCACACACCCCGATAGCTTGGAAATTAGAATAAGTTGGTTTGGTTGCCATTCAGACGGTAGCTTTGAAGGTAGATGCACGGACGGGACAGTCCGGGGAGCCGAGGGCTCGAGGGTTGGAGTACAGAATAAGGTGGTGGGTCTTCGGTATTTGATTGTCGTTCACACCGACATCTGTACGTTGACTCGGCGGTGTGGGACACTTAACCAAAGAAAGTCTGGTGGATATAGCCAGCAGTAGTACGCGGATACTCTAGGTTGTGTTCTTCTAGGGGCGTATGGAAGGGCTAGGCCCGGTAGTGTGGATACCCGCCTAGGAGTGGGGGCCCGATGTTGGGTATTGTATCCACAATGTACCTGATTTGAAGATGCCCCTGAACAAGCTAAGGTGAATTGACTATGTATTTGATTACTTGTCTTCTAGTTGTGCTTACAGCTATTCATCGCTAAGTACACACCAATGTCAGGGTGCAGTAGGTCAATATACACGGGTCTGTGCAACGTAATCCCTCGTTGAGCAAATCAGTGTGTTGGCTTACGTGTACTCTCTCTATTGGAGTGTACTTATTTTCAAGCACAGGGTTATAGAAGATCAAGAGCAGACAAGGAGCAAGGATGGGCCAAAGACCAGCTCACGGGTAGAAAGACAAGAAATCATCCAAGTACAATTCGTCGAGAATCACTAGCTGATTCCCGCCGGTTGAGGCCAGCTGACTCGACGCCGCCAGGAATTTTACTAAGGCAGAATTGTCGAGAATCACGAAGTGATTCTCGCCGATTCATCGAGAATGACTTTGCATTCTCGACGATTCGGCGAGAATCAAGTGTGATTCCCGCCGATTCTCCCCGGCTTACTATATCAGTGCAGCCAGAATTCAGCTAACTAGAATTCGGCGAGAATTGTAGGTGATTCTCGCCGATTCGTCGAGAATCACCTATGATTCTCGCCGAATTTGACTTGGGCAAATTTCCGACACATTCTGGACCGGTCCATGTTACCAGCGGTATTTCGAACCGGACTTAGGGCTTCTCTTTGGTGGGGCCCACAACGGTCATCTTGATGACCTAATGTATAAATACACAGGTATTTTTGAACAGTACAACTACGAATAGAGAAGCGAAGAAAAAGAACGAGCGGCCGTCAAAACCTAGGTCGCGGAGCTCCGTCCGACTGTTGCGCCGCTCGTGCTAGGTGGTCGCCACCGCTGATTGAGGTTTACTCCTCATCTCCCGGCGACAGAAGCTCTACCTCGCAACGCGTCTCGCGTGTCCTTCTTGAGAACCCTTGTCTCTTGATTTGTAGATCGGGAATACTATCCCAATCCGAATCAATTGAGACAATTGATCTAAGAACGGTTGTTGGTAGACCTTGCCGGCTTAGCTAAGAAGATTGGATCTACATAGCATCGCCGCCTCCTTCGTTGTTGACGCCGATCTAGAGAAGATTCGTTCCAAGAGAGATCTAAGGTCGTGGACTCTTCGTCGACTTCAAGAACTCGTCGTCAATCAAAGAGGGACACCATAGTCTCCATAAGTCGTTTGTATTTCTAATACAATCTAGTTTCAATTTCTTTGTAAAGGGAACGATTGGTTCCTAGTTGTAAGGGTTGGGTGCAACCCGTGGTGTGGGAGTGGTGACTCCTACGTGTGGAAGTGTTCCTTCCGTTAGTGCAAGGATTGGATTTCAATCCTGTTGGAGAAGAGACCGAGTCGTCTCTGGATTGGGAGATAGGTCGTAGGGGGAGAGTGGACGTACCCAAATCGGGGAACCACTATAATTTGCCTGTGTTCTTTTCTGTACTGTGTTATTTGATTTACTTGTGCAGGAACTGTTTTTAATTTCGCAAAAATGCTATAAGTCACCTATCCCCCCCCCCATAGGTAAAGGTAGTTGGCACTAGGTGGACTTTCAAGTGGTATCAGAGGGTGGTTCCTCGTCAAAAAGGTTCACACCTTGAGGAGAATCCTACCACCGGTGTCAACGAGAATGGAGCTGGAGTATGATATCTCTCCTCTTAGACTCCCCACGTGCACAAAGGAATATTATCCCATCTGGAAGATGAGGGTATCTTTTTATTTGGAGGCCATCGATCCTCACGCATCAATCATCTTGGAAGAGGGTCCATTCATTCCCATGAAGGCCTCCTGCTCTGGAAAGGATATGCAGATCCCCATGAAGACTACTGAAATGTCTGAGATTGAATTCTCTCTATTCAACTTGGATAAAGTGATTCGTAAAATCATCCTGGATGTCTGGTCTAGACCTTCCCGGTCAAGACTGGAAAAGTGTAGGATGGCCAAGTCCTTGTGGCAAACAGTATCAGACCTTATGGAGGGATCAGACAGAACAGGGATAAGTCGCCTGCAAGAGGATGAGGCATATATGGGGGTAAGCATTTCTGAAGAAGAAAGTGATGACCAATTTCTCAGTATCATGGCTCCTGTGTCCTTATCAGAGACTTAGGAGGAAGTTGAGGAAGACTGCTCGGTTGAAGATTACACAGCTGTCCCTGTCAGTCTGAACGCTATCTCTGAACAGCCAAGTCAGGATCAGGTATCTTCTTCATCTTGCCCCTCTCCTCCTCAAGTTCCTGAAGACAGGAATAGTTTGGATGACTGCCCTTCAGAAAATCTTGATGCCCTGAAGAGTGCCCTTCAGAAGAGCAACCTAATTGTTGAGGAGCAAGCTCAAGAGATTGCTCGACTGAAGATCTTGTTGGATCTCCAACTGGCTTCCAACAAGGTAAAGGACTCTAAAATATCTGATCTAGAGGTTCGTCTAGAAAATGAGAAAAGGATAGTATCGAACTTCTCCAAGGTGGATGTTATCAAAAGAAAGGGAGAAAATGGGTAGATCTCCCGTATTATCAATTCATGGAGAAATGGGGAAACGGTATTCCGACCCCCCACACCAGGCAGGGAGGGTACTCATCATGCCTTCAGGTATGACCACAGGAACTCCCGTGGTCACTGCAAGGTGGATCAGCCCTAATGTGGAGACACCCATAGTGCAAGGTCTATCATGGCCACCCACAAGAGAATACCTCAGGCTTATTCCAAACCCTTTGTATTCTCGGCCTCAGCCCCAACTCGGCATGAATCTGCTGGTATCAACTCTCAATACACTTCTCACCACCCTAGGGCATAGGAAAGGGAGGTTAGAAGTCATGCTGTTAGCGCTCATGGGACCTCTGGAAGGGTGCTGACTGAAAGGAAGGCACCACCTCCCCGGCCTCATGACGCCCGCCACATGCATTCTTTCCACCCTTCCATGTGTCACGGTGGAAGAGACAATTTTGTGAGCAGATCCGACACTATCCCATTTAGACCTAGGACCATGACTACCTCAGTCACCAAATCAGGTCACAAACGGCGATACAACATTCATAGGTGTTGGTGCTATGGCAAAGTGGGTCATTTTGCCATAGATTGTTGGCACAACCCCTCTGTGTTAAGGGCAAGGGCATATCCACATCCTCGAGGCAAAGTTAGCCCTCCCACCAGGATTCTTGTGAGAAGGCATTCAAATTGTTATGCTGACAAGAACCTAGGACCCAATACTTATTGGGTTCCTAAGGAAAGATAACTCTTTCTTGCAGGGTAGTCTAGGTTCCCGTAAACCTGATGGGAACCAGACAGGAGATGCTCCAAGAATGATGTGGAAAAAGTATCTGGAATAGGAGCAGTGCCATCAACACAGGCACATGTGCCAGACTCGAAAAGCTACACCTGGATGAGCCCGAGAAAGATGCAACTCCGAAATACGTCAAGGTCTCCACCTCAATGCCGGTCAGAGAGGATGATGATCAAGATGGAGCAGTCCATCCTGAAGAGGAAGGAGCCCCTGAAATTGCCAGAGCTCCTGATGCAAGACTGCTAGAGCTCCGACACGTGAGGGATCATCCTAGAAATCAAATCATTGGAGATCCCCGAGACGGTGTCAAAACTCACCGAGGAAAAGCACTTCCGGGACGTGTCAATTCCTCGGAAGAAGGCTCATCTCATGGAATAGCAAGAAGCAGAATTGTGTAGCAACCTCCACAGCGGAGTCAGAATACATCTCGGCTGGGAGCTGTTGCGCACAACTCCTATAGATCAGAAACCAGTTAGCAGACTATGATCTTCAGTTCAAGGAAGTACCGATGTACTGCGACTCCTCCAGTGAAATTGCTATTGCCAACAATCCTGTATCGCACAGCAGAACGAAGCATATTGAAGTGTGCTACCACTTCATTCGGGAGCACGTGGAGAACAAGGACATCTCTCTCTGCTATGTCCCCACGGACAAGTAGATTGCAGATATTTTCACAAAGCCCCTAGACGAGGCCAAGTTTAGTCTTTTCAAAACTGAATTGGGGATGCTAAACTATGAGGAATGAAGACTACAGAAGCTCCAGGCTCGTGCATCTAGGGGAGCCTCTGCTAGGAACTTAAGTGAAAGCACAAGTGCAAGAACTGAGGGGGAGCATGGTGTCTCATGCTACAGTCCCAGATTTGCAGAAGCCGAAAAGGGGGAGATTACCCTCTCGGCTAAGGTGCTAAGGTGCTAAGGCGTTTGCTCCAAATGCTCTAAAGATAATGGTATGGAATTTCAATTTTCAACTCACTCTCGTTTTTCAAAGTTGTGTTCTTCCAAGCCGTTATATTCACCTTAGCTCGTAGAGTTTAGGCTTCTTCAAATAGGGGGAGATTTTTGGGTATTGTATCCACAATGTACCTGATTTGAAGAAGCCCCTGAACAAGCTAAGGTGAACTGACTATGTATTTGATTACTTGTCTTCTAGTTGTGCTTGCAGCTATTCATCGCTAAGTACACACCAATGTCAGGGTGCAGTAGGTCAATATACACGGGTCTGTGCAACGTAATCCCTCGTTGAGCAAATCAGTGTGTTGCCTTACGTGTACTCTCTCTATTGGAGTGTACTTATTTTCAAGCACAGGGTTATGGAAGATCAAGAGCAGACAAGGAGCTAGGATGGGCCAAAGACCAGCTCACGGGTAGAAATACGAGAAATCGTCCAAGTACAATTCGTCGAGAATCACTAGCTGATTCCCGCCGGTTGAGGCCAGCTGACTCAACGCCGCCAGGAATTTTACTAAGGCAGAATCGTCGATTCGTCGAGAATGACTTTGCATTCTCGACGATTCGGCGAGAATCAAGTGTGATTCCCGCCGATTCTCCCCGGCTTACTATATCAGTGCAGCCAGAATTCGGCTAACTAGAATTCGGCGAGAATCGTAGGTGATTCTCGCCGATTTGTCGAGAATCACCTCCGATTCTCGCCGAATTTGACTTGGGCAAATTTCCGACACATTCTGGACCGGTCCATGTTACCAGCGGTATTTCGAACCATACTTAGGGCTTCTCTTTGGTGTGGCCCACAACGGTCATCTTGATGACCTAATGTATAAATACACAGGTATTTTTGAACAGTACAACTACGAATAGAGAAGCGAAGAAAAAGAACGAGCGGCCGTCAAAACCTAGGTCGCGAAGCTCCGTCCGACTGTTGCGCCGCTCGTGCTAGGTGGTCGTCACCGCTGATTGAGGTTTCCTCCTCATCTCCCGGCGACAGAAGCTCTGCCTCGCAACGCATCTCGCGTGTCCTTCTTGAGAACCCTTGTCTCTTGATTTGTAGATCGGGAATACTATCCCAATCCGAATCAATTGAGACGATTGATCCAAGAACGACAGTTGGTAGACCTTGCCGGCTTAGCTAAGAAGATTGGATCTACATAGCATCACCGCCTCCTTCGTTGTCGACGCCGATCTAGAGAAGATCTGTTCCAAGAGAGATCTAAGGTCGTGGACTCTTCGTCGACTTCAAGAACTCGTCGTCAATCGAAGAGGGACACCATAGTCTCCATAAGTCGTTTGTATTTCTAATACAATCTAGTTTCAATTTCTTTGTAAAGGAACGATTGGTTCCTAGTTGTAAGGGTTGGGTGCAACCCGTGGTGTGGGAGTGGTGACTCCTACGCGTGGAAGGGTTCCTTCCGTTAGTGCAAGGATTGGATTTCAATCCTGTTGGAGAAGAGACCGAGTCGTCCCTGGATTGGGAGATAGGTCGTAGGGGGAGAGTGGACGTACCCAAATCGGGGAACCACTATAATTTGCTTGTGTTCTTTTTTGTGCTGTGTTGTTTGATTTACTTGTGCAGGTACTGTTTTTAATTCCGCAAAAATGCTACAAGTCACCTATCCCCCCCCATAGGTGAAGGTAGTTGGCACTAGGTGGACTTTCACCCGACCCACTGTCTCCGTTTGCCACTATGGAGGTACCTGGGAGTGAAGCTAGCTGCCCGAATAGGGGGAACTAAAGGTCTGTGCGCATGGATTCGCATGGGTGTGTTGCACTTGCTTGTGCATTCTATAGCATATTTGTGTGTCATAGCATTAACATTGCCACCTATCGTATAAAATGTTATGGGAAGTTTTATACGATAGGCCCTGCAAAACGACCCCTTGGTCTATAGGGGTAATCCCTATAAATCAATGGTTATATTTCTTGTGATTTTACTTACTTGCTACTCCTTGCTGTTTGATAACCGACACCCTAACATATAAGTGGTATGTGACACTTTATACGATGAGAGCCCTGCAAAAGATCCCTTTGCTTATGCGCTTCCGCATAACTAAAGGTTACATTTCCTACTTTCTGCTTCTGTCATATTTACTATGAAATTGCTAGCATAGGTCCGCTTCCACCTGCTTTTGACTTATTCTCCACCTTCATGTCCTTCCCTTTCTTCCTCTCCGCTCGGTGCCTAGGAGCCATGGGGGAAGGGTTAGGGGATGATAGGGCTTAGTCTTTTAGACAAACGGTTTTCGAACTACAACATTTTAGGTGTACCATATGGAAGGGGCACAGGTTTTGCAGTTTCTGATAGAGTTGACCCCGTGACCGTGTTACCATTGTCACCAGCAGGGACATACACGGGTCAAATGCCCCTTGATGGGTGGGATCCCACCAGCTCAGCAGCCAGGAGGCTGAGGACGTAGACGTAGACGTGGATTGCGAGGCGGCGACTGTAGGCTGAAAAGGAAGAAGCACCCAGAGATGCAGCACCAACAGAGTACGGAGTCGGTTGAGATGGGCCAGTCTAGCTTGGGTACTCTCGGTTCAGTGACAGTTACAGTGACGCTTAGTTTTAGTTTTGCTTCTGCGAGTGACTTGTAGTGAGGATCACATGTACTGGGCACAAGCCCTCCTTTTGTACTCTGATTATTATTATTGTTGACTCTCCCTTCGTGGAGATTTATTTATATACATGTGGTTATGGTGGACTGGATTTATATTTACTTATACTACTGTTCTGCGATCGATTTGGCCGGCAGGATCGGCGTTTTGTAGTGACGACCTTCCCGTGCGTGATTGTGTCACCGCAGAGCGGCGGTTCTTGGCCTAAGACCCCGGTATTTAAAAAAAAGGGTGTCTTATAACAACATAGTCAATGATATGCATTAGTGTATATTTGATAGAAGTTTGAGTTTCATTGTGCAGGTTTAAAAATTTGAAGGAAAACTTTCTAAGTACAAGTGTAGACACTTGTGAAGAAACTGCGTCGACACTCAGGAAACTTGTGTCGACACTCAGGCGAGCTGTGTCGACACACAGACAAATTGTGTCGACACTCAGGGAAGTTGTGTCGACACCCAGCTGCTATGTCGACACTCAGGAAAGCTGTGTCGATACACTGGCAAAATGTGTCGACACTTATAAAGAAGTTGTGTCGACACTCAAAGCAATGTCGACACCTAAACAAGCAGTTGTGTCGACATCCAGAATTGTGTCGACAACTTAAAATAGAATTGTGTCAACACTTAAAATAGAAGATGAGTCGACACTCAGGAGCTATGTCGACACCTGAAGCAATTGTGTCGACACACAGGACTTGTGTCGAGACACCAACTCTCAAGAGGATGTGTCGAGTTTAGAAGTATTTGTGTTGACACACAAGACTTGTGTCGACACACACTCAACGCCATTTGACAAACACTCAACGCCATCTGTCTGCAATAGAAATGTCGAGATAAGAAGCTGTTGTGTCGACACACAGGACTTGTGTCGACACATACAAAAAAAAAGTAGTGTCGAGAAGTATAAGTATGACTATGTCGACACTTGGAGTATTTGTGTCGACACCTTGAAGACTTGTGTCGACACTTAGCCTATATGTGTCGAAACATGTAAATAAGTCTGCTGAGTGTTGTATGCTGAGTTGGACAGACATTGAAGAACTTGGTGATGTGACTTGTTACTTGACAATTGTCATAACTAACGGGTCTGACACCACTATCAGAACTGTCAGAAGTCTGTTATGAACCGGATCAGCCGGTAACCATGGATCAAGCTCTATATAAGAGCTAGATCGGAAATGATTCATAATCATCAACGTGAAAAGATCTCTGGATCATAAAGAAGAATTTTGACAGATCAAGGCCTGTCTGCAAGAAAGATTCAGAGTTCAATCTGAATCTAAGGAAGAAGCTGACTGAAGATCAACTTCAACTTAAAGAGTTAAGCCACCTTATTTGTCCTAATCAAGAAGCTTTGAAAAGCTAAGTTAGGTTGGATCAGAAGGATCAGTTTATACAAGAACTGATAAAGAAGACAACATCAACAGAGAAATCTAGCTGGTGAAGTTTTCTGAAACTTATTACTCACAAATTCTTGTAGGATATATTGTTAGATCTGAGATTGTAAGCCTAAAATTATAAAGGCTGAGCTAGTGCAGTGTGCCTGAGGTAGGACTTCTGGAAAGTCTTAGTTGTAAGCCTAATTATAATAGCTGAGGTAGGGCTGAGGCCTGAGGTAGGATTTAGGGAAGAATCTGAGGTAGGACTTATGTAAAGTCTGAGGTATAGGAACCATTTTAGGTTCTGAGTTTGTAAGATCTGTGGATCCATGCCAGTGGAAGGAAGTTAGGCTGAATCTAGTTATCTACTGGATAGGCGAAGGGGGAAAGTGGATATACCCATATCTTGGGGAACCACTATAGATCTAGTGTTTCCTGTGTTGCATTTAATTTTTGTAGATAGAATTATTCTGTGCTAAAAGTAGTTACAAATATCTGTTTGCCTTAAAATCAAAAAGACAAAAAAAGATTAGAACCTATTCACCCCCCCCCCTCTAGGTGTTTAGTCTCTTAAATCAAAGTCTTTCACAACCCACTTATACCATAAGTGTCAGGGGTTAAATGAATCGATTATGCTATGACATGCTAGTGGGTATGATGGAACATGCAAGTGCAACACACAGACCCGACTATGTATACACAGACCTTTAGTTCCCCCTTTCTGGAGCCTTAACCTCCCAGGATACCTCCGTAGTGGCAGACGGAAGCGGTGGGTTGGGCCTCTCCCACCTCTAAACCAGTAAAGCACTAGAGGTCAGACCTATCGTATGCCTCAACGCTTGGTGCACGAAGCGGACTCTTGCGTACTCTTGCCGGCTGGCGCACCGGACTTCTGTTGGCGAAGTGCTAAGCACACTTGCCGAGTAAGCATATTGGCGTCGGTGCATCGACCCTCCAATACCGAAGACCCACCACCTTAATTTTCTTTCCTTTTATGCACATGCAAATTTAACGTATTCAATAAAAAAACAAAAACAGAGCCGAAGCTCCCTGGACTAAAACATCTGTCTCAAACAATCGAGCCGAAACTCCCCGGACCAAATCGTCCGTCTCTTAACTAATCGAGCCGAAGCTCCCTAGACCAAAACGTCTGTCTCTTAACTATCCAAGCCGAAGCTCCCAACTATCTTCATGTGCTATCTGTGTTTGTGAAATGTGCAACCCTAATTACTAAGTTACTCTTTTCAGTTTGTTAATACAGTTTACGTTAACCCAGGACTGCTCCCGGTATTCCCTATGAAGGGCTCTCAAAGGGCACTAGGAAAAATGATGGTAGCTGAAGCCCATCGTTCCCTTTCGCAACGTACTTATTATTATTGGTTGATTCCCTTACCCATTACCTTCTCGTGTTACGATAGACTAACTTAGTATGATTTTTAACCTTCCTCTCTACAGAAAAGACGATCTTTCGTCGAACCCGAGCACCTCTTAACTCTAGCCAACACCACTTCTCACTAACCTTCCCATCCTTATATGGTGAACACTTTAGCATCCATCCAATTCAGCAGATTAACTAACTCCAACGATGTGCCCCATTATATCCTACGACTGTTAACACAAATTGCTAATTGCAGACTATCCTATGCTATATGTTGAACCGGATAAGAAATGATCCAATACTCATCCAAATGCCCTAACTTATTTATTGGAGGTATATCATGATATAATTAGGCTATAATCAGAAAATTATAATTTTTCCTAATTATCTGGCATTTAATTAATTTCCTCAAAAATTCCAAGGGCTACCAGTTGGAACATGAACTACCCTAAGTACTCATGAAAGATGTCCAACAAAATTATAATAAATATTATGTTATCTCAATATGGTAAATTCAAAGTATCACAATTTTTCTATCATCAAAAGGGCACTAAACCATTTTAGAAATATTTTCTATCTTTCGTTATTTATGAATCAAGTACAGAGAATATCCACCCAAAAATTATAAATTAATTATACTATGTAGATACAACAATAAAAACATCATTGGGCAAGTTTCATAATTTTTTAGCAAGTACTAATCTCTGAATAAATTAATTATCAATAATCTTCATAAGGTAGACTTGTAAAGAAAGTGCCGTAATTAAGATTTTAAAAATCATGAATAAATGTCTACGAGTATATAATTGTCTGAAAGTCTCAATTCCTAAGTCTCATAATTTTATAATAGCAATATCATTCATAATTAATTTTTAAACCATAAAACCCCTTTTTAACATTTGTGAATGAAGTACTAGATTTACTCAACTAAAAATTATACAAAACTTCTGAAGCAACCATTCTGACATAAAACATTTACTTTCAAGATTTCATGGGGTTTCAATGAACAAGAAGACCTAATAATTAAAACATCAATTAGGGCTATATCAAACTTTACAAATGAAGTGGTAGAAATAAACATCATAAAATGTCAGTAAAATTGCTATAGGTTTAACCCATTCCAAAACTCACTTCACCTAAGTTTCACAGCTTTTAAATAATGTTTAGTAACTGGTTTTACCTATTTGAGATTTTACCCTTAAACTAAGGTTAGGGTTTTGAGGTATCTACCTATCTACAAATCCTGCGAGATTCCATCCAGAAGATTTATATTATGCTAACGTCGACTCTACTTAATTTCAAGGCAATACGAGGGCATTTGCCCCCATGTCCTTCACAACCCTCAAAACCCTCCCTTTAGGGTTTGAGTTTGGATCCTTGGGTAAATCAACCCTAAACCACACCATTTTTTTCCAAGTGGGTTATTATAACCCTTTTAAGTCAGTGGTCAAAATATCAGCCTCTGTTGAGGTGATTTGACCGTTCCAACCTCTTAGTGCACTTTTTACTCAAAAATGCCTCATTAATGCCTAGTTAAGGACAAGTGATTTCCTACCCAAAACTCATCCAAATGAGTAGGAATTTTGTACAGAGCTATATTTTATAGCCCGGGACCACTTACCAAAATTTGGGAGGGTTTAGAGGTCATTTGACCACTTAAATAAATTACTCTAACTTTATTAAATTAAAACAAAAACCTTAGGCAAAGTATCTTCAAAAATTCCCATTTTTGGACAGCCTCTAGGTATGGCTAAGGGTAACCCCCTGCCCAAATTTCAGGTTGTTTGGACAAGGGACGAAGAGTGGGCATTAATTTTAGTTTCTGCCCAACTCTAGGTACAACCTCAACTAAAACGGGTGTTGCGGTCAAACCACTTACCCAACGAGTTGAAATTAATTTTAAATTAATCTAGACTCGAAGGGCTACAACTTTTGTGATTGGCCATTTTTCCTAAATCGGCCTCTAAGTGCCTCGTTTTGTAGCATCAAAATGCGCCCATTTAATGTATCTTTTCCTTATATACTATATACATAATTGTTATATTATAAAAATATTTTTACGATGGCTATCAGTCGACGGTTGTTTGGCCGCCGGAGGTGGCGGTTTCCGGCAGACTCGAAAATATATTTTCATGGTTTTCCCATGAAAATGCGAGATAGGTCCGACTCCGTTGAGCACGAACTTCCTTTCTATGATCCTAAGATCTACCCATAAAAGAAGAAGTAGAGGAGGACCTTATTCGCAGTTTGGAGGCGAGATGAACGTCGGGTTTCCATGGTGCGGTGGTGGCGTTGCCAAACTTCTCCTACAACAAGAACAATAACTCTAATCCATTTGGTCAAGAGTGTAAACTTCTCATCTTGCTCTAAGGGGGCTTTTATAGATCACCAAGTGGGGAGGGGAAAGGGTAAAGCATTTAAGGCCATGAAGGTGAAATTCGGCCATGACATATCCCTTGTATTCAGCGACCTAGAGGCTGATGAAAACCCTTGGTCTCCTCTAAATAATGAGGGGAAGATGAATCAAGGCTTTGGAATCAATTGGAGAAGAACTCTTGCTCTCCCAATGCCATTAATGTCTTTCTCTCCCCACTTTCTCTCTCTTTGTTATGGGATAAATTAAATTCAGCCACTTTTATGGCTGGTTATGGTTATTAAACTCCTCAAAACTGATGAGGGAGAGTATATTCAGACTTTGGAATCAAATGGAGAGGCCCTTGGTCTCCCTTGGCTATGAATGACCCCTTTAAACCACTTTCTTTCTCCTCCATTAAAGGGTAAAATGGAGTTTTCTCTCTCCTAGTCATCAAGGCCGAATTTGTTCATCTCCTTAGCCTATTGGCAGCCCACTAATTCATACTATTAATTAATTAGGAGGTGGTTAGCCCAAATGGAAAAGGGCTTGAGCTTGGGTTAGCCCATTTAGGCTAATTTGACCTATTTTAAGGATTGAGTTGAACTTGGTCAAATTGACCATTTGGGTTGACCCCAATGGGTCATTGGTCACCCATTGGCTTCCCCTAAGGTCTAGGTAGGGTTGGGTATGGTTTACTTGGCATCTTGGAGGTCACTTGACCCTTAGTAAGGGCACTTTGACCACTTTGGGGCTAGAGTTGACTTGGGTCAACATAGCCTTTTGGGTTGTCCCCAATGGGTCCTTGGGTACCCATTGACCTCACTTAAGATCTAGGAAGACTTAGGTAGGGTTGATTGGTCATATTAGGGGTGCATTGCCCTTAGTTAGGGCACCTTGCCCAATTTAGGCTTATGGTGGTCTTAGTTCAATTTGACCACTTTGGGTTGATTTCAATGGACCCTTAGGGCTCTAATAGACCTTCCAATAGTTTAGGGATATTGTGGTGGGGTCATTGAGTCATGGTGAAGCCCTATGGTCATCCTAAACTAATGTTTAGAATTCTACTATTTGCAGACCATGGTGATCTCCACCTTCATGCCTAAGCTCACATGGTCTTCTTTGGCTTCTTAGGGTTTTGTCATGATCTAGTCATGACAAAAACACTCCTAGGAGTCTATCTGGAAATGGGATGTTACACTATGTGTCGACACAATTGCTCCTGGTCTCGACATAGCTATTTATGACAGATGGCGTTGAGTGTATGTCTAGACGTCGTTGAGTGTGTGCCGACACAAGTCCTGTGTGTCGTCACAAGTGTTCCTAGTCTCGACATAGCTGATTCTGACAGACGGCATTGAGTGTGTGTCGACACAAGCCTTTCGGACTCAGTACAACTATTGATGATAGATGGCGTTGAGTGTGTGTCGACACAAGTTCTGTGTGTCGAAAAAAGCCTTCTTCAGGTGTCGACACAATTCCTGGGTGTCGACACATGCTTTGTTGTTGGTGTCGACATAACTCCTGGGTGTCGACACAGCTCCTTCTTCAGGTGTCGACACAATTCCTTACAAGTGTCGACACTTGTACTTAGAAATTTTCCTACATTTCTTTAACCTGCACACTGAAACTCAAACATCCCATCAAATACAAATTGATGTATATCATTGAATAAGGGGAGGCTTCTCCAAATCTTGTACATAGTTTCCAGTGTACCCAACAATCTCCTCCTATTTGCAGAAATCATAACTCTTAGTCAAAGATATACACCACACATAATAAATCAAAGAAAAATAGATGTTCATACATTTCACTGCAGGGTAACATATAAACATAGATAATAGCTAAACTCAATACTGAAAATGATGTTATTCATTAATCAGAAAATCGTTTAGGTTTACATGTTTCTTTAAAGAACAAAAATCAAAAGATTACATTGTTCTACATATTAGCCTATCTATCCTAAGATTGACTAGGCTCCTTGATTATTATTCCTTTTCCAGATCTGATCTTAGCCTGCACATTAGGTTAAGTATCATCAGCTGGTTTCATTCCTTTCAGGTCTTTCTTCTTCAGTTCTTCAGCCTTGATCCTTTGCCTTTCAAAATAGTGAAAAAGCTTTAGAAAGTACTTGCTAGGCTCCACAGAGTTAGCAAGTAACTTCCCAGCTTTAGAACTCCTCCTATACTTAAGTATAGCCTCTTGCCTGGCCTGATACTTTTTTTACTCTTACTCATAGTACCATTTGCCTCTATCATATGTCTTGTCCTTCACAGCTTTCTAGGCAGTTACAATAATGTTCCTGGAGGTAGGACTCCACTGCTCAAAATGAGCTTTAGTTCTGCCTGTTCTCTAAACCTTTTCTTTGAAAGTTGTTCCTCCCTCTGAGCTTCCTTTGCAGCCTCTGACATTTCTATCTTTTCAATAATAATATTTTGTGCCTCCTGTGGAGGGCTATACATTTGCTGAACTTTTTGCTAGACTATGTCAAAATCTGCTGGAGGATAAATGACTTGTGCAACCTTTGGCTGATCCCCTTCAATGTATGTAGGTTGAACACCAAACTCAGCAGTATCATCATCACAAAGCGGTGGAAATCCAAGTGTAGCTCTGATGGTATTAGATACCCATTTTGCATGATCAGAGTTGGCTTTGACTAATATTCTCTCCCCCTTTATGACTTTTCTAGCTATATGATCTCCCAGATCATTCTTTTGAAACCTTACTTAATCAGCTAGATATTCTATACCTTCTTTGTAGTAGGCTCTGAATTGGTTCAGATAATTAGCAATAGTCTTTTGAGAAGCTTCAATGGCTGTTGCGCGCTAGGGTTCAAAGAAAATAAACGCAACCGAACTAACAATCCAATGAGGCAAGTATACCTATCGAATTGTAGCTAGGGGACACAAGTGTCGTATTGAAATCCGGGAACTGTTAAGTATGCTTACTCACACGAAGACTATTATCTTATCGACGGAAAAACTAGGGTTTTAGAGAATCTAATTGCAAGGAAGGAAGTAAAGCTAAAGCTAGAAAGAGAGCTATTACAGTTAATTAAAGAGCATAAGAAAATCGATTACTACGAAAGGTTGAAAATATGAAATGGAAATGCACTCGATCAAGAATCACCTCGGCTAAAGACGATTTAGAAAATGCGATAAAAATCTAAACTTAATAGGATAAAGGTCCTTGACCGTGGAGGTTCCTAAAGCTTAAACACACTTCTCTCAAAGTCATGCCCAACTGAGTTTAGGAAGGTCCGACCGACTCTCGTCTAAATCGGAGGCCTAAAACTCGCTTTACGCGGTGAACCCCACTATTGGATTTTACTCCAATCTGGGAGATTTGGACTTCTTCCTCTCTCAAGGAGTGCGTACAACTCCCTTTACTCTTGAATGCTCACTTCATTTTATCAGCCTCTCGGCTAGCCCAGAATGAAAGCAAAAGTGGAGGGTATATATCGATAATATACCTCCAACCCATGATTAATCAAAAGTAATTCAAGGCCCAAACCTAAAAAGAAAAGATTAATTAAAACATCATAACTTAATCGCTCTAACCTCGGATCATCAAGATCAAGTACAAGGAGGATTAGTTAATCATAATGGAGTGGAGAAGGGGGGATGAGTAGTAAAGCATATAAGAGGAACACTAGTAAAGGAAGAGCACTTATATTAATTAAAAGGAGCAAGTTACACTAATGAAATTGAAATTACAAGTGCATGAATTAAAGTCCTATTCTAGCCCTATATTAAGCAATAAGAAAAAGCAAGATTACAACAAAAGCTAAGGCAAACTAAAAACTAAACTATGGTTAAACAAAAATTACAAAGAGAGAGAGAGAGAGAGAGAGAACATAAAAAAGATCAAGAAACAAAGGGGCAGCACCTCCCCCACTCAACCAAAGCTTGCTGAAATGGAAGGGGGGGTCTGAATTTATAGGAAAAATTCTCGGGTTGGTCACGCCCTACGACACGCCCTAGGGGGCGTGTTTGGGGGCGTGACATGTACGAAGTTGTCCTCAGGCTCTTCATTCTGGTGGGAGGGATGATTGCTTCTGTACGTCGATTGACATGCCCTAGGTCACGCCCGTGTAGTTGGGGCGTGACACGTACGTCGCATCGAAATCATTGGTCGGAAATCCGTCAGCCGTCGGAAAAGTTGATGTCACGCCCCAGGTCACGCCCGTGATGGGGGGCGTGACAGTACTGTTGCGTGCTGTGGCGGAACCTGCATTTAATGCGGTGGCAGGCTTTGCGGTAGAGGGCGACATGCCCTTGGTCACGCCTGGCGACACGCCCGGGGAGGGCGTGTCAGGGGGCGTGACAGCCATTTTGTTCGTTTTTTTGTCCATTCCATCAGGAGTCCTCGGGATCGGGTGACACGCCCTAGGTCACGCCCAGGTAGGGCATGATAGTGGGGCGTTTCAGGTCATTTTTGACCAATTTTCTGAAAACCTGCAAAAGAACAAGAAAATTTTAGTGGCAATAATATTTACATAAAAAGTATAAAAGATAAACTAAAAAGACATTATTTGTACATTATAAACTAGGAAAATACGATAATAGTTTAGGCTACAAAACGTATTATCAAAATCCCCCAAGCTTATGCTTTGCTTGTCCCTAAGAAAAAATATAAAAACTAGATAATTATAAAAAGGACTAATCAAAAAGTTTTAATTATGCCTACACAAGTGCTATGCGAAATTCTAAGTAGGGAAAAGGTGAAATGTAAGTCTAAAACAATTATTTAGGTATGGTAAAACTTTTATTAACTTTACTCAATAAAAACAAATCATCCAAAATTTTAAGGAAATTCTTTAAATAGACTTAAGCAAAGCAACGAAAATGAAAAACACGCATTGAGTTATTTCTAGATCCAAGCAACGTATTATAATTATATCAATTTTATTAACAAAAATCTAGGTTTAAATCCAAAACTAAAATTGATTTACTTTTTTTCCTTTCTTAGTTGTTAAATAAAAATCAAAAAGCGTGAATCAAAAGGACTTAAATAGGACAGAAACGTTTGGTTTAGGAATATGATTTGGAGTGAAATTCAAAAATAAACGTGAAGGTTTAAAATCACACTAAACCAAAGCAAAGAGTTTCAAAAACTTTCATAAAAATATATATACATTTTTTTTCATTTTCTTCTTTTTTTTCATTTTTTTTCTTTTTTCAAAACGAAGGCCATAAATATTTTTATTTTTATTTTGAATTGGCCAAATAGAAATAAACATAAATTTTGAGCATACTTTTTTTTTTCAAAAACCTTTCTCCCACAAAAAATCACAAAATATCCTATCAAAATCGTGAAAATATTTTATAAAACTCAAAAAGGCTAGTTTGATTAGATTGGTTGGAAATTTTGGCTTTGGTCAAAATGAAATGAAGGGAGGAGCTATCAAATGAAATCAGAAAAAGGCTCAAAAACGGCTAACTAGTGGTAAAAGTTTTTTGGTTGGCAGGAAAGCTCAAACGAAAACAAAAACGGCCTAAATCATTTTCACGCTTTTGAATTTATTTAAAACAAAGGTTTAAAAAATTTCAAAAAGCGAGTCCTAGATAATAAAAGAAGATTGATGAAATTAACTTGAAAATAGAAATAATAGGTGACTTGGATCGTTCACATCTACTACGTTATTCAAAAGTTGACTTTACAAAAATTATTCAAAAACGAAAAAGAAAATAGTGGATGATGAATTTTTGAGAAAGTAAAGGAAATAAAAAACAAAAAACCATAATAGAAATGCGAGTTTTAGAAAAATATTTCACCTTAACATGCTACCGTGAATTAGAAACACAGCATGGCCAACATTTTACTTGTGAAACATAATTAAAAAGGACGATTAGAAGTATTATAATTAACTAAGTTGTTTATAGGACATTTTGAGTAAAACAAAAACAAAAACTAGGGGTACTATTGAAATACCAAAATGTCTAAACTATTCAAAAACACATTTTTTTTAATTTTGTGAAATATTCTAAATTTTTTTTGGATTTTGGAAAAATTTTTCTCTTTTTTTTGGAATTTTAAGATATTCATTTTTTTTATTTTTTGGAAATATTTAAAATATATACAAAAAGAAAATTTTTTACACTAAGCAAAAATGAAGGAGGAAGTCCTCCTCCAAGCTTAAAATAGACATTGTCCTCAATGGCTAAAGAGGGGGATTGGAGAAGGGGAGAAAAATAAAGTGCAGAATTGAAAGACAGAATTGAAAGACAGGATTGAAAGACAGGTACTTCCCCGGATTTATTTACTGCGAAAGCTGAGTGATGCCGCTCCCACGAATGTCTTCTTCGGACTTCGTGATGGATTCAACAATGTTGGAGCAGGCGATCGCAGAAGCTTAAGCTTGTCGGAGCCGTCTGAGACAAAAATTGTAAAATAAAGAAAACAGAAAAAGATAACTTGGGTTGCCTCCCAAGAGCGCCCTTTGTTTAAAGCGTCGTTGAGCTCGACACATCAAAAAAATAATTTTGTCAAAAAATATTGTTGTCCAGAAATAAAATTGTTTTTAGCAAACAATTAAAAGTTCAAAGTTAAAGTTCGTGAAGTAGAAACTTAATAATGTTTGGACTGACATCATCATCACCAGAAAAGTAGAGTTTAAGACGCTGACCATTCACTTTGAAATTACCCTTATCAGGGTGAGAAATTAAAACAGTTCCATAAGGAAATACTTCTAAAACAGAAAATGGGCCAGACCAGCGAGATTTTAATTTGCCCGGAAATAAACGTAAACGAGAATTATATAAAAGGACATGGTCGCCCGGCTTAAAGTTTTTAGGGTGCCTTAAGTGTTTATCGTGTAAACGCTTCATCCGCTCTTTATAAAGTTTATTATTTTCATAAGCATAAGAGCGCCACTCATCGAGTTCATTTAGTTGAAATTTTCGAAGGTCACCGACTGAGTGGGGATCGAAGTTTAAAAATTTTAAGGCCCAAAAGGCGCGGTGTTCTAACTCTACGGGCAGATGGCACGATTTTCCATAGACCAGCCGATACGGCGTACATTTGAGGGCGGTTTTGTACGCTGTTCTGTAGGCCCATAGAGCATCGTCAAGTTTGGCTGACCAGTCTTTCCTAGAAGTTGAAATAGTCTTTTCTAATATTCTTTTTATTTCTCTATAACTACTTCGACTTGTCCGTTAGTTTGAGGGTGGTAGGCAGTGGAAAGCTTATGTGTAACGCCGTATTTGGTAAGGATTTTTGAAAATTGCGCGTTACAGAAATGGGAACCCCTATTGCTAACGATTGCGTGTGGCGTACCGAATCTAGAAAATAATTTTTTAAAAAACGTGACTACAACTCGGGAGTCGTTCGTAGGAAGAGCTTGGGCCTCAGCCCATCGTTAAACATAATCAACAGCAACTAAAATATATTTGTTTCCGAAGCTAGAAGGAAGGGGGCCAACAAAATCAATTCCCAGAGGTCGAAAATTTTGCACTCTAAGAAATAATTTTGCGGCATTTCATTTTTATTAGAAATGTTGACCGACCATTTGCAACTATCACACCTACTCACAAAGGCTTGCGCATCTTTAAACAGGCTAGGCAAGTAAAAACCCGCGCAAAGCACCTTGTGAGCGGTGTGAGCAGCTTGATAGTGCCCACCTGTCGGACCTTCATGCAAATGCTTTAGAATATCGATTCCTTCTGCATAAGAAACACATCTCCTTATCACTTGATCCGCACAGATTCTGAAGAGATGCGGGTCTTCCCAAAAGTAGTTCTTTATCTTAGAAAAGAATTTCTTCTTTTGCTGAGAGATGAACTCTTTTGGGAGCACCCGGGCCACTAGATAGTTGGCGATGTGCGTGAACCAAGGAGAAGTAGATGTGTTAACTAAAAGCAGCTTCTCATCAGGAAAATAATCATTAAAAGATTTTTCATTTAATTTTTCTATAAAGGGGTTATCTAATCTGGATAGATGGTCGGCGGCCAAGTTCTTGGCTCCTCGCTTATCACGGATCTCTAAGTCAAACTCCTGGAGGAGTAAGACCCAGCGAATCAAGCGAGTCTTGGCATCCACTTTGGCAAGAAGGTACTTGAGGGCCGAGTGGTCCGTAAAAACAATGATTTTTGAAAGTGTAATGTAAGGGCGAAATTTATCAAATGCGAATACTACAGCTAAGAGCTCCTTCTCGGTTGTGGTGTAATTTTCTTATGCAGATGTGAGGGTTTTACTAGCGTAATAGATGGGGTGGAAGTTTTTAGATATGCGTTGAACTAATACGGCTCCCACCGCAAAACTACTCGCATCGCACATAATCTCGAAAGGAAGGTCCCACACCGGAGCTATCATAATCGGTGCGTTAATTAACTTTTCTTTAATTAATTCGAAGGCAGAAAGGCAAGAGTCATCAAAAATGAATGGAGCGTCTTTTTCTAAGAGATGGGTGAGGGGCTTAGTGATCTTGTAGAAGTCCTTTATAAAACGACGGTAAAAACCAGCGTGGCCTAGGAAACTTCTTATAGCTTTTATGTTTGTGGGCGACGATAACTTCTCAATAACTTCTATCTTGGCAACGTCTACCTCAATACCTTTAGCTGAAATTTTATGACCCAAAACTAACCCTTCCCTCACCATAAAATGGCATTTTTCCCAATTTAGGGCAAGGTTAGTTTCTTCGCATTGTTCTAAGACTTTTTCGAGGTTTTCTAAACATCTATCGAAGGAATCGCCGAACACGGAGAAATCGTCCATAAATACCTCCATAATGCTTTCTACGTACTTGTCAAATATTGCGAGCATACATCTCTGGAATGTAGCTGGCGCATTGCACAATCCAAACGGCATTCTTCGGTAAGCGAAGGTGCCGAAGGGACAAGTAAACATAGTTTTCTCTTGGTCCTCGGGAGAGATGGGTATTTGAAAGTACCCCGAGAGGCCATCGAGAAAATAATAAAAGCTATGGCCGGAGAGACGTTCTAAAATCTGGTCGATAAACGGTAAAGGAAAGTGGTCCTTGCGGGTGGCGTCATTCAACTTACGATAATCTATACACATACGCCAACCCGTCACCGTCCGTGTCGGGATTAATTCATTATTCTCATTACTAACTACGGTTATCCCTCCCTTCCTTGGAACTACCTTAATGGGGCTAACCCACTTACTGTCCGAAATAGGGTAGATAATTCCTGCGTCTAATAATTTCATAACCTCGCCCTTAACTACTTCTTTCATATTCGGTTTTATACGACGCTGAGGTTGAATAGAGTTACGCGAATTATCTTCCATTAAAATTTTATGGGTACAGAAAGATGGGCTTATGCCCTTGATATCAAAAATTTGCCAAGCAATAGCCCGGCGATGCTTACGTAGAACTAGAAGAAGTTTATCGTTTTGCGTATCCGTGAGGTAGGCCGAAACGATAATTGGTAACTTGGAATCTTTTTCTAAGAAAGCATACTTAAGGTGTTCAGGAAGTTCTTTAAGTTCTAGGGTAGGGGGTTCTTCATAAGAGGATTTAGAGATTCTTTCTTTTTCAAAAATAATATCTTCATAAACTTTTTTATAAGGAACGTAATAAGGGGTGGGGCTAGCAGTCAAGACGGCTTCTTGTAGCGATTCAGTGGGAAGAAAAGAGGAAGAACAAAAATCAGAAAATTCTTTTTCAAACTCAGAAAGACAATCAGAAGATTCATCACTTCCCTGCAGCCATTCAGCGGGAAGAGAAGAATGAAAACAAAAATCAGAAAGTTCTTTTTCAAAGTAGGAGAGGCTGTAGGAAGATTCATCACTCACGACGTCTACAAAAAAACATGAGTCATCATTTGCTAGGGTGTTATTCATCGAAGGTGTGATAGAAAAAGTGACTTCGTCGTCGCCTACTCGAAGGAAGAGCTTACCATTGCTTACATCAATGATGGCTCTGGAGGTGGCAAAGAAGGGTCGGCCAAGAATCAGGGGAACCTCGACATCTTCTTCGATGTCCAAAATGACAAAGTCCACCGGGAAGATGAACTTGTCGACTTTTACTAGAACGTCCTCCACTATTCCTAACGGGTACTTGACGGATCTATCGGCTAGCTGGATACTCATACGCGTGGGGTTAAGGCTACCAATTCCTATCTTTTTAAACAACGAAAAGGGCATCAGGTTTATACTCGCGCCTAAGTCGGCTAACACGTGTTTAACAAAAAGATCACCGAAGACACACAGGATAGAGAAACTACACGGGTCACTGATTTTCTTCGGCAAACCGTTTGTTAAAACAGCGGAGCACTCGGCGTTTAGCATGACGTGCGAAAGATTCTCTTACTTCTTCTTGTTGGTGAGGAGGTCCTTAAGATACTTGGCGTATTTCGGCATCTGCGAAATAGCCTCGTGGAAGGGAAGATTAATGTGGATTTGCTTGAAGATCTCTAAGAAGCGGGAGTACTGATCATCTTGACGTTCTCTATTAAGTTCGGAGGGGTATGGAGGAGTTGAATTATTTTTGAAGATTGGTGGTGGAGTGAGATTTTTTTCTAAAACAGGGGTGATAACTTCTTCAGCAGAGGGTGGAATTTTTAAAATGGGAGCGGAGCTTTGATTTTTAAAGGTGGGAGCGGAGCTTGCCTCGAGCTATTCACTTACCATACCGGAGACTTGCTTCCCACTCCGAAGAGTTATAGCTTTCGCTTTCTCTCTCGGGTTGGGTTCGGTATTGGAAGGAAGAGACCCTGCGGGTCGCTCAGAAATTATTTTCGCGAGCTGTCCTACCTGATTTTCTAGACTTTTTACGCTTCCGGTTAAAGTTCTTATAGTAACGTCATTTGTGGTGATATATTTAGAAAGTAATTCCTCCAAGCTTGGAGGTTTTGGGTAATTTTGAAGAGGTGGTGGTGGTGGTGGTGCAGAAAAATCATTTTGTGGTGGTGGGCGCATCACATTCGATGGATTACTCCATGAAAAGTTCTGATGATTTCTTAAAGCAGGGTTATAACTATTCAGAAAATTAAAACCAGGAGGATGAAAATTCGCAGCAGAAAAATTATTAAAAGCAGTTCTAGGCATATTATTAACATAATCTAAATATTCTTAAGTAGGGGTTGCAGATTCTCATACCTGAGGGGTGGAGGCAGCAGTCATCTCCGTGATTTTTTTTCTTAGGATTTCTACTTGCAGAGCGAGCTGGGAGATGTTGTCCACTTCATAGATACCTGTAGGCTTGTTCGGGCGGGACCTAGGCATATTCCACTGATAAGTGTTCATGGCCATGTCCTCAAAAAGCTCAAGAGCTGCTTCCGGGGTCTTATGATTTAAAGTACCGCCAGAAGCTGCGTCTATCATTTGCTTCGTGCTTTGATTTAGCCCGTTATAGAACGTCTGCACTTGTAACCATACAGGCAGCGCGTGATGTGGGCATCGTCTTAATAATTCTTTAAATCTCTCCCAGGTTTCATATAGGGTTTCAGAGTCTATTTGTCCGAAGGCAGAGATATCGTTCCTAAGTTTTGCAGTTTTAGCTGGTGGAAAATACTTCGCAAAAAATTTTTCAGTTAATTCATTCCAGGTGGTTATGCTATTTTTAGGTAGAGTGTTAAGCCACTGCTTAGCTTTAGTTCTTAAAGAGAAGGGGAAGAGTCTTAGCCTGATTGCATCATTTGCGACACCATTTATCTTGAAGGTGTCGCAAATTTCAAGAAAGTTAGCTATATGTGCATTCGGATCTTCATCTTGAAGTCCGTCAAATTGCACATATTGCTGCACCATTTGAATTATGCTAGGCTTTAATTCGAAGTTATTATTTGCTATAGCAGGGCGAACTATACTTGATTCTGTTCCCTCGAGATTTGGTCATGCATAATAGGACATAGTCCTTTGAACGGCCTCATCTACGTTGGGTTCTTCCATTCTTAAAGTAGCAAATGACTCGGAGTCCTCAACCGGCACTTGGATAGTAGGACCTTGAAATCGCAATCTTCTCCGAAGAGTACGCTCAATTTCGTGGTCCAAGTCCAAAATAACCGACGGACTCCCGCGGGTCATGCACTAAAAGAACAGAAAAGAAGAAAAGAAAGAGAAAAAGGATAAACTAGAAAAAAAAGATTAGATTAGAATTTTTTTTTGAAATAGATTATTTTTTATAGATTAACTCCCGAACTTCCCAAGGACTACCCCGTGAAGGGTTCGCAAGGTACTAGACAAGATAGTGGCGCTTAAAGCCCTTTGCCCTTTTCGAGAGAATTAGGTGGCGTAGAAAAATTGTGAAGTTGGTTACTATTAAGAGCGGTGATAAATTTTTTGATTTTTTAAACTTTTAAAGAAAGAGGATGAGAAAGAGGAAAGATAAAATTAATAGGTTCGTGCTTTCAATATATCAACGAAAGTTTGGTCCCCGGCAACGGCGCCAAAAACTTGTTGCGCGCTAGGGTTCGAAGAAAATAAATGCAACCGAACTAGCAATCCAATGAGGCAAGTATACCTATCGAATTGTAGCTAGGGGACACAAGTGTCGTATTGAAATCCGGGAACTGTTGAGTATGCTTACTCACACGAAGACTATTATCTTATCGACGGAAAAACTAGGGTTTTAGAGAATCTAATTGCAAGGAAGGAAGTAAAGCTAAAGCTAGAAAGAGAGCTATTACAGTTAATTAAAGAGCATAAGAAAATCGATTACTACGAAAGGTTGAAAATATGAAATGGAAATGCACTCGATCAAGAATCACCTCGGCTAAAGACGATTAAGAAAATGCGATAAAAATCTAAACTTAATAGTATAAAGGTCCTTGACCGTGGAGGTTCCTAAAGCTTGAACATGCTTCTCTCGAAGTCGTGCCCAACTGAATTTAGGAAGGTCCGACCGACTCTCGTCTAAATCGGAGGCCTAAAACTCGCTTTACACGGTGAACCCCAATATTGGATTTTACTCCAATCCGGGAGATTTGGACGTCTTCCTCTCTCGAGGGGTGCGTACAACTCCCTTTACTCTTGAATGTTCACTTCATTCTATCGGCCTCTCGGCTAGCCCAGAATGAAAGCAAAGGTGGAGGTATATATTGATAATATATCTCCAACCCATGATTAATCAAAAGTAATTCAAGGCCCTAACCTAAAAAAGAAAAGATTAATTAAAACATCATAACTTAATCGCTCTAACCTCGGATCATCAAGATCGAGTACAAAGAGGATTAGTTAATCATAATGGAGTGGAGGAGGGGGGATGAGTAGTAAAGCATATAAAAGGAACACTAGTAAAGGAAGAGCACTTATATTAATTAAAAGGAGCAAGTTACACTAATGAATTTGAAATTACAAGTGCATGAATTAAAGTCCTATTCTAGCCCTATATTAAGCAATAAGAAAAAGCAATATTACAACAAAAGCTAAGGCAAACTAAAAACTAAACTATGGTTAAACAAAAATTACAAAGAGAGAGAGAGAGAGAGAGAGAGAGAGAGAGAAAAGCATAAAAAAGATCAAGAAACAAAGGGGCAGCACCTCCCCCACTCAACCAAAGCTTGCTGAAATGGAAGGGGGGGGTCTGAATTTATAGGAAAAATTCTCTGGTTGGTCACGCCCTACGACACGCCCTAGGGGGGCGTGTCAGGGGGTGTGACATATACGAAGTTGACCTCGGGCTCTTCATTCTGGCAGGAGGGATGATTGCTTCTGTATGTCGGTTGACACGCCCTAGGTCACGCCCGTGTAGGTGGGGCGTGACACGTATGTTGCGTCGAAATCATTGGTCGGAAATCCGTCAGTCGTCGGAAAAGTTGATGTCACGCCCCAGGTCACGCCCGTGACGGGAGGGGGGGGGGGGGCGTGACAGTACTGTTGCGTGCTGTGGCAGAACCTGCATTTAATGCGGCGGCAGGCTTTGCGGTAGAGGGCGACACGCCCTTGGTCACGTCTTGCGACATGCCCGGGGAGGTCGTGTCAGGGGGGCGTGACAACCGTTTTGTTCGTTTTTCTGTCCATTCCATCAGGAGTCCTCGGGATCGGGTGACACGCCCTAGGTCACGCCCAGGTAGGGCGTGACAGTGGGGTGTGTTAGGTCATTTTTGACCAATTTTCTGAAAACCTGCAAAAGAACAAGAAAATGTTAGTGGCAATAATATTTACATAAAAAGGATAAAAGATAAACTAAAAAGACATGATTTGTACATTATAAACTAGAAAAATACGATAATAGTTTAGGCTATAAAACGTATTATCAATGGCTGTTTGGACAGCAGCTAGATCTGCTTGTATTTGCTCGGATACTTCTGTTTTCAAATCAGTAGAAATACTTCCCAGTTTTTTGAGAATTTCATCATGTGAGTCCTTGAGATTTTCATTTAACCTGAATTTATTTTCTAAAATATACCATTGCTTAACTGCAATGTCCTCAACTTCAGTCTTTAGCAGCTGTTGTTGCTAAGCCAAATATACTACAGCATTACCTCCCTTATGAAAGCAATCTGTCATCTCTTTCTTATTCAAATTGACTTCAAATCTGATGGATGTTATGTCTTGATCCAGCTGGAACTGCAGTTCTTTATGTGACTCATCCACATATTTCTCCAAAGACTTCCTTTGCTCATCCAACTTGACTTGTAGTTGGACCAGTAGTGAACAGAAGTCCATGCTTTCAGCAGGAGGTGGAGTGACTGTTTGTAAGGCTTTCTTATAGCCTGTGCTCTTTTTCATGATTGCAAATAATTTTCTCTTTTTAGCCATGGAGGCTTCTTCATCATCAGAAGATTGAGATGAGCTTTCTATATCTACAGTTTCTTTATTAACTGGGGTATCCAGTAGCTCCTCCCCCTCAGTTCCTGGTAGTTCCTTTTCTACTTTTTGCTACTCCCCCTCAGTCCTTGCTATAGATAAATCAAGGAATAGTTCCTCCAAAGTTATATCCTGCTACATCTTAACAGAAGGAACAATATTGGCTTGTGAAGCAAAAGGTTCTACCTTGACATTTAGATCTTTATCCAGGGCCTTCTCTATACAGGAGATGCTCACTTGCTCATCTTGAGCTGTATCTGTCATCTGCATATCTGGTGCTTCTTTCTCAGCAGTGATCAACGCTTTTTTGTTTATGTCTGATATAATGTCCATCACTATATCAGCAACATACTCACTCTCTAGAGTAGCTTCAGCAATGCCTCCCCCTTGGGCAGGTAGCTCAGATTGTTTAGTGTCTTGTACTATTAATTCAGTGTTCTCTCCCCCTGGAATGGAGGCCATCTGATGCTCTGGTTGTGGACTGCTCTCCACTTGAGCTTGGGCTACTTTTTCTTGATGGTCTTCCTCTGAACTGAAGACTACTTATTCTTCAGAATCACTGGAGGATTCTGCTTCTTGGAAAATGGTTTTCTTCTTTCTATCCTTCTTTACCTGTTTCTATGGAGTAGAAACTTCCTTTGTCAAGACTTTATCCCATCTGGATAGAATAATCACATCCATCCTCCTCATATGATTGATGTTGAATCCTGGCAGTTGATTCATAATATCTGGGATAGTTGAAGCTAAACACAAGCTTAGGATTCTACCCAGATTTGGATTCTTAATTCCTTCTTGGATCTTTTCAAACACTACTGATGACCAGTGTGTTTTTACATTGTATATGACTCTGGTCATTAGGTTGAACATGAAGACAGATATCCTATCATGTCCACCAGTCTTGCAGAGAATCACCTTGCCTATGATTTCTAAAAGAAACTTACCTTGGGAATTCATCCCCTTCCTGGTAATCGACGATCCTAACTTGATATTTGGATTCAATCCACGCCAATTTAGTGCATCCATTATCATAGATGGAACAATATCATCATCTTCTTTAACTCTTGGGAGTTGAAGCGACTTCCTGATCATCTTAAGTGTGAGTTTCACTTTTGAATCTTGAACTTTGGCTTTGATATTCTTTCCTTCATAATCTATAGTTGCTGACAAGTAGAATTCAAGCACTTCCTTCTTCCAAATTCTTGTAGGTTCAGAGACCAAAAACTCCAAGCCATTTTCGAAAATTAGGGTAATCAAACCCTTGATGTCCTGAGAAGCTGTCTCGAATCCCCCGCGAACCAGCTCGTATCCTTCATTCAGCTTGTCGTCCTGGTGTGGCGCCATTGACGAGAGAGAGAAGAGAAGAGAGTCGACATGAGAATTTCTTTGTCGACACAAGGTCTAGGGTCGAGAATTCTGAAAGCGTAGTTGACTAGATTTTGTCTTCTTCTATTTATAGAGTACTGGTAAAGGGTAGGTCAAAAAGACACGCCTTACTTAGTAATAATACTAGTCGACATAGTTTTACATGTGTCGACATAAAAGACTTAGATCTAGACAAAACTTAATTTTATTCGACACATCTATGTGTCGACATACTTGTGTTAGTGTCGACACAGGCTAGTCAAGTCTCGATAGAGTGTGTCGACACCATTTCTTATGTCGACACAAATACTATTTCTGTGTTGACACATCATATTGAGAGTGTCGACACAATTTGCTTGTGTCAACACAAACTTTCTTTGTAAGATCCGTCCCCCCTCTCCGGGGCTAACTCGGATCTTATGCCCAGAACCGCCGCCTTACGGTGACACTAACACACGGGTTAGTCGACACCGCAAGTCGCCGATTCTGCTGGCTAGCACGATCATAAACCTGTTCGTCCAATATGAGAAACAGAAGTATAAACATAGAGTATAACAACATCCAGTCCACAGTCACAGAGTACATATCATATATATAAATGAATGGTACAGCTCATAGTCCATAATGAGAATAAAAATAGAGAAGAGTAATAAGGGCTTATGCCCAGTACATCAATCAAATCTCTCACTCTCTCTAATCAAAAGAAGCGGAATCTAATCATCTAACTCATCCCACCTGAGTATGTGCTCCAGTAGTGGTAGTAGGTGGTATCGGCATCGCTCCTCAAGTCCTGCCTCCTCGACATGCTGGTCCATCGCCTCGAGTTCCTAAAATGATATGGTCACCGACCATTAGTCAAAAAGACTAAGTGATTTCCTCCGCACCTCGCCCCACAACTCCTAGGCACCGAGCGGGAGGATGAAACGGAGGACAACAAGTGGTAGCAAAGGGGAAGCAGGTGACAGAAACTAACTAGCAAGTGTATAATATAATTCTATATCTATCAGTTCTAAACAAAAGTTATAAAGAAGTAAGGTGCGGTACAAGTAAGTAAGAGAACTGAAAGTAGAGAAGTAAAGTAAAGCTACACTATCACTAAATAAACATCACCGAGAGTACCTTAACTTATAAAAATGCCCATACAAATCTATAAGTTAAGGTTTCTAGAAATTGTAACTTATCATATAAAAGAGCTCATACTAATTTATATGATAAGGATCTATGAAGCGTATGCTCTAATATGAATGAATGTTATTATGCAAATTATGCAGCAGGCAAGTGCAACTCACACACAACGACTCCGTGATCACAGAGCTTTAGTTCCCACTTTTCGAGAGCTAGCATCACTCTCAGGTACCGCCGTCGTGGCTCCGGCAGCAGCGGATCGGGCTTCTCCGCTTTCTAGGCGGGTATACACACTAGCAGGCCAAGACCTATCCTGTACGCCTCTATACACCGACAAGTGCACTCTAGAGTCTCTGCGTACTAATTGCTAGCTTCCTGCTAGACTTTTAGGTCGGGTGCACGTCTTCGGGGATTGTCTGTCTGACCTCAGTATTAAACAACATACTGGCCCTTCCACCCATACAGCTCACCCGAGTCACCGTACTGCCATCAGTGTGACAATTGGCCAGTACCGCATGACCCACCACTATTTGTTTATACAAGTATTTCATCTCGAGCCTCCAGCTCGCAGGACCAACCTGCCCTGATTCCCTCTAACCCAGCACAGGTGAGAATGTAAACCAACCATTTCCCTCCAAATCTGCCCGGGTGAGCAAGTAGTCAACAGACTCCAAGTCCTTCCAACCCGGCACGAGTGAGAACATGTACAGTTTACCTAGCCTATTAGACTACTCTTTCCTACCAGTTATTATACTTAGTAAATTAGGGTTAATCCCAGGACTGCCCAAGGTATGCCCATTGAAGGGGTCTCGAAGGCACTAGGAACCAAGATGGGATGACAAGCCCAAAGTTCCCTTTCGCAAGGATAATTACTTTTAGTTGATGTCTACCCATGATCCACACTCAACTCTCCTTATTACTCTTGGATGATCCTAATGACTTAAGTTATTATCGGGAGGGCGACGGTCTTCCGCCGGCCTCCATTCCAATTGTTACCCAATGACTTACACTTTTACTCTCGTCACTAAGACGACACTAACCACCAGAGTTATACTTCCAATCGTGTTCTCTAGCTCAATTGTCGATCTATCCCCTGGTAGGCCTATAATATAACCTACTTTTACTATGCGCAGCCCATGACCTAATACCACCCCGGAAATCGAACTTCTAATTCCTTGGGCCACCAACCCTTAATTATTTATCCTAGGGTGGTACAGATTAATGAAATGATTATGTTGATTTTCATAATTTTCCTAGGTCATTAAGGCCTCTAATTTAATCTTTTAAACTAATTCCTAGGTCACTTTACACATGAAGTAGTACAATTTAAAATCCACTGACTTAGGTAATTTTTACTGAGTTGTATATTGATAAAATATTTCTGTCCACAGGGTTTCACAATTTTCCTTTTATTATTTATACCAATTCCTTATTTAATACCAAATCTACATAATTTCAATTTTCCAAATGAAGTACAAGGACTATATAAGCAAAAATTCCAGGAATTTTACAGAGCATATAAGACATTAATTTAAGACTAATGGCATAGTTTCATCAACATCTATAGTGTAATGGCATAACAAATCCCATTCTTAAATATTTACCAATATGCCATTATATTAATTTCAAAATTATCAATACATCCATAAATTCTGAGATAATTATAAAAGACTTATAATACAATTATACAACACTATAAATATTTCCAAATTTTTCTGATATGTATTTCCATAAATTCATGAATAATTGTAATAAGGGCAAAAATGGTAATTTCAATGCATTATACTCCAAATGTCCTCAGACAGAAAGCTAAATTTTTACCTAAGTCAAATATGACCTCCTTTTTTGACTTGACAGACTTTGGACTTGAGCAAAACCTATTTCTCCAATTTATTTTAAAAAAGGTGCTATATTTTTAAAAATTCCAATTAATGGGATTTTTGATCCCAAAAATCCCATAATTAATCTTAGTGGTGAAATTTACCCTAATGAACCACTGGAATCAAATCCATGATTTTTGGATGCCTCAATTAGGCTGAATGTACAATATTTAAATTATAGCTATTGGCACACCGAGGCTATACATAAGCAACCACATGCAAGTGGATTACCCCAACATGCAGTGATCCAAATGTGCTGAAATTTTTATCATGAACCAATGATGTCCCCAAGGCCCTGCCACCAAAGTTTGGGGCCATTTAGATACTTATTAATCCAAATAATTCATTTATTTAATTTTTGATAATATGACTAATATTATAGAAAAGGTTGTCCCAAAAATTTCCAATTTTTGGTAGGGGCTAGATATGCCCAAATAAGCCACATACCCAAAATTTCAGCCTATGTGGACTTCTGGTTTGGCATGGGCTTAGGTTTTTGTTTCTGCCCTAGCCTAGGACAAGTCCTAGGAAAAATTCCCTACAGGCTAGACCACTGGACCAAAATCTAAGTTTAGGCTGGCATTTTTAACGTAACACATCATGCTACATTTTTCATTCAGGGTTCAGCTTATGGTGAAATCTTTAAGTGCCCTAAATGTCACATGCAAAGTGACTTAATATGTGTGACAGATATTCACTATTCATATATTTAATTTAATTCATCTAATTTCTTTTGCACGAATCTTAAAGAAAAACGGAGGGCATCGGGTCGTCGTCCCCGATTAATCAAGGGCCTAGATTCATTCTTCCTGGAGCTTCTTGTGGGGCTGTTTCCGGCCAGATAAGCCGCCGCCACCGCCGGTAGATGTCGCCACCACCTTCATTAAGGTGGGGGCTAGCGTTTCCCGGTGGTGGGGCCGCCGAAGTTGGCTCCTCCGGCGATCCCGAGCAAGGTGAAATAACTCGGAAAATCACTCATTCCTCTCATGGCATCGGGCTCAGTTGAGCCCGATATCTCCCCTAGAAGATCTAGAATCCTAGCACGAGTAGAGGTGAAGCGAAACGGACCTGGATTGGGGCTTGGCGGCGGGTCAGGCGGGGGTTTGCAATGGTTGTGGTGCGCCGACGAGCTCCTCCCCGATTGCTTGATTCTCCACCGATTTCCTTGCTCCAGCACTCGATTTCAATTCTTTCTCTTTCTGAAGCTGATGGAGGGGTTAATTGGGGCTGGGGTGGGCTATACAAGGAGATAACTCCAAGGTGAGCACGGGCTCAGCCTTGGTTGCTCTGCCATTGCCTCCACTTGGCCACCCCCAGCTGCAAATCCTCTTGAATAATTCTTGGAATCAGCCAGCAGGCCTTGGAGCAAGGTTTGTGGGATTCCATGACTGGGATGACCGGAATTATGCAAAGAGGTTCTACCATGGGCTCTGGGACACCTTGAGGCAGCCCTTGTTATTCATATCGCATGGCACCACTGCACGGATCATTGAGATGGCGAAGAAGCTGTAGGCTGACCTGCTGATGGTACAAGGCAGAGGGAAGATACCGCTAGAGGGGTCATCATCCGGAGAAGGTAGCAGGACATTGCAGAGAGGCAAGGTCATTTGACACAGGAGGGGTGGGGGATGTCATCGTCCCAACTTCAGACAGGAGCAGAGGCCTCCTACAGTGCTAGCTCCCCCACCTCTACAGACTCACAGGCCGATTAGACAGGAGGATCGTGGCCAGAGACAACTCATATGTTTTGGATGCGGCCAAGCTGGGCATTTCAAGTCGTAGTGCCCACATCAGATCCACCCACTCCCTCCTCCTCCACCACCTCTAGTGGCCCCTCCAGCACACTAGGGCCGAGGACAAGGATGAGGTCGAGGCCGAGGCCGAGGACCTTACGGCCGAGGCCAAGACCGGGAGCAGGTGTATGCGCTGGACCTCACATTGCAGAGGAACCCCGAGGAAGTGATTACAGGTACTTTAATTATTGCAAGGTTTAGAAGTTTTTAACTTTAATAAGTACCTTGAGAACCTTTGAAATAATCTTTATGTTTGAACTCAAACAAAACCCAGCCATAGTTATGATCAACGGCAAGCCCTCTCATACCCTCTTTGACACGGGTGCTTTGCACTCTTTTGTGCCGGACACCTTTATTGAAGGACTAGAAGGCATGGAAAGGTTCCCTGGCATAGAGAGGAGGGTGCGTCTTCCATATGGCTTGGAGCTACGGACTATGGTTAGTTCTAACTTGGAGGCCGAGATCGGAGGCAAGGCGTTCTAAGCTCCGGCAGCAGTCTTGAAGTTAACAGACTTTGATTTGATTTTGGGCATGACATGGCTCCATTGGAACCATGCTCAGATAGACTGCCCCTCGAAGAGGATCACACTCAGACATGGAGATTCCTACGTCACCATTGAAGGTATCTGTCCCATCCCCCACCTTTCTTTATCTTCAATACAGTCTGTCAAGGCCTATGAGCAGGGGGAGGAGGTGTACCTCATTTGCATCGAGATGGAAGTAGTAGAGAGTTCCATAGCATACATCCCGGTGGCTCGGGATTTCTTCGATGTGTTTCCAGAGAAATTGCCCGGACTACCACCAGCTCGGGACTTGGACTTCAGGATTCAGTTGGTGTCGGGGGTGAGACCAGTGTCCCGGGAACCCTACAGGATGGCTCCTAGAGAGTTGGCAGAGTTCAGGACTCAGCTGCAGGAACTTATGGAGTCGAGATTTGTACGGCCAAGCTCATCGCCATGAGGAGCACCCGTTCTATTTATGAAGAAGAAAGACGGGTCGCTGCGGTTATATATAGATTATAGAGAGATAAACCGGTTGACGGTTCGAAATACCTATCCACTGCCTCGGATAGACGAGTTATTTGATCAGCTTCAGGGAGCCTTCTGGTTCTCTATGTTATACTTACGATCCGGATACTATCAGCTCCGCATCCGGGAAAAAGATATACCGAAGATGACATTCAGTTCACGCTATGGACTATACGAGTTCATGGTGATGCCTTTTGGGCTCACGAATGCCCCATTGGCATTCATGACGCTCATGAACCGTATATTCGAGCCTTATTTAGACTGCTTCGTCATAGTATTCATCGATGATATCCTGATCTACTCGCGGACTCAGGAGGAGCATGCAGAGCACCTGACACAGGTCTTACAGAGGCTGAGGGAATTTCAGATGTACGCAAAGTTCTCTAAGTTCCAGTTCTGGCTACAGGAGGTGGCTTTTCTAGGGCATACTGTCAGCGGGGCTGGATTGGCAGTGGATCCAGCCAAGATAGAGGCAGTGCGAGATTGGCCACGGCCACAGACAGCGTCAGACATCCGCAGTTTCTTGGGTTTAGCAGGCTATTATCGTAAGTTCGTGGAGGGATTCTCGAGGATAGCCCTCCCCCTCACGTCCTTGACTAAGAAGGATGCAGCTTTTGATTGGACAGAGCAATGTGAGGCAGCTTTTCAGGAGATGAAAGACCGACTCACCTCATCCCCAATCCTTGCACTCCCATCTGGGAGTGAAGGATTCCATTTTTATATAGATGCCTCTTATCAGGGGATGGGTGTTGTCCTAATGAGGCATGGACATGTTATTGCTTATGCTTCACGACAGTTGAAGAAGTATGAGCATAACTATCCAGTACATGATCTCGAGCTCGGGGCTGTAGTATTTGCCCTCAAGATGTGGAGACACTACATATACGGGATTCATTGTGATATCTACTCGGATCACAAGAATCTCAAGTACATTGACACACAGAAGGTTCTGAACCTGCGTCAGAGGAGATGGCTAGAGTTTCTCTGCGATTATGATTATGAGATGCACTATCACCCGGGGAAGGCAAACACTATAGCGGATGCTTTGAGCAGGAGAGCCGACACTTCTGGACCGAAGCCTCGGGAGATGTCTATAGAGATGCTACGCATGATGGAAGATATGCATATTACCATGGTTATGTAGGCTGAGCCAGTGGTGTACCGAGAGTACCTGAACTCCTTGGTCGGCGATGATGATATCCTGGAGCGCATTCTTACACATCAGAGATTCGATGCTGCACTAGAGCCTATTTTCAACGCCTTGTAAGGGGGCAAGTTTGAGGACTATATGCTGCAGGATGGTCTCCTTCGATTCCGTGGTCAAGTATATATACCAGCGGGAGATGGTATCCGGGATGACATACTCAGAGAGGCACACTGCTCTAGATACTCAGTGCATCCCGGTATCACCAAGATGTGGGCAGATTTATGGAAGACCATGTACTGGCCTGGGATGAAGAGGGAGATCACCTATTTTGTGACACACTGCGAGACCTGCCAGCGCGTGAAGGTGGAGTGCAAGAGCCCGGGAGGTTTATTACAGCCACTGCCAGTCCCAGAGTGGAAGTTCGAGGACATTTCTATAGATTTTGTACACGGACTGCCTCGCTCCCACTCTGGGCACGATTCCATCTGGGTCATTGTAGACAGACTGACCAAGGTAGCGCGGTTCATTCCGATCAGGAAGGATGCTCCAGTTGCAGTTTTGGTTAGAGTGTTCGTGGAACAGTTCGTCAGATACCATGACATCCCCAGGTTTATTATCTCGGACTGAGACGGTCACTTCACTTCCAGGGAGTGGAGGGCAGTGCATGCTTACTTGGGTTACAGACTCACGTTTAGCACTGCCTTCCATCCGTAGACCAACGGCCAGACGGAGCGGACAAATAGGACAATGGAGGACCTGCTCAGACTATGCATACTGGATAGGGGGAAACCTTGGGAGAGGCTGCTACTACTGATTGAGTTCTCGTACAATAACAGCCACCAGGCTAGCATCGGGAGTGCTCCATATGAGGCACTTTTTTGGAGGAAGTGTCGGACGCCGCTATCTTGGGTTCAGGACGTGGACACTCGAACTCTTGGTTCTGATTTTGTGGAAGACACGGAGGCTCATATTCATTTGATCAGGGATCGGCTACTAGAGGCCCAGAGCAGGCAGGCAAAGTATTATGATGCTCGGCACCGGAAGGTGGAGTTCCACGTTGGAGACAGAGTTGAAGATACGTCCAGTACACAGTGTCTCTCGGGTGCGGAGGCACAAGAAGCTCAGTCCGCGATATATGGGGCCATACTTGATCCTAGAGCGGATCAACCCCTTGGCTTACCGACTGCAGCTGCCACCGGAGTTGGGTACCTTACACGACGTCTTCTATGTCTCTTCCTTGCGAAGAGCTCTCCTTCGGCTGGAGCAGCACATTACTTCTACAGCCGGACCAGTAGCGCGTTAGACAGATCAGTTAGACTGGAGCCTATCCGGATCGACGATACGGACGTCTGAGTGTTGCGGAAGAAGAAGGTCCCTCTCATGAAGGTGTTGTGGTCCAACCATGGATGGGAGGAGCACACTTGGGAGCCGAGGTATCTGATGTTGGAGCAACACCCGGAGTTGTTCACACTAGGTACAATTTAATTTATGCTTTAAAGCTCTTATAATCTTGCAATTTGAACCCCTGTAGACCCAAACTTAAATTTCGGGGAAGAAATCATTTTTATTTATTTATAGGATTTATAACATCCCATGTTATTTATAGACTCCTTAACTTAGATTGGGTTAGTCATGGGGTGGGTGTTAGGGAAATTGGCTAGCCTTGACCCTAGGTAATGAGTTGTAACCATGTGGAGCCCACTATAGGACCAAGGTCAAGCTAGGTCAAACTAGCCTAAATAGGGACTCTAGCCACACCATGACCCCACCACATTTCCCTAACCCTAAAAACAATCTAAGTGGATCCTAAGGCATGTCACTAGGTCAACACTTTAACCCTAGTTGACCCAAGTAAACCTTGGACCTAAATTGGTCAAATCCACACTCATAAGCCCAATTAGCCTAAGTAGGGAACCCCCTTTACCCAACCCAAGTTGGGTGGTGCCACTAGGCTCATGACCATCAAGTGGGGTCAGCCCACTCATCATGTTGACCAAGTCAACTCAAAAGTCAACAAAGTCAACAATTTGACCTAAAAGAAGAAAATTAGCCCAAGCCCTTTTCTCCTTGGGCCAAGCCCACCAAGTGAAGCCCACCAGCAGCCAAAGCACCTTGACTGCCCCTACCCCTCATAATCAGGAGAGAGAGTACATGCAAGGGGGTAAAAATGGAATTTTGGTGAATGGGAGGAGAGAGAGAGAGAGTGGAAGAGAAGAGAAATAGGCCATGTTGCCCTCCTTCCTCAGCTCCAAGGCCTGCTGGCTGATTCTAGGAATTATTCTAGAGGATTTGTAGCTGGCGTGGCCAAGTGGAGGCAATGGCGGAGCAACCAAGGCTGAGCCCGAGCTCACCTTGGAGTTATCTCCTTGTATAGCCCACCCCAGCCCCAATTAATCCCTTAGTCAGCTTCAGAGAGAGAGAGAGAGAAAGAATTGAAATCCAGTGCTGTAGCAAGGAAATCGGTGGAGAATCAAGCAATCGGGGAGGAGCTCGCTGGCGCACCACCACCATGGCAAACCGCCGCCTGACCCGCCGCCAAGCCCCAATCCAGGTGCGTTTCGCCTCACCTCTACTCGTGCTTGGATTCTAGATCTTCTAGGGGAGATATCGGGCTTAACTGAGCCTGATGCAATGAGAGAAATGAGTGATGTTCCGAGTTATTTCACCTTGCTCGGTATCGCTGGAGGAGCCAACTCTGGCGGCCCCACCGCCGGGAAACGCTAGCCCCCACCTTAGTGAAGGTGGTGGCGACATCTGCCGGCGGCGGCGGCGGCTCATCTGGCTAGAAATGGCCCCTCAAGATGCTCCAGGAAGAATGAATCTGGGCCCTTGATTCATCGGGTACGACGACCCGATGTCCTCCGTTTTTCTTTAAGATTCGTGCAAAAGAATTAGATGAATTAAATTAAATATATGAATAGTGAATATCTGTCACACATATTCAGTCACTTTGCATGTGACATTTAGGGCACTTAGATACCTCAATATAAGCTGAACCCTGAATTAAAAATGTAGCCTGATGTGTTACCTTAAAAATTCCACCCTAAACTTAGGTTTTGGTCGAGTGGTCTAGCCTGTAGGGCATGTTTCCTAGGACTTGTCATAGGCTAGGGAGGAAACTAAAACCTAAGCTCATACCAAACTAGAAGTCTACATAGGCTGAAATTTTGGGTATATGGCTTATTTGGGCATATCTAGCCCCTACAAAAAACTGGAAATTTTTGGGACAACTTTTTCTATAGTATTTGCCATATTATCAAAAATTAAATAAATGAAATATTTGGATTAATAAATATCCAAATTGCCCCAAACTTAGGTGGCAGGTCCTTGGGGACATCATTGGTGCATGATAAAAATTTCAGCACATTTGGATACCTGCATGTTGGGGTAATCCACTTGCATGTGTTGGCTTATGTATAGCCTTGGTGTGCCAATAGCAATAATTTAAATATTGTACATTCAGCCAAATTGAGGCATCCAAAAATCATGGATTTCATTCCAGTGGTTCATTACTGTAAAGTTCTCCCCTTAGATTAATTATGGGATTTTTGGAATAAAAAATCCCATTAATTGGAATTTTTAAAATATAGCCCCTTTTGGAAAATAAATTGGAGAAATAGGTTTTGATCAAGTGGAAATCTCCAAAGTCTGTCAAGTCAAAAAAGAGGTCATATTTGATTTAGGTAAAAATTTAGCTTTCTTTTTGAGGACATTTGGAGTAGAATGCATTGAAATTACCATTTTTGCCCTTATTACAATTATTCATGAATTGATGGAAATACATTTCCGAAAAATTTGGAAATATTTCTAGTATTGTATAATTGTATTATTAGTCTTGTATAATTATCTCAGAATTTATGGATGTACTGATAATTTTGAAATTAACATAATGGCATTTTTGTAAATATTTAAGAATGGGATTTGTAAGGCCATTACACTATAGATGTTTATGAAACTCTGCCATTAGTCTTAAATTAATGTCTTATATGCTCTATAATTTTCCTGAAATTTTGGATTATATATTCTTGTACTTTATTTGGAAAATGGAAATTATGTAGATTTGGTATTAAATAAGGAATTGGTATAAATAATCAATGGAAAATTGTGAAACCCTGTGGACAGAAATATTTTATCAATATACAACTCAGGAAAAATTACCTAGGTCAGTGGATTTTAAATTGTACTACTTCATGTGTAAAGTGACCTAGGAATTAGTTTAAAAGATTTAATATATTTAATTAATTGATACATTATCTGACATATCTTTTCAGTTGTTTTATGATAATATTTCCAAGCAATATTTGCTCCATCACTTATGCCTGAGTAAAATCTTTTCAGATAAAGTTGTTTGTCTTATTAGCTGACATTGTATTTTACTTTATCTGCTGTCAGTCCTTTATAGCCGTTAGACTGAAAAGTCTTTCTTCTACTATAAAGAGTTTGTTTTTGATGTGACTTTATTTAGTACTTTATTATCAGATTGCTTCCTACAGCTTCCTAGAAAAAGGTTTATACCTTTTATAGAATGTTTCTGCTGTAGAGATTGTTTTGTCTTCTTGATATTTACAGCCCAGGTCTCAAGTTTCAGAAGAAGACAAGTAATTCAAATTGAAGAGAGCCGTTGCTTATTGCTGTTATAAAAAGGACCCTTTGAAGAAGGATTCAAGCTAGCTAATAGCTACCCAGTTGTTCACTTAAGCATTCAAGCCTTCATCAAGATCAAGTCTTCTGCTCTCAGCAATACTCATCCAACTGAGAAGTGTTAAGATCTTCTACTCTTCTTCAACCTGAGTTCTCCTGCTTCCAGGAAGATTCAAACTCAGAGTTCTTTTGAAGAAGAAGAAGAAGAAGACAGCTGCTTGAAGATCTTTAATTTTATTATTTATTATCTTCTTGTAGTTTTTCCTTCAGATCTTTCTGAAGAGTTTTTTGCACTGAAGCAAGACTTCACCTGGACATCTTTGAGCCAGGGGGAGCCTTGATTCTTTAGAGCTTTCTAGATCAGTGCAAGTTCTTGTGCTTCTCTAATTGTAAAATAGAGAAGACATCTTAACCTTCTTCCCCCTCCTGTACAGGGTTATTGCTCTCTTCAAAAGTATCCCTTGGTGGCAGGGCACCTGATCAAAAACCTGTGCTTGGTTTTTAGACACCTGATCAAAAGTCTAAAGGGTTTCTGAATCTACCTGAAGCAGATCCTGTTGGTGGCAGTGCACCTGATCAAAAACCTGAGTGGATTCCTACCTTGTTGGTAGAAGAGTGGACGTACCCAAGTTGTTTGGGGAACCACTATAAATTCCTTGTGTCGTCTGGATTGCCTTGTTTAATTCCTGCATTGTGGCTGTGAATAGATATAACTAGGTTGCTAGTTGCTGATTAGGATTTCCAAGCCTTAACTGTAATTACAGTTAGCTTGAGTTTGTGCACAACACTTGTGTTAGGCTATAAGGTTAATTCTATATCTATAATCTTTTAATTCCGCAATTCACTCCAAGGGAGTTGGGTAGACCATTAAGTTTTGTCTAGTGCAAAATTTGATAACTCTATTCACCCCCCTCTAGAGTAGTATCTATCCCTTCACTTTCAATTGGTATCATAGGGAGGTTCACTGACTGAATAGGCTAACACCTAAGTCACAAGATCCTGATAGATACCAAAGCTTATAGATATTCACTATCATGGCCCAGTCCAAGGATTATTTTAGCACCAGACCTCCAGCATGCAACTTAGCTAAGTTTGGTATCTGGAAGGCAAGGATAAAATTATATATGAATTCTATTGATGAAAGCATCTTTGCCTCTATTTTATCAGGTCCCCCAAGAGCACCTGCTACTGCCACTGCCTCATCATCAACTGATATGAGTGCAGTGCCTCCTCCAGATTACCATGATGAATACAAGAAGGCCAAGATAGCAGATGCCAAGACGATGAATATACTGGCTCAGACAATGTCTGATGAGGTATTCTAGAAAGTTGCTGACTGCTCTTCAGCAAAAGCCATGTGGGATACACTGAACCAGATTATAGCTGGTTCAGCTGATGAAAGGAAGGACAGAAGGTCCAACCTTATCTCACAATATGAGAACTTCAAGAAAACTGATGCTGAATCAGTTGAAGCCATGTACACCAGGCTCAGCTCAATCATCAATGAGCAGAGGACCCTTGACAAGGACATATCATTGATAGAGGTCAATGATAAGATTCTAATGTGCTTCCCTAGCACATGGGATCTAAGGATCTGGCCCATCAAGGAAGCCAGAAGCACCACAGAGATCTCCACTGAAGCTCTTCTCGGCAAGCTCAAGTCTTTTGAGCAAGTGCTGAAGACAAGGGAAGCTGAAGCAGAAGCAAAGACCCCTACTCCAACAAGAAAAGAGCAATCTCTAGCTCTTAAGGCTGCTGATGCTTCTGAAGGCAGCCAATCAAATGAGGAGCTAATGGCATTGTTTGCCAAGAGGTTTCTCTAGATGGGGAGAAAGGAATTCAGAAAGAAGTCTTCACGATATGAAGACAAACCAAGGTATGACCGTTCACCTGCTAAAGAAATTATATGTTATGGTTGCAGGAAGCCTGGACACATCTTACTAGAGTGTCCAGAGGAGAAGAACAAAGATAAGAGGAAAGAAAAGGAACAACACAGGAAGCACTCCAAGCCATCCTCCTACAAGAACAAGAAGAAGGAGAGAGGTTTCATTGCTGAAACCTGGAGTGATTCTGATGAAGAATCTTCCTCCTCAAGCTCCAGTGAGGATGAGGAAGAAAAGAAGGCAAAAGAAGTTTGCCTCATGGCAATAGATGCCTGCAGCAACCACTCAGCTGCAGAGAGTTCAGATTCAGATGAAGAGATGCCTACAGAAGATGAGGTACTATCTTCTTATGACTTCACTTCTGAAGAATTTAAATTAGATTTTAAATCTTTATGCTTAGATTTGATTAGCTCAGAAAAGGAGATAAAAGAACTTAGAAATAAGTTAGCTGACTCAGAATTAATTGCTACAGAAAATATTAGGTTAAAGGAAGATCTCACTACTTGTAGTGAAGAAATTAAATTTCTTAAAATGGAGTTAGCTAAGTCTAAGAGGTTAGAAGAATCACTTAATGGTAGAAGCCTTAAGTTGTTAGAAATTACCAGCATGACTAACACTAGGTCAGGTAATGACAAACTAGGCTTAGGAGCTTCTCCAAGTGAACCCCCAGTTATTCTTAAAAATAATCTTTCAACTCCAGTGAACTTCATTTTAGCTAGTGGAATGAAGAACACTGAGCAAGTAAACCAAGTTAATAAAACTTTAAATAAGGCTAAGAGAGAGAAAAGAAAGAAATTTTTTAAAGAAATGCAAAGAGCGTCGAACGCCGCTCGACGATCGGAAGCTCAATGGTCGAACGAAGCTCGACGATCTGAGCGCCCATCGTCGAACGTCGATCGACGTTTTCAACATGATTTTAAAAATCATAATCAGTACCATAGAAACCTAAATGAAAATAGAAACCCTAGGTTTGTTGACCCATCATCTGCATGGAGAATCCCACCTAGGAGATCTCACCCATTAGGTTATCACCCTCAGCCTGCATTTTCATTTATTTCTAGCTTTTCTTATGTGAAAAACAAGGGACCCAAGGTTACCTGGGTCCACTCTAACTAAATAAATGTCTTGCAGGTGAAGGCCTATCCAATCACTCAAAATAAGTGGTATTTGGATAGTGGATGTTCCAAGCATATGACAAGAAATAAAGATCATCTGTCAAAATTCAAAGCTAAGCTCGGCCCAAAGGTTATCTTTGGAGATTCCAGCTGTGGTCAGACAGAAGGCTATGGCAGGATCACAATTGGAGATGTTACTTTTAAGAGAGTTGCATATGTGACAGGACTGAAGCACAATTTGATCTCAGTCAGCCAGCTATGTGATGCTGGCTACCACGTTTCATTCTCTAACTCTTCTTGCAATATTACTTTAAATAATAATGTTGTTTTAGTAGGCATTAGAATAGGTAATATTTATTTAGTAGATTTCAATTCATCTCATTCTGAAATCTGTCTATTCAATGAAGTAACAATTAAAAATAATTCTTTGTGGCATAAGAGGCTTAGTCATGTTAACCTTAAAAATATATCTAGGTTATCTAAACACAACCTTGTTAGAGGTTTACCTTCTTACCCCTACAAGAAGGAGAGCCTATGCAAGGCTTGTCAGCTAGGCAAGCAAACCAAAAACACTTTTAAATCAGTAAATAAGAGTGATTCTCCTAGAATCCTGTATCTATTACATTTGGACCTTTTTGGCCCAATAAATGTACAGAGTTTAGGAGGGAAGTATTACACCTTAGTAATTGTAGATGACTTCTCTAGGTTCAGTTGGGTTTTCTTTTTGAGATCTAAGGCTGATAACTTCAAAGCCCTTACAGACTTTCTACTATGTGTGCAGACTGAGTACTCTACTCATGTGGCCTTGATCAGAAGTGATCATGGTACTGAGTTTGACTCTCTTCTCATGCAAGAATTCTGTGAGAGAGAAGGTATCAAACATAGCTTCTCATCTCCTAGAACTCCTCAACAAAATGGGGTAGTTGAAAGGAAAAACAGAACACTCATTGAAGCTGCTAGTACATTGTTGGCAGATGCTAACATGCCTCTCTCCTATTGGGCAGAAGCTGTTAGTACAGCCAATTATGTCTTGAATAGAAGTTACACAAACTTAAGTGTAAAACTCCTTATGAGTTGCTTAAAGGAAAGAAACCTAAAATTAATTATTTTAGAGTGTTTGGCTGTATTGTTTATATTCATAATAACAATAAAGAATATCTTAGAAAATTTGAAGCAAAAGCTTCAATGGGAATCATGCTTGGATATTCCCAAGTAAGCAAAGCTTATAGGGTTTATAACAAAACAACCTGTAAAATTGAATAATCTGTGCATGTATCTTTTGATGAGTCTCAGATGTTTTACAAGGAGAAAGAAAACTCTCCTTCTTCTAGTTCATTGCAGGTACCTGATGTCCCTCAAGAAATTCTTCAACTATCAACTCTTCAGATCACTGAATCAGACAGTGATGAAGACATTGCAGAAGCTGTTGTTGTACCACCAACAGTAGATCAAATTCCTCCTGAGGAATTAATCCCAACTGTTGTTGAAGATCACATCCCACCTGCTGATATTGTCACACTTAGAGATCACCCTACATCTCAAGTGATTGGAGACATATCAGCTGGTGTGCAAATAAGACACCAATTAAGACAGGATGTGATGCATGCTTGTTTCCTCTCACAGGTTGAGCCCCTCACCTTTAAAGATGCAGAGCTAGATCCCCACTGGATCATTGCTATGCAAGAGGAACTCAATCAGTTTGAGAGATGTAAAGTTTGAACTTTGGTTCCAAGACCTAAAGGCCAACTGATCATAGGCACCAAGTGGGTGTATAGAAACAAGTTGGATGCAAATGGAATTATTGTAAGGAATAAAGCAAGGCTTGTAGCTCAGTGCTACAGACAGGAGGAAGGCATAGATTATGACCAAACCTTTGCTCCTGTTGCAAGGCTAGAAGCAATAAGGATCTTCTTGGCCTATACAGCCTATATGAAGTTTAAGGTGTTCCAAATGGATGTCAAAAGTGCATTCCTGAATGGTGAGCTTAAGGAAGAGGTGTTTGTTGAACAACCACCAGGGTTTGTTTCTTCAACTCAGCCCTCACATGTGTTTAAGTTGCAGAAAGCTCTTTATGGACTAAAGCAAACTCCCAGAGCCTGGTATGAGACTCTAGCTAGTTTCCTTTTAGAGCACAACTTTACTAGGGGAGTAGTTGATAGAACCCTCTTCGTCAAGCATCACAAGGACAAAATCCTGTTAGTTCAAGTGTATGTAGATGATATTATATTTGGCTCCACTGATCCCAAACTTTGCAAAAGGTTCTCTGACCTGATGCACTCTAAGTTTGAGATGAGTAGTATGGGTGTGCTGTCTTACTTTCTTGGTCTCCAAGTTAAGCAAGATGCTGATGGTATCTTCATCTCCCAATCCAAATATGCCAAGGAATTGGTAAAGAAATTTGGGATGGCTGATTCTTCAGCAATGCCTACACCTATGGCTACTAATGTAGTTATTGATTCTGATGATCACGGCAAGCGAGTTGATCAAAAGAATTATAGGGCCATTGTTGGTTCCCTATTATATCTAACTGCAAGTAGGCCTGATATAATGTTTGCTACATGCCTTTGTGCTAGATTCCAAGTCAACCCCAAGGAATCTCATCTGATTCTTCTAAAGAGAATCCTGAGATACCTAAAGGGATGTCCAAATCTAGGACTTTGGTACCCAGCTGAGTCAGAATTTGAATTAATTGGATATTCTGATTCTGATTATGCTGGTTGTAGAGTTGACAGGAAGAGCACCTCAGGAACTTGTCAGTTCCTGGGAGAGAGATTGGTCTCTTGGTTCTGTAAGAAGCAGGCTTCTGTCTCAACTTCAACTGTAGAGGCTGAATATATAGCAGCTGCCAGTTGTTGTTCACGGATCCTGTGGATTCAAAACCAGCTTGTGGATTATGGTTACTCACACAAGAATACCAAAATCATGTGTGACAGTACCAGTGCTATCTCAATTGCACAAAATCAGGTGCACCACTCTAGAACGAAGCACTTTGAGATTCAGCACCATTTCCTGAGAGATTGTGTGGAAAAGAACAAGATTTGTCTTGAGTTCATATCCACTGAGTTTCAGAGAGGTGATATATTCACCAAGCCCTTAGATGAACAGAAGCATCTGTTCTTTTTAGTTCAACTAGGCATGATCAATGGACGAGACTAAGTGTGGCTATATCTGCCTATGATGAAACCTGCTTGAAGATCGTCGAACGATGATCGAAGATCGTCGAACGGTTTAAGCCTATCGTCGACCGCTGGTTAATGATAGCTTATCTGTTTGAAGATCGTCGACCGGCGTTCGAAGATCGTCGAACAGGTCGAGCTTATCGTCGATCTCTGGGTGACGACAGCTTATTGTTTGAGAAGCCAGAAATAGTCGAACGATTAATCGACTACTCTGCTTCTAGGCCGATCGTCGAACGGCCGTTCGACTATCGGGTCTAGTATCTTTTTAATAGATCGACTATCTCCGGTCTAATATAAAGCCGATAGTCGACCTAGGTTAAAAGATCTTTTGTTCTATCGTCGACGGAGCGTGACTTTTCGCATTCTGTCTTCCCGCTTGCGATTTTCTGCCGCTTCGTCCCCTTCGTCTTCACCGTCTTTCTCGCGCATTCTACAGCGATTCAATGGCGATTTCTCCCGCAGTGTTAGCCGTTGTTAAGTTCGATGCAGGCTTCAGCGTTGATTTTGACGCGTTCAATTGCTGTGAAGCAGGGATCGTGGAAGTTCTTCAGTTGTGCCGGGATCAAGGTCTAGAAAGATTAATGTCGACAAGGATAAAGTTAAATATTCCCGAGATCAAGGAATGGGCTTTCACTTCGTCATCCTCTGACGATTCGATGACTGGCACCATCGGCGGAGAAGAGGTAATTTTAACTCCGGCCGTCTTGACTGATGTTTTTGGTTTGATAAATGGTGAAGAAGATTATGAGCAAGATGCTCAAGAGTTTGGAAGGATGCTGATTGAGCTGGGACATGCGGAGGGCATTCCCACCAAGCTGCTCAAGGTCAATTTTCCCTTTAAGATTAAATTTCTCGCTGAGTTAGTTGGAAAAGTGCTCCTTGGAAAGCACTCTGCTCATGACAATATCACAAGGCAACAATTTGCACTGATGTGTGCAATTGTTAATCAGAAAAAGATTGATTGGGTAGGAGTAATGTTTGATTTGATAAGGAAAAAGAATAATAAGAAAGTGGTTACCCTAGGCAGGGTTATTGGAATTTTCCTAAAGGAAAAGTATCCTCAGCTGCTGGTCTCCGTTGCAACAACCATAAATGCAAGCAAGAAGATGGACCCAAATTTGTTCTCCAAGTGGAAGAGGACTTTTGTGAAACCCGCTCTCACAGGGGTTGCTCCAGCGACATCAGAGAGCACCAGGACTGATTCGGTCGCTCCTCACCGGGTAGAAGCTGGCTCAGCTCTTTCCCTTCCCTCATCTTCTTCTGCTATGCAGTCTGCTTCAGTTGAAGTTCCATCAACTTCAGCTGAAGTACGACTTTCTCCTTCTCCTGTTCGAGAAACAACCACGGTTGTTCTTCCTTCCCCTCCAGCATCTCCTCTTCCTTCTCATCTGGCTAGGATATCTGCTCCTAATTTTGATTTGTTAGGATCTGAGAGGATTCCAACACCTCCTCAGTCTCCTATTCATTCTCCAGTTAACACTCCTGTTAACTCTCTAGCTCCATCTCCAATTCGATCTCCAGTCCACACCACTTCTCATCCTAACACTACAACCATCTTTGCTGCATCTCCATCCACTGCAATTCCATCATCTTTTGAGATCACCCCAGCTTTCATTTCTAGCATTTTGGAGTTAATTACCCCTTCAATCAAAATAATGATTGAAGAGGCAATTGCTCCACTTGCCTCCTCCATTGCCACCTTGACTGCTTCCATTCAATCACTTTCTAAATCTGCTGAGCCCTCTTCTTCAAGGGGCCTGGTTTCAGTTTCCACTGAAATCAGGCAGGGGGAGATGTTCTGTGAAGATGCCTCAGAGCCTCCAGCCTCCCTTCCAGCAGCTCTTCCAGCAGTTCAAGAAGAGACTGATGTAGTTCAAGCTCAAGATGAATCAGTTTCAGTGCTATCTGACAAAGAATTATCTGATGCTATTATGTTATCTGAATTTGCTGTGAAAGTTTGCTTAGAAGATCTCACCACTCCCGTGGTTGCCCATTTCCTAGAAGGGATTATTACATCCTACCTAGATGAGTCTTGGGAGTTGGTAAAATATGAAGGTAATTCACTCATCCGCTTTATTGACGAGTCAATTAATTTGCTAGCTTGTGAATACCTAGAAGGAATGATTTTAGCTTATTTAGCAGATTTGTGTTCATAAATCTACAGATTATATTAAAGAAGATTTAGCTGCTCAGGTTATAGCAGTTGTTTCAGAAGCTGCTCCAGAGGATCCTGATGTTCAAGTAGATCCAGAATTGGATTCCTTTTTAGATGATTTAGAAGATGTATCTGAAAATCAAGAAGAGAAAGCAAGAGTTGCTTGGAATCAAAGAGTTCAATCTTTGTTAGAGAAAAAAGAAAAAGATTTGCAAGTTGAAAAGTCAACTGTTTGGGATGATTCACTAGGGTTGAATTTGGATTTCCTTCTGGCTCAGGATGCCATTGAAGAGGAAAAAGAGAAAGCTGCTTTAAAGGAAAAGGCTGTTTCTGAAGCCTATGATCCATATGACAATCCTCCTTCATCTCACTCTGAAGATGAAGAGGATTCTGATTTATCTGAAAATTCAAAGAAAAAGAAAGCTGCTCAGAAGAAAAGAAAAGCGATTGCTCCTCCTCCTCCCAGCCGTGATAATGATACTCCATACTATATTCTGAAAGGAATTGACCCTAAATCAAAAGAGTTTCAGCATTGGATGTGGTTCTCCAAGAACCAGCAGAAAGAGAGAAAGAAAGCTAAGAAATATGATAGTCCTACCCCTAGATGGACACCCAGAGGTCCTCCTCCTCCACCTCCTGGTGCAGGAGCCTCTGGGAATTTATCTGCCAATCTGTCTGCTCCTTCAGGAAAATCTGCTCCTTCCCAGTCTTCTTCAAGAAAAAGCTCTCAAGGTTTTCATGGAAAATCATATTCTGGCCATCAAAGATCTGATACAGTAAGAGAACAAGTGAAGGAGGTTGTGTTTCAAAGACCAACTTTTTCCCCTCCTCCTTCCCCAAAGAAAAGGATTTCATCTCATATGCCAGTGCATTCTGAAAAAGATGTTTCAAAAGGTAAGTAGTTTATTTTGTTTAAAAATTCTAGCAAGAACTTTGCTAAGTCTGCTCCCCTGTCTTATCCAGTTAATCAAGATAGAGAACCAGATGATACTTCTGCTGAGACTGTGTATGAAAGTCCTGAGCTTGATCCTAACTTTAGGATGGCTCGTTTTCACGAATTGGTTTGGAGCAGCTCAAATCAGGAAAGCAAAAGCTGAAGGAAAAGATACTACTGGATTAACCACTATGTCCACTTTCAGAAAGAAGGAGTTCGAAATGTTCCAGGTTAATCCTGAGGTCTTTGACCCTTCAAAATATATGGAAAAGCACCCGGAAGCAATTGTTCCAAGGACTACAGAATTAAAAATTATTGGCGCGCATGACTTGAAGATGTCTAAGAAAGAGGCAATTGATCCTTTAAGGAAAGTTTCCTTTGTTCCTAGCTCGTCTAATCCTAAGCCAGACTCTGTAGATCCTTAATTTTGCTTGACTGCTGTTATATATATTTGACTGTTATTTATCTGTTTGATAACTGCTAGTTAATTGTTAACTGTTTCCTGTATTAATCTTATTGCTCTTTAGCTAGTTCTATGTTTTAGTTTTTGAGAGACTTAACTCAAATAGGGGGAGATTGTTGGTACCCTAGTTTGATTTGAGTTTAGTCTTCTCCTTTTGTCCCTTGACCCAAGAAATATCTATGGTCAATGGTTAGTGGTCTAGCTGTAGAGTCCTCGCTTTTCCAGATGAAGAATTTGGTTAAGTAGTTTGTTCGTTCGACTATCGTCGAACGCCGCTCGACTATCGTCAACTAACTGTTCGACGATCGTCTATCAGTTGTTCGACTTTCAGTCTGCGAGGATAGCTCGACTATCGGTTGATAGTTCGACTATCTGTGTGCTTTGATAGTTCGACTATCTGCTTGGATAGGTCGACTATCTGATAGCTCGACTATCTGTTGATAGTTCGACTATCTGTTCTGCGTTGATAGTTCGACTATCTGTTGATAGTTCGACTATCTGTTCTGCGTTGATAGTTCGACTATCTGTTGATAGGTCGACTATCTGTTCTCGCTTGGTAGTTTGACTATCTGCTTTGACAGTTCGACTATCTGATAGCTCGACTATCTGTTGATAGTTCGACTATCTGTTTTGCCTTGATAGTTTGACTATCTGTTGATAGGTCGACTATCTGATAGCTCGACTATCTGTTGATAGTTCGACTATCTGTTTTGCCTTGATAGTTCGACTATCTGTTGATAGGTCGACTATCTGATAGCTCGACTATCTTCTGATAGTTCGACTATCTGCTGTGATAGTTCTACTATCTCCTGTGATAGTTCGACTATCTGGATCGTTCGACTATCTGTCCGATAGTTCGACGATCTCCATGCGTCGGTCGACGATCTCCGAAGGTCATTCGACGTTTTCTGTCTGCCTTTATATTTTGTATTTATTTATTATATTTAATTAATTGATACATTATCTGGCATATCTTTTCAGTTGTTTTATGATAATATTTCCAGGCAATATTTGCTCCATCCGTTATGCCTGAGTAAAATCTTTTCAGATAAAGTTGTTTGTCTTATTAGCTGACTTTGTATTTTACTTTATCTGCTGTCAGTCCTTTATAGCCGTTAGACTGAAAAGTCTTTCTTCTACTATAAAGAGTTTGTTTCTGATGTGACTTTATTTAGTACTTTATTATCAGATTGCTTCCTGCAGCTTCCTAGAAAAAGGTTTATACCTTTTATAGAATGTTTCTGCTGTAGAGATTGTTTTGTCTTCTTGATATTTACAGCCCAGGTCTCAAGTTTCAGAAGAAGACAAGTAATTCAAATTGAAGAGAGCCGTTGCTTGTTGCTGTTATAAAAAGGACCCTTTGAAGAAGGATTCAAGCTAGCTAATAGCTACCCAGTTGTTCACTTAAGCATTCAAGCCTTCATCAAGATCAAGTCTTCTGCTCTCAGCAATACTCATCCAACTGAGAAGTGTTAAGATCTTCTACTCTTCTTTAACCTGAGTTCTCCTGCTTCTAGGAAGATTTAAACCCAGAGTTCTTTTGAAGAAGAAGAATAAGAAGACAGCTGCTTGAAGATCTTTAAATTTATTATTTATTATCTTCTTGTAGTTTTTCCTTCAGATCTTTCTGAAGAGTTTTTTGCACTGAAGCAAGACTTCACCTGGACATCTTTGAGCCAGGGGGAGCCTTGATTCTTTAGAGCTTTCTAGCTCAGTGCAAGTTCTTGTGCTTCTCTAATTGTAAAATAGAGAAGACATCTTAACCTTCTTCCCCCTCCTATACAGGGTTATTACTCCCTTCAAAAGTATCCCTTGGTGGCAGGGCACCTGATCAAAAACCTGTGCTTGGTTTTTAGACACCTGATCAAAAGTCTAAAGGGTTTCTGGATCTACCTGAAGCAGATCCTGTTGGTGGCAGGGCACCTGATCAAAAACCTGAGTGGATTCCTATCTTGTTGGTAGAAGAGTGGACGTACCCAAGTTGTTTGGGGAACCACTATAAATTCCTTGTGTCGTCTGGATTGCCTTGTTTAATTCCTGCATTGTGGCTGTGAATAGATATAACTAGGTTGCTAGTTGCTGATTAGGATTTCCAAGCCTTAACTGTAATTACAGTTAGCTTGAGTTTGTGCACAACAAATGTGTTAGGCTATAGGGTTAATTCTATATCTATAATCTTTTAATTCCGCAATTCACTCCAAGGGAGTTGGGTAGACCATTAAGTTTTGTCTAGTGCAAAATTTGATAACTCTATTCACCCCCCCTCTAGAGTAGTATCTATCCCTTCACTTTCAGTTAGGACTCAGTATATCTCAGTTCAAGTAAGGTAGACTCAGTAAATAATCTCCTAGAGTCAAAGTTGGGCTGAGTCTAACTCAGTCAAGGTTGATTGGGACAGAGAAATTTCTCCTGTGTCCAATCAAGACTCTAACCCACATTCATCCTATAGGATCCAAGTGTGGATCTGAGCTGTAGGGCTTAGTTTCCGGAGGTTGGATAGTGATTCTCTCTGAGGTAGGATCCAAGTGTGGATCTGAGTGTAGGGCCTTTTTGACCGGAGGTAGGTACATGTTGGGTACTGAGCTCTATGAGTGCTGCAACACTCTGAGAGCCGGTCTTTGTGCCTGAAGATGTAGGGATGAAAAGCCTGAGTTGTAGGCCTTAGAGATAAGGCTGAGGTAGGTGGCTTGAGGATCACTGAGTGTAGAAGCACTACAGAGCTCTGAGGCAGGATACTTTTTGGATCTGAGGTAGGGCTGTCCTACAAGCCCGAGTGTAGGGCTTGACCGCCTTAGGTAGGTGGTTTGCTAACAACTGAGTTATAGGCCCATGTGGCTGAGAAGTAAGTCTTGGAGGAGACTTAGAGATCCTGAGGGATATGAGGTGTAATCTCTTTGGATCAAGTTTTGGAGAAGTTCCTAGTCCAACAAGATAGTTGGATATGTGGGAGAGAAAGTGGATGTAGACATTTAGGGAACCACTAAAAAATCACTGTATGATTATCTGTGTTGTTTTTCTTATGCAGGTTATGTATATTTTGAAAGCATAAAATAACTAAAAGCCAAAGATCTTAAAGAAGAAACATAAAATAACTGAAAAAGAGACAAATAACCAATTCACCCTCCCCCCTCTAGGTGATTTAGCAATCCTTGAATTAAAGAATTTCAAGCGGTATCACAGGGAGGTTACTCAAAAAGGATCTAACAATCTGATTAGACCTCAAAGGATAGCTAAAAGTTTTGCATTGATGGGTTCAAAAGAGAACCATATGTAGTGGAGCTCAATGAAATTTCAAGTCTGTAGTGAGAGCAAGGACCACATTGGACTGTTTGTAGCTCTTTTAGATGATGATATCTATACAGGTGTAAGAATGGAGATCAGGGCCCCTATGTCACACTCAGATAGTGAATCAGAGGTGGATGAAGATGAGGAAGGTGAATGAAGATGTTATTGGTTGATTGCTACACCAAAAGACGAAAAATTCATCCAGGATCTGCCTAGTCTAGATCATGTACAATCTCTATCTAGTTCTTCTTATTTTTCTGGTATTGAGTCCAGCTCAGACTATGGTGCTTCCTCATCAAGTGGTGATGAGAGTCCTCTATCAGAAGATGATATCAATCAATTGATTGAGAATCATGTTGCACTTCTGAAAGCTTTCAAGGAAAGCAAGTTGCTTGTTAAGAAACAAGTAGAGGAAATTGCCTCCCTCTAGTTAGTTGCTTCAGCAAGATGAGACCTCATCCTTGCTATCTCTGAAAGAGTGGGAAGTAGCTCATCTGAAGATTATGGTAGATGTCCATGTTGAGTCCATCAAATATAAGGACTCTAAGATCAAGGTTCTTGAAGAGAAACTTGAAAGGGAGGAGAGGATAGTGGCCAATTTCTCTAAGATATATGCTATCAAGAGAAAATCTGAGTCTGAGTGGACTACAAAAGTTATCCAATCTCAGAGGAGAGGCCAAGCTCCTGTTGTGCCTCAGTCAACCTTTCACAAGGTAATTCTCCCTTCTCATAGGTATGACCAAGGCCGCATGCATGGTCACTGGGTGAATGGGAATTCCTCTTGTAAGAATACAAGAGTATCTTACAATGGGAGAAGAAAGGGTAGGGAAATGAGTGCCTTTAAGGCTTCCCATGAAAATGTACAAATGTCCCTTGCTGGACCATTTATATTTGGTGCCTTTGCCCTAACTTACAAGGGAACGGCAGTGGCTTTCACTCAAGCCCATGCAGTAAGGACTCAGACTAAGGGTCAGTCGACTAGTAAGCCTAACTTGGCTAGCTCTAATGATATAAACAGCATGTCTTCTTTAAAGAAGACAGCTATAAATACCATTCAGTGCAAGAAAAGGAAGCCTACTGGAAGAATAACCTTCAGTTAGATCCTTGCTGAAAGGAACCTGAAAAAGTTATTGCTCCTCTTCCTTCTATTCAGTTAGTAGTTAACCACACTGCAAGACCTGCTTAGAAAAGAAGATATAATATTCATGAGTGTTGGTGATGTGGTAAGGTGGGGCATTTTTCCCTAGATTGCTAGCACAATACTTCTATGTCTAGAGCAAGAATAAGCCTACTTATCAGAAATTCTGCAGGTAGGCAAGTCAGATTTCAGGCTAACTTGAACCTAGGACCCAATACCTATTGGAGTCCAAAGGTAAGGTAATTCTATTTTGCAGGTTAGTCTTAATGCCCATCCCCTTTGTGGCACTAGGACAGAAGAAGTTCCAGAACTCGGACTGGAACAAGATAGTTGTCTTATGGATCATACTTTGGTGAGGAATAGACGTAAGATCAATAGTTGGTGATGGTTATTGACCATCTAGGATATTCCTCTTACTGCCCAAGAGGAAGAGAATGTTGAGTGAAATCCTGAAGAAGAACAGGTGCACACTCATGGATGAAAGTTAGCTGGATCAAGCCAGCAGGAATGCCTGGTTGGAAAATATCATGCTGCCACACTAGTAAATTTGGGAAGGGCAAGTGGGCTGTACACATCTTTGAGGAAAGCACAAGTAGATCCTCTAAGAGCAGAAAGGAAGGAGTACATAAAGATCATCTAAAAAGATTATGAAGTGGTATTATCGGCTGTTAGACTATTCAGAGGAAACTTGAAGAGAAATGTATGCTCAGGATTCAATATCATCTGAACCTGCAATACGGTATGGCCAAGTCAGTGGGATTTATGGATATGCTTTGTGCCAATTCCAAAGGGAAGACTGCCTAGCTAGATGTTCATATTTTGGGAAAATGTTCAGTCTGGATTGCTAGACAAGCTTGAACCTTGCCTAGAGTACCTCCAGTACTGAAATGATCAGCACTACTACTGAAGTTCAGCAATGTCTCTATAAACAATGCTAAGGATGAGAGGGGTACTATCCAGATAATTGCAATTATTATGAATGAGCAAGTTCATAACAAAAGCTAGATTGCTCTAGCTAGTGTTGATACAAGTCAGCTAATTCCTATTGGAATAATATTGTAAAGAAAGTCTTGGTATCAAAATGAAAGGATGGTTCATGGAAAGATCATTCAAGGTTCTTGTGGTCTCAAAGTCGAGCAGCTATAGGAAAAAATTTAGCCACATGAGAAGAGAAAGCTGGCTGCTGCACCAATGGTAACATCTGAAATCAGCTAGGGGGAGAAGAGAATCACAGCAGACCAGCTCTTCCCTAAATATTCAAAAACAAAGAAGGCAATGATCAAGGGGGAGTATGGTATCTGGGTTTCCAATTGAATCAGAACTACATTGGGACTAGAACAGCATACATACAACATTCCACCTATTCAAGAAGGACTATGTGGTATCCAATGTGTTGATCAAGATAGTACTATGTGGTCTGACCACTATTGTGCTACAGATCAGGAAGTTGAAGCCAAAGTCAAGCATGGTGATAAATAAAAGGAGAAGATCTGGCTTAGCAAGAAGAGGCTGTGCAAGGTGCAAGGGAGTTATTGTGCATAGTTGCTGTAAATCCAACATCGGTTCCATGGCACCAGAACCATAACCTCCAAATAAGTAGATTTTTTTTGATATTCTACTAGTGTAATCTAAGTTGCTAGGAATCATATCTGTCATAGTAGGACTATGCATATGTATATTAAGTATCAATAAGTTTGGAAGAATAAAGAAGTACTCAATCCTTAGTTTTTCCTCATTGACAAGTGGCTGACATGTTTATCATGCCACTAGATGAAGTCAAGTTCAACACCCTCTAAGTTGAGATTGGGTATGTTGAACTTGGTATAGCTTCAGTTTCTCCCTATTATATTTGTGTTGCAGGATTCACTTCTCTTGCAGGTAGATAAGGCCTTGATGTGACATCAAGACTATAAAGACTATTAAGTGGTATCAAGACTCAGATGGACTCAAATGTCCAGCAGAGGGAGTGACAGGGATGCTCCTGTTGAGGGGAAGCAAGCTCTGCACCTGCGGAAATGATGACAGAAAATGCCCCTATTAAGGGTGAGCATCTCTAGCACTTGTTTGAATAAGATCAACCTCCTGTTGAGAAAGAGCAAGACGCTGCTGTAGTAGATCAGCTATAATAACTGGTGTTCAGTTTATCTTACGCACATTGCAAAGACCAAGGGGGAGACTATGTATGACCTAGACATAATTTTCTCTGAGTTTGAGAAAATAATGTTGATGTAGGAGAAGAGGAACAGCTAGTATCCAGCTCAAGTGGATCCCTGGTTCACTTAAAAGTCAAGGAGCTATAGTGTTGTGTTGTATCAATGTATCAACATAGAAGATTTTCCTATTGAAGAAGATAAAAAGGGGGAGATATGTGTGGCAATATATAAGAGGGAGATATAAAAGTAATATTTAACATGACTAGGCCATGTTAAGGAGGTTCATATTACTATAAAAGATTCTAGTAGTATGAGAAATGCAATGACTGACCACATAATGAGTCATGATTTTGTCAATGCATACTTTGAGGTAAGTGCCTCTAGTGGTGCACCATTTAAATATTAAGTGGTATAAAGAAGACTGCATATTACTTGAGCAATTGCCCAAGGAGTATGAGGATGCATTGACTTAACTTATTGAGTCAAAACAATTAATTGGAGCACATTGAATTAATATAGCATAAGCTAGTAGTTATAGTAGATTATAATCTACAGCTGTATGGATATATTTTGTCTATTATGTTAATGCCTCTTAGTATTGTTGGGTATTCTGCCTTCTTCAAAAAGGGAGAGATTGTTGGGTGCATTGCTCACAATGTTCGCTAAAGTAGATTTGAAGAGGCATCACCAGAACACTAAGAACATAGTTGTATTTGATGTTGTTTAAGATCATTATGTGCAGGATGTTCCAAGGAATAAGTCTAGATAGATTGTCTAAGTGATGTGACAGGTTGTCATAAGGCAGAAAGGTGGACACTAAGAGAAGATACTGGAAAAGAAGGATTTTGCCTAAGTCCACAGGCATTGAGTATGGTAAACTTACTAAATGCCAGAAAATAAGGAGCAATTGAAAATGCAGCCAAGTCCACATGCATTGAGTATAGCAAGCTCACTCAATGCTAAAGGTAAGGAAGAATGTTGGCAAGCAAGAAATGTGGCTATGTCCACATGCATTAAGTGGAGGTCATTCACTCAACACTATACATCTTTAGGCAGAAATATGGCTAAGTAGTTTGACATTTAGTGATGAAGAAACACTCAACGCCATACAACAAAAAGCAGTGAGTTGAACTGAGTTTAGAGTTTGTTGAGCTCAGTTTAGAGTTCGTCGAGCTCAATTCACCATTCATCAAACTCAGTTCAAAGTAAGACAGTCTCAGCAAGTGGTTTTAAATACAGAATTTTGGCTAAGGCAAAAAGTGTTAGTGAGGCATGCTCACTCAACGCTCTCAATAACTAAGATACTGTAGAGGTAGAAATATGGTTAAAGCAAAAAGCATTGAGTGGAGGTTGCTCACTCAATGCTGTCAATGCCTAGTGAAGACAGAATTTTGTCTAAGGTGTTTGGCGTTGAGTGATGCTCACACACTCAACGCCAAGCAGCAGATATCTAATAAAGCAAGTTGGTGTTGAGTGGAGCTGAATCACTCAACGCCTAGAATTAGATTTATATTCTAAGTAGTTCACCATTGAGTGAAGGTTACTCACTCAATGCCAAGAGACAGTAAATATGTCTAAGTGTTTTGGCGTTGAGTGATGCTTGAAAGGAGGGTGTTAGATCTGATTACTTTAGAGGGGAGGGGGGGGGGGTGAATAGAGTATTAAAACTTTTGCTCTTTTTCTAGATTATATCAGAGTAAATATAGTGATACCATATATTAGTTAAGGAATAAGAAAAACAAAGCTAATAATTCAACAATTACAAGCACAGCAAAAACAAATGAATATGAGCAACCAGACGATAGAAGAAGTTTATAGTGGTTTCCCTAAACTTGGGTACATCCACTCTTCTACCACCCTTGGTAGGAATCCACTAGCAGGTTTTGATCTTGTGACTGCAACCACAAGATCTGGTCCAGGTAGATAAGGAAACCCTTGAGGCTTTTGATCAGGTGCCCAAAAACCAACTTTAAGTCTTTTGGAGGGAGACTTGTCAACCAAACTAACTTTTTAAGGGAGATATAACCCTGCACAATGGGATGGAAAATGTTGATGGAAGTCTTCTCTATTCTCAAATACAACTGAGAAGACTGTGTGGATTCTTGTGTAGTCAAAGCTCCCCCTGAGAAGTTGAATGCTTCAGGAAGAACAGAGCTTTACTAAAGGGCGAGTAGGTCTTCAGCTTGATCTGCCAATGTCCATGAAATCTAGTAACAGATGTTGGATAGAATGTCTCTGAGGATTTCTGGAACAGAAGTTAAAGAAGACTCTTGATCTTGATGATTTGTTCTTCTTCAAACTACAGTGTTGGTAGAGAATGAAAAAGCGTTGATTGCTTGTTCAGTATTTCCTATGCAGTGCTTCTTGATTTCTCATCCAATCTCTCTGGCTGTCTTGCTTCTTCTTTTTTCAAAAAGGAGAGAATTACTTTTATTCCACTGCTGAAAAATTCTCTTGGAATTTTTGAATTCTTTCCATAAATGCTGGCTGCTGAGGGGAATAGAAAACGGCTGGAATAATACCATTAATGAGTTTCCCAACTGTTCTTGATAGAATAAGCAAATATTTATTCTGAAGAATACAACATTTAATGGAGCCAAATAACGACTATATTTATAAGAATATTTGCATTAAATGCTCAGAATAATACTGCTAATAAGGAAAAGAAGAGGGAAGGACTCATTCTGGAACTACACAGAAAACTTCGAACGCAAAACAGAATTCATCGACTTGAGATCAAAGATCGTCGACCAGGGAATTCAAGTTCGTTGACCTGAGCTTTGCGATCTTCAAACTGAGAATAACTTTCCAAATCTGCACTCTAAGTTCATCGAGTTGAGAAATTGATAGAAGAAAACTAAGCGTCGACCTGAGCTCTGAGAACATTTAGCTCAGCTCAGAGAATTAACTCTGAGTTCGTTGATCTGTGATCGACGATCGTCGAGCTGAGTTCGAATAATTTCGAACTGATCACTGTCTTCTGAAAGCTGCTAAATCTGATTCTCTGAAGTCCACTTCTGGCTTGTCCAAGGAGGTAGCACTAATCAGGACTTAGCCTAAACTCTAGGACTACTACTCATGACCCTAGCTATACAATGTTGGGTCACACTCAGCATAAGTTAGTGAACCTAGCAAAAATCCAACTAGGGATCAAACAATCTCCCCATGTTTGGGTGAGGTCACTAACACAAAAACAAAACAATCATAAAGCAGAAGAAAATATATCTGACAGAAGAAAAATATTCAGCAGATATTTATATAGTTATGCTTCATGATAAACTAAGAATAGAGTTCAAAAGACAACTAGAAAATAAAAGAAAGGAAACTCATTTCTTCTTCGGGGCTTTATCTTTGTCTGAATCTTCAGAAGGTTGTCTGAATTTGATTACTCTGTTAGGATTGGCAGCTTCTTTCTTTGACATATACATGTCAGATGCTCCAATCATAGTTTGAGACGAGGATCTGGGTACAAAAGCCTCTGGGTGTTGTTTCATATAATCATCAACATTGAAAAATGTATTAGCCTTAGCATACCTGAATAGTTCTTCTTTTCTATAGGTTGACATAGTTGATAATTGAGAAATATCTTTGCGTTTAGCTCTTTCTTTGCTAATCTGAGAAATTCCTATAAGCTCATGGAATCTAGCCATCCTGGCAGAAGTCTCCTGTTCTGGATCAACAAAAGGAATTGGAGAAGACTCTGGCCTCTTTGAACTAGAATCCTGCATTGGTTCTTCAGTAGGAACTTTCTTTGAAGAATCTGAAGGTCGATTGCTTGAAGAGGACTGTTGATAGCTTTGTCTGGGTTGTATCCGATAAGTCTTTGTCATAGAAGCAGGCTTCTGAGATAAATTTCCTAAGGAACCTGAAGAGGGAGGAGGAGGAGGAGGAGGACATCTAATAAACTCTTGAGGAGGAGGAGAGTACCTTCTTTTCTTCTTCTTAGCCTTTTGCTCATTCTTAGACAACCACATCCACTATGGTATGCATGGGTAGTGAGTAATCTTTTGCAATATATAGAATGGAGTGTCATTTCTTGGATTTTGCTTTGGAACTGCCTTAGGATGGGCTTTCCTTTTCTAAGACATTTTCTTTCTACTGTCATCAAAATATGAGTCATCAGATTGATCATCATCAGAATATCCTTAAGGATTATCATACATAGCATCAATCTCTACAATGACTTCTTTTTGAACTTGCTTTCCAGCTGGAGGAGGGACAACTAGACGAAGAACTGCTGGAGGTGGAATGATTTCAGCAGGGACTTCTTCAATTTCTTGATCCATATCCTAGATAAGCTCAGCCTCTGGAACTAAGATGAGTTCAGGCTCAAGAGCTCCAAAACTTTTCTGTATCTGCTGAGAGTCTCTAAACTAATGGGAATGGAGTAGCAAACAATATTTGTACAGCAATGAAAAGATACAAAAAGAAGACAATTTCTGTACAAAAGATCAAAAGATCTTAGAACTGAATCTAGGTCAAAATTTGGAGCAATGAGGCAATCTCCATAACGAATTTCCAAAGGATTGCTCTCAAATTCAGTATCTAAAAACTCAACAAGATATGCATCAATAAATTCAGTATCAATAATGTCAGCTTCTGCTAAAAATTCCTTATCTACTTCTGTATCTGCTACTGTTACTGTATCTACTACTGTATCTGCTACTGCTGCTTGAGCAACCTCTACCTCTTCACTGAGTATCTCCCCCTGTCTGGTTTTAGTGGCTACTGGAGCAAGGCCCCTGACAGAAGAGGATGGGATAGAGAAGGTAGAAAGCTGAGCAACAAGGGTAGAGATAGACATAGCAAGAGGTGAAATAGCCTCTACTATCAACTGTTTGAGAAGGGGTGTGATGGATGCGAAGATGAGAGAGATGGAGGGAGAAGATGAATCTATGAATTCTGTAGAGGTTTGGGCAGAGATAGATGGATTGATTATGGAAGAGGATGAGGGATGACAATCTAACATTGGTTCATCTGAAGAATTGCTTGGGGATAAAAGAATGTTGAAAGAGGGTAGAGAAGTGAGATTTTGAAGATGAGATGGAAGGGGGGATAAAGGTGGAGTTGTAGAATCTGGAGATTGAGATTTTTCTAGAAGTTGTTGTTGCAGCACTGGGGATGAAATGATGGGGCACTGAGGAGGTGTAGGTTGATTAACTAGAGAAGCAAGGTGGATGGGGAAGCAGGAGGTATATGTAGAGATGCTGGAGCTGAGGAAATTTGTTGAAGGGATGATGAAAGGGTTTAATCAAGAGGGGGAATGTAACTTTCTTCTGCAGGGCTGGGAGTGGCTGGTACTGCCCTAGTACTCTCAGAGGTTTTAGAGGAGGAAGCCCTGGACAGCTTTGGGATAGTTCTCTCCCACCTGCCAAATAAGGCGTAGGTCATCCTCTTAGAGGCATTGATGAATATGGTTGGGGCAACCAGGGATTCAGCGGTCTTGGAATTAAGGAAGATTCCAAGAATCCTTCCAAAGCAAACTTCTTTCTTGTTGTTCTTCTTCCTAATCAGATTGAAAATTTTTTTGGGCCAATTAACAACCTTCTTATTTACCACAGCACTCATCACTAAGAACTGCTGCCTGGTAATGTGATCATGGGCTGTATGCTTGCCCAATAACACTTTACCGACTACATCTACAAGAAATTTATACTCAACAGATAGGTGCTTCTTCAGCAATTTATTTGTGTTGTCTCCACAATAACCCATAAAAGTCAACATTTCCTCATATTCAGAAGATTCAAGTTCAATATCTTCTTCACCATTAACTAGTCCAAAGATTTTAGAAAGAGTATCTGGGGTTAATGAAACAGCGTTACCCGATATAGATCCAACTATCGTGTCAGCATCTAGAGAAGACAAAGTATAAACACACTCTCTTATATCAGAACCAGCAATCTTCATCCTAGTATACATTAGGGTCTTCCAATTGAGTTCCTTGAATAACTGCAGAATATCATTGAAGACCTGGTCTGATTGTTAAATAGAATCGAAATCGATGTCGAAACCCATATCGAACTTCATGTTGGAAATAGCTCCTGCTGGAATCGCCATTAGTTTCCTGCAACACGAAAGCAAAAAGATCAAGTGTCGGGGAATAGAAAGCGTGGGATGGAGGTCGAAGACAACCTAGTTATAAGGTTTTTCAGAATATGAACCGAAAACTCCGTCCTGCGAAATAAGAGAAATCTTCAATCTGAGGTCGACGAAATGTTTTATAGTCAAAAGAATTCATGGATCTCAGTCAGAAGAGGGGAAAACTTTTCATCGTACTCAGGTCGATGAAAACTTTTCTGAAGCTAGATCATCGATCTCAGGTCGACGACAAATGACTTCCACAGAGAGTTCGTCGATCTCAGGTCGACGAAAAATCTCAAGAACTTCCCTTAGTCATCGATCTCAGGTCAACGAATTTTGGTAAGTTCTACGACCATAGACAAAGAATTAAATTAAAGTATCACCATTCATCATGCCTAGATGATTCATAAAGGATAGATGTTTCTTCTCATCAAAGGATTTGTTGAAGATGTCTGCCCTTTGTAAATAAGTGGGAATGAAAGTAATATAAATTTTCTTATTGTCCACATATTCTCTAATGAAGTGATGTCTAACATCTATATGCTTGGTTCTAGAATGATGCACTGGATTCTTTGCTATAGATAGAGCACTGGTACTGTCACAAAATAGATTTGAATTATTTAAGTTGTAACCATAATCCAGGAGTTGATTTTGTATCCATAGCATCTGTGAGCAGCAACTGCCAGCTACTATATATTAAGCTTCTGCAGTTTATGTAGACACAAATGTCTGATTATTACAAAACCAGGAGACATGTCTAGCACCAAAAAATGGGCATGTGCCTGAAGTGCTTTTCCTGTCCACTCTACATCCAGCAAAGTCAGCATCTGATTATCTAGTTCACTCAAATTCTGATTCAGTTGGATACCAGATTCCTAGATCTGGGCAACTCTTTATATATATTAAAATCCTTTTTAAAAAAATTAGGTAGAGATTCTTTAGAGTTCACCTGGAACCTAGCACAAAGACATGTAGCAAACATTATATCAGGCCTACTTGCTGTGAGATATAGAAGGCACCCAACAATGACCCTATACAGTTTCTGATCAACAGGTTTCCCTTGTTCATCATAATCAACCACAACATTTGTAGCCATATGTGTTTTTTTAGCTGAGGCATCAGCCATCCCAAACCTTTTAATCAGCTCTTTAACATATTTTGATTGAGATAAGAAAATGCCATCAGGAGTCTGCTTCACTTGGAGGCCAAGGAAGTAGGAAAGCTCACCCATGCAACTCATCTCAAACTTGGAATGCATATGGTTAAAAAACCTTTTACACAGTTTGGGATCTATAGAGTCAAATATTATGTCATCTACATATATTTGTACCAAAAGAATTTTATCATTATGATCCTTTAAAAACAAAGTTCTATCTACCATACCTCTAGAAAACTTATGCTCCAAAAGAAATCTAGCTAAGGTTTCATACCAAGCTCTTGGAGCTTGCTTTAGACCATAAAGATCTTTATGCAATCTAAAAACATAAGAGGGATAAGATGAAGAGAAAAAACCTGGAGGTTTTTCAACATAAACTTCTACTTTTAGTTCTCCATTCAGAAATGCACTTTTTATATCCATCTGGTAGACTTTGAATTTCTTGAAAGTAGCATAAGCATGGATAATCCTTATTGCCTCTAGCCTGACAACATGTGCAAAGGTTTGATCATAATCAATCCCTTCCTCTTACATATAGCCTTGAGCAACAAGCCTAGCTTTATTCCTTATAATCACACCTTGAGCATCAAGCTTGTTCCTTTAAATCCACATGGTCCCAATTACTGGATAGCCTTTAGGCCTTGAAACCAAGTCCAAAACTCTACAACTCTCAAACTAATTGAGCTCCTCTTGCATTGCAAAAATCTAGTGGGGATCTTGCTCTGCATCAGTTATGGATTGAGGCTCAACTTGAGAGAGAAAACAGGCATGCATCAAATCATGGTTGAGTTAATGCCTTGTCTGTACACCTACTGACATGTCTCCAATCACTTGAGATCTAGGATGATCCCTTAGTGTGACAAGATCAGATGGTGGAGTTGGTTCAACAACAGCATTTGGAATGAATTCCTCTTGTGGAATTACATCTGTTGTTGGAGGAAGTTCAACTGCTTCCACAGTTTCTTCTTCACTTTCTTCATCACATTATGGAGGAGGATGTGATATAACCTTTGGTGTAAGGTTTAGTTCATCCATTTTCTCGAACAAGTGAGGTACCTGCAATAGCTCATTGGTAGAAATTTCTTTCTCCTTGCAAAACATATTAGCTTCATCAAAAGTTACATGCATAGATTCCTCAAGATGATTTATTAAACACCCTATAAGCTTTGCTGACATGGGAATATCCTAGAAAAATTCTCATTGCAGCCTTTGCTTCAAATTTTCTAATATATTTCTTGTCATTGTTATGAATATATCATATATAACCAAATACTTTAAAATAAGTGTCTTTAGGTTTCTTCCCTCTCAGTAACTCATAAGGAGTCTTATTCTTAAGTTTATGTATAAGACTTCTATTCAGCACATAATTTGTTGTGCTTATAGCCTCTGCCCAAAAGGATAGGGGCAAATAAGCATCTGTAAGTAATATGCCTGCAGATTCAATTAGTGTTCTGTTCTTCCTTTCAGCAACCCCATTTTGTTGAGGTGTTCTAGGAACTGAGAAGCAATGTCTGATACCTTCTTTCCTACAAAACTCTTGCATAAGAAGAGACTCAAACTCAGTACCATGATAACTTCTGATCAATGCAACTGGAGTAGAGTACTCAATCTGTATGTTCTTGAGAAAATCTGTAAGAACCTTGAAAGTATCTGACTTAGATCTCAGAAAGAATACCCAAGTGAATCTATAAAAGTCATCTACAATCACTAAAGTATAAGATTTCCCTCCTAGGCTTTGTACTGATATAGGGCCAAAAAGGTCCATATGTAGTAAGTACAATATCCTAGGTGAGTTACTTTTGTTTAATGATTTAAAACTAGATTTAGTTTTCTTGCGTAACTGACAAGCCCTGTAGAGACTTTCCTTCTTATAGGGATAAAAAGGCAATCCTCTAACAAGGTTGTCTTTAGAAAGCCTAGCTATATTTCTCAAATTTACATGACCTAATCTTTTATGCCACAAATCATTTTGATTGCTAACAAGATTAAATAAATAGATTTCTGTACTGGCAGATTTAAAGTTTACTAAGTATATGCTACCTTGTTTAATTCCAGTTATAACAGTTTGATTGTTTGTAGAAATAATACATTGAGATTCAAAAAAGCAAACCTGATAACCTGAATCATATAACTGACTTATGGAAATGAGGTTATGCTTGAGACCATTAACATATGCCACCTTTTTGAAAGTGACATCTCCACTTTTGAAGTCTCCATAGCCTTCAGTTTGTCCAAAACTTGAATCTCCAAAGATTACTCTTGGACCATGTTTAGCCTTGAAGTTGATGAGGTTGTCCTTGCATCTAGTCATATTCTTAGAGCACCCACTATCCAGATACCACTTATTTTGAGTGATAGGATAGGTCTTTACCTGCAATGAAACAAATTAAAAGTTCTTGACCCAGGTAACCTTGGGTCCTTGTTTCTTCTCAAATGAAAAACTGGATATAAATGAACATTCAGGTTGGCTCTTATAACCTAAGGGGTGAAATCTTGTAGGAGGAATTATCCATTGGGTGATTGGGTTGATGTTCTCCTTATATTGGTTAGGTTTAATTTTACATTTTCTGTTGGAATTTATGTTTCTGTAATTATGATCTGGGACGACGAATTCTGGTTAGTTCGTCGACCTAAGCTCAACGAATTGGAATGAGATCTACGATCTCTGCTCGAAGAAGGAAAGTATTCATTCTCAGGGCACCAATATCGTCAATCTCTGGTCGACGAACCGTACTGGTTTCGTCGATCGTAGATCGAAGAATTCTTATTATTATGGTTTGTGTTCATAGTTCGTCGTTCTGAGGTCGACGAACTGTTCATGTTTCGTCGATCTGAGTTCGACGAAAACTGCTGAACATTGTTATATCTATTATTTTTCTTATTCTTAGATTCTTGTTTTAATTCCATTTGCATTAGAAATTCATTAACTTTATTAACCTGTTTAGTGTTCTTCTTGCCTTTATCTGAAATTAAGTTTACAGGTTTTGATAGATTGTTCTTCTGGATTAGAGGTGGTTCACTATATGAGGCACCTAATCCTAGTTTACAGTTATTAGTCCTAGCATTTAAGGTACTAGTTATATCTAGTAATTTCATGCTCCTGCCATTTAGAGATTCCTCTAGTTTCTTGGCCTTACTTAGTTCAATTTTCAGAAAAACTATTTGTTCATTAGCTGAAATTAGTTCAATTGACAATTTAGCATTTTAAGCAAGATATTTATCTTGATCAGTTAATTTTTCTCTAAGAAGTTTGATTTCCTTCTACAAGCTTATTAAGTCTAAGCAAAGATTTTTAATTTCTGATTTTAATTCTTCTGATTCAAAATCATAGGAAGCAATTACTTGGTCTTTAACAGACATTGTTTCATCATTATCTGAATCTTCAACATCTGATTTGCTGCTGTAGGAATCAATTGCCGTTAGGCAAACTTCCTTTGCCTTTTTCTCTTCTTCATCATCACTAGAACTAGAAGAGGATGACTCTTCTTCTATATCACTACAGGACTCAGCAACAAAACCCTTTTCCTTCCTCTTGTGCTTGCTTGAGGAGGGTTTGCTGTGATGAGTTCTTCTTAACTATTATTCTCTTCTCCTATCTTTCTTCTGAGTTTTTGGACACTCAGAGATGTAGTGTCCTGTCTTCTTGCAACCAAAACAGAAAATTTCTTTAGAAGGTGTTTTGTCATACCTAGGTTTGTCATCTTGTCTAGATGACTTCCTTCTGAAGTCCTTTGCCATTTTGAAAAAACTTTTGGAAAATAGACTCACCAGTTCTTTATTGACTGGAGTCCCTTCAGAGTCCTCAACAGCCTTGAAAGCAATGTTATGCTCCTTCCTGGTTGGTGTTGGAGTCTTTATTTCAGCTTCTGCTTCTCTTGTCTTCATCAGTTGCTCATATAATTTGAGCTTTCCAAGGAGATACTCAGTTGATATCTCAGTCATGATTCTGGCTTCTTTGATAGGCAAGATCCATGAATTCCATTTGGTGGGTAAGCACATAAGGATCTTGTCATTCACTTCAGTCAGAGTAATTTCCTTGTCTAAGCTCCTTAGCTCATTGATGATTGAGCTTAGCCTATTATACATGTCAATGACTGACTCACCTTCTTCCTTCTTGAAGTTCTCATACTGGGAGATGAGATTGGATCTTCTATCCTTTATCTCATAAGCAGATCCAACCACCATCTGGTTTAGGTAATCCCAGATGGCTTTGGATTAAGTGCACTTAGCCACTTTCTGAAAAATGTCATAAGACATAGTCTGAGCTAAAATGTTTATGGTTCTTGCATCTGCAATCTTAGCTTTCTTATGGGCATCTGTCCACTCAGGTTGTGGAACAACATGAATGCTTGAAGAAGAAATTGAAGTAGTTGCTGCAGTAGGAGGTCCTGTCAAGATAGAGTTAAATATATCATCATCAATAGAATTCAAATACAACTTAATTCTTGCCTTCCAGATGGCAAACTTAGTTAGGTTGCATACTAGAGGTCTGGTGCTTGCATAATCCTTGTTTTGTGTCATTGTGAGAGAGAATAGTTGGGAAGAGGAAAATCTAATCTAACTGGATCTTGGTTCAAGTGTTAACTTATACAACCAAACAAAAACAACCTCTGATACCAATTGGAAGGAGGGAGTTAGATCTGATTACTCTAGAGGATGGATGAATAGAGTATTAAAACTTTGGCTCTTTTTCTAGATTATATCAAAGTAAATATAGTGATACCATATATTAGTTAAGGAATAATAAAAACTAAGCTAACAATTCAGCAATCACAAGCACAGCAAAAACAAATGAAAAGGAGCAACCAGACGACACAAGAAGTTTATAGTGGTTCCCCTAAACTTGGGTACATCCACTCTTCTACAACCCTTGGTAGAAATCCACTAGCAAGTTTTGATCAGGTGACTGCCACCACAAGATCTTGTTCAGGTAGATCAGGAAAACCTCCAGGCTTTTGATCAGGGTCCTAAAAACCAACTTCAAGTATTTTAGAGGGAGACTTGTCAACCAAACTAACTTTTGAAGGGATCTAATACCTTGTACAGTGGGATGGAAAATGGTCATGGAAGTCTTCTCTTTTCTCAAATACAACTAAGAAGACTGTGTCGATTCTTGTGTAGTCAAAGCTCCCCCTGAGAAGTAGAATGCTTTAGGAAGAACAGAGCTTTGCTAAAGGGTGAGTAGGTCTTCAGCTTGATCTGCCAAGGTCCGGGAAATCCAGTAATAGATGTTGCATAAAATGTCTCTGAGGATTTCTGGAATAGAAGTTGAAGAAGACTCTTGATCTTGACGATTTGTTCTTCTTCAAACTACAGTGTTGGCAGAGAATGAAAAAGTGTTGAGAGCATTGAGTGCTTGTTCAGTATTTCTAATGCAGTGCTTATTGATTTCTCTTCCTGTCTCTCTGACTCTCTTGCTTCTTTTTTTCGAAAAGGAGAGAATTACTTTTATTCCACTGCTGAAAAATTCACTTTGAATTTTTGAATTCTTTCCATAAATGCTGGCTGCTGAGGGGAATAGAAAGCGGCTGGAATAATAGCATTAAATGAGTTTCCCAACTATTCTTTATAGAATAAGCAAATATTTATTCTGAAGAATACCACATTTATTGCTGCCAAATAATGGCTATATTCAGAAGAATATTTGCATTAAATGCTCAGAATAATACTGATAATAAGGAACAGAAGAGGGAAGGACTCATTCTGGAGCTACACAAAAAACTTCGAATGCAAAACAGAATTCGTCGACCTGAGGTCCAAGATCGTCGACCATGGAATTCAAGTTCGTTTTCCTGAGCTCTACGATCTGCTAACTGAGAATAACTTTCCAAATCTACACTCTGAGTTCGTCGAGCTGAGAAACCGAGAGAAGAAAACTAAGCGTCGACCTGAGCTCTGAGAACGTCGAGCTTAGCTCAAAGAATTAACTCAAAGTTCGTCGATCTCGCCGAGCTGAGTTTGAAGAATTTCGAACTGATCCCTATCTTCTGAAAGCTACTAAATCTGATTCTGTGAAGTCCACTTCTAGCTTGTCCAAGTAGGTAGCACTAACCAGGACTTAGCCTAAACTCTAGGACTACTACTCATGACCCTAGCTATACAATGTTGGGTCACACTCAGCCTAAGTTAGTGAACCTAGCCCAAATCTAACTAGGGATCCAATAATGCTTAATCACTCAACACCTATGCTAATATTGTTTGATTTTTGGCTAAGTCCACAACTGATGATGTCAGCAATTCAACAAGTCAACATATTTCAAATTAATGGCAGGATGGCTACAATACATCACAAATGTTGTTGCAGACCTACTATACGATAGTTGGCATTAAAGCAAAGTTCTTGCTAGCCAATAATGATGTGGTGCCCACTGCTCAAGAGCCGTTGGGACAAAATTCAATAAAAGGAAAAGGCCTTTACAGAGAAAATGAGCTTTTTTGAGGAAAGAGAATCTGGGGAAGTTCTTCTCTGCCATTGTTGTGGAGATAAAGAACAGGAAGCTCAAGTCTACAAGACAGAGAGTAAGATAGTTGTTGGAATAAACATCTTCAACATCAAGATAGCTGGTTCTATTCTTACCTGCACGAGCAAGCAAGTTCAGAGTATTTTCTCTGAGCATAAGGTAGCAGCCAAGGGCCGACCCTTGCAGCAGGTTCTTCATAGTTCCAGCAACACAAGAACCTAAAGATCTTTGTTTGGATGCTGTGAAGAGAAGAAAGCTTAAAGAAGCAGAGATATGAAAGAAGGCTTAGGGGACTATTCCTCAGGAGTCAAAGTTATGGATGAATCACCACAACCTAGGAAAGAGAGAAGGGCAAAATAGGGTTCTACAAGTTGCTTCCAGCACAAGGATACTTGTTGCTGTGAAGAAGTTGTGCTTAGACTTCCTCAGATCAGGTAGCAGCTATATGCTGCAGTCTCTTCATACTTCCAGCAGGAAAATCCCTGGTATTGTGAAGGAGAAATTAGGATTGAGTATATCTCAGTTCAAGTAAGGCAGACTCAGGAAATACTCTCTTATAGTCAAAGTTGGGCTGAGTCTAACTCAGTCAAGATAGATTGGGACAGAGAAATTTCTTATGTGTCTAATCAAGTCTCTAACCCACATTCATCATATAAGATCCAAGTGTGGATCTGAGCTGTAGGGCTTAATTGCCTGAGGTAGGATCCAAGTGTGGATCTGAGTGTAGGGCCTTTTTGGCAAGAGGTAGGTACCTATTTTATACTGAGCTTTAGGAGTGTTGCAACACTCTGAGAGTATGGCCTTGTGCCTAAAGTTGTAGGGCTGAAAAGCCTGAGTTTTAGGCCTTAGAGATAATGCTGAGGTAGGTGTCTTGAGGGTCACTGAGTGTAAGAGCACTGCAGAGCTCTGAGGCAGGATCCTTCTAGATCTGAGGTAGGGCTGTCCTCCCAGCCCGAGTATAGTGTTTGACCGCCTGAGGTATGTGGTTTGCTAACAACTTAGTTGTAGGCCCTTATGGCTTAGAAGTAAGTCTTGGAGGAGACTTAAAGATCCAGAGGGATCTGAGGTGTAAGCTCTTTGGAGCTAGTTTTGGTGAAGTGCCGATTCCAACAAGATAGTTGTATAGGTGGGAGGGAAAGTGGATGTAACCATTTTGGGAACCACTATAAAATCACTGTGTGCTTTTCTGTGTTGTTTTTCTTATGCGGGTTATGTACATCTTTGAAACATAAACAAATAAAAGCCAAAGCTCTTAAAGAAGAAACATAAGAGAACTGAAAAAGAGACCAATAACCTATTCACCCCACCCCCTCAAGGTGATTTAGCTATCCTTGAATTAAACACTATAATCTGGGTGATAAGTATTACTGTAATTGTGAACACTCGAATTATAGGATTGCCGATTCAGATTACCCATATAATACACATGTTAGGTACTAGTGGAAGGTTCCCAGGTAGGTGTAGAAGAGGAAGTTCACATCCCTTCTAAATTTTTATTAATTTGGAGAGATAAATTAGAAAATGTATCAATTTCGTAAATGCCGGCCATTTTGGTGGTTTATACCGAGGTGTACACCATTTATACGTATTCATGGCCATACCTACTATAAGTTCTCGGGTGGCCGCCGGTGTCTTGTTGTTTAACGTTCCACCGACAACAGCATCGATATGTTTCCTCATTTGAGAATTGAGGCCATTATAGAAGGTTTGAATTTAAATCAATCATTGATTGCATTATGCGGACAACGGTGAAGCAATTCCTTAAATCTCTCCCAAGTATCATATAACGTTTTTGTATCCACTTGGGAGGAATATGTAATATCATTGCGCAACTTGGCCATTTTAGCGGGTGGAAAATATTTCGTGAGAAATTTCTCCGTCATTTCGGCCCATGTAGTGATGGAGCCTCTTGGTAGAGAGCCCAACCACTGCTTAGCTTTAGTGCGCAAGGTGAAAGGGAAAATCCTTAACCAAATGGCATCATCAGAAACCCCGTTAATTTTATAAGTATCTCATATTTCTAAAAAGTTAGAAATATGAGTGTTTGGGTCCTCATCTTGAAGCCGATCAAATTATACATGTTGTTGTACCATTTGAATGATGCTCGACTTCAATTCAAAGTTATTGTTTGCAATAGTGGGACGAACCATACTTGATTGCGCCTCATCCAAATCAGCTCTAGTATAATAGTACATTGTCCGTTCTTCGGCCATATTTGGATTTGGGTTACCCAAAATAGAGGAAAATTGAGAAAAAGAGGAAGTGGAAGAAGAAGAAGATGAAGTTGAAGAAGAAGAAAAAGTGTCACTAGGGATTCCTCAACCAAATCTGGATAATTGAGTTCACGGAGTCTTAGGCATCATCGTAAGCTTTGTTCAATCTCGGGATACAAGTCAAATAGATTTGACGAATTCCCTCGGGTCATACACTAAAAATAAAAAAGGAAAATTTTTAAGATTAAAAATTTATAAAATAAAATTTCCCGGACTTCCGAAGGGCTATCCAATGATGGGTTCGCAAGGTACTAGGCCATATTGAGGGATGAAAACTCGACAGGGACCTTTTGCAAGAAATTTTAATTTTAAAAATTAAAGATAATGTTGGAACCCTATTACTTATTTGGGCTACAATCACTATCAATTATTTAGGTTGATTAGTTTGACCCATTTTGTATAGTCTAGGGTTATAGGTAATTTCCAGGGTTATTGCCTCAGAAGGAATTCCAGCAAAAATTCAGTTCGACAAAAGCTGAGCGTGCTTCGACGTTCGCCGAGCTCAGCCTGACGAACTAAGAGTTCTACCTCTGAGTTCATCTTGACGGAAGCTGAGCTCCGGTAGATGAACTCTTACCTCAACTCTGTAGCTCAGCTCGACGAACTAGAGGATCAGCTTGACGAACTCCATTTTCAGTTTGACGAATTCCAGGGTCTGTTCGAAGATTTTCAAGATTCAGTTCGACTAATTCTTTGCAGTATCAATTGGGTTTTATATTCATAGGCAGCTTGATTTTGAATGGCGTGATTTCAGTCAGTTGCACTCTGGTATTTAATGCTAAATATTCTTAATGAATATAGCCATTTCTTGAAGCAGTAAATATGGAATTATCACAGAGTTATTGTCCTAAATAATTATCAGGGCAGTTAAGGAATGGTTTTAATTCCAAATATTTGAATATAGTCGTTGCAAATTCTCAGAGATTCTTCAGACGTTTCAAGGAATATTTTTATAAATTCATATGTTTGAATTCTTCTCAGAGTATATATATTAAGAAGATTGCTTCTTAAACATATAACAGATTTTGTATTACTGATTGAGACACACAGAGACTTTGGATAATTTGCTTCTGACTCTCCAAGAGACAACCAATTTCACATCAGTCTGAAATTTCTACTACAGAGAAACAAAATTCTTGAAGTCCAACACCATAAAGAAAAGTCTCCCTCTCTTGATTATAATCTCGACACAAATCAGGGGTTGTTTTTTTTGCTTATAACATCCACTAGTCTTCTCAGAGAATCTTGACAGAGAATACAAAATCATCTTTTTATTTTATATCATAATTTGTATACAGGGTTTTTAACTCCCTTCAAAAGTTATCTTTTGGTTTCTAAGTCTCCTGATCAAAAGACTTGAGCATTGTTTTTGGGCACTTGATCAAAATCTCAAAGGGTTACTAGATCTCACTTAGAGAATAGATCTTCTGGTGGCAGGGCACCTGATCAAAAACCTATAGTGGATTCCTACTAGGGTGGTAGAATAGTGGATGTACCCAGATTTATTAGGGAACCATTATATATTTTCTTGTGTTGTCTGTGATTGTTATTCTTCTTATTTATTTGCTGTAATTGCTTCTTTATATATATATTTATTTATTTATATATATCACTTACTTTAAATCCAATATAAAAATAAATTAAAGTTTTTAATATACACTATTCACCCCCCTCTAGTATAAAGTAGATCTATCCCTCACTTTCAATTGGTATAAGAGGGTGGTTCTTTGGTTTTACAGGCTAACACCTGAACCATAAGATCCGATAGATTTTATTTTTACCAAGAAATTTATCATGACGCACAATAAGGAATATCCAAACGCCAGATCTCCTGTGTGCAATCTAAATACGTTTGCACTATGGAAGATAAAGATCAGACTGTATATGAACTATATTGATGAAGATATTTACAACTCAATTTTGACAGGTCTATCTCTACCAGTTGCCATAAAAAGTACTAGTGCTTTACCACCTCTAGAATGGACAGAAGCCCAGAAGAAAGCAAAGATTACTGATTAAAAGCAATGAACATCTTAGCTCAAACAATGTCAGATGATATTTTTCAAAAGGTTGCTGAATGCACTTCAGCAAGGGAAATCTAGAACTCCCTCAATACAATGGTTGTTGGATTTGCTAATGAAAGAAAAGATAGAAAATCTCACCTTATCTCTCAATATGAGAACTTCAAAAAGGGAGAATCTGAACCTGTAACTGAAATGTACACAAGACTCGGTATCATAATAAATGAACTGAAGACCTTGGAGAAGGATATCACATTGACAGAAGTCAATTATATGATCCTCATGTGTTTCCGTAGTACATGGGATTCAAGAATCTGGCCAATCAAAGAAGCCAAAAGTTTAAATGAGATTACAACAGAGACCATTTTTGACAAGCTCAAATCTTATGAGCAGCTCATCAGAACTAGGGAAGCTGAATAAAGGACATCACCTTTAGTAAGGAAAGGGAAAAGTATTGCTTTCAAAGCAACAGAAGAAGCAGAAGTTCTTCCAAAGAATGAAGATCTTATAGGTCTCTTGGCTAAGAGATTCTACAAAATGGCCAGAAAAGAATTCAGGAGATGATCTTACAAAAAAAATGACAAACTAAGGTATGATAAAACACCCACTAAAGAAATTGTGTTATGGTTGCAGGAAATCAGGACATATTCTTCCGAAATGTCCTGAGAATCAGAAGAAGGATAAGAAGAAATAGAAACACTACAGGAAACACTCCTACAAACCCTCTTATTGTAACACAAACAAAAGTAGAGAGGTTTTGTAGCTAAAACCTAGAGTGAAATAGATGATGAGTCTTCATCTAGCACAATTGAAGATGAAGAAGAAGCAAAGGCTAAGGAAGTCTAGCACAATTGATCTGCTTGATGGCAATCAATACATCCTGCAACAATTCTGTGTCTAAATCAGAATATGAAGAAGATCAGGTAATTTCTTCTTTTGATTTTACTTCAGATCAGTTTAAAATAGATTTTATGTTAATATGTAAATATTTAATAATATCTGAGAAGGAAATAAAACTCATCAGAGAGAAAATAATAGAATTAGATCATTTATCTTCTAAAAACATAAAACTTAAAGATGATTTGAGAATTGCTTCTGAACAAATGGTATCTTTAGAAAACACATTATCTGAGGCTAAAAAGTTTGAAGAATCCCTTAATGGGAGAAGCATCAAACTGATGAACATCACAAGCATAGTTAATGCCAGGCTAAATGGCAAACTAGGCTTGGGAGCTTCATCAAGTCAACCTCATCTCTTACAAAAAACCATTTTATCTACACCTTTAAAATTTGTTTCTGCTAAAGGAAAAGAAGTACTACAAATTACAGATAAAACCACTAAAGTTTTACAAAAGAATTAACAAAATCAAAATAAAAATTTTCAGAAAAAATTATGTTCAAAAAAATTTGTCAAACCGAGCTCGACGAATTAATCATCATTCGTCGAATAGAGCTCGACGAACTATGAACGTAGAATTTGAGTATAGTTATTCAAATGGTGCTCAACGAAATCAATATGATTCGTCGAACATCGATCGATGAATGTGGAATAAAGAAAATGAATATTATAATTCTGTGAATGGAGCTCGACGAACTCACGCCCATTCGTCGAACTTAGCTCTATGAACTCATTATAATTCGTCAAACCCAGAATTTCAAAACAAAAATTTTAATTCTTTTCAAAATTATGATCAAACTCAAAGATTTATAAATCCTTTTAATCAGTGGATCATCCCTCATAGGAGATTTCATCCACTTGAATATAAGGATCAACCTCAATATTCTTATATTTCTAATTATCATTATGAAAGAAAGCTAGGACCCAAGGTAACCTGGGTCAAGAACATCTAATTTTGTTTTCTACAGGAAAGGAACTATCATACAACAGACGAACAGTGATATTTGGATAGTGGTTGCTCAAAACATTTTACAGGAAGCAAGCAAACTTGAGTGACTTCAAAGCTAAGCTTTGACCTAATGTCATTTTTTGAGACTCCAAATGTGGACAGACAGAAGGTTATGCCAATGTCAAGGTTGGAGTAGTTACCTTCAGGAAGGTAGCTTATGTGAATGGTCTAAGCATAACCTCATCTCCATAAGTCACTTATGTGATAAAGGTTATCAGGTATCTTTTAATAAGTCATTATGTTTTATTACTTCTCATAAAAACAAAATTGTTTTAACGAGAATTAGATATGGTAATATTTACTTAGTTAATTTTAACTCTACTAATTCAGAAATTTGTCTATTTACTCAAGTAAGTAAAACAAATGAATTATGATATAAAAGGTTAGGACATGTAAACCTTAGGACTGTTGTTAAACTATCTAAGGGCAACCTTATTAGAGGAGTGCCTTCTGGTTCTTATAAGAAGGAAGGACTCTACAGGGCTTGTCAATTAGGCGAGAAACAAAAAATAGTTTTAAATCCATTTCCAAGAGTTATTCTCCTAGAATTTTGTATGTTCCACATATGGACCGTTTTGGGCCTATTGCAGTACAAAGTTTGAGAGGAAAGTCATATACCTTAGTTATTGTAGATGATTTCTCTATATTCACTTGGGTGTTTTTTCTTAGAAACAAGTCAAATAACTTTAATGTTATAACAGACTTTCTTAGGAACATTAAGATTGAGTACTCTACTCATATTGCATTGATCAGAAGTGATCATGGCATTGAGTTTGGATATCTTCTGATGAATGAATTCTATGAAAAAGAAGGTATCAGGCATTATTTTTCTTCTCCTAGAACTGCTCTATAAAATGGGGTAGCTGAAAGGAAAAATAGAACCCTAATTGAATCTGTTGGAACATTACTTGCAGATGCTTACTTCCCCTTATCCTTTTGGTGAGAGGCAATAAGCACAACAAACTATGTTCTTAACAAAAGTCTCATTCATAAACTAAAGGGTAAGATTCCATATAAATTACTTAAATCTAAGAAACCTAAAGTAAATTATTTTAAAGTTTTTGGTTGTAAGTGTTACATTCATTACAATAATAAGAAACATTTAAGAAAATTTGAAGCCAAAGCAATAGAAGGAATTTTCCTTGGATATTCTCAAGTCAGCAAGGCTTAAATGGTCTTTAATAAATCTACCCTTAAAATGGAATAGTATGTGCATGTTTCTTTTAATAAGACTAATATGTTTTACAAGGAGAGAGATATCTCTATCAGAGAATCTTTTCAGGTACCAAATCTGTGTGAGAAAATGGATGAATTAATCTTAACACTAGAGGATACAGTATATCCTTTTCAATAGATTACTGATGATGACAGTAATGAAGAAATTTCAGAAATTTATACTGAAAATAATGTGGCTAATGAAATTCCACCAAAGAAATTAGCACCATAAATAGTTGAACCTTCAACTCTACCTATTGATCTTATCACACTTAGAGATCACCCGATTTCTCAAGTAATTGAAGACATTTTAGCTGGTGTTCAAACAAGGCATCAATTGACTCAAGATCAGATATATGCTTGTTTTATTTCGCTGATTGAACCTCAATCCATCAAAGATGTAGAACAAGATCCCCATAGGATAATTACTATGTAAGAGGAACTCAATTAGTTTGAGAGATGTAGAGTTTAGGACTTAGTTCCAAGACCCAAAGATTATCCAGTCATTGGAACAAAGTGGGTCTTTAGGAAAAAGTTGGATGCTCAAGGAATCATTGTAAGAAATAAAGCAAGATTGGTAGCTCAAGGATATTCACTAGAGGAAGGCATAGACGATGATCTGACTTTTTCTCCTTTTACAAGATTAGAAGCTATCAATATTTTTCTTGCATTTGCAGCATTCAAGATATTTAAGGTATATCAGATGGATGTGAAGAGTGCTTTTCTAAATGGAGAGCTCAAAAAAGAAGTTTTGGTAAAACAACCACCAGGTTTTATCTCTCAAACTCACTCTTCTCATATTTTTAGACTTATTAAAGCTCTTTATGGTCTTAAATAAGCTCCAAGAGCTTGGTATGAGACCCTTGCTAGTTTTCTTTTAGAAAATAAATTTAGTAGGGGCATAGTAGATAAAATATTATTAGTTAGACATCATAAGTCTAAAATTTTACTAGTTCAAATATATTTTGAAGACATAATTTTTGCTTCTACTGATTCCAAACTATGGAAAATGTTTTATGACCTAATGCATTCTATGTTTAAAATAAGTAGCATGGGTGAGCTATCCTAGTTTCTTGGTTTACAAGGGAAGCAAACTCCTGATAGTATTTTTATAACCCAATTTTAATATGCTAAAGAGCTAATTAAAATATTTGGGATGTCAGATGCCTCAGCTATGAAAAAACTCATGCCCTCTCATGTTGTAGTTGATAATGATGAACAGGGTAAACCGGTTGATAATGATGAACATGGTAAACTGGTTGATCATAAAATATATAGGACTATTGTTGGGTACTTGTTATATTTAACAGTTAGTAGACAAGATATAATGTTTGCTATATGTATTTGCACTAGGTTTCAAGTAAATCCCAAAAAATCTCATCTAATTTTAGTAAAAAGGATTTTAAGATATATAAAAGGTTGCCAGAATCTAGGACTCTAGTATCCAATAGAGTCAGAATTTGAATTAACTTGATTCTAAGATGTTGACTATGCTGGATGTAGAGTTGACAAAAAAAGCACATCAGGAACTTGTCAGTTTCTTGGTGATAGGCTTGTGTCATGGTTTTGCAAGAAGAAAACATATGTATCTACTTCAACTGCTAAAGTTGAATACATTGCAGTTGGTAGTTGTTGTTCACACATCTTGTGGATTGAAAATCAGTTTCTAGATTATGGATACAACTTAAATAATTCAACCATATTTTGTGATAATACCAATGCAATATAAATTGCACAAAATCTAGTCCATCATTGTAGGACTAAGCATATAGAAATAAGACATCATTTTCTTAGAGATAATATAGATAAAAAAATTAATCTTGTTTTCATTTCTACTGATTTACAAAGGGCAGACATTTTCACTAAACCCTTAGATGAAAAGAAACATCTTTTCTTTTTAAATCAGTTAGGCATGATTAATGGAGAGTTATTAATTTGAGTTTTTGTTTGAGCTCGACGAATTGAACACCTTTCGTCAAACGGAGATCGACGATCTGTGAACTTTTCGTAAGATATTCGTCGAACGGAGATCGACAAACTGTCTTTGTAAGATTTTTTTGTCGAACGGAGATCGACGGATTAGTTTCTAGTTTTTTTCATCGAATGGAGCTTCATGAAATATATTTCTTTCTCAAAACTTTCGTCGGCCGGAGATTGAAGAAATGTATTTCTTTTAATAAATTTTTCATCGAGCAGAGTTTGATGTTTTGCTTTTCGTCGGACAAAGTTCACATATTCGACTTATGGAAACTTATAATTAGGTTTTCATCGAACTCTATTATGCTCCTTCTCCATTTCCCTTCTCTTGCACTTGATATTTTCTATTTTGTAGGAAAATGGCGGTGTCATAGGAGATTCTCACAATAATGAAGTTTGATGCAAGATTTGATATAGACATGGATTCTTTCAGTCATTCAGATCAAAATTTTAAGGATATTTTGCAACTGTTTGATGCACAACATCTGCGAAACTTTATGTCCACTAGAATCAAGCTCCCCGCCATGGAAATTAAGGAATGGGTCTATATTGCAAAGATTCAAGAACTTACAACTATTACTGGATCAGTAATAGGACATCAGGTTTCTCAAACACCTGAAACTTTATCTAAATTTTTTGGTTTCGTCAATGGAGAAGATGATATTGTGTTGTCTTGTTCAGAATTTGATATTATGCTAGATAGGTTGGGTTATACTCAAGGAAACCTTAACCATCTCTTGAAAAAGAACTTTTCCATAGAGTATAAGTTTTTGGCCGATATGGTTAATAAGGTTCTATTGGGCAAACATTCAGCCCACAATTATGTCATAAGGCACCAATTTCTATTGATGTGTGCTTTGGTTGATAAGAAAACCATTAACTGCGGGGACAATCGTATTTGATTCAATTAAAAAGAAGATTAATAAGAAAGATGTTAGTTTTGGTAGAATTCTGGGTATTTTCCTCCAAACAAACTTTCCATAAGTTCTTGTCTCTCAGACTATGCATATCAATGCATCCAAAAGGATTACCTCTGCTTTGTTTGAAAAGTTGGATAGGGCGATACAAAAGCCATCCAGGGCTGAATCCTCCAAGACAGCTTCTGAAAGAACAAGGGCTGTTACAGCCACTCTCCCAACCGCAGTAGAAGTTTATGCTCCTCATATTTCTTCTCCCCTACCATCTCCACATCATTCCCCTAGGCTACCATCTCCATCTCATCAACCTTATCTATTTGATGAAGTTCCATCATCTACTCTTCATGTTGATTCACTCATTCATTTTTCACCATATTTATCTCCACTACTCTCAACTCCTCCTCACTTCTCTCTACAACATTCATCTCCACCCCATTCAACTCCTTCTCAAGTACTCCATCACACTCACCCATCCAAGTGATCATTCCTGATTCCACTCCTGATGACATTCCTCATGTCATTAACCCTATGTCCATTCCTCAAGCATTCTTTCTCTGCTCAAACAGTGCAAACAGTTCCATTCCCTCTTCTTCAATTCCATCCTCTGCATCTACTCAGGCTCCACCTGAGTCTATGTATATTGATTTCTCTTCCTTTGCTTCCAACATTTTTGACTTCATCACTCAAACCCTTAAGAAGCTGATAGATGTAGTAGTGGCTCCTCTTGCTGCTTCTATAGCTTATCTATCTTCTAAGTTATCCTCTTCCTCCTTTGTCCCTTCTTTTGGGGGCCTAGATTCAGGTCTCCCTAGATTTAGGCAGGGGGAAATGTTTTATGAAGAAGCTCAAAAAACAGAAGCTGATTCTCCAGTTTGTCCAGCAGTATCAGCTGTTGTTATTCAAGATACAGAGATGCTCAGTTCAGTTGAAAAAGTAGTAGAAGTAATTCTAGAAGTTGTAACTGTTGGTGATGCCACTATTCATTCCACAGTCAACTTGCATTCTTTATTATCTAATTTTGATACTCTACATAGTTATTCTCCAATTTTTGCGCTTAATCTTTTTGAATCTATAGTATATTATACTGCTCCAGTTAGTCCTTCAGTTTTAGAACAACTAAGGACCAACCTTTCAGTTGTTTCTTCTATCATTTCTCCAGTCTCTCGGCCTTTATTTTTTGACAATTCAATTGATACTATAGAGCAAGTTTCTTCCCCTCCTACTTATGTATAGGATGAAACTCCTTTGCCTAATCTTGATGACATTCTTTTTCAAGACATAGAATTAGAAGATGACAATGTACATATACAAGTTGATAGAGAAACTGTTTATACACAGCCTAAAGTTCAAGTTCCAGATCAGTTTGATTTTCTTATACAGTTAGATGATTTATATGATCATCTAGAGGATGAATCTAATGATGATGAAGAGTCAGATGTCTCAGACAATTTTGGATCTAAGAAAAGGAAATTCAAGAAAATGAAGGCTCCAGCAAAGGTTGCTCCTAAAACCTCCTCTACAGCTGATATTCCATACTATATTTTGCATGCAATACACCTCACTCCAGATCTTCCCAGCTGGATAAGTTTCTCGAAGAATGAAAAAAATAGGAAGAAGATGAGGAGATACTCTTCACCTCCAAAAACTAGGAGAGGACCTCCTCCTCCTCCTCCAGCAGCAAGAGCAGCAAGAAATATTTCTCAAAGGACTACTTCTTCTCATCATTCTAGACCCTCTCAAGAAAGACCTTCAAGGTCTGGTCCTCAAAGCATTCAGCAGCAGTAACCAAAGCAAAGCAGCCAGCAATAAAGACAAAGCAGTTCACAGCAATCAGATCGAGAGAATCCTCCTTCACCAGTTTATGATCAAGAAATGGATCAAAATTTCAGAATGGCTAGATTAAATGACCTTGTTGCTCTATCACAAATAAAGAAAGCTAAAGCAGAAGGAAAGGACACCTCACAGTTCTCCACCATGTCCTCTTATAGACAGAAGGAGCTTGACAAATATCAGGTAAAGAACTTGTTCAATATGGACAAGTACATGAGCTTGCATCCAGAGGCAGTTGTGTCAAGGACTACCTCTCTAAAGAACATTGGATCTCAGGATTTGAAGATTAGTCAAAGAAAAGCTACAGATCCTAATAAGAAGTTGATATTTACTAATGCATCTTCAGATTCTCTCTCTGATGCTTCTATGAAAGACAATTGATTTCTGATTTTATGCTCTTTAAACTGTGTTTATGTTTTTGTACTCTCAAAGCACTTTATTATATATCTGCTGAAAGTTTTTCTGCTAGATATTTTATGCTTTGTGTTTTTTTATTATAAATAGTATCCTTACCCAAATAGGGGGATATTGTTGGAACCTTATTACTTATTTGTTCTAGGATCACTATCATTTGTTTAGGTTGATTAGACTGACCCATTATGTATAGTCTGGGGTCATAAGTAATTTCCAGGGTTATTGCCTTAGAAGGAATTTGATGAGTTTTCTTTATATAGTGTTTTTCGGACTCATCTGTGCTAGTTTTAACACTCTTGCACTTCACTTTTAGTGTGTTATCGTTGATATTTCATTTATGTTGCTTTTCACGCTAAGTGCACTATTCTGGCCTAGGGTTGTGCGATTACGCATATGTTTGTCGAGGGTACGCACTTGGTGCTCCTCGAGGTTCTTTTTGTTTTGATTTTTTAGCATTCTGCTGCTAAGGGCTGGTGCCCAGTTGGTTTCATTATTGTGCAGGTAGTCGGGATGTCCTAGATCCATTTTCAAGTTTCTGTGTAAAACACACGGTCAGGCGCGTTTCTTCGATCACGGTTTCAGTGCAATCGTGCGTTTCACACAGCTTTTCTGGGGACGTCTGTTTCTACCCGTGAGTTTTGTTCCCGCACAGTTTCAGCCAAACCGTGCGACATGGAATCGCACGGTCTGTACATTTTTCTCTGTTTTCCTGCATTCTGGGGTAAATTGTGTGTTTCCTCACGCACGGGAAAACGCGCCCGTGGGCGAGTAAAACGCACAGTTCCCCTGTTTCCCTTGTTTTCCTTCATTCTGTGGTTACCCGTGAGATTTCCTTCACGCACGAGCAGAATCACCCGTGCGTGAGTAAAACGCATGGGTCAACGCTTCTTCTTCTCAGGCTGATTTCTGCGCGTGAAAATCGCACGGTTCACGGACGGTCGTGCGCCAGACCGTGCGTGACCATTTTTTATGACCCTTTCTATTTAAAACACAGATTATAGCCATTGTGTAGAACTTCATTCCAGCCACTTCCCTCCGCATTTCTAGGGTGAAACTCTGCCGTTTCACTTAGGAGAGGAGATCCAGGCAAGCATTCAACGCCAATTCCAAGCCAGAGCTTCCTCTCGGCCTCCTCCTTCATCCTTGAGCATCAAGGAGAGTTTGATCTAGCTTTCTCCATCAAGCTGGGAGAAGTTGTGCCTTCCTCCACTAGCTCATGACACGAAGAAGACGGGTCCACTGGGAGTGAGTGACAGCCTCCTCTACCCCGGACGCAGTTGAGGACCGAGCTTGTACGCGGATTGACAACCCGTCAATTCCAACCGTGAAACCTTGGCGAGACATCGGATCCGGTCGATTTCCCACATTTTCTTCTCTTATTGTTGATAGTTTAGTTGAACCCTTTGTATTTGATGATGTATGTTTTGTTTGTAAAACGTTTTTGTTTAATCATGTCTATGTGATTATATGTATTTCGTTATATTTGCTTGTGGTACGCTATATTCCATCCACCATCATCCACCCTTGCTGCACTAGTAATTGCTAGTGGTGGGCATTGCGAAGAGGTACTTGAAACCCTCACCGTTCCCTCGGTTCTAACGCTTGCCTACTCACCCATCCGCCTTGCGATTCGATGCATAGAGGCCCGTGTAGTCTTCCATCCCGCCTAGCGAAGCTTATCATAGCGACGTTGCATAGGAGTAGTTGATAGTGTTTTATTTTCCTTTTCCGCAACCATCATAACCCCGCTTTTTCGTTAGCCCTTACCTGAGGACTTCAATCTCAAGTCCTCCTCGATATTAACTCCACCTTGTGGTGTTCCTTGAGAGATTCGATACTTAGGTAGGCCACCCACTTTTATTACTTGACAGCGATCGGTACACTTGCCGTCAGCACATCAAGTTTTTTGCGCCGTTGTCGGGGAACACTGCCGTGTGAGTTTTCTGATTGGAAGACTTATAATTGATGTTTGTAGTGTTTTAGTGCTTTTTATTTCTTGTTTATTTTTGGTTTTATCCCCTTTTCTGCTTTTGTTGATAGCAGATCCATGCTAGTTTTAATTCTTGTGTGTAGCATTTGTTTTGCAAATTTTTTTTGTTCGCGATGTATTCTATTGCCGAGTGCCGTCTGATTGACACTATGCAATGATACATCGACACCATGGCTGATATTAAAGCCGAGCAATGTTTCAAGTGTATTCCATGTCAAGGTATATGTCACATGGTGAAGGATTGCCCTCTCCTGTGCTAGACTTCTCCCTTTGTGGGCGTGCCTGCAGCAACCTCCCTTTTGCGGAAGACTGCTGTAGACAGGCCTACTAGGGTATTGTATGGACCATACACTGATTTGGCTCATCTAGCTCGTTCTTTACCCGTCATGATTACGGAAGAATATCTCGCCGCATATATATCCTTCATGGGTTTCTCAGCCCCTTTTTATGAGATTCCTTTGAGTGAGCCCTCTCACTCGGATGTTAGCCCGCAGGGAGTGGATCGGGAACTCATGGACGATCCTGTATGGGACGAAGAGATTGTTCCGGTTGTAAGACCCCCCCCCCCTTTTTTTCTTTTTAAACCACCGGGGTCTTAGGCCCAGAATCGCCGCTTTGCGGTGACACCTTCACGCCCTGAAGGGTCTTCACCACAAGGCGCCGATTCTGCCGGCCAATTCGATCACAAAAAGGTACCATGATAATTGAAGTATGTAAAAGCAAGTCCACTGGTAAATCACATATATAGAATAAAATCTCCACGAAGTGAGTGTCCACAGAATAATAATAAAAGTACTAAAAATGCGGGCTTATGCCCGGTACATCATATCCTCACTACAAAACACTCATGCGGAAGCAAAAACAAAACTACTCAAGGTCGAGACTCACGATCCCGGCTGTATGAACTCCGGAGCTAGACTGCCCCATCTCCAAGCGCACCAGTCTCTAGGGCTGCTCCCCCGTGCTGGGCTCCACGATTCCCTAAAATGATGTGGTTTGAAAACCGTTAGTCATAAAGACTAAGCCCTATCATCCCCTACCCCTTCTCCCATGGCTCCTAGGTACCGAGCGGAGAGGAAGAAAGGGAAGGACATGAGGGTGGAGAATAAATCAAAAGCAAACAGGTGGCAGCAGAACTATTCTAGCAGTTTATAATATAAATGGCATTAAGGTAAAGTATGAAATATAACCTTGACTTATGAGTGGAAGCGCATAAGTCAAGGGATCTTCTACAAGGCTCCCATCATATAAAGTGTCCCATACCACTTATACGTTGGGGTGTCGGTTATCAAGCAGCAGCATATATATATTGAATTTAACCTTAATTTATAAACTTGCCCACACAAGCTTATAGACCAAGGGGTCGTTTTGCAAGTCCTAATGTATAAGCATCCCATTCAACTTATACTTTAGGTGTCAGGGGTTAAATGAATCGATTATGCTATGACATGCAAGTGGGTATGATGGAACATGCAAGTGCAACTCACACACCCGACTCTGTGCACACAGACCTTTAGTTCCCCCTTTCGGAGCCGTTACCTCCTAGGATACCTCTGTAGTGGCAGACGGAAGTGGTGGGTTCGGCCTCGACCACCTCTAAACCAGTAAAGCACTACCGTTCAGACCTATCGTACGCCTCAACGCTTGGTGCACTAAGCGGACGCCTGCGTACTCTTGCCGGCTGGCGTACCTGACTTCTGTTGGTGAAGTGCTAACCACACTTGCCGAGTCAGCGTATTGGCGTTGGTGCATCGACCCTCCAATACCGAAGACCTACCACCTTAATTTTCTTTACTTTTATGCACATGCAAGTTTAATCGTAATCACACAAAACCAAGACGAAGCTCCCCGGACCAAAACGTCCGTCTCTTAACCAACCGAGCCGAAGCTCCCCGGACCATTCCATCCGTATCTTAACCAACCGAGCCGAAGCTCCCAACTATCTTCTGGTGCTAACGGTGTTTGTGAAACGTGCAACCCTATTTACTAAGTTACTCTTATCAGTTTGTTATTATAGTTTACGTTAACCCAGGACTGCCCCCGGTATTCCCTGTGAAGGGCTCTCAAGGGCACCATGAACTATGATGGTAGCTGAAGCCCATCATTCCCTTTCGCAAGGCACTTATTTTTATTGGCTGATTCCCTTTACCCATTCCCTTCTCATATTACGATAGACTATCATTGGGTGATTTTTAACCTTCCTCTCTTCGGGAAAGACGATCTTTCGTCGAACCCGAGCACCTCTTAACTCTAGCCATCACCACTTCTCACTATTCTTCCTATTATTTTGTTACCAAAATCATCCACACCTATCTACCCAGACTAAATGAATAACTCCAACACTGTCCCAGATCATGTCCTATTGCAATTTAGCAATTTGTTATATGTAGACCAACCTAGGCTATCTGTCAAACCGATTAGGCAATGAACCAATACTTATCCAAATGCCCTAAATTATTTACTGGAGACTTACTATGACATTACTAGCCTAAATCCAGAAAATGGTAATTTTCCTAATTTATCTGGCATTTAATTAATTTCCTCAAAAATTCAAAGGGCTACCGGTTTGAACATGAACTACCCTAAGTTCTCATGCAAGATGTCCAACAAAATTATAATAAATAGTATGTTATCTCAATATGGTAAACCCAAAGTCTCATAATTTTTCTATCATCAAAAGTGCACTAAAGCTATTTTAGCAATATTTTCTATAATTCGTTATTTGTGAATCAAGTACAGAGAATATTCATCCAAAAATTATAAATTAATTATATAATGCAGATACAACCATAAAAATAGCATTGGCATAGTTTCATAATTTTTTTCAGCAAGTATTAATCTCTGATTAAATTAATTATCAAACATCTCTTTAAGGTTGTCTTGTAAATAAAGTGCCGTAACTACAATTCTAAAAATTATGAATAATTGTATACAAGCATATAATGTCCTAAAAGTTTCAAATCGTAAGACTCATAATTTTTCAACAGAAATATCATTCATAATTAATTTTTAAACCATAAAAGCCCTTTTAAACATTTGTGAAGGAAGCACTAGATTTACTAAACTAAAAATTATACAAAAAATCATTAAAAATCATTCTGACCTAAAACATTTACTTCCAAGATTTCATGGGGTTTCAATGAACAGAAAGATCTAAATAATTAAAACCTCAAATAGGGCTATAATAAACGTTAAAAATGAAGTGCTGGAAATAGACATCATAAAACTCTAGTAAAATTGCTTTAGCTTCTACCCACTCCAAAACTCACCCTACACGAGTTTCACAGCTTTTAGATAATATTTAGTGACCTATTTTACTTATATTGTATTTTACCCTAAGGCTAAGGTTAGCTTTTAGATAATGTCTTAGGCCCAGAATCGCCACTTTGCGGTGACACCTTCACGCCCTGAAGGGTCTTCACCACAAGGCGCCGATTCTGCTGGACAATTCGATCACAGAAAGGTAGCACGATAATTGCAGTACATAAAAGCAAGTCCACTGGTAAATCACATATATAGAATAAAATCTCCACGAAGGGAGTGTCCACAGAATAATAATCAAAGTACTAAAAATGCGGGCTTATGCCCGGTACATCATATCTTCACTACAAAACACTCATGCGGAAGCAAAAACAAAACTACTAAAGGTCGAGACTCACGGTCTCGGCTGTATAAACTCCGGAGCTAGACTGCCCCATCTCCAAGCGCACCGGTCTCTGGGGCTGCTCCCCAGTGCTGGGCTCCATGATTCCCTAAAATGATGTAGTTCGAAAACCGTTAGTCATAAAGACTAAGCCCTATCATCCCCTACCCCTTCCCCCATGGCTCCTAGGTACCGAGTGGAGAGGAAGAAAGGGAAAGACATGAGGGTGGAGAATAAATCAAAAGCAAACAGGTGGCAGCGGAACTATTCTAGCAGTTTATAATATAAATGGCAGTAAGGTAAAGTATGCAATATAACCTTGACTTATGAGCAGAAGCGCATAAGCAAAGGGATCTTTTGCAAGGCTCCCATCGTATAAAGTGTCCCATACCACTTATACGTTGGGGTGTCAGTTATCAAGCAGCAGCATATATATATTGAATTTAACCTTAATTTATAATCATGCCCACACAAGCTTATAGACCAAGGGGTCGTTTTGCAAGTCCTAATGTATAAGCGTCCCATTCCACATATACTTTAGGTGTCAGGGGTTAAATGAATCGATTAGGCTATGACATACAAGTGGGTATGATGGAACATGCAAATGCATCTCACACACCTGACTCTGTGCACACAGACCTTTAGTTCCCCCTTTCGGAGCCGTTACCTCCCAAGATACCTCCATAGTGGCAGACGAAAGCGGTGGGTTGGGCCTCGCCCACTTCTAAACAAGTAAAGCACTATCGGTCAGACCTATCGTATGCCTCAACACTTGGTGCACTAAGCGGACGCCTGCATACTCTTACCGGCTGGCGCACCGGACTTCTGTTGGCGAAGTGCTAACCACACTTGCCGAGTCAGCGTATTGACGTCGGTGCATCGACCCTCCAATTCCGAAGACCCACCACCTTAATTTTCTTTACTTTTATGCACATGCAAGTTTAATCGTAATCACACAAAACCGAGCCGAAGCTCCCCGGACCAAAACGTCCGTCTCTTAACCAACCGAGCCGATGCACCCTGGACCATTCCGTCCGTCTCTTAACTAACCGAGCCGAAGCTCCCAACCATCTTCCGGTGCTAACGGTGTTTTTGAAACGTGCAACCCTATTTACTAAGTTACTCTTATCAGTTTGTTAATACAGTTTACGTTAACCCAGGATTGCCCCCGGTATTCCCTGTGAAGGGCTCTCAAGGGCACCAGGAACTATGATGGTAGCTGAAGCCCATCGTTCCCTTTCGCAAGGAACTTATTGTTATTGGTTGATTTCCTTTACCCATTCCCTTCTCATATTACGATAGACTATCCTAGGGTGATTTTTAACCTTCCTCTCTTCGGGAAAGACGATCTTTCGTCGAACCCGAGCACCTCTTAACTCTAGCCATCACCACTTCTCACGACTATTCCTATCATTTTGTTACCAAAATCATCCACACCTATCTACCCAGACTAAATGAATAACTGCAACACTGCCCCAAATCATGTCCTATTGCAATTTAGCAATTTGCTATATGCAGACCAACCTAAGCTATCTGTCCAACCGATTAGGCAATGAACCAATACTTATCCAAATGCCCTAAATTATTTACTTGAGACTTACCATGACATTACTAGCCTAAATCAAGAAAATGGTAATTTTCCTAATTTATCTGGCATTTAATTAATTTCCTCAAAAATTCAAAGGGCTACCGGTTTGAACATGTACTACCCTAAGTTCTCATGCAAGATGTCCAACAAAATTATAATACATAGTATGTTATCTCAATATGGTAAACCCAAAGTCTCATAATTTTTCTATCATCAAAAGTGCACTAAAGCTATTTTAGCAATATTTTCTATAATTCGTTATTTCTGAATCAAGTACAGAGAATATTCATCCAAAAATTATAAATTAATTATACTATACAGATACAACCATATAATAGCATTGGCCAAGTTTCATAATTTTTTTCAGCAAGTATTAATCTCTGATTAAATTAATTATCAAACATCTCTTTAAGGTTTTCTTGTAAATAAAGTGTCGTAACTACAATTCTAAAAATCATGAATAATTGTATACAAGCATATAATGTCCTGAAAGTTTCAAATCCTAAGACTCATAATTTTTCAAAAGAAATATCATCCATAATTAATTTTTAAACCATCAAAGTCCTTTTTAACATTTGTGAAGGAAGTATTAGATTTACTCACCCAAAAATTATACAAAAATTAATGATAAATCATTCCGACCTAAAACATTTATTTCCAAGATTTCATGGGGTTTCAATGAACAGAAAGATCTAAATAATTAAAACATAAAATAGGGCTATAACAAATGTTACAAATGAAGTGCTGGAAATAGACATCATAAAACTCTAGTAAAATTGCTTTAGCTTCTACCGACTCCAAAATTTACCCTACCCGAGTTTCACAACTTTTAGATAATGTTTAGTGACCTATTTTACTTATATGGTATTTTATCCTAAGGCTAAGGTTAGGGTTTTTAGGTATCTACCTATCACCAAATCCTCCAAGATTCCATCCAGATGATTCATATCATGCTAATATCCATTCTACTGAGTTTCAAGGCAATACGAGAGCAAATGCCCCCATATCCTTCACAACCCTCAAAAACCCTCCATCTAGGGTTTGAGTTTGGATCCTATGGTAAACCAACCCTAAATCACACAATTTTCTCCAAGAGGGTTATAATAACCCATCCAAATTAGTGGTCAAAACTTCAACCTCAGTTGAGGTGATTTGACCGTTCCAACCTCTAGTGCACTTTTACTCAAAAATGCCTCACTATTGCCTAGTTAAGAATAGGTGACTCCTTATCCAAAACTCATCCAAATGAGTTGTAAATTTGTACAGCACTAGGTGTTATAGCCAGGGACCACTCACCAAAATTTGGGAGGGTTTGGAGGTCATTTGATCACTTAAATAAATTCCTCTAAGTTTATTAAATTAAAACAAAAACTTTAGGCAAAATATCTCTAAAAATTCCAATTTTTGGACAGACTCTAGATATGACTAAGGGTAACCCCCTGCCGAAATTTCAAGTCATTTGGACAAAGGAAAAAGAGTGGACATCCATTTTAGTTTTTGCCCAACTCTAGGTACATCCCCCATTAAAATGGGTCTTGCGGTTAAACCACTTACCCAAACGAGTTGAAATTAATTTTAAATTAATATAGACTCGAAGGGCTACAACTTTCGTGACTAGCTATTTTTCCTAAATCGGCCTCTAAGTGCCTCGTTTTGCAGCCTCAAAATATACTCAATTAATGTATCTTTTCATTATGTATTATATACATAATTTATATATTATAATGTGATTTTATTGTTCATCTTCTATAGAACCCGAAGACAGAACACAGAAAACTCATATTTCCTATATCTCTTCCGCGATCCATCGCCGGCCGTCCGGTCACTTCCCTGGCAAGCCAGCCACCACCACCACCTCTTTCGAGGCGATGGCTATCGATCGGCGGTGGTTTGGCCGCCGGAGGTGGCGGTTTCCGGCGTACCCGAAAAATATATTTTTCATGGTTTTCCATGAAAACTCGAGATAGGTTCGACTCCATTGAGCACGAACTTCATTTCTAAGATCCTAAGATCTACCCATAAGAGAAGAAGTAGAGGAGGACCTTGTTCGCGGTTTGAAGGCGAGATGAACGACTGATTGTCATGGCGCAGTGGTGGCGTTCCCGAACTTCTCCTACAACAAGAGCATAAATCATAATCCGTTTGATCAAGAGTGTAACCTTCTCATCTTGCTCTAGGAGGGCTTTTATAGATCTCCAAGTGGGGTAGGGGGAAGGGTGAATCATTCATGATAATAAAAGCTCCCTTAACGAATGGCTTTTCGGTTATGGTGGAGAGAAGGAAACGTTGGAATAAGAAGAGGCGTTTACCAGGTGGCGATTTCCTATTGGACCTCAGTCTCTCTTTCTTATTAAGTAATTAAAGGAGGAAACGACCATAATTACTCCTGCTGTAAATTCCCATAATAAGAATTGATTATGAATCGGGTTACCTGAATTTCCAGTCTGGCTGACGTTTCGGCCTGTGTCACGGGAGTGACACGTGGGTCACGGGCGTGACAGGCCCGAAAGGCAAATTCTGAGTTCGACGATAGTCGATCTGAGATCAACGATCATCTAAAGGTGTTCACGCCCTAGGTCACGGGCGTGACACGTGGGTCACGGGCGTGACCGGGCCAAGATGCAAATTCCGCGCTCAGTGATCGTCTCGCTGAGATCGACGATCACTGAAGGGGGTCACGCCCTAGGTCACGGGCATGACACATGGGTCACGGGCGTGACAGGGCCATGACACAAATTCTGCGCTAGACGATCGTCGCGCTGAGATCGACGATCGTCGAAGGAGTCACGCCCTAGGTCACGGGTGTGACACAATAGGTCACGGGCGTGACAGGCCCGGGTTGAAAATTCTGCGCTCGACGATCGTCTCCCTGAGATCGACGATCGTCGAAGGAGTCACGCCAAAGGTCACGGGCATGACGGGTCGATCACGGGCGTGACCAACCCGTGACCCGAAGTCTCGGTCGATTTATTTCAATTTTTGGGCTTCCTTGGGTTCTGTCACGACAAACCGACTCCTAGGGGTCTAGCCGGAAATGAGATGTTACAAATCCCAATAAACAAAAAAAAAATTTCTTACCCGAAATTGAGGCTGAGCCTACGGGGATTTCCACCGAAATAAATTAAACTTGTAACATCCCAGACGGTTTTTCTATTGAGTCGAAGCGAGACTACTTGTTTTATAAACGAAGACAATCTCCCCAATAAACAAAAGATTAGCCCCTACTTTTCTACGCATGCCTAGGTTCTCAATTTCCCTTACCTAGTCCTACCGGTTCAATGAAAGAAGGTAATTTATTGTATACTGAGAGGTGGTGAGGTATACCTGATTGAACAACTCCAGGTATTTTTGCCTCATCAGGTCCAGCGGTTCCCAGGTGTGCTCCTCCTGACCGTGGTTTCTCCACAGAACCTTGACTAAGGGGATCTTTTTGCGGCGCAAGATCCGTACTCCTTTGTCGTCGATCCGAACCGGCTCCAAGTGAACAGATCGGTCTGAGGCTACCGGCCCTTCGGTGGTCAAAATCTGCTGTTCCGGGCGTAGTAGAGCCCTTCTCAGCGAAGAAATGTGGAAGACGACGTGTAGAGCTGCCAGTTCGGGTGGAACCTCCAGCCGGTAAGCTAGGGCCCCGATCCGCTCAAGGATCCTGCAAGGGACCATATACTTAGGGCTGAGCTTTTTCCTCCGACCACGCACCCGTGAAACTCCATGCATGGGCCGGATCTTTAAAAATACTCGGTACCCCACCTGAAACTCCACCTGACAATGTCGGGCGTCATAATACTTAGCTTGTCTGCTCTGCGCCTCAAGCATCCTGTCTCTGATCAGTCTCACCTGAGCCTCAGTGTCTTCAACAAAATTCGATCCTAACACCTTCGGATCCTCGTCCTGAAACCAAGAAAGCGGGGTACTGCATTTTATTCCATTCAAGGCTTCATACGGAGCCATCCTGATGCTGGACTTGTAGCTGTTGTTATAGGAGAACTCGACCAACGACAACATCTTCTCCCACGGCTCCCCTCAGTCCAGTATACACAGTCATAGTAGATCCTCCAACGTCCTGTTGGTGCGCTCTGTCTGCCCGTCCGTCTGAGGGTTGAAGACCATGCTAAAAGTCAATCGGGTGCCCAGGTATGCCTGCACTGACCGCCACTCCCTGGATGTAAACCGTCCATCGCGGTCCGACACTATCGTCCGTGGCACGGTATGATATCGGACATACAGCTCCACAAACTTCCGTACCAGCACTCCCACCGAGTCATTCTTCCTGATTGGTATAAAGAGGGCCACCTTCGTAAACTGATCAACAATCACCCAGATCGAGTCATTCCCCGTCCGAGACCGGGGAAGCCCATGTATAAAATCCATAGCTATATCATCAAACTTCCACTCCGGCACTAGGAGTGGATGCAATAGTCCTGCGGGGTTCCTACACTCCACCTTCACCAACTGACATGCCTCGCAATGAGTCACAAAGTACGTGATGTCCTTCTTCATCCCTTGCCAAAACATCATCTTCTTCAAATCTGCCGTCATCTTGGTGATCCCCGGGTGTATAGAATATCTGTTGTAATGCGCCTCTGCCATAATGTCCTCCTGAATCTGGCCTCCTGCGAGTATATATACTCTGCCTCTGAAATGTAACAATCCATCTCTCAAGGAATAATCTCCTGTCGAACCCTCCTCCAAGGCTCAGAATATCGGCTCTGCCCATGCATCTGTCCTCTGTCCGTCCCGGATGTGGTCCCGAATACAATCTATGTCCACCATCGATGCCAGATACTCCCTATACAGCTCTGGTTCATCCTCGGACACTAGGGATATCTGCATATCTTTGAAGGACCGGACTAGCTCCATGGACATAACCTGGGGCCCGGCTTCGGAAGTGGCAGCTCTCCGACTCAACGCGTCGGCCACTACGTTTGCCTTCCTTGGATGGTAGTGCTTCTCATACTGATAGTCTGCTAAGAACTCCACCCAGCACCTCTGCCTGATATTCAGCTCCTTCTGCGTGTCCACGTATTTCAGGTTCTTGTGGTCATAGTAGATGTCGCAGTGGACTCCATAAAGATAATGGCGCCAGACCTTCAGAGCAAAAACAACCGCTCCCATCTCCAGGTCATGCACCGGGTAGTTCTGCTCGTGCTTCTTCAACTGGAGAGACGCATATGCAATCACATGGCCCTTCTGCATCAGTACATCTCCCATACCCTGGTAGGAAGTGTCGGTGTAGACCTGAAAACCTTCTCTCCCCGAGGGGAGAGTAAGTATGGGTGCCGAGGTGAGTCGATCCTTCAACTCCTGGAAAGCTGCCTGGCACTGCGGGGTCCAAACGAAAGGTGCCTCCTTCTTTGTAAAAGATGTCAGTGGGAGGGCAATTTGGGAGAACCCCTCCACGAACTTCCGGTAATAACCGGTAAGTCCTAGAAAGCTTCGTACATCGGTGGCTGACTTCAACTGCGGCCAATCTTGAACTGCCTGAATCTTTGTCGGATCTACTGCCAACCCAGCTCTGCTGATAATATGGCCTAGAAAGCCCACCTCCTTCAACCAGAACTGACATTTGCTGAACTTTGCATATAGGTGATTCTCCCGCAGTCTCTGTAGGGTCAGTGCTAGATGGCGAGCGTGTTCCTCCTCCGTTCTCGAGTAGATGAGGATGTCATCGATAAACACAATGACAAACACATCCAGGTACTCCTTGAAAACCTGGTTCATGAGGGTCATGAACGTCGGAGGTGCATTTGTGACCCTCAAGGGCATCACCGTAAACTCAAACAATCCATATCTGCTACTAAAAGCAGTCTTCTGAATATCCTTCTCTCGAATCTGAAGCTGGTAGTAGCCCGACCTCAAATCCAGTTTTGAAAAGAAGTGCTCCCCTTCCAGCTGGTTCAACAACTCGTCTATCCGTGGGAGAGGATAGGTATTCCGGACGGTCAGCCTGTTTAGTGCTCGATAATCGATGCACAAGCGAAGTGTCCCATCCTTCTTCTTCACGAATAGGACCCGAGCTCCCCATGGCGAGGAACTCGGTCTAACAAATCCTGCCTCCACCAACTCCTACAACTGAGTCCGAAACTCTGCCAACTCCTTCGGGGCCATCCGATAAGGGGCCCTAGATGCCGGCTTGGCCCCCAGCACAAGCTGTATCTGAAAGTCCTGCTTTCGGTGCAGAGATAGTCCTGGCAGTTTCTCTGGAAAGATGTCAGCGAAATCTCGCACCACCGGGATGTCTGTCAACGACTCCTTGACTTCCGCCATCTCAAATAGAATCTGATAGACCTCCTCTCCCTGCAGATGGGCCTTAACGGCCTATACCGAAGATAAGAGTATACGAGAGACAGGTCTTATACCTTCGATGATAATGAAAGAGTCCCCATGTCTCACGGTGATCCTCTTCGCTTTGCAATCAATCTGGGCATGGTTCCAGTGCAGCCATACTATGCCCAGGATCAGGTCATAGTCTGTCAGCTTCAAAATTGTCGCTGGAGCCTCGAACGCCTTTCCACCAATTTCTGCCTCCATATTGCAGTGGTCCGTGGTAAGGAGCTCAGAACCATCCGGTAGTCTCACCCTCATCTTCAAGCCCGTGAATCGCTCCACGCCTTCCAGTCCTTCTACGAATGTCTCCAACACAAAGGAGTGAGTAGCTCCAGTATCGAACTGCGTGCGGGCAGGCTTGTCGCTGATGAAGACTATACCTGGGGCGATTAAATATCTTAGGGTTCTATAATGAGTTTTCTTTCCTTTCTAATCTATCTAGTGCGGTTCTACGTTTAACCACTAAAAGGGAAATTCTATGAAAATAAAGAAGCATTGCAGCATACCTGCTATGACCTGCTCTGGATTTCGAGGCTGCGCAAGGTCCAAAGCATATACCTGCTCCCTTCCATGTCTACGATCTCCCTCCTGGTATCCACGACCGCGGTCGCATCCTCAGCCTCCGTAATGCTGAGCTGGTGGGCCACCCTATGGTGCTGGAGGTGGTGCCCCCTCATCGGGCAGTTCCTCCGGATGTGCCCAATCTGATGACAAAGGAAGCACTCTGGTGGGGGATATGCCATTCCCCCGGGTCTCAGCATCTCCTGCATCCGAAGAGGTTGAGGGGCCAATATAACCTGCTCCCTCGGCTCCTGCCTCACTTCCTAAAGAGGCTGGTCCTCTGTCCTTCTCCCCTATGGTATAGCACCTCGCCGCTGGTCATTTCTTACACTCCGTCCTTGATCCTCTGCTGGCCGCTTCCGGCCCCGAGTGGTGTGCCAATCAGCCTCTATCCTCTTTGCCATCTCCAAAATCCGGGAGATAGGCCCGTCGGATACAAACAACAAAGCCTTCCTCAAATCCTCCCGCAGGCCCTTATAGAACCTCTCTATGTACCCTGCTTCGTCCAGCTGGTAAGAATCTGCATATCGAGCCAGATGGTCGAACTCCCGATGGTACTCCACCACTGTCTGGGTGCCCTGCTTCAGCTGTAAGAACCGCTCCTCCAACTCATCCCTGGCCGACTGCGGAACGAAATGCTCTAGCAGCGCGGCCCTGAACTCTTCCCAGGTAACCTCCGCAACCTCCCTATCGGCAAATGTCGTGTCCAACAACGCCTTCCACCACCTCTTGGCATGGGAATCCAGGCAAGAGACAACCAGAGCCACCCTCTCTTCCCAGGGACACCGTATCCCGGCCAGCATCTCGTACATAATATCCAGCCACTCTTCCGTTTGAACCGCCGACTCTGTCCCCAAGTAGGACGGGGGAGACAGTCCTCGGAAGATGCTCAGCCAGTTGGCCCCCGGATTTGGCTGTGGGACCGGAACCTGCTAGGCCCTGAAAGACTTAAGGATGGAAGTCAGAGTATGTCCCATGTCTGACTGAAGGAAAGGAGTGGGGACCGGTGGAGGTGGTGAAACATCCTGAGCCTGCTGAACTCCGCCTTTTGGCATAGGCTGTGCTGTAGGCTGCATAACAAAACCCATACTGAGAAAACGTTCAATCTTAAATAAAAGTGGACAATTTATATGTGATCCCCATATGGGCACACCACTGCTTCCGCTGCTTAGTTTGTCCCTAAACTAAACTCGAGCGGGGGCAACCCAGGGGTAGTGGACTGCTACCTTTTTCAGATCGATGTTTCCTCTAATACCACTTGTAAGACCCCCTTTTTTTGTTTTTAAACCACCGGGGTCTTAGGCCAGGAATCACCGCTTTGCGGTGACACCTTCACGCCCTGAAGGGTCTTCACCACAAGGCGCCGATTCTGCCGGCCAATTCGATCACAGAAAGGTAGCACGATAATTGAAGTATGTAAAAGCAAGTCCACTTGTAAATCACATATATAGAATAAAATCTCCACGAAGGGAGTGTCCACAGAATAATAATCAAAGTACTAAAAATGCGGGCTTATGCCCGGTACATCATATCCTCACAACAAAACACTCATGCGGAAGCAAAAACAAAACTACTCAAGGTCGAGACTCGCGGTCCTAGCTGTATGAACTCCGGAGCTAGACTGCCCCATCTCCAAGCACACCGGTCTCTGGGGCTGCTCCCCCATACTGGGCTCCACGATTCCCCAAAACGATGTGGTTTGAAAACCGTTAGTCATAAAGACTAAGCCCTATCATCACCTACCCCTTCCCCTATGGCTCCTAGGTACCGAGCGGAGAGGAAGAAAGGGAAGGAAATGAGGGCGGAGAATAAATCAAAAGCAAACAAGTGGCAGCGGAACTATTCTAGCAGTTTATAATATAATTGGCAGTAAGGTAAAGTATGAAATATAACCTTGACTTATGAGAAGAAGCGCATAAGACAAGGGATCTTCTGCAAGGCTCCCATCGTATAAAGTGTCCCATACCACTAATACGTTGGGGTGTCGGTTATCAAGCAGCAGCATATTTATATTGAATTTAACCTTAATTTATAAACATGCCCACACAAGCTTATAGACCAAGGGGTCGTTTTGCAAGTCCTAATGTATAAGCGTCCCATTCCACTTATACTTTAGGTGTCAGGGGTTAAATGAATCGATTATGCAATGACATGCAAGTGGGTATGATGGAACATGCAAGTGCAACTAGCACACCCGACTCTGTGAACACAGACCTTTAGTTCCCCTTTTCGGAGCCGTTACCTCCCAGGATACCTCCGTAGTGGCATACAGAAGCGGTGGGTTGGGCCTCGCCCACCTCTAAACTAGTAAAGCACTGCCGGTCAGACCTATCGTACGCCTCAATGCTTGGTGCACTAAGCGGACGCCTGCGTGCTCTTGCCGGCTGGCACACCGGACTTCTGTTGGCGAAGTGCTAACCACACTTGCCGAGTCAGCGTATTGGCGTCGGCGCATCGACCATCCAATACCGAAGACCCACCACCTTAATTTTCTTTACTTTTATGCACATGCAAGTTTAATCGTAATCACACAAAACTGAGTCGAAGCTCCCCGGACCAAAGCATCCGTCTCTTAACCAACCGAGCCGAATCTCCCCGGACCATTTCGTCCGTCTCTTAACAAACCGAGCCGAAGCTCCCAACCATCTTCCGGTGCTAACGGTGTTTGTGAAACGTGCAACCCTATTTACGAAGTTACTCTTATCAGTTTGTTATTACAGTTTACGTTAACCCAGGACTGCCCCCGATATTCCATGTGAAGGGCTCTCAAGGGCACCAGGAACTATGATGGTAGCTGAAGCCCATCATTCCCTTTCGCAAGACACTTATTGTTATTGGTTGATTCCCTTTACCCATTCCCTTCTCATATTACGATAGACTATCCTAGGGTGATTTTTAACCTTCCTCTCTTCGAAAAGACGATCTTTCGTCGAATCCGAGCACCTCTTAACTCAAGCCATCACCACTTCTCACTACTCTTCCTATCATTTTGTTACCAAAATTATCTACACCTATCTAAACAGACTAAATGAATAACTCCAACACTGTCCCAGATCATGTCCTATTGCAATTTAGCAATTTGCTATGTACAGACAAACCCAGGCTTTCTGTCAAACCGATTAGGCAATGAACCAATACTTATCCAAATGCCCTAAATTATTTACTGGAGACTTACCATGACATTACTAGCCTAAATCCAGAAAATGGTAATTTTCCTAATTTATCTGGCATTTAATTAATTTCCTCAAAAATTCAAAGGGCTACCGGTTTGAACATGAACTACCCTAAGTTCTCATGCAAGATGTCCAAAAAAATTATAATAAATAGTATGTTATCTTAATATGGTAAACCCAAAGTCTCATAATTTTTCTATCATCAAAATGACACTAAAGCTATTTTAGCAATATTTTCTATAATTCGTTATTTGTGAATCAAGTACAGAGAATATTCATCGAAAAATTATAAATTAATTATACTATGCAGATACAACCATAAAAATAGCATTGGCCAAGTTTCATAATTTTTTTCAGCAAGTATTAATCTCTGATTAAATAAATTATCAAATATCTCTTTAAGGTTTTCTTGTAAATAAAGTGTCGTAACTACAATTCTAAAAATCATGAATAATTGTATACAAACATATAATGTCTTGAAAGTTTCAAATCCTAAGACTAATAATTTTTCAACAAAAATATCATCCATAGTTAATTTTTAAACCATCAAAGCCATTTTTAACATTTGTGAAGGAAATACTAGATTTACTCAACTAAAAATTATACAAAAATTCATGATAAATCATTCAGACCTAAAACATTTACTTGCAAGATTTCATGGGGTTTCAATGAACAGAAAGATCTAAATAATTAAAATATCAAATAGGGCTATAACAAACATTACATATGAAGTGCTGGAAATAGACATCATAAAACTCTAGTAAAATTGCTTTAGCTTCTACCCACTCCAAAACTCACCCTACCCGAGTTTCAATGATTTTAGGTAACGTTTAGTGACCTATTTTACTTATATGGTATTTTACCCTAAGGCTAAGGTTAGAGTTTTGAGGTATCTACCTATCATCAAATCCTCCAAGATTCCATCCAGATGATTCATATCATGCTTATATCCATTCTACTTAATTTCAAGGCAATACGAGAGTAAATGCCCCCATATCCTTCACAACCCTCAAAAACCCTCCATCTAGGGTTTGATTTTGGATCCTAGGGTAAACCAACCCTAAATCACACCATTTTATCCAAGAGGGTTATAATAACCCATCCAAATCAGTGGTCAAAACGTAAGCCTCAGTTGAGGTGATTTGACTGTTCCAACCTCTGGTGCACTTACTCAAAAATGCCTCACTATTGCCTAGTTAAGAATAGGTGACTCCCTATCCAAACCTCATCCAAATGAGTTGTAAATTTGTACAGCACTAGGTTTTATAGCTAGGGACCACTCACCAAAATTTGGGAGGGTTTGGAGGTCATTTGACCACTTAAATAAATTCCTCTAAGTTTATTAAATTAAAACAAAAAATTTAGGCAAAGTATCTCCAAAAATTCCAATTTTTCGACAACCTCTAGATATGACTAAGGGTAACCCCCAGCCGAAATTTCAGGTCATTTAGACAAAGGAAGAAGAGTGGACATCTATTTTAGTTTCTGCCCAACTCTAGGTACAACCCCTTTAAAAAAAGGTTATGCGGTTAAACCGCTTACCCAAACGAGTTGAAATCAATTTTAAATTAATCTAGACTTGAAGGGCTACAACTTTCGTGACTGGCTATTTTTCCTAAATCGGCCTCTAAGTGCCTCGTTTTGCAGCCTCAAAATATACTCAATTAATGTATCTTTTCATTATGTATTATATACATAATTTATATATTATAAAGTGATTTTACTGTTCATCTTCTACAGAACCCGAAGACAGAACACAGAAAACTCATATTTCCTGTAGCTCTTCTGCAATCCATCACCAGCCGTCGTGTCACTTCCCTGGCCAGCCACCACCACCACCACCTCTGTCGAGGCGATGGTTATCGATCGGCGGTGGTTTGGCCGCCGGAGGTGGCGGTTTCTGACATACCCGAAAAATATATTTTTAATGGTTTTCCATGAAAACTCGAGATAGGTTCGACTCCGTTGAGCACGAACTTCATTTCTAAGATCTTAAGATCTACCCATAAGAATAGAAGTAGATGAGGACCTTGTTTGCGGTTTGAAAGCGAGATGAACGACGGATTGTCATGGCGCAGTGGTAGCATTCCCGAACTTCTCCTACAGCAAGAGCAGAAATCTGAATCCGTTTGATCAAGAGTATAACCTTCTCATCTTGCTCTAGGAGGGCTTTTATAGATCTCCAAGTGGGGGAGGGGGAAGGGTGAATCATTAATGGCAATAAAAGCTCCCTTAACGAATGGCTTTTCAGTTATGGTGGAGAGAAGGAAACGTTGGAATAAGAAGAGGCGTTTACCAGGTGGCGATTTCCTATTGGACCTCACTCTCTCTTTCTTATTAAGTAATTAAAGGAGGAAACGGCCCATAATTACTCCTACTGTAAATTCTCATAATCAGAATTGATTATGAATCGGGTTACATGAATTTCCAGTCTGGCTGTCGTTTCGGCCTTTGTTACGGGCGTGATACGTGTGTCACAGGCATGATAGGCCCGAAAGGCAAATTCTTAGTTCGACGATCGTCGATCTGAGATCGACGATCGTCGAAAGGATGTCACGCCCTAGGTCACGGGCATGACACGTGGGTCACGGGCAAGACCGGGCCAAGATGCAAATTTCACGCTCAGCGATCGTCTCGCTAAGATCGACGATCGCCGAAGGGGGTCACGCCCTAGGTCACGGGCATGACACATGGGTCACGGGCATGACAGGGCCATGACGCAAATTCTGTGCTCGATGATCGTCGCGCTGAGATCGACGATCGTCGAAGGGGTCACGCCCTAGGTCACGGGCGTGACACAATAGGTCACGGGCGTGACAGGACCGGGTTGAAAATTCTTCGCTCGACGATCGTCTCCCTGAGATCGACGATCGTCGAAGGAGTCATGCCTTAGGTCACGGGCGTGACGGGTCGGTCACGGGCATTACCAAACTGTGACCCGAAGTATCAGTCGATGTATTTCAATTTTTGGGCTTCCTAGGGTTCTGTCACGACAAACCGACTCCTAGGGGTCTAGCCGGAAATGGGATGTTACACCGGTCGTCTACGAGGTAGCATCTGCGGATGATGTTGCGTTGGGACCTGCTCATTCAGTGCTTGATTTTAAGAGCAGTTTTTCCCCTGCGCAGTTTTTGCTGGAGTTTGCTACTCCATTTTTGAGTGAGTCGGCTAATGATGCCTTAGTTGTGAATGATTCGGTGCCCGAGGTTGCACCGAAGTGGGATGAGGATTCTACTATCTCCAATGGAGAATGTAGATCTTCGGAACACTTCTACGCACCCCAGTGGGACGAGGAGTATTCTTTTCCTGATGCAGAGGTTTGCCCCTCCTTATTAGATGAGATGATCCCCCTTACCACCGCGGACCTCGAGTTAGCGGATTCTCCCCGATACAACTCATATGATACCGATGATGAGCTATGCTTGGATCTCGCTAAGAATGATACCAGGATCACTCTCCCATTTTCTGATTATTTTAGTCCTCCTTAATTTCTTCATCCCCTTTCTTTATTTGAGCCTGTGCAGGATGAGACTCCACGGGTACGGTGGGATGACGATGGGCCTGGTGTCCATGCCATCTCCATCGCTTCCTACATACCGGTGATGGACGATACATTGCTGGGCAATGATGTTTTTTGTGGTGAGTTGAGTGAGGACTAGTGCTCCTCCTCATCTTACTTCCTATTTCCTCTACCTGAGATTTTCAGGTATTATTATGTAGGTAGAGGGGTAACTGCTCTATCTCCATATCGGTACCTGTTACCACAGCGGATATTAGAACAGTTACCTGTGCATTTCTTATTTCATAGGCCCATTAGCTAGAACTGTATAGAATTTAATAAGTCATGTTGGGATGACAATAACCCCAGTACTTATCTTTCATTTTCTGTACTTTTATTTTCATGTCTATTTTAGTCGTAGCATTTCTTTTTGTATATTTCTCTTTTGTTTTTGCGTAGCTCACCCCTGCAGGTATTCATGACAACTTCGTATTGATGGGGTTGTGATTCTTCGTATGGTGGGCCTACTTCTAGTTTTTCAAGCGTCTTCTAGTATGCTCACTAGCTGATTATTGGGTAACCTCTTCCCTTGTTTCTATTTCATTTAAATCTCTATATTATTTACTGTGTAGCTAAGTTTAAGCCTGGGGGAGAGTTATTATTTTTTACCTTTTGCACGCGCACATTTCATGTGCATACTAGAACCTTTTATAGTTTTATTTTGATTGGTTCATTGCTTCGCACACCACTGCACCCACATGAGACATGCTTAGCTTTTTGTGTGTTACGAGTTAAACTCGTGTCTTTGTTAAATTTGGGAAAATTATTATGCTGACATAGGATTGTGGGACGGAGTAAAATGTTGACCTTGATGTGCTTCTAATCAACTGCTCTAGTCTTGTGTAGAAATTTGAGTAAATTTAATTTTTCTCTATGATTATAGTTTTATATTTTTCTATTTTCGTAAAGATCTTCTTATTCTACTCAAAAATTGGTGAATCTGGTGTGAATCAAACGGTAGCGTAGGAATGTGTATAGCCGTCACAAGACTCATTTTGCTCGAGTTGGGGGGAAGGATTATCTTTCTCGGTGGCTAAGAACTTGCCCCAAGCTACCCTCGAAGCATTGGTACATGGTTAGTCAAGTGAGTGTTATGTAGGCCATCGTTTTGGCCCGGTTGAGCTTTATACCTTTCCTAACGTCATATCCTCGCTAGCCCCATTGTACCTACCCTTTCCTTTGATTAAGCCCCACCTTTATTTAACCAAAGCCTCATAGACTATCCTAGTCGCACACCCAAGTCGAGCTTTAGTGTTTTACATTTTCATATTGGGTTGTGATGTGGTGTTATTATTTATGAAAATGTGGAAGTGCTCCCAAGTTTATATCTGCTGAGATTGTGAAAATAAAAATATGAAAAAGAAGAAAAAAAAGAAAGAAAAATATTTGTAAAAAAAAGAAAAAGAAAAAGTTTGATTGAAAATCTTTTTGAAGATGTGATTGTATTTGGAGTAGGCGGTGCGCACACCCATGTGTTAAAAGTTAAGTCTGGGGGTGTGGCGTATTCGTTTGTAGTGTGGTTAGTGGTTGGATTCTTTTTTTAGGCTAGCTCATTTGGGTTAGGTGCATAGCCTTCATGTTTACCACTGTTTATCTCACTGTTACCCAAGCCCCATCATTTTCCTAAAGTCCTACGAATTTGCGCTTGAGTCTAACTAGTGTCGTGGAGAGAGTTTGAACGGACAAGCGTATGGTTCCTTACATTGGTGGATTCCTTTGAAGGTAATCTTGAGCCCCGATCTTTGGCAAAGCACACCATAGTGGCCTGCCTTCTTTCTTCTTATGCGTGACTAGTTGATTCACCATGATTCCATTTTTGAGTAGTAATAAAATTTTGATACGCATTGTGAAAAACATACACTATTCTGCATACTTAGAGATTTTCTCTATTGTATTTTTATGCACACGAGCATACGACTTCGCATGGTACTCTGTTTTTCAAATTCTTTGTTAGCTAGTAATTTTCCCTATCTGCTTAGATTTTGTTTGCTCGGGATGTGCAAACAGTTAAGTCTGGGGGTATGATGAGTCATCTTTATATAGTGTTTTTCGGACTCATCTGGGCTAGTTTTAACGCTCTTGCACTTCACTCTTAGTGTGTTATCATTGATATTTCATTTATGCTTCTTTTCACGCTAAGTGCACTATTCTGGCCCAGGGTTGTGTGATTGCACATCTGTTTGTCGAGGGAAAGCACATGGTGCTCCTCGAGGTTCTTTTTGTTTTGATTTTTTATCATTCTGCTGCTGGGGGCTGGTGCCTTAGTTGGTTTCATTGTTGTGCAGGCAGTTGGGATGTCCTAGATCCATTTTCCAGTTTCTGTGTAAAATGCACAGTCGTGTGTGTTTCTTCGCGTACGATTTAAGTGCAGTCGTGCGTTTTACACAGCTTTTCTAGGGACTTCTACCGGTGCACTTTGTTCCCGCACAGTTTCGGCTAAACCGTGCGAGAAGGAATCGCACGGTCTGCACATTTTTCTCTACTTTCTAGCATTTTGGGGTAAATCGTGCGTTTCCTTCATGCACGGGCAAACACGCCCGTGCGCGAGTAAAACACACGGTTCCCCCGTTTCCCTTATTTTCCTGCATTCTGTGGTTACCCATGCGATTTCTTTCACGCACAGGCGGAATCGCCCGTGCGTGAGTAAAACACATGGGTCAACGCTTCTTCTTCTCAGGCATTTTTCTGCGCGCGAAAATCGCACGGTTCATGCATGATCGTGCACCAGACCGTGCGTGACCATTTTTCTGATCTTTTTCTATTTAAAGCGCAAATTTCAGCCATTGTGTAGAGCTTCGTTCCAGCCACTTTCCTCCGCATTTCTAGGGCGAAACTCCGTCGTTCCACATAGGAGAGGATATCCGGGCAAGCATTCAATGCCAAATCCAAGCCGGAGCTTCCTCTCGGCTTGCTCATTCATCCTTGAGCTTCAAGGAGAGTTTGATCTAGCTTGCTCCATCAAGCTAGGAGAAGTTGTGCCTTCCTCCACCGGCTCGTGACACAAAGAAGAAGGGCCCATTAGGAGTGAGTGACAACCTCCTCTACCCCGGACACAGTTGAGGACCGAGCTTGGACGCGGATTGACAACCCGACGATTCCAACCGTGAACCCTTGGTGAGAATTCAGATCCGGTCGATTTCGCACACTTTTCTACTCTTATTGTTTATAGTTTAGTTGAACCCTTTGAATTTGATGAAGTATGTTTAGTTTGTAAAACATTATTGTTTAATCAAGTCTATATGATTATATGTATTTCGTTATATTTTCTTAAGGTGCGCCATATTCCATCCACCATCATTCACCCTTTACACACAAGCAATTACTAATGGCGTGCAGTTCAAAGATGTGCTTGCCACCCTCACTGTTCTCTAAGTTCTTAGGCTTGCCTTCTCGCCCATCCGCCTTGCGATTCAGTGCATAGCGGCCTGTGTAGTCTTCCATCCCACCTGGCGAAGCTTCGAATAGTGGCGTTGCATAGGAGTAGTTGATAGTATTTTATTTTCCTTTTCCACAACCATCATAACCCCCCTTTTTCGTTAGCCCCTACCTGAGGACTTCAATCTAAAGTCCTCCTTGATATTAACTCCACCTTGCGGTGTTCCTTGAGAGATTCGATACATGGGTAAGCCACCCACTTTTATTACTTGACAGCGATCGGTACACTTGCCGTCGGAGCATTAGAATTCCAGCAGAAATTCAGTTCGATGAAAGCTGAGCGCAGATCGACAATCGCCGAGCTCAGCTTGATGGACTCAGAGTTCTACCTTTGAGTTTAGCTCTTCAAAATCTGAGCTCAGGTCGATGAACTTTGACCTCAACTCTGCATCTCAGCTCGACGAACTAGATGCTCAGCTCGTCGAAATCCATTCTTAGTTTGACGAATTCCAGGGTCTGTTCGACGATTTCCAGGATTCAGTTCGACTAATTCTTTGCCGTGTCGAGGAAGTTTTATATTCAGAGGCAGATTGATTTTGAATGGCGTGATTTCTGTTAGTTACACATTAATATTTAATGCTAAATATGCTGAATGAAAATAGCTATTTCTGGCAGCATTAAAGATGGAATTATCACAGAGTTATTATTCTAATTAATTACCTGGTCAGTTAAGGAATTGTTTTAATTCTAAATATTTGAATATAGACGTTGCAAATTCACAGAGATTCTTCAGACATTTCAAGGAACGTTTTTAAAATTCAAATGTTTAAATTCTTATCAAAGTATATATATTCAGAAGATTACTACTTAAACATGTAATAGATTTTGGATTACTGATTGAGACACACAAAGACTTTGGATAATTTGCTTCTGACTCTCCAAGAGAAAACTAATTTCACATAAGTCTGAAATTTCTACGGGAGATAAACAATATTCATGAAGGCCTACACCCTGAAGAAAAGTCTCCCTCTCCTGATAATAATCTCTACACAAATCAGGGGGAGCTTTTTGCTTACAATATCCCCAGTCTTCTTAGAGAAACTTGATAGAAATGGCATCATCACCTTTTTAGTTTATTTCATAAACTGTGTACATGTTTTTAACTCCCTCCAAAAGTTATCTTTTTGTTTCTAAGTCTCCTGATCAAAATACTTAAGCTTGGTTTCGGCACCTGATCAAAAGCTCAAAGGGTTGCTAGATCTCCCATAAAAAAAGATCTTCTGTTGGCAGGGCACCAGATCCAAAACCTGCAGTGGATTCCTACCACGGTGGTAGAAGAGTGGATGTACCCAGATTTATTTGGGAACCACTATAATTTTCCTTGTGTCGTCAGTGATTATTATTCTTCATATTTGTGTGCCGCGATTGCTTCTTTATATATAAATATATATCACTTACTTTAAATCCGCTGTAAAAATAAATTAAAGTTTTTAATATACACTATTCATCCCCCTGTAGTGTAAAGTAGATCTATCTCTCACTTTCAGATAAAACTTTTAAAGAAAACAAACAAAATATATATATTTTTAAAATTTTTAAAATAAAAAGAAAATGATAAAGTTCATAGAACCTTGTTTTCAAAATATCAACAAAAGTGTCCCCGGCAATGGCGCCGAAAACTTGATGATGATTTTATAGTTTTAAAATAATTCCAAACTATATCCCAAAAAAGGCAAGTGTACCTATCAAAATATAGTATAAAAATATCGTATTTGCCTGGGGCTTGTCGAGTAATCTTACTCACAAGCGAGAGCTATTATCTTATCGGAAAAAAGTGGGTTTTATGAATTACGAGAAAGAAAATGTTTAAACTAATAAGGAGAAATTCGGTGATGGGAAAACTAGTACTTTATATAGAATCCCCTTGAATTAAAATAAACCTTCTTGAAAAAAAAGTATGTAAGTCTCTTAAATTACTCACTCGACCGTGGAGGTTCCCAAAGTATAAAGCATCTCTCTCGAGCTCATGCTTTTGACTAACCTTAGGTTGAATGTTTAACACCTATCAGCCAGTCGAAACCCCTAAGCTTTCTTTAGGTAGTGAACCCCACTATTGGATTTGACTCCAATCAAGAAGATTTATGACTTCCTCTCTCGAGAAGTGCATGCAACTCCTTTTATCTTTGAGTGATCTCCCTGTATCCGCAACCTCTCGGTCATTTAGGATACGTATCTAAGATCGAAGAACATATCCGTGAAATATTAATTCGACACAATAAAATTCAAAGAAAAATTGTTAGTGAGCAAAATAAAGAACTTGAAATATTTATAAAATTGAGAAACTTATTTCATTCCAAAGTTCATCATGATCATGTGCTAATTTGAGTTTAGCTACTCATCATGATTAGGGAATCACAACATAGGGAAGAGAGAGACATGATTGAATGGAAAACAACATAAATTAAAACTTACAAAGTATAAGATCTAGACTAGGGAATTGAAATTGCCAGAAATAAAGCAGAAAATACAAAACTCCAACTCCCAAAAATCTGACTCCCCATGTCTTTGTAATTGTCTAGAATTTATAGGCAAGATTACTAGAGTGTCACGCCTCTAGGTCACGCCCGTGACCTATGGTGTGTAAGGCTCAGAACCGTCATCTTCAAAGCCCAGGAACATTGGAAAAAATCGCCAAAAGTTGATAAGTGGCGGGTCACGCCCCTAAGTCATGTCTGTGACCTAAGGCGTGTCTTGTCAGTTACTAGAAATGGCAGGAAGCAGAAACAGTGGGAATAACTCTGACAGTTGATGGAACAGTCAAGCCCCATGGTCATGCCCGAGACCAGGGCATGTAAGCTGGAACGGAAGACTGGCGGGAATGGCTGTTTGATGCTGGAAAATGCTTGTAGTCATGGCCTGGGTCACGCCCGTGACCGGGCCGTGTATTGGGAAAATTTGCCCTTTTTCTCAAGAAATTCTCCTGATCACCCCTACAAGAAAAATATTATTATTATCCCAAATAAGTATGAAACATCAAAAGAAGTTAATTATATACTTTATAAAATAATATTGATATATAATAACTAAATATTAAATTAAATACTTATCTTAAATAGAGGAATAATTAGAGTTATCAGCTTTTGACTTAGAATATTTCCGAACTCAAGAAGCATCGAGAGCGTTGAGTGGTCTCACCACCATTTGACGAGGCATTGAGTGATTTAACTTAGAATATTTCTAGACTCAAAGCATCGAGAGCATTCAGTGGTCTCAACGCCATTCGATGAGGCGTTGAGTGATTTAACTTAGAATAATGCTGCACTCAAAGCGCCGAGAGTGTTGAGTGGACTCAACGCCATTCGAAGAGTCGTTGAGTGATTTAACTTAGAGTATTGTTATACTAAAAGCATCGAGAGCGTTGAGTGGTTTCAACGCCATTCGACGAGTCGTTGAGTGATTTAACTTAGAATATTTTTGGACTTAAAGCGTCGAGAGCGTTGATTGGTCTCAATGCCATTCGACGAGGCATTGAGTGTTTAACTTAGAATTATTTTGGATACTATAGGCATTGAGTTGACACGATGCCACTCGACAAATGTTTAGTGCGTTGAGTAAACTTGACGCCATCCGATGAATTGTCATGTATACTCGACAAATGTTTAGTGCGCCGAGTGGTCAAGATGAATCTCGATGATTCGTCGAGTGTGTGTGGTATACACAATGTTTATGACTTAGAACATTTTTGGTAGATTGTGTTGCAGGTTTATGTGGCCGGGTTGGACCGAGTTTTCGGGAAATGTGCCAATTGACTTATTAAGACTCGATATTTTCAACAAGACTTAATTTAAATAATAATGAGTGGTCCAATACTAGGGTGACACATGGCAGCCGGTCTAACCCTAATTCTCCCTATAAAGGGGGACTTACGGAAAATGCTAGCCATCACTTCACTTATTGCTGAATCGTTACCTGTGCCAAAACCATCGGAAGAGGAAAACCCGCCATTGATGGATTTTGCTGGAGTAAAGACTGTTCCTTTCCCTGAAGAACAAAGCCAACAAGGAGAAGATGCCACCGAGAAGGACAACAAGGTCCATGCCCAGAAACGAGGTGAGCTTCCTACCCTATCCCTTGGTGCAAGATCTGTAGTTATTATCTAGGAGAGATGTCGACTCAAAAGAGTTTGACTTGCGAGATGAAGATCTCCTAGGAAGAGACGATGCTAGGACCTTATCCTAGGGATTTGATGTCTTAAACCTCTCCTCTCTTCTTTGTGAAGATGATGGACTTGGTTTCGTGAAGAGGAATGGTCTATTGAGGGTGAATAAGGTAGGAGGAAAGATTGAATACAGTCTTGAACAAATAACTAAAGGAAAAAAGATGAACCGATGTCGTTCATCTTGCTTTTAGAAGCGTGCAGAAATTTGTTTTCTGTGTGCAATGAACTTCAAGGCCATTTTCGAGCACGTTACAGCTAGATCTGGGTTTTTTGATTAAAAACGAAAGTTATATCCCTTGGAAAGACCTTTCCAACGGATGGTTACACGTTTTCATACGAGTCATGTAGCCACGAGAATGTCCAGTCGAAGTTTCTATACATTCATGTCTTAAATACATGTTATTATCGGGTTTATGTAGAATCGGGTTTGGATTTGGTAGTGTTTGTAGCAAAATAATGTTGAGGTTTTGGTAAACTTAGTATATATATAATTGTGATAAACAAATGGTTTGTGTAAGTTAGTGAACAAATGAATTGATACGTTTTGTTGTACAAAGGATATTCTTGTGAAATCTGGTAGGATGTGAATGATTATAATCATGAGAATGGAATAGGTTTTGGAAAGAAGGTGTGATATCCGACAATTGAATGCATAACCCATAGCTATGTTATCAGGCTTGATGTATATGTGAAGTATCATTATATTGTTCTGATTATCAAATGGTGTTACACTTATTGTGAATGCCTGATCTTGTGGAATGGAATTGGATGTGGTTAATGCATGGCCATGTGATTTGGTGATTAATGGAATGTGTTTAGTAGTCCACTGCTTAGAGTTTTGTATCCCTATGGGTAGTAGTGTATTATTGTTGTGTTGTATAAGGTGTCTTGCCACCTGTGTAAATGACGAACCATTATTCAAAATGGAAATATGGAAGCGTTGGAGTGCGTCTGTGTTTGTTGCATTAGAATGATGTGTTGATAAGGGACTTTTTGTGGAAACCTTGCATGCTGTTGAGCACGGGATGTGAATAATAAAAAGGGACTCAGAGTGGAGCCCTTAAATATGAAATTGCATGCGATGTCAGTTGACACGCGGTGTATTAATCTTGGGTTAAGGATAGTTTGGCAAGTATATGGGCTCGCCAGTCGTCACACCGATGGAAGTTAACAGATAGACTTAGGTGGCTGGACCGTGGTACTCGGTGCTTACTTCCCGAGGCACCCTCCATTCCAGTGGACGCTTTGATTTTGTTATTTGGTGACACGCTCATGAAGACCCTCTCCGTGCCATGATATAGGCAAGTTTTGGCTCTTTTTTGGGTGCACATCTACCCGAGACCCCTCTGATCCATAGTATGCATGTGAGCTCAATTATTGTGTCCTTAGCATTGAGGAGTATGAAGGCCTAGTCTTGGTAGTGTGTATGCCCTCCTAGTAGTGGAAATCCCATTCCACTGCCACCATATAGCCACGACGGATGGTGCTCAAGAGGTTAGATACCTGCTCGAAAAATGGGAACTACAAGTCTGTGTCAACCTAGTAGTGTGCGTGTGTATGAGCATGGGTGAGTCATCACATTGCATTCATGTCATTGCATTACACCGCATAAGATTCTTATAATATAAGTTTGTATGAGCACTCTTATATGATGAGTTACTTTACTGTTAAGTCAATCCTTAACTTATATTTTTGTATGGGCATTCATATAATTTGAGTTACTTTCTTGTTGTAGGATAATACTAGTATAATATTGTTGATAGTAGAACTGTTAGTGTACATTGATTTACTTACTTGTTTTATATGTTGGATACTCTGATATTGATTATTCTTATACCACATGCTTGTACTACAGCTTATATTTATATATATTATACCCTTTTCCTTTCTCCGCCCGGTGCCTAAGAGTCGCACGGGGAGCGGATGTGATAGCAACTTAGTGTTTATGACTAATAGTTTCTACGTCTTCCTTTTTAGGAGTAAACCCCGCAGATAGAGCAGCGGCAGGTTGTGTAGGAGGGCAGTCATGCCAGGGTGACAGGGCCTAACGTGACGATATCATCTCTGCCTTTGATTACGGATGTGAGTTTTTGAGAGACTCTTATTATAGCCCTTTGGGTAAAGTTTATATGTACTCTGATATTATAAAAGCCTGTTGATGCTTCTTATTATTGATGTACTTGTGGACTTTTATACTTATGTGGATTTTTACTTCTATTTGTCCTAAATGTTGGGTTGGCATGGATGATATTGGTTTAGCCAGAAGGATATGCTTCTTGTAATATCGATCAACCTATATGTTGGCATTACCGTAAGGATGTTTTTATGGTCATAAGACTTGCCTCAGCCTTGTCTTCTGTTCTGGGAGGGGGGGGTCTTACAAATGGTATCAGCTTGCAACAATCCTCAACTAAAGAAGTCATTGAATAATGGTGCCACCCTCGTTCGATTGGTTAGTTTGCGTACAAACTTACATAGAGGAAGTAGTGGTGTGCCTATGTTTAATTCACACTAAGTACGTCTAGTTTTTACCCTACATTTAGCCAACCTTACCATAGGTTTGTACCTTTATGTGTAGATTCCTACGCGTATAGATCTAGTAACGAGCACTCCCGCCCCTTCCGTCCCTAACCAATTATAGCAGTCTGAGTTGGGACAAACACTTAAGGCAATCTTAGATGCCTTCAGGTCTCAACAGGCCCCTGTGCAGCAACAGGCCCTGTGGTCCAACTGGTTGAGCACCTTTCGAGCCCTCTTTCCACCTGCTTATCTTGGGACATAGTCGGTTGTTTGTACTGAGAAGTGGCTCGATAATGTGAAAGATTTAATGGCTGGAATCAGATGTCCATCCAATATGGTTGTGACCTTAGTGGTGTCAGTCTTAGAATTGCATGTGAAGAGGTGGTGGAAGTTTCTCTTGGGTTCCACTTACCAAGGCCGAGTGTACATGAAGATCAGTTGGGATTAGTTTTATAGATCTATCTTGTAGCATTTCATTCCCTCGACCGCTCGAGATAAACTTGAAGAAAGATTACTGTAGTTGAAGCAAGGATCTAAGTCCGTGACGGAGTATCAAAGGGAGTTTCAGCACCTCGCTAGGTTCGCTGATGCCTACGAGTTAGATGACCATGTTTATGAAAATGGTACTATAAAGGCTTGTGAGATCCCCTAAGGCAAGCCCTTTTGTTTATAGTGGACTCGATTTTGGCAGAGATCATCGATAAGGAGAAAAGGCTGGAGGCGGATCACTTGGGAAGTGGTAAGAGACCAGCCAAAGGCTAAATGGCGATAGGCCCAAGTTATAAAAGGAGGCAAGACAATAGAGGAATATGAAATAATAGAGGCGGAGGTAACTTCGGAAAGAATTTTAGAATGGAGCGTCCGGTGGTGGTCGCTAAGCTTTGAAGAAAATAAAGCAACTGTACTAGCAATCCAATTAGGCAAGTATACCTATCGAACTGTAGCTATGAGACACAAGTGTCGTTTTGAAATCCGAGAACTGTTGAGTACACTTACTCACAAGAAGACTATTATTTTATCGACGAAAAATCTAGGGTTTAGAGAAACTAATTGCAATTAAGTAAAGGAAATAAAGCTAAAGATTACTACTTGCACTAAAAAGAAAGAGAGCATAAAATAAATGATTACGATAAAGGGTTGGAACAACGAGTTGGAAATGTACTCGATCAAGAATCACTTTGGCTAAAGTCGATTAAAAACACGATAAATAAACCTAATCTTAATAGGGTAAAGTCCCTTGACCGTGGAGGTTCCTAAAGCTTTAACACGCTTCTATCGAAGTCTTGCCCAACTGCGTTTAGGAAGGTCCGACCGACTCTCGTCTAAATCAAAGGCCTAAAGCTCGCTTTACGCGGTGAACCCCACTATTGGATTTTACTCCAATCCGGGAGATTTGGACGTCTACCTCTCTCGAGGGGTGCGTACAACTCTCTTTACTCTTGAATGCTCACTTCAAATTTTCGGCCTCTCGGCTAGCCAAGAATTAAAGCAAAGGTGAAAAATATATATCGATGATATATCTCCAACCCAAAATAAATCAAGAGTAATTCAAGGCCAAAACCTAAAAAGAAAAGGTAAATTAATGCATCATAACATAATCACTCGAACCTCGAATCATCAAGATCGAGTACAAGGAGGATTAGTTACTCATGGTGAAGTGGAGGAGGGGGATGAGTAGTAAAGAATAATAACACCAAGGTATAAGAAAAGAGCACTTTTATTAATACTAAATGAGAGCTATACTTGCATGAAAATGAAAAGTTATAATTGCATGAAATGAAAATCCTATTCTAGGCCTACAATAAGCAACTAGAGCAAGTGCATAAACTACACTAAATGCTAATACAACAAAAGCATTAAGTTAGGGTTAAGAAAATTACAAAATAAGGAAGAGTGAGGGAGGGAAGAACACTAAAAAAGGATAAGAAATAAAGGCGCAGCACCTCCCCTTTCAACCCAAGCTTGCTGAAATGGAAGGGGGGGTCTGAATTTATAAGAAAAATTCTCGGGTTGGTCACACACAAGGTCACGCCTGGGGAGGGCGTGTTAGGGGGCATAACACGTACGGGTTTGACCTCGGGCAATGGATTCTGGAGGGAAGGATGATTGATTATGTACGATGGATGACATGCCCTGGTAACGCCCATGTAGGGGGGCATAACATGTACGCCAAGTCTCAATCATTGGTCATAAAATCGTCAGTCTTGGAAAAGGGAGCGAACACGCCCTAGGTCACACCCGTGACGGGGGGCGTGACACTACTGTTGGCGTGGGGTGGCGAAAATGCATTTAATGCGGTTGTAGACTTCGGGCAGAGGACGACACACCCCATATCACGCCCGGGGACATGCCCGGGGAGGGTGTGTTAGGGGGGCGTGACAACCGTATTTCCTGTTATTTTGTCTATGTCAGAAAGCTTCCTCGAGATTTAGTGAAATGCCCAGGGACACGCCCTGGGAGGGCGTGACATGTCATTTTTGGCCAAAATTCTAGAAACCTGTAGAAAGACAAGAAAATGTTAGTGGCAATAATATTTACATAAGAAAGATAAAAAGTAAGCTAATAAAGCAAGATTAGCGCCTACAAAACTAGAAAATACGATAATAGTTTAGGTTACAAAACGTATTATCAAATTCCCCCAAGCTTAAGCTTTACTTGTCCCCAAGCAAAAATATAAAAACTAGATAACGATAAAAAGTGACAAATCAAAAGATTCTAATTATGCTAACACAAATACTATGTGAAATTCTAAGTAGGGAGAAGGTGAAACGTAAATCTAAAACAATTATTTAAACATGGTTTAACTTTTATAAACTTTACTTAACGAAAATGAATCATCCAAAAATTTGACAAAATTCTTTAAATAGATTTAAGCAAAGCAACGAAAATGAAAAAACCGCATTGAGTTGTTACTAGATTTAAGAAACGCTTTATAATTATATCAATTCAATAACATAAATCTAAGTTTAAATCCAAAACTAAATCTGATTTACTTTTCTTCTTTTCTTAGTTATTAAATAAAATTCAAAAGGACTTAATAGGACCGAAGCGTTTGGTTTAGGATTATGATTAGAAGTGGAATTCAAAGATAAACAGGGAGGCTTAAAATCAAGCTAAACCAAAACAAAGTGTTTCAAAAAATTTCATTTTAAATAAATATTTTTTTCTTTTCTATTTATTTTCTTTTTTTTCAAAACAAAGGCCATAAATATTTTTTTTTCATTTTAAATTGGCCAAACAAAAACAAACATTTCTTTTGAGCATACTTTTTTCAAAAACATCTCCAAAAATAACACAAAATAACCGAACAAAATCATGAAAATTCATAATGAAACTCAAAAATGCTAGTGTGATTAGATAGGTTGGAAATTTTGGCTTTGGTAAAAATGATATGAATAGAGGAGCTATCAAATGAAATTGGACAAAAAGACTCCAAAACGGCTAACTAGTGGTGAAAGTTTTTAGGTTGGCAGGAAAGCTTAAACGAAAACAAAAACGGCCTAAATCATATTCATGCTTTTAAATTTATTTAAAATATAGATTTGAAAATTTTCAAAAAGCAAGTCCTAGATAATAAAAAAAGATTGATAAAATTATCTTGAAAATAGAAATCATAGATAACTTGGATCGTTCACATCTACTACGCTATTCAAAAATAGACCTTACAAAAATTATCTAAAAATGAAAAGGAAAATAGTGGATGATGAATTTTTGAGAAAGTAAAGAAAATAAAGAACGAAAACCATAATGAAAATGTGAGTTTTAGAAAAAATGTTTTACGCTAACATGCTACTGTGAATTAGAAACATAGCATGGCCAATATTATACTTGTGAAACATAATTAAAAAGGGCAATTAGAAATATTATAATTAATTAAGGTATTTATATGAGATTTTTAGAAAAACAAAACAAAAACAAAGGGTACTATTGGAATACCAAAACATCTAAACTATTAAAGTAATAACAAAAAGAATATTTTTTTTAAAATTTGAAATATTTTCTTTTTTTTATTGGTTTATTAAGATATTCATTTTTTTGGATTTTTGAAAATTATTCACAAAAACCAAAATATTCACACATAGCAAAAAGAAAGAGGAAGTCCTCCCCCAAGCTTAAAATAGACATTATCCTCAATGGCAAAAGAAGGAGATTGAGAGAGAGAAGATGAAATTACAGAATTGAAAAATGGGTACTTCCCTGGATTTATTTGCTGTGAAAGCTGAGTGATGTCACTCCCCCATGCTTGCGTTGTTGATTTTCATGAAATGGCTTCTTTGGACTTCGTGATGGATTCAGCAACGTTGGAGCAAGCGATCGCAGAAGCTTCAGCTTGTCGGTGCTGTCCGGGGAAAAAATTGTGAAAAAAAGAAAATAAAAAAAAGATAACTTGGGTTGCCTCCCAAGAGCGCCCATTGTTTAAAACATCATTTGCGCTCGACGCAATAAAAATAATAATGTCCGAAAATATTTTGTCCAAAATAATAATAATTTAAGTTTTTAACAAAAAAAAAGTTTGAAGTTAGAGTTCGTGCAGTAGATATTTAGCAATGTTTAGACTGACATCATCATCACCAGAGAAATATAGTTTAAGATGCTGACCATTTACTTTGAAATTACCCTTATTAGGCTATGAAATTAAAACAACACCATTAGGAAAAACTTCTAAAATAGAAAACGACCAAGACCATCGTGACTTTAATTTCTGTAGAAATAAACGTAAATGAGAGTTTTGGGGTGGTAGGAAGTTTAAAGCTTATGCATAACGCCATATTTAGTAAGGATTTTAGAAAACTGCGCGTTATAGAAATGGGAACCCCTATTACTAACGATGGCGCGCGGCGTACCGAATTGAGAAAATAATTTTTTTAAGAACGCAACTACGACTCGGGAGTCGTTCGTAGGCATAGCTTGGGCTTCAGCCCAACACAAAACATAATCGACGGCAACTAAAATATAATTATTCCCGAAGCTAAAAGGAAGAGAGCCAACAAAATCGATTCCCCATAGGTCGAAGACTTCAAACTCAAGGAAATAGTTTTGCGGCATTTCATTTTTATTGGAAATATTGCCCGACCGTTGGCAACTATCACACCTTCTCACAAAGGCCTGCGCGTCTTTAAACTGGCTAGGACAGTAAAAACCCGCGCTTAGCACTTTGTGAGAGGTGCGAGCAGCTTGGTAGTGCCCACCTGTCAGTCCTTCATGCAAATGTTTAATAATATCTAAACCTTCTTCATAAGAAACACATCTCCTTATCACTTGGTCCGCATATACTCTAAAAAGATGTGGGTCCTCCCAAAAGTAGTTCTTCAACTCAAAAAAAGAATTTCTTCTTTTGGTTAGAGAAGAACTCTTTTGGGAGAACACGAGCCACTAAGTAGTTGGCGATGTTGCAAACCAAGGAGAAGTAGATGTGTTAATTGAAAATAGCTTCTCGTCAGGGAAGAAATCGTTAAAAGATTTTTCATCTAATTTTTCTATAAAAGAATTATCCAATCGGGAGAGATGGTCGACAACCAAGTTCTCGACTCCTTGCCTATCACGGATCTCTAAGTCAAACTCCTGCAGGAGTAAGACACAGCGAATCAAGCGCGGCTTGGCATCCGGCTTAGAAAGAAAATATTTGAGGGCTAAATGGTCCGTAAAAACAATAATTTTTGAAAGTGTAATATAAGGGCAGAAATTATCAAAAGCGAATACTACAGCTAGGAGCTCCTTCTCGGTCATACTGTAATTTTCCTGTGCAGATGTAAGCGTTTTACTAGCGTAATATATGGGGGGGGGGAGTTTTTAGATATGCGTTGACCTAATACGGCTCCCACCGCGAAACTACTCGCATCGCACATTATCTCAAAGGGAAGGTCCCACACCGGAGCTATTATAATCGGGGCATTAATTAATTTTTCTTTTATTAGATTAAAAGCACCTAGGCAAAGGTCATCAAAAATAAATGGGGTGTCTTTTTCTAAGAGATGGGTAAGGGGCTTGGTGATCTTGGAGAAGTCCTTTATGAAGCGGCGATTGAAACCAGCGTGACCTAGGAAACTTCTTATAGCTTTTATGTTCGTAAGCGGCGACAGCTTCTCGATGTAACATCCCATTTCCGGCTAGACCCCTAGGAGTCAGATTGGTCGTGACGGAACCCTAGGAAGCCCAAAATTGGAAATAAAGCGACCAATATTGCGGGTCACGGGTTGGTCACGCCCGTGACCGGCCCGTCACGCCCGTGACCGGCCCGTCACGCCCGTGACCTGGGCGTGTCTACTTCGACGATCGTCGATCTCCACGAGACGATCGTCGAACGCGCTGTCTGGGCATGTCACGCCCGTGACCATGAGTGTCACGCCCGTGACCTAGGGCGTGACCAGCCTTCGACGATCGTCGACCTCAATTCGACGATCGTCGAGCTCGAAACTTGTCGTTCGGGCATGTCACGCCCGTGACCTGGAGGTCACGCCCGTGACCTAGGGCGTGACCAGCCTTCGACGATCGTCGATCTAAATTCGACGATCGTCGACCAGAAATTTGCCGTTCGGGCATGTCACGCCCGTGACCTAGAGGTCACGCCCGTGACCTAGGGCGTGACCAGCGTTCGACGACCGTCGATCTCAAATCGACGATCGTCGACCAGATTTAACCGCCCGACGCTGTCACGCCCGTGACACAAGTGTCACGCCCGTGACCACCGATCGACGATCGTCGATCTCAGTTCGACGATCGTCGAACCCAGAATGGGCTACCCAGGCCTGTCACGCCCGTGACCCATGTGTCACGCCCGTGACATTGGCCGAAACGACGGTTCAGGCCCGAAATAATTCTAACACGCGTGGAAATAAATGCTGGTTTGGGAAGTTACACCAGGAGTAACTTCCGGCCGTTTTCCTTCTGTAATTATATGATAAATAAGGAAAAGGTGGTCCAATAGAAAATCGCCAGCTGGACACACCTGTTCAGTTCCGCCGTTTCTTATCCCTTCACCGTAACCGAAACGCTAAGGGGGAAACTTCATGGACATAATGGCTTTTACCATTTCATCTTCCCACTTCCTGAGTTATAAAAGCCCACTTAGGGAAAGAGGAGAAGGTTACACGCTCAAGTAAACGGAGCAGATCCTTGTTCTTGCTATAAGAGGAGTTCAGCAACGCCACCACCGCGCCATGGCACCCCGTCGCTCTTCTCGCCTTCAAACCGCGAACAAGGTCCTCCTCTACTCCTTCTCTTTCATGGGTAGATCTTAGGATTCTTAGAAAGGAGGTTCGCGCTCAACGGAGCCGGATCCATCTCTCATTTTCATGAAAAAAAAACCATGAAAAAGATATTTTGAGTTCGCCGGAAACCGCCACCTCCGGCGGCCAAATCACCGCCGACCGCTAGCCATCGCCTCAACGGAGGTGGTGGTGGTGGTGGCTGGCCAGGGAAGTGACCGAACGGCCGGCGACGGATCACTGAATGCTTACAGGAAAAATATTTTCCTGTGTCTGTTCGGGTTCATGAAGAAGATGAACAGTGGAATTAATATTATAATACATAGGTTGTTATATTTTACTTAATGAAAATAGATTATTTGAATGTATTTTTGAGGCTGCAAAACGAGGCACTTAGAGACCGATTTAGGAAAAATGACAAGACACAAAAGTTGTAGCCCTCGGGGTCTACTTTAATTTAAAATTGATTTTATTCAATTTGGGTGAGTGGTTTGAACACAGCACTCATTTTGGTGGGATCAAGACCTAGGTTAACCAGAAATTAAAATGGTTGCCCACGGTTCATAACATGTCCAAATGACTGGAAATTTGGACAGGAGGTCTATAATATGTATATCGAGAGGCTGTCCAAAAATGGGAATTTTTGGAGAACTTTTGCCTAAAGTTTTTTGTAAAAATTTAATAAACAATATAAAATTAATTAGGAGATGAAATTAAGCCCAAACTCCCCCAAATTTTGGGTGGTGGTCCCTGGCATAAATATTAAGATCTGTGCAAAATTTCAACTCGATTGGTCGAGTTTTGAATAGGGAATTATCAAGTCCTAGATAGGTCTTGGTGAGGGGTACTTTGGGGAAAAGTACAATTGGAGATGGGTGGACAAATCTCCTCAAAAGAGGCTGAAGTTGTTGGCCACTGATTTGTTGAGTCTATGTCTACCCTCTTGGGAAACATGGTGTGGCTTAGGGTGGATTTTATCCTAAGAGATTGGCTCAACTCCGACGGGTGGGAGTTTGAGGTTTGTAAAGGACATAGGAGCAAAAGCTCTTGTATGCCCTTGAAATTTGGAGGAGAGGGGGAGGATATGATGAAAACCCTCTGGTTGAAATGGTGAAGGAATTGGAGGTAGTTAGGTACCTCGAAAGTTGAGATTTTGGAATAGGATAAACATGTAATTTAATTATTTTAAGCACTAAATCTAATCCAAAAATTATGAAACTCGGGAGGAGGGAGTTTTAGGATGTATTAGACTTATGGTAATTTTTCTGGAATTTTATGATTAATATATATTATACTTCATGTGTTAAAGAATTATTAGCCCAATTTATTGTTTCAATTATTTGGAGGCTTTACATTAATTATAATCAGTTAAAATTCTGGATTTAGATCTTGACTAGTAGAACATTGATCCCTGAATTTTTATAGAATTTTATGTTGAGTAAATCTAGTACTTTATTCACAAATGATAGAAAAGGCTTTTATGTTTAAAAAATTATTATGGATAGAACACTTGCTGGAAAATTATGAGACTTAGCCAGTGCAAATTTTAGGCCATAATCTTCATGTCATAAATTATTTAGAATTTTTGGAAGAATATTTTCTGTACTTGATTCATAAACTATAGAAATTAGAGATTATTTCCAAATAGCTTTTCAGGTCATTTTGATGATAGAAAATTATGATACTTAGGATTTAGCCTTCTGAGATAGTCTACTAATTATCGTAAATTTGCTGGACATCTTGCATGAATAATTAGGATAGTTCATGTTCAAACCGGTGGCCCTTGAGATTTTCGAGGAATTTAACTAAATGCCAAATAAATTAGGAAAATTTCCATTTTTTGGATTTAGGTTATTTATATCAAGATAAGTCTCCAGTAAATAGTTTAGGGCATTTGGATGAGTAATCGATCATTGCATAACCGGTTCGACATGTAGCCTAGGTTGGTCTGCATTTAGTAAATTGTGAAATGCAATAGAACATGATCTGATGAAAATATAAAGAGTAGTGAGTAGTGGTGATAGTTAGAGTTAAGAGGTGCTCGGGTTTGGCGAAAGATCGCTTTTCCCGAGGAGTGGAAGGTTTAAAAATCACCCTAGGATAGTCTATCGTAATATGAGAAGGGAATCGGGCTAAGGGAAAACAACCAATAACAATAAGTGCCTTGCGAAAGGGAACTTCGGGCCGTAATGCACCGTCTTGGTTCCTAGTGCCCCTTGAGAGCCCTTCACGGGGTATACCGGGGGCAGTCCTGGGCTAACGTAAACTGTAATAATAAACTGGCAAGAGTAACTTAGTAACTAGGATTGCACCTTTCACAAACACTGTTGGCACAGGAAGATTGATGAGAGCTTCGGCTCGGTTGTTCTGGAGACGGACGGGATGGTCCGGGGAGCTTCGGCTCGGTTGGTTGGAGACGGACGTTTGGTCCGGGGAGCTTCGGCTCGGTTCTGTTCGTTTGCGATTAAACTTGCATGTGCATAAGATAGGAAAGTTAAGGTGGTGGGTCTTTCGATATCGGGGAGTTCGATTGCACCGACACCGATATTGTTGACTCGGCGAGGTGGTTAGCACTTCGCCAGCAGAAGTCCGGTGCGCCAGCCGGCAAGAGTACGCAGGCGTCCGCTTAGTGCACCAAGCGTTGAGGCGTACGATAGGTCAGACCAGTGGTGCTTTTACTGGTTTTGAGGTGGGCGAGGCCCAACCCACCGCTTCCGTCTGCCACTACGGAGGTATCCTGGGAGGTAACGGCTCCGAAAGGGGGAACTAAAGGTCTGTGTGCACAGAGTCGGGTGTGTGAGTTGCACATGCATGTTTCATCATACCTACTAGCATGTCATAGCATAATCGATTCATTTAACCCTGACACCTAAAGTATAAGTGGTATGGGACGCTTATACATTAGGACCTGCAAAACGACCCCTTGGTCTATAAGCTTGTGTGGGCAAGTTTATAAATCAAAGGTTAATTTCAATATATAAAAACCATTGCTGTTTGATAACCGACACCCCAAGGTATAAGTGGTATGGGACACTTATACGATGGGAGCCTTGCAAAAGATCCCTTTGCTTATGTGTTCTCGTATAAGTGAAGGTTTAAATTTATTTAATTGTTTTTCTTACTGCTAGACCTATTATAACAATTTATTAACTGTTCACCTAACACAACTTGCTAGAATTAGTTTCCGCTGCCATCTGTTTTCATGTTTAATCTCCACCTTCATGTCCTTCCCTTTCTTCCTCTCCGCTCGGTGCCTAAGAGCCATGGGGGAAGGGGTAAGGGATGATAGGGCTTAGTCTTTATGACTAACGGTTTTCGAACCGCATCATTTAGGGGATCGTGGAGCCCAGCATGGAGGAGCAGCCCCAGAGATCGGTGCGCCTAGAGATGGGGCAGTCTAGCTCCGGAGTTCACACAGCCGGGACCGTGAGTCTCGACCTTGAGTAGTTTACTATTTCGCTTCCGCATGAGAGACTTGTAGTGAGGACATTTTGTACCGGGCATAAGCCCGTATTTATAGTACTCTGATGTTTCTGTGGACACTCCCTTCGTGGAGCTTTATTATTTATATATGTGATTTTATTATTGTGGACTGCATTGCTCTTACTGTTATATTGTGCTACGTTTCTGTGATCGAAATTGGCCGGCAGAATCGGCGCCTTGTGGTGATGATCCTTCAGGACGTGAAGGAGTCTCCGCAAAGCGGCGGTTCTGGGCCTAAGACCCCGGTGGTTGAAAAAGAAAAAAAAAGGGGGGTCCTACAAGTGGTATCAGAGGCAAACATCGATCAGAAGGAAGTAGCAGTCCACAAACCCTAGGTCACCCCCGCTCGAGTTTAGTTTGGGGACAAACTAAGCAGCGGAAGCAGTGGTGTGCCCATATGGGGATCACATATAAATTGTCCACCTTTAAGTAACATTTGAACGTTTTCTCAGTGTGTGTTTTTGTTACGCAGCCTCCAGCACGGACTACGCCCAAGGTGGAGTTCAACAGGCTCAGGATGTTGCACCACCCCCACCGGCCCCCACTCCTTTCCTGCAGTCAGACATGGGACAGACCCTGACTGCCATTCTAGAGGCCTTCAGGGCCCAGCAGGTTTCGGCCCCGCAGCCAAATCTGGGGGCCAACTGGCTAAGCATCTTCCGAGGACTGGCTCCCCCGTCCTATTTGGGGACAGAGTCGGCTGTTCGGACGGAAGAGTGGCTAGATATCATGTACGAGATGCTGACCGGGATACGATGTCCCTGGGAGGAGAGGGTGGCTCTGGTTGTCTCCTGCCTGGAGTCCCATGCAAAGAGGTGGTGGAAGACACTGTTGGACACGACCTTTGCTGATAGGGAGGTTGCGGAGGTTACTTGGGAGGAGTTCAGGGCCGCACTGCTGGAGCATTTCATTCCACAGTCGGCTAGGGATGATTTGGAGGAGCGGTTCTTACAGCTGAAACAGGGTACCCGGACCGTGGTGGAGTACCATCGAGAGTTTGACCATCTGGCTCGATACGCAGATTCCTACCAGCTGGATGAGGCAGGGTATATCAGGAGGTTCTATAAGGGCCTGCGGGAGGACTTGAGGGAGGCTCTGTTGTTCGTATCTGACGGGCCCATCTCCCGGATCTTGGAGATGGCCAAAAGGATTGAGGCAGATTGGCACGCCACCCGGGGCCGGAAGCGGCCAGCAGAGGATCAGGGACGGAGAGGTAGGAATGACCAGCGGCGGGGTGCTGTACCAGAGGGGAGGAGGACAGAGGACCAGCCTCGACAGGACGTGAGGCCGGAGCCGAGGGAACAGGTGGTATTGGCCCCTCCACCCCTTCGGATGCAGGAGATGCCGAGACCCGTGGGAATGGCGTATCCCCCAGAGTGCTACTTTTGTCATCAGATTGGGCACATTCGGAGGAACTGCCCCATGAGGGGGGCACCACCTCCAGCATATCAGGGCGGCCCACCAGCTCAGCATTACGGAGGCCGAGGACGCGGCCGCGGTCGAGGATACCAGGGGGAAGATCGTAGACAGGGAAGAGAGCAGGTATATGCCTTGGACCTTGCACAGCCGCGGAATCCGGAGCAAGTCATCGCAGGTATGCCGAAATGCTTTTTTTTGTTTTCATAGAATTTCCCCTTTAAGTTGTTAAAACTTTGAATCGCACTAGATTGATAGCAAGGAAAGTAAAAACTCATTATAGAACCCTAAGATATCTAATCACCCCAGGTATAGTCTTCATCAGCGGCAAGCCTGCCCGCACACTGTTCGATACTGGAGCTACTCACTCCTTTGTGTCGGAGTCGTTCGTGGAAGGACTGGAAGGTGTGGAGCGGTTCACAGGCTCGAGGATGAGGGTGCGACTACCGGATGGATCTGAGCTCCTTACCACGGATCACTGCAATATGGAGGCAGAAATTGGTGGAAAAGCGTTCGAGGCTCCAGCGACGATTTTGAAGCTGACGGACTACGACCTGATCCTGGGTATGGCATGGCTGCACTGGAACTATGCCCAGATTGACTGCCAGGCAAAGAGGATCACCGTGAGACACGGGGACTCTTTCATTACCATCGAAGGTATAAGACCTGTCTCTCGTATACTCTTATCTTCGGTACAGGCCGTCAAGGCCCATCTGCAGGGAGAGGAGGTCTATCAGATTCTATTTGAGATGGCGAAGGTTAAGGAGTCGGTGACAGACATCCCGGTGGTGCGAGATTTCGCTGACGTCTTTCCAGAGAAACTACCAGGATTACCTCCACACCGAGAGCAGGATTTTCAGATACAGCTTGTGTCGGGGGCCAAGCCGGCGTCTAGGGCCCCTTATCGGATGGCCCCAAAGGAGTTGGCAGAGTTTCGGACCCAGTTGCAGGAATTGGTGGAGGCAGGTTTTGTCAGACCGAGTTCCTCGCCATGGGGAGCACCGGTCCTGTTCGTGAAGAAGAAGGATGGGACACTCCGCCTGTGCATCGATTATCGAGCACTAAACAGGCTGACCGTCCGGAATACCTATCCGCTCCCACGGATAGACGAATTATTCGACCAGCTGGAGGGAGCCCATTATTTCTCGAAGCTGGACTTGAGATCAGGATACTACCAGCTGCGGATCCAGGAGGAGGATATCCCGAAGATGGCCTTTAGTAGCAGATATGGCCTGTATGAGTTCACCGTGATGCCCTTTGGGCTCACGAATGCTCCGTCGGCGTTCATGAGTCTCATGAACCGGGTTTTCAAGGCTTACTTGGATGTGTTCGTCATAGTGTTCATAGACGACATCCTGATCTACTCTAGGACGGAGGAGGAGCACACTCGGCATCTGGCACTGACCTTGGAGAGGTTGCGGGAGCATCACCTTTATGCCAAATTCAGCAAGTGTCAGTTCTGGTTGAAGGAGGTGGCCTTCCTAGGCCACATCATCAGCGGAGCCGGGTTATCAGTAGATCCAGCAAAGGTTCGGGCAGTTCGCGATTGGCCGCAGCTAAGGACAGCCACCGATGTACGCAGTTTCTTGGGGCTTGCCGGTTACTACCGGAAGTTCGTGGAGGGGTTCTCTCGGATTGCCCTCCCCCTCACATCTTTGACAAAGAAGGAGGCACCTTTTGTTTGGACCCCGCAGTGCCAGGCGGCTTTCCAGGAGCTGAAGGACCGACTCATCTCGGCCCCTATCCTGGCCCTTCCATCCGGAAGGGAGGGATTCCAGGTGTATACCGACGCATCATACCAAGGGATGGGAGCGGTGCTGATGCAGAACGGACATGTCATAGCATATGCCTCCCGCCAGCTGAAGACCCATGAGAGGAACTACCCGGTGCACGACCTCGAGATGGGAGCGGTCGTTTTTGCTCTAAAGGTCTGGCGTCATTACCTTTATGGAGTCCACTGCGATATCTTCTCCGATCACAAGAACTTGAAATACGTGGACACTCAGAAGGAGCTGAATATCAGGCAGAGGCGTTGGGTGGAGTTCTTAGCAGATTATCAGTATGAGATGCACTACCACCCAGGGAAGGCAAACGTGGTGGCCGACGCGTTGAGCCGGAGAGCGGCCACTTCCGAAGCTGGGCCCCAGGTTATGTCTATGGAGCTGGTCCAGTCATTCAGAGACATGCAGATATCCCTAGTGTCCGAGGATGACCCAGATCTGTATAGGGAGTATCTGGCATCGATAGTGGCCATAGACGATATTCGGGACCGCATTCGGGACGGACAGAGGACAGATGCGTGGGCGGAGCCGATGTTCCGAGATTTGGAGGAAGGTTCGACAGGAGATTATTCCCTGAGAGATGGTTTGCTCCACTTCAGAGGCAGAGTATATATACCTGCAGGAGGCCAGATCCGAGAGGATATTCTGACGGAGGCGCATTGCAGCCGGTACTCCGTGCACCCGGGGATCACAAAGATGACCGCTGATCTGAAGAGGACGATGTTTTGGCCGGGCATGAAGAAAGACATTACGTACTTCGTGACCCATTGCGAGGCGTGTCAGTTGGTGAAGGCGGAGTGCAGGAACCCCGCAGGACTGTTGCAGCCACTCCCGGTGCCGGAGTGGAAGTTTGACGACATAGCGATGGATTTTATACATGGTCTTCCCCGGTCTCGGACGGGGAACGACTCGATTTGGGTGATTGTCGATCGTTTGACGAAGGTGGCCCGCTTTATACCGATCAGGAAGGATGACTCGGTGGGAGTGCTGGTACGGAAGTTTGTGGAGCAGTATGTCCGATATCATGGCGTGCCCTGGACGATAGTGTCGGACCGCGATGGACGGTTTACATCCAGGGAGTGGCGGTCAGTGCAGGCATATTTGGGCACCCGGTTGACTTTTAGCACGGCCTTCCACCCTCAGACGGACGGGCAGACCGAGCGCACCAACCGGACCTTGGAGGACTTACTACGGCTGTGTATACTGGACCGAGGGGAGCCGTGGGAGAAGATGTTACCGTTGGTCGAGTTCTCCTACAATAATAGCTACCAGTCCAGCATCAGGATGGCGCCTTATGAGGCCTTGTATGGAAGGAAATGTAGGACCCCGCTTTCCTGGGTTCAGGACGAGGATCCGAAGCTGCTGGGATCGGATTTCGTTGAAGATACCGAGGCTCAGGTGAGACTGATCAGAGATAGGATGTTGGAGGCGCAGAGCAGACAGGCCAAATACTATGACGCCCGGCATCGTCAGGTGGAGTTTCGGGTAGGGGATCGAGTGTTCTTGAAGATCCGACCCATGCACGGAGTCTCACGGGTGCGCGGTCGGAGGAAGAAACTCAGCCCTAGGTATATGGGCCCTTACCGGATCCTGGAGCGGATCGGACCCCTAGCCTACAGGCTAGAGTTGCCACCGGAGCTGGCAGCTCTACACGACGTCTTCCACATTTCTTCGCTGAGAAGGGCTCTACTACGCCCGGAGCAGCGGATTTTGACCACAGAAGGGCCGGTAGCTTCAGACCGATCTGTTCACTTGGAGCCGGTTCGGATCGATGACAAAGGAGTGCGGATCTTGCGCCGCAAGAAGATCCCCTTAGTCAAGGTTCTGTGGAGAAATCACGGTCAGGAGGAGCACACCTGGGAACCGCAGGATCTGATGAGGCAAAGATACCCGGAGTTGTTCAGTCAGGTACATCTCACCACCTCTCGGTATATTATAGACTGCCTTCTTGTTTTGGAATGTTAAGATTAGATAAGGAAAAATCCAGGACCTAGGCATGCACACTTAATCAGAAAGGTAGGGGCTAATCTTTTGTTTATTGGGGAGATTGTCTTCGTTATCAAACGAACAGTCGCCTGAACCCAATAGAAGGATCGTATGGGATGTTACAAGTTTAATTTATTTCGATAGAAATCCCCGTAGGCTCAACCTCAATTTCGGGGACGAAATTTTTGTTTTGTTTATTGGGATTTGTAACATCCCATTTCCGGCTAGACCCCTAGGAGTCAGATTGGTCGTGACGGAACCCTAGGAAGCCCAAAATTGGAAATAAAGCGACCAATATTGCGGGTCACGGGTTGGTCACGCCCGTGACCGGCCCGTCACGCCCGTGACCTGGGCGTGTCTACTTCGACAATCGTCGATCTCCACGAGACGATCGTCAAACGCGCTGTCTGGGCATGTCACACCCGTGACCATGAGTGTCACGCCCGTGACCTAGGGCGTGACCAGCCTTCGACGATCGTCGACCTCAATTCGACGATCGTCGAGCTCGAAACTTGCCGTTCGGGCATGTCACGCCCGTGACCTGGAGGTCACGCCCGTGACCTAGGGCGTGACCAGCCTTCGACGATCGTCGATCTAAATTCGACGATCGTCGACCAGAAATTTGCCGTTCGGGCATGTCACGCCCGTGACCTAGAGGTCACGCCCGTGACCTAGGGCGTGACCAGCGTTCGACGACCGTCGATCTCAAATCGACGATCGTCGACCAGATTTAACCGCCCGACGCTGTCACGCCCGTGACACAGGTGTCACGCCCGTGACCACCGATCGACGATCGTCGATCTCAGTTCGACGATCGTCGAACCCAGAATGGGCTACCCAGGCCTGTCACGCCCGTGACCCATGTGTCACGCCCGTGACATTGGCCGAAACGACGGTTCAGGCCCGAAATAATTCTAACACGCGTGGAAATAAATGCTGGTTTGGGAAGTTACACCAGGAGTAACTTCCGGCCGTTTTCCTTCTGTAATTATATGATAAATAAGGAAAAGGTGGTCCAATAGAAAATCGCCAGCTGGACACACCTGTTCAGTTCCGCCGTTTCTTATCCCTTCACCGTAACCGAAACGCTAAGGGGGAAACTTCATGGACATAATGGCTTTTACCATTTCATCTTCCCACTTCCTGAGTTATAAAAGCCCACTTAGGGAAAGAGGAGAAGGTTATACGCTCAAGTAAACGGAGCAGATCCTTGTTCTTGCTGTAAGAGGAGTTCAGCAACGCCACCACCGCGCCATGGCACCCCGTCGCTCTTCTCGCCTTCAAACCGCGAACAAGGTCCTCCTCTACTCCTTCTCTTTCATGGGTAGATCTTAGGATTCTTAGAAAGGAAGTTCGCGCTCAACGGAGCCGGATCCATCTCTCGTTTTCATGAAAAAAAAAACCATGAAAAAGATATTTTGAGTTCGCCGGAAACCGCCACCTCCGGAGGCCAAATCACCGCCGACCGCTAGCCATCGCCTCAACGAAGGTGGTGGTGGTGGTGGCTGGCCAGGGAAGTGACCGAACGGCCGGCGACGGATCACTGAATGCTTACAGGAAAAATATTTTCCTGTGTCTGTTCGGGTTCATGAAGAAGATGAACAGTGTAATTAATATTATAATACATAGGTTGTTATATTTTACTTAATGAAAATAGATTATTTGAATGTATTTTTGAGGCTGCAAAACGAGGCACTTAGAGGCCGATTTAGGAAAAATGACCAGACACAAAAGTTGTAGCCCTCGGGGTCTACTTTAATTTAAAATTGATTTTATTCAATTTGGGTGAGTGGTTTGAACACAGCACTCATTTTGGTGGGATCAAGACCTAGGTTAACCAGAAATTAAAATAGTTGCCCACGGTTCATAACATGTCCAAATGACTGGAAATTTGGACAGGAGGTCTATAATATGTATATCGAGAGGCTGTCCAAAAATGGGAATTTTTGGAGAACTTTTGCCTAAAGTTTTTTATAAAAATTTAATAAACAATATAAAATTAATTAGGAGATGAAATTAAGCCCAAACTCCCCCAAATTTTGGGTGGTGGTCCCTGGCATAAATATTAAGATCTGTGCAAAATTTCAACTCGATTGGTCGAGTTTTGAATAGGGAATTATCAAGTCCTAGATAGGTCTTGGTGAGGGGTACTTTGGGGAAAAGTACAATTGGAGATGGGTGGACAAATCTCCTCAAAAGAGGCTGAAGTTGTTGGCCACTGATTTGTTGAGTCTATGTCTACCCTCTTGGGAAACATGGTGTGGCTTAGGGTGGATTTTATCCTAAGAGATTGGCTCAACTCCGACGGGTGGGAGTTTGAGGTTTGTAAAGGACATAGGAGCAAAAGCTCTTGTATGCCCTTGAAATTTGGAGGAGAGGGGGAGGATATGATGAAAACCCTCTGGTTGAAATGGTGAAGGAATTGGAGGTAGTTAGGTACCTCGAAAGTTGAGATTTTGGAATAGGATAAACATGTAATTTAATTATTTTAAGCACTAAATCTAATCCAAAAATTATGAAACTCGGGAGGAGGGAGTTTTAGGATGTATTAGACTTATGGTAATTTTTCTGGAATTTTATGATTAATATATATTATACTTCATGTGTTAAAGAATTATTAGCCCAATTTATTGTTTCAATTATTTGGAGGCTTTACATTAATTATAATCAGTTAAAATTCTTGATTTAGATCTTGACTAGTAGAACATTGATCCCTGAATTTTTATAGAATTTTATGTTGAGTAAATCTAGTACTTTATTCACAAATGATAGAAAAGGCTTTTATGTTTAAAAAATTATTATGGATAGAACACTTGCTGGAAAATTATGAGACTTAGCCAGTGCAAATTATAGGCCATAATCTTCATGTCATAAATTATTTAGAATTTTTGGAAGAATATTTTCTGTACTTGATTCATAAACTATAGAAATTAGAGATTATTTCCAAATAGCTTTTCAGGTCATTTTGATGATAGAAAATTATGATACTTAGGATTTAGCCTTCTGAGATAGTCTACTAATTATCGTAAATTTGCTGGACATCTTGCATGAATAATTAGGATAGTTCATGTTCAAACCGGTGGCCCTTGAGATTTTCGAGGAATTTAACTAAATGCCAAATAAATTAGGAAAATTTCCATTTTTTGGATTTAGGTTATTTATATCAAGATAAGTCTCCAGTAAATAGTTTAGGGCATTTGGATGAGTAATCGATCATTGCATAACCGGTTCGACATGTAGCCTAGGTTGGTCTGCATTTAGTAAATTGTGAAATGCAATAGAACATGATCTGATGAAAATATAAAGAGTAGTGAGTAGTGGTGATAGTTAGAGTTAAGAGGTGCTCGGGTTTGGCGAAAGATCGCTTTTCCCGAGGAGTGGAAGGTTTAAAAATCACCCTAGGATAGTCTATCGTAATATGAGAAGGGAATCGGGCTAAGGGAAAACAACCAATAACAATAAGTGCCTTGCGAAAGGGAACTTCGGGCCGTAATGCACCGTCTTGGTTCCTAGTGCCCCTTGAGAGCCCTTCACGGGGTATACCGGGGGCAGTCCTGGGCTAACGTAAACTGTAATAATAAACTGGCAAGAGTAACTTAGTAACTAGGATTGCACCTTTCACAAACACTGTTGGCACAGGAAGATTGATGAGAGCTTCGGCTCGGTTGTTCTGGAGACGGACGGGATGGTCCGGGGAGCTTCGGCTCGGTTGGTTGGAGACGGACGTTTGGTCCGGGGAGCTTCGGCTCGGTTCTGTTCGTTTGCGATTAAACTTGTATGTGCATAAGATAGGAAAGTTAAGGTGGTGGGTCTTTCGATATCAGGGAGTTCGATTGCACCGACACCGATATTGTTGACTCGGCGAGGTGGTTAGCACTTCGCCAGCAGAAGTCCGGTGCGGCAGCCGGCAAGAGTACGCAGGCGTCCGCTTAGTGCACCAAGCGTTGAGGCGTACGATAGGTCAGACCAGTGGTGCTTTTACTGGTTTTGAGGTGGGCGAGGCCCAACCCACCGCTTCCGTCTGCCACTACGGAGGTATCCTGGGAGGTAACGGCTCCGAAAGGGGGAACTAAAGGTCTGTGTGCACAGAGTCGGGTGTGTGAGTTGCACATGCATGTTTCATCATACCCACTAGCATGTCATAGCATAATCGATTCATTTAACCCTGACACCTAAAGTATAAGTGGTATGGGACGCTTATACATTAGGACCTGCAAAACGACCCCTTGGTCTATAAGCTTGTGTGGGCAAGTTTATAAATCAAAGGTTAATTTCAATATATAACAACCATTGCTGTTTGATAACCGACACCCCAAGGTATAAGTGGTATGGGACACTTATACGATGGGAGCCTTGCAAAAGATCCCTTTGCTTATGTGTTCTCGTATAAGTGAAGGTTTAAATTCATTTAATTGTTTTTCTTACTGCTAGACCTATTATAACAATTTATTAACTGTTCACCTAACACAACTTGCTAGAATTAGTTTCCGCTGCCATCTGTTTTCATGTTTAATCTCCACCTTCATGTCCTTCCCTTTCTTCCTCTCCGCTCGGTGCCTAAGAGCCATGGGGGAAGGGGTAAGGGATGATAGGGCTTAGTCTTTATGACTAACGGTTTTCGAACCGCATCATTTAGGGGATCGTGGAGCCCAGCATGGAGGAGCAGCCCCAGAGATCGGTGCGCCTAGAGATGGGGCAGTCTAGCTCCGGAGTTCACACAGCCGGGACCGTGAGTCTCGACCTTGAGTAGTTTACTGTTTCGCTTCCGCATGAGAGACTTGTAGTGAGGACATTTTGTACCGGGCATAAGCCCGTATTTATAGTACTCTGATGTTTCTGTGGACACTCCCTTCGTGGAGCTTTATTATTTATATATGTGATTTTATTATTGTGGACTGCATTGCTCTTACTGTTATATTGTGCTACGTTTCTGTGATCGAAATTGGCCGGCAGAATCGGCGCCATGTGGTGATGATCCTTCAGGACGTGAAGGAGTCTCCGCAAAGCGGCGGTTCTGGGCCTAAGACCCCGGTGGTTGAAAAAGAAAAAAAAGGGGGTCCTACACTCGATAACTTCTATCTTGGCGATATCTACCTCAATTCCTCTCGCAGAAATTTTATGACCCAAAACTAACCCTTCCCTCACCATAAAATGGCATTTTTCCCCATTTAGGACAAGGTTAGTTTCTTCAAATCGTTCTAAGACTTTTTCGAGGTTTTCTAAACAACTATCAAAAGCGTCACCGAACACGGAGAAATCATCCATGAATACCTCCATAATATTTCTATGCACTTGTCAAAGATAGCAAACATACATCGCTGGAATGTAGCTGGCGTATTGCACAATCCAAATGACATTCTTCGGTAGGCGAAGGTGTGGAAGGAACAAGTAAACGTAGTTTTCTCCTAGTCCTCGGGGTAGATGGGGATTTGAAAATACCCTGAGAGGCCATCGAGAAAATAATAAAAGCTATGGCTGGATAATCGTTCTAAAATCTGATCGATGAATGGCATGGGAAAGTGGTCCTTGTGGGTGGCGTCATTTAACTTACGATAATCTATACACATTCGCCTCCAGGTCACCATCCGTGTGGGGATTAATTCATTATTCTCATTACTAACTACATTTATCCCTCCCTTCTTCGGCACTACCTGGACTGCGCTAACCCACTTACTATCAGATATAGGATAGATAATTCCCGCATCTAAAAGTTTCATAACCTCGCCCTAAACTACTTTCATGTTTGGGTTTTTACGGCGCTGAGGTTGTATGGAGTTATGCGAATTATCTTCCATTAAGATTTTGTGAGTGCAGAAAGTTGGGCTTATGCCCTTGATATCAGAAATTTGCTAGGAAATAGCTCGACGATCTTTATGTAAAACTAAAAGAAGTTTATCATTTTGCGCATCCGTGAGATAGGCTGAAACTATTACTGGTAACTTGGAATCTTTTTCTAAGAAAGCATATCTAAGATATTCAAGAAGTTCTTTAAGTTCTAGGGCAGGGGGTTCTTCATAAGAGGTTTTGGAAATTCTTTCTTTTTCAAACACTATATCATCGTAGATCTTTTTAGACGAAAAATTAAAAGGGGTGGAGCTGGTGGCCAAGGAGGTTTCTTGCAGCGATTCAGTCTGAAAAGTAGAGGAGGAACAAAAATCAAAAAATTCTTTTTCAAAATCAGAAAGGCGGTAGGAGGATTCTTCACCTAGGTGCAACGATTCAGTTGGAAGAGAAGAGGAGGAAAAAAAATAAAAAAATTCTTTTTCAAAATTAGAGTGGCAATAGGAGGATTCCTCACTTACAACATTTACCAAAAAATAGGAGTCATCATTTGCTAAGATGTTTTTCATCGAAGGTGTAATAGAGAAAGTCACTTCGTCGTCGCCTACTCGAAGGAAGAGCTTACCATTTCTTACGTCCATGATAACTTGGGAGGTGGTAAGAAAGGGTCGGCCAAGGATCAGGGGAACCTCGACGTCTTTTCGATGTCCAATATGACGAAGTCCACCGGGAAGATGAACTTATCGACTTTAATTATGACATCCTCCACGATTCCTAATGGGTATTTTTCGAATCTATCAGCGAGCTGGATACTCATGCGTGTGGGGTTGAGGCTACCAATTCCTAACTTCTTAAACAACGAGAGAGGCATCAGATTTATACTCGCACCTAAGTCGGCCAATGCGTTCTTGACAAAAGGATCACCAAAGACACACGGAATAGAAAACCTACTCGGGTCACTGATTTTCTTTGGTAAGCCGTTTGTCAAAACCGCAGAGCACTCGACATTTAACATGACATGCGACAAGTTCTCTAACTTCTTCTTGTTGGTCTGGAGGTCCTTAAGGTACTTAACGTACTTCGACATCTGGGAGATCGCTTCGTGGAAAGGAAGATTAATGTTGATTTTCTTGAACATTTCTAAGAAGCGGGAGTACTGATCATCCTGACGTTTCTTATTAAGTTCAGAAGGGTATGGTGGGGTTGGATTATTTTTGAAAATGGGTGGTGGAGTGAGATCTTTTTCTAAATCGGGGGTGATAACTTCTTTAACAGACGGTGGAATTTTTAAAATGGGGGCGGAGCTTTGATTTTTAAAAATAGGGGTGGAGCTTGCCTCGGGCTCTTCATTAACCCTACCGAAAACTTTCTTCCCACTCTGAAGAGTTATATCTTTCGCTTGCTCTCTCGGGTTTGGCTCGGTATTGGAAGGAAGAGACCCTGTGGGTTGCTCAGAAATTATTTTTGCGAGCTGTCCTACTTGATTTTCAAGACTTTTAACGCATCCAGTTAAGGTTCTTATCGTAGCGTCATTTGTGGTGATAAAATTGGAAAGTAACTCCTCCAAGCATGGAGGTTTTGGAAAGTTTTGAAGAGGTGGTGGTGGTGTAGAAAAATTGTTTTGTGGTGGCAGGCGTATAACATTCGAAGGATTACTCCAAGAAAAATTCGGGTGATTTCATAAAGCAGGATTATAACTATTCAGAAAATTAAAACTAGGAGGTTGAAAATTCGCAGCAGAAAAATTATGAAAAGCATTCCTCGGCATATTATTAACAAATTCTAATTGTTCGGGGGAAGGTGTTGTAGATTCCCATACCTGAGGGACGGAGGTAGCAGTCATCTTCGTTATCTTATTGCTTAATATTTCAACTTGCTGAGCGAGCTGGGAGACGTTGTCCACTTCAAAGATACCTGGAGGTTTGTTTGGGCGGGACTTAGGCACATTCCACTGATAAGTGTTCATGGCCATGTCCTCGTAAAGATCAAGAGCTACTTCCGGGGTCTTATGGTTTAATGTACCGCCAAAAGCTGCGTCTATCATTTTCTTTGTATTTTGATTTAGCCCATTATAAAATGTCTGCACTTGTAACCATACAGGCAGCGCGTGAGGTGGTCATCTTCTTAATAATTCTTTAAATCTTTCCCAAGTTTCATATAAGGTTTCAGAGTCTATTTGTCCAAAAGCAAAAATGTCGTTCTTAAGTTTTGCAGTTTTAGCTGGCCGAAAATACTTCGCTAAAATTTTTTCAGTTAATTGATCCCAGGTTGTGATGCTGTTTTTAGGTAGAGTGTTTAGCCACTTCTTAGCCTTAGTTCTAAGAGAAAAAGGAATTAATCTTAGCCTAATAGCAGTATTTGTAAAAACATTTATCTTGAAGGTGTCACAAATCTCAAGAAAGCTTGCTATATGTGTGTTTGGATCTACATCTTGAAGTCCGTCATATTGCAAATACTGCTACACAATTTGAATTATGTTAGGATTCAGTTCAAAATTATTATTAGCTATCGCATGGAGCACTATACTATATTCTATTCAATATAGATTCGGCCGTGCATAATAAGACATAGGCCTTTGCACGGCTTCCTCCACTTAGGGTTCTTCCATTCTTAAAGTAGAAAATGACTTAGAGTCCTCAACCGGTATTTGGAGTGTAGGGCCTTGAAATCACGATCTTTTCTGAAGAGTACGCTCAATTTCGTGGTCTAAGTCCAAAATAACCGACGGACTCCCGCGGGTCCTGCACTAAAAGAAGAAAAGAAAGAGAAATAAATAAAAAACTAGAAAAAGAGAACTAATAAAAAAAAAATTTAAATAGATTTTTTTTAATAGCTTAACTCCCGAACTTCCCAAGGGCTACCCAATAAAATGTTCGCAAGGTACTAGACAAGATAGTGGCACGTAAAGCCATTTTCCCTTTTTGAGAGAATTAGGTGGCGTAGAAAAATTATAAAGTGTGTTTTTAATAAGAGCGATAATAAAAAAAATTTGGATTTTAAAATTTTTTTAGACGGAGGATAAGAAAGAGAAATGTTAAAATTAATAGGTTCGTGTTTTGATGTATCAACAAAAGTTGTTCCCCGACAATGGCGCCAAAAACTTGGTGGTCGCTAAGATTCGAAGAAAATAAAACAACAGAACTAGCAATCCAATTAGGCAAGTATACCTATCGAACTGTCCCTAGGGGACACAAGTGTCGAATTGAAATCTGAGAACTGTTTAGTACACTAACTCACATGAAGACTATTATTTTATCAACGGAAATTCTAGGGCTTACCTCCACCGCTTTCTCCCAGTGTATTTTGGCATTGAGTGCATTGAGTGTACTAAACACCAGGCATTGAGTGCTTGTTCGATAGAATTTTAGAATGGAGCGTCCTCTCCCCACCTAGTGCTTGTTCGATAAGTAGCTACGTGTTCTCCCGATAGTGTAGATTTCCTATAGAGAGGCAGATATTCTTTCTACGCTCATGGTTCAAGCCGCTAAGTGGCTAGCCAATTTATCTATAACACCAAGGTAGAGTATAAACTCAATTCCTCAAAGGTAATTTTATCTACAACAATCTTTACTTCTTGAATCATGAATATTGGCCGATCCGAACAATGTTGGGTTTTCTTGTTCCTTATTTTTGCTGCATGCACAAGTGTTGTACCATCCTAGCAAAACCCAACAGTGGTATCAAAGAGAGGTTGTCGGCAATATTCAACTTTTTAGAAGTTGCTAAATCCATGGCGTGTAGATTTGAAAATTTTAGAAGTGTTCTAAAATGCATAAATCTATTCTTGGAACTCCACAAAGAACACATGTGATTTCTTTGTTGTTACTCTTTAACAATAATCGTCCCTCTTATTGGTTTATAAAACCAAGTATGTGTTAGATTTTGTATCTCACATAAGAGAGACGAGCTTGTCTACTGTGTAAGTGGATTTTGTGTTGCTTATGTCCAGTGCATGTACATCTGAAGGTTTAGAATGGTTCTAGATGTTCATATTTAGCCTAGTTCATCAAGTGTTGATGATGATTCTTGTGCACACATCTAGGAGGCATTTGGATAGTGTTTGCTGATAATTTTATTATGTATGATGTGCACACTGGTTAATTGTTAACCATGATTAAAGTGTTAATCAAGTATAAAATCCCTTAAGCAATATTAAGTATTCTGATGCCTTCCGATGGATGACACTCTTCTTGCCTCGATCGATGAAGTGTGTGCTTGCCAAAACAAGGTGCATTATTCTATCTTAGGAAGGGTGCGAGCAGATAATTATGATATCCCACTGTCGACATCGGGTTAAGCTTAACTGGGTGAACTCAAAAGTTGAGTGCCTAGAGTCATAGGGTTGGCATGCACCATATGATGGATGTGAATAAAGAGTTATTCACCAACCATATATGAGTTGCATAGTGATGCAATTGGCAAGCATTGCCTACCTAAATAATTGCATTGTGAGAGAAAATCCAAAGCTAACTCATAGTGTTAGTGAAATATGAATCGTGTCCACTAAAAGGGTTACTTGCATAAACTCTTCGAATTGATATCGATGGTTATCAGTTTGATAAAAATAGTGGGAGTTATTTTGATTAAAGTCCTAATTTAAATTATAAAAATGTATTTTTGAAATGCAGTACTTGTTTTCTTTACTTGATCCTTGTAGAATTTCGATGGTATGTGGTTCACATTCCACCCTGTCCCTCTGAGCGATCCTTGAGAAGTAAAAGTAGAGCAGGAAGAATTATTTTGACTGGTACAGGATCTTGAGAATTTTTCTCAGGCAAGAGCGAAAGCTCTTTGTTTTGGAAGAGGCGCCCTTGATGAGCCTATAGGGAATGCGTCCCGTGCTAATAAGGATGCTTATAAGAAGTATCTTGACGACTCCTTAGATGTCAAATGTCGCATACTAGCGACCATGAACTCTGAGCTCCAAACGCAACGTGATAACGTGGGTTACAAGGAAATTAACGAGCATCTCAAGAAAATGTTTCAAGGGCAAGCTCGATAAGAGAGATTCGATGTCACTAAGGCATTGTTCCAGTGCAAGATGGGAGCTCGGAACCTAGTAGGGACTCGCATACTTAAGATGATTGTGTATATCGAGAACCTTGAAAGACTAGGGTACCCTTTGGGTCAAGAGTTTTCCACAGACTTGATCCTGCAATCGTTGATAAACAATTATGTGTAGTTCATCTTGAACTATAACATGAATGAAATAGACCAGATACTGCCCGAGATCCTAGGCATTTTGTGAACTGCCGAGATAAATATGAAGAAGGTCAATCATGCAAGCCCCATATTGATGTTGCATAAAGGCAAAGGCTAGGCCACGGGCTTCAAGAAGATAAAGGTAGGACCTAAGTCTGCTTTGGAGCCCAAGTCTTCAGTACTGAAGAAGAAAGGCTTTGTGAAAGAAGGAAAATGGCACCACTTTGGCAAGGCTTGTCGTTGGAGGAGGAACATGTTGGAACACCCTTTTTATATTTGGGTCAGGATAACTATGCTAAGGATTCATGACCTCATTGTATAGCATAGGTCATTGAGTGTGAGTTTAAAACTTAGGATATTTGAGAATTTAGTTCTGCTCAGCTCGACGGATAGTCGACCCCAGCTCGACGTGTCGTCGTCCTCAGCTCGACGCGTAGTCGACCGCTGCTCGACGCATAGTCGATCGCAGCTCGACGCAGCGTCGTCCTCAGTTCGACGTAACGTCGACTTCAGTTCGACGTTTTGGCGTGATTCTCTCTGCATCCTTAATCACTCTCTGATCGACGGATAGTCGAGTTCAGATCGACGATTTATGATGAGTTCGATGTTTTGAGTTCTCCCGTCTGTTGACATTTGAAATTCAAATTAAAGATCATCAAAGCAGTTATTGCAAGAGATCCCCTGGCCATTTCAAGACTTAATTGGTCCATATCTCAAGGAATTTTCATTGGAAATCAATTAAGGCACTTCCCTCTAAGGCATGGACAGTTAAGGAATGCATTGAATGCCCTGCCAATGGCTATCTATCAGACAGTAGTAATTCTATTACTCAGAGATTTTTCGAGAGAGACAGTAACACAGTTATTCAGATTTGTTACAGAGAACATTCTTCATCATCTCTCTCTCACAGAATTTGCTGCAGAGAATTAAAAGAGAAGAACATCACTCAGAGAAATATCATCATCAACACTCTCTGATTCTCTTCTGCTCTGCAATCAACTCTTCTACAGACTGCCTTCTACCTTCAGACATCAAACACTCAGTTTTTGAGTTATCTATTGCTGAAGAAGGACAAACAGTGAAGAGCCTGTCACCCTTGTACAAAGCTCCTTCTACCTGAACTCATCTACATCTTAGGGGGAGCTCTGACAACATCAAAATCCACAAGCTTCTCTCAGATAGTTGACAGAGAAGCATACTCATTCTTTCTTTACCTTATTCCATCTGTACAGGGTTTTAACTCCCTTCAAAAGTTACCCTTTTGGTTAGCTGAGACCTTGTCAAAATCAGTGGTGGCAAGACACCTTATCAAAAAATCTGGTGGTGCCCAGGACACCTGATCAACCATCCTGCAGTGGATTCCTATCAAAGGGTGATAGAAGAGTGGACTACCCAAGTTTGGGGAACCACTATAATTTCCTTGTGTCTTCTGTGGTTTATGTTTACTTCTTGCTGTGTGTTGTGTGCTGTTTGCTTTATCATATATTTAACCATTGCATAACTCACTTTCTACACTAAGTAAATAAAAAGTTTTAAATACATCAATCTATTTGAACTTACTCTATTCACCCCCCCCCCCTCTAGAGGTAGATAAATCTTATCACCTAACTTTCAATTGGTATCAGAGGCAGGTTGGTCTTTCCTTCAGGCTAACACCTGGACCACAAAGATCTTTGATAAGATCAAATTCTACAGAGGGTTTATTTTGTTTTGATAAAAATTGTTTTTATAAAAACTCATGGCACAAAACAAGGATTATGCAAGCACAAGACCTCCAGTGTGCAATTTATCTAAGTTTGGACTCTGGAAGGCAAGGATAAAATTATATATGAACTCTTTTGATGAAGACATTTTTAACTGTGTCTTAACAGATTGTCCAAGGCCTCCTACTACAACAAGTACCTCAGCTGTTCCACCACCTGCAGGAACAGACACTGATATAAAGAAATGGAAAGTTGCTGATGCAAAGGCCATGAACATCTTGGCCCAAACAATGTCAGATGACATATTTCAGAAGGTTGCTGAATGCAACTCTGCCAAAGAAATCTGGGACAAACTAACTGAGATAGTCTCAGGTTCAGCTGATGAAAGAAAAGATAGAAGAGCTCAGCTGATAACACAGTATGAGAATTTCAAAATGGCTCAAGCTGAATCTGTGGCTGACATGTACAACAGATTTAGTCTGATTGTCAGTGAACTGAAAACTTTGGACAAGGATATATCTCTCACAGAGATAAATGATAAAATTCTCATGTGCTTACCTAGCACTTGGGATTCAAGAATCTGGCCAATTAAAGATGGCAGAAGTCAAACTGAGATGTCCACTGAAGCTCTCTTAGGCAAACTCAAGTCCTATGAGCTATTTGTCAAAAATAGAGAAGGGGAGAACATAACTTCTTCTGCACCCAAAGTGGAGAAGACAATAGCTCTCAAAGCTTCAGAGGAAGTACCTAAAGAGAAGGAGATAGGCAATGAAGAACTATTAAGCCTTCTAGCCAAAAGATTCAACAAGATGGCTAGAAAGAACTTCAGAAAATGGTCTTCTAAAGACCAAGATAAGCCAAGGTATGACAGATCTAATAATAAAGATATTATATGCTATGGCTGCAGGAAACCAGGACACACTGCACCAAACTATCCTGAAAATCAAGGCAAAGACAAGAAAGACAAGAAAGATAAGAGAGAAAGAAGAGACAAGAAAAGAGATAAAGACTCCAAGAAATACTATGATAAATCCTCCTCCAGCAACACCTAACATACAAGGAAAGGATTTGTTGCTGAAACATGGAGTGATACTGAAGAGTCTGAAGAATCATCCAGCACAAGTGATGATGAGGATGATGCCACTGAGAAAGGATTATGCATGATGGCAATCAATGCATCACAAAGCAGCTCAGATTCAGAGCATGAATCTGAATATATGACTGATCAGGAATTAAGTGAAGATCAGGTATTTGACTCCTTTGATTTTTCTTCTGATGATTTCAAATTTAGATTTAAATCTATGTGCATAGACTTGCTGACTGCTGAGAAAACAATTGATTCTCTTAGAAGTCAGTTGTCTGATTACAGCACATTAAGTGCAAATAATCTCAAGCTTTCTGATGAGTTAGAATGCTGTAGGGAGGAGATAGCTTCACTAAAGAGTGAGCTATCCAAGGCTAAACAGCTTGAGGAAACTCTCAATGGGAGGAGTCTCAAGTTAATAGACATCACAAGCACAGTGAATTCAAGAATGAATGGTTCACTAGGTTTGGGTGCCTCTTCAAGCCAACCTATAGTGCTAACAACTCCCATAAAGTTTACCAGTAACAAGGGTAAAGAAATTATGGTGGTAGCCAGAAAAAATTCTGATCTACCTAAGCCATTTCAAGTACAACAAAAAACGTCGAACAGAGCTCGACGATCTTCGACCAGAGCTCGACGCCATTCTAACAAGAATCAGCAACACCATGCTGAAGCGTCGAACTCAGGTCGACACACGTCGAACTCAGGTCGACTGGCTGTTGTCCCTGAAGGTAGGCTTGTTCGAACGTCGAATGGAGCTCGACGTCCTGAAACATCAGCGTCGAACTTAGATCGACGATCGTCGAACAGAGCTCAGAGCCTTGTTTTATTTACACAGGATAAATCTAAATCAAATCATAAATATCCTACATCTCAGCCTAACCCTTATACTGAATGGGTGATTCCTCCTAGGAGATATCATCTTGAAGGCTATAAGAGTCAGCCTGAAATGTCTTTCATTTCTGATTTCATTGGTTATCAACCTCAACCCAAGGTGAACTGGGTGAAAAACAATTAAGCTGTTACATGTGCAGATGAAGAGCTATCCAGTGGTGAATCAGCATTGGTACCTGGATAGTGGTTGCTCCAAACATATGACAGGGACCAAAAGCAATCTTACATCCTTCAAGGCAAAGCTTGGACCAAGAGTAATCTTTGGTGATTCCAACTTTGGACAAACCAAAGGATATGGTCAAGTCAAAATTGGATCAATCACCTTCAAGAAGGTAGCTTATGTGGAAGGACTAAAGCACAACTTAATCAGCATCAGTCAACTTTGTGATGCTGGTTATCAGGTTTGGTTCACTGATTTGGTGTGTAATATTGCCTTAGATAACAATATTGTGTTGATTGGAAATAGACAAGATAATATATATTTAGTTGATTTCAATTCTTCTAAAGTAGATATATGCCTTTTCAATTCTCTTAGTAAGTCAAATGAGCTTTGGCATAAAAGATTAGGACATGTTAACCTTAGAACTATTGCTAGGCTGTCTAAACTCAACCTTGTTAGAGGACTACCTTCTGGTTCCTACAAGAAGGAAGGACTCTGCAAGGCTTGTCAATTAGGAAAGCAAACCAAAAACAGTTTCAAATCACTTAATAAGAGTGATTCACCTAGAATTTTGTATCTGTTGCACATGGATCTTTTTGGACCCACTACAGTACAAAGCCTAGGGGGGAAATCTTATGCCTTAGTGATTGTAGATGACTTCTCAAGATTCACTTGGGTGCTCTTCCTGAGAAAGAAGTCTGATAACTTCAAAATTTTGACAGATTTTCTCAAGAGCATACAGATTGAGTTCAATACTCATATAGCCCTGATCAGAAGTGATCATGGGACAGAGTTTGATTCTCTTCTTATGCAAGAGTTCTGTCAGAATGAAGGGATCAGGCACACTTCCTCAGCTCCTAGAACTCCTCAACAAAATGGGGTAGTTGAAAGGAAAAATAGAACCTTAATTGAATCTGCCACAACATTATTGACAGATGCTCATCTTCCTCTAACCTTTTGGGCAGAGGCTGTGAACACCTCCAATTATGTTTTGAATAGAAGCCTGATACATAAACTAAAGGATAAGACTCCCTATGAATTGCTCAAAGGGAAGAAACCTAAAGTTAGCTTTTTCAAGATTTTTGGTTGCATATGCTTCATTCATAATAATGACAAGAGATATTTAGCAAAATTTGAAGCTAAGGCTGATGAACGAGTGTTTCTGGGATACTCTTTGAACAGCAAAGCTTATAGGGTTTATAACAAGTCATCCCATAAAATTGAAGAATCCATGCATATTACCTTTGATGAGTCTAATATGTCTTATAAGGAGAAGAATTCTTCTACCATAGACCATTTGCAGGTACAATCTCTAGCTGAAAATATAAATCAGTTAACCATCATGGATAATGGTTCTTTATCTTCCACTACACAACAAGAACCAAATGTTAGTAACAATGAAGATACTGATCAGATTTTGGAAGGAAACAATGAAGAACTTGAAGAACCAGTTGTTGTTCCACAAGAGGAAACAACAACACAGGTTGGTGAACAATCAACACCCATTGTTGATTTAGTAACAATAAGAGATCATCCAATCTCTCAAGTGATTGGAGAAATCTCAGAAGGTGTGCAAACCAGAAATCAGATAAATCAACATCTGATGCACACTTGTTTTCTCTCCCAAATAGAGCCTCAAACAATTCAAGATGCAGAGCAAGATCCAAACTGGATCATTGCAATGCAAGAGGAGCTAAACCAGTTTGAAAGAAACAAAGTATGGGAATTGGTTCCAAAACCAAGAAACCAGCAAATTGTTGGAACTAAATGGGTATTCAGGAACAAGTTAGATGATCAAGGGATCATTGTGAGAAACAAGGCAAGGCTTGTTGCTCAAGGCTATTATCAAGAAGAAGGGATTGATTATGACCAAACCTTTGCACCAGTTGCAAGGTTGGAGGCCATAAGAATTTTCCTTGCTTATGCTGCACACAAGAAATTCAAGGTATTCCAAATGGATGTTAAAAGTGCATTTCTCAACGGAGACATCAAGGAAGAAGTCTATGTCAAGCAACCTCCAGGTTTTATCTCTCCAACCTTTCCTGAACATGTTTTCAAATTACATAAGGCTTTATATGGTCTCAAGCAAGCTCCAAGAGCATGGTATGAGACCTTAGCCTCCTTTCTGCTTGAAAATGATTTTAAAAGGGGTAGAGTTGACCAAACTCTTTTTATTAGAACCCATAAGTCCCATATCCTACTAGTACAAATATATGTAGATGACATAATTTTTGGGTCTACTGATTCAAGCTTATGCAAAAAGTTCTCACAACTAATGCACTCAAAGTTTGAAATGAGTAGCATGGGTGAGCTTTCCTTCTTCTTGGGATTGCAAATCAAACAACATGTTGATGGCATATTTATTTCTCAAACCAAGTATGCAAAAGAATTGGTTAGGAAATTTGGTATGTCAGATGCATCTTCTATGAAAACACCCATGCCTACTAATGTTGTTTTAGATGCTGATGAATCTGGTAAACCAGTTGATCAGACTAACTATAGAGCAATCATTGGCTCTCTATTATATCTTACAGCTAGCAGACCAGATATTATGTTTGCTACATGTGTGTGTGCTAGGTTCCAAGTGAGCCCTAGAGAGTCACACCTCACATTAGTTAAGAGAATTCTTAGGTATGTAAAAAAGCTGTCCAAATCTAGGTCTCTGGTATCCACATGACTCAGGATTTGATCTCACTGGATTTTCAGATGCTGACTATGCTGGATGTAGAGTAGACAGGAAAAGCACCAGTGGAACTTGTCAATTCCTTGGTGATAGACTTGTCTCCTGGTTTTGCAAAAAGCAAACATCTGTGTCTACATCAACTGCTGAAGCTGAATACATGGCTGCAGGTAGTTGCTGCTCACAGATATTGTGGATCCAAAACCAGCTCCTAGACTATGGCTACAACTTAGAGAAGTCAAAAATTCTTTGTGATAATACTAGTGCAATTTGCATTGCTCAAAATCCAGTTCTCCATAGTAGGACAAAGCACATAGAGATCAAACATCACTTCTTAAGGGATAATGTAGAAAAGAATAAAATAACACTAGAGTACATTTCTACTGATTTACAAAGGGGAGATATTTTCACCAAACCTTTGGATGAAAAGAAGCATTTCTTCTTCCTTAATCAGTTGGGAATGATAGATGGAGATAGCATAAGTTAATCTACAAGATTTTGAAACCATAAAAATGACAAAGTCTAGGCAAATGTATCTCTTTCTTAAGTGTCTAGAGGTTCTGTCTGAACTCTGCTCGACGCTCGACGTTTTTCATTTGAAAATGTCGACTGGAGATCGACTGATCGTCGACCGCTAAAAAGCGTCGACCGTCGACCTCATCTTTGCGTCGACCAGAGATCGACCCTGTCTAGAGTTTGTTAAGTTTCTGTCTCGGTCGACGACGTTAATTGACGTCGATCAGAGCTCGACGTTCAGCATCCCAAATAGCATCGACCTTCGACCTTCAAAACGTCGAACGTCGATCTAAACTGAACACCACTGAGTCTCTTCGTTTCCCCTAGAGCTTCTTAGCGTCGATCTAAGCTCGACGTTATTTCCTTTTTTGCGTCGAACCCTAGTATAAAATCATCTTCTCGGCGTCGATTTCATTTGCGCTTTCATATTTTCTGCAAGTATTTTCCCCCTCCAAAGATTTTACACTTGTTTTCGAGAGGTATTCTACAGGAAATGGCGATTCCAGCAGCCATCTTGGCGGCAATGAAATTTGATTGCGGTTTTGACATTGATTTGGATTCCTTTGAAGGATCATCTCAGAATTTTCTGGAAATTCTGGAGCTGTTCAAGGAACAGAAATTGGAGAAGTTCATGACAACCAGAATGCCAATAGCAGAAACAGAAATCAAAGAATGGATTTATACAGCAGTCACTCAAGATGAAAGCACCATTACTGGTTCAATCTCAGGGACTCAGGTATCCTTAACCTCTACTATATTTACTGAGGTGTTTGAATTGGAGAATGGCAATGACAGTATGGAGTTGTCAAATGAAGAATATGCTGCAATGTTAGACAGGATGGGTCATTCCTCTGAGAATGCCTCCAAATTGTTGAAAGTAGACCTTGCTATAGAATTCAGACTTCTAGCTGATGTGGTAGGCAAGGTTATCTGTGCTAAGAGAACAGCACATGATGCCATTTCCAGGCATCAATTTTGCATCATGGCTGCTCTCCTGGACAAAAAGCACTTGAACTGGGGAGAAATTCTGTTTGATTTAGTGAAGAAGAAGGTCAATAAGACCTATGTCCATTTTGGAAGAGTGTTGGGTTTGCTGCTTCATCATATCTGCCCTCAGCTTCTGGTATCCTCTAAGCATATCAATGCTTCTAAGAGACTGACCTGTGCCCTCATTGGTAAGTGGGACAGGAAAATCACCAATCCCAGAGCTGCTGCAGCTATGAAAACTTCTACAGAAATAAGGACTGTTGTGGTCACTTCACCTCAGCCTTCTAATCTAGTAGAAGAAGCCATGCCATCCATCACCATTTCATCTTCCTTCAGCTTTCCAACCACCTTCACTCCATCCACATCCCAATTTTCATCCCCTATGCCAACAACATCATCAATTGCTACAATTGCTTCTTCCATTCCTCCATCCATTACCACATCTGAAGATTTTCATCCTCTTCACTTCTTCCCTCCAATGGATATTGAGATCAACAATCCAGATGATTCTCTCTTGGATGGTTCTCCTGATGACATATCTGAGACACCATCATTTTCTGACCTCATCATGTCATCCATCATTGAACCTACCACCCTCATTACATCTATCCCAACATCATCTCTTGTTGCATCTGTTTCTCCTTCCTCTACCTCTGCTCAACATCCCCTTGAGCAAGTAGATTTGCTTCCCTTGGCTAACAAGCTCTATGAGCTCTTGGCTCCAAGGCTTTCCTCTCTATTGGATGCTTCCCTAGCTCCAATAATCCTCTCTTTGAACTCCATCTCATCTAAACTCTCTTCCCTTACTCCTCTTGTGGCTGGCCCTTCTTCTAGGGGCCTAGAGTCAGTTCTTACTGATTCTAGGCAGGGGGAGATTTCTGTAGAAGAAGAGCTGCCTCCTTTTGATAGAGAAGAGCTGTTAGTTTCAGAAATTCAGCCTACAGATAGAGAGTTTGTTCAGCCTCCAGTTGAAGACTTTACAGTGGTAGTGCCAGCATGCTTTTTCCAAAGGTCTTTCAGCCCATACAGATTATTGCTTCCTGAAGATCTGTCCAGGGCTATTGTTCCCTTTTCTGCTGCTGCTGCTGTTATTTTTGATGAAATGATCCTTGATGATGATGCAGTGGTAGCTGATGCTCCTGCAAATGATTCTCTTGATCATAGTGATGTTGCTGCTTCTGTTAGTTCTGTTGTTCCAGAGGCAGTGGTAGCTGTTGCTCCTGCCAGCTCTATTGTTTCTCAAGTCTCTGATGCAGTGGTAGCTTCTGCTCCTGCTAATAAGATCTATCCAGCCAGTTCAGTTGAGGCTGTAATATCTGAAGTTATCAGTGACTTAGCTGCTCCTATGTCTGTTGCACCTGAAGCCATTTCTTTTCCTGCAGTGTTAGATACATCATCTACACTGACAGCTGCTTCTGTTCTTGTTTCAGGAATTGCCTCCAAGAAGGATTTTTATGATCCTTATGATCATGTGCAAAGCAGCTCCTCTGATGAGTTTGCCACTAGCTTAGATGATTCATCTGCCACCATTGCTAAAAAGAGAAAAGCTAGAAGCAAAGCTCTAAAGAGAGTTCCAATGGAAAGGGCCACTGACCATGATACTCCTTATTACATTCTTCAGAACTGTGAGATTACAGAGCCCTGGATGCAATATTCCAAGAACCAAATCAAGGCTATGAAACAGAAGAAAAAGTATTTCAAAGGCCCCTCTAAATCTATTCTTCCTCCTCCTCCTCCATCTTCTCCAGGTGCAGGAGGCAGTGCTAACCCTGTCAGCAAACCTCCCACATCCTCCTTCCAAGGCAAGACATATCAATCTAGGAGAGGACAAAGAGGTAGCGAACCAAGAGGTTATCAACAAAGAGGATCTCCAAGAGGAAACCAATCAAGAGGTCAAGCTAGACACCAGCCATATCAAAGGGGAGGAAAGACTATTGCTTCAGCCTCTGGTCCTTTTCCCTTCAAGCTCAATGATGGTGTAAGGCAAAAAACTCCTCCTTCAGATCAAAGCAACAAATATGAACCTCCTGTCCCTTATGATGATCCAGTCAACAATCCTACTGCTTGGAAAGCTAGAATGACTGAGCTTGCTGCTCTAGACCTGATTAAGAAGAATAAAGAAAGAGGACTGGACACATCAAATATCAGTACTATGTCTGAGCAGAGAAGACAAGAATTGGTCAAATACAACTCCAGTAAATTCTTTGAATTTGATAGGTACATGGAATTGCATCCTGCTGCTGTTCCTCCCAGTGGAAAAAGCATAACTTCCTTGGGTACTTCTGAGGATTACAGATCCAGGAAAGATATTGCCAATCCTCAAAGAGAAATCAAGTTCAAGAAAAGCTTTGAAGAAGAACCAAAGAAGAAGTAATGTAAGATGGCTCTACCTCTCTACAACTGCCATAAACACTTTTGATATTTATATATCTGCTCCTGCTCCTATCTGTGGTTTATGGTTTTGTCTGTGTTTTAAATCTTCTGTATGCATTTTATTTCCTTATAATCATGTGAATAGTAATCCTAATCCAAATAGGGGGAGATTGTTGGAACACCCTTTTTATATTTGGGTCAGGATAACTATGCTAAGGATTCATGACCTCATTGTATAGCATAGGTCATTGAGTGTGAGTTTAGAACTTAGGATATTTGAGAATTTAGTTCTGCTCAGCTCGACGGATAGTCGACCCCAGCTCGACGTGTCGTCGTCCTCAGCTCGACGCGTAGTCGACCGCTGCTCGACGCATAGTCGATCGCAGCTCGACGCAGCGTCGTCCTCAGTTCGACGTAACGTCGACTTCAGTTCGACGTTTTGGCGTGATTCTCTCTGCATCCTTAATCACTCTCTGATCGACGGATAGTCGAGTTCAGATCGACGATTTATGATGAGTTCGATGTTTTGAGTTCTCCCGTCTGTTGACATTTGAAATTCAAATTAAAGATCATCAAAGCAGTTATTGCAAGAGATCCCCTGGCCGTTTCAAGACTTAATTGGTCCATATCTCAAGGAATTTTCATTGGAAATCAATTAAGACACTTCCCTCCAAGGCATGGACAGTTAAGGAATGCATTGAATGCCCTGCCAACGGCTATCTATCAGACAGTAGTAATTCTATTACTCAGAGATTTTTCGAGAGAGACAGTAACACAGTTATTCAGATTTGTTACAGAGAACATTCTTCATCATCTCTCTCTCACAGAATTTGCTGCAGAGAATTAAAAGAGAAGAACATCACTCAGAGAAATATCATCATCAACACTCTCTGATTCTCTTCTGCTCTGCAATCAACTCTTCTACAGACTGCCTTCTACCTTCAGACATCAAACACTCAGTTTTTGAGTTATCTATTGCTGAAGAAGGACAAGCAGTGAAGAGCCTGTCACCCTTGTGCAAAGCTCCTTCTACCTGAACTCATCTACATCTCAGGGGGAGCTCTGACAACATCAAAATCCACAAGCTTCTCTCTGATAGTTGACAGAGAAGCATACTCATTCTTTCTTTACCTTATTCCATCTGTACAGGGTTTTAACTCCCTTCAAAAGTTACCCTTTTGGTTAGCTGAGACCTTGTCAAAATCAGTGGTGGCAAGACACCTTATCAAAAAATCTGGTGGTGCCCAGGACACCTGATCAACCATCCTGCAGTGGATTCCTATCAAAGGGTGATAGAAGAGTGGACTACCCAAGTTTGGGGAACCACTATAATTTCCTTGTGTCTTCTGTGGTTTATGTTTACTTCTTGCTGTGTGCTGTGTGCTGTTTGCTTTATCATATATTTAACCATTGCATAACTCACTTTCTACACTAAGTAAATCAAAAGTTTTAAATACATCAATCTATTTGAACTTACTCTATTCACCCCCCCTCTAGAGGTAGATAGATCTTATCACCTAACTTTCAGAACAGTCCTTCATACATTGAGGGTTTGCAAAAGATGAATGGAGGTATGACTTCCGCTTCAAGTATATATGTTATAGAGATAAACCTTTCTACTCCTTCATCCTGGGTATTGGATATGGATGTGGTTCTCACATTTGCATAAATGTACAGGAACTGGGAAGGAGAAGAATGCTGAGTAAAGGAAAGGTAGACATGTGTGTCGGCAATGGAGCAAGAGTTATTGCTATTACCGTTGGTGTTTACCGTCTTTATTTTCCCAGTGTTCTTGTAATAGAACTAGATAAATATTATTTTGTTCCTTCCATAACTAGAAACATTATATCTATTTCGTATTTAGACATGATTGGATATTCTTTTATTATTAAGAAAAATTGTTGGTCTCTATTTAAGAATGATGTTTGTTATGGTATTACCTAAATGTTTAATGTTTTATATGTTTTGAACTTACACCATCAGATCTATAATATAAAAAATACTATGAGACTAAAAACAATTGACTCAAACCCTACGTATCTTTGGCATTGTCGTTTGGGCCATATAAATGAGAAACGTATATCCAAGCTCCATAGAGATGGACTATTGGACACATTTGATTATGAATCATTTGAGAGATGTGAACCTTGTTTGTTAGGCAAGATGACTAAGGTCCCTTTCACTGGAAATAATGAGAGGGTTAATCATCTCTTGGGTATAATACATAGTGATGTATGTGGACCCATGAGTTCTATGGCTAGAGGTGGGTACTTCTACTTTGTTACATTTACAGATGATTTTAGTATATATTGATATGTGTATCTTATGAAGTGCAAATCTGAGACCATTGAAAAGTTCAAAGAGTTCAAAAATGAAGTAGAAAACAAACTAGGTAAGAAGGTTAAAGCACTCTGATCTGATCGAGGTGGCGAATACCTAAGTCATGAGTTTCACAGCTCACTCCACCTAGAACACCACAACATAATGGTGTGTCTCAGCAGAGGAAATGTACACTATTATACATTATGTGATCGATGATGAGTCATGCATATCTAATTGTTTCCTTAATGGGTTTTGCTCTTGAAACTACTGCTTTAACACTTAATCGTGCTCCAACGAAAGCGGTTCTAAAGACACCATATGAGATATGGACTGGGAAGCATCCTAGTATGTTATTCATCAAGGTTTGGGGATGTGAGTCTTACATGAGACATCAAATGCATGCTAAGCTGGAACCCAAATCAGATAAGTGTGATCTTGTGGGGTATCCTAAGGAAACTAAAGGGTTCTATTTCTACCTACCGTCGAGGGCAAAGTGTTTGTAACGAGGACTGGTGTCTTTCTTGAGAAATAGTTCTTAAGTAGAAAGACAGCCAGGGTAGAACTTGAAGAAGTTCAAGAACCACAAACTATGAATGAACCGAAATTGGGACCTGAGCTAGGACTACAAGTTGTTATTGGTTGAGGACCTTCTCAGGAAACACAAGTTCCGCGTATATGTGGTAGATCAAGGTTTCAGCCTAAGATATATGGATTTCTCATGACTCAAATAGGTAATGTGTTGCTTAAGGATCAAAGTGATGAGCCTGCAACCTACCAAGAGGCTATAAGTGGACCAGACACAAGAAGTGGCTTGAGGCCACGAAATATGAAATGCACTCAATGTACGAAAACTATGTTTGGACCTTGGTGGAACCACTTGAAGGGGTACGACCCATAGGGTGCAAGTGGGTCTTCAAGAAGAAGACTTACATGGATGGGAATGTACAGACATTCAAAGGGCCACTAGTGTCTAAAGGTTTCAAGCAAATTCATGGTATTGACTATGATGAGAACTTTTTCCCAGTTGCTATGGTTAAGTCCATCAGAATTCTGCTTTCTATTATTGCATATTATGATAACGAGATATTCCAGATGGATGTCAAAACAACTTTCCTAAATGGAAACCTCCTTGAGGAAGTGTCTATGACACAACCCGAGGGTTTTGTATCTCCAGGTGAAGCCACTAAAATATGCAAGCTAGAGAGATCACTTTATGGATAAAAAAAGACTTCTCGTAGTTGGAATATTTGTTTTGATGAAAATATCAAAGAGTTTGGTTTTATCAAGAACTAGGATGAACTGTGTGTTTATAAGAGGATTAGTGGGAGCATTATTGTCTTTCTGATATTGTATGTAGATGATATACTATTGATGAAAATGACAAACCGACCCTACAAGTTGTTAAGATCAACCTAGAGAACTACTTTTCAATGAAGGACTTGAGTGAAGCGACTTATATACTTGGTATTAAGATCTATATAGATAAATCGAAGAATTTGTTGTGTTTGACCCAAAGTACGTACATTGACAAGGTGTTGAAATAATTCAGTATGCTTGAGTCCAAGAAAGGATTCTTACCTATGAATCATGGTTTGAGTCTCTCTAAGGACCACTGTCCAAAGTCTTGTGAAGATAAGGACCATATGAAGTTGATTTCATATGTTTCGGGAATTGGGTCAATCATGTTTGCAATGATATATACTAGACACGATGTCTCTTATGCCTTGAACCTGACTAGCAGGTATCAATGTGATCCCGGTGAATGTCACTAGATAGCCGTCAAGAACATCCTGAAGTACTTAAGAAAGACTGAGGATACGTTCTTGGTTCTCGGCGAAGAGTAAGAGCTAGTTGTAAGGTGTTACAAAGATGCTAGCTTCCAAATAGATATGGACGACTCAAAGTCTTAGTCAGGGTTTGTATTTTGCTTTAATGGAGGTGTTGTTTGCTAGAAGAGTTCCAGCAACAAACTGTTGTCGATTCTACAATTGAGGCCGAGTATATCGTCATTGAAAATGCAGCAAAGGAGGCTGTATGGATTAGGAAATTCATTGGCAAGTTTGATGTAGTTCATATCATTGTTCATCTCATAGTTCTCTACAATGATAACAACGGTGCCATTACACTTGCTTCAGAACCTAGATCTCATCAGCGCTCCAAGCACATACTTCAGTTGTTCCATTTAATTTGAGAGATTGTCGATCGAGGAGATGTGACCATTTGCAAAGTGCCAACAGAGGATAAAATTGCGGATCCACTGACAAAGCCTCTCGCACAGAGAAATCATGATGGTTGTGCTAGATCTATGGGTATACGATACCTGAATGATCAACTCTAGTAGGAGTCTTATGGATTGTATGTTTTTTGGCTATAATATTTCATTTGATGAATAAAGTATTGTATGGATTTTATTTTTATATTTTTGCAGGTTCTTTTATTGTGTTATTATCTCTATTAGGATAGAGTAGGTAACTGTATAAATGCCCTTAGAATGTTTGCTTCTATATGAGTCAAGTAGTGACTTGAAAGTGAGAGCCTATGATCTTAGAAGCTTCATTCTTAAAAGGTCCCTGGTTGTCGTATCATCTTAAAAACTAAGGGCAATGATGATACCATTAAGATTAGCATGTGCATTGACTAATGACCCGTCCTCACAGGTCATTATATTATGATATCAAGTCATCACATGGGTACTTGTTATGAACAAGTTGTACTGGATCGACCCACCATAAGAATACTTTATGGATTGTTATATAAATGTGTCACAAGTATGGCTCAAGTGGCATGGTGTTTGTGGTCCTTTGACCTGTAGTCACAACATTTATTGAGTGAGGAAGAGCATGCTTTGATGCCATCGAAAGTCCAGTCTTGAGAAAGTTGGATGATAAAGGTGGTTATTGGTACGTTACGAATCATTTCTGTGTTTGCGTCTGCGCAGAGATGGGATTTTTCCTCCTTTATGATAGGAGTTGCATCCATGGGCCCCTTTGTGGAATGGGACTGAGAAATGCATAGACATGCTTGGTTGAGTAAATATATGATATTGGGCTCACCAATTTATTAAAGTTCATTCTAGATAAGGAATTTGGGATTGATCAATTATGAGGATGACAAGGTCTATACCTCAAATTCCATCTGGATGTAAGGGACGAAGGGACATGACAACATTATAACATTGGTCACAATGGCTTTTAAGTTTATAAACTCTTACTGTTTGGGGAGCAATGATTTATTAATAGATGTCACTTATTATTTGTGAAGCTTTTTGTTTGATACTTTCAAGATTAAGTGGTAGACTGTTGGTGTTATCATTGTGATCTTGAACTGATCAAGCATGTGATCTCACTACTAACTCAGTATGAGCCTATCAGGGTTGCACATAAGATTGTGGAGAAATTGTGAGATATAGATTTGTTTGGTTTAGCTCATATGATGAGTTGATAAGACTTAGTTCAACAAAACTTAATGGCATCGAGTGCATTGAGACCATTCAATGCCTTCATCATGTTAAGCGTTAACTCTTCGAATGGTGGCAATGAATGTGTTCAGTATATTCAACGGTTCGTCGAGTTAAAGTGTTGATTCGATGAGTATGACACTTAAGTGTTGAGTGTTTTGACTATACTCGGCGATCCGTTGAGTCAAGGTGTTTATTTGACGAGTCTGGGTCTCAGGCATTATGTGCGTTGAGTTCACTCAACGCCTTCATCGAATAAAGGTTTTACTTGACAAATCTAATACTTAGGCGTTGAGTGTATTGTGTTCACTCAACGCCATTCCAAGAATCTAGCTTTTTCCATTGAGTGTGTTGAGTGCACTCAACGCCATTCATCAAGTTTTAATGACTCTCGACGATTCGTTAAGTATGGCACACAAAGCTTTGACAAAGTTGGGTCCACTCCAAGGCTTCGCAGAGTTAAGTGTTGATTCAACTGAGGATGGCGTTGAGTTCATCGTGTATCCTATGGTAAAAGTGAGGTGTTAGATCTGATATACTCTAGAGGGGGGGAATAGACTATGTTTGGGTTTTTAAAAACTCTTGCTGTAAAAGAAAAACTTATTTCTAAACTGAGATATAATGTCACAGCATACCAAATTTATCTAATCAGAATCACAACAACCTAACTAGCATAGCCATATCAAGAACAAAAGTAAAAGGCAACCAGACAACACAAGAATTTTATAGTGGTTCCCCAACCTGGGTACATCCACTCTTCTACCACCCTGGTAGGAATCCACTCAGGTTTTTGTTCAGGTGACTGCCACCAATGAGCTTTTGATCAGGTGCTCAAAAACCAAACCTCAAGTCTTTTGGTTAGTTGACTTGCAACCAGGAATCACTTTTGAAGTGAGTAGAGAACCCTTTATACAGTGCGGGGATGAGAGATTGATTATGTCTTCTCTTTCTCAATATACAACTGAGAAGACTCTTGTGGATCTGATGTTAGCAAAGGCTCCCCCCGAGATAATGAATTGGTTCAGGGGGTTGTAGCTTTGCTTCAGGGTGATAGGCCTTCAGACTTTAGCTTTGGCCAGAAGATCTTTAGGAACTTCTTGACTGATGCAATAGTTGTTATCCTTTGAAGATTCCTGAGATGATGACAAAAGAAGAAGACTCTTGATTTTGAATGATTGTTCTTCTTCTTCAGATTATTGTTCTCCTTCTAGTCTAGCAGTTCTTTCTTTCTCACTTTGTTGTAGATAAAGCAAGAGCAGAAGATCCTTAATCTGGTTCTAATGTTCTTCTCTTCCGTGTCTTGTTCTCTCGCTTAGATTGTTAGATTCTTGATTCAGGTGTCTAGAAAGAAGATAAATCATCTTTTTAATATTTTCCATGTGAAATTCCTTTTGAATTTTTAAATCCTTTCGACATTCAATGCTGACGTCCTTGAGAATATATTGCATTGATTTGTTTCCCGAACTGTCCCTTAAAAAAACAGCAGGATGTAATCCTGGTGAAGACCATAATTAATGCTCCGTATAACGGTAATATTAAGAGAATATTTGAGCATTAATTACTCAGGAATTATTGGAATATAATAGGGACAGAAAAATGAAGACAACCAAGTCTAACTTCTTCGACCTGAGTCCACAGTTCGTCGAGCTGAGAATTGCTATTCGTCGAGCTGAGATCCAAGATCGTCGACCTCTGAACTGCTGATTGTTGCTTGACAGATCTTTCCAATTATGTGAACCAAGATCGTCGAGATGAGAACCAAGTTCGTCGACTAGAGTTTTATTCTGGACTTAGAAATGTTGAGATGTTTTCTGGACTTGAGTGTTGAAGCAGAAGATCCAGAAATCGTCAACCTGAGAACTGAGTTCGTCGAGTTCAGCTGAGAGACTTTTTCTCTGATTTTGTCGAGCTGAGCATGTCTTTCATCGAATTGAGTTCGACAAACATCGAACTCTTTTTCTGAGTCTTGATATTTCTCTAAGTCTTGACTCTTTGGCAGACTGTAGATGGCTGGTCCATGCATTGTTGACTCTGAGGACTTGGCCTAGACTCTAGGATACAACCATGACCCTTGATATACATGTTAGGTCATATGATCCTAACTTTAGTGAACCTAGCCCAAACTCATCTAGGGATCCAACATATGGAATAATACTCGATGATTTTTCTTGTATACTGTAGATACTCGACGATTCGCCGAGACAAGGGTTGTCTAGCTGAATCCTGTAATCTAAGTCTTGGGTTTGCCAATAGCGATGGGAACTATTCTGTTTATTCCTTGGGTATAAATAGAAGTCTTTATGGTTTCTTCAATACTTATTTACTATTCATTTTGTTTAAGCACACGATCCGTACGGTCCAAAAAGAGGGAAGCACTATAATCCCGACGGAACAAGTTCTGCCTTTCGCCGTCGCTGTCACTGATCCCGATCCCGGCGAGTTTTGTTGCTGCCTCTCCTTCAACAGATCTAGCAGTCTATGGAGATGCTGAGTGTCCTCTCCCGACCTAGTGATTTTTCGACAAGTACTTATGGGCTCTCTCGATCGTGTGAATTTCATGTAGAGGAAAGGATATTCTTTCTACACTCAGCACTCAAGCCGCTAAGTGGCCGACCGATTTTTCTGAATCCCTAAGGATGAGCATAGACTCAATCCATCAAAGGAAATTTTATTTACAGCAAGCTTTACTTCTTGAATCATAAATATTAGCTGATCCGAACGCTTTTGAGTTTTCTTGTTCCTTATTTCAATTGCGTGCACAAGTGTTGTGCCATCCTTGCAAACCCCAATAGGTCTATTCAAAGATAGAAGAAGATCATGCAGAGCACTTGACCTTAGTTTTGAAGAAGCTAAAAGTGTATTCCTTGTTTGCCAAGTTCAGCAAATGCAAATTTTTGATCCGAGAAGTTCCCTTCTACGGTCACGTGATTAGTGGAGCTGGACAAGCCGTGGATTCGGCCAAGGTGCGTATCATGAAGGAATGGTCGTATTTGAAGTCAGCATCCAATGTATAGAGTTTCCCTTGACTTGTTGTGTATTATCACAAGTTCGTGAAAGTATTCTCGAAGATAGCCCTTCCCCTCTCTACTTTGATGAAGAAAGGTGTGTCGTATGAGTGGACACCGGAGTGTGAGGCTGCATTTCAAGAGCTGAAAGATAGACTAACCATCGCATCCATCCTAGATCTTCCATTAGGGAAAGAAGGATTTCAAGTTTACACGGATGCCTCCTATCAAGGGATGGGGGAAGTGTTGATACAGTAGGGGCATGTGATCTCTTACGCCTCAAGGTAGTTGAAGAAGCAAAAGGCTAATTACCCAGTACATGATTTAGAGTTGGGAGCAGTGGAGTTCGCCTCAAAGGTTTGGTTTCATTATTTATATGGCGTTCACTGTGAGATCTTTTCGAATCATAAAAATTTGAAGTATGTCCACACTCAGAAGGAGCTGACCTTGAGGCAGCGGTGGTGGTTAGGGTTTTTGTGTGATTATGATTTTACATTGAACTATCAACCCAGGAAATCAAATTCCGTAGCAGATGATTTGAGCAAAATAATACCAGAGTCGAGCATTGAGTCTCGAATGATGAGTATGAAATTAGCTTGAGTGCTCGAGGAGATGGAGATCACATTGGTGTGTAAGGATGATTCCGAGACATATAATGAAAATCTAGTTGCCATGAGCATAGTTTATGACGTTCGAGATCGAATTCGGGTGAGAAAGGGAAGGATGCTACTATGGCCCTTGTTATTAGAGCTATTGAGGATGGTGTACAACCCCGTATTCGCGCAATGGGGTCCCCAGGCATGCACAAGACTTGCTACACATTTGTAAGATTTTAGGGGGTTTTTGCACTTTTGGAGGCCAATTTTTTGTTGATCTGTATGATACACTAGTAGGGGAGGAAAAAATTTCCTAGCTATCTAGTGCTTGGTGTACTCTTTAGGGGGTGAGTGGGCGGGAGGCCGGCACCGGCCCAGACCGCCCAGCTAGAGTACTCACCCTATTGGAGTACTCGCCCTGCTGGAGTACTCGCCCTGCTGGACTTCTCGCCCTGCAGGAGTACTCTCCCTGCAGGAGTACTCGCCCTGCTGGAGTACTCACCATGCTGGAGTACTCGCCCAGCTGGAGTACTCACCCTGGTTGGGTACTCGCCCCACAGGAGTACTCGCTATGCTGGAGTACTCGCCCAGCTTGAGTACTCGCCTTGTTGGAGTACACACCCTGCTGGAGTACTCGCCCTGCTGGAGTACTCACCCTGCTGGAGTTCTCGCCCTACAGGAGTACTCGCCCTACTAGAGTACTCGCCTTGCCGGAGTACTCGCCCAGCTGGAGTACTCGCCCTGCAGCATACTCATCATATTATAGTACTCGCCCAGATGGAGTACTCGCCCTACTAGAGTACTCGCCCTACTGGAGTACTCGCTCTGCTTGAGTACTCGCCCAGCTTAAGGGTTTGGTATTTTTCCCCATGTGGGTTGTGGATAGCTGTCCAGAATAGCGGAGGTTGGTTGTTAGTAGACCGTTCCCAGAAAACTATAAATAGACCTAAGGGGGTACCTCAGAAGGCATGCTCACTTCACCCAGTCTTCTAGCGCTTTCTGAGGTTGCCTTCGCTCGGCTTTCTGGTAAGGAGGGTAAGCGCTCTAAGATCTTCTAGGTGTGTGGTGGGACCTCCACGCCGAGCCCTTAGTTCAGTTCCCTTTTCTTTTTCTTTGTTATTTGGCTTGCAGGAGAGAAGTAGGTGTGCGTTCACCCCTTCCCCAAGGGTGAACTACAAAGAGAGCAAATTTTTGGTTTAACCATTTTTGTGCAGTGAGCGTGGAGCGTGGTCTACACCAAAAATCTTCAGTAGGCTCGATGACTGGAGGAGAAGGGAAAGGTTTGGACAGGGCCGACTTGCCACCCCCTGAACCTCTCGCCACTGTCAGCATGTTTGAAGACTTCAGGCGAGAGGTACTCTGCCTCGTCAGGTTTGCACTCGGTGTGCATGCCGAGTTATCGACACCAGTATCCCCAGTAATCACGGCCCCATCTCTTGGAGAAGACGCTCTCGGCAGGCGAGCTAGGAAGGAGGTTATAGAGGAAGGGAGTGAGCGAGATCTCCCCAGGCGAGTACACCTCCCCGGCTCGGCAAGTTAGAGCCAGCTCGGCGAGATGGGGGTTCAAGATTTCCCTACTCTCCCAGTCGAGGGGGAGAGCCCCTTGAGTGAATTTGTTTCATCCGCCCCAGTTCTAGAGGGGTTCCGAGAGACGGAGATTTCCTACTATACTGGGAAAGACGATCCGGTTCAGCACGTCCAGTGGTTTGAGGACGTGGTCTCGATCCGATAGATGATGAATGGGTTCAAGTGCAGACTCTTTTTCATCACCCTCAAGGAGAAGGGAAGAGACTGGTTCCACCAACTCCCGGCGGGCTCCGTATACTATTTTGAGGACCTGTGCCGGGGGTTCATGCTGAGGTTCACTACCTCGAAGAAAATGAAGAGGGAGTCCGAGTCTCTGATCTGCATCAAGCAAGTCGTGAACGAGACCCTGGGGAGCTACTTTGACAGGTTTTAGGAGGAGGTTCTCCAGGTACAGGAGATGCCCGGGAATACTATGATGGTGGCCTTCACACTCGGGCTTCAGTCGAGGTTTTTCGGAATGGAGGTGAAGAGGATGCCTCTAGTATCTTTCGAGGCGCTGATGGAGAGAGCAGCAAGGGAGGTCGACATTGAGGCATCGAACTGGGAGTTTGCCCGGAAGAAGGCCAGGTTGGCTGCGGAGGTGGAGAAGCCGATATGTGGTAAAGGTCAGGAGGAGAGGAGAGCGGAACCCATGAAAATTGAATAACAGCAACAATAGCAGCATTCCAGTTGGGGGCGTTAGGAGCCAAACAACCGACTCGGTTGGTGACAGCAAGATTGGCAAGACAAGGGCCAGCAGAGAAGTTTCCATGGAGGGGACAACCGTTTGGAGGGCTAGGGACGATTCAACCCTCCCGGCTGGAGACAGGACCAGAGACCTCCTCTCCCTAATCAACAACCGTTTATGGTAATAGCCCTGAGGAGGAGAAGGAGATGCCACCCGAGGAGGAGGCAGGAAGGAAGAGTGGAGGACTATCATTAAATAATGTACGCTTCACCTCTTTTTTGACATAAAATTTCTTGGTACTCTTGGCCTTATGCAGTAAAGTGTGTGAACGAATGACAGATCCAGCAAAGTCCCGAGCTTTCTCCCAGTGTCAGGCTCTCACCTAGATGACAGGCTAGGGGTCCACGGTAGACATCTTTTTTCCTTGGAACCAAGTCCCGATATTTATCCCACTGTCAGGCTCTCACCTAGTTGACAGGGTAGGGGTCCTCGGTAGACATCTTTTTGCTCTGGAGCCAAATCCCGAGCTTTCTCCCACTATCAGGCGCTCACCTAGCTGCCAGGGTAGGGGTCCTCGGTAGACATCTTTTTCCCCTGGAGCCAAGTCCTTAGCTATCTCCCCCTGTTAAGCTCTCACCTAGTTGACAGGGTAGGGTCCCTCGGTAGACATCTTTTTGCTCTGTTTCTAAGTCCCGATCATTCTCCCACGGTTAGGCTATCACCTAGTTGGCAGGGTATGGGTACTCGTTAGATAACTTTTTGCTCTGGAGCCAATTCCCGAGCTTTCTCCCACTGTCAGGCTCTCACCTAGCTAACAGGGTTGGGGTCCTCGGTGGACATCTTTTTGCTCTGGATCAATGTCTCGAGCTTTCTCTCACTATCAGCCTCTCACCTAGCTGACAGGGTAGGGGTCCTCGGTAGATATCTTTTTCTTTGGAGACAAGTCCCGAGATTCCTCCCACAGTCTGGCTCTCACCTAGCAAACAGGGTAGGGGTCCTCGTTGGACATCTTTTTGCTCTATAGCCAAGTCCCGAGCTTTCTCCCACTATCAGTCTCTCACCTTACTAATAGGGTAGGGGTCCTCGGTGGACATCTTTTTACTCTGGAGCCAAGTCTCGAGCTTTCTACCACTATCAGGCTCTCAACTAGCTGACAGGGTAGGGGTCCTCGGTGGACATCTTCTTGCTCTAGAGCCAAGTCCCGAGCTTTATCCCACTGTCAGGCTCTCACCTAGCTAACATGATAGGGGTCCTCGGTGGACATCTTTTTGCTCTGGAGCCAAGTCCCGAGATTTCTCCCAGTATCAGTCTCTCACCTAGCTGATAGGGTAGGGGTCCTCGGTGGACATCTTTTTTCTCTGGAGCCAAGTCCCGAGCTTTCTCCCACTATTAGGCTCTTAACTAGCTGACAGGGTAGGGGTCCTTGGTGGAAATCTTTTTGGCCTGGATCCATGTCTCGAGCTTTCTCCCACTGTCAGGCTCTCACCTAGCTGAGTGGGTAGGGGTCCTCGGTGGACCTCTTTTTGCCTTGGATACAAGTCCCGAGCTTTCTCCCAGTATCAGTCTCTCAACTAGCTGATAGGGTAGGGGTCCTCGGTGGACATCTTTTTGCTCTTGAGCCAAGTCCCGAGCTTTCTCCCACTATTAGGCTCTTAACTAGCTAATAGGGTAGGGGTCCTCGGTGGACATCTTCTTACTCTGGAGCCAAGTCCCGAGCTTTATCCCACAGTCAGGCTCTCACCTAGTTGACAGGGTAGGGGTCCGCAATAGACATCTTTTTGTTATGGAGCCAAGTCCTGAGCTTTCTCCCACTATCTTGCTCTCACCTAGCTGACAGGGTAGGGGTCCTTGGTGGACATCTTTTTGCCCTCAAGCCAAGTCCCGAACTTTCTCCCACTGTCAAGGTCTCACCTAGATGATAGGGTAGGGGTCCTCGGTGGACATCTTTTTGCTTTGGAGCCAAGTCCGGAGCTTTCTCCCACTGTCAGGCTCTCATCTAACTTACAGGGTGTGGGTCCTTGGTGGACATCTTTTTTCTCTGGAGCCAAGTCCCGAGCTTTCTCCCACTGTCAGGCTCTCACCTAGCTGATAGGGTAGGGGTCCTCGGTGGACATCTTTTATATCTGGAGCCAAGTCCTGAGCTTTCTCTCACTGTCAGGCTCTTACCTAGCTAACATGGTAGGGGTCCTCAGTGGACATCTTTTTACTCTGGAGCCAAGTCCCAAGCTTTCTCTCACTGTCAGGCTCTATCCTAGATGACAGGGTAGGGGTCCTCAGAGGACATCTTTTTGCTCTAGAGCCAAGTCTCGAGCTTTGTCCTACTTTCAGGCTCTCACCTGGCTGTCGGGGTAGGGGTCCTCGATGAACATCTATTTGGTCTCGAACCAAGTCCCGAGCTTTCGCCCACTGTCAGGCTCTTGCCTAGATGGTAGAGTAGGGGTCCTCGGTGGACTTTTTTTTCTATGGAGCCATGTCCTGAGCTTTCTCCCGCCGTCAGGATCTCACCTAGATGATTGGGCCGGTGGTAGCTCCCAGAGGTTGGCAAAAGGAATAATTTCTCCCTCCAGGGTTAGGTTCAGAGACGCTCCCACTGTCAGGCTCCCACCTAATTGTCAGGGCTGGGATCCTCGAGTAATGTCGTTATGAACCTAGAGGTGGAGTTCGGTGGAGGCTCAACCCTCGTCGTCAGGCTCTCAACTAGCTGATTGGGTAGGTGGTAGCACCCGGTGTTTGATCAAAGGAAAATGGGATCCTCATTCCAAGGCTAAGTCCAGAGTTGCTCCGGCTTTCGGTCTCTCACTAGTTGGCAGGGCAGGTAGACCACTTGGAGGTGACTTAAACATGTTAGCCTCGAGATGGTTCCGCTGACCGGGCTCTCACTAGCCGGCATGGCAGGTGATGGAGACGTTGTTTATGTGACCGCCATTAATCCCCATCTGAGAGACTTCGTGGATTGGGACGACCGTTGTCGCAAGCTCGAGGATGGGATTTCTACCATGACGCTTGCCGCCATCGCCGCTACATGTTTTGCACGACGTCCGCCGTCGCCATTAAATAAAATATATAATTATAAATTAAATAATTATAATTATATATTTTATCAATTATTATTTTAGTAATTTCTATTTAATGCAATTTTTAATTTAAGCATTTTTATTTCCAAGCATTTCATTATTATTTTAATTTCATGTAATGATGGGTGCCTATAACCATCAAGAGTATTTTAATTTCATGCATTTAAATTTTGTATTGTTTTTATTTCATGATGGGTGCATATAACCATCATAGTTTCATTTGGAATTTTGAATTGGAGGAGATGGAGTGGTGTAGGCTATATATAGCCATGTTATGAAGGATTTTATTAGAGAATGAATAAAAATTAAAAACCCTAATCTTGCTTGAGATTCTCCTCCTCCCCTCCTCTCCTCCTTTCTAAAAAATTCGGCCACCTCCTTTGTCTCCTCCGTCTTGGCCGTCGGACATCCTCTACCCCACTCTCTATTCGGTTTTCTCGCCACCTCCTCCTCCTTTCAAAGATCACGGCCAAGGCTCTCACTACTCCCTCCAAAAACCCGAGCCTCTCCTTCGCCCTCCTTGGAATCTGACCAACCTAGGGTTGCCCTAGCCGCCACCCTCCTCTTCCCCTTTACTTTCTCTCCCTCGACCACCAACTACCACCGCCAACCTGACCACCCCATCCACATCCAAACCCGAGCCCTCTCTTCCCCTCAACACCTAAGCCAACCACCCTCTTCATCACCACCAATCCTCCATACAAAAACCGACCCTCACCAAACATATTGGGAAAATTATTTATCATCACCTTTTCTCTCTCTTACCTTATATATATATATATTGGATTTTCAAGGATCTCCCTCTCCTAGGGTTTGGCAAAGGAGAAAATGGTGAGCGTATTCATCGTCCGGCGAGGATCCGTGGGTCTTGCGTGGAATTAGAAAGTCTACCACAGTGGTGTGCGCCTCCTCGACTCATTTTGTGGACGGATTATATTTGGGATTTGGGTAATGATTCTTCTACATCTCTTGTGTGATTTCTTATAAAATTATTTTTGAGATTTTGGTGGAATTAGAAGGCTAGTAAGTAGTCCTGATTTATATTGAATATTGTGCGTAATTAAATCTAATTTTTAAGCATTGTTATTCCGAATATTATCGTATAAATTGGAGCGGGTAAATTTCGTGAATGCTTGTAGAAATCGGTTTCCTTAGCCTTGATTTCTTCAGTGTTTAAGTGATTTGGCAAACCTCTTATTAAATTAATTTGGGATTGAATTTAGGACTTCATTTTAATCACTAATTTAGCCCAGAATTTCTTTTATTGGAAGTGTGAATTGTTTCCGTATAATTTAATTTGAGTAGCTAAATTGTCCGGATGGTGGTGGTCCTTTTCTCTTGAGCGAACATTGGCCTATAGCCCTTATTCAATCTATAAAAGGGGTAGCGTCCCTTTGCGTTGTGGGATGTTGAAAATAGCTCCATTAATTTCTTGACTTATCGATAGTGCTAAGTAGAGAAACCGCACACTAGATCTTTATTTTAATTGTCAAACCTAAGAGCGCATAATTCTATCCGTCGAAACCATGGGCCAGCATATGTAGGTAGACCTCTTGGTGAAGGCTTTGACATGTTGATCCTGAGCAGATCCTGCTGACTAGGCTCCCATTAGCTAGCAGGGCTGGAAGTCACTTCGTGGAGTTTAGAATGTTAACCTCAAGATAGTTCCTCTGACAGGGCTCTCACTAGACGGCAGGACAGGTAGATCTCTTGGTGATGGATTTGACATATTGATACTGAGCAAATCCCGCTGACCAAGATCCCATTAGCAAGAAGGGTTTGAATTCACTCGGTGGAGTTTAGAAAGTTAACCTCAAGATGGTTCCGCTGACCGGGCTCTCACTAGGCGATAGGGCAGGTAGACCTCTTGGTGAAAGCTTTGACATGTTGACCCTGAGAGATTCTCCTCACCCAATCTCTCACTAGCTGGATTAGTCAAATGTGCCTGAATGGAGAGAAGGGTCCTACCGGTAGGGGACCTCATCACCCAGGCTCCCATTATCTAGCATGGCAGGTTGACCCCTCGGATAGGCCAAGTATTTTTAGCTTCAAGAGTGTTACACTTAGCAAATACATTGGGTTGAATGTTACTTTCTGAGTGTGGAACTCACTCGAAAAGAGCGTGGATTGGGTACAACCTTGTATACGCGGATTGTGGTCCCCAGGCAGGCACAAGAATTGCTATACATTTTTAAACTTTTAGGGGGTTTTTGCACTCTTGGAGGCCAAAATTTTTTTTGATATGCACGATATACAAGTATGTTGAGGAAAACTTCGCCTACCATGCTAGTGCTTGATATACTCTTAGAGGGGAGAGGGCGGAGGGAGGCCGGCATCCGCCCAGCTCGCCCATCTAGAGTACTTTCCCTGCTTGAGTACTTGCCCTACTGGAGTACTCGCCCTGCTGGAGTACTCGCCCTGCTGGAGTACTCGCCCTGCTGGAGTACTCGCCCTGCTGGAGTACTCGCCCAGCTGGAGTACTCGACCTACTGCAGTACTCAACCAGCTGGAGTACTCTCCCTGCTGTAGTACTCGCCCAGCTGGAGTACTCGCCTTGCTCGAGTACTCGCCCAGCTGGAGTACTCGTCCTGCATGAGTACTAGCCCTGTTGGAGTACTCACACTCTAGATTACTCACCCTGCTGGAGTACTCACTCGGCTTGATGGTCTGCTATTTTGCCCCGAGTGGGTTGGGGATAGCTTTCTTGAACAGTGGAGATTGGCTATTGGCAGACCATTCCAATAAAACTATAATTAGACCCTAGGGGTACCTCAGAAGGCATGTGCACTTCTCCCAGTATTCTAGTGCTTTCTGAGGTTGCCTTATCTCGACTTTTGGATAAGGAGGGGAAGCGTTCTAAGATCTTCCAGATGTGTGGTGGGACCTCCATGCCGAGCCCTTAAGTCAGTTCCCTTTTCTTTTCCTTTATTATTTGGCTTGCAGGAGAGAAGTAGGTCTGCGATCACCCCTTCCCCAAGGGTAAACTCCACAGAGACTGAATTTTTGGTTTTAACAGATGGATCTACTGAAGAGTATATAATGAAGGATTGCCTTGTTCATTTTTGTGGCAGGCTCTACATTCCCAAGGGGGTGAAATCTAGGAAGACATCATGAGAGAGGCACATTATTCCAAGTATTCGGTGCATCTCAGGATTTCCAAGATGTATAGTGACCTATGAAAGACCATGTTCTGGCCGGGAATGAAGAGTGCTGCTAAGTACTATGTTACATACTGTGAGGATTTCCAAACGTTGAAGGTGGAGTGCAAGAGCCCTGGAGGATTATTATAGTCATTGCCCATCCCCGAGTGGAAGTTCGAGGATATCTCCAAGGACTTTGTTCACGGGTTGCCTTACTCGCTCTCTGGGAATGACTCAGTTTGGGAAATTATGGATCACTTGACAAAGGTTGCCAGATTCATACCAATGAAGAAGGAGTCGCATGTTGATGTTTTAGTGCGTCTCTTTGTGGAGTAGTTTTTATGGTACCATGGGGTACATAAGACGATAGTCTCCGACCGCGATGGTCTCTTTACCTCCAAGGAGTAGAAAGAAGTTCAACCGTACTTGTGTTCTCACCACTCCTTTAGCACAGCCTTTCAACCTTAGAAGGATAGTTAGTCTGAGGGAACCATCAAAACTATGGAAGATCTGTTGAGATTGTGTATACTGGATAAAGGAGAGCCATGGGAAAGTCTCTTGCCACTGGTGGATTTTTCGTACACCAACAATTATCAAGATAGCATCTGGATGGCACCCCACGAAGCACTTTATGGGAGGAGGTGTAGAACTCCATTGTAATGGGTGCAGGATGAGGATCGAAAGATTTTGGGAATCAAATATATTGATGATGCTAATGCTGTTGTTAGATTTATACGGGATCGCATGCTTGAGGCTCAAAGATGGCAGGCAAAATACCATAATAAGAAACTTCGGATGGTGGAATTTCAAGTGGGTGACAAAGTATTCTTGAAGATCAGTACAATGCAAGGAGTGGCAAGAGTGCATGGTATGAAGAAGCTCTGGCCGAGATATTTGCGGACCTATTCTATATTGGAAAGAATTGGTCCTATGGCCTATCGGCTAGAGCTAACACCAGAACTAGAAAATTTACACGACGTCTTCCATGTGTCGTTGCTTCGAAAGGCACTATTATGGACCTATCAACATGTTTACACCACAAGTGGAGCAGTGCAAACTTATTGTTCTGTTCGACAAGATCCGGTGCAGATAGTGGATGCCGAGATGAGGAACTTGCATAAGTGTACCATTAGTGAAGGTCCTATACTTGAGAGCCGATGGACTTTATGCGGAAGCGCTACCCGGAGTTGTTTCCCCAAGGTAAAATTTAAGCATATTATATTTCCATGCTTTATCTCTCCCACGGCCTTAGCCTGCTTTCTAGGACGAAATATTTTATTTTGTTTATAGGATTTGTAACATCCCATTTCATGCTAGACCCCTCGTATGCGTTTTGAGTCAAGAAAGCTGACTCAAACTCGGGGTGCACTAGTAAAAGGCGTCGAGTGATACTCGACTAATAGGTCAAATATGACTTAGAAATATTTTGTATGTTATAGGCGTTGAGTGGTCTCAACACCACTCAACGAATTTAAATTAGTATAATCCTGGATTCGACAAAACGTCGAGCGTATTGAGTTATCTCAATGCAACTCGACAAATTCTGACTCAGAAATATTCTGGATGCTGAGGTGTTTAGTGAACTCGACACCATTCAATGAGGCATTGAGTGCATTGAGTGGCCTCAACGCCACTCAACGCTTTTGACTTAGAAAGTTCGGCACTGAAAGAGGATTTGAATGGTCTCAATGCCACTCAATTCTTTTGACATAGAATATTTTGGGACTCAAGAAGCGTCAACAGCGTTGAGTGGTCTCAACGCCATTCGATGAGGCGTTGAGTGATTTTACTTAGAATTTTTCTGGACTCAAAGAGTCGAGAGCATTGAGTGGTCTCAACTCCATTCGATGAGGCGTTGATTTATTTAACTTAGAATAATGTTGGACTCAAAGAGTCGAGAGCATTGATTGGTCTTAATGTCATTGGACGAGGCGTTGAGTGCTTTAACTTAGAATATTACTAGACTCAAAGCGTCGAGAGCATTGAGTGGTCTCAATGCCATTCGACGAGGCGTCGAGTGATTTAACTAATTATATTTCTAGACACAAAGTGTCGAGAGCATTGAGTGGTCTCAACGCCATTCTACGAGCCGTCGAGTGTTTAACTTAGAATTATTCTGGATACTATAGGCGTTGAGTAGACTCAACGCCACTTGACTAAGAGTCGAGTATGTTGAGTAAACTCGATGTCATCTGACAAATTATCATGTATACTCAATGATTTTGACTGGAATTTATAGGCGTTGAGTGGTCGTGACGAATCTCGATGATTCGTCGAGTGTGTATGTTATACACGATTATTTTTACTAAGAACATTTTCAACAGACTGTGTTACGAGCACATTTGGATGGGCTGAACCGGGTTTTCGGTAAATGCTCCAATAAAATTATTAAGACTAGATCTTTTCGAGAAGACTTAATTTAAATAATAATGGGCGGTCCAATACTAGGGTGACACGTGGCAGATAGTGTAACCCTAATTCTTCCTATTAAAGGGGACTTATGGACAACCCTAGCAGTCACTTAACTTCTTGCCGAATCGTTACCTATGCCGAAACCGTGGAAGAGGGAAAGCCGTCGGTGACAGATTTTACTGGAGGAAAGACTGTTCCTTTCCATGAAGAACAATGCCAATGAGGAGAAGATTTTGCCGAGAAGGATAATTAGATCCATGGCGAGAAATGAGGTGAGCTTCCTACCCTCTCCCGTGGAGCTAGATCTATAGTTATTATCTAGGAGAGATGTTAAATCAAATGTGCTTGACCTACGAGATGAAGATTTCCTAGGAAGTGACCATGGTAGAACGTTGTCATAGGGATTTGATGTCTTCAACCTCTCCTCTCTTCTTTGTGAAGATGATGGACTTGGTTTCGTGAAGAGGAATGATATATTGAGGGTGAATAAGGGAGGAGGAAAGTTTGAATATAGTCTTGAACAAATAACTAAAGGAAGAAGATGAACCGATGCCCTTCATCATTCTTTAAGAAGTGCATAAATCTATTTTCTGTGCGCAGCAAATTTCATGGTCGTTTTCGAGTATATTACTGCCATATCTTGGTTTTTGACTAAACACGAAAGTCGTAGCCCTTGAAAAGACCTTTCCAACAGATGGTTACATGTTTTCATACAAGTCTTATAGCCTCGGTAATATCCAGTTAATGTTTCTGTACAATCATGTCTTGAGTATATGTTGTTCTCGGCTTTGTGTAGAACCGGGTTTGGATTTGGTAGAGAGTTCATAACAAAATAATGTTGAGGTTTTGGTAAACATAGTATATTTGTAATCGTGATAAACAAATGGTTTGGTTAAGTTAGTGAACAAATGAATTGATACGTTTGGATGTACAAAAGATATTCTTGTGAAATCCAGTAGGGATGTGCATAATTATAATCAGGAGATTGAAAGAGGTTTTGGAAAGAAGGTGTGATGTCTGATAATTGAATGCATAACCCATAGCTATGTTATCATGCTTGTTGTGTAAGTGAAGTATTATTATATTGTGGTGATTAACAAATGGTGATACTCTTGTTGTGAATGCTTGATCATGTGGAAATGAATTGGATGTGGTTCATGCATGGACATGTGATTTGATGATTAATGAAATGTGTTTAGTAGTCCACTGCTTAGAGTTGTGTCTCCCTACTGGTAGAACTGTGGGATTGTTGTGCTGAATAAGGAGGCTTGCCACCTGTGTAAATGATGAACCCTTATTTGGTATGGAAATGTGGAAGGGTTGGAGTGTGTGTATGTTTGCTGCACTGGAATGATGTGTTGATAAGGCACTCAGTGTGGAGCCCTTGTGTGTTGTTGAGCACAGGATGTGAATAATAAAAAGGGACTCAATGTGGAGCACTTAAAGATGAAATTGCATGTGGTGTGAGTTGACACGCGGTGTCCTAATCCTGGGTTAAGGATAGTGTGGTAAGTCTACGGGCTCGCTTGTCGTCACACCGATGGGAGTTGACAGATATACTTGGAAAGTAGGGCCTTTGTATTTGGTTCTTACTTCCCGAGGCACCCTCTGTTTTAGGGGATGGTTTGGTTGTGTTCTTTGGTGACACGCTCACGAAGACCAACTCTGTGCCACGATATAGGCCAGTTTGGGTTGTGTTCTTGGTGCACATCTACCCAAGACCCCTCTGAGCTATAATATGCATGGGAGCTCCACTTTTGTGTCCATTGAATTTAGGCATACAGAGGCCTAGGCTTGGTAGTGTGGATGCCTGCCTATTAGTGGAAAGCACATTTCACTGTCACCGTCTTGCCACGACGGATGGTGGCTAAGAGGTTAGCTACCTTCTCTAAAAGTGGGAACTACAATTCTGTGTCGACATAGCAGTGTGTGTGTGTGTGAGTATGGGTTAGTCATCACTTTGTATTCATGTCATTGAATACCACCGAATAAGATCCTTATCATATGAGTTTGTATGGGCACACATATATTATTAGCTACTTTACTCTTAAGCCTGTCCGTAACTTATATGTCTATATGGGAATTCATATAAGTTGAGTTACTTTCCTGTTGTAGGATCATACATGTATACTACTATTTATAGTAGAACTACTAGTGTAAATTGATTTACTCACTTATTTTACATGTTGGATACTATGATATTGATTAGTCTTATACCACATGTTTGTACTACTGCTTATATATATTATACCCTTTTCCTTTCTCTACCCGGTGCCAAAGAGTCGCTAAGGGAGCGGATGTAATGGCCACTTAGTTTTTATAACTAATGGTTGTTATGTCTCCTTTTTAGGAGGAATCCCCACATATAGAGCAACAACAAGTTGTGCAGGAGGGAAACCAAGCAAGGGTGATAGGTCCTGACGTGACCATACCATCGTTGCATTCGGTTACGGATGCGAGTTTTTGAGAGAATCTTACTGTACCCTTTGGGAAAAGTTTATATGTACTATAATATTATATAATCATGTTGATGCTTATTATTATTGATGTTCTTGTGGACTTTTATACTTATGTCTATTTTGACTTATGTTTCTCCTTTACGTTGGGTTGGCATGGATGATATTGGTTTTAGCCAGCCGGATAGGCGTCTTTTATTATCGATCAACTTGTATGTTGGCGTTACCGCAAGGCAGTTTTTTTGGGTATAAGACTCCCCTCGACCTTGTCTTGTGATTCGGGAGTTGGTCTTACAGGCCACACGATCTAACAAGTGTTATCAGAGGGAGTTATTCCAAAACGGTTCACCACCGGGAATAATGACTAACCCTGATCATGAAACGACTAGTGGGGATGAAAGGCTTTACACAGAGAATTTTTTAGCACCACCCTTATTCATAAGAGTGAACTATAATGAATGGAGAACACTAATGAGGAAATTACTAGCCATAGAAGTATGGAACATAACTTGTACCAAGTCCCTAAATAACATACCTAACTATGAGTGTCATATAAATGCAAAAGCTATGGATAGTTTGTTTTGTGGGCTTGGTCAAGAAATTTTTAAACTAATCTGCACGCTTCCCACTACCTATGATATATTGAAATTTCTTGAGTCTACTTATAGTTCTTTGTCTGCAGATGACGAGTCTGCACTATTTCTCCTGGACCTAAGTGAAGAACCAAATTTAGACTTGCCCCTTAAGAAAGACATAGCAACCACATCACGGGGAATGGAACATGACAAGTCAATGTTGGAAGAGGAGACACATGAAAGAGTTAAGGAAAGTTATGCTCCAATCTTGTTAATCCAAGCGCACTATAAGGCAGTCAAATTACCATTTCTCTTGTAATTTTATCTCTACATTGCGTGTGTTAAATGATGCTAAACGTAGAATTATGAAGTTAATGAGTATTAACTCAAAATTACATTTAGAAAATAATAAGTTGAGAGTAAATGCCAATATAGAATTTACTTGTGGTTTTCCTAGCTCTCTCACATGCTCTAGTGATAACATTTCTGCACCATGTATAGATTATAAAGAATTAAAAGGAAAATATAAGGTACTTGAAAAATAACTTTGTCATGCAAAAGAACAAAATGATAAATTATTTTTAGAAAACTCATCGTTGAGAAGTGAGTGTGCTGTGGGTAAGAACTATAGAATTGAAATTAAAGAGATGGATGAGACGTTTGAGGAATACAGAAATATGTACGAAGCCCATATCAAATCTGTAGTCTCCACTCCTAAAGATAGCACAATCGCATACAATAAAGCTAGACTTAATTTTAAAACTAAAAACAAAGAACTTGTTACAAAGATCAACATGCTTAAGTGATAGTTTTAATTTCAAGACAACCTAAACACCTAGAGGGGGGGGGGGGTGAATAGGTTCTAATGCTTGTTTTTACTTTAGGCAGAAAATAACTACTGGATTAAATTGAATACAAAAAATACTTTAGCAAACACAGCACAGCAATCACAGAAATTCACACATCACAGATTGCACACAGTTTTATAGTGGTTCCCCAAGGTCTGGGTACAACCACTTTCCCCCTTCACCTATCTAGCAGTGTGCTAGATTCGGCCTAACTTCCTTCTTTAACTCAGATCCACAGATCCTACAGCTCAGAACCTGAAAAGGTTCCTACAACTCAGAACCCTGAATGGTTCCTACAGCTCAGGCTAATCTGCCCTACCTCAGCCTTGCCACAAGGCCTATAACTCAGAGAAATACCTTCTCCTACACTCAGGCATACACAGCTCTACCACTCAGAGATCCGATCTCCTACACTCAGCCTTTATAATATAGGCTTACAACTCAGATCTATATTAATAGATCCTACAGAAATTGAAAAGAGTTTTATAGAATCTTGCCCTTGTTGAGAGAGAAAGAACAAGACAGCACCTGATCAGCTGATGGTTGAAATCAACTGAATCTTAGCTTTCTTCAAAACTTCTTGAATCTGAACTTAGCTGAGTTGATTTCCAAACAGCTTCTTGTGAAACTTGTAACAGCTTCCTTCTTGATCTTCAAACGGCTAGATCCCTCTCTATCCAATTCCTTTGATAATACTTCAGAATTCTTGGACGAATTCTACTTAGACTGATCCTGATAGGTTGTATCCTTCAGAATGTCTTCTTAGATCTTCTACTGAAGATCTTCTTCTGTGCCTTTTTACTTTCTTGATTTGATTACTATATCAGTTTCTAAGTGTGTTGATTCTCAAAAATCCCTTCAATATTATTATTGTTTTTCTGCATCTGAATCTGTCTATTTATAGGCCTTCTTCATGGTAACCGGCTGATCCGGTTTCTAACTAACTTCTGACAAGTCTGACAGCTTCAGTTAACCTGTTGTAACTCACAGCTGTCAAGTCTTCAAACAGATCTTGTGCCTTTGTCTTGGTCAGCAAAGTGTTGAGACTGTCTGTCAGAAAGCATCGAGACCATTGTTAATAAGTGTCGACATAAGTAACTTTTGTGTCGACACTGCCTTTGATGGTGTCGACATGTATGCCTTTAAGTCGACTCCGCTACTTCATACTGCATCTTGAGAATGAGTCGACACAGAGTATTTGTGTTGACTCAAACACTTCATCATTCTTCAGCAAATGACTTGGTCTAGACTTTGCAGTGTGTCAACACAATTCCTGTGTGTCGACACAGGTTATGTAGATTCAGAACATAGTATGTGTCGACACTGCCTTCTGGTGTCGACACAGCTATTGTCGACTCTGCCTATATGTGTCGACTCAGTCTTCTGGTGTCGACATAAATATAGTCGACTCTACCTCTGTGTGTCGACACAGCCTCCCAGTGTCGACACAGTTGATGTCGACCAAACTTCTGTGTGTCGACACTGCTTCCCGGTGTCGACACAAATGTTGTCGACTCTTTTTCTCTGTGTCGACACTGCCTTCTTCAAGTGTCGACACAATTATTCTGAAGTGTCGACACAGCTTCTTCTGGTGTCGACACATGGACTTAGAATAATTTTCCTGCTTTCTTAGTACTTCTTAACCTGCACATGTCAACTCAAAATAACATCAAATACACCTTGATGTATATCATTGAGCTAAGTTAGGCTTCTTCAAATCAGGTACACATTTTCCAATGTACCCAACAATCTCCCCCTATTTGGAGAAGTCATAACCCTTTTAGCTAATGATATACACCATTTATAAAAATATAATATGATGATGTATATAAGCATGACATTACAGGAATACTTTTATAAACAAAACATTAAACAACAAATTTATCACAGAATAAAGATGAACATGAAGAAATAATTACAGAATAAGGTTATGTTTATTAACTAAGAAATGTTTGTTATAGCTTGTTTACATTGATTGATCAAACAAATCATTACAAAAATATTTGAAAGAACTGATAAGCTTAAACTAAGACTGATCAGGTTCTCTTATGACAATTCCTTTGCCTGGTTGAATTTGAGCCTTCACAGCAGGTTCAGCAACATCAGTAGGCTTCTTGCCTTTCAGATCAGCTTTCTTCTGAGCTTCTTCCTTGAGCCTTTGCCTTTCAAAGTAATGAAAGGGCTTGGGAAAATATTTGCTGGGCTCCTGAGCATCAGGTGGTAGCTTCCCCATCTTAGCTATTCTTCTGTACTGAACTATAGCCTCCTGCATAGCCTCATACTTTTGCCATTCAATTTCATAATACCATTTTCCTCTTTCATGGACTTGATCCTTCACAGCCTTCCAGGCAGTTAGTATAATGTTCCTTGAAGTGGGGCTCCACTGCTCAAAATCAGGTCTTAATTCAGCTTGCTCTCTAAATCTTTTCTTGGATAGTTGAGCATCTTGTTGTTCTTTCAAACTTGCGTCAGGCTTATCAACTTTTCCAATAACAACATTTGTAACCTCCTTTGGAGGACTATACATGGCCTGCACTTGCTGTTGAATCATATCAAAATCAGCAGGGGGTAAATGACTTGGGCAACCTCAGGTTGATTGCCTTCAAGTAGACCTTGTTGTATTCCTGACTCAGCAACTGCATCATCATCATACAATGGTGGATATCATAATGTGGCTCGAATACTATTGGTTACCCACTTTGTATGTTCTGAACCAGCATGAACTAACAATCTCTCCCCCTTTAGGACTTCTCTTTCAATATGATCTCTCAGGTCATCCTTCTGAAATCTTATTTGACCATTAAGATAATTCACACCCTCTTTAAAAAATGGTTTCAAATTTTGAAGCTTGGTAGATATTTCTTTTTTGAGAGGTGGTGATAGTAGTTTGAACTGAAGCTATAGTATCCTTGAGTTTCTGATCATAAATTTCCATCTCTTTAGCTCTGGCATAAGTCAACCCTGTAGCAGTAGCTGTGACCTTAGTGAGAATCTCATGGTGAGATTCAACAAGATTTTCATTCATCCTTAGCTGATTTTCAAGAACATAGCCTTGCTTCAATGCAATGTCATCCACTTTACTGAGAATAGTCTGCTGTTGATTAGCAAGGTAGACCACAGCATTACCTCCCTTATGGAAGCAATCTGTCATTTCCTTTTTATTCAGATTTACTTCAAATTTGATGGACTTAATGTCTTGAGCCAAATCAAATTGAAGTGATTTGTTTCTCTCATCAACATATTTCTCCAAAGCCAATCTCTGCCCATCCATCTTTATCTGCAAATCAACCATGAACTTATTGTAATCAAAAGTAGAAGTAGATTGGTGACTTGTAGACTGAAGAGCTTGCTTATAATTATGGCTCCTTCTCTTGAAAACCATGAGTTTTCTTTTCTTAGCCTCACTTGCTTCTTCAGTCTCAGATTCTGAAGAGCTTTCAATCTGAACTCTTTCTGGAGGTGCAGGAGGAATATCTGTCTCAGTGACATGTTGTTCAACCTCAACATTCACAGGCTCCTCCTCAACAACTTGCCCCTTCTCAACATCATCAGCAGCAATTCCATCATCAGGAAATAACTCATCTAGAGTGAATTCCTTCTGTGATTGAGCAGAAGATGAGTTATCTAGACCAGCAGTGTGCAAATCTTTTGACAAATCGATTTGTTCTTACTCTTGTAATTGTTCAGAAATCTGCTCCCCCTACACCTGTTCAGTATTAGGAATGTCCTGGGCAGGAGAATAAACTTGCTCCCCCTGCACCTGTGCTGGAAATGTTTCTTTCTAGGCTTGAGTAGACCCAGGCTGGTCTACAACCTGCATTCTCACTTGATCTCCTGGAAGTTGTTCAGTGCCTAGGTCATGGCCTTGGGATGTCTAAGGTGTGTCCCTCCTGTCCACATCAGGCACCTCTTTGGACAGAACTCTATCCCACCTTGAGAATAATCTCATGTCCATTTTTCTCATGTGATTGATCTTAGTCCCAGGAATTTGTTGCATGACCTCTGGGATGAGTCCAGCCAGATATAGACTCAAAATCCTTGCCAGATTTGGCTTCTTGATTCCTTCCTTGATTTTATCATACACAACTACTGACCAGTTAGTTGGAATTATAAAGACAATTCTTGTCATTTGGCTGAACATATAGGCTGAGATCCTATCATGTCCACCTGATTTGCACAAAATCACTTTTCCTACTACTTCAAACAGAAATTTGCCCTGTTGATTCATTCCTTTTCTGTTCATGGCAGCTCCAATCTTGATGGTTGGATCCAATCCACACCATTGGAGAGCCTCCCTTGTCTTAGAGACAGGAACCTCTTCTTCATTCTCAATGCTTGGTAATTGAAGAATCTTTCTTAAACTCCGTAGAGTAATTTTTACCTTGGTTCCATGAACTGTGGATTTGATCTTGAGGCCAAAAGAATCCACTGATGCAGAAGTATAAAATTCAAGTACCTCTTTCTTCCAGATCTTTGACAGTTCTGAGACAAGGAATTCCAGTCCATTGTCTGTAAGAAGAGAAATTACTTATTTGATTTCGGTTGCGCCATTGACGAATGCATCCCGAACCAACTCATATCCCTCGTTGATGTTATCTTCAACCTTTGGCGCCATTGAACAGATGAGAAAGCTTGAGAGAAGAGAAGAGAGAATGTCGACACTAGGTTTTTGTCTCGAAAACCTGGTAAGCGTGTCGACAGAATAAGTTCTTGACCTATTTATACCCTCTAATGAAAGAAGGTCAAAAGTCGGGCAAAAACAGACTAAATGTGTCAACACAGATGGAATATGTCAACACAAACTTTTATTGTCTCGACAACAATATTGACTACTTTGTGTCGACACCTATTGATGATATGTCGACACAGGAGATACTTAGTAGTTCATTAGAAATTCTGTGTCGACTCTTAGTACAAGTGTTGACACAAAATCTGTAAGTGTCGACACCATTATTCTGGTGAAGTTGACACTACATTTCTGGATGAGTCGACTATTTGACCCTTAAGTGTCGACACATAATCTCTGTGTCGACACAATTTCTCTGACTAGTCGACATGACTACACTGAGTCGACACATTATCACTGAATGTGTCGACACCATTTTACTTAGCCAATTTCTGTTTTTGAAAATCACTAGATAATCTAACCTATGGTCAGCATTCCTAATTCAATTTTAAATCTATTGAATTTTGTTTCATCTAGTGGCTTAGTAAATACATCTGCAATTTGATAATCTATTTTAACAAATTCCAATGAGATGTCTTCTTTCTCTACATATTCTCTAAGAAAATGGTATTTTATTTCTATATGCTTAGATCTACTATGAGAAACAGGATTGTTTGCAATAGAAATAGCACTCTTTGAATCACACAATAAAGGTGTTCTACTTACTTGAATACCATAATCCTTAAGTTGATGTTGTATCCACAATAGCTGTGCACAGCAACTTCCAGCTGCAACATATTCAGACTCAGCTGTGGATATTGCCACACTAGTCTGCTTCTTACTGCTCCAGGATATCAGTCTTCCTCCCAAAAATTGGCAAGTACCTGTAGTACTCTTTCTATCTTCTCTACAGCCTGCAAAATCTGCATCTGAATAACCTGTTAGTAGAAAATCTCCATTCCTAGGGTACCAAAGGCCTAGATTAGGTGTGCCCTTAAGATATCTCAAAATCCTTTTGACTGCAGTATAATGTGATTCTTTAGGACAATCTTGGTACCTAGCATAGACACATGTAGCATACATAATGTCTGGTCTACTAGCAGTAAGATATAATAGAGAGCCAACTATTTCTCTATACAAAGACTCATCAACAGGTTTACCTGCATCATCTTTGCATATAGGCATACTTGTTCCCATGGGAGTTCTCATGGTGGAGGATGACTCCATACCATACTTCTTAATTAATTCCTTGGTGAACTTAGACTGGGATATGGACAAGCCATCTTCAGTCTGACTTACTTGAAGTCCCAAGAGGAACTTAAGTTCCCCCATACTGCTCATTTCAAACTTCCCTTGCATAAGTTTGACAAACTTTTTGCAAAGGTTATTCTCTGTTGACCCAAAGATTATGTCATCTACATAGATCTGAACTAAGATGATCTTACCTTTAGATTCCCTTAGGAATAGAGTTTTGTCTATTTTTCCTCTTGAGAACTGGTTCTCAATAAGGAAAGTAGACAGGGTTTCATACCAAGCCCTTGGGGCTTGCTTTAACCCATACAAAGCTTTCCTAAGTCTATAGACATAATCAGGTTTAAGAGAATCTAAAAAACCTGAAGGCTGCTCTACATATACTTCTTCCTTTAGATCACCATTCAGGAATGCTGATTTCACATCCATTTGGTACACTTTGAATCCTTGATAAGCTGCATAGGCAAGAAACATTCTGATTGCCTCCAGTCTTGCTATTGGGGCAAATGTTTGATCAAAGTCAATCCCTTCTTCCTGCCTGTATCCTTTAGCAACCAATCTTGGTTTATTCTTCACAATTACTCCACTCTCATCCAACTTGTTCCTATAGATCCACTTTGTGCCAATTATATTGTGGCCTCTTGGTTTAGGAACTAGCTCCCAGACATTACACCTTCTGAATTGATTAAGCTCCTCTTGCATAACATCAATCCAGTGTTGGTCTTGGATGGCTTCTTCAAATTTCCTAGGCTCCATTTGAGATAGGAAACTTGAATGCAGAACTGTGCTCAGATTTCTACTTCTAGTCTGCACTCCTTATCTTGGATCACCTATAATCTGATTTGCTAGATGGTCTTTTAGATGTCTTGTAGCTGGAGGTAGATTTCCTTCAGGTTGAACATCTCCAGCTCCTTCATCATGCTGTACCTCTTGGTTGTCATCAGCTTCTATGGAGTCTTGTACTCCCCCTAGACAGTAGCCTTCATTTTCCAATGCTTCATCTGCATTTGATGCTTCTACAATGGAAATCTTGTCCATCCTTTTGCTTATACATGTTGAATTATTTGATCTACAAGACAATTCACTGTTGATTAATCTTGTTTCATCAAATACAACATGTAAAGATTCGTCTACAACTTGAGTAGTCAAGTTGAAGACCCTATAAGCCTTACTATTGATGCTGTATCCAATAAATATCCCATCTTAGGATTTGGCAGCAAACTTAGTTAGATAAGACCTGCCATTGTTAAGTATATAACACTTGCAACCAAAGATTCTAAAGTAGGATAGATTTGGTTTTCTACCTTTCATAATTTCATAGGGAGTCTTTTTGTGGCTCTTAGTGATAGAAGCCCTATTGATCACATGACATGCAGTGTTTACTGCCTCAGCCCAGAAATATTCTGGAAGAGAGGTGTCACTCAATAGAGTTCTACCAGCTTCAATGTCCTATTCTTTCTTTCAGCAATTCCATTTTGCTGTGGTGTTCTAGGTGAGGAGAATTCTTAGAAAATCCCAAAGTCCTCACATAATTTTGTCATACTTTCAGATTGAAATTCAGTGCCATAGTCACTTCTGATTTTGACCACTGTACTGTTCAGTTCATTCTGAATTTGTTTCACAAAACTAAGTAAGACACTTGGGGTTTCTGATTTTTGTCTCAGAAAGAACACCCATGTATATCTAGAATAGTCATCTACAACCACAAAAGTGTAGAGCTTCCTACCTAGACTATGAACTGGCATAGGACAAAAAAAGATCCATATGTAAGAGGTATAAGCATCTCACAGAATCCTTCTTTTCAAGGCTATGAAAGGAGGATTTTGTCTGCTTGCCATTTTGACAAGCTGAGCATATCCCTTCCTTTATACACTTAACTTGAGGACCATTCCTTACTAACTCTTTACTAAAGAGTTGGCCAATTGTCTTGTAGTTAAGATGAGCCAACCTCTTGTGCCACTTGACACAAAGAGATGCATTATCATCAGCTACAAGACAGATGGGAGAAACCTTGTTCTCACATACAAAATTAAGACAATAAACATTTCTCTTTCTATACCCAGTCAATATGATCCTTTGATCACTTGACCTTTTGATATGACATCCATCCTTACCAAATGAAATGTCATATCCAAGATCACTCAGCTGACTTATGCTTATCAGATTATGTTTCAAACCTTTTACATAAGACACTTGGGTGATGGTAATTTTGTTTGAAGAAATGTTACCAAACCCTTTGATGATTCCTCTTTCAGATCCACCAAAGATTACTTTAGGTCCATCTTTGACAGATGTGTACTCCTTCAGCAGCCCCTTTGTTCCAGTCATGTGCCTGGAACAACCACTATCCAAGAACCATATAGGGGCATGACAACTTGGACTTTCCTGCAATACAGAATTACTTTCCCTTAGAACCCAAGTAAGTCTTGGGTCCTTGGTTCAGGTTAGCACCAAACACATCAAAACTACCAGCAACTCTTCTAACTGGTAGACTATTGTTCTTCCTTACACTTGTGTTATGCCAGCAGTCTAAGGCAAAATGGCCTCTTTTTCCACAACACCAACATTCAAACTTGTTGTATCTAGGTCTAGATATATCCTTGACAGAAGAATTTCTATCCAGTGCTGGTGCTGCTGTAGCTTCACCCACTGATTTCTTATAACCATGTGGTTTATGAACATAGGCAGACGTTTTGGCATTTACACCCTTGTTTATCAGAACACTAGTCTTAATATGACCATGAATACTCTCAAGATCATATTTGTTAGAAGGGACTTCCACCTTTCTAAACATAACAGGGACTGAAAGGTTTAGTGGTAGGATAGGAGCTTTGCCTTTTCTTTTGAATTGGGCAGCCCTGGGGTTATCTTTGAAGCCTAATCCTGCCTTACCCTTTTTAGCCACAAACTCATCTATTAAAGGTAACACAGATTTTGGCTTAGAGTAACTAGCCACTAAATCTTTTTCTATTCTTAGTCTGGCCTCCAGACTCTTCACTTGATCATTGGTATATTTGATTGTGCCCATCTGAATAATAGTTATATTTTTCAGTTTGGCAATCTCATTTAACTTTTGATCTATTACTTTTTCAAACTCAGTTGCAGCCACCTTAAGATCAGCAATTTCCTGAGCCTGAGTTTTGACTAGGTTCTTGCTTTTCTTAAGGGCTTGCAACAAGTCCCCATACTTATCTATCAACTGATAGACATCCCCTTCAGATTTAGATCCATCTACATCACTTGATGCAGATGTAGCTGATTCTGCACTAGTACTACAAACTGATTTTATAGAAGGACAATGTACGTTACTGGGACCAGACTGATTCTGGCACATGTCTTCTTCTGATCTAGCCATAAGTCCCATGTACTGATGATCTTCTTGATCAGACATGGAGTTCAGCAATTGCATAAACTCCTCTTCTTCAGTAACAGCATACAGTCCAATATATGCTTCAGCTTCAGATTCTGACTCTGAAGTTGATTGATCTATAAGGCTCTTTTCCTTCTTTACAACAAAGGATTTCTCCTTCTTGCCCTTTTTATGAGTCTTCTTTTTGTATGATGACTCCTTCCTCTTATCTGGACAATCTACCACCACATGTCCAGGAGTGTTGCAGCAATAACAAACAATCTTTGAAGTTGTAGCTTTGCTGGGCTTAGTTCTGCTTCTCTCCTTTCTTGATGATTTTCTCTTCTGATAATAATCATCAGCTGGCTGTGATATGGAGGGACTTGACTTCCACTGCTTCTTCTTTAAGAACCTCTGAAACTGCCTTGTAAAAGCAGCAAAATTTGTATCTGAATCACTGCTTTCTGAAATCTGATTGTCTGGAATTTCTGAGTTAACTTCAGCAACTTCCTTAGAAGGTGATGGAGATATCCTCCTATTCTTTATAGTGGCTTCTACCTTGAAGGCCACTGACTTCTCTCTATGCTCTCCTTTTGAATTCTTTTCTTCCTCTTTCCTAGCCATTAGTTGCATTTCATATGATAGCAATTTTCCAAATAAGGTTGGAGGAGAAATCTCTGCCAGTTTAGCCACTTCTCTTATGGCACAAATCTTGGTGTCCCAATCTTTTATCAAGGACCTTAGGAATTTGTCATTCAGTTCATAGGTACTGAAGACCCTTCCATAGGACATCAATTCATTTACTATCCTGTAGAATTTCTTATAGCATTCAATTATGCTATCAGACTTCTCTTGTCTGAAACTCTCATACTCTTGGTTGAGCATAGACTTCCTATCCTGTCTAACTTCTTCAGAACCCTCCATGTAGACAATCAAAGTGTCCCACATTTCCTTGGAGGTTTTACAGTGAATCAGATTTTGGAATGTAGAATCATCTATGGCACTCACTATGATATTCTGAGCTCTCTTAACCATAGTTGCCGATATGATTTCATCCTTGGTCATTTCAGAATAACTCTTTTGAGTTTGAATATTTGCATCAAGAACTGATACCTTTATTGGAATGAAGGGTCCTTCCTGTACTGTGATGTATATCCTTGGGTCAGAAGCCTCCATAAACTACCTAACCCTTTCTTTCCAGATTCCAAAGATTTCTTTTCTGCAGATGGGTAATTTCATTGACCCTAGTTCCTTATGATTCTCTCCAGAACCCATTTTCTTGATTCTTGATTCTGCCTTTAGGGATCTAACTCAGACTGTTAAGTCCTTATTTGAGTAACCTCCCTCTGATACCACTTGATAGTTTTACTTTCAAGACAACCTAAACACCTAGAGGGGGGGGGTGAATAGGTTCTAATGCTTGTTTTTTTACTTTAGGCAGAAAATAACTACTGGATTAAATTGAATACAGAAAATACTTTAGCAAACACAGCACAACAATCACAGAAATTCACACATCACAGATTGCACACAGTTTTATAGTGGTTCCCCAAGGTCTGGGTACATCCACTTTCCCCCTTCACCTATCTAGCAGTGTGCTAGATTCGGCCTAACTTCCTTCTTTAACTCAGATCCACAGATCCTACAGCTCAGAACCTGGAAAGGTTCCTACAACTCAGAACCCTGAATGGTTCCTACAGCTCAGGCTAATCTGCCCTATCTCAGCCTTGCCACAAGGCCTACAACTCAGAGAAATACCTTCTCCTACACTCAGGCATACACAGCCCTACCACTCAGAGATCAGATCACCTTCACTCAGCCTTTTTAATTTAGGCTTACAACTCAGATCTATATTAATAGATCCTACAGAAATTGAAAAGAGTTTTATAGAATCTTTCCCTTGTTGAGAGAGAAAGAACAAGACAGCACCTGATCAGCTGATGGTTGAAATCAACTGAATCTTAGCTTTTTTCAAAGCTTCTTGAATCTGAACATAGCTGAGTTGATTTCCAAACAGCTTCTTGTGAAACTTGTAACAGCTTCCTTCTTGATCTTCAAACGGCTGGATCCCTCTCTATCCAATTCCTTTGATAATACTTCAGAATTCTTGTACGAATTCTACTTAAACTGATCCTGATAGGTTGTATCCTTCAAAATGTCTTCTTAGATCTTCTAATGAAGATCTTCTTCCGTGCCTTTTTACTTTCTTGATTTGATTACTAAATCAGTTTCTAAGTGTGTTGATTCTCAAAAATCCCTTCAATATTATTATTGTTTTTCTACATCTGAATCTGTCTATTTATAGGCCTTCTTCATGGTAACCGGCTGATCTGGTTTCTAACTAACTTCTGACAAGTCTGACAGCTTCAGTTAACCTGTTGTAACTCACAGCTGTCAAGTCTTCAAACAGATCTTGTGCCTTTGTCTTGGTCAGCAAAGTGTTGAGATTGTTTGTCAGAAAGCGACGAGACCATTGTTAATAAGTGTCGACATAAGTAACTTTGGTGTCGACACTGCCTTTGATGGTGTCGACATGTCTGCCTTTAAGTAAACTCAGCTACTTCATACTGCATCTTGAGAATGAGTCGACACAGAGTATTTGTGTCGACTCAAACACTTCATCATTCTTCAGCAAATGACTTGGTCTAGACTTTGCAGTGTGTCAACACAAGTCCTATGTGTCGACACAGTTGATGTAGATTCAGAACATAGTATGTGTCGACACTGCCTTCAGGTGTCGACACAGCTGTTGTAGACTCTGCCTATATGTGTCGACTCAGTCTTCTGGTGTCGATACAAATGTAGTCGACTCTGCCTCTGTGTGTCGACACAGCCTCCCAGTGTCGACACAGTTGATGTCGACCAAGCTTCTATGTGTTGACACTGCTTCCCGGTGTCGACACAAATGTTGTCGACTCTTTTTCTCTGTGTCGACACTGCCTTCTTCAAGTGTCGACACAATTATTCTGAAGTATCGACACAACTTCTTCTGGTGTCGACACATGGACTTAGAATAATTTTCCTGCTTTCTTAGTACTTCTTAACTTGCACATGTCAACTCAAAATAACATCAAATACACCTTGATGTATATCATTGAGCTAAGTTAGGCTTCTTCAAATCAGGTACACATTTTCCAATGTACCCAACATTAAGGAAATTATGTTTAAAACTCACTAAACACAACTCTTAAGTTTCACGAAAACCCCAAAAGCATGTTGAATATGGACCGTCATGTAATTACTAGGTCAATCAAAGGAAGTATGAAAACTCTTGCTAAAGTAAGTGAAATTCCTAATTATAGAAATTATCCTCACTTGTAAAAACAAACTACTCCTTACCTAAAAGCAATTGAATGTAGATTTCCTGTAAACAGTCACTGCACTATGAGTCCTTATGCTATGCCAAAGACTATTAACCTAGAGAACAATTTCAATATATCTAAATCTCCAGTGCCATATTATTCAATTAAAGATCATCACATAAAGACTCGTAGAGATCTTAATGGAAATTATCAATATAAACAGAAATTTAAACAGAACTATGAATGGAAGCTCATAGTTAAAAAATGACACATGTATACTACTAGAAAGGGCACATTCATCATTACCTACCCATAAGCTGACACACAATGTTTGGGTACCATAGAGAATTGCCACCCACGATCTCACTTGGATAACTAAATCTCCTCTCACATAACATCCACTCATTTCGTGAAGTAGGCTCAAAACAAACTACACTATATCTTACTTCTCGATATGCTCATTAGTTATATTTGTTTGTTCTACTATTTTGTTTTTTTTTTGTTATAGGTTTGAACTAGCATGATACATTTATCCACAATAATAAGAAGAACGACAAAAAATTATTGCTATGAAGGCTTGTATCATAGAGCTAATTAATAGTAATAAAACTAAATGCATGATTGATAGTGCAAGTAGAATAACTATCAGCAAAAATGTTTTTACCTGTCTTATTACAAACATGAATAATAATAATAGAGGGGGCAGCACAGACAAACACAAAAAGACAAAATGATAAAGCGCAGATGCTATTCTACCGAAGAAGTTGGAGAAATGATGGGCATTCTCATCATCTTCTTGAGCATCTTCTTTACGCCCTTCACCCATTTTGCAGTTTGCATAATATCCCGCCCCAGCTCCTCCACCATACCGTAAATGTCCGAGCTTGTTTACCTAAGGGATCCTGCATGGGTAATGGAGGTTGTACAACAGGTGGTCATACTTGTGATGTAGTAGAAATCTCACCTACTCTGTAGATTTGGGGGGAGCAATCAGTATGGTATGACGACCAGTCAATGGTAAGGTGCTTCTTTATAAGGATATTATGGATCACTTCGCACAATGATAGAGTGTTCAACTGCCGGTAGTTCGGAGATTTGAGCCGATAGGTGTAATGCATCATCGATAGGATAAGATCAGATATACTTAAGTTCCAACCAACTAAGATACAGAACATCACCATATAATGTTGGGTCGTGATCTTTTTGGGGAACCCAGCCTTGAACATCAGGGAGTGATGTAGAACATCCTGGATGATACTGACATCCTGCGTGAGCGTGTCCATGGAGGTGATGAGATCTCGACGCCCTTCCTAACCATGGAGAACCTTGTTGATCTCTCTTTAATCCCGCGTAGATCTTAAGGACTCAACGATATAGAGTTGATCCCTATTGAGGAACCAGACGTACTTCCGTTCTAGATCTTCATGGAGTATAGTCACTATCTTGGTACCGATACATGACTGCACTCCTCCGTTCAGCTGTGTATGAGATGGATACCATAGGTTATTATAGAACTCATGAGTAACCACTGAGGAAAATGTACTACCGGTCGAAATCGCGGATAGAAAAACTGAATGATCTAGGTAACTGTAAATGTCAGCGAAATGGTCATGGATGTCAATGACAATCGACACACTTACAGTGGCATCATTAATAGCTAGGAATGTGGGCGCAGGTACTCAAGATTGCTTGGAGAAACTCTGTCTTGATGGTTGAGAGTTGGAAGAAGCCATAATCTGTAAAACACAAAAAATACACACGTTAAAATTATTAGTAAACAGTTTATGGGGGCTACCACAGTGTGGTAATCTGCTTCGGCCGCACGGTAGCGTGATGGACTGCACTTTGTCCCCTTATGCCGCATCTCCCCGAAAATTCAAATTTTCCATAAATTTCACATTAAAATGTGAAGGGGAAGGACAACCAAGGTCATAGAGTTAGATCCATGAAATTGAGGAAGATTCGTAGCGAAAAATCTCAGATCCAACTCAAAAACTTCATAAAACTACCACAGATGATGTCCAAAATGATTAGAACTCCACAAATACAATTTTAATATTATTATAACATAAGAATGAATAGAAAAAGGGGATGGAATTACACAGTTCTCGGAAGCGTCGACAAAAGCACTGTACATACAGGTGAGAAATTGGACAAGCAAGAATGAAGAATTCGTCCTGAACCGCCGCTTATATATTTTTGAGCTACCGCAACACAGTTCATCTACCAATGGCGATAGCACCTTTTTCATATTGATTCCTGACGATCAGCGCTGGTATCTTCATTGCTTCTTAGAAAATATGAACTACAATACAAGATTCACTTTGATGTGTCTCACAATAGCGAGGGTGTATGTTTGTGTGCGATAGGACCGCTAACTTGTAATTCACGTCATGTACTTAACTGGGGAAAGGTTCCAGTCGGTCCTTATGTAGTGCTGGGGGAGAGAGTGTTAGGTTGAGTGTGTCCTTGTGTGTACATATCAGATTAACGACCCAACCTACGGCACTTGTGCAGCTCCTCGTGCCCATCGGTCACTTAGAGCGGGGCTAGGGTGGTGATATATTTCTTGGGTCAATCGAGTCTTGAGTATTTTCATATTTGTCCATATAGATAGCATGAATGCTATTTCATGTCTCATTATTATGTTCGTAAATATCATGCGCAATAATCTATCGTGTTGTTTTATTTATTTCTACATCATTTTTTCGTTTGTTTAGTTTGATTTGTTTAATTGATTTTTAGAAAATAAAAAAATTAAAACACAAAAAAATTATAAAAAATCTCAAAAAAATCAAAAAACATGTATTGTTTTTTTTTGTTTACTTTATTTATTTTTTTGTTAAAACAGAAAATGAAAAAGATATATATAACATGAAATTAAATAAAACTGTGGATTGTTCATTCTTAGGACACACATGACTAGAACCTAGAGCACAATGAATACGTATAATGTTTGACTTACGATCGTTAATATTTGTGAACATTATCTACTCTTATCATGATGTGTCAAATCTATTAGTGCTTAGCTACTGAGTGCGACTAGACATGTTAGTATCTATTGAATATGCCTCTAGGTATGTGTGGGGATTTAGGTAGTGTAATGACTTTAGACTGTTCACACATCCCTAGACGAAGCACTCACGTAAAAACTCTATACGTGTAACATCTCTCAAAGAACTAGACCCCTAGGAGTGGTTTTGTCATGACTAGATCATGATAAAACCCTAGGAAGCCCAAGAAGACCAATTGAATCTAGGAATGAAGGTGAGTTCACCATGGTCTATAAATAACACTTTCCAATTATATAACCCAGGGTTTGACTTTAGGGCCTCACCTTAACTCTTTGACCCCACCATAACATCCCTACCCCTTTAGAAGGTTCATTGGGTCACAAGGACCCATTGGGTCAACTAAAAAGGTAAAGTTGACCAAAGACAACGCAAAGCCTAAAATGGTCAAAGCACCCTATCTAGGGCCAGAGGACCTTACCTTAGCCAATTTGACCCCATCTAAACCTCCCTAGCCCAAAAAGGGGCTCATTGGGTCACTAAGGAGCCATCGGGGTCAACTAAAGAGGTCAAGTTGACCAAAGTAACCCCTAGCTCCAAAGTGGTCAAAGTGCCCTAATTAAGGGTCAAGTGGCCTACAAGGTGTCAAACCAACCCTACCCACATCTTCCTAACCCTTAGGGGAGTCTAATGGGTCACTTACCACCCATTGAGGTCAACCAAAAAGGTCAAATTGACCAAAGTCAACTCAACCCTAAAATATGTCAAAGTAGCCTAAATGACCTAACCAAGCACAAGCCATATGGGCTAAGCCCAATTTGAGTGGCCCACTAACATTAGGAGGCTGATATTTACATGAAATTTCATCTAAATTTCGGAGGGGGTGACTAGGAAAGAGAAATATGGGAGTTTTTTCCTTTAATGCAGGAGAGAAAGAAGAGAGAGAGGAGTTATGGAGGGAGGCCATGGGTCACTCCATTCATCTCCCCATTGCCCCCATTCATCTACCTTGCCTCTTGGGATGAGGATGCGATTAATTCCAACCAGCCAACACTAATGGGGGGACCCCAACCACCATGACCAACCACCCCTTCACCTCCCCTCCCATGAAAAATATAAATCTCCCAATACAACCCCTTATTCCCACTTCTGATCATCCCAACACGTTCAAAACGTCCTTGATAGTCAAAATAATGTATTGGATCAATGGTTTTGGTGGATGATTGATGAATCAGGCAAGCTCACTGGAGAGGAAAAATGCCATGGCCGACCGTCGTCGCCGCCGTCGTGGAACCCCAAACAAGGTCCACTTCTCCTCCTCTCCCCTTGTGCTAGTATCTAGATAAAATTAGGCTGAGAAATCGGATTCAAACGAGCTGATCCAAGTGAGAAAAAAATGGAGAAATTCCAAAAATCATAGTGGCGGGTTCGCCGGAAACCATCACCTCCGGCGGCCAAACCACTGTCGGGCATTAGCCACCACCTCGAGAGAGGTTGTGGTGGCGGTGGCTGGCAAGGGAGGTGACCGGGTGGCCGGCGTTTGGATTGGAGAAAAGCTACAGGTTTAGGGTGTTTTTTTACGGGTTCTGTTCGGATAGAAGAAGAAGAACAATGTTCTCATATTATTATTATAATTATATTATAATATAATGACTAAGTTACCTCTTTAACATGCATCTTTTTGATGCTGTCAAATAAGGCCTTTATATTCCTTTTCAGGAAATGTGGCCAACATAAACATTGTAGCCCTTGAAGTCTATTTTAATTAAAAATTAATTTTAACCCATTTGGGTAACTGGTTTGACCACAACACTCAAAATGGTGTAGCCTATACATAGGCTTGACAAGAGACTAAATTGAGTGCCCCCATCAATGCAACCATCCAAATGACTTGAAATTTGGGCTAGGGGTCACTATTACCTATCCCTATAAAATATCGAAAAATGGGAATTTTTGAAAAACAATTTTCTATAGGTTTTGTAAAAAATTAATAAACCATTTATGAATTATTTAAGAGGTCTAATGAACTCTAAACCCACCAAGAGTTTGGTGGCTAACTCTTAGGGTCATATTATGACTTTGATAAAAATCTCAGCCTAATTGGGTTTGATTTGTATAGTTTTTGGGGTGACCAAAGTTTGGTCACTTAAGGGTAATTTAGGGCAAATGAGTGTTTGGGGCATGGAGGGGCCAATTCTTACCCAAAGGGGTTGGGACTTTGGCCAGAGCCCAAATATTAGTTAACACACCCTCTCATGGAGTTTGAGATGGATTGGGGTTGATTTTACCTAGGACCCTAGTTCAAAACCTAAGGTTGAACTTTGTGGGTTTGTGAAGGACATGGAGGGATATGTCCTTGTATGTACTTGGAGTTTTGTCCATGAGGTCATGGGGTGGTGAATATCCATAGGTAGGATTTTTGTGACATTTATTCTTAGGCACACAACTTAAATCAATCGAGAATTATTTAGGCCAATATCTTTATTAAGAAAGTTTTAAGGGGCATATGATCATGATTCTTAATGAGATTTTGGTAGGAGTAATTTTATAGTGATATTTACCTATGAAATTTATTATAGGATGTTTAGATAACAATAACTCATACTTGTAGTTATAACCTTCGTCTTGCCCTTTGTGATGATATTGAAGTTACCATGGTTAAATTAACTTAGACTGAAATAAAACTCTCGCAAAGTTAATCAAATACAATTTGTATGCATTGAATAAGTATTTGGAATAATTGGACATTTTCTCCTAGTACTTCATGTGTAAAGTGAATTAGTACACCTTAGTTTGATAAATAGATGATTAATACTATATCTTCCTGGAAAATTATGTTACTTGGCCAGAAAACTTTTTAGGGCATAATAAAGCTTAGAAAATTATTACATATTATTTGGATGAGTTTAGAAGAATATTTCTTCACAAAGTGCACTATCATGAATTAACTTGAGGTATTTTTCTATATATCTTACTGACCTTGGAATTGAATGAAACTTAGTTAGTAATTTTTTGTGATCATAATGAGGCTCTTGTAATTTTTATATAATTTTTAGACTGTGAATTATGGTACTCCCTTCATTTCCTCTAATTATTTGAATTCTATTGAATTAATTATTTAGAGAATATTATATTTATGAAAACCTGTAAAAGTTATTATTCATTGATATTTTGCTATCATATAGTGTGAATGATTTTTGGGTGGCCATAACTTAAGGAAATCTATTACTTCATGCTCAAAACCATCCATGGTCTAATATTGGGAAAAATGTAATAAATGCTAAATAAATTAAGAAAATTACAAGTTTCTGGATTTAGTCTACATATTTCATGATAGACCCCCAATAAAAATTTAGGGGAATTTGGGAGAATATTCGAAGAGGTCACCCCTCATGATCATCATATTGCTTAGGTTGGTCTACACAGAAAAATTGCAGATTTGTGTTACTATGAAGGATGGACATAGGGAGTGGGTTGATAGTATACTGATTTGGTAAGTTGAAAAAGAGAGCTTCATTAGGAGTCATGACGAGGAGGGTGTTGGGTTGACTAGTGTTAAGTGGTGCTCGGGCTCGACGAAAGATCATCTTTCCTGTGGAGAGAGAGTCAAAATGCACTAGGGCTAGATACAGTAAAACATTAAATGGTATTGGGACCTGGGTAATAACTAATAATAGTAAGTGCCTTGAGAAAGGGAACGATGTGCTTCAGCTACCATCATAGTTCTTAGTGCCCCATGAGAGCCCTTCATAGGGAATACCCTAGGAAGTCCAAGGTTAACGTAAGACGTTAGACTAAATGGATAACAAGAGTAATTAGAAATACTCTAAGATTACACTTACACTCACACTCCTCGGTGTTGTGGGAGTTAGGTTGGGTCTCACGACCGGTAGGCTCGGTGGTTTTGGTTATGGGCAGGTTAGCCCGGCAATCCGATGGCTAAGATGGTTTTGTGAAGGACGGGATGCTCCGGGGAGCTTTGGCTCAGTGGGGAAATACATTAATATTGCATGTGCATAGAATATAAGGTGGTGGGTCTTCAGTATTTGAGAGTCGTTGCACAAACACCAATATGTTGGCTCGGCAAGTGTGGTTTAGCACTTAGCTAAATAAAGTCTAGTGCGTCAGCCGGCAAGAGTATGCAGGAGCTCTGTTTAGTGCACCAGTATTGAGGCGTACAAAAGATCTGACTGTTAGTGTTAATACCCGTTTAGAGGTGGGCGAGGCTCAACCCACCGCTTCCGTTTGCCACTACGGAGGTATACTGGGAGGTTAGGCTCCAAAAAGGTGGAACTAAAGGTCTGTGCGCATAGAGTCATGTGCGTGTGTTGCACTTGCATGAATCTTGGCATATCATTACACTACACTCATACTTGCATACAACCCAACACCCCTATCGTATAAATTTTTATGGGACTTTTTATACGATGGGAGTCTTACCAAAGACCCCTTAACTTATAAGTTTGTATGGCATTCATATAAGTTAAGGTTACTTATTTCTTAGTTTACTTTTCATACACTAACTGATCTACTCTACTTGTTTACAATACTGCTTCCTTATTATAGAACTGCTAGCTTGCTTTTTCCTTTTATAGTTCTTTTATACATACACCTGCTAGGATAGTTATCACCTGCTTGTTCGACTCAACTTTGTTGTCTTCCCCTTTCATCCTCCCCGCACGGTGCCTAGGATTCGCGGGGGTGAGGCGAGGACGATAGTGGCTTAGTCTTTTGACTACCAGTCGGTGGACCACATCATTTTAGGGTACCGAGCAGCAGGAGCATGAGCACCGGCAAGACAAGGAGGCAGGACATAAGGAGGAGTTGCTACGCACTACCACTACTATAAATCGATAGGTCGAGGATGGATTTCAGTTTGCATTCACCTAGATGTAGGGAGTTTCGAGAGTGTTGTAGTGAGGACTTGATGTACCGGGCTTAAGCCCGTTTATATTTCTATTTGCCTTTCGGCTTTAGTACCTCTTTATTATGTGGACATTTCTATAATTTCTATTTCATATTATATATTATATGTGGACTTGAACTTATCTGTATATTTCTCTTTCTTTGGTGATCATTAAGGCCGGCAGGATTGGAATTTTGTAGTGGCGACGCACCCGAGCGTCAGTGTCACCGCAAAACGGTGATTCTGGGCATAAGACCCGGTGGTTTAAAAGAAAAATAAAATGGGGTCTTACAAACTTGTATCAGAGGGAACCATGATCAAAAGAGAAGAAGTCCACAAAATACTGGGTCACTCCGCATTAGCTCTAGTTTGGGGCAAACTAAGCAGCAGAAGCAGTGGTGTGCCCATATGTAAAAATCATAATATATAGTCCATAAATCAATGAGTTAGGCCAACCCAACTAGGAAACTTGACTCACCAAGATGATTCTTAGTATACCCTGGTTAAAATTGACTTTAGGTTTAATTCAGTTAATGTACGAGGATACCCGAAATGACTAGAGGAAGAGTCTAACGAGAAAGAAGGTACTTAAGGCTTAAAATCTGATGTCCCTACTTTACTCATCAAGTAGTACTATCACCTATTACCTAAACTAATAGGACCAACTTAAGGAGAATTGAGGCCTACAATCCATTAACTGTATAGTAGGGGACTCGTAGAGTCAACTCTCGTGCCAATAACACGATATGGTTGAGACAACCATAACCATCATACAAAATACCAAGGGTCGGATAAGAATTCAGGTTCAGAATAGACCCATTTGGGACTGGGTCACAAGTTAACCTTAAGAAAGTGGCCGTAAATATTGACCTGGAGAGTTTAAAGGTGTGGAGTATATCAACGAGTTTCAGGATGGAACCCCAAGTCTAAGGTTGCATTCCCTAAGGATGGTGTGCATATCTAGCCCGAACATAGCACGGTAATGTCGAAGATACTTATCCCAAGGTAGGTAGGGGCTTATCTTTAGTTTATTGGGGGCTTGTCTTTTTTTTATTGGGTAAATTTGTTATTGACTTGGGTTTCCTTAGACCTAACTTAGAAAATGTGTTGTCCCGAACATAGTGATCTTTAAGCTGGTCCTATTCGATGTTACTCGCGAGATTCCATGGTAATAAGGAAGAGTAATTACGAGACTTAACCATTACAAGATACCATGTGAACTTGATTATGGGTAGTAAGGTTCATGATAGTTGGGAAGAGAAGACTAAATTACTATGATTGTATAATCAGAAGTATGATGACTCTAGGAAAATTGCAAGAAGTTAGCAGACAATATATTGAAATACGTATACCTTAGGTACAACTCTACAAACTTGACTTGGATAGCATCAAGGAACAAGATATATACGTTTGATGACATTATAGTCACGGTTAACAATAACTCAAATTACCCGAAGAGAATTATTTTTACCAGAACGTGTATTTCCCTAGAATAAAGAAAGACGTCGTGGAATTTGTGACGCATGGTGATGTTGTCGGCTGCTGAAACACAAGTGCAAAGGTTTTTGGGGAACTATTATAGTCACTGCCCGAGTTAGAGTGGAAGTTCGAGGGTATAATTATGAATTTTAAATACAGGTTACCACTTCCCCACTCCGGGCATAATTTTAATTGCAACATCGAAGATATATTGACTGAGGTAGCTGGGGTCACCCCAATCTGGAAGAAACCTCCCATTGGTGTTTCATGAGATTTGGGAGTAGTTGTCTGTTATCATGGTTTGCTCAAGACGATTGTGGCAGATCATAATGAACGGTTTATGTATAAGGAAAGAAGATCAGTCTAGGCTTATCTGGGCTCTCGATCGACATTCAATATAGCTTTACAGCCTCAGATGGACGGGTAGACATAGCGTACCACTCTGTCACCGAAGGATCTTTTACGCTTATATATTCTGGACCACGGAGAGCCATGGGAGAGACTTTTGCTGCTGATCAAGCTCTCTTATAAGAACAATCATAAGTCCAACTTAGGTATATCCCACATGAGGCATTATACGAATGGAGGTATAGGGATCCACTGTATCGGACCTAGGATGAGGATCCAAAAGCACTCGACCCAGAATTTGTAAAGGATACAGATTCCCAAGTGTGACAGATTTGAGATAGGATGTTGGAGTCCCATAGCAGACTGGCCAAGTATTATGATGCTCAGCAGCATCAGGTAGAGTTTCAGTTAGGAGACCAACTGTTTCTGAATATATGACCGATGTATGGGGTCTCGTGGGTGGGTAGTAGAAAAAGCTCAGTCCAAGATACATGGGGCCTTACCGGATCCTAGAGCGGATCGGTCTCTTGGATTACAGACTGGAGCTGACACCATAGCTAGCAGGTTTTTACGACATCTTCCACGTCTCCTCCCTCAGGAGATCTCTACTTCGGCTTGAGCAGCAAATTACGAATACAGATGGGCCTATAGCTTCTAGTCGATCGGTGCACCTGGAGCCGATCTGGATAAGCCATACTAGGATGCGAGTCTTGAAGTACAAGAAGGTTCTGATTGTCAAGATCATGTGGACAAATCATGGACAGGGAGAGCATACCTGAGAGCCATTGGAGCTGATGGAGGAGAAGTAACCGGAGCTCTTACGGGATGTTATATTCAGTTACTCTCAATAGAAACCCAGCAGGCCTAACCTAAATTTCGGGGATGAAATTTTTATTTTTGTTTATTGCGATTTGTAACAGCCCTCAAACAACTAGACCCCTATGAGTGGTTTTGTCATTACTAGGTCAGTATAAAACCCTAGGAAGCCCAAGAAGACTAAGTGAATCTAGGTATGAAGGTTAGATCATATTGGTCTGAAAATAACACTTTCCAATTATCTAACCCAGGATTTGACCTTAGGGCCTCACCTTAACTCTTTGACCCCACCATAATATCCTTACCCCTTTAGAAGGTTCATTGGGTCACCAAGGACCCATTGGAGTCACCTAAAAAGGTCAAGTTGACAAAGTCAACCCTAACCCTAAAATGGTCAAAGTGTGCTATCTAGGGCAACAAGACCTTACCTTAGCCAATTTGACCCCATCTAAGCCTCCCTAGCCCAAAAAGGAGCTCATTGGGTCATTATGGACCCATTGGGGTTAACTAAAGTGGTCAAGTTGACCAAAGTCAACCTTAGCTCTAAAGTGGTCAAAGTTCCCTAATTAAGGGTGAAGTGGCCTACAAGGTGACAAACCAACCCTACCCAAGTCTTCCTAACCCTTAAGGGAGTCCAATGGGTCACTAACCACCCAATGAGGTCAACCAAAAAGGTCAAATTTACCAAAGCCAACTCAACCCTAAAATAGCTCAAACACGCCTAAATGACCTATCCAAGCCCAAGCCACATGGGCTAAGCCCAATTTGAGTGGCCCAATAACTTTAGGGGGCTGATATTTACCTAAAATGTCATCTAAATTTCGGGGGGGGGGGGTGACTAGGAGAGAGAAAAATGGGAGTTTTTTTTCCATTAATGGATGAGAGAGAAAGAAGAATGAGAGAGAGGAGTTATGGAGGGAGTCCATGAGTCACTCCATTAATCTCCCCCATTGCCCCCATTAATATCCCTTTCCTATTGGGATAAAGATGTCATCAATTCTAACCAGCCAACACTAATAGGGGGAGCCCAAACACAATGGCCAACCACCCCTTTACCTCCCCTCCTATGAAAAATATAAATCTCCCAATACAGCCCCCTATTCCCACATTTGATTATCCCATCACTTTCAAAATGTCCTTGGCAGTCAAAATAATGTATTGAATCAATGATTTATGTGTAGGATCGAGGAATCGGGCAAGCTCGCCGGAGAGGAAAAACTCCATGGCCGATCGCCGTCATCGCCATCGTCGAACCCCAAATAAGGTCCGCTTCTCCTCCTCTCCCCTTGTGCTAGTATCTAGATCAAATAAGGGTGAGAAATCGGGATCAAATGAGCCGATCCAAGTGAGAAAAAATGGCGAAATTCCAAAAATCGTGGTGGTGGGTTCGCCGGAAACCACCACCTCCGGCGGCCAAACCACCGTCGGGCGTTAGTCACAACCTCGACGGAGGTGGTGGTGGCGGTGGCTGCCCAGGGAGGTGATCGGGTGGCCGGCGTTTTGCTTGGAAAAAAGCAACACGTTTAGGGTGTTATTTTTACGGGTTCTGTTCGGATAGAAGTAGATGAACGGTGTTCTCTTATTATTATTATAATTATATTATAATATAATGACTAAGGTACCTCTTTAACATGCATACTTTTGATGCTATAAATTAAGGCTTTTATAGGACTTCTCAGGAAATGTGAGCAACATAAAAATTGTAGCCCTTAAAGTCTACTTTAATTTAAAATTAATTTCAACCCATTTGGGTAAGTGGTTTGACCACAGAACTCAAAATGGGGCAGCCTATACATAGGCTTGACCAGAGACTAAATTGAGTGCCCCTAACACTCCTGCCATCCAAATGACTTGAAATTTGGGTTGAGGGTCACTCTTACCTATAACATATCAATAAATTGGAATATTTGGAAAACATTTTTTATAGTTTTTTGTAAAAATTTAATAAACAATGTTTGAATTATTTAAGGGGTCTAATGACCTCTAAACCCACCAAAAGTTTGGCGGCCTACTCTTAGGGTCATATTATGACTCTGATAAAAATCTCAGCCCAATTGAGTTTGATTTCAATAGGTTTTGGTGTGACCAAAGTTTGGTCCCTTAAGAGTAATTAGGGCAAAAGAGTGTTTGGGGCATGGATGGGCCAATTCTCACCCAAAGGGGTTGGGACTTTGGCCAGAGCCCCAAGATTAGTTAAAACACACTCTCATGTAGTTTGAGATGGATTGGGGTGGAATTTTCCTAGGACCCTAGTTAAAAACCTAAGGTTGAACTTTGGTGGTTTGTGAAGGACATGGAGTGATATGTCCTTGTATGGACTTGGAGTTTTGTCCAGGAGGTCATAGGGTGGTGAATAGCCCTAAGAAGGATTTTGGTGACATTTAGACTTAGGCACACAACTTAATTTATCAATTGGGAATTGTTTAGGCCTATACAATTATTAGAAAATTTGAAGGGTCATATAATCTTGCATCTTCATCAGATTTTAGTAGGAGTAATTTTATAGTGATATTGACCTCTGAAATTTATTATAGGATGTTTGGATAACAGTATCTCATACATGTAGTTATAACCTTCATCTTACCCTTTGTGATGATATTGAAGTAACCATGGTTAAATTAACTTAGAATGATATGAAACTCTGGTAAAGTTAATAAAATACCATTTGTATTCATTGAATAATTATTAGGAATAATTGGATATTTTCTCTTAGTACTTCATATGTAAAGTGAACTAGTACACCTTAGTTTGATAAATAATAATAAATACTATATCTTGCTGGAAAAGTGTGTTACTTGGCCAGAGAACTTTTTAGGGCATAATACAACATAGAAAATTATTACATGTTATTTGGATGAGTTTTCAAGAATATTTCTTCACAAAGTGCACTATCATGAATTCAATTGAGGTATTTTTTTTATATATCTTACTGACCTTAGAATTGAATGAAACATTGTTAGTAATGTTTTGTGATTGTAATGAGGCTCTGGTAATTTTTATATAATTTTTAGACTTTGAATTGTGGTACTCCCCTCATTACCTCTAATTATTTGAATTACATTGAATTAAATATTTAGAGGATATTACATTTATGAAAACCTTTGAAAGTTTGTATTCACTGATATTTTGCTATTATATAGTGTTAAGGATTTTTGGGTGGCCATAACTTAAGGAAATCTAGTACTTCATGTTCAAAACCATCCATGACCTAATTTTGGGGAAAATGTAATAAATGCTAAATAAATTTTGAAAATTACAACTTTTTGGATTTAGTATACATATATATGTCATGATAGACACCTAATAAAACTTCTAGGGCATTTGGGAGAATATTGAAGGGGTCACCCCTCATGCTCATCATATAGCTTAGGTTGGTCTACACATAGTAAAACTGCATATTTGTGTTTGTATGAAGGATGGACATAGGGAGTCGTGTTGATTGTATACTGATTTGGTAAGGTGAAAAAGAGAGCTTCATTAGGAGTCATGATGAGGAGAGTGTTGGATTGAGTAGAGTTAAGTGGTGCTCGGGATCGACGAAAGATCGTCTTTTCTGTGGAGAGAGAGAGAGTCAAAATGCACTAGGTCTAGATCAAGTAAAACATTAAATGGGATTGGGACCTAGGTAATAACCAATATTAGAAAGTCCCTTACGAAAGGGAATGATGGGCTTCAACGACAATCATAGCTCCTAGTGCCCCGTGAGAGCCCTTTACAAGGAATACCCTAGGCAGTCCAAGGTTAACGTAAGCCGTAAGACTAAATGGATTACAAGAGATATTGGAAATAATCTAGGATTACACTTACACTCACACTCCCTTGTGTTATGGGAGTTAGGTTGGGTCTCACGAGAAGTAGGCTCGGTGGTTTTGGTGATGGGAAGGTTAGCCCGGCTAGCCGATGGCTCGGATTGTTTGGGACAGACGGGATGGTTCGGGGAGCTTTGGCTCGGTGGAGAAATACATTAATATTGCATTTCTATATAATATAAGGTGGCGGGTCTTCAATATTGGAGATTCGTCGCACCGACACCAATACATTGGCTCAGCAGGTGTAGTTTAGTACTTAGCCAAATAATGTCCAGTGCGTCTGCTGGAAAGAGTACGAAGGAGCTCCTCTTAGTGCATCAGCATTGAGGCGTTCGATAGGTCTGATTAGAAGTGCTGATACAAGTTTATATATGGGCGAGGCCCAATCCATTGCTTCTGTTTGCCACTATGGAGGTATCCTTGGAGGTTAGGCTCTAGAAAGGGGAAACTAAAGGTATGTATGTATAGAGTCGTGTACGTGAGTTGCACTTTCTTGAATCATGACATATCATTACACTACACTCATACTTGCATACAACCCGACACCCCATCGTATAAATTGGTTTGAGACCTTTTATACAATGGGAGCCTTGCAAAAGGCCCCTTAACTTATAAGTTTGTATAGACATTCATATAAGTTAAGGTTACTTATTTCTTAGTTTCTTTTCATACACTTACTGCTCTACTCTACTTGTTTACTATATTGCTTCCTTATTATAGAACTGCTAGCTTGCTTTTCCTTTTATAGTTCTTTTATACATACACATGCTAGGATAGTTGTCACCTGCATGTTCCACTCTGCTTTGTTGTCCTCCTCTTTCATCCTCCCCGCACGGTGCCTAGGAGTCGCGGGGGTGAGGCGAGGATGATAATGGCTTAGTCTTTTGAATAACGGTCGGTGGACCACATCATTTTAGGGTACCGAGTAGCAGGAGTGTAACACCCCAAAAACCTTAAGTCCCAAAATGGAGTCAAGCTAGGTGACACGTCCTGGGATACGGGCGTGTCCCAAGGCGTGTCCAGTACACACGGCTTGGGACACGTGTGGGTCCAAGGGCGTGTCCTTTACTTTAGGCGTCGACTCGAGTTCTCGAGATAGCACGGTCAACGATCGTCGAGAGGCGACACAACCTGGGACATGGGCGTGTCCTAGTACGTGTCCTGCTCGGGTGAATACCGGGCAGTGTTGAGTGGCGTTGAGTGGAATGGCATTGAGTGGCGTTGAGTGTGGAACATGTCATGTGACACGGGCATGTCAAAGGTGCGTGTTGGGCACACGGGCAGGGACACGGGTTTGTGCCTTAGCCGTGTGCTTCTCGGGTGATTTGGTCCTGTGTTGAAATGGTGACACGACCAAGCATACGACCGTGTCAAAGTTGACACGGGCGTGTCACAGGTCGTGTCAAGTCAAATTTGGACTTTTAGACATATCTTGGCCATCCAATTATTTCTATTTGGATCCAATGGCCCAGGTGTTTTCCTGTAGTGATAAGGCTGAGGGTTGACCTCTTCTCTCATTCTTATCAAAAGAGAAAGAGAGAGCTTGGAGGAAGGAGAAGGAGGAGAAGAGCAAGGCTTTGGTGGTGCTCCCACGGTCCGATTCGAGATCCGAGTCTAGTTCTATGGAGGCAAAGCTGCTTCGGTGCTTTCCAACCGGCAAAATTTTCGATGGCTCCCAAGAGATTATCAAGTGTAACGATCTTCCTTCTTGGACATGTGAAGTCCTTCTTTATGCATGAGTAAGGAATACTCTCCACCAAAAGGTGGAAAGAGTGAGTGATTCTAGTGGGTTGATAGTTACTATCCCCTGTTGAGTCTGCATCTAGACCCGGAAGTGTTTAGTACGGGATAGGCAAGCTGTGTGAAGCCCATCTGGACATGTTGGTCTGGATTGGTGATATTGCATTTACGCACCGGAGAATACACCGCGTATACTCATGTAGTTCGTGGGGTCATTGAGTTGTGCCCGTGAAGGGGAGTAGCAGGAAGTACTGGAATGTGGAATTCTAGGAAAATGCCCTTGTGTCGTTTGTGTTGTGGCTATAATGTAACCAGTCCTTGATGGACAATGAAGCCGGTCCTATTTGAACAGTGTTGCTAATGTGACGCCAGTCCTTGGCAGAAGTTATGGAGATTGTGAGCTGCGAGCTCTAAAAGGCCTCGTGCCGAACAGGAAAGGTGAAGCTGACCCGTGTCTTTAATTATAGCTGCAAGTGCGATGTGCTTGGTTATGGCAAGGAGATTTGAGCAACAGGGGATGGTGGATCTGTACCTGCGTTATGTTGGCTGTACAAGGAAGTGCCAAGGCATTTGGCTTTCGTTAGCAGCAAAATGAGAGTCTTAGGCCTGCGCGCCACTAAGACTAAATGCTCAATGGTGTTGATCCCGGTTCGCCGGTGTACCCAAAAGTGTGCCTGAGAGCACAGATCGTCGGGCTGGGTGGCCGAAGGTTGTGATGGATTGCTTGTGCGTGAGAGCACAATATTTATGATATCTGTCAATTGATATATTGCTCTATAGGGAAGGAATGCCACTGCCCTGGGAAAGGGGTAGGATTGTTATAAATTGGTCAGCTGAATGCTGACCGTTTCCTTGTTTGCCACCTTCTGGGTGGATTGTCCATGTACAGGTGCTGGAGAGCCGAGTGGGAAGTGAAGGGCTGATGCCCCTACTGCTGCTTTTACTGCTCTTGCTGTTGTTGTTGCTGCTAGCCCTTGAAGGCTAGCTAATGTATTTTCTTTCGTTCATGTATGGCCAGCCTGCGCGCCGATGTCTGTAATCCATACTATTTAAAGAGGAAATGTAAGTCCTTAAGGCCAAACTGTGTTATTTGCTACCCCCTCGTTTGAGTGGTTGTATATATAACCTTGGTATTATATATATAGTGGATTTTTTGTGGTATGATTTCAGCCTAGTGCTTATGTTTCTGCTAGCATGCTCTGAGTTAGGATATGTTGGTGGTATTAACCTGTGACATCACCGTCTGTTTGTTGCATATAGGGTGGGTCCCCGACCGGACCTTCTATTATATGTTTTTTAACAAGTGGAGTCGTTACATTTTGGTATCAGCTTGTCTCGGTCTTTCTCTTTCGAATTCGTGGTCGAATTCTTTTGTGGTGTGGCGAGCAAGTGTCTGTGCAAACCGCTGTAATGCTAGGGAACTCTTGAATATCCACTAAGAAATGCAAATACACTTGTTTGAGGAATCTGCGCGTTCCTACTTTGTTGTTATTGCTTGCGTATTATCGCTAATGTGTGTCTTGTTCACCCATAGGTGACTCGTAGCTGTGCTGGGCAATCTGAGCCTCAGCGCTTTGATGAGAGTGCGACCCCAGCTGAGGTGCCAACACCTCCACCATCTGTAGAAACCGTTCGATTAGTTGCTGAGGCTATATTTGCGATGATTCGTCCAACCGGGCATGCTCCGCCCGCAGTGGTTCCAGATCGTGTGGGTGTCTGACCCGAACTGGTTGAGGCTGTGGATCCGCGAGAAGCTGAACGACAATTAAAGCAATTCATGAGCTTAAATCCGCCTACGTTCATGGGATTGGGATCCCCAATGCAGGCAGAGGACTAGTAATCGCGAGTCAAACGTATCTTGACAGCGATCAGGATGGAGGAAACTCAAAAGGTCACTTTGGACACCTTCTTGTTAGAAGGGGAGGCGAGGTTATGGTGGGATGAGGTTGAGTTACACCATTTAGCGGGCAGGCAATTGACTCAATTATCGATTGAGGAGTTCTCTCACATGTTTTTTGCAAAACATCTACAAGCGGCACAATGCATTGCTATGGAGAATGAGCTTCAGCGACTAATGCAAGGAGAAAATAGTGTTGATGCGTACCTACATGAATTTACAAGATTGGGTCGGTATGCATGAAAAATCATCGCCGATGAACAAAGAAAAACAAATCGGTTCTATGAAGGATTGCGGGACGAGTTGAGGTTCCTCCTTACTAGTTCAGTGAACCAGGGATTTCAGGCTTTGGTTGATACGGTGGGTGCGCCGGAAAAAGACATGAAGCGGGTGCAAGGTAGGAAGGACTTGGCTGTGGCAAAGCCCGAGTTCAAAACAACCCACTCTAGCAAATCGTACTACCAGAAGAAGTGGGGCAAGAGGTCCAAGCATTCGGGGCAAACATCTTTTACGGTTACATCAGGAGCAACATCGATACCGGAGTCTCGTACATGCTTTACTTGTGGCAAAGTGGAGCATATAGCCCGTGATTGTCGGGTTGCTTAACCCAAAGGTAAAAAGAAGACGGGTGCGTCTTATGCTGAGAAGGGCAAAGCAGTGGTTGATTCCTCTGCATCTCAGGCGTAGCCCAGAGTCTACAATCTTGCCCAACAGGAGGATATCAAGCAAAATGATGTCGTCATAGGTACGAGTTAAGTTAATTTTTGTTGTATTGATTGCATATTTTGTATGTAGCTTGTGCATGATGTTTGTGCTACAGGCTTTGTCCTGATTTGGAACAATCTAGCGAGTGCCCTGTTAAATACGGGTGCTTCGCATTCTTTTCTGTCTAAGGACTTCGTAACTCGAGTTGGAGTACCGAGTTACGTGACGACAGATGGTGTAAAGGTGCTATTACCGAATGGTTGTATCATGCATGCGGATAGCACTTGCAATGTGGAAGTGCATATAAGAAAACGGGATTTTTGAATGAGAGCATTGGTGCTGCCGCTATTGGAGTTTGATGTGATCTTTGGCATGGACTTGCTCTCGAATAAGCGTGCCATTATTGATTGCAACTCAAAAGAGATCACACTGGGCCAGAATATCGAACTTGAGATGAAGTTTGCTGGTATGCGAAGAGTTGGCGGGACCTTATTGTCTGCACTCCAAGTCGTCAGTGCTGTTCGGAAGGGCTCGGAGTTATTCTTCACGCTTATTCAGGATGTTGAGCCAAAGTCCAGTGTAAGTGAAGTTCCGATTGTGTCGGAGTTTGTAGATGTATTTCTTAAGGATCTTCCTGGGTTACTGTCCAAGCGGGAGATTGACTTTGTGATTGAGTTGGTGCCAGGTGCAAAAACTGTGGCCTGCTCACCATATCGTGTCTCGCCAAAAGAAATGGCTGAACTGAAAGTCCAACTGCAAGAGTCTTTGGAGCAGGGATGCATACGCCCAAGTATGTCATCACGGAGCGCGCCTGTTCTATTTGTGAAAAAGAAAGACGGTAGTTTGCGTTTGTGTATTGACTTTTGCGAATTGAATAAGCTGACGGAAAAGAACAAATATCTGATTCCACAGATCGATGACCTATTTGATCAGCTAGCGGGGTCAACCGTCTTTTCAAAGTTGGATTTTAAATCGGGATATTATCAATTGCTGATTCGGGAAGGTGACATTCCTAAGACAGTGTTTAGGACACGCTATGGTCATTATGAATTCACGGTGATTCCGTTTGGCTTATGTAATGTGCCTTTGGTATTCATGGATTTCATGCACCGGACATTCCGAGAGTACTTGGATTTATTCGTAATAGTGTTTATTGATGATATTCTTGTGTACTCTCAGTCAGGAGATGATCATGCAAACAATTTGCGGTTGGTATTTCATACACTGTGAAGGAATAAGCTGTATGCAAAGTTCTCAAAGTGTGAGTTATGGCTAACGTCAGTGGCTTTTCAGGGCCATGTGGTAAGTGGAGAGGGTATAACTGTAGATCTGGCAAAGATAAGTGCCATACGGGATTGTCCAGTTATGTCTTCAGTGGCCAAAGTAAGTAGCTTCCTTGGATTGGCAGGCTAATATAGACGGTTTGTGGAAAACTTCTCACGGATTGCTTTACCTCTGACCACGTTGACGAGAAAAGATCAGAAGTTCATTTGGATGCCGGAGTGCGCGCCAGCTTTTGAAGAGCTGAAGAGTCCTTTGACCACGGCGCCCGTGTTCACATCGCCATATGGTACAGACGGCTATGATATCTACAGTGATGCTTCAGGTAGTGGCTTAGGCTGCGTTCTTCTGCAATTTGTAAAGTGATTGCTTATGGCTCACGCTAGTTGAAGGTGCATGAACGAAACTACCCCATCCACGATTTGGAGTTGGCTGCGGTAATCTTTGCGCTAAAGTTATGGTTGCACTATCTTTATGGAGTTAAAGTGAATATCTATACAGATCACAAGAGCCTAAAGTATTTGTTAGATCAGAAGGATCTGAATATGCGACAACTGAGGTGGATGGAGTTCCTTGGGGACTACACATTCGATATTCACTATACTCCCGGAAAGGGAAATGTGGTCGCTGATGCTTTGAGTCATAAGTCTCCTGTACGGGCAAACTGGTTGTAGATACATGATTAGCGGTTAATCCAGGAAATGGAAGCGTTAGAGATATCTTGTGTTGACAAGGATGCTACGACTGACGCATGCTTGAACCTGACGGAGGTACAATATGACCTTGCGGACAGAGTTCGGCGAGAAACAGAGCTTGATGAAAGTCTCCAACGCTATGCAAAGGATGGTCCTGGTGACCAATTCTCCTGGGATGATGGCTTATTGCGAAAAGATGGTCGCTTGTGCATCCCATGTACGGGGAAGTTGAGAGAAGAGTTGATGTATAAAGCGCACTTTGCCAAGTACTCAATTCACCCTGGGAGCACAAAAATGTACAGAGACATGAAAAAGTTGTTTTAGTTTCCCGGACTAAAGAAAGACATAGCACGTTATGTGGTGGAATGCCACACTTATGCTTTGTTAAAAGTGGAATGCTAGAAGACTGGTGGTTTCCTGAAGTCGTTACCGATTCCGGAGTGGAATTTTGATGATATTTCAATGGATTTCGTGCACGGGTTGCCGAGATCTCAACACGGTCATGATTCTATCTGGGTGGTTGTAGACTTGTTGACAAAAGTGGCTCACTTCCTTCCAAACAAGAGAGATGATTCAGTGAAAACCTTAGCTAAGCTCTATGTGGAACAGATTGTTCGACTGCACGGTGTTACTCGAAGCATTATCAGTGATCGTGATGGGCATTTCACCTCAATTTATTGGAGGCTAATTCATCAAATGTTGGGCGCAAAATTAGCATTTAGTACGACCTTTCATCCCCAAACGGATGGCCAGACTGAGCGAACCAACAGGATGATGGTGGATATGCTTCGTATGTGCGCCCTGGATTTCGATAAGAACTAAGAAGAGTACATTTATTTGGTAGAATTTTCCTATAATAATAGCTACAAAGCGAGCATCGGTGTGGCACTGTTTGAGGCTCTATATGGTCGTAAATGTCGTACACCATTAGCTTGGGCAGAGGTAGGCGAATCCAAGCTGAATGGGCGAAAGGAAGTCGAAGCAGCTACCTCGATAATACGCTCTATTCGGGAGAGGCTATTGATAGCCCAGGATCGACAAGCAAAGTACTACAACGCCAAGCATCAGAACGTGGAGTTCGCAGTGGGTGATTGGGTCTATTTAAAGATCAAACCCTTCAAAGGCGTATCTCGGATACAGCGGTTGAAAAAGCTAAGTCCCAAATACGTTGGTCCATTTAAAGTGGTGGAGCGAGTCGGGGAAGCTGCTTATCGGCTAGCGCTTTCAGCAGAGTTGAGTGGATTGCATGATGTAATCCACATCTCAGTACTTCGTAAAGCCATCAAGGATCCAACTCAAGTAGTTGAGAAAGATCATGTACCGGTCGAATATGGGCTAATGACGAAGGTTAGACCCATACGGATCAAGGATCGAGCCGAGAAACAGTTGCGGAACAAGATAATCAAGATGGTCAAAGTCCGGTGGGACAATTGTGGCCGTGAGGAGCTAACATGGGAGCGAGAGTAGACCATGCGAGCTGAGTTTCCCGAACTTTTTGTATAAATTGTAGACCGTGTACTTTTGTTGTAAGCATTATAGCTTTGTGATTCTTGTTTTATTGCTGAGTACAAATTTCGGGATGAAATATATCTTAAGGGGGGGGGAGGATTGTAACACCCCAAAGACCTTAAGTCCCAAAATGTAGTCAGGCTGGGTGACACGGCATGGAATACAGGCGTATCCCAGGGCATGTCCAGTGCACACGGACTAGGATATGGGCGTGTCCCAGGGCGTTTCCTTTACTGTAGTCATCGACTCGAGTTCTCGAGATAGCACGGTCGATGATCGTTGAGAGGCGACATGGCCTGGGACACGAGCGTGTCCCAGGGCGTGTCCTGCTCGAGTGAATACCGGGCGGCATTGAGTGGCGCTGAGTTGAATGACGTTGAGTGGCGTTGAGTGTAGAACACGGCCTGTGATAAGGGCACATCACAGCGGCGTGTTGGGCACACGTCTAGGGACACGGTCATGTACCTTAGTCGTGTGCTTCTCGGGTGATTTGCTCCTGTGTTGAAAGGGTGACACGTCTAGTCACACGACCGTGTCAAATTTTACACGGGCGTGTCTGCCCTGAGACACGAGCGTGTTGGAGCCCGTATTCTAGTTCAGTTTGAGTCGGTTCGTACACCGCTTCGGGTACACGGCTTGGGACATGGGCGTGTCACAGGCCTTGTCATGTCAAATTTGGACTTTTGGGCAGATCTTGGCGATCCAATTATTTCTATTTGTATCCAATGGCCCAGGTGTTTTCCTGCAGTGATAAGGCTAAGGGTTTGCCTCTTCTCTCATTCTTATCAAGAGAGAAAGAGAGAGCTTGGAGGAAGGAGAAGGAGGAGAAGAGAAAGGCTTTGGTGGTGCTCCCGTGGTCCGATTAGAGATCCGAGGCTAGTTCTGTGGAGGCAAAGCAATTGCGGTGCTTTCCCACTGGCCAGATTTTCGATGGCTCCCAAGAGATTGTCAAGGGTAAAGATCTTCCTTCTTGGACATGTGAAGTCCTTCTTTATGCAAGAGTAAGGAATCCTCTCCAACAAAAGGTGGAAAGAGTGAGTGATTCCAGTGGGTTGATAGTTACTATCCCATATTGAGTCTGCATCTAGACCCGAAAGTGTGTAGTACGGGATAGGCATGTTGTGTGAATCCCATCTGGACATGTTGGTTTGGATTGATGATGTTGCATTTATGCACCGAAGAAGACTTCGCGTATACTCGTGTAGTTAGTGGGGTCGTTGGGTTGTGCCTGTGAAGGGGAGTAGCAGGAAATACTGGAATGTTGAATTCAGGAAAATGCCCTTGTGTTGTTTGTGCTGTGGCTACGATGTAGCTAGTCCTTGATGGACAATAAAGCCGGTCCTATTTGGACAGTGTGGCTAATGTGACGCCAGTCCTTGGCGGACGTTATGGTGATTGTGAGCTGCGAGCTCTAAAAGGCCTCGTGCCGAACAGGAAATGTGAAGCCGACCCGCGTCTTTTATTATAGCCGCAAGTACGATGTGCTTGGTCATGGCAAGGCGATTTGAGCAACGGGGTGTGGTGGATCTGTACCTGCGTTATGGTAGTTGTACTAGGAAGTTCCAAGGCATTGGGCTTTCGTTAGCAGCATAATGAGAGTCTTAGGCATGCGCACCACTAAAATTAAATGCTCAATGGTGTTGATCCTAGTTCACCGGTGTACCCAAAACTGTGCCTGAGAGCTCAGATCGTCGGGCTGGGTGGCCGACGGTTGTGATGGATTGTTTGTGCGTGAGAGCACAATATTTATGATATCTATCAATTGATATATTGCTCTGCAGGGAAGGAATGCCACTTCCCCGGGAAAGTGGTAGGATTGTTATAAATTGGTCAGTTGAATGCTGACTGTTGCCTTATTTGCCACCTTCTGGGTGGATTGTACCTGTACAGGTGCTGGAGAGCCGAGCGGGAAGTGAAGGGCTGATGCCCCTGCTACTGATGTTGCCGCTCTTGCTGTTGCTGTTGCTGCTAGCCCTTGAAGGCTAGCTAATGTATTTTCTTTCATTCATGTATGGCCGGCCTGCGCGCCGATGTCTATAATCCATACTGTTTAAAGAGGAAATGTAAGTCCTTAAGGCCAAACTGTGTTATTTGCTACCCCCTCGTTTGAGTGGTTGTATATATAACCTTGGTATTATATATATATAATGGATATTCCTGGTATGAGTTCAGCCTAGTGCTTATGTTTCTTCTAGCATGCTCTGAGTTAGGATACGTTGGTGGTATTAACCGACATCACCGTCTATTTATGGAATATAGGGTGGGGCCCCGGCCGGGCCTTCTATTATATGTTGTTTAACGGGTGGAGTCGTTACAAGGAGCATCAGCACCGGCGGGACAAGAAAGCAGTACATAAGGAGGAGTTGTTGCACACTACCACTGCTACATAGCGACAGTTGACGATGGATTTCAGTTTGCTTTCGCTTAGATGTTGAGAGTTACGAGAGTGTTGTAAGGACGACTAGATGTACCGGGCTTAAGCCCGTTTATATTTCTATTTGCCTTTTTCTTTCAGTGCCTCTTTTTCATGTGGACATTGCTCTGATTTCTATTTCAAATTATATATGATATGTGGACTTGAACTTATCTGTATAATTCTCTTTCTTTGGTGATCGCTAAGGCCGGTAGGATCGGTGATTTGTTGTGGCGACCCACCTGAGTGTCGGTGTCACCGCAAAACGTCGATTCTAAGCATAAGAACCGATTGTTTAAAAGGGGAAAATGGGGTCTTATAAACTGGTATCAAAGGGAACCTCGATCAAAAGAGAATAAGTCCACAAAACACTGGGTCACCCCGCACGAGCTTTAGTTTTGGGCAAACTAAGCAGCGGAAGTAGTGGTGTGACCATGTGTAAAAATAACTATACCACTTTGTAAGAACTCATGAGTAACCAGCTGTGTATGAGCTGGATACCTGAGTTTATTATAGAACTCATGAGTAACAACTGAGGAAAATTTACTACCAGTCAAAATCGCGGATAAAACTCTTGAATGATCTAGGTAACTGTAAATGTGAGCGAAACTGTCATCGATGTCAATGACCATCGACACACTTATAGTGGTATCATTAATTGCTGGGAATGTGGATGCAGGTACTCGAGATTGCTTGTAGAAACTTCGTCTTGATGGTTGAGAGTTGGAAGAAGCCATAATCTGAAAAACACGAAAAATCCACTAGTTAAAAGTCTTAGTAAATAGTTACGGGGGCTACCGCGGTGCAGTATTCTACTACTTCCGCATGGTAGCGTGATGGACTGCACTTTGTACCCTTCTTCCGGATCTCCTCCAAAAATCAAATTTTCCATAAATTTCACTTTGAAACGTGAAGGGGATAGAAAACCAAGGTCATAGAGTTAGATCTGTGAAATTGAGGTAGATCCGTGGCAAAAAGTCTCAGATCCAACTCAAAAACTTCTTAAAACCACCATAGATGATGTCCAAAATGATTAGAACTCAACAAATACAATTTTAAATTTATTATAACATAAGAATGAAGAGAAAAGGGGGAGGGAATTACATAGATCTTGGAAGCGTTGGCGAAAGCACTGTACATAGAAGTGAGAGATTGGACAAGCAAGAATGAAGAATTCGGCCTGAACCGCCGCTTATATATTTTTGAGCTACCGCGCCACAGTTCATCTTACACTGGCGGTATCACCTTTTTCATATTGATTCCTGACGATCAGCGTTGGTATCTTCATTGCTTCTTAGCAAATATGAACTACAATACAAGATTCTAAAAAAAGTGTGGGTGTATGTTTGTGTGTGATAGCACTGCTAACTTGTAATTCACGTCTTGTCCTTAACTGGGGAAAGGTTCTAGTCGGTCCTTATATAGTGTTGGGGGAGAGAGTGTTAGGTTGAGTGATTCTTTTTGTGTATATTTGGGATTAACAACCCAACCTACGACACTTGTGCAGCTCCTCATACCCATCAATCACTTAGAACAGAGCTAGGGTGGGGACATATTGCTTGGGTCAATCGTTTCTTGAGTATTTTCATATTTTTCCATATAGATAGCATGAATGCTATTTCATGTCTCATTATCATGTTCATCAATATCATGCGCAATACTCTATCGTGATGTTCTATTTATTTCTGCATCATTTTTTCGTTTGTCTAGTTTGCTTTGATTAATTGTTTTTTAGAAAATAAAAAAAATTTAAACCCAAAAAAATAATGAAAAATCTCACAAAAATCCCAAAACATGTATTGTATTTTCGTTTTGTTTACTTTGTTTATTTTCTGTTAAAATAGGAAATCAAAAAATATATATATAACCTGAAATTAAAAAAAAACTGTGGATTGTTCATTCGTAGGACACACATGACTAGAACCTACCACACAATGAATACGTACAATGTTTGATTTATGATCGTAAATTTCTGTGAACACTGTCTACTCTTGTCATGATATGTCAAATCTATCGGTTCTTAGCTACTGAGTGCGACTAGACATGTTAGTATCTGTTGAATATGCATCTAGGTATGTGTGGGGATTTAGGTATTTTAATGACTTTACACTATTCACACATCCCTAGACGAAGAACTCATGTACAAACTGTAACATCCCATTTCCGACCAGACCCCTAGGAGAGGTTTTGTCAAGACCAAGTCATGACAAAACCCTTGGAAGCCCAAGGGGGGCCAAGTGACCCGGGCTCAAGGTGAAAATCAACTTGGTCATCAAATAGTAGTTTAAAAATTCACTTAAGACAGGATTTGGGCTCGGGCGTTGAGTGCGTTGAGTGCACTCAATGCCATAAGCTGAACGGCGTTGAGTTCACTGACTGCACTCAACACCATCTTTCTAAGGCTAGATGGCGTTGAGTGCGTCGAGTGCACTCAACGCCATAAGTGGAACGGCATTGAGTGTACTGATTGCACTCAACGCCATCTTACTTAGGATAAATGGTTTTGAGTGCATCAAGTGAACTCAATGCCATAAGCTGAATGGTGTTGAGTGCACCGGCTGCACTCAATGCCATCAGACTTGGGCTGAATGGCGTTGAGTGCATGGAGTGCACTCAAGGCCATAAGCTGAACAGTGTTGAGTGCGCTGAAAGCACTCAACGCCATCTTGTTTAGGTTATATGGCATTGAGTGAGTCGAGCTCACTCAATGCCGTCGACTGGATGGCGTTGAGTGAGCTGAGCTCACTCAACGCCGTAGGCTGGATGGCGTTTAGTGAGCTGAGCTCACTCAACGCCGTAGGATGGATGGCATTGAGTGAGCTGAGCTCACTCAACGCAATTTTACTTAGAATTTTTCTGGCGCTTTTGGTTTGTTTGTTGGTTTAGCTGAACCGAACCATTTCGGGAAGTGGGCCAGGATGTCTTAAATTAGTCGTTCCTCTATTAACACCTAATTAAGTCTTATTTAAAAATATTGACCGGTCAAATGGAGGTAGACTGTAACATCCCATTTCTGGCTAGACCCCTAGGAGTCTGTCGGCCGTGACAAAGCCCCCGTAAACCTAAGAAATTGACAGTAACAAATCTAAAAATAGGTTTAGGAATGACGGCTAACCGAAGACGCAATCCTCCGAAGTCCGTCGACCGAAATCCCGAGTCACGGGTTGGTCACGCCCGTGACCGACCCGTCACGCCCGTGACTTCCTTCGATGGTCGACAAAATCAGGAAGCTTATTGTCGAGCTCAGAACTCATGTCACGGGTTGGTAATGCCCGTTATAGGTCCGTCACGCCCATGACCTAGGGCGTGACGCCATTACCGACCGTCGACCTCAGATCGACGAACGTAGACCGAAGAACACCTGTCATGCCCGTTACAAACGTGTCACGCCCGTGACATGGGGGGTGACCCGTGAACCGACGCAGAAAAATCGGTCGTCGACTCGAGAACGACTAATGGACTAGTGTCACGCCCGTGACCTATGTGTCACGCCCGTGACAAAGTCCGAAACGTTAGTCAGGCTTGAAATTACTTTAACAATGCCATAATTAACTCTGATTATAGAAAGTTACACCAGGAGTATTTATGGGCCGTTTCCTTCTCAAATTACTTAATAAAATGAGGAAGAGTTGGTCCAATAGGAAATCACCACCTGGACACATCTTTTCATCTTCCACCTTTTCCTCTCCCTCCACCATAATCGAAATACTATTAAGAGGAGAGCCTTCATGGCCTTAAATGCTTTACCCTTTCACCTCCCCACTTGGTGATCTATAAAAGCCCCCTTAGAGCAAGATGAGAAGTTAACACTCTTGACCAAATGGATTTGAGTTGTTGTTCTTACTGTCAGAGAAGTTCGGCAATGCCACCACCGCGCCATGATAACCCGACGTTCATCTCGTCTCCAAACCGCGAACAAGGTCCTCCTTTACTTCTTCTTTTATGGGTAGATCTTAGGATCTTAGGAAGAAAGTTCGTGCTCAACGGAGCCGGACCTATCTCGCGTTTTCATGGAAAAACCATGAAAAATATATTTTCGGGTCCGCCGGAAACCGCCACCTCCGGCGGCCAAACCACCACCGACTGATAGCCATCGCCTCGATGGAGGTGGTGGTGGTGGTGGCTTGTCAGGGAAGTGACCGGACGGCCGGCAACGGTTCGCGGAAGAGCTACATGAAATATAAGTTTTCTGAGTTCAGGTTTTCGGGTTCTGTAGAAGATGAACAGTAAAAACATTTTTATAATATAAAAATTATGTATATATTATATAAGGAAAAGATACATTAAATGGGCGCATTTGGATGCTGCAAAACAAGGCACTTAGAGGCCGATTTAGGAAAAATGGCCAGTCACGGAAGTTGTAGCCCTTCGAGTTTAGATTAATTTAAAATTAATTTCAACTCGTTTTGGTAAGTGGTTTGACCGCAGCACCCGTGTTAGTGGGGGCTGTACCTAGAGTTGGGCAGAAACTAGAATGAATGCCCACTCTTCGTCCCTAGTCCAAACAACCTAAAATTTGGGCAGGGGGTTACCCTTAGACATACCTTGAGGTTGTCCGAAAATGGGAATTTTTGGATATACTTTGCCTAAGTTTTTTGTTTTAATTTAATTAAGTTAGAGTAATTTATTTAAGTGGTCAAATGACCTCCAAACCCTCCTAAATTTTGGTGAGTTGTCCCTGGCTATAAAACCTAGCTCTGTACAATATTCCAACTCATTTGGATGAGTTTTGGGTAGGAAATCACCTACCCTTAACTAGGCTTTATTGAGGCGTTTTTGAGTAAAAAGTGCACTAAGAGGTTGGAACGGTCAAATAACCTCAACAGAGGCTGATATTTTGACCACTGACTTAGAAGGGTTATTATAACCCACTTGGATAAAAATGGTGTGGTTTAGGGTTGATTTACCCTAGGATCCAAACTCAAAACCTAAAGGGAGGGTTTTGAGGGTTGTGAAGGACATGGTGGCAAATGCCCTCTTATTGCCTTGAAATTCAGTAGAGTCTACGTTAGCATAATATAAATCATCTGGATTGAATCTCGGAGGATTTGGAGATAGATAGATACCTCAAAACCCTAACCTTAGTTTAGGGGTAAAATCTTAAATAAGTAAAACCAGTCACTAAACATTATCTAAAAGCTTTGAAACTCGGGTAGAGTGAGTTTTGAAATGGGTAAAACCTATAGCAATTTTACTGGAATTTTATGATGTTTATTTCTAGCATTTCATTTGTAAAGTTTTCTATAGCCCTAATTGACGTTTTATTTATTTAGATCTTTCTGTTCATTGAAACCCCATGAAATCTTGGAAGTAAATGTTTTAGGTCAGAATAGTTGCTCCTGAATTTTTGTATAATTTTTAGTTGAGTAAATCTAGTACTTCATTCACAAATGTTAAAAAGGGGTTTTATGGTTTAAAAATTAATTATGGACGATATTGCTGTTGAAAAATTATGAGGCTTAGGAATTGAGACTTTCAGGTCATTATTTGCTTGTAGACATTTATTCATGATTTTTAGAATCTTAGTTATGGTACTTTCTTTACAAGTCCACCTTACGGAGATTTTAGATAATTAATTTATTCAGAGATTAATACTTCCTGAAAAATTATGAAACTTGGCCAATATTATTTTTAGGGTTGTATCTGCATAGTATAATTAATTTATAATTTTTGGATGGATATTCTCTATACTTGATTCATAAATAACAAAAAATAGAAAATATTACTAAAATAGTTTTAGTGCCCTTTTGATGATAGAAAATTGTGATACTTTGTATTTACCATAGTGAGATAACATAATATTTATAATAATTTTGTGACATCTTGCATGAGTACTTAGGGTAGTTCATGTTCAAACCGGTAACCTTGGAATTTTTGAGGAAATTAATTAAATGCCAGATAATTCGGAAAAATTATAATTTTCTGATTATAGGCTAATTATATCATAATATAACTCCAGTAAATAAGTTAGGGCATTTGGATGAGTATTAGATCATGTCCTATCCGGTTCGACATATAACATAGGATAGCCTACAATTAGCAATTTATGTTAACAGTCATAGGATGTGATGGGCACAGCGTTAGAGTTAGTTAATCTGCTAAATTGGATGGATGTGAAAGTGTTCACCATATAAGGATGGGAAGGTTAGTGAGAAGTGGTGTTGGCTATAGTTAAGAGGTGCTAAGGTTCGACAAAAGATCGTCTTTCCCGAAGAGAGAAAGGTTAAAAATCACACTAGGTTAGTCTATCGTAATATGAGAAGGGAATGAGTGAAAGTTAGGGTTAGATCTGATATACTCTAGAGGGGGGGGGGTGAATAGAGTATGCCTGTGTGTTATTTAAAATTTTCTTCTTTAACAATATACTATCTTTACCTTTAACAACTATATCTAACTATCATAGATTAAATTAAATCAAAGATTACAGAATATCTAACTAACACAGCCACAGCAAGAACAAAAAAGAAAGAGCAACCAGACGACACAAGAAATTTATAGTGGTTCCCCAAACTAGGTACATCCACTCTTATACCACCCTTGGTAGGAATCCACTACAGGTTTTGATCAGGTGACTGCCACTAGTGAGCTTTTGATCAGGTGCTCAAAAACAAACCCAAGTCTTTTGGAAGGAGACTTGCAACCAGAATAATTTTGAAGGGAATTAAAACCCTGTAAAAAAGTGGGAATGAGAGAGTGATGTAAGTCTCCTTTTCTAAAGTCAAAATGAGAAGACTGTGTGGATTCTTATTTGTTGTCAAAGCTCCCCCTGAGATCTTAAATGGTTCAAGAGTGGAAGCTTTGTTCAAGGGTGTAGGCCTTCAGCTTTGATGATTGCTCGACAGCAGGCTTCTAGACCGATAAGTATGTTTGTCCCTTGGAAAGCCTTGGAGTAGACTGAGGACAGATGAAGAAGATCAAGAATTTCGATCTCTGTATGTTGTTGATGTTGTGTATCTTCTTCTTTTCAGCAGAATGAGGACTCATTAGTTTGTCAACAACCATTTGAATTTTCAAATTACTCCTGTAATTAATGCTGATGACGTTGAGAATTACACGGCATTGATTACTTTCCCCAACTGCTTCATTGAAAAAATGGCAGGCAATAATCCTGATGAAGACCATAATTAATGCTCTGTCTAACGGTAATATTCAGAGAATGTTAGAGCATTAATTACACAGGAATTACTGCAATATGATAGGAATAAAAGGAAGGAAATAACTTAGTCTGGAATCGTCGAGCAGAAGAAAGAATTCGTCGAGCTAAGTCCATAGTTCGTCGAGCTAAGTATTGTTGTTCGTCGTGCTGAGTTACAAGATCATCGAACTCTGAATAGCTGATTGCTGCTTGACAAAATCTTCTTGTTCCGTGTTCTAAGTTCGTTGACCTGAGAACAGCTTTGGCTTTGAGTGAATTATGTCGCTGAGTCCATTTTGGTGCAGAGTGATCTTTGGCGTTGAGAGATGAAGTATTAGTCGACCTGAGAATATAGATCATTGAACTCTGTTAAGAGAAGTTTATCTCTGAGTTAGTCGAGCTGAGTACGACAATCGTCGACCTGAGATCGACGAATGTAGATCTCTTTCTCAAAATCTTGATTTCTCTAAGTCTCGAGTCTCTAGTAGTGATGGAGGATGGTCCTTTGTACTGTTGACTCTAAGGACATGGCCTAGACTTAAGAAACACATAAAATTTGACCCTTCTATACAACAGGGGTCACAACCTAAGAAGACAACCTAGCCCAAATCACCTAGGGGTTCCAACAATCTCCCCCTATTTGGGTGAGGTTACTTCAAATAAACAAAAAAAATCACAAAAAAAGCTGAAGTAAACATAGTATGAAAACTGAGATAACTGATAGAATAAATAAGCTATCAGTAACTTTATAAAGCTATGTACCAAGATTGTTCACAGAAAATACAGAAAATAAACTGTTTAAATGTTCTTGTAAAGGTCAGAAGACTTAGCAAATATGATTTTCCTGCTTGGGTCTTGAGCTTGTCTCATAGTCATGGTCATGTCAGCATCTCCAAGAGTCTTTTGAGAGGTGGTTCTTGGAACCACAGCTTCAGGATATAGACTTATATATTCCTCAATATTGAACAGCTTCCCTACATGGTATCTTTCAAACTCTTTCTTTCTGTAGTTTGACATGGTAGAGAATTGAGATGGATCTTGGCTTTTTTCTCTGGCTTGCCTGATTTGAGAAAGAGCCACAAGATTCCTTGAATCTAGCCATTCTTGTAGTTGGACTAGCTTTAGGATCATAAGCTGGAGTTGGAAGTTCTTTAGGGCTATTAGCTTTGCCAGGAGATGGAGGAGGGGAAAATGTTTGCTTAAAAATAAACTGTTTAGCTGACTGATGTCTGGAATAAGACTGATGTCCCTGTTTGTGCTGACTATCTCCAAAAGAATGAGAAGGTCTTCCCTATCTCTGATAGGTTTTAGTGAGAGTAGGTTTAGTGAATCCTTCTGAGCTATGAGATAAGGTTCCTGAGGAACCTGCAGCTGGAGGAGGAGGAGGAGGATCTCTTCTGAACCTTTATGGAGAAGGAGAATACCCCCTACTTTTCTTCCTTGCTTTGTGTTCATTTTTAGATAGCCACATCCATGCTAGCATACCCTTGTATGGAGTTATATTTTGTAGGATATAATATGGTGAATCATTGGTATTTCCAGGTTTGGGAGCAGGAGGAGGTGGAGCTTTCCTTTTCTTTGAGGCTTGCTTTTTCTTTCCCTTTGGATCTTCATCAGGGTTAGCAACATCATCATCATCATCAGAAGATAAAGGATTGTCATACATTTCATCAATCTGACTTATCAGATCCTTGGGAATTTCTTTGCTTGCTGGAGTGGGAACAACTTCAGCTTCAACAGCTTCAGCTTCCACAGCAATTTCCTGATTTATTAGATCATCCAAACTAAAAATAGTGCTATTATCCATGATATAATTTGGTCTAGGATTGCTAGATCTTTGTTCATATAATGCTACTAGAGGAGCTATCAGACTTTTCTTTATAATGTCTAATACTTCTGAACTTGCAAGGGAGGTGTAGCATACTATTGCTCTGGATGATTGGGTGGGAAAGGAGTGGCAAAAATGAATATAAGATCCAAATATCTTCAACAGAGTATGTAGATTTACTTTATATTTAATGAAGTAGATCCTTCCAGGCAGAACTTCTAGCAAGCAGGTCTCTTGAGCATTGGATAATATAATATCTGTACAATGATTATCTACATCTGCTACTGAGTTAGTTATCTCTATATAATCTGATTCCTTATCAGTATCAAGAAAATTCAGAAAATATGTTTCCATGTCGACATTTGTTCATGCTGCTGCTGCTAGTTATGCGGCTACTGCTGTTGTTGCTACTACATCATAAAGTATAATATTAACATTTGTTCCTGCTGCTGCTGTTGGTGCTGCTGTTGCTACTTCATCATTAAGTATCTCCCCCTGCCTGGTTTCAGTATGTACTGAAGCAAGGTTGCCAGATGAAGAGAGGGTAGAGGAGAGGGTAGAGATTTGAGCAGAAAGAGATGATATGGAGATAGACAGAGGGGAAATAGCCTCTGCAATGATGGTTTGGAGGATTGGCTTGAGGAGCTCAAGAAGTGGTTGGATGATAGAGGGATTCAAAAATGTGGAGTCAGATGTTTGGGCAGGAGGTGGTTGAGAAGGTATAGAGGTAGTGATGATAGTTGCTGGAGGAGATGGTTGATTGGAGGTGTCTGGAAGTGTCACAACCCGCATTTTCTCCGAATTAAAGAATTATCAGAGTATGAGAAAACATGCGTCATGATGCCACGTCAAGCAGGGGATAACTACTGACGCTCAAGCAAAACCATCTACTATACTTTATGAAAGAAATTCATTAGTTTAATGATTAGAAAATCAGTTATACTTTAGAGGCCGTATCCATCGGCTCGGTGGATCACCTAGTCCACAGTTAAAAACTATACTTATGCGCTGCGGAAAAATACTTTATTCAGGTTTGACTTCCTAAGGAGTGCATAAGAGCCCTAAGAGGACCACTTATGCCATGCAAGACTCTACATTTAATTTATATTATATATAAGGAAACGATCTTTATGTTGGGTCCGGCGTTCCTTCACTTGACCCGTGACGCTCTGCTACTTATATAAAAAATTAAGTAGCGCCCTCTCCAACAGTCCGGGCTTTTTGGTGCAGTTGGGTATGCGCTTGATCCTTCAATTGGTATCAGAGGGAGGTTACGGGTTCAAGACCAAGGGGGCGCTATTAAATCCTGATTTTTCCCTTCTACCTGTGTGGGTCCGGCGGGTCAGGCAAACCGTGGACATGTGGTAACCCCACCTCTGAGCAATGTGGGCCATGTGGTAACCCCACCTCTGAGCCGACGGGTTGTGCTGGATGCCGGGGGGGATTGTTGGGTCCGGCGTTCCTTCACTTGACCCGTGGCGCTCTGCTACTTATATAAAAAATTAAGTAGCGCCCTCTCCAACAGTCCGGGCTTTTTGGTGCAGTTGGGTATGCGCTTGATCCTTCACTTTATACGTTGTTTGGAAAATAGTGATTTACTTTTATAAAATATGCTGATCATGCGATGTACTTATAATAATAATTATAATTGTCGTTTTAAAATAACTAGCAACCTAACATAAATCCTCCCCAGAGCAAGTAGACTATCTCCAGAAAATGGTAGCAGCAAAAGTAATATATCTAGTACAAAGGTAAAAACTACCAGTGGTCGTCAACAACCTGACACGAACCCACAGGCAAATATGTATGTCTGTAAGAAAAGTACAGGAAAACTACCTCACTAACAAAGCAACAGGATCTCCAAAGTCCAAGAGACCACCAGCAACACCATTGCAACCTAGCCACCAAACCTGCTACTGCTCAGAACCTGAGGCATTCAAAAGAGGAAAGAATACCTCAGCAAGTAAAACAAGGAAAAACTGCATGGAAGTGTCAACCAGGGAATAAATAAAAGAGGAAAAACACACAACAGTAAAAGTCACAACTGCCCAAGGAAAGACAACAAGGAATGCACTACGTGCGAGGAAACAACACCAACCCTGCACAGAAACTACATCCTGCAGGGTCTACTAGACTACCAAGAGCCCAAAGTGCTGCAATCTACCAAGGAAGAAACTTCTAACACCCTAAGCTGTGGGAGATGGTAGTAGCAAAAACAACAGCATGGATCCGGGTTGGAGGCAAACTCAGTCCCCCAACCACCATTTCCAAGCCAACAAGCTCAAGGGTCTACATGTGAAAGCACAAGGGACCTTCCACCCCCTTGCCCAGCCCGTACCTGGAGCAAAATAGAAGAATAAGGGTGGCCTTGGCTAAATTACACAACACCTCCCCCATGAAGAGCTTCAAACCACCACTACAATCCACGACCCACGATTCGGCAATTAGGAAAGAAAACATGGCCGACAAAGAAACTACAAATATAACTAAGGAATTCACTCGGGAACGAAAATCGAGGTATGGGAAACAGTGTTGAAGTTACTCAACACGGCTTGGAATTGAGTGGGACCCACTCAACGCCTAACAAGACCTTAGCGTTGAGTGAGTTAGCCTCACTCAGCGCTAGAACAGCCATGACGTTGAGTGATAATCACTCACTCAACTCCCTCCGCAAGAACAGCTCTGGCGTTGAGTGAGCTATCCTCACTCAATGCCAAAACAGCCATGGCGTTGAGTGAGGTCCACTCCCTCAACACCAAAGAAAAAGAGGAAGCGGCATTGAGTGAGCTAATCTCACTCAACGCCAAAATAGTTATGACGTTGAGTGAGGTCCACTCCCTCAATGCCTTCAGCCGAAACCACAAAAAAACCAACAGTGGCGTTGAGTGAGTCCACCTCCCTCAACGAAAGCAGCTTTGGCGTTGAGTGAGGTCAACTCATTCTACGCCAAAGTTCATTCCCGCAGGAAAACCCTAAGCCAACGCCAACAAGAGGAGGTCGGCGGGAATGCCGACAGATTCTCGACGAATCGGCGGGAATGCAGGATGATTCTCGCCAAATCGACGAGAATCCAGAATGATTCTCAATGATCGGCGGGAATCAAGGATGATTCTCGTCGAATCGGCGGGAATCAAGGATGATTCTCACCGATCGGTGGGAATCACGTCGAAATCGGCGGGAATCACTTGGTGATTCCCGTTGATTTTGACTTAGACGAAAATTCTCACTCAATCACCCCACCACTCAGCTGCAAAGAACAAACCGAACTATGGCTTTAAGTGTGTCCACCACACTCAACGCCAAGTTCGGGCCGCTTTTGGCTTTGAGTGTGTGCACCACCCTCAACACCAAAACCCAAGAGTCTACCAAGACTGGTTCTAACCAGAGCCCTACCACAACAACCTCCCTCACTCTCTCTCTCTCTCGGCTCCACCCGCAAAAGCACCCAACTAGAACTACAAATCTGGAGTATAAATGGTTAAAACAACCATCGGGTTGAGCAAAACAACACAAGGAGGGGGCTCATAGGCGAATCTAAGCCCTAAATTCAGCAAGATAGAAGAGAATATGCTTTGTTTCTACCCTAGGGCTAACCGGGAAACATTCTAGAATATCAAAAGAACTACAATGGCAAGGGCAAGAATACCACTTGCCTCGATTTCTAGTGAAGCTTGGTCGGCCTTCCCTCCTCTTCGTTCTGCACTAGAAGGAGAAGCACCTAACAAGCAAACCTGCACTTTAATGGTGGAAAAGCACAAGAACCAGAAATCCAAGTCTCCATAAACTCCACGAAAATCAAATATCTTACATTAGAAATGAAGATCTGAGCGAGAGCAAGACAACGCCGCTTTCGGAATTAAATTCCGCCCACGAACACTCCCGGAATCGCCGTCCGAAGGAGAAGTAGGTCCGGCGGTTTTCCTCTGTTTTCCGCGAACAGGAGCAACGGTTTCTTCTGGTCTCGGGAAGAAGAAGAATGGGCCGCTGATTCTAATTAAGGCTTTTATATAATCTTAGCAATGACGGTTCAGCCTAACTGCCTCCCAAGTCACCGGTTCACTTAATTTAAAAGGGTTTCTAATTAGATTTTACTAATGGCACACCCAAAACGACACGAAAACCGAACTACCTTGGAATTCGATGAAATTCACACCGTAGCTAAATATCCAGGCTACGAAAACAACGGCGAAGTCGAAATTAACTTTCGACGAACAGAACTTGAGTTATACCCTTCCGAAGCCAAAACACAAGCATCCCCCGAGAGGCCACACCGGGTTACCCAAAACGACTCGGCTTGCTAGGGCGGTCTTGCAAACAGGCTAAAAAATAGGGCACCCAGTTCCAAGGATTTAAGACCACACTCCAGAAATGGCACAAGCCAAGAAAACGCGTCGACGTAATGCCGAACGAGAATTAAATAATCGCAGGAAAAAAAATCGGGGCGTTACAGGAAAGGGGTCCTGTTGAGGAGATTGTTGAGGAGAAGGAGTGTTAAGAGGAGATGAGAGTAAATTGAAGGATGGAATTGAATAGAGATTTGAGAGGGGGATATCACAAGATGAGATGGAAAAGGAGATTGGGGAGGAGTAGGGATGGATGTATCAGCCCTAGGAGAGGGAGAATTGGATGGAATATGTGTAGGGGAAGAAGGAATTGGAGATGCTGGAGGTGTAGGGGTATGTATTAGAATAGAAATGAAGGCTGGGGTTTGTTGAACTTGAGGCTGAGATGGAGCTTGAGAATCAGTAGGTGGTGGAGGGGTGGATGGAATCTCTGTAGAGGGGTGAGGAGTGGCTGATGTAGCCCTTGTACTTTTAGAAGATTTAGAGGAAGAGGACTTGCCCTTAGATGGCTTTATGATAGTCCTCTCCCATCTGCCAAAGAGAGCACATGTAAGTCTCTTTGAGGCATTAATGGATATGGTCAGGGAGACCCGGGATCCAGCAGCCTTTCTTTGAGGAAGATCCCTAAGATCATTCCAAAACATACCTCCTTTTTATTGTTCTTCTTTTTGATAAGATCAAACAAAACTTGAGCCCAGTTAATGGCTTTCTTGTTTAATATTACACACATAACAAGGAATTGATACCTGGTAATGTAATCATGTGCAGAGTGCTTTCCTAGCAGCACTTTACCTACAATATCTGCAAGGAACTTATATTCAGCAGATAAATGATTTTTACGCAGTTTCTATGAGGTTTCTCCCGAATAACCCATGAGGCTCAGCATCATATAAAACTTTTCAGTTTCAATTTTTAATTCCTCCTCACCATTATGCAATCCCAATATTTCAGTTAAAACTGCGGGAGTGAGGGAGATGGCATTACCAGTGATAGTCCCTGTCATCACATTCTCCTGTGTGGTAGATGTATAGACCCATTCCCTGATCTCTGTTCCATAGATTTTGATGCGTGTTGATAGTAGAGTCTTGAGATGTTGGTCTTCTAGAGTTTGCAGAATGTTCACGAATACAGGATCAGAATATTGGAAGGACTCGAAATCCAGATCGAATCCTGTATCAAACTTCATCACTGCAAGAGAGCCTGCGGGGATCGCCATGAGAATACCTGCAAGAAAAGTCGAAGATCAAGTGCAAGAGAACTGAAAGCGCGGGACGGAGGTCGAAGAAAACCTAAATATAGTGTTTTCCTGAATATGAACCGACAGACTCCATTCCATGAAAAATGAATAGATCTGCGATCTGAGGTCGACGAAATAATTTTGACTTAAATGATTCGTCGATCTCAGTCTGAAGGGTTGAAGACATTTCGTCGATCTTCGTTCGACGAAAGTTTTCTTAAGTAGGTTCGTCGATCTCAGTTCGATGAAACTAACTTCACACAGAGAGTTTGTCGATCTCCGTTCGACAAATATCTCACAAACTTACCCCAGTTCGTCGATCTCCGTTCGACGAACTATGAAAAATTCGTCGAGTGCAAACAGAAATTAAACTAATTTGTCTCCATTTATCATTCCAAGCTGATTTATGAAGAACAAATGATTTCTTTCATCCAGAGGTTTGGTGAAGATATCAGCTCTTTGTAAATCAGTGTAGATTTAGACAAGATTAATTTTATTTTTGTCTACACACTCTCTAATGAAATGATGTCTAATGTCTATATGCTTAGTTCTGCTGTGATGAACTGGATTTTGTGCTATGGCTATAGCACTTGTGTTATCACATAGTAATGTTCAATTATTTAAGTTAAAACCATAGTCCAGTAGTTGGTTTTGAATCCACAACATTTGGGAACAGCAACTACCAGCTGCAATATATTCTGCTTCAACAGTTAATGTAGACACAAATGACTGCTTCTTGCAAAACCAAGACACTAATCTCATACCAAGGAACTGACAAGTTCCTGAGGTACTTTTTCTGTCCACTCTGCATCCAGCAAATTCAGCATCTGAGTATCTAGTTAACTCAATCTCTGACTCAGTAGGATACCAGAGACTTAGACTAGGACAACCCTTTATATATCTCAAAATTCTTTTTAGAAAAACTAGATGAGATTCTTTAGGGTTCACCTGGAACCTAGAACAAAGGCATGTAGTAAACATAATATCAGGTTTGCTTGCTATAAGGTATAGTAGGGACCCAACAATTCCCCTATATAGTTTCTGATCCATAGGTTTCCCAAGTGCATCAAAGTCTATTACAGCATTTGTAGGCATGGGTGTTTTCTTTGCTGAGGCATCAGCCATCCCAAACTTCTTTATAAGCTCTTTGGCATATTTAGCCTGGGAAATGAAGATGCCATAAGGGAGCTGCTTCACTTGGAGACCAAGGAAGTAGGAAAGCTCACCCATGCTACTCATCTTAAATTTTGAATGCATTAGATCAGAAAATCTCTTGCATAATTTTGGATCAGTAGAGCCAAATATTATATCATCTATATATATTTGTACTAATAGTATTTTATCATAATGCAATTTGGTAAACAAAGTCCTATCAACTATACCTCTTGAAAAACCATGCTCTAATAGAAAGCTAGCTAAGGTCTCATACCAAGCTCTTGGAGCTTGCTTTAAACCATAGAGAGCCTTGTGCAACTTAAACACAAAAGAGGGATAAGTTGGAGAAATAAAACCTGGAGGTTGTTCAGCATAAACCTCTTCTTTAAGTTCCCCATTCAAGAAGACACTCTTTACATCCATTTGATAGACTTTGAACTTTTTGAATGAAGCATAGGCAAGAAATATCCTTATTGCTTCTAGCCTGTCAACTGGATCAAAGGTTTGATCATAGTCAATCCCTTCCTCTTATCTATACCCTTGAGCAACAAGCCTAGCCTTGTTCCTCACAATCACACCTTGGGCATCAAGCTTATTTATGAATACCCATTTGGTTCCAATGACTGGGTAGTCTTTTGGTCTTGGAACCAAATCCCAAACCCTACATCTCTCAAACTGATTGAGCTCTTCTTGCATTGCAATGATCCATTGGGGATCTTGCTCTGCATTAGATATGGATTGAGGCTCAATTTGACAGAGGAAACAGGAATGCATCAAGTCCTGGTTAAATTGATGCCTTGTCTGTACACCTACTGTTATGTCTCCAATCACTTGGGATCTGGGATGATCTATCAGTGTGACAAGATCAGTAGGTGGAGTTGATTCAGCAACAACATTTGGGAAGGATTCCTCTTGTGGAATTACTTCTGTTGTTGTGGGGGGTTCAACTGTATCCAGATTTTCTTCATCACTTTCTTCATTGGCTTGTTGAGAAGACTGGGATGTAAATTTTAATTAATCCAATTTCTCACACAAGTTGTTTACCTATAAGGGGTTTCTGGTAGAAATTCATTTCTTCTTGTAAAACATGTTAGTCTCATCAAATATAACATGCATGGATTCTTCTATTTTCAATGTTGATTTATTAAAAACCCTATAAGCTTTGCTGACTTGGGAATATCCTAGAAAAATTCCCACTGCAGTCTTTGCTTCAAACTTTCTAATGTGCTTTTTGTCATTATTTTGTATATAGCATACACAACCAAAAACTTTAATATAGTTAATTATTGATTTCTTCCCTTTGAGCAATTCATAGGGGATCTTATATTTTAGTTTGTGTATCAAGCTTCTATTCAGGACATAGTTTGTTGTGCTCACTACCTCTGCCCAATAGGATAGGGGCATGTAAGCATCTGAAAATAATGTGCCTGCAGCTTCAATGAGTGTTCTATTTTTCCTTTTAGCTACCACATTTTGTTGAGGAGTTCTAGGAGCTGAGAAGTAGTGTCTTATACCTTATTTCCTACAGAACTCTAGCATAAGAAGAGACTCAACTCAGTGCCATGGTCACTTCTGATCAATGCAACTTGAGTAGAATACTCAATCTGTATGCTCTTGAGAAAATCTGTAAGAACTTGAAAAGTATCTGACTTTGCTCTCAAAAAGAAAACCCAACTGAATCTGGAGAAGTCATCTACAACCACTAAGGTATAAGACGTAATCATCTGGAGAAGTCACTCCAAGGCTTAGTACAGCAACAGGGCAAAAGAGGTCCATATGTAGTAAGTACAAAATCCTAGGTGAATCACTCTTATTAATGGATTTAAAACTAAATTTAGTTTGCTTGCCTAGTTGACAAGCCCTGCAGAGGCCTTCCTTCTAGTAGGGGCCATAAGGTAAACCTCTCACAAGGTTGTCCTTAGATAGCCTAGCAATGTTTTTCAAATTTACATGTCCTAATCTCTTATGCCATAAGTAATTTTGACTACTAACTAAGTTCAGCAGACATATATCTGAAGTAATAGACTGGAAATTAACTAAATATATGTTTCCTTGTCTACTGCCAATTAAAACTGGTTTGTTTTCTCTTGAGGTAATAGTACAGGATTCAGAGTTGAATGATACCTGATAACCTTCATCACAGAGTTGGCTTATGGAAGTGAGATTGTGCTTCAGTCCACTCACATATGCAACTTTCTTGAAAGTTACAGCTCCAATCATGATTTTGCCATAGCCCTCTGTTTGGCCACAATTTGAATCACCAAAGATGACCTTTGGTCCCAGCTTGGACTTATAGTCAACTAAGTTATCCTTGCTGCCTGTCATGTGCTTGGAGCAGCCACTATCCAGATACCAGTGTTGATTATATGCTGGATATGTCTTCATCTGCATGTATAACACTTAGTTGTTCTTAACCCAGGTGACCTTGGGTCCTTGTTGATTTACATAGGAATAACTGGAAATATATGAGCATTCAGGTTGATCTTTATAGCTTTTGGGATGATATCTTCAGGGTGGTATTATCCATATGCTAAAGGGATTAAAGTTGCTCTTAGAATTTAGATTTTTGTTGTTAAAATCTGGGATCGATGATTTCTGGTTGGATCGTCGAACTGAGCTCGACGATGTTAGATGAGATCGTCGATCTCTACTTGAAGAATGAGAGTATTTATTCTTGGAGTACCAAAATCATCGATCTCTGTTCGACGAACCATACTGATGTCGTCGATCATAGATCGAAGAATGATTATTACTCAAGTTTGCGTTCAGAGATCGTCGTTCTGAGTTCGACGATCTGTTCATATATCGTCAATCTGCGTTTGACGATAATTACTGAACATTGTCATTTTTGTTTTTCTGGTTATTGAGGTTATTTTTAATTTCAATATGTTCAAGAACTTTATTAACCCTATTGACCTGTTCAGTATTTTTCTTTCCTTTGTCGGATATGAACTTTACTGGTTTGGAAAGATTGTTTTTCTGAATTATAGGTGGATTACTAGGGGTGGCACCTAATCCTAGTTTTCTATTGTTGATCCTAGCATTTACAGTACTAGTGATATTTAATAATTGCAGACTTCTCCCATTTAAGGATTCTTCTAATATCTTGGCCTTGCTAAGTTCAGATTTCAAAAAGGATATTTGTTGATTAGTAGAGATAAGTTCATTTGTTAGGTTAGCATTCTCTGCAGTAGTTTTATCTAGGTCATTTAATTTTTCTCTGAGGAGTTTGATTTCCTTCTTAGAGCTAATTAAGTCTAAGTCAAATTTTTAAATTCAAGTTTAAATTCCTCTGATTCAAAATCATAAGAGGCTATTACCTGATCCTCAACTGATAAGAGCTCTTCATCTTCAGACTCATCAGCATCTGATGTGCTACTGCCTGCCTCAATAGCCATAAGGCAAACTTCTTTGTCCTTATGCTTTTCTTCATCTTCACTGGAGCTGTAGGAGGTTGACTCTTCTTTAGTGTAACTCTATGACTCAGCAACAAAGCCCTTGTCCTTCCTCTTGTGCTTGCTTGAGGAAGGATTGCTATAGTGACCCTTCCTTGAGTCACCCTCCTTTCTTCTATCCTTCTTCTGAACTTCTGGGCACTCAGAGATGAAATGCCTAGGTTTCCTGCAGCCAAAGCATACTACTTCTTTAGATGGTGTTTTTTCATACCTTGGCTTGTCTTCATACTTGGATGGTTTCTTTCTGAAATCTTTTCTAGCCATCTTAAAAAAATCTCTTGGCAAAGAGACTCATCAATTCTTCATTCAAAGGAATTACTTCAGAGTCTTCTATAGCTTTGAAAGCTATGTTGTGCTCTTTCCTAGTTGGTGTAGGAGTCTTGACTTAAGCTACTGCTTCCCTTGATTTTATTCGCTGCTCATAGGACTTTAGCTTTCCTAGTAAAGCTTCAGTTGAGATCTCTGTTGTGCTTCTGGCTTCTCTGATGGGCCAGATTCTTGAGTCCCATGTGCTGGGGAAGCACATAAGGATCTTGTCATTCACTTAAGTCAAAGTGATTTCCTTATCTAGAGTCCTTAGCTCACTGATAATGGAGCTGAGTCTGTTGTACATCACTTCCACTGTTTCAGCTTCATCCTTTTTAAAGTTTTCATATTGAGTGATGAGGTTGGATCTTCTATCCTTCCACTCATCTACTGATCCAGCCACCATCTGGTTCAGGGTGTCCCAAATGGCCTTGGCTGATGGGCACTCAGCAACCTTTTGAAATATCTCATCTGATATTGTTTGAGCCAATATGTTCATGGCTCTGGCATCAGCTATCTTTGCCTTTATCTGTGCATCTGTCCATCCAGAGGGTGGAACTGCACTCATGTTTGTTGAAGTTGATGAGGTTGAAGCCACTGGAGCTGGTTGTCCTATTTAGATGGAATTAAATATATCCTCATCAATAGAATTCATGTAGAGTCTGATTCTTGCCTTCCAGAGTGTGAACTTGGACAAGTTACACACTGGAGGTCTGGTGCTTGCATATTCTTCATTCTATGCCATGCTGTATAGATCTAGAAGATGTAAGAGAATAGATTTAACATAGGATCTTTGGTTCATGGGTTAGCTTGTACAACCAAAAGAACCTCCTCTGATACCAATTGAAAGTTAGGGTTAGATCTGATATACTCTAGAGGGGGGGGGGGGGTGAATAGAGTATGTATGTGTGTTATTTAAAATTTTCTTATTTAACAATATACTATCTTTACTTTTAACAACTATATCACAGATTAAAGTAAATCAAAGATCACAGAATATTTAACTAACATAACCACAGCAAGAACAGAAAAGAAAGAGCAATAAGAGGACACAAGAAATTTATAGTGGTTCCCCAAACTGGGTACATCCACTCTTCTACCACACTTGGTAGGAATCCACTACAGGTTTTGATCAGGTGACTGTCACCAGTGAGCTTTTTATCAGGTGCTAAAAAACCAACCCAAGTCTTTTGGAAGGAGACTTGCAACCAGAATAATTTTGAAGGGAATTAAAACCCTGTACAGAAGTGGGAATGAGAGAGTGATGTAAGTCTCCTTTTCTAAAGTCAAAATGAAAAGACTGTGTGGATTCTTATTTGGTTTCAAAGCTCCCCCTGAGATCTCTAATGGTTAAGGAGTCGAAGCTTTGTTCAAGGGGGTAGGGCTTCAGCTTTGATGATTGCTCGACAGCAGGCTTCTAGACCGATAAGTATGTTTGTCTCTTGGAAAGCCTTCGAGCAGACTGAGGACAGATGAAGAAGATCAAGATTTTCTGTCTCTGTATGTTGTTGATGTCGTGTATATTCTTCTTTTCAGCAGAATGAGGACTCATTAGTTTGTCAACAACCATTTGAATTTTCAAATTACTCCTGTAATCAATGCTGATGACGTTGAGAATTACACGACATTGATTACTTTCCCCAACTATTTCATTGAAAAAATGGCAGGCAATAATCCTAATGAAGACCATAATTAATGCTCTGTCTAATGGTAATATTCAGAGAATGTTAGAGCATTAATTACACAGGAATTACTGCAATATGAAAGGAACAAAAGTAAGGAAATAACTTAGTCTGGAATCGTCGACCAGAAGACAGAATTCATCGAGTTGAGTCCATAGTTCGTCGAGATAAGTATTGTTGTTCATGGAGCTAAGTTACAAGATCGTCAAACTCTGAATAGTTGAATGCTGCTTGACGAAATCTTCTTGTTCTGTGCTCTAAGTTCGTTGACCTGAGAACAGCTTTGGCTTTGAGTGAATTATGTCGCTGAGTCCATTTTGACGCTGAGTGATCTTTGGAGTTGAGAGATGAAGTATTAGTCGACCTGAGAATAGAGATCGTTGAACTCTCTTTAGAGAAGTTTATCTCTGAGTTAGTCGAGCTAAGTACGACTATCGTCGACCTTAGATCGACGAACGTAGATCTCTTTCTCTAAATCTTGATTTCTCTAAGTCTTGAGTCTCTGGCAGTGATGGAGGCTTGTCCTTTGTATTGTTGACTCTAAGGACATGGCCTAGACTTAAGAAACACATAAAATTTGACCCTTCTATACAACATGGGTCACAACCTTAGAAGACAACCTTGCCCAAATCACCTAGGGGTTCCAAAAATCTCACCCAATTTGGGTGAGGTTACTTCAAATAAACAAAAAAATAACACAAAACAATATGAAGTAAACATTGCATGAAAACTGAGATAACTGATATAATAAAAAAGCTATCAGTACCTTTATAAAGCTATATACCCAGATTGTTCAAAGAAAACACAGAAAAAAACAATTTAAATGTTCTTGTGAAGGTCAGAAGACTTAGCAAATATGATTTTCCTGCTTGGGTCTTGAGCTTGTCTCATAGTCATGGTCATGTCAGCATCTCCAAGAGTCTTTTTAGAGGTGGTTCTTGGAACCACAGCTTCAGGATGTAGACTCATATATTCCTCAGCATTGAACAGCTTCCCTATATGGTATCTTTCAAACTCTTTCCTTTTGTAGTTTGACATGGTAAAGAATTTAGATGGATCTTGGCCTTTTTCTCTTGCTTGTCTGATTTGAGAAAGAGACACAGATTCCTTAAATCTAGCCATTCTTGTAGTTGGACTAGCTTCAGGATCATAAGCTGGAGTTGGAAGTTCTTTAGGGCTACTAGCTTTGCCAGGAGATGGAGGAGGGGAAAATGTTGGCTTAGAAATAAACTGTTGAGCTGACTGATGTCTGGAATAAGACTGATGTCCCTGTTTATGCTGACTGTCTCCATAAGAATGAGAAGGTCTTCCCTGTCTCTGATAAGTTTTAGTGAGAGTAGGTTTAGTGAAACCTTCTGAGCTATGAGATAAGGTTCCTTAGGCACCTGCAGCTGGAAGAGGAGGAGGAGGATCTCTTCTGAACCTTTGTGGAGAAGGAGAATACCTCATACTTTTCTTCCTTGCTTTCTGTTCATTTTTAGATAGACACAACCATGCTGGCATACCCTTGTATGGAGTTATGTTTTGTAGTATATAATATGGTGTATCATTGGTATTTCCAGGTTTGGGAGCAGGAGGAGGTGGAGCTTTCCTTTTCTTTGAGGCTTGCTTTTTTCTTTCCCTTTGGATCTTCATCAGGGTCAGCAACATCATCATCATCATCAGAAGATAAAGGATTGTCATACATTTCATCAATCTAACTGATCAGATCCTTAGGAATTTCTTTGCTTGCTGGACTTTGAACAACTTCAGCTTCAGCAGCTTCAGCTTCCACAGCAATGTCCTGATTTATTAGATCATCCAAACTAGGAATAGTGCAATTATCCATGATATAATTTGGTCCAGGAGGGCTAGATCTTTGTTCATATAATGCTACTAGAGGAGCTATCAGACTTTCTTTATAATGTCTAATACTTCTGAACTTGCAAGGGAGGTGCAACATGCTATTGCTCTGGATGATTGAGTTGGAAAGGAGAGGCAGAACTGAATATAAGATCCAAAGATCTTCAGCAGAGTATGTAGATTTACTTTAGATTTAATGAAGTAGATCCTTCCAGGCAGAACTTCTGGAAAGCTGGTCTCTTGAGCATTGGATACTATAATATTTGTACATTGATTATCTACATCTGCTACTGAGTCAAATATCTCTATATCATCTGATTCCTTATCAGTATCAAGAAAATTTTGAAAATTTGTTTCCATGTCAACATTTGTTCATGCTGCTGCTAGTTATGCGGCTACTGCTGCTGTTGCTACTACATCATAAAGTATAATATCAACATTTGTTCCTGCTACTGCTGTTGGTGCTGCTATTGCTACTACATTATTAAGTATCTCCCCATGCCTGGTTTCAGTATGTACTGAAGCCAGGCTGCCAGATGAAGAGCGAGTAGATGTGAGGGTAGAGATTTGAGCAGAAAGAGATGATATGGAGATAGACAGAGGGGAAATAGCCTCTGCAATGATGGTTTGGAGGATTGGCTTGAGGAGCTCAAGAATTAGTTGGATGATAGAGGGATTCAAAAATGTGGAGATAGATGTTTGGGCAGGAGGTGGTTGAGAAGGTATAGAGGTAGTGATGATAGTTGCTGGAGGAGATGGTTGATTGGAGGTGTCTGGAAGGGGGTCCTATTTAGGAGATTGTTGAGGAGAAGGAGTGTTCAAAGAAGATGTGAGTAAATTAAAGGATGGGATTGAAGAGAGAGTTTAGAGTGGGATATCAGCAAGATGAGATGGAAAAAGAGATTGGGGAGGAGTAGGGATGGATGTATCAGCCCTAGGAGAGGGAGAATTGGATGAAATATGTGTAGGGGAAGAAGGAATTGGAGATGCTAGAGGTGTAGGGGTATGTATTAGAATAGAAATGAAGGCTAGAGTTTATTGAACTTGTGGCTGAGATGGAGCTTGAGAATCAGGAGGTGGTGGAGGGGTGGATGGAATCTCTGCAGAGGGGTGAGGAGTGGCTGATGTAGCCCTTGTACTTTTAGAAGATTTAGAGGAAGAGAACTTGCCCTTAGATGGCTTTATGATAGTCCTCTCCCATCTGCCAAAGAGAGCACAGGTAAGTCTCTTTGAGGAATTAATGGATATGGTCGGGGAGACCAGGGATCCAGCAGCCTTTTCTTTGAGGAAGATCCCTAGGATCCTTCCAAAACATACCTCCTTTTTATTGTTCTTCTTTTTGATAAGATAAAACAAAACTTGAGCCCAGTTAATTGCTTTCTTGTTTACTATTGCACACATAACCAGGAATTGATACCTGGTAATGTAATCATGTGCAGAGTGCTTTCCTAGCAACACTTTCCCTACAATATCTGCAAGGAACTTATATTTAGCAGGTAAATGCTTTTTAAGCAGTTTCTATGGGGTTTCTCCTGAATAACCCATGAGGCTCAGCATCATATCAAACTCTTCAGTTTAAATTTCTAATTCCTCCTCACCATTATACAATCCAAATATTTCAGTTAAAACTGTGGGAGTGAGGGAGATGGCATTACCAGTGATAGTCCCTGTCATCATGTTCTCCTCCGTGGTAGATGTATAGACCCATTCCCTGATCTCTGTTCCATAGATTTTGATGCGTGTTGATAGCAGAGTCTTGAGATGTTGGTATTCTAGAGTTTGCAGAATGTTCACGAATACAGGATCAGAGTATTGGAAGGATTCGAAATCCAGATCGAATCCTGTATCAAACTTCATCGCTGCAAGAGAGCCTGCTGGGATCGCCATGAGAATACCAGCAAGAAAAGTAGAAGATCAAGTGCAAGAAAACTAAAAGTACGGGACGGAGGTCGAAGAAAACCTAAATATAGTGTTTTCCTAAATATGAACCGACAGACTCCATTCCTCAAAAAATGAATAGATCTGCGATCTGAGGTCGACGAAATAATTTGTACTTAAATGATTCCTCGATCTCATTCTTAAGGGTTGAAGGCATTTCGTCGATCTTCGTTCGACTAAAGTTTTCTGAAGTAGGTTCGCCGATCTCAGTTCGACGAAACTAACTTCACACAGAGAGTTTGTCGATCTCCATTCGACAAATATCTCAAAAACTTCCCCCAGTTCGTCGATCTCCGTTCGACGAACATTGAAAAATTCGTCGAGTGCAGACAGAAATTAAACTAATTCGTCTCCATTTATCATTCCAAGCTGATTTATGAAGAACAAATGATTTCTTTCATCCAGAGATTTGGTGAAGATATCAGCTCTTTTTAAATCAGTGCAGATATAGACAAGATTAATTTTATTTTTATCTACACACTCTCTAATGAAATGACATCGAATGTCTATATGCTTAGTTCTGCTGTGATGAACTGGATTTTGTGCTATGGCTATAGCACTTGTGTTATCACATAGTAATGTTGAATTATTTAAGTTGAAACCATAGTCCAGTAGTTGGTTTTGAATCCACAGCATTTGGGAACAGCAATTGCCAGCTGCAATATATTCTGCTTCAGCAGTTGATGTAGACACAGATGACTGCTTCTTGCAAAACCTAGACACTAATCTCATACCATGGAACTGACAAGTTCCTGAGGTACTTTTTCTTTCCACTATGCATCCAGCAAATTCAGCATCTGAGTATCCAGTTAACTCAAACTCTGACTCAGTAGGAAACAAGAGACCTAGACTAGGACAGCCCTTTATATATCTCAAAATTCTTTTTAGAAAAACTAGATGAGATTCTTTAGGGTTCACCTGGAACCTAGCATAAAGGTATGTAGCAAACATAAAATAAGGTCTGCTTGTTGTAAGGTATAGTAGGGACAAAACAATTCCCCTATATAGTTTCCGATCCACAGGTTTCCCAAGTGCATCAGAGTCTATTACAGCATTTGTAGGCATGGGTGTTTTCTTTGCTGAGGCATCAGCCATCCCAAACTTCTTTATAAGCTCTTTGGCATATTTAGCCTGGGAAATGAAGATGCCATCAGGGAGCTGCTTCACTTGGAGACCAAGGAAGTAGTAAAGCTCACCCATGCTACTCATCTCAAATTTTGAATGCATTAGATCAGAAAATATCTTTCATAATTTGGGATCAGTAGAGCCAAATATTATATCATCTATATATATTTGTACTAACAGTATTTTATCATGATGCAATTTGGTAAACAAAGTCCTATCAACTATGCCTCTTGAAAAACCATGCTCTAATAGAAAGCTGGCTAAGGTCTCATACCAAGCTCTTGGAGCTTGCTTTCAACCATAGAGAGCCTTGTGCAACTTAAACACAAAAGAGGGATGAGTTGGAGAAATAAAACCTGGAGGATGTTCAACATAAACCTCTTCTTTAAGTGCCCCATTCAAGAAGACACTCTTCACATCCATTTGATAGACTTTGAACTTTTTGAATGAAGCATAGGCCAGAAATATCCTTATTGCTTCTAGCCTGGCAACTATAGCAATGGTTTGATCATAGTCAATCCCTTCCTCTTTTCTATACCCTTGAGCAACAAGCCTAGCCTTGTTCCTCACAATTACACCTTGGGCATCAAGCTTATTTCTGAATACCCATTTGGTTTCAATGACTGGGTAGTCTTTTGGTCTTGGAACCAAATCCCAAACCCTGCATCTCTCAAACTGATTGAGCTCTTCTTGCATTGCAATGATCCAGTTGGGATCTTTCTCTGCATCAGATATGGATTGAGGCTCAATTTGAGAGAGGAAACAGGCATGCATCAAGTCCTAGTTAAGTTGATGCCTTGTCTGTACACCTACTATTATGTCTCCAATCACTTGGGATCTGGGATGATCCCTCAGTGTGACAAGATCAGTAGGTGGAGTTGATTCAGCAATAATATTTGGGAAGGATTCCTCTTGTGGAATTACTTCTGTTGTTGGGGGGGGGGGGGGGGGGTTCAACTGCATCCAGATTTTCTTCATCACTTTCTTCATTGGCTTGTTGAGAAGACTGGAATGTAAATTTTAATTCATCCAATTTCTCACACAAGTTGTTTACCTACAAGGGGTTTCTGGTAGAAATTTCTTTCTCCTTGTAAAACACGTTAGACTCATCAAATATAATATGCATGGATTCTTCTATTTTCAATGTGGATTTATTAAAAACCATATAAGCTTTGCTGACTTGGGAATATCCTAGAAAAATTCCCACTGCAGCCTTTGCTTCAAACTTTCAAATGTGCTTTTTGTCATTATTATGAATATAGCATACACAACCAAAAACTTTGAAAAAATTAATTATTGGTTTCTTCCCTTTGAGCAATTCATAGGTGGTCTTATGTTTTAGTTTGTGTATCAAGCTTCTGTTCAATACATAGTTTGTTATGCTCACTACCTCTGCCCAACAGGATAGGGGCATGTAAGCATCTGCAAATAATGTGCCTGCAGTTTAAATGAGTGTTCTATTTTTCCTTTCAGCTACCCCATTTTGTTGAGGAGTTCTAGGAGCTGAGAAGCAGTGTCTTATACCTTCTTTCCTACAAAACTCTAGCATAAGAAGAGACTCAACTCAGTGCCATGGTCACTTCTGATCAATGCAACTTGAGTAGAATACACAATATGTATGTTGTTGAGAAAATCTATAAGAACTTGAAAAGTATCTGACTTTACTCTCAAAAAGAAAACCCAAGTGAATCTGGAGAAGTCATCTACAACCACTAAGATATACGACTTCCCTCATAGGCTTAGTACAGCAACAGGGGCAAAGAGGTCCATATGTAATAAGTACAAAATCCTAGGTGAATCACTCTTATTAATGGATTTAAAACTAGATTTAGTTTGTTTTCCTTATTGACAAGCCCTGCAGAGACCTTCCTTCTAGTAGGGGCCATAAGGTAAACCTCTCACAAGGTTGTCCTTAGATAGCCTAGCAATGTTTTTCAAATTTACATGTCCTAATCTCTTATGCAATAAGTCATTTTGACTACTAACTAAGTTAAGCAGACATATATCTGAAGTAATAGACTGGAAATTAACTAAATATATGTTTCCTTTTCTACTGCCAATTAAAACTGGTTTGTTTTCTCTTGAGGTAATAGTACAGGATTCAGAGTTAGAAGATACCTGATAACCTTCATCATAGAGTTGGCTTATGGAGATGAGATTGTGCTTCAGTCAACTCACAAATGCAACTTTCTTGAAAGTTACAGGACCCAATCCTTATTTTGCTATAGCCCTCTGTTTGGCCATATTTTGAATCACCAAAGATGACCTTTGGTCCCAGCTTGGACTTATAGTCAATTAAGTTATCCTTGTTGCCTATCATGTTCTTGGAGCAGCCACTATCCAGATACCAGTGTTGATTGTATGCTGGATAGGTCTTCATCTTCAAGTATAACACTTAGTTGTTCTTGACCTAGGTGACCTTGGGTCCTTGTTGATTAACATAGAAATACCTGGAAATATATGAGCATTCAGGTTGATCTTTATAGCCTTTGGGATGATATCTTCTGGGTGGTATTATCCATATGCTAAAGGGATTAAAGTTGCTCTTAGAATTTGGATTTCTGTTGTTAAAATCTAGGATCGACGATTTCTGGTTGGATCTTCGAACTGAGCTCGTCGATGTTGGATGAGATCGTCGATCTCTACTTGAAGAATGAGAGTATTCATTCTTGGAGTACCAAAATCGTTGATCTCTGTTGGACGAACCATACTGATGTCGTCGATCATAGATCGAAGAATGATTATTACTCAAGTTTGCGTTCAAAGATCGTCGTTTTGAGTTCGACGATTTGTTCATATATCGTTGATCTGCGTTTGACAATAATTACTGGACATTGTCATTTTTGTTTTTCTGGTTATTGAGGTTATTTTAAATTTCAATCTGTTCAAGAACTTTATTAACCCTATTGACCTGATCAGTATTTTTCTTTCCTTTGTCGGATATGAACTTTACTGGTTTGGAAAGATTGTTTTTCTGAATTATAGGTGGATTACTAGGGGAGGCACCTAATCCTAGTTTACTATTTTTGATCCTAGCATTTATAGTACTAGTGATATCTAATAATTGTAGACTTCTCCCATCTAAGGATTCTTCTAATATCTTGGCCTTGCTAAGTTCAGATTTCAAAAAGGATATTTGTTGATTAGTAGAGATAAGTTCATTTGTTAGGTTAACATTCTCTGCAGTAGTTTTATCTAGGTAATTTAATTTTTCTCTGAGGAGTTTGATTTCCTTCTCAGAGCTAATTAAGTCTAAGCACAAATTTTAAAATTCAAGTTTAAATTCCTCTGATTCAAAATCATAAGAGGCTATTACCTGATCCTCAGCTGATAAGAGCTCTTCATCTTCAGACTCATCAGCATCTTATGTGCTACTGCCTGCCTCAATAGCCAGGAGGCAAACTTCATTGGCCTTATGCTCTTCTTCATCTTTACTGGAGCTGGAGGAGGTTGACTCTTCTTCAGGGTCACTCCATGACTCAGCAACAAAGCCCTTGTCCTTCCTCTTGTTCTTGCTTGAGGAAGGCTTGTTGTAGTGACCCTTCCTTGAGTCACCCTCCTTTCTTCTATCCTTCTTCTGAACTTCTGGGCACTCAGAGATGAAATGCCAAGGTTTCCTGCAGCCAAAACACACTACTTATTTAGATGGTGTTTTGTCATACCTTGGCTTGTCTTCATACTTGGATGGTTTCCTTCTGAAATCTTTTCTAGCCATCTTTAAAAATCTCTTGACAAAGAGACTCATCAATTCTTCATTCACATGAATTACTTCAGAGTCTTCTGCAGCTTTGAAAGCTATGTTGTGCTCTTTCCTAGTTGGTGTAGGAGTCTTGACTTCAGCTACTGCTTCCCTTGATTTTATTCGCTGCTCATAGGACTTTAGCTTTCCTAGTAAAGCTTCAGTTGAGATCAATGTTGTGCTTCTAGCTTCTCTGATGGGCCAGATTCTTGAGTCCCATGTGTTGGGGAAGCACATGAGGATCTTGTCATTCACTACAGTCAAAGTGATTTCCTTATCTAGAGTCCTTAGCTCACTGATAATGGAGCTGAGTCTGTTGTACATCGCTTCCACTATTTCAGCTTCATCCTTTTTGAAGTTTTCATATTGAGTGATGAGGTTAGATCTTCTATCCTTCCACTCATCTGCTGATCCAGCCACCATCTGGTTCAGGGAGTCCCAAATGGCCTTGGCTGATGGGCACTCAGCAACCTTTTGAAATATCTCATCTGACATTGTTTGAGCCAATATGTTCATGGCTCTGGCATCAGCTATCTTTTCCTTTCTCTGTGCATCTGTCCATCCAGGGGGTGGAACTGCACTCATGTTTGTTGAAGTTGATGAGGTTGAAGCCACTGGAGCTAGTGGTCCTGTTAAGATAGAATTAAATATATCCTCATCAATAGAATTCATATAGAGTCTGATTATTGCCTTCCAGAGTGTGAACTTGGACAAGTTACACACTTGAGGTCTTGTGCTTGTATATTCTTCGTTCTGTGCCATGCTGTATAGATCTAGAAGATGTAAGAGAATAGATCTAACTTAGGATCTTCGGTTCAAGGGTTAGCTTGTACAACCAAAAGAACCTCCTCTGATACCAATTGAAAGTTAGGGTTAGATCTGATATTCTCTAGAGGGGGGGGGGGGTGAATACAGTATGTCTGTGTGTTATTTAAAATTTTCTTCTTTAACAATATACTATCTTTACCTTTAACAACTATATCTAACTATCACAGATTAAAGTAAATCAAAGATCACAGAATATCTAACTAACACAGCCACGACAAGAACAGAAAAAAAAGAGCAACCAGACGACACAAGAAATTTATAGTGGTTCCCCAAACTGGGTACATCCACTCTTCTACCACCCTTGGTAGGAATCCACTACAGGTTTTGATTAGGTGACAGTCACATGTTAGCTTTTGATCAGGTGCTCAAAAACCAACCCAAGTATTTTGGAAGGAGACTTGCAACCAGAATAATTTTAAGGGAATTAAAACCCTATACAGAAGTGGGAATGAGAGAGTGATGTAAGTCTCCTTTTCTCAAGTCAAAATGAGAAGACTGTGTGGATTCTTATTTGTTGTCAAAGCTCCCCATGAGATCTTGAATGGTTCAGGAGTGGATGCATTGTTCAAGGGTGTAGGCCTTTAGCTTTGATGATTGCTCGACAGCAGGCTTCTAGACCGATAAGTATGTTTGTCTCTCTGAAAGCATTGGAGCAGACTGAGGACAGATGAATAAAATCAAGATTTTCTGTCTCTGTATGTTGTTGATGTCATGTATCTTCTTTTTTTCAGAAGAATGAGGACTCATTAGTTTGTCGATGACCATTTGAATTTTCAATTTACTCCTGTAATCAATGCTGATGACGTTGAGAATTACACTGCATTGATTACTTTCCCCAACTTTTTCATTGAAAAAATGGCAGGCAATAATCCTGATGAAGACCATAATTAATGCTATGTCTAACGGTAATATTCAGAGAATGTTAGAGCATTAATTACACAGGAATTACTGCAATATGATAGGAACAAAAGGAAGGAAATAACTTAGTTTGGAATCGTCGACCAGAAGACAGAATTCGTCAAGCTGAGTCCATAGTTCATCTAGCTAAGTATTGTTATTTGTCGAGCTGAGTTACAAGATCGTCGAACTCTGAATAGCTGACTGCTGCTTGGAGAAATCTTCTTGTTCAGTGCTCTAAGTTCGTTGACCTGAGAACAGCTTTGGCTTTGAGTGAATTATGTCGCATAGTCCATTTTGGCGCTGAGTGATCTTTGGCATTGAGAGATGAAGTATTAGTTGAACTGAGAATAGAGATTGTCGAAATCTGTTAAGAGAAGTTTATCTCTGAGTCAGTCGAGCTGAGTACGACTATCGTCGACTTGAGATCGACGAACGTAAATCTCTTTCTCTAAATCTTGATTTCTCTAAGTCTTGATTCTCTGGCAGTGATAGAGGTTGGCCCTTTGTACTGTTGACTCTAAGGACAAGGCCTCGACTTAAGAAACACATAAAATTTGACCCTTCAATACAACATGAATCACAACCTAAGAAGGCAACCTAGCCCAAATCATCTAGGGGTTCCAACAATTGGTAAAGGGAATAAACCAATAACAATAAGTTTCTTGCGAAAGGGAACGATGGGCTTCAGCTACCATCATAGTTCCTAGTGCCCTTCGAGAGCCCTTCACGGTGTATACCAGGGGCAGTCCTGGGTTAACGTAAATTGTATTAACAAACAGAAAAGAGTAACCTAGTAATTAGGGTCTCACATTTCACAAACACTGTTAGCACAGTAAGATTGTTGGCAGCTTCGGCTCGATTAGTTAAGAGACGGACGTTTTGGTCTGGGGAGTTTCGGCTCGATTGTTTGAGTTGGACGTTTTAGTCCGGGGAGCTTCGGCTCGGTTTTTATTCTCAATACGTTAAATTTGCATGTGCATAAAAGGGAAAGAAAATTAAGGTGGTTGGTCTTCGGTATTGGAGGGTCGATACACCGATGCCATTTACGCTGACTCGGCAAGTGTGGTTAGCACTTCGCCAACAGAAGTCTGGTGCACCAGCCGACAAGAGTACACATGAGTCCGCTTTGTGCACCAAGCATTGAGGCATACGATAGGTCTTACCGGTAGTGCTTTACTGGTTTAGAGGTGGGCGAGGCCCAACCCACCGCTTCCGTCTGCCACTACAGAGGTATCCTAGGAGGTTACGGCTCCAGAAAGAGGGAACTAAAGGTCATTGTGCACAGAGTCGGGTGTGTGTGTTGCACTTGCATGTTCCAACATACCCACTAGCATGTCATAGCATAATCGATTCATTTAACCCCTGACACCTAAGGTATAAGTGGAATGGGATACTTATGCATTCGGACTTGCAAAATGACCCCTTAGTCTATAAGCTTGTGTGGGCAAGTTTATAAATTAAGGTCAATTTTTATATATATATACTGTTGTTTGATAACCGACACCCCAACGTATAAATTAGTATGGGACTTTTTATACGATGGGAGCCTTGCAGAAGACCCTTGGCTTATGTGTTCTCACATAAGTGAAGGTTACTTTTCATATTTCGTCTTATTGCCATTATTTATTATAGAATTGCTACATTAGTTCCGCTGCCACCTGATTCTTCTGATTTAATCTCCACCTTCATGTCCTTCCCTTTCTTCCTTTCCGCTCGGTACTTAGGAGCCATAGGGGAAGTGGTATGGGATGATAGGGCTTAATCTTTATGACTAATGGTTTTCGAACCACATCATTTTAGGGAATCGTGGAGCCCAATACGGGGGAGCAGCCCCAGAGACTGGTGCGCTTGGAGATAGGCAGTCTAGCTCCGGAGTTCATACAGCCAGGACCGTGAGTCTCGACCCTGAGTAGATGTTCTGTTTTTGCTTCCGCATGAGTGATTTGTAGTGAGGACATGATGTACCAGGCATAAGCCCGTATTTTAGTACTCTGATATATTATTCTGTGGACACTCCCTTCGTGGAGACTTTTATTTCTATATATGCGATCTCTGTGGACTGGTTATTCTCTATTTCCTTGCTGCTGTTATGATCAATTTGGCCGATAGAATCGGCATTTTGCGGTGATGACCCTACAGGGCGATAAGGGGTCACCGCAAAGCGGTGGTTATGGGCCTAAGACCCCGGTGTTTAAAAAAAGGGGTCTTATAAGTTATATCAGAGGGAAACATCGATCGGAAAAAGGTAGCAGTCCACTAACCCTGGGTCACCCCCACTCGAGTTTAGTTTGGGGAAAAACTAAGCAGCGGAATCAGTGGTGTGCCCATGTGGGGATCACATGTACTTGTCCATTGTTAATTAGGCTTGAGTAAATTTATTACAGACGGTTTTTGATATGTAGCCTCCAGCACAGCCTACACCACAGGGAGGAGTTCAGCAGACTCTGAATGTTGCACCACCTCCCCCGGTCCCCACTACGCCCGTGTCCCAGGCCATGTAACTTACTCTACCTAGCCCGACTAATAGCCTAAGCAGGACCCGACACTAGACATGCTCGTGTCCTAGGCCTTGTGACCCTTAACAGGCCCCAAACTTGGCTTCAAACGCTGTTCATCCCTCTTTTGAGTTTCGGGGCGTTACAATTCTCTCCCTCTTAAAAGAATTTCGTCCCGAAATTACAAAAAGGAAAAGATACACAAAATAAAACTGTACCTGAGTGGAATAACTCGGGATACTCCTAAAGCATGCTCTGCTCTCCCTCCCACGAGAGCTCCTCTCGACCGCAGTTGTCCCAACGGATTTTGACCATCCTGATGTCCTTGTTACAAAGTCGCTTGACTTCATAGTCAATAATGTGAACGAGTTTGATCTTCTTCGTCAGCCCATTATCAATCGGTACCCGATCGACCGCAATCACTTGCGAAGGCTCTTGCACCGCCTTTCGCAAAACCGAATTATGAAATACGTCGTGTAGACCACACAATTCCACTGATAGCTTCATTCGATAAGCTGCTTCACTAAAACTCTCCAGAACCTCAAACATTCAAAGGTACCTCGGGCTTAGCTTCTTCAAGCGTCGTACCCATGAGACGCCGTTGAACGGCTTAATCTTCAAATATACCAAGTCGCCAACAGCGAACTCAACGTTCCTATGCTTGGAATTATAGTTTTTAGCCTGTCTGTCCTGAGCGATAAGCATTCGTTCTCAAATAGTTCGTACCAACGAAGTGGCGTCTTCCACCTCTTATCATTTGTACAGCTTCTATTCACCCATTTCCAACCACGACAAGGTTGTGCGACATTTCCTATCATATAGGGCCTCAAAGGGCGCCATTTGAGTACTAGTGTAATACCTCTACCCGTCAAGAAGAATATAATAGAGGGTCCGGCCGGGGCCCCACACCATATTCCACAAACAGGCGGAGACGCTACTAAATAATATCATAACCAACGCATCCTAACACAGAGCATTCTAGCGGAAGCTTCACGGTTGAATTAATGAACTCAAGGTAAACAACATTGTCCACTAACATAGGAATGTATAGATATACATCAAAAGAGTCTGGCCTTAAGGCCTTACAACAGTTTCTCTTAACAAGAGTGTGGTTTACATACATCGGCACGCAGGCCGGCCACACATGAACAAAAGAAACAAAACAATGCCTTCGAGGGCAGCAACGCAGCTTTGGGCTTCAGCCCGCTAAGTCCCGCTCGGACCAGCTCCTCCAGCACCTGTAAGAATCAATCCACCAAACGGTGGCAAAATAGGGCAACAGTCAGCATTCAGCTGACCAATTATAATGACCCTGCCCCTGGCACGGGGCAGCGGAATTCCATCCCTGCAAAGCATTCATCCAACATGATATATATAGCCATTCAAGCAAGACGTGCACGCCCGCACCGTCACATATCACAAACGTCGGCTCGACGGCCCGACGCTCCGTGCACTCAGGGCACATTCACACCGTTCAGAGGTCCCAGACATAACGGCGCACTATGAGCATTCTAGTCTGATCGGCTCACCGGCCGTCGACTCTCGCTATGTGATCCTAACAGGGTCTTAAGCACCCAAGGTTAGACAACCATAACGCGGGTACAGATCCACCTTTCCCGTTGCTCACATCGTCAGACTCACGCCTGGACTGACGCGGGTACAGTTTCACCTTGCCCGTTCCACCATTTCCTAGTTGCAGCCTCACAGCTCAACTTTCCACCAGTAGCACTCACGGCCACAAGAGAGTCCAACTCTCATAATTTCCTGGACTTCCTCTAGTACTTTTATCCATCATGCATACAAGCAATCATCACGGAGTCCTCTCCGATATGCAACCAAGCATCACCAATCCAGACCATGTCCAGATGGGCTTCACACAGCATGCCTAGATCCGTACTCCAATTCCGGACTCTAACAAGGGGGACTTCACATATCTACCCCAAGGGACGCCACAACCCACCGCACACTCGCGGGGAAGGGTTTTCCCTATGCAATGCAGGAATTAAGGACTTCACATGTCCAAGCAGGAAATCGTTACCCTAGGAGTTCGCTTCGGAGCCATGGAGAGAAATTTGAGACGGATGAAAGCCTTCGCAGCAGCGTTGCCTTCACAAATCCGAACTCGGCTCGCGATTTGGACCACCGTAGCACCACCAGCAGCCGGACTCCACTTCCTCTTCTTCCTCCTTTCTCTCACCTCTCTCTTACTTTAGAAAGAGAAGATGAAAAAGAAGAATGAGCTTCTCCCCCCTTTTCCCGGCCTTATCAGCCCAGGAATGAACTCCAGCCACAGGATCTTATTTAAAGAAAATGAAGGGCCACGATCTACTGAAAATTCCTCTGAAATTTGGCCGACACGGCCTGTGACACTCCCGTGTCACAGGCCGTGTACCCTTAAGCGGCACACGCGGCAGTCGCACCGACTGAAATATTCGAGAACACGGGCATCGACACGCCCGTGTCGAACCTGACACGCCCGTGTCAGTCATGAGACACGCCCGTGTCTCCTGTTACACGGTACTCACCGATTTCCAAAACCAGTACACGGGTCGGAACACGGCAGCTGACACGCCCGTGTCCAGCCTCACACGCCCGTGTTCCCGGCCGTGTTCAAGGCCGTGTCCGGCTCTGACTTGAATAGGTCAATTTCGAAAATTAATTCGAACACGCCCTGGGACACGCTCGTGTCGAAGGCCGTGTCCCAGGCTCGACGATCGTCGACTCTCAAACGTCGACTAGCCTGAACACGCCCTGGGACACGCCCGTGTCCCAGGCCGTGTACACCCGACACGCCCTGGGACACGCCCGTGTCCCAGGCCGTGTCTAACAGCCTCCAACCCAAAATTGTGTACAAACATATTTTGAGATTTTTGGGGTGTTACAATCCTCCCCCCTTAATAAAATTTCGTCCCGAAATTTGAAGACAAAAGGGAGAAAATAATAAACATTTATATGTTTCTATTACATATACAACGAGCGAACAAGTTACGAAAACAACTCGGGAAACTCGGCTCGCATGGTCTGCTCGCGCTCCCATGTTAGCTCTTCTCGGCCACAATTGTCCCACCGGACTTTGACCATCCCGATTATCTTGTTCCGCAACTGTTTCTCGGCTCGATCCTCTATCCGTATAGGCTTCACCTTTGTCGTTAGCCCATACTCAACTGGCACTCGATCATTTTCAACTATATGAGCTGGATCCTTGACTGCTTTGCGTAACACCGAGATATGAAACACGTCATGCAATCCACTCAATTCCGATGAAAGAGCTAACCGATAGGCAGCTTCCCCAATTCGCTCCACCACTTCAAACGGACCAAGGTATCGCGGACTTAGCTTTTTCAACCGCCGGATCCGAGATACGCCTTTGAAGGGCTTAATCTTTAAATAGACCCATTCACCCACCGCGAACTCCACGTTCCGGTGCTTAGCATTGTAATACTTGGCCTGCCAATCTTGGGCTATTAGGAGCTTCTCTCGAATAGAGCGTATTGTTGAGGTAGCATCCTTGACTTCCTTTTTGCCTAAAAGTTTAGTCTCGCCAGTTTCTGCCCAAGCTAGCGGTGTACGACACTTGCGACCATACAGCGCTTCAAATGGGGCCATGCCTATACTCGCTTGATAGCTATTATTATAGGCAAACTCCACCATAACAAGATGTTCTTCCCACTTCTTACCGAAGTCCAGGGCGCACATACGGAGCATATCCTCCATCGTTCTGTTGGTTCGTTCAGTTTGGCCATCCGTTTGCGGGTGAAAGGCCGTACTGAATGCTAACTTCGTGCCCAACATCTGATGAACTAATCTCCAATCCTTTGAAGTAAAGCGCCCATCTCGGTCACTTACGATGCTCCGGGGAACACCGTGCAATCGAACTATCTGCTCCACATAGAGCTTTGCCAACGTTTCCACTGAATCGTCCCGCTTGTTTGGTATAAAGTGAGCCACCTTTGTCAACCGGTCTACAATCACCCAGATTGAGTCATGGCCACGCTGAGATCTCGGCAATCCGTGCACGAAATCCATAGAAATATCCTCAAATTTCCATTGCGGAACCGGCAACGACTTCAGGAAACCACTCGGCCGTTGACATTCTGCCTTTACCAAAGCACAAGTACGACATTTAGCCACATACGCGGCTATGTCCTTCTTTAAACCAGGCCACCAGAACAGTTTCTTCAGGTCTTTGTACATTTTTGTGCTCCCAGGGTGAATTGAATACTTTGTAAAGTGCGCTTCATATAGCAGCCCTTCTCGCAATTTACCCGCACTAGGGACGCACAATCGGCCATTCTTTCGTAACAAGCCATCATCCCAGGAGAACTGATCACCAGATCCCTCCTTTGCATAGCGTTGGAGACTTTCATCCAACTCCGTTGCCCGCCGAACCCTGTCAGCAAGGTCATATTGAACTTCCAACCAGTTCATGCTTGCTTCAGTTGAAGAATCTCTTTCCACACAAGATATCTCCAAGGCTTCCAACTCTTGGACTGAGCGCTCATCATGTATCCGCAACCAATTTGCCTGTACCGGAGCCCGACGACTCAAGGCATCAGCGACCACATTTCCCTTTCCGGGAACATAGTGAATGTCGAAGGTATAATCCCCAAGGAATTCCATCCACCTTCTTTGTCGCATATTCAACTCCTTTTGATCGAGCAGATACTTTAAGCTTTTATGATCGGTATAAATATCTACTTTCACGCCATATAGATAATGCCGCCACAACTTTAGCGAAAAGATCACCGCCGCCAACTCCAAATCATGGACGGGGTAGTTACGCTCATGCACTTTCAATTGACGTGAACCATAAGCGATCACCTTGCCAAACTGCAGGAGAACGCAGCCTAAGCCGCTTCCTGACGCATCGTTGTATATTTCAAATCCGTCTGTACCACATGGCGACGTCAACACGGGCGCCGTGGTCAAACGATTCTTCAGCTCCTCAAAAGCTCGTGCGCACTCCGGCGTCCAAACGAACTTCTGATCCTTTCTCGTCAACGTAGTCAGAGGCAAAGCAATCCGGGAGAAGTTCCCCACGAACCTCCTATAGTAGCCCGCCAGTCCAAGGAAACTCCTGACTTCGGCCACTGAAGATAACACTGGCCAATCCCGAATGGCACTTATCTTAGCCGGATCCACCGCTATGCCCTCTCCACTTACCACATGGCCTAGAAAAGCCACCGACGAGAGCCAGAACTCACACTTTGAGAACTTGGCATACAGCTTATTCCTTCGCAAGGTATGCAATACTAATCGCAAATGGTTTGCATGATCTTCCTCCGATTGTGAATATACCAGAATATCATCAATAAACACAATCACAAACAGATCCAGGTATTCGCGGAACGTACGATGCATGAGATCCATGAATACCGAAGGCGCATTACACAAGCCGAACGGCATTACTGTGAACTCATAATGACCATAGCGTGTGCCAAACGCTGTCTTGGGAATGTCACCTTCCCTAATCCGCAACTGGTAATACCCGGACTTCAAATCCAACTTCGAATAGACGGTTGAGTCTACTAGCTGATCGAACAAGTCATCGATCCGAGGAATTGGATACTTGTTTTTCTCCGTCAGCTTGTTCAGTTCGCGATAATCAATACATAGTCGCAAACCACCGTCTTTCTTTTTCACAAAAAGAACAGGCGCGCTCCAAGGTGACATACTTGGGCGTATGTATCCCTGCTCCAACAACTCTTGCAACTGAACTTTCAGTTCGACCATTTCTTTTGGCGCTACCCGATACGGCGAACGGGCCACGGGTTTTGCACCCGGCACCAGCTCGATAGCGAAGTCAATTTCCCTTTGGGGAGGTAACCCCGGAAGGTCCTTTGGAAACACATCCGCATATTCCGACACAATCGGCACTTCACTCACACTGGCCTTTGGCGCCACCGCCTCTATGAGTGTGAAGAACAACTCCGCACCTTTCCGAACTGCCTTAACAACTTGGAGAGCGGATAACAACATCCCACTCATCCCTTGCATACCAATGAACTTGGTCTCTCGTTCGGTATTTTGCCCAAGTGTGACCTCTTTTGAAGTGCAATCAATACAGGCACGCTGCTCTGAAAGCCAGTCCATACCAAAGATTATATCAAACTCTTTAATCGGCAATACTAGTGTTTCCACCTTGAACTCCCGACTTCCTATCTTGACCTCAAGACCGCAAGATCGATCCGCGCACATCAAACAACCGTTAGGCAACAACACCTTTACACTGTCTGTCTTGGTCCGGATAGGCACCCCGACACGCAAGACAAAATCCTCAGACAGAAACGAATGTGAAGCCCCTGTGTCAAACAGTGCTCGCGCCGGATACTCTCGTATAAGGACAAACCCTATAATATGACAATTAAAACAAGCACAGCACACCAAAAGTACAAATATTAAAACTTAAGCGCACCTGTGACGACATCAGCCTGCTTAATGGCCTCCTGTTGTCCAAGGTTGAAGACTCTGGGCTGTGCGTGCGAGGCAGAAGACTCCACCACAGCCTTCCCCTTCTCCGCATAAGACGCTCTCGTCTTCTTATCACCCTTTGGAGGACCAAATCGGCATTCACGTGCGAAGTGTCCAACCTTCCCGCACGTAAAACAAGCACGAGCTCCATTCCCAGATGTGTCCGTCACAGTCGCAGATGGAGCTTGTCCAGAAGACTTAGACTTCTTATTCCATTTCCTTTGGTAGCCAAACTTGTCCGGACGCGGCGGCTTAAACTCCGGCTTCACCACCGCCAAGTTTCCCTTTGCTTGCCCCCGTTTCATGTCCGTCTCCAAAGAACGAGCCGTACAGACTAAGGCTTGGAATCCCTGACTCACAGAACTCGAGAGCAAATACCTTAGCTCATCTCGCAGTCCCGCATAAAACCGACTAGTCTTACGCTCTTCTTCGGCGAAGATCGAGCCCGCATATCTTCCCAAACGGGTGAACTCATGCAGGTAGTCATCCACACTTCGATCTCCTTGTGCTAACCGTTGGAACTCCATTTCCATCGACATCCTTTGCTGCATCGGCAGATGTTGTGCTAAGAACAACCGAGAGAATTCTTCCATTGTAATCTCTGCCAATTGCCTGCCGGCCAAGTGATGCAGTTCAATCTCATCCCACCACAATCGCGCCTCTCCTTCCAGTAGGAAAGTGGCTAACATGACTTTCTGTTCCTCCTCAACCCTGATAGCTCTCATAATCCTCTTAATTCTTGCAAGCCAATCCTCTGCTTGGGCCGGTGTACCCGCCCCATGAAACTGCGGAGGTTTAAAGCTCAAGAATTGCTTCCATTGTTGATCTGCTACCCGCGGATCAACTTCGGCTTCTATCGGTTCTTGCCGTACCCCAGCTTGCGTTGGCACCACTGCAGGACGTGCTTGCCCCGCTTGCTGAGCATTCATCACAGCAAGTACCGTTTCCGTAATGAGACGGACTGTTTCAGCGGATGGAGGAGTTGTGGGCACCTCGGCTGGTGCCGCACTCGCAACAGAACGTTGTGGTTCGGACTGACCCGCAACACTTCTGGTCACCTATATGTGTAAAACACACAGGTTAATGACCAATAAAAACGGCAATCATACAAAGAGAATACACAAGTTCAACAAACAAGTGTATTTGCATTCCTAAGTGGACAATCTTGAGTTCAAATTAAGTGTTATAACGACGGCACTAACACGTGCTCGCCCCCTCTCAAAAGAATTCGTCCGCGAATTCGGAAGAGATCGACCAACAAGCTGATACCAAATTGTAACACCTCTACCCGTCAAGAAGAATATAATAGAGGGTCCGGCCGGGGCCCCACACCATATTCCACAAACAGGCGGAGACGCTACTAAATAATATCATAACCAACGCATCGTAACACAGAGCATTCTAGCGGAAGCTTCACGGTTGAATTAATGAACTCAAGGTAAACAACATTGTCCACTAACATAGGAATGTATAGATATACATCAAAAGAGTCTGGCCTTAAGGCCTTACAACAGTTTCTCTTAACAAGAGTGTGGTTTACATACATCGGCACGCAGGCCGGCCACACATGAACAAAAGAAACAAAACAATGCCTTCGAGGGCAGCAACGCAGCTTTGGGCTTCAGCCCGCTAAGTCCCGCTCGGACCAGCTCCTCCAGCACCAGTAAGAATCAATCCACCAAACGGTGGCAAAACAGGGCAACGGTCAGCATTCAGCTGACCAATTATAACGACCCTGCCCCTGGCACGGGGCAGCGGAATTCCATCCCTGCAAAGCATTCATCCAACATGATATATATAGCCATTCAAGCAAGACGTGCACGCCCGCACCGTCACATATCACAAACGTCGGCTCGACGGCCCGACGCTCCGTGCACTCAGGGCACATTCACACCGTTCAGAGGTCCTAGACATAACGGCGCACTATGAGCATTCTAGTCTGATCGGCTCACCGGCCGTCGACTCTCGCTATGTGATCCTAACAGGGTCTTAAGCACCCAAGGTTAGACAACCATAACGCGGGTACAGATCCACCTTTCCCGTTGCTCACATCGTCAGACTCACGCCTGGACTGACGCGGGTACAGTTTCACCTTGCCCGTTCCACCATTTCCTAGTTGCAGCCTCACAGCTCAACTTTCCACCAGTAGCACTCACGGCCACAAGAGAGTCCAACTCTCATAATTTCCTGGACTTCCTCCAGTACTTTTATCCATCATGCATACAAGCAATCATCACGGAGTCCTCTCCGATATGCAACCAAGCATCACCAATCCAGACCATGTCCAGATGTGCTTCACACAGCATGCCTAGATCCGTACTCCAATTCCGGACTCTAACAAGGGGGACTTCACATATCTACCCCAAGGGACGCCACAACCCACCGCACACTCGCGGGGAAGGGTTTTCCCTATGCAATGCAGGAATTAAGGACTTCACATGTCCAAGCAGGAAATCGTTACCCTAGGAGTTCGCTTCGGAGCCATGGAGAGAAATTTGAGACGGATGAAAGCCTTCGCAGCAGCGTTGCCTTCACAAATCCGAACTCGGCTCGCGATTTGGACCACCGTAGCACCACCAGCAGCCGGACTCCACTTCCTCTTCTTCCTCCTTGCTCTCACCTCTCTCTTACTTTAGAAAGAGAAGATGAAAAAGAAGAATGAGCTTCTCCCCCCTTTTCCCGGCCTTATCAGCCCAGGAATGAACTCCAGCCACAGGATCTTATTTAAAGAAAATGAAGGGCCACGATCTACTTAAAATTCCTCTGAAATTTGGCCGACACGGCCTGTGACACGCCCGTGTCACAGGCCGTGTACCCTTAAGCGGCACACGCGGCAGTCGCACCGACTGAAATATTCGAGAACACGGGCATCGACACGCCCGTGTCGAACCTGACACGCCCGTGTCAGTCATGAGACACGCCCGTGTCTCCTGTTACACGGTACTCACCGATTTCCAAAACCAGTACACGGGTCGGAACACGGCAGCTGACACGCCCGTGTCCAGCCTCACACGCCCGTGTTCCCGGCCGTGTTCAAGGCCGTGTCCGGCTCTGACTTGAATAGGTCAATTTCGAAAATTAATTCGAACACGCCCTGGGACACGCCCGTGTCGAAGGCCGTGTCCCAGGCTCGACGATCGTCGACTCTCAAACGTCGACTAGCCTGAACACGCCCTGGGACACGCCCGTGTCCCAGGCCGTGTACACCCGACACGGCCTAGGACACGCCCGTGTCCCAGGCCGTGTCTAACAGCCTCCAACCCAAAATTGTGTACAAACATATTTTGAGATTTTTGGGGTGTTACAACTAGCTTGGTAGCTATTGTTATAAGCAAACTCTACTAAGTATAGGTGATCTTCTCACTGCTTTCCAAAATCCAAGACGCACATGCGAAGCATGTCCTCAATTGTCCTGTTGACCCACCGTCTGCGGTCTGACCATCCTTCTGTGGATGAAAGGCCATGCTGAAACTCAGCTTGGTTCCCAATATTTATTGCACCAACCTCCAGTCATTGGACGTGAACCGCCAATCTCGGTCACTCACGATGCTGCGGGGCACACCGTGCAATCGAACAATGTTATCTACGTAATGTTTTGGCAGTTTATCCACCGAATCATCCTTCCTATTTGGAATAAAGTGCGACACTTTCATCAATCGATATACGATCAACAAGATGGCGTCGTTTCCCTTCTGTGACCTTTGCAACCCAAGCACAAAATACATAGAAATATCATCGAACTTCAACTCCGGGATAGGCAAGGACTTCAAGAAACCTCCAGGCTTCTAGCATTCCGCCTTCATCAAGGCGCACGTTTGGCACTTTGCCACATAAAGTGCTACGTCCTTTTTAAGTCCTGGCCACCAGAATAACTTTTCCATATCACGATACATTTTCGTACTCCCAGGGTGAATCGAGTACTTGGTATGATGAGTCTCGTACATCAATTCATCCCGTATATTACCCATATTTGGGACGCACGGACGACTGTCCTTCCATAGTAGTCCATCAACAACACCAAATTGGAAATTTGAGCCATCCAAAGCCTCATCCATGATCTGCTTCATGTTGCTGTCAAAAACCAAGGCCCGTCGAATCCTATAAGCAAGGTCATACTGCACCTCTGTCCAGTTCAATTGTGCTTCGGCACTAGTCTTCTTGTCAACAAAAGAGATCATCAGTGCCTCCAAATCCCGAATCAAACGGTCATTATATATCGACAACTAGTTTGCCTGCGCGGGAGACCTGCGACTCAACGCATCAGCAACTGCATTGCCGTTCCCTGACACATAATGAATCTTTAAGGTGTAGTCCCCTAGGAACTCCATCGACCTCCGCTGCCACATGTTTAAGTCCTTTTGATCCAACAAGTATTTAAGGCTCTTTTGGTCGGTATAAATATCGACCTTTACACCGTACAGGTAGTGCCTCCACAGTTTCAGGTCAAATATCATGACCGCTAACTCCAAGTCATGGACCAGATAATTCATCTCGTATACCTTCAGCTAACACGAGCCATAATATATCACTCTCCCTTGCTGCATTAGAACACAACCCAAACCACTGCTCGAAGCTTCACTATAAATCTCAAATATCTCGGTCCCAACCTGCGAACACAGAATAGGCGCGGAGGTAAACCGACTCTTCAGTTATTCGAAAGCTTGCATGCACTCCAGCAACAACACACACTTCTGATATTTCCTCGTAAAAGTTGTGAGGGGTAATGCTATCCGTGAGAAGTTCACAACAAAGCGCATGTTGTCACAACCCGCATTTTCTTCGAATTAAAAATCATCAGAGTCTGAGAAAACACGCGTCGTGATGCCACGTCGAGCAGGGGATAACTGCTGACGCTCAGGCAAAACACTATCTACTTTACTTTAAGAAAAATCGTAAGTTAAATTACTAGAAATTTAGTTAAATTTTTAAGGCCGTATCCCTCGGCTCTGTGGATCATCTAGTCCACCCTTCAAAATTATACTTATACGCAGCGGAAAATACTTTATTTACATTTGTGCATTCTAAGAGAGAACGCATAAGTGTCCCCAGGGTTCATCTTATACTATGCAGGACCCTAGATTTAATTTATATATATAAGAAAAACGATCTTTTTACGTCGCCTTGAAAGTAATGTATGAGTTTGTAAAAACATGCAGATCATGAGCTATATATATTTAATACTTAATAGTGTTTTTAGGGTTTAAAAGTAACTAGCATCCTAACATAATTCATCCCAAGAGCAAGTTTAATATAACCAAAAGCAGTAAAACTAACAGTGTAAGCAAGTGCAAAGTATCTAAAAGAGAAACCACCAGTGGGCGTAAACAACTGACACGAACCCATTGGTGTGTAGGTATGTCTATACTGCAAGTCTAAAGAAACTACCTCCCAAACAAGAGGAAACAGAAGTCCACTGCAGTAGCTGAAATGCTAGAAAAAAATCTCCAGGAGCAAACTAGCCGCACAGTCGGCTAAATACCTGTACCTGAGGTATTCAGAAAAAAGAACACCTCAGCAAAGCAACTATCAAAAGGAAAAGCAAAGATACAATAGATTCAAATAGGAATTAAGATCAGGTAAGGACAAGTAGAAATGAAGTAAACAAGTGCAGGAAAAGTAAGGTAAGAAAAACAGGTAAGAAAAATACTCATCAAAAGTGAGTAAGAAGGGGTGTACAAGGTGCACGAATGAAGCCAAGCTCCAAAAATCTCTGCAAGAAGGATTAGCACAATAACAATCCTAACATAGAGCTAGGGCGGAAAGAATCACTTAGTACTGGAGGTGGATAAAATCAGCAACAAGGGCCTAGACTGGTGACCACATGTCAAACCAAGCCTATCAAGCATAAATATCTTCTAGGTGCTGCGGCGGCGGTATCAGTACAACTCAACCAAACAGCCCGTACTGCCTTAGTAAGACAAGAAGAAAATATGGGTGGCGGCATCGGTCCAACTCTCCCCTAAATCACATCCTACTCCAGTGCTAAGTGACTCGGGAAAACCCTTACCGGTGGTTTCATGAACCACCAAGAAGTCACACTAAATCCTAAACTCACTAGAGCAACCCACCTAGGAACCTTATATGCCAGAGGTCAAAACATCCAATTTGTCTAATCAAGCGGTTTGACACAAAATAAAAATAGAAAGTGATTTGATACAAAATATCTGCAGGCAGCTCGATACTAAATCTCGACCAATAGCTTGATATTAGGCACCTACAAGTAATTCGTGAACCAAACGTTTACCAATGATTAAATATCAAAACATACCTAATCAACTTGATACAAAGACATACATAATTAATTTGATACCTATCCACGCACGATTGATTTAATACCAAACATAAACGATTAACTAGATGCGAACATAAACAATTAACTTCATAATAAAACGAGTTGGTCTTGGTTTACACCCATGGAAAAACCACGCTCTATAAACTAGATATGAAATGGACGAGGTTCTAACAAGTCATTACTACTAACCCTTTAGACAAGTTCTAACTGAAATTAATGAACAAGAGCTAACACATGAGCCTTCGAACTACACTCGCTTTGGGCAAGATCCAAAGCTACAGCAATTTAATGAAAAGAGCAAAGCTACAAGCTATATATTCGGTTTGGGCATTTTTTTGAACCAAACATAAAGAACCTTTAAAGCTAAACTCTTTCCGACCGCAATTCAAGCAAACAAGGGATTTGAACAAGAACAAGATACTATCCTTAACGTAATCCGGGCATGACTCAAAGTCTCAAAATACAACATTTAAACTAAATAATCATTTGGTATAAAATTCGATCTAACACTCCTAACCGTGAGACCGCGACATAGATCAAATGAGGATTAGCACCAAAAATTTCGGGTAACCAAAAGCTTAGGAGGGTTAGTTATGAAATCAAGCAAACCAAGGGGCACTACATTGAATCACTTTGGCAAGGGCGAGGGGGGGGGGGGCGCACTTGCCTTGGTTGTCTTCAAAAATTTTCGGCCAAGCACCCTCTTCCCATCCGCCGGCCGCAAGCAACAAAATTACAGCAAGAAAAACCTGGACAAAATCTGGGCAATTCAAGATCGGGGAGAAGGAAGAACAAGGCGAACCCGCACCACCGATTCAGAAAAACAAATGGTGAAATCCCAAAATACTCACCTCGGAATGGAGATCGCGATGAGAGGAGTCCGGATCTGGCCTCAGAGGAAGGTTTCGCAGTCAGGATCCGGCGGGAGGGGCGGTCGGAGCAGGGCCAGCGTCCGTTTCTTCCTCTTCCGCACAGGGCTCGGGAAAGAGCACAGAAAAGGGGGGGAACCTAACGTAATATATATATTTATATGCTTATATCAATATTATACTACCTATAACTATTATATAAATATCGTACTACTTGCATAAATATTATACTACCTATTATAAGTATATATCCATATATACTTATATAAATATTATACTACCTAAAAAAATATTATCCTACCTATTAAGCCACCTTATTAAGCCTATTGATTTAGTGGAACCTAATATTAACCAATATATAAGATCTCAAAACCAATCTTAACACTATAAAATTCTATGACTATATACTCACTAATTAATTACGAAAACCACTAACCACACTAGTTACGTACACTAATATTTATATATATACGTCTATTAACATGCATCCGCGCGCACAAGTTCTACCCGCACGCACGCACGCGCAAGCGCACGTGCAATTACGCATCGGCTCGCCCAAACCGCTCGATGCGCCAAGAATGCATAAGCATGCAAATACGCTCGCATAAGGTGACGACTCGCTAACGAGCGACCGTCGGAACGACGCAAAAATTAATGCTCTCAGTTTTCGACCAAACTCGCGCCGTACCCAAATACTTGGGCTACGAAAACAACGGCGAAGTCAGAAACAATTTCTGACGATCCCACACTCGGGCTAGCCTCGCCCGAAGCCAAAGCAGAAGGATTCCCTAAGAGGCTCAGCCGGGCCTCCAAAACAGACACCGGCTAGCTGGGGAAACCATACAACAGGCTATAACCTCTAAGAACACCTAATGAGGTACTCTAACAACGGCACAAGCCGGAAATGCGCCAACGTAACGCCAAAGGAATATTCAATCAATACCGAAAAACCGGGGGCGTTACAATCACTCCCCCTAAAAGAAAGTTTCGCCCCGAAACTTTACGCACAAACTTCTGTCATAGAAGGAAAAGAACAAAACTAACCAAGAGTTAGTAAAAAGAATATCAAACATACCGAGCACAATCAGGGAAACAGATGAGAGTGAGCCTCCCTCATAGCCGACTCTAATTCCCAAGTCGCGCTTTCACGCCCTGATTCCTCCGCAAAACTTTGACCATCATGACTGACTTTCTCCGCAACTCCAGATCTTGAGTATCCCAAAAACGCGGACAGGCTTCTCAACATAAGAAAGATTCGGCTCTAACTGAGACACAAAATCCCAAACTTGCCTACCGTTTAGCACACGCTTCCGTAGCTGGCTTACATGAAACACATTGCGCACACCTGGAAAGTTCGCGGGCAAATCCAGCCTATAAGCTGCCACCCCAATTCGCTCAACGATTATAAATGGCCCCACAAACCTTGGGTCCAACTTCCGATTCTTACCAAACCTCTTGATTTCAATCATCGGGGAAACTTTAATAAATACCAAGTCTCCCACAGCAAATACCAATTCAGATCTACGCCGGTTGGCGTTCTTCTCATAACGCTCCTGGGCTATCCGAAGCTTCTCTTGAATAAGTCTCACAGCAACATCCATTTCTTCAAGGGCATCCGGGCCCAACAATGACCTCTCACCAACCTCGGTCCAAAACAGGGGATTCCTGCAGCGCCTCCCATACATAGCTCAAAAGGAGCCATTTGCAGGCTTTCTTGATAATTTTTATAGCACGTATACACCATCAGCCTCAAACGCTCATCCCACGCTCCTCTGTGGTCTAAAATACAACAATTGATTGTATCCTCCACGATCGGGTTAACTCGCTCCGCCTGACCATTTTTCTGCGGATGATATATGGTAGAATATCTCAAATCAGTACCCAAACCTTCTTGCAACTCTTCCAGAAGCGAGATGTAAACCTGGAGTCTCGATCTGATATGTTGCTTATAGGAACTCCAAGCGACCGGATGACTTTATTCAAATACAGCTCAACTATCTTCTTCAAGGGGTAATCCATCTCATTAAGGTACAAAGTGAACACACTTCGCTAATCTGACAACCATAGCCAAGACTGAATCAAATTCTCTCGGAGATCGCGGCAAGCCTGAAATAAAATCCATCGAGATGCTCTCCCACTTTCAAGTCGGGATTTCTAATGGAGTCAACTTGCCAGCAGGCATTCCATGATCGGCCTTAACAAGCTATCATGAGGAACACTCAGAAACAAACACAAAGCAATCTGCTTCAAGTCCTAATACATCTTAGTTAGGACACGGGTGGTAGGCAACACTGACACCATGCACCTCACTACACAATTCAACTCGTAAGAGCAGTGCATACTCAAATCTTTAATTCTTGAAAAGCTTCCCCGTGCTTATTGCTCCAAACAAAACGGCATTCTCATGCTTCGATTGAAATCCTAGCCTATTCCATAACCATAGTTATTTTTCTCTGGATCGGCTGAAATCTCATCTTATAATAGCAGCAATCTATTCTGGGTTGACATAAATCATGTCCTTCCTACCACATGACCCAGAAAGGAACCCGAGGTAACCAAAACTTGCGCTTACTAAATTTGGCGAATAGCTTATGGTCCTTCAAAGCAGATAAACCAAACGCAGATGCTGGTCACCCTCCACAGCATCGCGGGAATAAATCAAAACATCGACGATGAACGCGACCACGAACTTATCCAGGAAGTCCTTGTACACGCGGTTCATCAAATCCATAAAGGCCGAGAGTACACTTGCCAAACCATACGATATAACCAAAAACACAAACCTGCTCAAACTAGTACACATCCTGAGGTTCATCAAGGCAGACAACACTATGGACAAGGATGGGCATGTTTTACGACATTAAGAGAATACCCAAAACATCACCTAAAAACACAATCATAAAAGGTCCAAATTTAGGACGAACTCTACGCCTCACACAGGAGGAAAATTAACTAGGAAGACATCTGAACACTCGCGCACCAAGGGAATCTCCTCTAAACGCGACAACGAACACCCGTTTCTAAAAAAGCTGAACCCAAACAAACAAACATCCTGAAGCTAACGGCTTCCAAGCACAAACCGCAGAAGATAACTGGAGAAGCCTAACACGGATCACCATAAACACCCTTGGGTCGACCGTCATCCATCTTGAGGTCCAAGCGCTAAATTTTTGCACCGGATAACACGTCATGCCCAGACGACCCATACATGCACAAAATCACATCAAAAACTTCCTGGTCTATCACCTTTAAATCAAAAGTCACTAGAAAATCACCCAACTGATTTGGACATCACTGAACAACATGGTACGATACCACCGAATCATCAGAAGGAAAACATGACACAAAACATGTCACCAATCCGACAGAGGGTCAAACCGTGACACTCTAACAAGGCCCTAGACCCCATCGGGTGGGTAGCGACAAAACCAAAAAGAACACGCGCCTAACTGCTCTTTACCTTAAACTTCCATATACAAATCGCGTACACAACTAAACGAACAAACGACAAACCAGGAAGAAGATAAAACAAGTTATAACCTAACCTGAAATCATTTGGGTCGAAGACTGAATTTCTTCCTCGATTGACGCGATCAGCTTACCCTTTCCTTTGTCCAAGTCCTGCACCTGAGGTAAAACTTGAGGTGGGGCAGGCTGAAATGTAGGCTGAAATTGCGGGCACCTTGTCTTAACATGTCCCTTTTGCCCACACTGAAAGCAGACCTTACCTTTATCCCAACAATTGGCCACCTCATGCCCCTTCTTCTTGCACGAGGTACACACTAGATCTCCTTTAGGGGTCTTCAGAACCTCCTGAACTTGGTCCTTCTTTTGAGCCTTCATTTGCTTAAAACATCTTTCAAAGGGTTGGCCTGATCGGCCACAGAAGCTACACATTTCCTTACTCCTTTTCCTTGAAACATCACCGGATACCTGGATGGTCTTACCCTCATCGGTCTTTCTTTTATCCTTCCTTAGCATCATGTCTCTATCCTTAGCATGGCCGATAATATCAACTTTAAGAGCAATTTCCACTGACCTTCCATCAGTCTCGAATTGGTAAGTATTAGAGTACTGCTGAATGTCACTTGGGAGGCCACCCAAGAAGCCTTTTACTCTGCACTCTTCAGCAGCAAACAATCCAGAAACAATCTTATTAAATTTGCTGATCTCGCTCTCATTTTCCACCACAGCGGGGGCTGGCTCACCAGGCTGTCGTCCTAAGATTGCAGCCAACAATTCCTGCAATTGCACTTGCATCGCCACTACCTGACCCGCCATGGTCTCCATGCACTGGCGCAGTTCTACAATCATCGTCTCTCTCTGCGCGCCTGACGAATCGCCCTCAGATTGGGGAGTTGACCTCGACACTCTACGCTTAGGCGCCATGCTATACGAGCAAACAACACAATAATCGAAACCTAGTTCAACTACCAGGACAAAACAAACAGGTATAGACAAACCTACATAAGTGCTTGCTTTAACTGCCAACTTGCTCTAGGGTTTTATATATATTTTTTTACAAAAATGATATCATGCTTAACCTAAGATGGTTTACCACCATCATACTAGCTCTGGTGCCTAGACCATGAATGCATGTATTTATATTCTTTTTGACTCAAAACCATGTGTGTACATATGTCATCCTGCAAATCTTTAGCTTGGCACGTTGTGCTTATGCAATGTTATGCTATGCATGATTGTGCTATGCATTCTAAAAAGGCCCTAATGCATGTTATGAGCGGCGTACACATGAAAATGTTATGCATCCCATACTACATAACATTTCCATGCAACGAAAAAGAAAACGTGCTAGCCGCATTCATGTGGTGAGGTTATGCATCCCATACTACATAACCCTCACATGTTGCCTCCTATGGTGGATCCTTATACAAACACATATTATGCATCCCATACTACATAATATGCCTCGTATACTTCATGTCATGCTATGAGTGTAGTGTTCGTGCTTCAGCCAAGACGTGCTGATGACATATCGGTGTGTGTATGATATGACTCTAAACACCTAATACTTACAGAGAAAGGTTGCCCAACAATTTGTCAAGCAACCTCCCTCTAATACCAACTGTCACAACCCGCATTTTCTTCGAATTAAAAATCATCAGAGTCTGAGAAAACACACGTCGTGATGCCACGTCGAGCAGGGGATAACTGCTGACGCTCAGGCAAAACACTATCTACTTTACTTTAAGAAAAATCGTAAGTTAAATTACTAGAAATTTAGTTATATTTTTAAGGCTGTATCCCTCGGCTCTGTGGATCATCTAGTCCACCCTTCAAAATTATACTTATACGCAGCGGAAAATACTTTATTTACATTTGTGCATTCTAAGAGAGAACGCATAAGTGTCCCCAGGGGACATCTTATACTATGCAAGACCCTAGATTTAATTTATATATATATAAGAAAAACGATCTTTTTACGTCGCCTTGAAAGTAATGTATGAGTTTGTAAAAACATGCAGATCTTGAGCTATATATATTTAATACATAATAGTGTTTTTAGGGTTTAAAAGTAACTAGCATCCTAACATAATTCATCCCAAGAGCAAGTTTAATATAACCAAAAGCAGTAAAACTAACAGTGTAAGCAAGTGCAAAGTATCTAAAAGAGAAACCACCAGTGGGCGTCAACAACTGACACGAACCCATTGGTGTGTAGGTATGTCTATACTACAAGTCTAAAGAAACTACCTCCCAAACAAGAGGAAACAGAAGTCCACTGCAGTAGCTGAAATGCTAGAAAAAAATCTCCAGGAGCAAACTAGCCGCACAGTCGGCTAAATACCTGTACCTGAGGTATTCAGAAAAAAGAACACCTCAGCAAAGCAACTATCAAAAGGAAAAGCAAAGATACAATAGATTCAAACAGGAATTAAGATCAGGTAAGGACAAGTAGAAATGAAGTAAACAACTGCAGGAAAAGTAAGGTAAGAAAAATACTCATCAAAAGTGAGTAAGAAGGGGTGTACCAGGTGCACGAATGAAGCCAAGCTCCAAGAATCTCTGCAAGAAGGATTAGCACAATAACAATCCTAACATAGAGCTAGGGCGGAAAGAATCACTTAGTACTGGAGGTGGATAAAATCAGCAACAAGGGCCTAGACTGGTGACCACATGTCAAACCAAGCCTATCAGGCATAAATATCTTCTAGGTGCTGTGGCGGCGGTATCAGTCCAACTCAACCAAATAGCCCGTACTGCCTTAGTAAGACAAGAAGAAAATAGGGGTGGCGGCATCGGTCCAACTCTCCCCTAAATCACATCCTACTCCAGTGCTAAGTGACTCGGGAAAACCCTTACCGGTGGTTTCATGAACCACCAAGAAGTCACACTAAATCCTAAACTCACTAGAGCAACCCACCTAGGAACCTTATATGCCAGAGGTCAAAACATCCAATTTGTCTAATCAAGCGGTTTGACACAAAATAAAAATAGAAAGTGATTTGATACAAAATATCTGCAGGCAGCTCGATACTAAATCTCGACCAATAGCTTGATATTAGGCACCTACAAGTAATTCGTGAACCAAACGTTTACCAATGATTAAATATCAAAACATACCTAATCAACTTGATACAAAGACATACATAATTAATTTGATACCTATCCACGCACGATTGATTTAATACCAAACATAAACGATTAACTAGATGCCAACATAAACAATTAACTTCATAATAAAACGAGTTGGTCTTGGTTTACACCCATGGAAAAACCACGCTCTATAAACTAGATATGAAATGGACGAGGTTCTAACAAGTCATTACTACTAACCCTTTAGACAAGTTCTAACTGAAATTAATGAACAAGAGCTAACACATGAGCCTTCGAACTACACTCGCTCTGGGCAAGATCCAAAGCTACAGTAATTTAATGAAAAGAGCAAAGCTACAAGCTATATATTCGGTTTGGGCATTTTTTTGAACCAAACATAAAGAACCTTTAAAGCTAAACTCTTTCCGACCGCAATTCAAGCAAACAAGGGATTTGAACAAGAACAAGATACTATCCTTAACGTAATCCGGGCATGACTCAAAGTCCCAAAATACAACATTTAAACTAAATAATCATTTGGTATAAAATTCGATCTAACACTCCTAACCGTGAGACCGCGACATAGAACAAATGAGGATTAGCACCAAAAATTTCGGGTAACCAAAAGCTTAGGAGGGTTAGTTATGAAATCAAGCAAACCAAGGGGCACTACATTGAATCACTTTGGCAAGGGCGAGGGGGGCGCACTTGCCTTGGTTGTCTTCAAAAATTTTCGGCCAAGCACCCTCTTCCCATCCGCCGGCCGCAAGCAACAAAATTACAGCAAGAAAAACATGGACAAAATCTGGGCAATTCAAGATCGGGGAGAAGGAAGAACAAGGCGAACCCGCACCACCGATTCAGAAAAACAAATGGTGAAATCCCAAAATACTCACCTCGGAATGGAGATCGCGATGAGAGGAGTCCGGATCTGGCCTCAGAGGAAGGTTTCGCGGTCAGGATCCGGCGGGAGGGGCGGTCGGAGCAGGGCCGGCGTCCGTTTCTTCCTCTTCCGCACAGTGCTCGGGAAAGAGCACAGAAAAGGGGGGGGAACCTAACGTAATATATATATTTATATGCTTATATCAATATTATACTACCTATAACTATTATATAAATATCGTACTACTTGCATAAATATTATACTACCTATTATAAGTATATATCCATATATACTTATATAAATATTATACTACCTAAAAAAATATTATCCTACCTATTAAGCCACCTTATTAAGCCTATTGATTTAGTGGAACCTAATATTAACCAATATATAAGATCTCAAAACCAATCTTAACACTATAAAATTCTATGACTATATACTCACTAATTAATTACGAAAACCACTAAGCACACTAGTTACGTACACTAATATTTATATATATACGTCTATTAACATGCATCCGCGCGCACAAGTTCTACCCGCACGCACGCACGCGCAAGCGCACGTGCAATTACGCATCGGCTCGCCCAAACCGCTCGATGCGCCAAGAATGCATAAGCATGCAAATACGCTCTCATAAGGTGACGACTCGCTAACGAGCGACCGTCGGAATGACGCGAAAATTAATGCTCTCAGTTTTCGACCAAACTCGCGCCGTACCCAAATACTCGGGCTACGAAAACAACGGCGAAGTCAGAAACAATTTCTGACGATCCCACACTCGAGCTAGCCTCGCCCGAAGCCAAAGCAGAAGGATTCCCTAAGAGGCTCAGCCGGGCCTCCAAAACAGACACCGGCTAGCTGGGGAAACCATACAACAGGCTATAACCTCTAAGAACACCTAACGAGGTACTCTAACAACAGCATAAGCCGGAAATGCGCCAACGTAATGCCAAAGGAATATTCAATCAATACCGAAAAACCGGGGGCGTTACACATGTAGTAGCCGGCAAGTCCCAGAAAACTCCGAACATCCGCTACCGTAGACAACACAGGCCACTCCCGTATAACAACTATCTTCGCTGGATCCACCACAATTCCCTCTCCACTAACTATGTGACCAAGGAATGCTACCGAGGACAACCAAAACTCGTATTTGGAGAACTTGGCATACAGTTGGTTCCTCCTCAGCGTGTCCAACACAAAATTCAGGTGCTTAAAGTGATCCTCCTCACATTGCGAGTACACCAAGATATCGTCGATAAAGACTATCATGAAGTGGTCTAGGTACTCTTTGGACGTTCTGTTAATCAGATCCATAAACACAGATTGCGCATTAGTCAGCCCAAATGGCATAATGGTGAACTCATAATGCCCATACCGCGTGCTGAAAGCTGTCTTGGCGATGTCACTTTCTCTTATCCTCAGCTGGTAATATCCGGACTTAAGATCCAATTTCGTGTACACCGATGACCCAACTAACTGATCGAACAGATCGGCAATCCTTGGGATCGAATACTTATTCTTCTCCATTAACTTGTTCAGCTCTCGATAATCAATAAAAAGTCGCAAGATTCCGTCCTTGTTCTTAATAAAGAGGACCGGTGCGCTCCAAGGTGACGAACTTGGACAAACATAACCCTGTTCAAACAGCTCTTGATGTTGAACCTTCAGTTCCACCATTTCCCTGGGCGCTAACCGATACAGAGAGTGTGACACAGGTTTGGAACCTGACACTAGCTCAATAGAAAAGACGATCTCTCACTGAGGTGGGGCTCCAGGATGAATGCCAGGGAAGACGTTAGGGTACTCAGATACCACTAGGATGTTGTCCAAAGTTGGCTTAGGCTTCAAAGCCTCCACTAGTGTGAAGAATAGCTTTACACCAGAATGAACTGCCTTAACCACCTGAATAGCAGAGCAGACATCAAAGTCTTGCTCGACCCTTTCAAGCCTACAAATGTTGTCTCTCAACCAGTTCCCAATTTGACCTCCTTGCGATTGCAATCAATGTAGGCCTGCTGCTCCGAGATCGAGTCCATACAAAAAATCACGTCGAATTCCACAAGCGGTAGTAACGATGCTTGCAAGTCGAACTCTTGACTCCCAATCCGTATCTTTACGCAACAGACTCTATCCGGGCGCATTGAGCACCCATTAGGCAACAACACATCCAATTTGTCCTTGGCCATCGAAGAGGGTACTCCGATGAGCAATACAAATCCTTCGGACAAAAAGTAGTGTGAAGCTCCCATATCGAACAGTGCTCTCGCCGGATTATCGAAAATCAAAACAAAGCCTAGTACAAGCAGTAATAAGCTAATATGCATAAGGTAACAAGTATTTAATGCCAAACTGATATAAATTTAAACCGTACCTGTCACCACGTCAGCTTTCTTTATTGCATCCTGCTGGCCAAGGTTATAAACTCTAGGTATAGTTGAAGCATAGTGTGATGCGGTTGACTCCATCGCCTTGCCCTTCTCCTCATATGTGTCTCCCGGCTTCCTCTCGGACTTTGGGCGTCCGCTCCAACAATCATGGGCAAAATGTCCCGGCTTTCCACAATTATAGCATGTGCCCGGGGTTCGGCCCATATTCGCCCCAGATGCACCAAAATATGGGGTTGGACCTAAAGTCCTAGCCTTCTTATTAAACTTACAAACCCAGACTTTGAGGTAGTCGGCACCTTGAACTCCATCCTCATTGCACTAGCGTCTTTCTTCGCTTGTACATTCCTCAGATCTTTCTCTATCGACCGGGTCGTGTTGACCGAGGTTAGAAAACCCAGTGTCATAGGCCCCGAGAGTAGTAGCCTTAGGTCATCCCGCAGACCCTCATAAAATCGGTTTGTCTTACGCTCCTCATCAACGAATGTAGAGCTAGCATACCGAACCAATCATGTAAATTCATGGAGGTACTCATCCACGCTACTACCTCCTTGCGTCAACTTCTGGAACTCATTCTCCATTGTGATCCTCTGAGCTGAGGGAAGGTACCTTGCTAAGAATAGTCTCGAAAATTTCTCCATCAAGAAGTCCGTGAGTTGCCTTCCCCTCAAGTTTTGTAGCTCTAAACCTTCCCACCACAACCTTGCATCACCATCCAACAGGAAAGTGTCTATGGTGATCTTTTGACACTCCTCCGTTTCCATAGCTGTCAAGACTCTTTTACTTGGGAGAGCCAATCCTTAGCTTGAGATGGAGTTCAAGTCCCCGAGAACACCGGAGGAATGAAACCCATAAAATGTTTGAGCTATTTTTCAGATGCTCTTCTAGGTATCAACGACTCAACCACCACTTGTTCAACCCTTCTTGGTTCTGTCGCTTGAAGCTGTACCTGCTCCAATGCAGGGGCAGACTTCTGCATTTGCCTTGCAGGCTGGGCATTTATCATAGTGAACACCACTTCAGCCACCAAACTTATGGTTTCTGCCGAAGGAGGGGTTGTAGGCACATCATTCGGTGCGCTACTTGCCTCAGAATGTGGGTTTTCTGAAGGTCCTGCACCACTCCTAATCACCTATAGACGTACAAAATACCATTAAGTGACCGAACAATATTGCAAAAAGCAATTATAGGAACACGATGGTTCCTCAAACATGTGTATTTTCATTCCTAAGTGGACATTAATGAGTACTTTTTATGTTATAGTTATGACGCACATACATGTGGCAACCATCCCTTAAAAGAATTCAACCATGAATTCCAATAAGCATGACCGAAACCTATAGTCTGATACCAAATTGTAATACCAATATCCGTCACATAGCATATAGCAGTAGTCCGGCCGGGGCCCGACGACATATACCACAGACAGACCGAAGGGTTACTAAATGAAACCATCCTTCCAATAACAACCTCCTACACAGAGCACATTCTAGTAGAAGATTTTTAAATGTTGCAAAGAAAAGAACCCAAAACACAGCATGAATGTCCACTAAAATACCCAAAATAGGAATGAGCGTACAAATAAATAAAGTACTTGGCCTTATAGCCTTACATGAGTTTACTTTAAACAAATGGTGTCTTCCAAACATCGGCACGCAAGCCGTTCACACATGAGAAAAAGAGTAAACATTCACAAAGCCTTTCGAGGGCCGGCGAAGCAATAAGGGCTTCAGCCAGCTATTTGCCACTAGAATCCGCAACACCTGCAAGCAACAATCCACCACAACGATGGCAAAAAAAAGCAACGGTAAGCTAAAGCTAACCAAATTATAACGACCCCGCCCCATTACTCAGGGTAGCGATGCTCCTTCCCTGCATTGCATTAATATAAACCAACCATTAAAGTGAAAGTACAAATTAAGTACACTTCACCATATGCGTAGACACTTAAGGCCCCACACCCTGTGCTCTCAGGGCACTTACTCAGTGAACCCGGTCCGTTCTGCGGTCCACCAGCGCCCCAGGATGGCAAACACGTGAGCATTAAAGTCCTTTCAGCCGAATCCTAGAATCGCTCTACAAGCCAACTTTCACTGAACTACTTGGAGTGGGTATGGTTCCACCCGCCCGTTGCTCACCTCTCCATAACAATACAAGTAATCCGTCCGGGCCAAGTTTCCCCCAGTCCCAACATATCGATCAAACAACCGTACATAACCCGGTTATGTACACAATTGGCTCTCAGGCCACTGTTATGGAAGAACTTTGCTTCTGCCCAGATTTTCGGGTGCACCTTAGAGTTAATCCCCAAGGATCCCTGCTGCAATCTACCACGTAGGAAACCAAAAAACAACCATCGGCATGGAGTCTTCTCTGACCATTCATGCATAATGAAACATCACTGATCCAGAACAACTTGTCTGGTTAGGCTTCACACACCATGCCTATGTCCGTACTTCGATTCCAGACTCTACATGCAATACAACGGGGACTATTCATGTCTACCCAGACGAAAACCTCACACTCACCGCACACTCGTGAGAGCGGGTTTCCAATGCATAAAGGAAAGAGGACTTCACATGTCCAAGAAGAGAATCGTTACCCTTGTGGTTCTCTTTGGCACCATGAAAATCTAGATAGATTAAAAGCACCACAACGGCCTCGCCTCCATAGATCTTGACTCAGCTTGAGATTTGGGGCTCCGAAGCTCCTCCGGTGGCCAGATCTCTCCTTCTCCTTCTTCCTTGCTCTCCCCTCTCTGAAATGCTTTAGAAAGATAAAGCTTGATGATGAATGAGGGTTTCAAACCCTATTCCCGGACTTATCTCACCAAGGAATGCACTGGACCATTAGATCCCATTAGAAGGAAACGATCGGCCACAATTCGCACTAAAAACAAATTTCCTATGCCGAACACGGCTTGTAACACGCCCATGTCCATGGTCGCGTTCAACACTCACCATAAACCAGGAAATACAGAATAGGACACGGCCTGTGACATGGCTTGGGACATGACCGTGTCAACTATCGAAACGCTCGTGTCATGGGCCGTGTACCCAAATCGACGTTGAAACCGTCACTGACGTTTGTCAAAGGGTAGAAGAGCGACCCCGAACAGGACACGGGATTAGACACGCCCGTGTCAAGCTTTGACACGCCCGTGTCAATCGGTGCACGCCAGTGTTGAGAGGCGTGTTCCTTACTCGACATAGGACCAAAACATCCCGAAGAGGACATGGCAATATGACACGCCCGTGTTACAGGACGTGTGTCAGACATGCCCTGGGACACACCCGTTTCCCTGGCCGTGTAACATACTCAACACAGCCCGGCTAATAGCCCGAGCAGGACATGGCCCTAAACACGCTCGTGTCCCAGGACGTGTGACCCTTACCAGGCCCCAAACATGGCTTCAAACGCTGTTCGTCCCTCTTTTGATTTTCGTGGTGTTACACAAATTCAACTCTGTCTGAGTGAAGACATACATCAAGCTCTTATGGTCCATGTAAATCTTGCACAATGTGCCATACAACAAATGTCTCCACAACTTCAAGGAATAAATCACCATCGCAAACTCCAAGTCATGAGTAGGATAGTTCCTTTCATGAATCTTTAACTGCCTCAATCCATTTGCAATCACTTTTCCTTCTTGTATCAATACAAAATAAAGCCCAAAGGCGGTGCATCCACAGAAACAACATACTCCACTCCTTCGGTAGGCAAAGAAAACACTAGAGCAGTGCATAATCTCTCTTTCAATTCCTGAAAGGCTTCTCCGCACTTATCGCTCCACACAAAAGTGGCGTTCTTCTGCATAAGCTTAGTCAATGACGGAGACAACGAAGAGAATCCTTCCACAAATCTTCTATAATAGCCTGTCAACCCAAGGAAACTTCTTATCTCTTTAGGTGTTGTAGGTCTTTTCAAATCCATAACAACGGCTATCTTCTCTGGGTCAACTGAAATTCCATCCTTATTCACAACATGACCCAAAAAGGACACCTGAGGTAGCCAAAATTCGCACTTACTCAACTTTACATAAAGCTTATGCTCTCTTAAAGCAGACAAAACTAAATGCAGGTTCAGGGCAAGCTCCTCAGCACTCCGGGAATATACCAGAACATCGTAAATAAAACAACCACAAACTGATCAAAGAAATATTTAAACACTCTGTTCATCATGTCCATGAAAGAAGAGGGTGCATTCGTCAATCCAAAGGGCATCACGGGCGTGAAATTACATTACCATTTTTAAAAAATCCAAAGTTAGCAAATTTGTTTTGTCTAAAAGAAATCGTGCAGCCATTAAGTTTTGAAAAATTAAATTTAAATAATTTAAAAATAAAAACATCTTATGAAAAACTACTGATCCTAGATAAAGGAAGGGCCCACCATTGGCAAAGAGGCTAGAATTCCAGACTACTTCCCCACCGCCAATGGTGGGCCGTTTTTATGATACACACACGCCATGGATCATTCACTTGGGGCGCGATGCTAGCCCAAATAACGCACATTAGAGAAATTAAGTTGAATGATGATTGCCATAATAGTACACCGAAAAAGTGAAAAAAAAAAGAAATTCCTCACTATCATGTTTGCAGTACAGAAGATACAACATTGCCTAATTTGAAACACTATATACTTGGTGTCAGGAGTCAACCCTTTCAAGATTTATTTGTGTTTTATACTTTACTATGGCAAAAGCTCATTTTTACTACGTAAAATTTCAGCGTGTAGAATTGGTTATATTGAATAGAATATTCATTTTTTTTTATTCTGGAATGCAAACAATGAAAGGGATTCAATCTCCATATATGATCCCCCTTAACAGTGATAGAGATAACATAGCTATAGATAGGGGGTAGGATCCATGATGGGATGCTAACATACAACTTGCACTCAATCAAGTAGTCATCGATTGAATATCTAAGATGAGGTGACTCGCCTTTCAACATTGAAAAAAAAATCAGTAAATGGCAAAGTATAACAGACAGAATGAAAAGTCTGGGGAGAAGGTTGATTGCTACCATAAGAGGCCCCTCATTGCGTAGCCTAAGCAGATTCAACACTCAAGACCGCATATTTGGGAAGAACGGGAAAAGGATGTAATACCCAAACAAGTACACGATTGTGGTCAATCTCAAGATTATTGCAGGCTCAAACTCTCTCACTTCTAGCTCCCGTACTGGAAAAAGTATCGAATATATCTTATCTCAGCCTCCTTCTAGGTTTCATCCTCCTCCTCCTACCCTACCTTATTGCTCACCCTATAGTAAAAGACATCCTAAGACTGAAGCAGAGCTATTAGGTGTATCTCTTTCATAGTTGCATTTTGTTTTTTCCATTTCGAGTCCACAAATACCGCTCTGTGGGCTTTAGCTACTAAGAACCATTAGATGTTAGCTTTCTCACAAGGCGCCGACCTACTAGCTTGCTCACTAGGCGCTGACCTACTAAAGGATACTAAAGCTATAAACCTAAGATGCCTTTTCACCACTTGGTTCAAACGAAATTCTAATTGATTGAATCCCTATACCCATTTAGAACAAGATACGAGAACCAAGGCCACTTTTTGAGGAGTGGTCTAGAATTTTCCTGATCTATTCTACGTAAAAAAAGAAGTGAAACTAGAGAACAACGGTTACTCACTCACATGGAGCACAACCAAACTTGAGATAATAAGTAACACGTGGATACACAATCCCATCAATAGGTCAAGCATTAGATGGACCCTGACATCCAGAGCAAAAGAATCACTGAGAATTATCCTATAAAAAGGGCTAACATCACGTCTTCTCTTTCTTTCCATATACCCAAGAGTTCGAGTGCGTGAGGTTAGCCCAAAAAACTTCCTGGGCTGAAGAATGATGCCAATTACACGGTATGGTAGAGGAGCTTAACTAAGCCCATTCTAAGCCAAATCTTCGCAACCAATTTATGATAGGCCTTTTTCGAGATAAAAGTGGCTAACATATCAACGAAAGACATGGATAATGCAAAGTGTCTTTGCTCACCAACTTCAAGAAAAGAGTGGACCTGATAGGGCCCAAAGGGGGTCAGCCAATATGGGAAGGGTACAAAGTAGCTGTGCGGTAAGGCGAATGGCCCCAAATTGGATGAGTCATAAGGAGATCGGCACAAAGTAGCTGAGTTGTAAGGCAAATGGCCCCAAAGGGGATGAGCCATAAGGTGATGGGTACAAAGTAACAGAGCTTTAAGGTTAAGGGTCGCTGAGCCGTAAAGCTCAGGGTGTAGAGCTGAGTCGCGATAGCGACAAAGGGTATATAGTAGGTGAGTCGTGATAGTGACAAAGGGTGTAATATAAGTGAACTTGAACTCTCACTATGACTTTCTTCCCCTATACGAGAAATAGGGTACGTAGTAGGTGAGCTGGTAGGCTCAGGAAGGGAGCATCAGTTTCTCAGTTTAGTTGACTCCTTTGAGTTCCTCCTTCGACTAACACGAGTGCAATGATTGAGAGGATTTGACAACCGGCAACTTACCTTCTTTAGTTTGGTATCTTTACTTTGTAAACTGTGAGTTGGTTGAAGATATGAGCATTGATCGATAGGCAAGTCTAGTCTTTCAAGCAATGTTTTTCCATTCCTCTAGACTGGTATCCGTCTTTGTGCTTACTAATATGGTATGCGCTCTTTGGTTAATTTTTCTCTTTTCTCTTCTTTTAGGTCTTTCAATTCACCTGAGGGAAGACTCTGCATATCGAGTAAAAACGTAAAGCCCATGAGTTTCAGTTGTAGTGCTTTGCCCTCTCAATCTGTATATAAGGTGCCTTGTTTTTTAGTTCTAGTCGTAAGCCTTGGCCTAACTATTTTCTTTACTAGGATAAGTTTCTTAGGACTGAGCTAAAAAATGATTCAATACATCATATCTAAGAAGCCCCAAAAGAGGGCTTAGGATAGGAATGAAAGAGGCTCCTGCATCAAATCTTATCTACTATACGATACACTATTTGTTCTACCCCATTGTCACAACCGACATTTTCTACGCATTTAATGATATATATGAGTAGAAGAAAACGCGCGTCATGATGCCACGTCAGAGGGGATAAATGTAGACGCTCAGGCAAAATTCTAACTTAACACCTCTATGAAAGATCTATAGGTTATTTAGGGAAAATCCAGTTTAAGTTAAGCAGTAAAACATATCCCTCTGCTCAGGGGCTCATCTAGTCCACGAGAAAAGAATGTAGCTTTTATAATAAAGTACTTTATTACAAGTTTAGATGTCCTACATGAGTACAAACATCCCCAGAGGACAAGTCATGGTATGCAAGACTCTAGATTTATAATAATTACGAAAGTAGCTTTTACGACCGTTAAACATAGTTATTTAAATTTCAAATATGGCATGTATAGAGTAAAAATAGTAATTTTTATAATTTAAAATATCTAACATGCAACCGAGCATAAAACCTTCCAAGAGAGCAAGTACATCCAACCAAAAGGGTAAACTAGCAGCTTATCAAAGTATTCAATATTCCCAAAAGAAAACCACCAGTGGGCGTCAACAACCTGAAATTAACCCATTGAAAGTATGCAAGTCTGAACTAAAAACTGAAAACAAGAACTACCTCACGAATGTGAGGAAAATATTGCAACAACTACAGTCCAAAAGCTACAACCCAAAGCAATAGCTCTACCGGCTACAACCCTAAACCTGAGGCATTCAAAAGAAGAACACCTCAGCAAGAAAGTACAAGTGACAATGAAAATAAGCAGGTAATAAATAAAAAGGAATGAAAGGGTTTACAAAACCCAACTATAAGGAATGCTGAAGCCACAGCTAATTAGCCAAATAAAATCAGGTAAGTAAAAGCCTGCAATAAAGGAGTTAAATGGACATTGCACCAAGTTCCGAACAAAGCCATGCTTCGACAATGTCTGCAAGGATAAGCATGAAATTCTATAAGAAGCAAATTGAGCACAAAGCAGCTCGAAAATGCGAATCTTAAACACTTGGCAAAAACAACCAGGCCGGAGTCGGTGACCAAAATGTCCAATGCACGACTCCCAAACCCAAACGTCTCACAAAAGGAACTGCAGTGGTGTCCACCTGGCCGAACACAACTCAACAGTCCACAAAATAGAGACCAAACAAATCACAAAGTGTAATGTGTAACACCTCCCCTATAATGACCATATAATATGAGTCTGGTCGGGGCCCCACAACATACAGACGCCACAGCTTAAGCATTAAAAGATGATATAAAACTACCCAACTCAAAACTCAGAATAAAACAGCAGAATGTAAAACCAAAACTAGAAGTTATCCACCAGACTAAGAGTATCAAAATGGCCTTAAGGCCTTACACAATACAAGTCCAAGACATAATGACAACCATATCAAACATCAACGCTAGGATACCTCAGCATGCAAGCAAGAAATATGTATATAACTCATGGATCATAACATAGCATCAAAACATAAGCAAATAAAGTTCACCCCAAGAGGCTTAGGCCTTTTTGGCCGGTGAGCTTGCTCCTGCTTGCAATCATTACCCTGTTGGAATTTGAGGTAACGTGGGTAAGCATAGGCTGGACTCAACTGTGTAACTAACACATCTCCTCCCGACCATCCCTAGCGGACCCCCGGGTACACCACCACCCTGCACGTCAGCACTTCGTATGCAATATTTATAAACATGTACAGCTATAAACAGGTTTTGATGTCTCATATAACATACACGTTTTCTATGTTGAACATGTAATATAAAGGGCCTACAATACAGTAAGTATGCAATCCTGGGTTTCACCAAAATACCCTATAGCGCATGATTCAAACACATCAACCTAGCACAGCATCTAGGCACTTCAAATTTCCCCATCGACGTTCTAGCCGAACACAAAAAAGGGGTACTTCAATTTACCTTAACAGCATTCAAGAAGCCACACGAAACTCTTGCCAAGGTCCCACCCACTCATGGGTCCAAACCTGGGCTTGCCTGCAAGCTCTAACTTCTCACGTCATGATTCCGTCTCACACACAATCTGATTCTAAGAACCATTATTGGACCGCACCCGCTCGTGGGCTTCATCGACCGGGTTTTTATTAAGCTTGGCGTTCTCGTCAGTTTCACAGATGGAGACTAGTCTTGCTGGGACACAGTCCCCACATGACTTGCATGTCACGGGATAGCCAGCCGACCATGAAGATAAGACCACGCCTTAGCACGTCACAAACAACATCTTACCGCACCGGATTTATATAAAAATCCTTAAGTTTGTCATGCCACATCACTGAGTCGGACAAACGGTCGCGACTACGACTTTATCCATAATGCCTAATCCACTAGCAGAGCGGATCTCTAATGCAATAACATGTCGGGGACCGACACAATCGACCCATTGGTTCCACTTGAACCATAGCAACCCAAACCCCTCTCATTTGAGAGATCTGGTGCCTAAATTCTTGAAATAAAATCAAGAAAAAGGAAAAGATGCCATGCACGCATCCTAAAACCAAGAGGAGAAATGTCATTACCTTACGACCCCTCTTCCTTGCCAAAGAAATCTGATGTTCACGTTTGAAGAGATGAGCCTCCAAGCCCTCTCCTTGGATCTGGCCTCGGAATGACTCTCGGAGCTCCGAAGCTTCGACAAAGGTCGAAGAAAGCTTTCTTCTTCCTCCGAACACTCTCTCTCTCAAACCCTAAGTCAACTCCAAAATGAGCACAAGTTAGGGAGAGAACCTCTCAGCCCTACAAAAATCTGTCAGGCAAAAGATCCTGGGGTCCAAGATCAACATTGAAGTAAAAACAATCGGTTAAGATTTCAATTTACGAACCACATTTCAGCAATTAGTTGAACGGTTAAGGCTTCGTCTATTTTCCTGCGCTCGACGAATAGCTGAGAGCTCGACGAACATCCAAGCTCGACAAAAAAGACCCGAGCTAGACAAAAAGTCGTGAGCTCAAAGAAATGGCCCGAGCTCGACGAAATGTCATGAGCTCGACAAAATGGCGCGAGCTCGTTGAAACGTCATGAGCTCGATGAAATGGCTCTAGCTCGACGAAAAGTCATGAGCTCGACGAAATGGACCGAGCTCGACGAAAATTCATGAGCCCGACGAAATTGCCCGAGCTCGACAAAATGTCGTGAGCGGCCTTCTTTCACAATCTCAACCTGATATCTAGCTCTAGAAAAACCGGGATGTTACAACTCCTCCCTCCTTACAAGAATTTCGTTCCCGGAATTAAACTCCATAAAGGAAGACAGTAAGAAAAATGTTGTAATAAATTAAGACATTTTTATGATAACTTTACACAAACCATTTTCATTAAGGCAAACAGTAAGAAAAACGTTGCAACATATTAAAATAATGTTGCAACTTATCAAACGTTGTTCCAATCAACATTATACAAATAACTCGGGAAAATCTTCGCACATGGTTTGCTCTCGCTCCTAAAAGAACTTGTCCCGCCCGTAGTTGTCCCAACGCACCTTTACGAGTTTCACCTCTTTGTTCCGCAACTACCGAACTTCTGAATCTTCTATGCCCACCGGACAGACTTTCATCCTCAAGTCCTCTTCTATCAGAACTGTCGTCGGTTCGATTCCTTCAATAGCCTCCACCAAGGCTTTCCTCAAGACGATGACATGGAAAACATCGTGTAAACCACTCTGCTCCATGGATAATGCCAAACAGTAAGCTGCTTCTCCTATACCTTTTATAACCTCAAACGGTCCCAAAAACCTCGGACTCAACTTCTTGAGTCGGCGATTCCGCGAAATGCCTTTGAACGGCTTGATCTTGAGATAGACCCGGTTGCCTACCGCAAATTCAACATTCCTATGACGAGCATTAAAATACTTTGCTTGCCAGTCCTGGAAAACCTTCATGCGCTCCTAAATGGTTCGAACCAACTCGCATGCATCAACCGCCCCTTCTTTTTCTAAAAGTTTTGTGTCTCCCGCCTTTATCCAAGACATTGGCGTTCGACACTGCCTTCCATACAAAGCTTCGAATGGCGCCATCTTTATACTTGCCTGGTGAATATTATTATAGGAAAACTCCACCATGAAGAGGCGGTCTTCATACTTTTTCCCAAAATCAAGGATCCACATTCTCAGCATGTCCTCCATTGTACGATTCGTTCTTTCAATTTGTTCGTCAGTTTGAGGATGGAACGTCGTACTGAACTTGAGCTTCGTGCCCAGACACTTCTGAACCAACCTCCAGTCTTTGGATGTGAATCGTCCGTCGCGATCACTAACTATACTCTTAGGAATCCAATGTAGTCGCACAATGTTGCGAACATACAAATCTTCCAGCTTCTCCATGCTATCCTCTTTCCGATTTGGGATGAAATGAGCCACTTTGGTCAAGCGATCCACGATCACCCAAATCGCGTCATTACCCTACTGCGATCGAGGAAGGTCATGCACAAAGTCCATGGAGATGTCATCAAATTTCAAGTCGGGAACAGGAAGAGGCATCAGGAAGCCGCTCGGCTTCTCTCACTCGGCCTTTACTAAGGCACAAGTTTGACACCGACTCACTTATAAAGCTACGTCCCACTTCAAACAAGTCCACCAAAAGGATTTCTTCATATCAAAGTACATCTTTGTACTTCCCGGGTGAATGGAGTACTTCATAAAATGAGACTCAAACATTAATTCCTCGCGGAGCTCGCCGAACTACGGTACACCTATCCTTCCATCCTTCCTCAGGATCCAATCAATCATCTCCCAGGCACTACCTTCGCCCTTTTGAGCTTCCACCCCCAATGGCTAGAACTCTATATCGAAATTTGTCACTTCCCAAACACGATCGGTTAAGTAATTTTGCAACTCAATCACGTTCAACCGAGCCATGCTAGACTCACCACTGGCTACACACTCAATGCCAAGGGACTACCAGTCCCGCACCAACCACTCACCAAGAACATCGATCCAACCTCATTATCTAGAGTTTTTTATACTCAAGGCATCTGCCACAATGGTTGCTTTGCCTTGCGTATACTAAATCGCCACCTCATAGTCTCCAAGGAACCCGACCCATCTGCCCTGCTGCATATTCAAGTCCTTCTGATCTAGTAGATACTTCAGGCTTTTGTGGTCCGTGAAGAACTCCACCTTCGCACCATAAACATAGTGCCGCAACAATTTCAATACAAAAAAGACCACCGCTAATTCCAAGTCATGGATGGGGCAATTCCTCTCATGAGGCTTCAATTTCCTTGACCCAAAGGCTATCACATTACCATGTTGCACCAACACGCAACCCAAACCGCATCCATATGCGTCACTGAAAATCAGAAATGCTTCAGTCCCTTTAGGGAGATTTAGGATTGGAGCTGTCATTAGCCTTCCCTTCAGGGTGTCAAACGCCATATTGCACTCCTGATTCCACACAAACTTATGGTCTTTACGAGTTAGAGAGGAGAGAGGTAGAGTTATATGTGAAAGTTTTCCACAAACCATCTATAATACCCAGCTAGTCAATGGAACTCCGGAAGTCCGCCACGGTTCTCAAAATTGGCCTATCCCTGATGGCTTCAACTTTCGTTGGATCCACCACCACCCAATCACCACTAATTACATGGCCCAAAAATGCCACCTTCTCCAACCAGAACTCGCACTTCGAGAACTTTGCATAAAGTTGGTTCTCTCTCAATACTTGCAGGACAACTCTCAAATGATTCTCATGCTCTGCCTCTGATTTAGAGTATACCAAGATATCGTCAATAAAGTGAACTACAAAAGAATCCAAGTGTTCATGAAATACTTGATTCATAAAGTCCTTGAACACTGAAGGAGCATTCGTCAACCCGAATGACATCAACGAGAACTCAAAGTGACCATACCTTGTTCCAAACACTGTCTTGGGTGTGTCATCGTCTCGAATTCGTAACTGATATTACCTTGACTTAAGATCCAACTTGGAATGCACCACCGACCCCACCAACTGGTCGAACAGGTCGTCTATCCGTGGAATCAGATACTTATTCTTGACAGTCAATTTATTCAATTCTCGGTAATATACGCACAACCGCATACTACCATCTTTCTTCTTCACAAATAGCACTGACACACTGCATGGTGAAGAACTTGGTCTAATATACCCCTGCTCCAATAGTTCCTGCAATTGTACTTTTAGTTCGGCCAAATCTTTTGGTGTCATCCAAAAAGGAGGACGTGACACCGGCCAAGCCTCTAGCACTAACTCAATCGAGAAATCAATCTCACGACGAGGAGGCGCTCCAGGAAATTCATCAGGAAAAATATCCTCGAACTCTGCCACTAACGACACTTCCCCTAGTGATAAACTTGAAAGGAAAACCTTCAACAATGCTACAATAGCTACTCCTCCCTTGTTAACTGCCCGCACAACCTAAAAGGCCGAAATTAGGGAATATGCCACACCACTAAACCCCTCAAACTTAACTTTTGCCTGCCCTTCGCTCTTAAGGGTCACCACCATAGATAGGTAGTCAATACTGGCATGATGCTCTGTAAGCCAGTCAATTCCCAATATAATATCGAACAAAACCAATGATAGAACCGCCGCTACCAACATGAAGTCAACTCCGGCCAGACTCCAACAAATGCGCCCCTTTGCCCCGGTAGTCATGGATGACCAATTGGGCATGTGCACCTTCAGCTCTGCCTCCACCGAGAATGACTCAACTCCAATTATCTGGATAAAGCTTTCCACAAGAAAAGAGTGTGACATTCCCGTATCAAATAATACCCTAGCGGGGAATCCATAAACTAACACAAAGCCTAAAACACAGGCGACCAACATAAATTGTTTTGAAATTCTAAAGAACCAAATAAATGTACTTAAACTTTCTCATACCTGTCACCACATCGGGTTAGCGGATCGCTTCATGTTGTCCAAGGTTATAAGCCCTTGACTACATAGGTTGGAAACGAGAAGCGCTAGACTCCTCCATCTTTCCTTTTTCCACGGTGCTGGGGCCAGACCGCACAAACTGCTCCTGTCTTGGCTCCTGCTCAGCACCACCCTCAGTACAGAAACGAGCTATGTGGCCTGGCTTGCCACACTTAAAGCACAGCAGAGGTCTCTTGAAGCGAGACCCTACAAGCGTTATTTTACTTTTCTCACCAGTCTTAAAAGAATGAGGTTTCTTCTTCCACCTATTCCATTCAGACCTCCCTTGTGATTGAGAAGGCTTCCCTTCTCCCTGCTTGGCTGAAAACCCCTTATGACGTTGGGTTCGCTCTATATCGCTTTCAAACATTCTAGCAGCCTCAACCAGCTCATTGAAACCAACATTCTTCATAGATATGAGGGGTTGTTTCAGATTCTCCTTCAGCCCATGATAGAAGAGGTTGTCCCTCTCCTCATCGTCGACCATGCTCGTCCCAGCATAATTACCTAAATGAGTGAACTCCTGAATATACTCGTCAACCATCTTGTCCCACTGCACCAAGTATAGAAATTGCATCCAAAGGGCAAGCCTTGTCGACGCAGGAATGTACTTCTTCAATAAAGCATTCTTGAACTCTTAAATCGATGGGGTGCGTCAAGAAAACAGGCAACCGCTATTGCTCACCCACCAAAACTTAGCGTCTCCTTCTAACATGAAGGTCACAGACTCAGATTTCTTTTCCTCTTGCATCTCTGCCGCCCTCATAAGTTCTTGAATCCTTGCCCACCAATCCTCCGCATCGGTCGGCGTACCGAATCCCTTAAACATTTGAGGATGGAAGCTTAAGAAATACTATATTTGTCGGTCTTCGTGCCCAACTACCACTCTTTCATCCAAAGGCTCTGCTTGCCTGGCTCCTCTACCCAGCACGGCTGTTGCCTCATCAGGGGTAGCATGAGTTTCTACCTGAGCAATAGGTCTCACAGCTTGCGCTGCCACTGCAGCTTGGGCCACTACCATTGCATCTGCAAGCATGTGACAGAAATCGGCTGGGGTTATCCCCATGCCCAATGAGCCTAGAGTAGTAGCACTACTCAACGAAGGCTCTTCTCATGGCCTTGATGTGCCCGCCTGGTTACTTGCTCCCTTAATAAAAACAAGGTAAAAAAATCAGTCTCTATTCGCAAGACTCAAACAAAAGGACACTCATGGTCCCGCAATACTCTTATGTGGATAACTTTTCTACGCGATCCGATTATGTTAAATTGACTGCTAAACTTGGCCTTGGACACTAACCACCCTTTGATACCAAAATGTAAAACCTCCCTCTAATACCAAAATGTAAAACCTACCCTGTAACGACCGTATAATATGGGTCCGGCCGGGGCCCTACAACATATAGACGTCATAGCTTAAGCATTAAAAGATGATATAAAACTACCCAACTCAAAACTCAGAATAAAACAGCGGAACATACAACCAAAACTAGAAGTTATCATCCAGACTAAGAGTATCAAAATGGCCTTAAGGCCTTACACAATACATGTCAGAGACTGAACGACAACCACATCAAACATCAACGTGCATAAGCACTCCTAGGCTACATCGGCATGCAAGCCAAAAATATGTATATATCTCAAAGATCATAACCTAGCATCAAAACATTAGCAAATAAAGTTCACTTTACGGGGCTTAGGCCTTTTTGGCCGGCAAGCTTGCTCCTGCTTGCGATCCTTGCCCTGTAGGAATTTGAGGTAACGGGGGTCAGCAAAGGCTAGCATCAACTGTGTAACAAAAACATCTCCTCCCAGTCATACCTAGCGGACCTCGGGGTACACCACCTCCCTAAACATCATCACTTCGTAGGCAATATTCATAATCATGTAAAGCTATAAATAGGTTTGGATGTCTCATACAACGTACACGTTTTCAATGTTAAACATGTAATATAAATGTCCTATAATGCAGCATGTGTGCAATCCATGGTTTCACCCAAGACACCCTATAACACATGATTTTAACACATGATCATAGTACAGCATCTGGGTACTTCAAATTTACCCATAGACGTTCAAGCCACACACAAAAAGGGGTACTTCAATTTCCCTTGAAGACATTCAAGCAGCCACACAGAACTCTTGCCATGCACCCACCCGCTCGTGGGTCTCAAACCAGAGCTTGCCTGCAAGCTTTGACTTCTCACGTCAGGATTCTATCTCAAACACAAACCGATTCTAAGAACCCTTGCTGGACCCCACCCGCTCGTGGGCTTCATTTACCGGGCTTGTCATAAGCATAGCGTTCTCGTCAGTTTCATAGGATGGGACTAGTATTGCCGGGACACTTTCCCCACATGACTTGCACGTCACGGGATAGCCAGTCGGCCACGGATACAAGACCACACCTTAGCACATCACAAACAACATCTTGTCATACCGGATTTCTACTAAAATCATTAAGTTCATCATGCAATATCATCGAGTCGGACAAACGGTCGCGACTACTACTTTATCCATAATTCCTAATCCACTAGACGAGCAGATATCTAATGCAATATCATGTCGGGGCTGGACACAATCGACCCGGTGGTTCCTCTTGAACCATGGCAACCCAAACCCCTCTCATTTGAGAGATCTGGTGCCTAAATGCTTGAAATAAAATCAAGAAATGGAAAAGATGCCATTAAGGCATCCTATAACAGAGAGGAGAAATGTAGTTACCTTATGACCCCTCTTCCTTGATGTGGAAAACTTATCTTCACAGATGAAGAGATGCGCCTCCACGTCCTCTCCACAGATCTGGCCTCGGAATGACTATCGGAGCTATGAAGCTTCGACGAAGGCCGAAGAAAGCTTTCTTCTTCCTCCAAACTCTCTCTCTCTCTCTCAAACCCTAAGTCAACTCCAAAGTGATCACAAGTGAGGGAGAGAACCGCTCAGCCCTACTAAAACCAATCGAGTAGAAGACCATGGGGTCCAGGATCAACCTCGAAGTAAAAATAATCGGTTAAGATTTCAATCTACGAATCACATTTCAGTAATTAGTCAAACAGTTCAGGCTTCGTCGATCGGCCTACGCTCGACGAACAGCTTAGATCTCGATGAACATCCAAGAGCTCAACAACCGGCCAAGCTCAAAAAAAAAGACCCGAGCTCGACGAAAAGTCAAGAGCTCGACGAAATGGCCCGAGCACGATGAAATGTCGTGAGCTCGACGAAATTGCCCGAGCTCGACGAAAAGTCGTGAGCTCGACGAAATTTCCCGAGCTCGACGAAAAGTCATGAGCTCGACGAAAAGTCATGAGCTCGACGAAATGGCCCGAGCTTGACAAAATGTCATGAGCGACCTTCTTTCACTATCTCAAACCGACAGCTAGCTCTGGAAATATGGGGGTGTTACATAATGACTCACAAAATGACATTTAGTTTGTGGTCCTTTATCCACTGCCAACCTTCCTAGCCAAATAAAGCATCATTCTCAAACACCCCAAACCAACAAAATCCAAGTATAAACCCAAAGATACACTAAACAGGCCCTAAAATCACCTTAAGGACCATATAAGATGAATCCTAGACGAAACGACAGAATTTCCTAAGTCCTGGCCAAATTTTGCGAGTATACTCGACGAACATCGTGGATTCTTGATGAATTGCATAACGATACTCGATGAATGCTACACGATATTCGGCGAATGCTATACTATACTTGACGAATCAACCAATGATACTCGAAGATTACCCTTGATACACGCCAAAATTCCCTTGGCTTCCCCAGCCACTCGACACCTATTAAGCCTAGACTATTGTAACGCCCCGTCTTTTCAGCGATTATTTTTATTCTCGTTTGGCGTTACGATGACGTGATTCCGTGGCTTGTGCCATGTGTGGAGTATGGTTTAGCTCCTTAGAACTGAGTGCCCTGTTTGGTAGCCTGTTGGCAAGATCTCCCTAGCAAACCGAGTCGTTTTGGTGACCCGGTGTGGCCTCTCGGGGGGATGTTTGTGTTTGGCTTTGTTTGGTCATAACTCGAGTTCTGTTCGTCGAAAGTTAATTTCGACTTCGCCGTTGTGTTCGTAGCGTGGGTATTTAGCTACGGTGCGAATTTCGTTGAATTCCGAGGTGAATCGGTTTTCGCGTCAATTTGGTGCTTTATGTAATTTTGTAATTAATAATATAATTATATAATTATATATATATATATTTAGAATGAATAGGGCCGATCTTCATCTTCCTCACGTAAGAAAACCGCCGGCCCCTTGTACGAGAGAAATAACCGCCGAGCCTTCCCTTCGGACGCCGATTCCCGGAGCGTTTGTGGACGGAATTCGATTCCGAGAGTGGATTCAGATTGCTCTCGACGAGACCTTCATTCCTGCGGTAAGAAATTCGATTTTCGTGGAGTTTTGGAAGGATTGGAATTTTCAGTTTTGGAAGTTTTCCGCCATTAATGGCCGAGTCTTTGTTCTAGGTGTTGCGGCCATTTTGATCCGTGCGAAGAGGAGGAAAGCAGTCCAAAGCTTCGCTGAGATTTGAGGCAAGTGGTATTCTTGCCCTTGCCAAGTGTTTTCTTTTATTTTATTTGATGAAATTGAAATCCCGGTTAGCCCAGGTTAGAGGCCTTGTTGTTCACGTTTTCTTGCTAACTATAGGGCTTAGTTCTTCCTACTGAAACCCCCCCTAGGTTGTGATGTTTGGAATCCAAATTGTCGGCGCGAAGCCGTTGTTTTCCTTTAATTTTGATTGATGCTCTGGTTCGGGCGTAGCCGAGAGGGAGAGTTAGGAGGGGGGTGTGGTTGCCAATTTCCTTCGTTATGGTATTATTCGAATGGTTAGGCATAGTTTATACGGTAGTAGCGTGCGACGTTGATAGTTGTCTACTGCTACTGCAGTGGCGTGAGTCGTGTGCGCGTTCCGGTGTCGTTCGGAAAATTCCAAACGGTACAGGTTTGCCGCGCACGGTCATTAACCTTTAGGGCGCACAACCACTGGTCGTGTGCCTCTGTTCGTGCGCGTATAAATTTCAGTTTCCAAAGTTCTGTCTCGGGCAATCGCACGAGCGCTGACAACAGTGCGCACGACCACTGATCGTGCGACACTGATCGTGCGCAGTTGCTAGGTTTTCTGTCAGGTTTCCAGGTTCGTTTCGCACGATCATCAGCCGATGAGTGCGCACGACCACTGATCGTGCATCACTGATCGTGCGCTTTGTATAATTCCTTTTGCCAGGCGAATTTAGGTGATTTCGAGTGCGGGAGTTTAGATACTCAAGTGGCAGGCAATTACTTGAGTTCTGGATCTTCTGCCTTGGTCGTTCGACTGTCGTCGAGCTCCGTTTTCTTTAGCGGGCTTGTGGGTAGTAACTTAATTTTGGCGGCGAGTGAGGCTAGCTCACTCAAGGCCAAAGTTTAGGTAGGCACTGAGTGGGTTTCACTCAACGCCTAGTCGTGTTGGTTTATTTCAACACTCTTCCTTTACCTTGTATTTCGTTTCCGAGTGGATTTTTTTTCCAGTTGTATTTCTGGGTTTTTCTTGTCGGCCGTTTTCTTTATTTTTCCTAAAGGCCGAATCGTGGGTCGTGGATAGTAGTGGTGGTTGTAGCTCTTTATGGGGGTGGAGTTGTGTGATATAGCCAAGGCCACCCATGGATTTCTTGCTCCAGGTACGGGCTGGGCATGTCGGGTGGAAGGTCCCTTGTGTTTTCACGTGTTGACCCTCGAGCTTTTGACTTGGACATGGTGGATTGGGGGACTGCGTTTGTCTTCGATCCGGTTCCTCGTTGTTGTTTTTGCTACTATCACTTCCCGCAGTTTAGGGTGTTAGAAGTTTCTTCCGTGGTAGTTTTGCAGCATTTTGGCTCTTGGTAGCCTAGTAGGCCCTGCAGGATGTGGTTCCTGGGCTGGGTCGTTGCTGTTTCTGTGCACGTTGTGCATTTCTTGTGGTCCTGTTTTGGACAGTTGTGACTCTATCTTCTGCATGTTTTTCAGTTACTTTGTCCTTTTGGTTGACTCTTACATGCAGTTGTTTTTACCTTGATTTTGCTTGCTGAGGTATTCTGTTTTCTTTTGGAATGCCTCAGGTTCTGAGCTGTAGCCAGTCTGGTGGCTAGTTGGAGGTGGTGTTGTTGGTGGACTTCCGGACTTTGGAGTTTGTTTACCTTGGTTGTGAGGTTGTTTTCAGTACTTTCTTACAGACATATATGTGTGCTGGTGGGTTCGTGTCAGGTTGTTGGCGCCCACTAGTAGTTTTTACCTTGTACTAGATATATACTATTGCTGCTATCATTTATTTTCTGGAGATAGTCTACTTGCTTTGAGAAGGTTTTATGCTAGGTTGCTAGTTATTTTAAACTATAATTACTATTATAAATGAAGCTCATGATCAGCATGTTTTGTAAACTTAATCACTACTTTCCAAATCACGTACGAAAACCGTTTTCTTATATATATTATATAAACTAAGTGTAGTGTCTTGCATAGTATGAGTGGTTCTCTTGGGACCCTTATGCGCTCTTTAGGGTGTAAAACCTAATCAAAGTATTTTTCCGCAGCGTTTAAATATAGTTTTCTTTTGTGGACTAGATGATCCACTGAGCCGAGGGATACGGACTCTAAACATAACTGATTTTCTATTCATTAAGCACATGATTTTCTTGCATAAAGATTGTAGTTGGATTTGCCTGAGCGTCAGCAGTTATCCCCTGCTTGACGTGGCATCATGACGCGTGTTTTCTCTTACTCTGATAATTCTTAATTCGGAGAAAATGCGGGTTGTGACAGTTGGTATCAGAGGGAGGTTGCTTGACAAGTTAGTTGGGCAACCTTCCTTGGATGCTTTTAGTAGTTCAGCATCATGTCATTCACACACCGATATGTCATCAGCACGTCTTGGCAAAAGCACGAACACTACACTCATTGCATAACATGAAGTATACGGGGCATATTATGTAGTATGGGATGCATAATATGTGTTCGTATATGGATCCACCATAGGGGCTACATGTGAGGGTTATGTAGTATGGGATGCATAACCTCACCACATGACTGCGACTAGCACGTTTCTTTTTCGTTGCATGGAAATGTTATGTAGTATGGGATGCATAACATTTTCATGTGTACGCCGCTCATATCATGCATTAGGGCCTTCTTTTTAGAATGCATAGCACAATCATGCATATCATATCATTGCATAAGCACAACGCGCCGAGCTAAAGATTTGCAGGATGACATATGTACACACATAAGTTTTCAAACTAACATAAGTTCATGCATCCGATCTAGGCACAAGAGTTAGTGAGGTGGTGGTTAACCATCCTAGGATAGGGCATATCATCTAATTATTGTGAAGAAGATAAACTCTCAGAGCAAGTTTGGCAGCTTTAAGTCTATATCTACATATGTATTGTCTGTACTGGTAGTCGGTTCTAGTCGTGGGATTTGGTTCTGATTTGCGTTGTATTGATTTTTTTTTTTTAGGATGGCTAGGCGTCCTGCGACCCGATCGACTCCCCTGTCTGAGGGTGAATCTTCTGGAGCTCAGAACGATGCGGTGATCGAGGGTCTGCGCCAGAGTAGCGTAGCTATGGGTAGGCAGTTGGAGGAAGTGCAAGCCCAGATTCAGTCTTTGGTGGCAGTTGTGGCAGGGCAGGCTCAGGGTGCGCAAGTTCCTGCAGGGGGGTTAGCTGTTCCTCCTCCTCCTGCACCCTTGAGACCTCCAGTGGTGGTGCCAGCAGAGATGGCCTTCATCTCACAGTTTCAGAGGCTGAGCCCTCCCACTTATGATGGGAAGGCAGATTTCATGGTGATAGACGACTGGCTGATCTCCATGGAGGAGATGTTCTCGTTCTCAGGGATTGCAGATGATCAGAGGGTGATGATAGCCGCCTATCAGCTTAAAGGATTGGCTAAGAGTTGGTGGCTGAGAGAGAAGGAGAGCTTAGTGGCTGGATGCTCTTGGGAAGTGTTCAGGGAGATGCTGTTGAGGAAGTTCTTACCCTCGGTCGAGCGTGACCGCCTCATGAATGATTTCCTCTATCTGAAGCAAAGGCAGCTCACGGTGGGTGAGTATGAGATAGAGTTTAGTAAGTTGAGCCGTTTTGCCCCTGGATTGGTCAGCGTGGAGGCTGATCGAGTTAAGCGATTCCTCGGTGGTTTGAGGAGTGAGGTGCAGCAGTTGGACAGTGCTTATGGGTTAGTGACTTATGCTGGAGTTGTAGAGGCTGCTCTTAAGGTTGAGGCCATTGAGACGGCGAAGAGCAGAGGCCAGCAGTTGAGGAAGGATAAGAGGAAGTTGGTAGAGGAGAAGAAACCCCTGGTACCCGATGCTGTTCCGGGAAAGAGGAGCAGGGTGGTGTGCAGTTTTTGTGGCCGGTCAGGCCATCCTGTTGAGAGGTGTTTCAAGAAGGCGACAGCTCAGAAGAAGGAGCAGGTTCATGCTATTCAGGGTGCTCCTGGGAGAGATGTCTCCTGTTCAGTTTGCAAGCGATCCGGGCATGATGCAGCCCAGTGTTGGTCCAGGGTTAGAGTCTGCTATCAGTGTGGGCAGAAGGGTCACGTTAAGTCGAGGCGTCCTCAGGTCCAGACAGCTCTTCCTGCAGTTCCATTGCAGGCATTACCTCCACCTCAGCATGTGGACAAGGGAAAAGGGAAGCTGAACGTGATTTCTTCCGAGGAGGCTCAGACTTCGACCCAGGTGATCTCAGGTTAGTAGTTGGTTGTTTTTCTTTCTAGCCTGGTAGTTTAGTTGCTAGATTGTTTGCGGTACTGTTGTGTTAGTTCCTTAGCTTTGTGCGTTCCTATAGGGAAATTTAAGGTGAAGAACCGCTGGGCGTGTGTCCTGTTTGACTCCGGCGCTACCCACTCGTTCGTGGCTAGAGCCTTTGTGGAGCGTCATCGGTTGTCTCTAGATCGTGTTCGGGATTCCTTCCATGTCAAGTTTCCCTCTGGTGAATCTGTGTTGTCAGATTTGGGTATTTTGGATTGCCCGGTTTTGTTGGGGGATTTTCTTGCGAAGGCGGATCTGAAGATGATTGATCTAGAGGACTTCGATGTCATTTTGGGCATGGACTGGCTCTCTCGGTATGATGCGGTCATTCAGTGCAAGGGAAAGCGCTTGGACTTCATCAGGGACGACGGTCAGCCCGGCAGCGTGTATGCTGATCCGCGTCAGGATTCTCCTGTTCTCTCTGCGGTATGTGTTCAGAGATTGTTTCTTTCTGATTGTTGTGTTTGTTTAGTCTTGGCGGTTGGAACCGTTGTTAGCGTGCCACGCTTGGAGGAGATTCCTATTGTTCGTGGTTTCGCCGATGTTTTTCCTGATGATCTTCCTGGTATCCCTCCTGAGCGGGATATGGAGTTTGTTATTGATTTGGAGCCGGGTACGCGTCCTATTGCTAAGGCGCCGTACCGGATGGCCCCTCGTGAGCTAGAGGAGTTGCGAATTCAGTTAGATGAGTTGTTGGCTAAAGGTTTTATCAGGCAGAGTTCGTCGCCTTGGGGTGCTCCTGTTTTGTTCGTAAAGAAGAAAGATGGGTCGATGCGGCTTTGCATCGACTATAGAGAGTTGAACAAGGTCACTATCAAGAACAGGTACCCTCTGCCGAGGATCGATGATTTATTTGACCAGTTGCGTGGTAGCACGGTGTTCTCCAAGATCGATCTTCGTTCGGGCTATCATCAGCTCAGGATCCGTGAGGCAGATATTCCACGGACTGCGTTTAGGTCGAGGCATGGGCACTTTGAGTTTTTGGTGATGTCGTTTGGTCTGACCAACGCACCATCAGCCTTCATGGATATGATGAATAGGGTGTTCAAGGATTTCCTAGACAAGTTCGTTGTGGTCTTCATTGATGACGTGTTGGTTTATTCTCGCAGTGCTGAGGAGCACGAGCAGCATTTGCATTTGGTCCTATCAGAGTTGAGGAACCACAAGTTATTCGCCAAGTTGAGCAAGTGCGAATTTTGGTTGCCTCAGGTTTCTTTTCTAGGCCACGTGGTGAACAAGGATGGGATCTTGGTTGACCCAGAAAAGATTGCAGCAGTGACGGATTGGAGTAGACCGAATACTCCTAAGGAGATCAGAAGTTTCTTAGGGTTGGCTGGCTATTACAGGAGATTCGTGGAGGGTTTCTCTTCTCTAGCCGCACCATTGACCAAGCTGACTCAGAAGAATGTGGCTTTTGTTTGGAGCGAGAAGTGCGAAGAAGCTTTTCAGGAGTTAAAGAGGAGATTGTGTACTGCTCCCGTTCTGACCCTTCCTACTGAGGGCGTGGATTATGATGTATATGTGGATGCTTCGCATATAGGTCTGGGATGCGTATTAATGCAGGATGGAAAAGTAATTGCTTATGGGTCAAGGCAGCTGAAAACTCATGAGCGGAATTATCCTACGCATGACCTTGAGTTTGCAGCGGTTATCTATGCGTTGAAGTTGTGGAGGCACTTACTTTATGGGGCTCAGTGCAAGATTTTTACTGACCATAAGAGCCTGAAGTACGTGTTCACGCAGAAGGAATTGAATCTGCGTCAGCGGCGGTGGCTTGAGTATGTGGCGGATTATGATGTGGAAATCCAGTATCATCCGGGCAAGGCCAATGTGGTGGCCGACACCCTGAGCCGAAAGACGGGAAAGATCTTTAACCTCTCCGCCGATCGATTAGTCGAGGAGTTCCTCCTTATGGATATTTCAGTGGGATGCTATAGTTTACAGAGTAGCTTATCAGTGGAAGAGCCGTCCTGGATTTCTTTGACTAGATTGCATCAGAAGGACGATCCGGATCTGTTGCACCTTTTTACCAGGACAGAGAAGGGAGAGTTGCCAGATTTTTCTATTGATGATGCGGGTACTTTGAAGTACCGCGGCAGGTTTTGCATTCCCGCTGTTGGGGACATTAAGAGTATGATTTGCAGTGAGGGTCATGGTTCCAGCGTTGCCTACCATCCAGGATCTACGAAGATGTACCGTGACTTAAAGCAAATTGCTTGGTGGTATGGTATGAAAGGAGATATAGCTCGTTATGTTGCTGAGTGTCACACTTGCAAGCGTGTGAAGGCCGATCATGGAAGGCCTGGTGGTAAGTTGACTCCGCTAGATATCCCGACTTGGAAGTGGGAGAGTATATCTATGGACTTCATTACGGGTTTGCCAAAATCCCCGAGAGGATTTGATTCTGTTTGGGTTATAGTGGATAGATTGACGAAGTGTGCTCACTTCGTGCCTTATAAGATTGATTACCCGATGAAGAAGATAGCGGAGTTGTACTTGTCTGAAGTCATCCGACTCCACGGTGTGCCAGTTAGCATCATTTCTGATCGAGACTCCCGGTTTACTTCTCATTTTTGGCAGAGTCTGCAGGAGGGTTTGGGTACGGATCTGAGGTATTCTACTGCGTACCACCCTCAGACCAATGGGCAGACGGAGCGGGTCAATCAGATTGTTGAGGATAAGATCCGGTGCTATATTTTAGACCACGGTGGAGCGTGGGATGAGCGTCTGCGACTCATGGAATTTGCTTACAATAACAGTTATCAGGAAAGCTTGCAGATGGCTCCGTTCGAAGCCTTGTATGGGAGGCGCTGTAGGACTCCGTTGTTTTGGGCTGAGGCTGGTGAGAAGCCTTTGTTGGGTCCTGATGCTCTAGAAGAGATGGAAGTCGCCGTGAAGCTTATTCGGGAGAAGCTTCGTTTAGCCCAGGAGAGGTATGAAAAGAACGCCAATCGGCGTAGGTCTGCTTTGGAATTTTCAGTAGGGGATCTTGTATACCTCAAGGTTTCTCCAATGGTTGGTGTAAAGAGATTTGGTAAAAATCGGAAATTGGACCCAAGGTATGTGGGCCCGTTTGAGGTCTTGGAGCGGATTGGTGTGTCTGCATATAGATTGGATTTGCCAGCGAACTTCCCTGGTGTTCATAATGTTTTTCATGTTAGCCAATTGCGGAAGTGTGTGCGCAGCAGTGGGCAACTCTTGGATGTTGTGCCCCAGTTAGAGCCCAACCTCTCTTTCGTTGAAGTGCCAATTCGTATTTTGGATTCTCAGGAGCGTGTGCTGCGAAAGAAGTCCATACCGATGGTGAAAATTCTATGGAAAAATCAGGATTTGGAGAGCGCGACTTGGGAGCTAGAGTCGGCCATGAGGAGGGCGTACCCTCACCTGTTTCTCTGATTTGATCGGTATGTTTCCCTTTGTAACTTCCGTTTGTTACTTTTTCCTTCTTTTGTAGGAGGGTTATGCGTAAAGTTTCGGGACGAAACTTTCTTTTAGGGGGAGTGACTGTAACGCCCCGTCTTTTCAGCGATTATTTTTATTCTCGTTTGGCGTTACGATGACGCGATTCCGTGGCTTGTGCCATGTGTGGAGTATGGTTTAGCTCCTTAGAACTGAGTGCCCTGTTTGGTAGCCTGTTGGCAAGATCTCCCTAGCAAACCGAGTCGTTTTGGTGACCCGGTGTGGCCTCTCGGGGGGATGTTTGTGTTTGGCTTTGTTTGGGCATAACTCGAGTTCTGTTCGTCGAAAGTTAATTTCGACTTCGCCGTTGTGTTCGTAGCGTGGGTATTTAGCTACGGTGCGAATTTCGTCGAATTCCGAGGTGAATCGGTTTTCGCGTCAATTTGGTGCTTTATGTAATTTTGTAATTAATAATATAATTATATAATTATATATATATATATATATTTAGAATGAATAGGGCCGATCTTCATCTTCCTCACGTAAGAAAACCGCCGGCCCCTTGTACGAGAGAAATAACCGCCGAGCCTTCCCTTCGGACGCCGATTCCCGGAGCGTTTGTGGACGGAATTCGATTCCGAGAGTGGATTCGGATTGCTCTCGACGAGACCTTCATTCCTGCGGTAAGAAATTCGATTTTCGTTTAGTTTTGGAAGGATTGGAATTTTCAGTTTTGGAAGTTTTCCGCCATTAATGGCCGAGTCTTTGTTCTAGGTGTTGCGGCCATTTTGATCCGTGCGAAGAGGAGGAAAGCAGTCCAAAGCTTCGCTGAGATTTGAGGCAAGTGGTATTCTTGCCCTTGCCAAGTGTTTTCTTTTATTTTATTTGATGAAATTGAAATCCCGGTTAGCCCAGGTTAGAGGCCTTGTTGTTCTCGTTTTCTTGCTAACTATAGGGCTTAGTTCTTCCTACTGAAACCCCCCCTAGGTTGTGATGTTTGGAATCCAAATTGTCGGCGCGAAGCCGTTGTTTTCCTTTAATTTTGATTGATGCTCTGGTTCGGGCGTAGCCGAGAGGGAGAGTTAGGAGGGGGGTGTGGTTGCCAATTTCCTTCGTTATGGTATTATTCGAATGGTTAGGCATAGTTTATACGGTAGTAGCGTGCGACGTTGATAGTTGTCTACTGCTACTGCAGTGGCGTGAGTCGTGTGCGCGTTCCGGTGTCGTTCGGAAAATTCCAAACGGTACAGGTTTGCCGCGCACGGTCATTAACCTTTAGGGCGCACGACCACTGGTCGTGTGCCTCTGTTCGTGCGCGTATAAATTTCAGTTTCCAAAGTTCTGTCTCGGGCAATCGCACGAGCGCTGACAACAGTGCGCACGACCACTGATCGTGCGACACTGATCGTGCGCAGTTGCTAGGTTTTCTGTCAGGTTTCCAGGTTCGTTTCGCACGATCATCAGCCGATGAGTGCGCACGACCACTGATCGTGCGTCACTGATCGTGCGCTTTGTATAATTCCTTTTGCCAGGCGAATTTAGGTGATTTCGAGTGCGGGAGTTTAGATACTCAAGTGGCAGGCAATTACTTGAGTTCTGGATCTTCTGCCTTGGTCGTTCGACTGTCGTCGAGCTCCGTTTTCTTTAGCGGGCTTGTGGGTAGTAACTTAATTTTGGCGGCGAGTGAGGCTAGCTCACTCAAGGCCAAAGTTTAGGTAGGCACTGAGTGGGTTTCACTCAACGCCTAGTCGTGTTGGTTTATTTCAACACTCTTCCTTTACCTTGTATTTCGTTTCCGAGTGGATTTTTTTTCCAGTTGTATTTCTGGGTTTTTCTTGTCGGCCGTTTTCTTTATTTTTCCTAAAGGCCGAATCGTGGGTCGTGGATAGTAGTGGTGGTTGTAGCTCTTTATGGGGGTGGAGTTGTGTGATATAGCCAAGGCCACCCATGGATTTCTTGCTCCAGGTACGGGCTGGGCATGTCGGGTGGAAGGTCCCTTGTGTTTTCACGTGTTGACCCTCGAGCTTTTGACTTGGACATGGTGGATTGGGGGACTGCGTTTGTCTTCGATCCGGTTCCTCGTTGTTGTTTTTGCTACTATCACTTCCCGCAGTTTAGGGTGTTAGAAGTTTCTTCCGTGGTAGTTTTGCAGCATTTTGGCTCTTGGTATCCTAGTAGGCCCTGCAGGATGTGGTTCCTGGGCTGGGTCGTTGCTGTTTCTGTGCACGTTGTGCATTTCTTGTGGTCCTGTTTTGGACAGTTGTGACTCTATCTTCTGCATGTTTTTCAGTTACTTTGTCCTTTTGATTGACTCTTACATGCAGTTGTTTTTACCTTGATTTTGCTTGCTGAGGTATTCTGTTTTCTTTTGGAATGCCTCAGGTTCTGAGCTGTAGCCAGTCTGGTGGCTAGTTGGAGGTGGTGTTGTTGGTGGACTTCCGGACTTTGGAGTTTGTTTACCTTGGTTGTGAGGTTGTTTTCAGTACTTTCTTACAGACATATATGTGTGCTGGTGGGTTCGTGTCAGGTTGTTGGCGCCCACTAGTAGTTTTTACCTTGTACTAGATATATACTATTGCTGCTATCATTTATTTTCTGGAGATAGTCTACTTGCTTTGAGAAGGTTTTATGCTAGGTTGCTAGTTATTTTAAACTATAATTACTATTATAAATGAAGCTCATGATCAGCATGTTTTGTAAACTTAATCACTACTTTCCAAATCACGTACGAAAACCGTTTTCTTATATATATTATATAAACTAAGTGTAGTGTCTTGCATAGTATGAGTGGTTCTCTTGGGACCCTTATGCGCTCTTTAGGGTGTAAAACCTAATCAAAGTATTTTTCCGCAGCGTTTAAATATAGTTTTCTTTTGTGGACTAGATGATCCACTGAGCCGAGGGATACGGACTCTAAACATAACTGATTTTCTATTCATTAAGCACATGATTTTCTTGCATAAAGATTGTAGTTGGATTTGCCTGAGCGTCAGCAGTTATCCCTTGCTTGACGTGGCATCATGACGCGTGTTTTCTCTTACTCTGATAATTCTTAATTCGGAGAAAATGTGGGTTGTGACAACTATTCTCAATGAATCATCGATTATACTTGACGAATCAGACTCCTCTCCACACTATACTGCCCATACTCGACGGAATAGCCTAGATACTCGACGAAATAAACTCTGCGACCTCTCTCTTACTCGACGAATATGACTTAAGCTACTAAACCCGTACTTGACGAATCCCACTTGGTATAAATCCTTATATTCGATTAATTTGCCTTAACAAATTCCTACACCAAGTTCATACTCAACGATTTCTCCCCAGTATATATGCTGAACTTTCCTTAGGCTGGACTATGATACTCGACAAGTTATGGACAGACCACAATGCCTAGACTCGACGAATACTGGCCGAAACTTACCCAACTCTCTTATGGATTCCTCTAAGACTAAGTTCTATTTTAATACAACCTTCTAAGTGGAAGAAATGAATGAAATAAATGGAAACAAGAAGTAGCAAGAAGGAGATTGCAACTTGCCTCAAGGCTAGGAAGAAACTGCTCCCCTCCAACATTCCACAGCAAGGATCGGCCGCCAATGACCCTAACAACTAATCCTGAAATTATTGGGGTAAAAAGAAGGTCAAAATTACTAACCCTAATGCCTAAAAAACGAGGAATCTGGAAAATCTTACAACGATCGCTTCGATCCCGACAATAGCATTCCAAATCTCTACTCTATCGAGAAATCTGGTCACCAAATCGCTTGAAATCGCCGGCTGAAGGCATGCAGGACGCTGTTCCTCTTCCTCTTGCGAAAATGTCTCCACTTGGGTTCAAAAAGAAGTTGAATATGAACGGTAGGATTTGACGTGACTGATTCCTATTTATACTTATATATAATATATATTATTAATTAATTAATAACGTCAAAACGACCCAAAATCCAAACCAACTCCGAATCTTATGAAAATCTCACCGTAGATAAATACCGACGCTACGAATCTAACGACGAAGTCTAAATACAAATCCGACAAACTAAACTCGGGTAAACACCACCAGAAGATAAAATGCCACCACATCCCTATAAAAAGCTCCACCGAGTCACCAACACAGACCCAGATTGCGAGGGAAGGTGCACAACCAAGCCTAAACCAACCACACAAGAAAACCCACTAAGCTAACCCATGCTCCAACAAATGACACCCATTCACCACGCGTCAATGTAATGCCATGAAGTAAAAAATACGCCACTACAGGGATTAATATACACAATGAAAAATCAGGGGCATTACATCCACCCCCCTAAAAAGAAGTTTCGTCCCAAAACTTGACATAAATAGGTTCAAATAAAAAATAGAAGGAAAGCAATCATAGGCTAACAAAGAAAACACTTACCAAAAAATCAGGATGAAATGTGAGAATGAGCCTCCCTCATAACTGACTCCAACTCCCAAGTCGCGCTCTCTTCGTCTTGGTTCCTCTGAAAAATTTTAACCATGGCTACTTGTTGGGTATTGCATCCACAATGTACCTGATTTGAAGAAGCCCCTGGACCAGCTAAGGTGAATTGACATTGTATTTGATCATTTGTCTTCAAGTTGTGCTTGCAGTTATTCCACGCTAAGTACACACCAATGTTAGGGTGCAGTGGGTCAATATACACGGGTCTGCGCAACGTAATCCCTCGTTGAGCAGATCAGTGTGTTGGCCTACGTGTACTCTCTCTATTGGAGTGTACTTATTTACAAGTACAGGGCTGTGATAGATCAAGAGCAGTCAAGGAGCAAGGATGGGCCAAAGAGCAGCTCACGGGTGGAAAGACGAAATATCGTCTAAGTAAGAATCGACGAGAATCAGTAAGTGATTCTCGCCGATTCGACGAGAATCACTAGTGATTCTCGCCGAATCGTCGAGAATCACTGGCTGATTCTCTCCGACTATCTCCGGCTGACTCAGCGCGTGCAAATCTCACGCCAAGTCAAAATCATCGAGAGTCATCAAGTGTTTCTCGACGATTCGTCGAGAATGATTCTGTATTCTCGACGATTTGTCGAGAATGATTGATGACTCTCGCCGATCCTCTCTGGTTTGCCAAGTTGTTCAGCATGATTTCTGCTAAGTAGAAATCTGCGAGAATCATAGGTGATTCTCGCCGATTCGTCGAGAATCACCTATGATTCTCGCCGAATTTGCCTTCGGCGAAATTCTGGTGCTCGCTGTACCGGACCAAGTTTCAGGCGCTGTTTTGAACTGGAGTTAGGGTTTCTTTTGGTGGGGCCCACAACGGTCATATTGTATGACCTACTGTATAAATACTTCGGCATTTTCAGCAGTAATCAGTATGAATAAACAAGAAAGAAAACCGAGCCGCCGACGTGACCTAGATCGCGGATTTCTCTTCCGCCGCCACCATCGCCGCTCGGGAAGTTTGTCGTCGCCGTTGATCGTGGATACCTCCTGATCCCCCGACGACAGAAGCTTTGCCAAGCAACGCGTCTCACGTGTCCTTCTTGAGATCCTTTGTCTCTTGGTTTGTAGATCGGGAATACCTTCCCTTTCCGAATCGATCGAGACAATTGATCCAAGGAAGACCATTGGTAGACCTTGCCCGCATAGTTACGAAGGTTGGATCTCTAAAGCTCGGCCGCCGCACTTCTTGCCGCCGCCAATCCCGAACGCAAATCCGCCGCTCTTCTTGCCATCGCCGGTTTCGTGGTGATTCATTCTAAGTGAGAGCTAAGGTCGTGGACTCTTCGTCTTCGTCAAGAACGCGTCATCGAACGAAGAGGGACACCTAGCACTCCATAAGTAATTTGTATATTTTATACATTCCATTTTATTTTTGTTGTAAAGGAACGTAGGTTCCTCGTTGTCAGGTTTGGGTACAACCTGTGGTGGAGGAGTGGTGACTACTTCATTTGGAAGGGTTCCTTCCGTTAGTGTGAGGATTGGATTTCAATCCGGTTGGTGAAGTGACCGAGTTGTCCCTTGTTGGGAGATAGGTCGAAGGGGGAAAGTGGACGTATCCAAATCGGGGAACCAATATAACTGCTTGTGTCTGTTTGTGCTGTGTTGTTTTGTTTACTTGTGCAGGTAGAATTTTAATTCCGCTAAAATCGCTGCAAGACACCTATTCCCCCCCCCCCCCATAGGTGAAGATAGTTGGCACTAGGTGGACTTTCAGTACTGTCTTCCTCCGCAATACACGATCTTGAGTATCCAAAACACGAACAGACACCTCCACGTAGGAAAGGTTAGGCTCCAACTGGGGCACAACATCAAGAATTTTCCTATCGCTCAACAAACACTTCCGTAATTGGATCACGTGGAAACCATCATATACACCAGGAAATCTTGCTAGCAATTCTAGCCTATAAGCAGACATTCCAAAACACTCCACAATCTTGAAGGGTCCCACATACTTAGGTTCCAACTTATGGTTCTTACCAAACCTCTTTACGCAAGACAATGGGGAAACCTTAAGAAATACCATGTCCCAAATAACAAAATCCAAATAGTTCCTACGCAAATTGGCATTCTTCTCATAACTCTCTTGAGATATCTAAAGCTTCTCTCGAATATGCTTAACAAAGATATCCATTTCTTCCAAGGCCTCTGGACCCAACAACGGCATCTCACAAACCTCGTACCAAAATAAGGGAGTTCTGCAACGTCTCCCATATAAAGCCTCAAAAGGGCCCAGCTGCAAACTCTCTTGATAACTATTATTGTATGCAAATTCCATCAATCTCAAACACTCATCCCACGCTCCTCTGTGGTCAAAAATATAACACCTGATCATATACTCCACGATCTGATTTACTCTCTCTGTCTGACCATTTGTCTGTTGATGATATGCGGTGGAATACCTCAAATCATTATCCAATCCTTGCAGTAAACTTTTCAAAAAGCGAGGCGTATACCTGGAGTCTTGATCTATTACAATACTAACTAGCACTCCATGTAATCTGATGACCTCATCCAAGTATAACTCAACGATTTTCTTCATGGAGTAGTCGATCTTAAACGGACAAAATTAACAATCTTCGTCAATCTTTCCACTATAACCCACACCGAATCGTGTCCTCGGGGAGATCTCGGCAATCCCATAATAAAATCCACCGGAATACTCTCCCACTTCCAACTTGGAATATCTAACGGCGTCAGCTTTCCTCCAGGCCTTCCATGATCGGCCTTAACTCACTTTCAAGTAAAACATTTTGATACGAACTTAGCTAGATCACCCTTCATACCATACCACCAAACAATATGCTTCAGATCCTTAAACATTTTAGTGGAACCAGGGTGGTAGGCAACACTAGAACCATGCGCCTCCTTGCACAACATAACTCGAATATCCTCGACTGAGGGAACACAAAACCTACCGCGGTACTTCAAGGTACACGCGTCATCAATCCAAAAGTCCAGTAATTTCCCTTTCGGAGTTCTACTATAAAGGTGTAGTAAATCTAGATCATCCTATTGATGTAGTCTTGTAAGGGTAATCCATGAAGGCTTTATTACTTCCAAACTGCTGGGCAGGCCGCTACTCCCCACTGATATATCCATCAAGAGAAATTCCTCTACCAGTGAATCCACAGAAAGGTTAAAAATTTCCCTGACTTCCGACTCAGGGCGTTGGCTACCACGTTACCTTTGCCCGGATGGTATTGGATCTCAACATCATAATCTGCAACATATTCTAACAATCTCCGCTGGCGCAAGTTCAATTCTTTTTGAGTGAAGACGTACTTCAAACTCTTATGACCAGTATAAATCTTGCACAGAGCGCTATATAACAGATGTCTCCATAATTTAAGGTCATAAATAACAGCTGCGAATTCTAAATCATCCGTTGGGTAATTCCTCTCATGTATCTTTAACTTCCTCGACCCATATGCGATCACTTAGTTTTCTTGCATCAACACGCAACCAAGTCCAACGTGCGATGCGTTCACATACACATCATACTCTATTCCTTCGGTAGGCAAGGCCAAAATCGGAGTAGTGCACAATCTCCTCTTCAATTCTTGAAAAGCCTCTTCGCACTTATTGCTCCAAACAAAAGCTACGTTCATCTGTGTAAGCTTCGTCAGCGGCGCAGACAACGTAGAGAAACCTTCCCCAAACCACCTATAATATCCTTGCAACCCTAGGAAACTTCTTATCTCTTTGGGTGTGGTAGGTCTGTTCCAATTCATAATAATAACTATCTTCTCAGGGTCTACAGGAATTCCATCCTCATTAACCACATGACCTGGAAAAGAAACTTGAGGAAGCCAAAACTAACACCTGCTTAGCTTTACATACAACTTATGCTCCCTCAAAGTAAACAAAACTAATCGCAAGTGCTTGGTATGCTCCTCAGCACTGCGGGAGTATACCAGAACATCATCTATGAATACGACCACAAAATGGTCCAGGATATCCTTAAACACTTTTGTCATCATATCCATAAAGGCAGAGGGTTCATTAGTCAGTCCAAAGGACATCACCAAAAACACAAAATGTTCATGCAGTGAATGAAAAGTAGTTCGTGGAATATCTGTCTCATGAATCCTTAACTAATGGTAGCCTGAATGAAGGTTAATCTTTGAAAATACAGTGCTACCACGCAACTGATCAAACAAGTCGTCTCTTCTCGACAGGGGATACCAATTCTTGATGGTTACCTTATTTAGCTCTCTATAATCAATGCACAACCTCATCGATCCATCATTTTTCTTCACCAATAGCACAGGAGCTCCCCACAGTGAAGAACTCAGTCTAATGAATCCATTCTGCAGCAAATCATCTAACTATGTAAACCACTCCTCCAGCAAAATCAGCATGTTTTATAAAACTCAAACACTATTCTCCAAACAACGTAAAAAGATTGTTTTTTTATATATATAATATAAATTAAATGTAGGGTCTTGCATAGTATAAGATGGCCTCTTGGGACACTTATGCACTCTTTTAGGATGTCAAACCTGAATAAAGTATTTTTCCGCAGCGTATAAGTATAGTTTTTAAATTGTGGGACTAGGTGATCAACCGAGCTGAGGGATACGAACTTTAAAACATATAACCGATTTTATAATCATTTAACTTATGAATTTACATAAAGTATAGTTGATAGTGGGTTACCTGAGCATCGGCAGTTATCCCCTGCTCGACGTGGCATCATGACGCGTGTTTTCTCCTACTCTTATATTTTGTTTTCCTCGGAGAAAAATGTGGGTTGTGACAGTTGGTATCAGAGGGAGGTTGCTTGACAGGCTAGTCGGGCAACCTTCCCTTTTGATTGCATTAGTAATTCAGCATCATGTCATTCACACACCGATATGTCATCAGCACGTCTTGGCAAAAGCACGAACACTACACTAATAGCATAACATGAAGTATACAGGGCATATTATATAGTATGGGATGCATAATATGTGTTCGTATATGGATCCACCATAGGGGTAATATGTGAGGGTTATGTGGTATGGGATGCATAACCTCACCACATGGCTGCGACTAGCTCGTTTTCTTTTTCGTTGCATGAAGATGTTATGTAGCATGGGATGCATAACATTTTCATGTGTACGCCGCTCATAACATGCATTAGGGCCTTTTTAGAATGCATTGCCCAAACATGAATAGCATAATATTGCATAAGCACAACGTACCAAGCTAAAGACTGGCAGGATGACATATGTACACACATAATTTTTGAGTCAAAAATAATATAAAGTCATGCATCCCCGATCTAGGCACAAGAGTTAGTATGGTGGTGGTTAACCATCCTAGGTTAAGGAATAACATTATTTCTTTTAAAAATATATAAACTCCCAGAGCAAGTTTAGAAGCTTTAAGTTCATATTTATGTATATATTGTCTGTACTTGTAGTTAGTTGCAGTTGTCATACTAGGATCTGACTAAGGTTGTTATGACTTTAGGATGGTGAGACGCCCTTCGACTAGATCGACCCCCCTATCTGAGGGTGAGTCATCTGGAGCACAGAATGATGCGGTGATCAAGAGCTTGCGGTAGAGGAGCGATTTCTTGAGCAGGTAGTTGGTGGAGGTGTGAGCCCAGATCCAGTCTTTGGTGGCAGTTATGGCAGGAAAGACTCAGGGAGTGCAAGGCTTTGCAGGGGGATTATTGTTCCTCCTCCTCCTGCACCACTTAGACCTCCAGTGGTGGTGCCAGCGGAGATGGCATTCATCTCACAGTTTAAGAGACTTAGCCCCCCTACGTATGATGGAAGGGCGGATTTCATGGTCATAGACGATTGGCTGATCTCCATGAAGGAGATGTTCTCGTACTCCGATATTGCAGACGATCATAGAGTGATGATAGACGCCTATCAGCTCAATGGTTTGGCAAAGAATTGGTGGCTTAGAGAAAAGGAGGGCTTGGTAGCTAGTTGCTCTTGGGAAGTGTTAAAGGAAATGTTACTGAGGAAGTTCTTGCCTACGGTCGAGCGTGACCGTCTTATGAACGACTTCCTCCACCTGAAGAAAAGGCAACTCACGGTCGGTGAGTATGAGATAGAGTTCAGCAAGTTGAGTAATTTTGTCCTGGGTTGGTGAGTGTTGAGGCTGATCGAGCCAAGCAGTTTCTTGGTGGCTTGAGGAGCGAGGTGCACTAGTTTACTAGTGCTTATGGATCGGAGACCTATGCAGGGGTAGTGGAGGCTGCTCTGAAGGTAGAGGCTATCGAGACCGCAAAGAGTAGAGGCCAGCAAATGAGGAAGGACAAGAGGAAGTCCGTCGAGGATAAGAAACCCCAGGTACCCGATGCTGTTTCGGGAAAGAAGAGCAAGATGGTGTGTAGCTTCTGTGGCCGGTCGGGCCACCCTGTCGAGAGGTGTTTCAAGAGGGCAGCAGCTCAGAAGGAGCAGGTTCATGCTATTATGGGTGCCCCTAGGAGGGATGTTTCCTGTTCTGTTTGCAAGCAACCTGGGCATGATGCTGCCCAGTGCTGGTCTAATGATAAAGTCTGCTATCAGTGTGGGCAGAAGGGTCAAATCAACTCTAGGTGTCCTCAGGTCCAGCCTGCTCTTCATGCAGTTCCACTTCAAGCGCTACCTCCGCCTCAGCATGTTGACAAGGGTAAAGGAAAGCTGAACGTGATCTCTTCCGAGGAGGCCCAAGCTTCGACTCAGGTCATCTCAGGTTAGTTGTTTCTTTTTCCAGCTTGAAAGTTTTATTTGCTAGTATGGTTACAGTTGGGTTTTTCTAGATCCTAAGTTGTATATACTCCTATAGGGAAATTTAAGGTGAAGAACTGCTGGGCGGGCGTTCTGTTCGACTCCGGTGCTACCCACTCATTTGTGGCTAGAGCCTTTGACGAGCGACATCGGTTAACGCTAGATCGAGTTCGTGGTAGACTAGGAGAGAGAAAGCCATCCATGGAGGAGAGAGAAAGAGAAGGAAGAAAAGGGAGGAAGACTTTGGGCTCATCCTCCCCTCCCCAACCCCCTTTATTCACTCCTATAGGACAAGGAAGGCAGCCCCAATCCAACCATGCAATCTTTGACTGGATACAGCCATGCCATCTCCCCTATATCCTAAGCCGCCAAGTTTGAATTTGGCCAAAAATGGCCAAAGTGTTTTCAGCTACCTAGCACCTCCCCACTTCCTTTTAAAAGCTTCCCTGGACTCAGAGGAGTAATTCCCACGCTTTACCTGAAGGAGCCAAGCACTCTACTGCATAATTGAAGGAGGCCGACCACCACCAGCCACCACCATGCCAATCCGACGTTCAGCCCGGCTACAGCCACCCACTCAGGTCCTCCTCCACTCCATAACCCATGGGAAGATCATAGGAATCAATAGGTCCAAGGTTCGGGCTCAATTGAGCCCGATCAAGATTTCAAAATCCATGGATTTCCCGTATTTTTTTCATGTCTCGGGATCGCCGGAAAAGCGCTCTCCGGCGGCCGTGCCGTCGCCTGGAGGTACCGATCTGAGGTAGTCAACTGCTTACCACCCACAGACCAATGGGCAGACGGAGCAGGTGAACCAGATAGTTGAGGATATGATCAGATGCTCCATTCTAGACCACGGTGGAGCGTGGGATGAGCGATTGCGGATTATGGAGTTTGCATACAATAACATTTATCAATAAAGTTTGCAAATGGCTCCGTTTGAAGCTTTGTATGGGAGGCGCTGTAGAACTCCCTTGTTTTTGGCTGAGGAAGGTGAGAGACCCTTGTTGGATCCGGATGCGCTCGAGGAAATGGAAGTCACAGTAAAGCTTATTCGAGAAAAGCTTCGTTTACCTCAGGAGAGATACTTGAAGAACGCCAATCGGCGTAGGTCTAACTTGGAGTTTTCTGTAGGGGACCTTGTGTTTCTTAAGGTTTCCCCGATGGTTGGAGTTAAGAGGTTCGGTAAGAATTGAAAATTATACCCGAGGTATGTAGGCTCATTTAAAATTGTTAAGCGGATTGGCGTGTCAGCTTATAGGTTGGATTTGCCAACAAACTTCCAAGGTGTTCATAATGTATTTCATATAAGCCAATTGCGGAAGTGTGTGCGTAGTAGTGGGAATTTCTTAGATGTGGTGCCCCAGTTGGAGCCTAATATCTCTTTTGTTGAAGTGTCGGTCCGCATTTTGGATACTCAAGATCGGGAGCTGCGAAGGAAGTCCATCCCGATGGTCAAAGTTCTATGGAAGAATCAGGGTTTGGAAAGCGCGACTTGGGAGTTAGAGTCGGCTATGAGGGAGGCTCACCCTCAACTGTTTCCCAGATTAGTTTGGTTTGTTTTCTTCTTGTAATGTTTGGCTTGTTACTTTTTCCTTCTATAGTAGAAGTGTTGTGGGTAAAGTTTTGGGACGAAAATTTCTTTTAGGGGGAGTGACTGTAACGCCCCCGATTTTTTTTAGATTATTTAATTCTCGTTTGGCGTTACGTCAACACGTTTTCTTTGCTTGTGACATCTGTGGAGTGTGGTATTAACTCCTTAGAACAGTGTGGCCTATTTTGTAGTCTATTGGTAAGATCTCCCTAGCAAGCCGAGTCGTTTTGGTAGACCTGGTGTGGCCTCTCGGGGGATGCTTGTGTTTTTGCTTCGGGTGGGGATAACTCGAGTTCTGTTCGTCAAAAGTTAATTTCGACTCCGCCGTTGTGATCGTATCGTGGATATTTAGCTACGGTGAGAATTTCGTCAAATTCGGAGGTAGTTTGGTTTTCGAGTAATTTGGGTGTGCTATTAGTAAAAACAAATTAGAGATTTCTTAGCTTAAGTGAACCGGCAGTTTAGGCAACAGTTAGGGCCGAATAGGCATGCCTTTTTATTTTTAAAGCCTTAATCAGTAGATGGCTGGCCCACTCTTCTTCTTCTAGAGACCAAACCGTCGCCTGCTCCTGATCGCGGAAAACAGAGGAAACCGCCGGACCTGCTACCCCTTCAGACGGCAATTCCGGGAGCGTTTGTGGACGGATTTTGTTTCCGAGAGTGGATCTGGATTGCTCTCGCCCAGACCTTCATTTCTACGGTAAGAGATTTGAGTTTCGTAGGGTTTTTAGGAGATTTGGATTTTTGGTTTTTGCCCTTTCCGCCATTAAAAGCTCGGGATGTGCTGGCTAGGTGTTGCTGCTGCTGGTGCCGAGGGAGCGGAAAGGCTCGAGTGAAGCTTTGCTGAAAAACCGAGGCAAGTGGTTCTTGCACTTGCTGTTTTGATCTTCCCCCTCTTAACTACCCGGTTAGCCCTAGGATAGAAGCCAAGTTTTTCTTTTCTGCTTGCTAAAATTTTGTGCTGTAGTTTTAGGTTAGCCCTAAATTCTGTATTGATCTTCCTCCTTGTGTTGTTTTTGCTCAATCCGCTGGTTGTTTTCACCATTTAGACTCAAGATTTTATTTCTGGTGTGGTGCTTTTGCGGGTGGAGCCGAGAGAGAGAGAGGGTGATTTCTGTGGTAGTGTTCTGGTTAGAACCAGTCTTGGTAGGCTCTCGGGATTTGGTGATGAGTGTGGTGCACACACTCAAAGCCAAAAGCCGCCCGGGATTTGGCGTTGAGTGTGGTGGACACACTCAAAGCCATAGTTTGGTCTGTTATGTTGCGGCTTAGTAGTGACGCGACTGAGTGAGAAATTCGTCTAAGTCGAAATCGACGGGAATCACTAAGTGATTATCGCCGACTTCGACGAGTATCATTAGTGATTCCCGCCGATTCGGTGAGAATCAGTAGGCATTCCAACCGATTCGGAGAGAATCAGTCGGCATTCCCGCCGATTTGGCGAGAATCTCTCGGCATTCCTGCCGATTCGGCTAGAATCGTTTGGCATTCCCGCCGATTCGGTGAGAATCAGTCGGCATTCCCGCCGATTCGGCGAGAATCTGTCGGCATTCCCGCCGACCTCTTCTGGATAGCGTTGGTTTAGGGTTTTCCTGCAGTGAAGTTCTAAGGCATTGAATGAGTGGACCTCACTCAACGCCATAGCTGTTTTAGCATTGAGTGAGATTAGCTCACTCAATGCCACTGCATGTTTTGATGAAGGCGTTGAGGGAGTGGACCTCACTCAACGCCATGGCTATTTTGGCGTTGAGTGAGGTTAGCTCACTCAACACAAGAGTTTTCTTGCGGGAGGCGTTGAGTGAGTGAACCTCACTCAACGCCATGGTTGTTTCTGGTGCTGAGAGATGCTAACTCACTCAACGTCAAGGTCTTGTTAGGCGTTGAGTGAGTGGGGCTCACTCAACGCCAGGCCGTATTGAGTCATCTCAATGCTTTTCCCTTACCTTGGTTTTCTCCCCCGAGTGAATTTCTTGATTTTGAGGTTCCTTGTCGGCTATTTTCTTATTTTTCCAAAAAGGCCGAATCGTGGGTCGTGGTTAGTAGTGGTGGTTTGAAGCTATTTATTGGGGAGGTGTTGTGTAATTTAGCCAAGGCCACCCTTTTTCTTTTATCTTGCTCCAGGTACGGGCTGGGCAAGGGGGTGGGAGGTCCCTAGTGCTTTCACATGTTGACCCCTGAGCTTGGTTTCTTGGAAATTGTGGTTGGGGGACTGAGTTGGCCTCCAACCCGGATCCACGATGTTTTTTTTCTACTACCATCTCTCACAGCTTAGGGTGTTAGATGTTTCTTCCTTGGTAGATTGCAGCATTTGGGCTCTTGGTAGAATTATTGACTCTGCAGCTTTTGGGCACACTTATTGTTGTGTCCTCGCACTTAGTGCACTTCCTTTTTGCCTTGCCTTGGGCAGTTGTGACTCTTACTGCTTTGTTTTTTCCTCTTTAACTTATCTTCTGATTGACACTTTCGAGCAGTTTTTTTAGTTCGCTTGCTAAGGTATTCTTTCTTCTTGAATGCCTCAGGTTCTGGATAGTAGCCGCTTTGACGGCTAGTAGTGCCGTGCTGTTGCTGGTGGTCTCTGGTGCTATAGAGATAAGTTTCTTGTTTCTGTGAGGTAGTTTTGGTGTTGTTTTTCTTACAGACATACATACTTATCAGTGGGTTCGTGTCAGTTTGTTGGCGCCCACTGGTAGTTTTACCTTGATACTAGATGTGTTACTTTTTGCTGCTACCTTTCTGGAGTTAATCTACTTTCTCTGAGGTTGATTTATGCTAGGTTGCTAGTTACTTTCAAACATAAAATTATTATTATAAGTATATCACAAGATCAGCATATTTTATAAAACTCAAACACTATTCTCCAAACAATGTAAAAAGATCGTTTTTTATATATATAGTATAAATTGAATGTAGGGTCTTGCATAGTATAAGATGTCCTCTAGGGACACCTATGCACTCTTTTAGGATGTCAAACCTGAATAAAGTATTTTTCCACAGCGTATAAGTATAGTTTTTAAATTGTGGACTAGGTGATCCACCGAGCCGAGGGATATGGCGTTTAAAAAATATAACCAATTTTCTAATAATTAAACTTATGAATTTTCATAAAGTATAGTTGATAGTGGGTTGCCTGAGCGTCGGTAGTTATCCCCTGCTCGACGTGGCATCACGACGCGTGTTTTCTCCTACTCTGATATTTCGTTTTCCTCGGAGAAAAATGCGGGTTGTGATAGTTGGTATCAGAGGGAGGTTGCTTGACAGGCTAGTTGGGCAACCTTCCCTTTTGATTGCATTAGTAGTTCAGCATCATGTCATTAACACACCGATATGTCATCAGCACGTCTTGGAAAAAGCACGAACACTACACTCATAGCATAACATGAAGTATACGGGGCATATTATATAGTATGAGATGCATAATATGTGTTCGTATATGGATCCACCATAGGGGTAACATGTGAGGGTTATGTAGTATGGGATGCATAACCTCACCACATGTCTGCGACTAGCTCGTTTTCTTTTTCGTGGCATGAAGATGTTATGAAGCATGGGATGCATAACATTTTCATATGTACGCCGCTCATAACATGCATTAGGGCCTTTTTAGAATGCATTGCACAAACATGCATAGCATAACATTGCATAAGCACAACGTGCCAAGCTAAAGACTGGCAGGATGACATATGTACACACATAATTTTTGAGTCAAAAATAATATAAAGTCATGCATCCCCGATCTAGGCACAAGAGTTAGTATGGTGGTGGTTAACCATCCAAGTTTAAGGCAAAACATCAATTCTTGTAAAAAAAATATATATATAAACTCCCAGAGCAAGTTTAGAAGCTTTAAGTCCATATTTATGTATGTATTGTATGTACTAGTAGTTAGTTGCAGGTGTCGTACTAGGATCTTACTAAGGTTATTATGACTTTAGGATGGCGAGACGCCCTTCAACTAGATCTATACCCCTAAGTGAGGGTGAGTCATCTGGAGTGCAAAATGATTCGGTGATCGAGAGTTTGTGGCAGAGTAGCGATTCCTTGAGCAGGCAGTTGGTGGAGGTGCAAGCCCAGATCCAATCTTTGGTGGTAGTTGTGGCAGGACAGACTCAGGGAGTGAAAGGCCTTGTAGGGGGATTGTTGTTCCTCCTCCTCCTCCTGCACCCCTGAGACCTCCAGTGGTGGTGCTAGCGGAGATGGCATTCATCTCACAGTTTCAGAGACTTAGCCCCCCTACGTATGATGGAAGGGCAAATTTCATGGTCATAGACGATTGGCTGATCTCCATGAAGGAGATGTTCTCGTACTCAAGTATTGCAGACGATTAAAGAGTGATGATAGCTGTCTATCAGCTCAAGGGTTTGGCGAAGAATTGGTGTCTTAGAGAAAAGGAGGGCTTGGTAGCTGGTTGCTCTTGGGAAGTGTTCAAGGAAATGTTGCTGAAGAAGTTCGTTCCTACGGTCGAGCGTGACCGTCTTATGAATGACTTCCTCAACCTGAAGCAAAGACAACTCACGGTCGGTGAGTATGAGATAGAGTTCAGTAAGTTGAGCCGGTTTGCTCCTGGGTTTGTGAGTGTTTAGGCTGATCAAGCCAAGCGGTTTCTTGGTGTCTTGAGGAGCGAGGTGCAGCAGTTGAACAGTGCTTATGGATCGGAGACCTATGCAGGGGTAGTGGAGGCTTCTCTGAAGGTGGAGGCTATCGAGACCGCAAAGTGTAGAGGCTAGCAAATGAGGAAGGACAAGAGGAAGTCCGTCGAGATGAAGAAACCACAGGTACCCGATGCTGTTTCGGGAAAGAAGAGCAAGGTGGTGTGTAGCTTCTGTGGTCGGTCGGGCCACCTTGTCGAGAGGTGTTTCAAGAGGGCAGCAGCTCAGAAGAAGGAGCAGGTTCATGCTATTCAGGATGCCCCTAGGAGGGATGTTTCCTATTCTATTTACAAGCGACTTGGGCATGATGCTGCCCAGTGATGGTCCAAGGATAAAGTTTGCTATCAGTGTGGGCAGAAGGGTCACATCAAGTCTAGGTGTCCTCAGGTACAGCCTGCTCTTCATGCAGTTCCACTTCAGGCGCTACCTCCGCCTCAGCATGTGAACAAGGGTAAAGGAAAGCTGAACGTGATCTCTTCTGAGGAGGACCAAGCTTCGACTCAGGTCATCTCAGGTTAGTTGTTACTTTTTCCAGCTTGAAAGTTTTATTTGCAAGTATGGTTACAGTTGGGTTTTGGTAGATCCTTAGTTGTATATACTCCTATAGGGAAATTTAAGGTGAAGAACCGCTGGGCGCGCGTTCTGTTCGACTCCGGCTCTACCCACTCATTCATGGCTAGAGCCTTTGAGGAGCGACATCGGTTAACTCTAGATCGAGTTCGTGGTACCTTCTGTGTCAAGTTCCCTTCTAGTGAATCTGTGTTTTCAGATTTGGGCATTCTAGATTGCCCTGTTTGTTAGGGGATTTTCTTACGAGGGCAGACTTGAAGATGATTGACCAGGAGGATTTCGATGTCATTCTGGGCATGGACTGGCTGTCTAAGTATGATGCGGTCATTCAGTGCAAAGGGAAGCGCTTGGAATTCATCAAGGATAATGGTCAGCCGGGAAGCGTATATACTGATCCGTGCTAAGATTCTCCTGTCTTTTCTGCGGTATGTGCTCAAAAGTTATTTCCTTCTAGTTGTTTTGCTTGTTTAGTCTCGGTGGTTGGGACCGCTGTTAGTATACCGCGCTTAGAGGAGATTCCCATTGTTTACGATTTTGCTGATGTGTTTCCTGATGACCTTCCTGGCCTTCCTCCTGATCGAGATGTCGAATTTGTGATTGATTTGGAACCGGGTACGCATCCTATTGCTAAGATGTCGTACCGGATGGCCCCTCGTGAGCTAGAGGAGTTGCAAGTCCAGTTAGATGAGTTGTTGGCAAAAGGGTTTATCAGGCAGAGTTTGTCGCCTTGGGGTGCTCCTGTTCTATTTATGAAGAAGAAGGATGGGTCGATGCGGCTTTGCATCGACTACAGGGAGTTGAACAAAGTAACTATTAAGAACAGGTACCCTCTGCCGAGGATCGAAGACTTGTTTGATCAGCTGCGCGGTAGCATAGTGTTCTCCAAGATCAATCTTCGTTCTGGCTATCATCAGCTCAGGATCTGTAAGGTAGATATTCCACGGACTGCGTTTAGATCGAGGCATGGACATTTTGAGTACTTGGTGATGACGTTCGGTCTGACCAACGCACCATCAGCTTTCATGGATATGATGAACCGGGTGTTCAAGAATTTCCTAGACAAGTTCGTTGTGGTTTTCATCGATGACGTGTTGGTCTATTCTCGCAACGCTGAGGAGCATGAGCAACATCTTCGCTTGGTTCTAACGGAGTTGAGGAATCACAAGTTATTCGCCAAGTTGAGCAAGTGCGAATTTTTGTTGCCTCAGGTCTCGTTTCTGGGCCACGTGGTGAACAAGGATGGGATCTCGGTTTACCCAAAAAAGATCGCAGCAGTGATTGATTGGAGTAGGTCAGGCATGCCCAAGGAGATCAGGAGCTTTCTTGGGTTGGTCGGCTACTACAGGAGGTTCGTGGAGGGTTTCTCTACCCTAGCTGCACCTTTCACCAGGTTGACTAAGAAGAACGCGGCCATTGTTTGGAGCGAGAAGTGCGAAGAAGCCCTCCTGGAGCTAAAGAACAGATTGTGCACTGCTCCCGTTCTGACCCTACCTACTAAGTGTGTGGAGTATAAGGTTTACGTGGATGCTTCACATGTTGGTCTGGGTTGAGTGTTGATGCAGGTTGGAAAAGTGATTGCGTATGGGTCAAGGAAATTAAAGGCTCACGAGAGAAATTATCCTATGCATGACCTTGAGTTTGAAGCGGTGATTTATGCATTGAAGCTGTGAAGGCATCTACTTTATGGGGCTCAGTGCAAGATCTTCACTGATCACAAGAGCCAAAAGTATATGTGTTCACGCAGAAGGAGTTAAATCTGCGCCAGCGTCGGTGGCTAGAGTATGTGGCCGATTATGATGTAGAGAACCAGTACCATCCAAGCAAGGCCAATGTGGTGGCCGACTCCCTGAGTCGGAAGACGGGGAAGATCTTTAATCTCTCCGCCGATCGTTTATTGGAAGAGTTAGTCCTTATGGATATCTCAGTGGGATGCTGTGATATGCAGAGTAGTTTGGCAGTGGCAGAGCCGTCTTGGATTTCCCTTACTGGATTGCACCAGAAGGATGATCTGGACCTTCTGCACTTATACCTCAGGACTGAGAGAGGGGAGTTTTCGGATTTTTCCATCTATGATACGGGTACTTTGAAGTACCGCAGCAAATTTTGCATCCCTGCTGTTGGAGACATCAGGGGTATGGTATGCAGAGAGGCTCATGGATCTAGTGTTTCCTACCATTTAGGATCTACGAAGATGTACCATGATTTGAAGCAAATTTCCTGGTGGTATGGCATGAAAAGTGATATATCCCGATTTGTTACCGAGTGTCACACTTGCAAGCGTTTGAAGGCCGATGATGGAAGTCCTGGTGGCAAGTTGACTCCGTTAGAGAACCTGACTTGGAAGTGGGAAAGTAATTCTATGGACTTCATCACGGGCTTACCGAAATCTCCAAGGGGATTTGATTCTGTTTGGGTTATAGTGGATAGACTGACGAAGTGTACTCACTTCGTGCCGTATAAGATTGACTACCCGATGAAGAAGATAACAGAGTTGTACTTGAATGAGGTCATCAGATTGCACGGTCTGCCTGTTAGCATCATTTCCGATCGAAATTCACGGTTTACTTCTCGCTTTTGGCAGAGTCTACATGAGAGTTTGGGTACCGATCTTAGGTATTCAACTGCTTACCACCCACACACTAATGGGCAGACGGAGCGGGTGAACAAGATAGTTGAGGATATGATCAGATGCTACATTCTAGACCACGGTGGAGCATGGGATGAGCGATTGCGGCTTATGGAGTTTGCATACAATCACAGTTTTAAAGAAAGTTTGCAAATGGCTCTGTTTGAAGCTTTGTATGGGAGGCGCTGCAGAACTCCCCTGTTTTGGGCTGAGGCAGGTGAGAGACCCTTGTTGGGTCCGGATGCGCTCGAGGAGATGGAAGTCACAGTGAAGCTTATTCGAGAAAAGCTTCGTTTAGCTCAGGAGCGATACGAGAAGAATGCCAATCGGCGTAGGTCTGACTTGGAGTTTTCTGTAGGGGACCTTGTGTTTCTTAAGGTTTCCCTGATGGTTGGAGTTAAGAGGTTCGGTAAGAATCGAAAATTGGACCCGAGGTATGTGGGCCGGTTTAAGATTGTTTAGTGGATTGGCGTGTCAGCTTATAGGTTGGATTTGCCAACAAACTTCCTAGGTGTTAATAATGTATTTCGTGTAAGCCAATTGCGGAAGTGTGTGTGTAGTAGTGGGCAAGTCTTGGATGTGGTGCCCCAGTTGGAGCCTAATCTCTCTTTTATTGAAGTGCCGGTTCGCATTTTGGATACACAAGATCGGGTGCGGCGAAGGATGTCCATCCCGATTATCAAAGTTCTATGGAAGAATCAGGGTTTGGAAAGCGCGACTTGAAAGTTAGAGTCGGCTATGAGGGAGGCTCACCCTTAACTGTTTCCCGGATTTGTTTGGTTTGTTTTCTTCTTGTAATGTTTGGCTTGTTACGTTTTCCTTCTATAGTAGAAGTGTTGTGCGTAAAGTTTCGGGACGAAACTTTCTTTTAGGGGGAGTGACTGTAACGCTCCCGATTTTTTTGTGATTATTTAATTCTCGTTTGGCGTTATGTCGACGCGTTTTCTTGGTTTGTGTCATCTGTGGAGTGTGGTCTTTGAAAGTGAGGCTAAGATCTATCTCAACTCTAGAGGGGGGGTGAATAGAGTATTTTAAAATAATTTTTCACAGTTGAAATAAACAGCACATATAAAATTCAATTTATGATATAGTGTAGAGTGCTAGTAAGAAGTTAAAAACTAAGAAGTAAAAAGCACAGCACACAGCAAACAAATCACACAAACAAACCAGAAGACACAAGGAATTATAGTGGTTCCCCAAAAACCTGGGTACATCCACTCTTCTACCACCCTTGGTAGGAATCCACTCAGGATGAGTTGATCAGGTGTCCTGACACCAATGAGCTTTTGATAAGGTGCCCAAAAACCAAAACTAGATTTTTTGATAAGGTGTCTTGCCACCACTGAGTTTTGACAAGGCTCTCAGAACCAGACAGAACTTTTGAAGGGAGTTCAAGAACCCTTTTACAGCAGGAAAAGAAAAATAAGAGTGAAGGGTGTCTTCTCTGTTCTCAATCAAATGAGAGAAGCACAAGTGGATTGATGATGTCAAAGCTCCCCCTGAGATGTAGAAAGGTTCAGGAAAAGAAGCTTTGCTCTAGGGTGATAGGTCTTCAGAACTTTGATCTCCAGCACAGGATGGTTTCAGCAAGAAGGCTGAAAGAAAGGTGTCTGGAGTGATGAGATTGTGAACACTTTTCAGTCAGCAAGAGATTTTTGGAGTCACAGTTCTTCTGTTGTTCTTCTACTATCAGTATTCTCTATTCTGTGTGTTCACTTTTTTTTCTTGTCAATCTCTGTATCTCTTCTTCTTGTGTATTCTCTAAATCTTAATAACACAGAAGAAAGGAATAAAAGTTTTCTGACGTTTCCTTGTCCAAAATTAGCCGTTGGGAGTCATAAATGTCTTCCAAAAATAGTCTTGTCTTCTAGAGGAAAGTCCAGCAAACATTCTCTGAATAATTCTTTGAAACTTGCTCCAGAAATAAAGACAAACGGCTGGGAGATCTTCTGACATAAATGCTGATAATATTCAAAAACATTCTAAAGAACAGCAGCATTTGAATTCCTGAAAGCGTCGATCTCTCCAAAGAAAACGTCGATCTGAGCTTTACGATCGTCGAACTGAGCTCAGAGATTAAATGGACAAGCAGACAGAAAACGTCGATCTGAGCTCGAAGATCGTCGAACCGAGCTCAGAGACCTGAGAAATAACTTTAGGGAGGGATCGTCGAACTGAGCTAGAAGATAGTCGAGGGGAGTTCGACGACTCAGCAGAAGCTAGACAAAAGCAGATAGTCGATCAGAGCTCGAAGATCGTCGACCGGAGTTCGACGTTTTATTGAAGATGAGCTCAGAGAGCGTCGAATGGAGTTCGACGATTCGTCGACCTTAGCTCGACGTAAATTGCCTTAGACTAATCTCTTCAACCTTGATCTTGGAATGATCCTGGGGGCAGCTTCAAACCTAAGTTCTAAGCCCTAGACTCATTCTAATGTTGACCTTTTCAACTATACAACTAGGTCAACTGGGATTCCTAAGACAAGCATAGTGATCCTTACCCAAATTAGTAATAGGGTGTTCCAACAATCTCCCCCTATTTGGGTTAGGATTACTATTTACAGACAATCATAGGAAATGAAAAGCATACAACAATACATAAGCTAATACAAAATGCAGAGAAGATATATAGCAGTAAAGCAGATCACAGATAAATATCAGCAGATATCCAAAGGTGGATGAAATGTTTAGCTTACACAGTTCACTTCCTTTCAGATCCCTTTTTAAATAAAATTTCTCTATTTGGATTCTGACTTTCTTTCTTTGACCTTCTGTCATCCTCTGCACCTAGAGAAGTTTGAGATTTGGGCCTTAGAACAACAGCCTCAGGGTGCAGCTTCATATAGTCTTCTGGATTGAAAAATTTCCTTGATGCATATCTTTCCAGTTCTTTCTTTCTCTGCTCTGATAAGGTAGTTATGTTTGAAGTATCCTTGCCTTGTTCTCTGGCCTTTTTTATTTGATCAAGGGCAGCCAATTCTTTCATTCTGGCTGTCCAGGATACAGGGTTGTTCTCAGGATCTTCAAAAGGAATAGGAGATTCATATCTGTTGATGATTTCAGAAACAGTAGAAGGAGTCCTGGAAACAATTGTGTCTTTCAGCTTGTAAGGAAAAGGACCTGAAGAAGGGTCAGGGTGACCTTGTCCTTCCCTTTGATAGGATCTTTGTCCTCTTTGATTTCCTCTGTAATTACCCCTTTTGGGTTGATATCCTCTTTGATGTTGTCCCCTTTGATATGATCTTTGATAATACTGGGAAGAACTGTGTCTGGAGACTGGAGCTTGAGGGGCTGAACCTGAGCCAGAATCTGGAGGAGGAGGAGGAGGCTGATATTGAGAAGATCCTTTTTCATATTTGTCAAGCTTCCTCTTCTTCTTCATAGCTTTCAGTTGATTTTTGGAATATTGCATCCAAGGCTCAGAGATGGGGCAGTCATGCAGGATGTAGTACGGAATATCATTGGAGTCTTTGGCTTTGGCAGGAGGGACTGACATCATTGCTTTACTTCTGGCTTTTCTCTTCTTGGCAATAGTTCTAGCAGAATCATCAGAATCAGTCCTGTATTGGTCACTCTCAGAACTTTGATGTTGATCATACAGATCATCAATTCTTCTGATAAGCTCTTCTTGAGCTTTAAGTTTTGCAGAAACAACAGGAGCAGGAGGAGAGAGAGCAACAGCAGAGCAGGCAGAAACAGGAGCAGACACTGGAGCAGGAGCAGCAATTTCATCTGCATCAGTTGCTGGAATCATTTCTATGTCAGCAGTAGCAGCAGTTTCAACAGAAGGAGGCACAATGGCCTTAGTAGCAGCATCAGAGATATCCACAGCCTTCCAGGACTTGATGTAGGAATCAATATGGCTGGGATCACAGGTAGATACAGGCACAATGGCCTTAGACAAATCTTCAGCAGGAGTTGCAGGCAGATAGCTGAAATGGACTGTATCAAATATAGATAGCAGCCTCTGCAGATTCAGTGCAAAAGCACATCCAAGAGCTGGAGCTGGAGCAGACATAATATCAGCAGCTGGTGCATCCACTTCTTCATAAGGCATCTCCCCCTGCCTTGGTTCAGAGAGAGGTGAATCAAGGCACACAGAAGATGTGATAGCCCGGGAGGAGGAAAGGGAGGCAAACTTGGTAGACAGCTCCTGTACTTGCTTCAGGAGTGGAGCCAGGGAAGACTCCAGTAGAGATGTCAGCTTGGGAGCTAGCAACTCATACAGCCTGTCTGCCAAGCTAGGAAGATCCACATGCTCAAGTGGGGCTTGAGCAGAGGTAGAGGCAAAGGTGGATGGAGGGATGGTGGCTGAAGCTGAAAATGTGGAGAAAGGTGGAGAGGGAATGGTTGGTTCAGAAGATGGAATAATGGAGATAGAGGAGGTTGAGGTGGAGATAGGGGAAGTAAGAGATGGTGTGAAGGAGGGTTGAGAGAGAATGTCATGGAGCAGTTGTTGAAAGGAGGAAGTTGAGGGTGGCTCAGGAGGAGTAGAGGGTGAATCATCCATGAAGGAATCATCTGTAAGTGAGAAGGATGGTAGGGTGAAGGTTGAATTGGAGAAGAGAGGATGGAATTCCTCTGAGGTGGATAGAGGAGGGGATGGCATAGGTGAGGAAATGGTAATTGGGGATGAGATGATTATGGTGGTGACTGGTGGTGAGGAGGTGACGACTTGGGTGGATATGGCTGGAGGAGGGGAGGAAGCAGGCAGCTCTTCTGCTGAAGGAGTGACTGAAATAGTCCTTGTGCCTGAATGAAGTGTTGCAGCAGCCCTGGAGGGGTTTATGATCTGCATGTCCCATTTACTGAAGAGGGCACAGGAAAGCCTCTTGGATGCATTGATAAACATGCCAGAGGAGGTTAATAGGTCAGGGCACCTGTTGTGCAGAAAGACCCCTAAGATTCTCCCATAACTAACTGCATTCTTGTTGATCTTCTTCTTAATCAGACTGAAGAAGATGGAGCCCCAGTCCAGGTGTTTCTTATCTAATAAAGCTCCCATCAGGCAGAACTGATATCTGGAAATGGTGTCATGGGCTGAATGCTTGGCCAACAGCACCTTCCCAACTACATCAGCCAGGAATTGAAATTCGATAGCCAGATTTTTCTTCAGTAGCTTATTAGGGTTTACTGCATTGTGACCCATCCTATCCAGCATGGAGTCAAACTCCTCTCCAGACAGTTCAATGGAGTCTTCTCCAGTACTGAGTTGAAAGACTTCTGTTAAAAGAGCCGGGGATAGAAATACCTGAGTCCCCTTTATGGTGCCGACAACAGAATTCTCAGTCTCGTCTGTTGCGGTAAAACACCACTCTTTAATTTCTTCTGAGGCGATCTTCATCCTTGTAGTCATTATTGGAGTCAGCTGTTGTTCTCGGAATAAGTTTAGGATGTCCTTGAAGCGCTGGTCGCTTCCGTCGAAGGAGTTTATGTCGATGTCAAAGCCTGTGTCGAACTTCATCTTAGCAATAGCAGCACTTGATTCAGCCATATTCACCTGCAACAGAAAACCAAAAACGACCAAGCGTAGAGAATTTGGAGGGAAAAGAAAGAGAGTTGCAGAGTATGAAAGCGCAAAGGGAGAACGATGGCTGAAAGAAAGATTTTATATTAGGGTTCGACGCAAAAAAGGAAAATCGTGGAGCTCAGTTCGAAGAAGCGTCGAAGTCAGCTCGACGATTTGGGCAACAGAGGGAAATGAAAAGACGCCAATAGCGTCGAACTCCGTTCGACATTATTGAGAGCGTCGAGCTCCGCTCGACGACCAAGGATCAGACAGAAGGAAAGCCTAGATTCAACGGCGGCGCTGAACTCAGATCGACGCCTCAAGAACCGTCGATCTCCGTTCGACGTTTTCTGGGAAAACGTCGAGCTCAGTTCAGAGCCAGAACTTATTCTACAGACACAAAAAGAGAGGAAATTTTTGACCTAGTCTTGGTCTGTTTTAGCTTTTCAAAATCTTGTAATTTAATTAAGGCTTCCTCCATCTAACATGCCTAACTGATTTAGGAAGAAACTGTGTTTCTTTTCATCCAAAGGTTTGGTGAAAATATCTCCCCTTTGCAAATCAGTAGGAATATATTGAAGTTCAATTTTATTTTTCTCTACATTATCTCTTAGAAAATGATGCCTAATTTCTATGTGTTTTGTCCTACTATGGAGGACTGGATTTTGTGCTATAGAGATAGCACTAGTATAGTCATAGAAAATTTTAGACTTCTCTAAGTTGTAGCCATAGTCTAAGAGCTGATTCTGTATCCACAATATTTGTGAACAGCAACTGCCTGCAGCCATATACTCAGCTTCAGCAGTTGAAGTTGACACAGATGTTTGTTTCTTACAGAACCAAGAGACAAGTCTATCACCAAGGAACTGACAAGTTCCACTGGTGCTTTTCCTGTCTATTCTGCATCCAGCATAATCAGCATCTGAGAATCCAGTTAAATCAAATGCTGAATCTTTTGGATACCAGAGACCTAGATTTGGACAACTTTTTACATACCTAAGAATTCTCTTAACTAAGATTAAATGTGACTCTCTAGGGCTAACTTGGAATCTAGCACAAATACATGTGGCAAACATTATATCAGGCCTACTAGCTGTAAGGTACAATAAAGAGCCAATTATTGCTCTATATGTTGTCTGATCAACAGGTTTCCCATGTTCATCAGCATCTATTACAGCATTTGAGGGCATGGGTGTTTTCATACATGATGCATCAGACATACCAAATTTCTTAACTAATTCTTTTGCATACTTGGTTTGAGAAATAAATATGCCTTCAGCATGTTGCTTGACTTGCAGTCCTAAGAAGAAGGACAGCTCACCCATGCTACTCATTTCAAATTTAGAGTGCATAAGCTTGGAAAACTTTTTGCACAATTTTGAATCAGTAGAACCAAAAATAATGTCATCTACATAAATTTGCACTAGTAGGGTATGGGACTTATGGGTTCTAATAAAAAGAGTTTGGTCTACTCTCCCCCTAACAAAATCATTTTCCAGAAGAAAGCATGCTAGGGTCTCATACCATGCTCTAGGAGCTTGCTTGAGTCCATATAATGCTTTATGCAATTTGAAAACATAATCAGGGTGAGTTAGAGAGATAAAACCTAGAGGTTGTCTAACATAGACTTCCTCTTTGATGTCCCCATTGAGAAATGCACTCTTTACATCCATTTGATACACTTTGAAACCTTTGTGAGCAGCATAGGCTAGGAATATCCTGATGGCTTCCAGCCTTGCAACTGGTGCAAATGTCTGATCATAGTCTATTCCTTCTTGTTGAGAGTACCCTTGAGCAACTAGCCTTGCCTTGTTTCTGACTATAACTCCTTGATCATCCAGCTTGTTCCTGAATACCCACTTTGTTCCAATAATGGGATGATCCTTTGGCTTAGGCACTAGTTCCCAAAGCTTGTTCCTTTCAAATTGATGCAACTCCTCTTGCATTGCAATGATCCAGTGTGGATCTTGCTCTGCATCTTGAATGGATCGAGGCTCAATTTGAGATAGGAAGCAAGTGTGCATCAGGTTTTGGTTGACCTGACTTCTAGTTTGCACACCAGCTGAGATCTCTCCAATTACTTGGGTGATTGGATGATCTCTTGTTGTTACTAAGTCAACAGGGAGTGTTGATTGTTCACCAGCCTGTGTTGTTGTCTCCTCTAGTGGAGCAGCAACTGGCTCTTCAGGATGATTTTCTTCAAGATGTTGAACTTCTTCTTCATCATCACTGCTCTCATTCTTTTCAGCAACTTGCAGTTTGTTCAAGTCTTCAGCTAGAGAATGTACCTGCAGAGGTTCTATGGTAGAAGCATTCTTCTCCTTGAAAGACATGTTAGCTTCATCAAAAATAATATGAACAGATTCTTCAATTTTACAGGAAGATTTATTATAAACCCTATAGGCCTTGCTGATCATGGAGTATCCCAGAAACACTCCTTCATCAGCTTTAGCTTGGAATTTTGCTAGATATTTCTTGTCATTATTATGAATAAAATAAGTGCAACCAAAAACTTTGAAATAGCCTATTTTAGGTTTCTTCCCTTTGAGCAATTCATAAGGAGTCTTGCCCTTCAGCTTGTGTATCAGGCTTCTGTTCAACACATAGTTGGAGGTGTTCACTGCCTCAGCCCAAAAGGACAGAGGTAAGTGAGCATCTGCCAATAATGTAGTTGCAGATTCAATGAGTGTTCTATTTTTCCTTTCAGCTACCCCATTTTGTTGAGGAGTTCTAGGAGCTAAGAAAGTGTGCCTGATCCCTTCACTCTGACAGAACTCTTGCATGAGAAGAGAATCAAACTCTGTCCCATGATCACTTCTGATCAGGGCAATGTGAGTGTTGAACTCAATCTGAATGCATTTGAGAAAATCTGTCAAACACTTGAAGTTATCAGACTTCTTCCTCAGAAAGAATACCCAAGTGAATCTTGAGAAGTCATCTACAACCACTAAAGTATAGGACTTCCCTCCTAGGCTTTGCATAAATATGGGTCCAAAAAGATCCATGTGCAACAGGTACAAAATCCTAGGTGAATCACTCTTATTAATTGATTTAAAACTGCTTTTAGTTTGCTTGCCTAATTGACAAGCCTTGCAAAGTCCTTCCTTCTTGTAGGGACCAGAAGGTAGTCCTTTAACAAGGTTGTCTTTAGATAGCTTAGCAATGGTTCTAAGGTTAATATGCCCTAGTCTCTTATGCCATAAAACATTAGATTTTGAAATGGAATTAAACAGGCAAATATCTACCACTGGTGAATGAAAATCCACTAAGTAAATGTTACCTCTTCTATTACCTGTCAACACAGTTGTGTTGTCCACTGACTTGACTTTGCATATGGCTTTGTTGAAGGTCACTTGATATCCTTCATCACACAGTTGACTGATACTTATCAAGTTGTGCTTGAGTCCTTCAACATATGCCACCTTCTTGAATGTGACTGGGCCAATTTTGACTGCACCATATCCTTTTGTAGTTCCAAAGCTTGAGTCTCCAAAAATTACTTTGGGTCCAAGCTTGGCTTTGAAGGAAGTGAAGTTGTCCTTGTCCCCTGTCATGTGCTTTGAGCACCCACTATCCAGATACCATTGATGGTTTGATGCTGGATAGGTCTTCACCTACACAAAAACAGCTTATTTGTTTTTGACCCAGTTAACCTTGGGCCTAGGTTGATATCCCTTGAATTCTGAAATAAAGGACATCCCAGGTTGATCCTTATAACCTTCAGGATGGTATCTCCTAGGAGGTACTATCCATTCAGTATAGGGATTAAAGCCTTGGGATGTGGAGCTTCTAGGATTGAATCTGAATGTGCCATTGAAGGAGTGTTCACAAGCCTGACTCTATTCGACGATCGTCGAACTGAGGTCGACGATCTTGGGTCAGATCGTCGATCTCCGTTCGAAGATCGATTATGCTGAGGTTCAGAGTTTGGATATCGTCGAGCTGAGGTCGACGATCTGTAGTTAGATCGTCGAGCTCTGTTCGACGATCGTCGAGCTCTGCTCGACGCCATCTATTGAACTGAGTTCTTCTCTGACAGATCTGCATTCTTCCTGGGTACCTCTATTACTCCCTTTCCTTTGTCAGAGACAAACTTGATTGGAGTTGTCAAAATTATAGGTTGGCTGGATGAAGCACCCAAGCCCAGTGTGCTATTAAATCTAGAGTTCACTGTGCTTGTGATGTCCATCAGTCTGATACTTCTCCCATTTAGGGATTCTTCAAACTTTTTGGCCTTTGATAGTTCATTCTTCAGTGAAGCTATCTCCTCCCTACAACATTCTAACTCCTCAGAGAGTTTGAGGTTCTTTGAGTTTAGGACACTATGCTCAGATAATTGATTCCTGAGAGAGATTATCTCCTTCTCAGATTTTAAAAGATCTAGACACAGTGTCTTAAATTCATCTTTGAAGTCTTCAGAATTAAAATCAAAAGAGTTGATTACCTGATCCTCATCTGGTTGACTTTCTGAATCTGAATCTGATTCTTCATCAGAGTTTTGTTGTGATGCATTGATAGCCATCATGCAAAATTCTTTTTCATCTGCATCATCCTCATCATCACTGGAGCTGGATGAGGCTTCAGATTCCTCTTCAGTCTCACTCCATGTCTCAGCAACAAAGCCCTTCCTTGTATGTTTGTTCTTGCTGGAGGAGGCTTTGTCTGAGCTATTCTTCTTGTAATCCTTTTCTTTTCTTCTTTCTCTTCTTTCCCTTTTGTCCTTATTCTTGTTTTCTGGACAGTCAGGCACAATGTGGCCTGGTTTCTTGCAACCAAAGCATATGATTTCTTTATTGTTATTTGATTTATCATACCTTGGTTTATCATGACCCTTGTATGGTTTCTTTCTGAAGTCTTTTCTGGCCATCTTGTAGAATCTTTTGGCCAGTAGACTTATGAGCTCATCATTTCCTATAGCTTTATCTTCAGGCTCCTCTTCTACAGCTTTGAAGGCTATGGTCTTTTCTTTCCTTGTAGCTGGAGAGATAGCCTTTTGTTCTTCTTCTCTATTTTTAATGAGCAGCTCATAGGATTTGAGCTTGCCCAGGAGAGCTTCAGTAGTAATCTCATTTATACTTCTGGCATCCTTAATTGGCCAGATTCTTGAATCCCAAGTGCTGGGGAAGCACATCAGGATTTTGTCATTCAGCTCAGTCAGTGAGATTTCTTTGTCTAGGGTTTTTAGCTCATTGACAATTAGACTTAGTCTATTGTACATGTCAGCCACTGATTCAGCTTCTCCCTTTTTGAAGTTCTCATATTGGCTTATCAGATGAGATCTTCTATCTTTCCTTTCATCAGCAGATCCTGAGACAATTTCAGAGAGTTTGTCCCAGATTTCTTTGGCTGAGTGGCATTCAGCTACCTTCTGAAAGATTTCATCAGACATTGTTTGGGCTAAGATGTTCATAGCCTTAGCATCTGCAGTCTTCCACTTCTTTATATCTGTATCTGTTCCAGAAGGAGGTGGGACAGCATTTGTACTTGAGCTTGCTGGTGGAGTTGGACAAACTGTCAAGACAGAATTGAAAATGTCTTCATCAATAGAATTCATGTATAATCTAATCCTTGCCTTCCAGAGTGCAAACTTAGAAAGGTTGCACACTGGTGGTCTGGTGCTTGCATAATCTTTGTTCTGTGCCATGTCTTTAAATAAAAAGGAAGAAGTAGAGAAAATAATCCCCTTAAGAGATTGATCTAATCAAGGATCTTTTGGTTCAGGTGTTAACTTGTATGAGCAACCAACCTGCCTCTGATACCAATTGAAAGTGAGGCTAAGATCTATCTCAACTCTAGAGGGGGGGTGAATAGAGTATTTTAAAATAATTTTTCACAGTTGAAATAAACAGCACATATAAAATTCAATTTATGATATAGTGTAGAGTGCTAGTAAGAAGTTAAAAACTAAGAAGTAAAAAGCACAGCACACAGCAAACAAATCACACAAACAAACTAGAAGACACAAGGAATTATAGTGGTTCCCCAAAAACCTGGGTACATCCACTCTTCTACCACCCTTGGTAGGAATCCACTCAGGATGAGTTGATCAGGTGTCCTGACACCAATGAGCTTTTGATAAGGTGCCCAAAAACCAAAACTAGATTTTTTGATAAGGTGTCTTGCCACCACTGAGTTTTGACAAGGCTCTCAGAACCAGACAGAACTTTTGAAGGGAGTTCAAGAACCCTTTTACAGCAGGAAAAGAAAAATAAGAGTGAAGGGTGTCTTCTCTGTTCTCAATCAAATGAGAGAAGCACAAGTGGATTGATGATGTCAAAGCTCCCCCTGAGATGTAGAAAGGTTCAGGAAAAGAAGCTTTGCTCTAGGGTGATAGGTCTTCAGAACTTTGATCTCCAGCACAGGATGGTTTCAGCAAGAAGGCTGAAAGAAAGGTGTCTGGAGTGATGAGATTGTGAACACTTTTCAGTCAGCAAGAAGATTTTTGGAGTCACAGTTCTTCTGTTGTTCTTCTGCTATCAGTATTCTCTATTCTATGTGTTCACTTTTTTTTCTTGTCAATCTCTGTATCTCTTCTTCTTGTGTATTCTCTAAATCTTAATAACACAGAAGAAAGGAATAAAAGTTTTCTGACGTTTCCTTGTCCAAAATTAGCCATTGGGAGTCATAAATGTCTTCCAAAAATAGTCTTGTCTTCTAGAGGAAAGTCCAACAAACATTCTCTGAATAATTCCTTGAAACTTGCACCAGAAATAAAGACAAACGGCTGGGAGATCTTCTGACATAAATGCTGATAATATTCAAAAACATTCCAAAGAACATCAGCATTTGAATTCCTGAAAGCGTCGATCTCTCCAAAGAAAACGTCGATCTGAGCTCTACGATCGTCGAACTGAGCTCAGAGATTAAATGGACAAGCAGACAGAAAACGTCGATCTGAGCTCGAAGATCGTCGAACCGAGCTCAGAGACCTGAGAAATAACTTTAGGGAGGGATCGTCGAACTGAGCTAGAAGATAGTCGAGGGGAGTTCAACGACTCAGCAGAAGCTAGACAAAAGCAGATAGTCGATCTGAGCTTGAAGATCGTCGACCGGAGTTCGACGTTTTATTGAAGATGAGCTCAGAGAGCGTCGAACGGAGTTCGACGATTCGTCGACCTTAGCTCGACGTAAATTGCCTTAGACTAAGCTCTTCAACCTTGATCTTGGAATGATCCTGGGGGCAGCTTCAAACCTAAGTTCTAAGCCCTAGACTCATTCTAATGTTGACCTTTTCAACTATACAACTAGGTCAACTGGGATTCCTAAGACAAGCATAGTGATCCTTCCCAAATTAGTAATAGGGTGTTCCAACAGTCTTAACTCTATAGAACTGGGTGGCCTATTTTTTAACCTATTGGCAAGATCTCCCTAGCAAGCCGAGTCGTTTTGGGTGACCCGGTGTGGCCTCTCGGGGGATGCTTGTGTTTTTGCTTCGGGTGGGGATAACTCGAGTTTTGTTCGTCAAAAGTTAATTTCGACTTTGCCGTTGTGTTCGTATCATGGATATTTAGCTACGGTGAAAATTTCGTCAAATTCCGAGGTAGTTCGGTTTTCGAGTCATTTTGGGTGTGCTATTAGTAAAAACAAATTAGAGATTTCTTAGCTTAAGTGAACCGGCAGTTTAGGCAGCGGTTAGGGATGAATAGGCGTGCCTTTTTATTTTTAAAGCCTTAATCAGTAGATGGCGGGCCCACTCTTCTTCTTCCAGAGACCAAACTGTCGTCTGCTCCTGATCGCGGAAAATAGAGGAAACCGCCGGACCTGCTACCCCTTCGGATGGCGATTCCGGGAGCGTTTGTGGACAGATTTTGTTTCCGAGAATGGATCTGGATTGCTCTCGCTCAAACCTTCATTTCTACGGTAAGAGATTTGAGTTTCGTAGGGTTTTTAGGAGATTTTGATTTTCGGTTTTTGCCCTTTCCGCCATTTAAAGCTCGGGATGTGCTGGCTAGGTGTTGCTGCTGCTGGTGCCGAGGGAGAGGAAAGGCTCGAGTGAAGCTTCGCTTAAAAACCGAGGCAAGTGGTTCTTGCACTTGCTGTTTTGATCTTCCTCCTCTTAACTACCCGGTTAGACCTAGGATAGAAGCCAACTTTTTCTCTTCTGCTTGCTAAAATTCTGTGTTGTAGTTTTAGGTTAGCCCTAAATTCTGTTTTGATCTTCCTCCTTGTGCAGTTTTTGCTCAACCCACTGGTTGTTTTCACCATTTAGACTCCATATTTTATTTCTGGTTTGGTGCTTTTGCGGGTGGAGCCGAGAGAGAGAGAGAGGGAGATTTCTGTGGTAGTGCTCTGGTTAGAACCGGTCTTGGTAGGCTCTCGGGATTTGGTGATGAGTGTGGTGCACACACTCAAAGCCAAAAGCCGCCCGGTATTTGTCGTTGAGTGTGGTGTACACACTCAAAGCAATTGTTTGGTCTGTTCTTTTGCGGCTTAGTAGTGAGGCTACTGAGTGAGAAATTCGTCTAAGTCAAAATCGACGAGAATCACTAAGTGATTCTCGCTGACTTCGACGAGTATCGTTAGTGATTCCCGCCGATTTGGCGAGAATCAGTGGGCATTCCCACCGATTCGGTGAGAATCAGTGGGCATTCCCACCGATTCGGCCAGAATCTGTCGGCATTCCCGCCGATTTGGCGAGAATCAGTGGGCATTCCCGCCGATTCGGTGAGAATCAGTCGGCATTCCCGCCGATTCGGCGAGAATCTGTCGGCATTCCCGCCGACCTCTTCCGGATAGCGTTGGTTTAGGGTTTTCCTGCGATTAAGTACTAAGGCGTTGAGTGAGTGGACCTCACTCAACGCCATAGCTATTTTACCGTTGAGTGAGGTTAGCTCACTCAACGCCACTTCCTGTTTTGCTGAAGGCGTTGAGGGAGTGGACCTCACTCAACGCCATGGCTGTTTTGGCATTGAGTGAGGTTAGCTCACTCAACGCCAGAGTTTTCTTGCGGGAGGCGTTGAGTGAGTGAACCTCACTCAACGCCATTGTTGTTTCTGGTGCTGAGAGAGGCTAACTCATTCAACGCCAAGGTATGGTTAGGCGTTGAGTGAGTGGGGCTCACTCAACGCCAGGCCGTGTTGAGTCATCTCAATGCTTTTCCCTTACCTTGGTTTTCTCCCCCGAGTGAATTTCTTGATTTTGAGGTTCCTTGTCGACCATTTTCTTGTTTTTCCAAAAAGGCCGAATCGTGGGTCGTGGTTAGTAGTGGTGGTTTGAAGCTCTTAATTGGGGAGGTGTTATGTAATTTAGCCAAGGCCACCCTTTTTCTTTTATCTTGCTCCAGGTACGGGCTGGGCAAGGGGGTGGGAGGTCCCTAGTGCTTTCACATGTTGACCCCTGAGCTTGGTTTCTTGGAAATAGTGGTTGGGGGACTGAGTTGGCCTCCAACCCGGATCTACGATGTTTTTTGCTACTATCATCTCTCACAGCTTAGGGTGTTAGATGTTTCTTCCTTGGTAGATTGCAGCATTTGGGCTCATGAAAGCCTTATTGACTCTACAGCTTTTGGGCAGACTTACTGTTGTGTCCTCGCACTTAGTGCACTTCCTTTTTGCCTTTCCTTGGGCAGTTGTGACTGTTACTTCTTTGTTTTTCCTCTTTTACTTATCTTCTGATTGACACTTTCGAGCAGTTTTTTTCTAGTTCGCTTGTTGAGGTATTTTTTCTTCTTGAATGCCTCAGGTTCTGGATAGTAGCCGCTCTGACGGCTAGTGGTGCTGTGCTGTTGCTGGTGGTCTCTGGTGCTATAGAGATCAGTTTCTTATTTCTGCGAGGTAGTTTTTGTGTTGTTTTTCTTACAGACATACATACTTGTCAATGGGTTCGTGTCAGTTTGTTGGCGCCCACTGGTAGTTTTACCTTGATACTAGATATGTTACTTTTTGCTGCTACCTTTCTAGAGTTAGTCTACTTGCTCTGAGGTTGATTTATGCTAGGTTGCTAGTTACTTTTAAACCTAAAATTATTATAAGTATATCATAAGATCAACATGTTTTATAAAACTCAAACACTATTCTCCAAACAACGTAAAAAGATCATTTTTTTATATATATAGTATAAATTCAATGTAGGGTCTTGCATAGTATAAGATGTCCTCTGGGGACACCTATGCACTCTTTTAGGATGTCAAACCTGAATAATGTATTTTTCCGCAGCGTATAAGTATAGTTTTTAAATTGTGGAATAGGTGATCCACCGAGTTGAGGGATACAGCCTTTAAAAAATATAACTGATTTTCTAGTCATTTAACTTATGAATTTTCATAAAGTATAGTTGATAGTGGGTTGCCTGAGCGTCGGCAGTTATCCCCTGCTCGACGTGGCATCATGACGCGTGTTTTCTCCTACTCTGATATTTCATTTTCCTCGGAGAAAAATGCGGGTTGTGATAGTTGGTATCAGAGGGAGGTTGCTTGACAGGCTAGTCGGGCAACCTTCCCTTTTGATTGCATTAGTAGTTCAACATCATGTCATTCACACAATGATATGTCATCAGCACGTCTTGGCAAAAGCACGAACACTACACTCATAGCAAAACATGAAGTATACGAGGCATATTATATAGTATGGGATGCATAATATGTGTTCGTATATGGATCCATCATAGAGGTAACATATGAGGGTTATGTAGTATGGGATGCATAACCACACCACATGGCTACGACTAGCTCGTTTTCTTTTTCGTTGAATGAGGATGTTATGTAGCATGTGATGCATAACATTTTAATGTGTACGCTGCTCATAACATGCATTAGGGCCTTTTTAGAATGCATTGCACAAACATGCGTAGCATAACATTGTATAAGCACAACGTGCCAAGCTAAAGACTGGCAGGATGACATATGTACACACATAATTTTTGAGTCAAAAATAATATAAAGTCATGCATCCCCGATCTAGGCACAAGAGTTAGTATGGTGGTGGTTAACCATCCTTGGTTAAGGCATAACATGAATTCTTGTAAAAAAAAATATATAAACTCTCAGAGCAAGTTTAGCAGCTTTAAGTTCATATTTATGTATGTATTGCCTGTACTTGTAGTTGGTTGCAGCTGTCGTACTAGGATCTGACTAAGGTTTTTAGGACTTTAGGATGACGAGACGCCCTTCGACTAGATCGACCCCCCTATCTGAGGGTGAGTCATCATGAGTGCAGAATGATGCGGTGATCGAGAGCTTGCGGCAGAGTAGCGATTCCTTGAGCAGGCAGTTGGTGGAGGTGCGAGCCCAGATCCAGTCTTTGGTGGCAGTTATGGCAGGACAGACTCAGGGAGTGCAAGGCCTTGCAGGGGGGATTATTGTTCCTCCTCTTGCACCCCTGAGACCTCAAGTGGTGGTGCCAGCGGAGATGGCATTCATCTCACAGTTTTTGAGACATAGCCCCACTACGTATGATGGAAGGGCAGATTTCATGGTCATAGACGATTGGCTGATCTCCATGGAGGAGATGTTCTCGTACTCCGGTATTGCTGACGATCAGAGAGTGATGATAGCTGCCTATCAGCTCAAGGGTTTGACGAAGAATTGGTGGCTTAGAGAAAAGGAGGGCTTGGTAGCTGGTTGCTCTTGGGAAGTGTTCAAGGAAATGTTGCTGAGGAAGTTCTTGCCTACGGTCGAGCGTGACCGTCTTATGAACGACTTCCTCCACCTGAAGCAAAGGCAACTCACGGTCGGTGAGTATGAGATAGAGTTCAGCAAGTTGAGCAGGTTTGCTCCTGGGTTGGTGAGTGTTGAGGCTGATCGAGCCAAGCGGTTACTTGGTGGCTTGAGGAGCGAGGTGTAGTAGTTGACCAGTGCTTATGGATTGGAGACCTATGCAGGGGTAGTGGAGGCTGCTCTGAAGGTGGAGGCTATTGAGACCGCAAAGAGCAGAGGCTAGCAAATGAGGAAGGACAAGAGGAAGTCCGTCGAGGAAAAGAAACCCCAGGTACCCGATGCTGTTTCGGGAAAGAAGAGCAAGGTGGTGTGTAACTTCTATGGCCGGTCGAGCCACCCTGTCGAGAGGTGTTTCAAGAGGGCAGCAGCTCGGAAGAAGGAGCAAGTTCATGCTATTCAGGGTGCCCCTAGGAGGGATGTTTCCTGTTCTATTTGCAAGCGACCCGGGCATGATGCTTCCCAGTGCTGGTCCAAGGATAAAGTCTGCTATCAGTGTGGGAAGAAGGGTCACATCAAGTCTAGGTATCCTCAGGTCTAGCCTGCTCTTCTTGCAGTTCCACTTCAGGCACTACCTCCGCCTCAGCATGTGGATAAGGGTAAAGGAAAGCTGAACGTGATCTCTTCCGAGGAGGCCCAAGCTTCGACTCAGGTCATCTCAGGTTAGTTGTTTCTTTTTCCAGCTTGAAAGTTTTATTTGCTAGTATGGTTATAGTTGGGTTTTGGTAGATCCTTAGTTGTATATACTCCTATAGGGAAATTTAAGGTGAAGAACCGCTGGGCGTGCGTTCTGTTCGACTCCGGCGCTACCCACTCATTCGTGGCTAGAGCCTTTGTGGAGCGACATCGGTTAACTCTAGATCGAGTTCGTTGTACCTTCCGCGTCAAGTTCCCTTCTGGTGAATCTGTGTTATCAGATTTGGGCATTCTAGATTGCCCTGTTTTGTTAGGGGATTTTATTGCGAGGGAAGACTTGAAGATGATTGACCTGGAGGATTTCGATGTCATTCTGGGCATGGACTGGTTGTGTAAGTATGATGCGGTCATTCAGTGCAAAGTGAAGTGCTTGTACTTCATCAAGGACAATGGTCAGCCGGGAAGCGTGTATGCTGATCCGTGCCAAGATTCTCCTGTCTTTTCTGCGGTATGTGCTCAAAAGTTGTTTCCTTCTTGTTGTTTTGCTTGTTTAGTCTCGGTGGTTGGGACCGCTGTTAGTATACCGCACTTAGATGAGATTCCCGTTGTTTGCGGTTTCGCTGATGTGTTTCCTGATGAACTTCCTGGCCTTCCTCCCGATCGGGATGTTGAATTTGTGATTGATTTGGAGCCGGGTACGCGTCCTATTGCTAAGGCGCCGTACCGGATGGCCCCTTGTGAGCTAGACGAGTTGTGAGTCCAGTTAGATGAGTTGTTAGCAAAAAGGGTTTATCAGGCTGAGTTCGTCGCCTTGGGGTGCTCCTGTTCTATTTGTGAAGAAGAAGTATGGGTTGATGCGGCTTTGCATCGACTACAGGGAGTCGAACAAAGTCACTATTAAGAATATGAAGGATCAAGCGCATACTCAACTGCACCAAAAGCCCGGACTGTTGGAGAGGGCGCTACTTAATTTTTTATATAAGTAGCAGAGCGCCACGGGTCAAGTGAAGGAACGCCGGACCCAACAATCCCCCCCCCCGACGTCCAGTACAACCCGTCGGCTCAGAGGTGGGGTTACCACATGGCCCACATTACTTAGAGGTGGGGTTACCACATGTCCACGGTTTGCCTGACCCGCCGGACCCACACAGGTAGAAGGGAAAAATCAGGATTTAATAGCGCCCCTTGGTCTTGAACCCGTGACCTCCTCTGATACCAATTGAAGGATCAAGCGCATACCCAACTGCACCAAAAGCCCGGACTGTTGGAGAGGGCGCTACTTAATTTTTTATATAAGTAGCAGAGCGCCACGGGTCAAGTGAAGGAACGCCAGACCCAACAATTATTGAAAGTGAAGGGATAGATACTACTCTAGAGGGGGGGGTGAATAGAGTTATCAAATTTTGCACTAGACAAAACTTGAAGGTCTACCCAACTCCCTTGGAGTGAATTGCGGAATTAAAAGATTATAGATATAGAATTAACCCTAAAGCCTAACACAAGTGTTGTGCACAAACTCAAGCTAACTGTAATTACAGTTAAGGCTTGGAAATCCTAATCAGCAACTAGCAACCTAGTTATATCTATTCACAGCCACAATGCAGGAATTAAACAAGTGAATCCAGACGACACAAGGAAATTTATAGTGGTTCCCCAAACAACTTGGGTACGTCCACTCTTCTACCCACACGGTAGGAATCCACTCAGGTTTTTGATCAGGTGCCCTGCCATTGTGAGAAACGAACTAAAACAAGCCGGAAATGGTATAACTGAAATTTTATTATCAGAAAAAGGTAAGTATTACAAAGGTATAGCCTCCCTTATATAGAATGGAGGAGATGGGAGAGAATACAAATACCCAATGTGGGACTAAATACACAACAACATTATCTACAAAGCTAACCGCCAAACCGCCCAGGAGACCGCCTAACCGTGCGGTTAGTAGACACTAACCGCCCAGTCACCACCAGAGAACACGTAGCCAACCACCAAGATCCCAGAGCATAACCGGCAGACCGCCCGGCTACCAAATCGCCAGACTTAGCCGCCTGTCCGCCAAGGCCTATACAGCAACACAGAGATTAGCCGGGCAGACCGCCCGGCTACCAACCCGCCAATCTTAGCCGCCTGTCCGCCCGGGTTTATACAGCAACACTCCCCCTCAAGCTGGAGCATAGATGTCAATCATGCCTAGCTTGCTGCAAATGTGGAAGAAGGAGGCGGACACAGGTTTTGTGAATATATCTGCCAGCTCTTTCTCCGAAGTAACAAACGGAGTGCAAATCTGGTTCTTTAACACTTCTTCTCGAATGAAGTGACAATCAACCTCTATGTGCTTTGTTCGCTCATGGAAGACCGGATTTTTAGAAATGTAGATCGCCGCTTTGTTGTCGCAGAACATGGGAAGAGGATAGTTGTAGACCTCTCCTAGATCCAGCATGAGAGCCCGCAACCATTTTAACTCACACGTGGTTGATGCCATGCTACGATATTCAGCTTCCGCACTAGACCTGGAGACGACTGACTGCTTCTTGCTTTTCCAGCTAACCAAGTTTCCTCCAACAAACGTGCAAAATCCGGAAGTCGACTTGCGATCCCCTTTGTCATCCGCATAGCTAGCGTCGGAGTACGCTTCGACTCTTAGATGACCATTTTTCTGAAAGAGAAGACCTTTCCCAGGTGCGGACTTCACATACTCCAATATCCTTAGAGCGGATTGAAGATGACATTCCCTAGGCGACTGCATAAACTGGCTGACCTTTCCCACTGCATAGGAGATGTCTGGTCTGGTCACCGTAAGGTAGATGAGTTTGCCAACAAGACGCCGATACCTCGTAGTATCCAATAGAGTTGGTGATTCGTCTGTCCATGTCTTGTCTTCTCCAGGAGACATGGGACACCGGGCAGGTTTAGCACCCGTCAATCCTGCCTCTTTCAACAAATCAAGAGCATACTTCCGTTGGGAGAGAACCAGGGAACCCGGTTTCCGAGAGATTTCAATTCCCAAGAAGTATTTTGGAGAACCCATATCCTTCGTGACCAGGTGTTGGCGGAGATGGACCTTGGTCAAGGCTATACCAGCCTGATCGTCGCCTGTAAGAAGAATATCGTCTACGTAAACAGCTAGAACAACCAGACCCGAAGATGTCTTGCGAGTGAACAAGGAGTGATCAGCCGAACTCCTGGTGAAACCGATAGCCCCAACGATGCTACTGAACTTATCGAACCACGCCCTGGGACTCTGCTTTAGGCCATAGATGGCCTTCTTCAAATGGCATACTTGAGTCTCCCCCTGAGCAACATACCCAGGAGGTTGCTCCATGTAGACGTCCTCGTGAAGGTCACCATAGAGAAAGGCATTCTTGACGTCCAACTGCGAAATAGGCCAATCCCTGTTGACCGCTACCGAGAAAAGGACCCGAATGGTGCTGAGGCGAGCAACCGGAGAGAACGTATCAAAGTAATCAACACCATAGGTCTGAGTAAACCCTTTTGCAACAAGACGGGCTTTGTACCGGTCCACACTGTCATCAGGACGGAACTTGACGACAAACACCCAGCGACAACCAACCACATCCGTGCCCAAAGGAGGAGGCACAAGGGTCCAAGTGCCCCGGTCAGAGAGAGTAGCAATCTCGTCATCCATGGCAGCCTTCCAGTGAGGAATAGCAAGGGCGTCCTGGTAGGTGCGAGGTGTGGTAGTCGCGGAGATGGCGAGGGCGAAGTCCCTGCGAGAAGGTGTTAGCCGATCATAAGAAATAACAGCCACCAGCGAGTGCTGGGTGCACGTCCGAACCCCTTTGCGAAGGGCAATGGGCAGCTCCAGGTCCTCGAGTGCCTCAGGCGCCGGTGCATCCGTGGCAGAGATAGCTGGCCCGGGAGAAGAGAGAGACGGCCGAGGGGTCGAGGGAGAAGGATCCGGATCAAGAGAAGGAGCGGCTGGTGGAGGTGGTGATGAAGGAAGCTCAAGAGGAGTGGATGTGGTGGAGAGAATGGGTGGAGAGGTCGAGTCGGCAGGAGGAAGAGGGAGGTTCGATCCATCAACCTGTGGGAGTTCAGAAGAGAAGTAGGCGGCATTCTCAAAGAATGTCACATCCGCCGAGACGAACTGCTTGCGATGAACAGGGTCAAAGCAGCAGTAACCTTTTTGAGTTGTGGAGTAACCCAAAAAGATACACTTCGTAGCACGAGGGGACAATTTGTCGCGAGTCGCGGCAGGGCAATGAACAAAGGCAGTGCACCCAAAAACGCGAAGTGGTAAGGGAAAGGGGTCTTTGGAGGGATAGAGGATGGAAAACGGTGTTTTGCCTTTGAGGACGGTGGAAGGAATGCGATTGATGAGGTAGCAGGAGATGAGGACCGCGTAGCCCCAATAGCTACGAGGAACCTGCATCTGCGTCATGAGAGTGCGAGCGACATCGAGGAGGTGGCGGTTTTTACGTTCCGCCACCCCATTTTGCTGGGAGGTATAGACGCAGCTAGTTTGATGGATGATGCCGTGTTGCGTACAGAAAGAAGCGAAATCACTACTCAGATACTCTTTTGCATTATCAGAGCGAAAAATTTTGACAGAAGCATCAAATTGATTCTTAATCATATAATAAAATGATGTCCATACAGAAAAAAGTTCGGAGCGATCCTTTAATAGATACACCCACGTACAGCGAGAATAATCATCAATAAAGGTTACAAAATAGGAACTGCCACGCCCGATGGTGAGGGTAGGGGAGGGTCCCCAAACATCAGAGTGAATAAGGTCGAACGGCTTGGAAGAGCCACGTCCTTGTTTAGGAGGAAAGGGGGATCGGTGATGCTTGCCCAGTTGACAGGCATCACAGGTGATAGGAGAGTCTTGCTGAGGTAGATGAGGAAGCAGAAGGTGGATGAGACGCGCGGGAGGATGCCCCAGGCGAAGGTGCCACTGAAGAAGATCTGTAGAAACGGGAGAGAAGATGGTAAGAGCGGATACATCATCAAGGAAGTAGAGGCCGCCCCTCTCAGTCCCAGTAGCAATCGTCCGCTTGGAGTCCGGGTCCTGAAACAAACAAGAGGAAGGAGTAAATGTTACTGAACACTGAAGTTGCTTGCACAGAGAAGTAACCGACAATAAATTGCACGGAAACTTGGGCACATAAAGAGTATCCGCCAGGCGAAGGGACGGAGTAACTTGAACCTCGCCCGTTCCATGCACCGGGGAGGGAGAACCATCCGCAACGAGAACAGGGGGCAACCGATCATGTGTTTCTAGGAGAGAAAAGCACTGAGGATTGCCCGTCATATGATTAGTGGCGCCAGAGTCGATGAGCCATTTACCTTGGGTGACCACGTGGGCACTACCTGAAGTCGTGGCCACGGAGGCAGATGGCTTGGAAGAGGTAGGAGCATCACTAGCGGGACGAAGATGCGGATGCTTGGTCCAGCAGCGGTCAACCAAGTGTCCTGTGCGACCACAATGAGTACAGAGGTAGCGAGAAGGGCCACGCCCGCCAGAGTGGTTACCACGACCACTAAATCCACCACGATGAGCCTGGTGGGCATAGGCATCCGGAGCCGGAGGAGCGGCAAGCAAGGGGCATTGGAGCAGAGAGGTAACAGCGGCAATGCGAGCAGCAGTAGCGTCCAGGGTAGGAGATTCAGCCTCGCCAAGAATTTGCTGCCGGATCATATCGTAGGAGTCCGGAAGCCGCAGAAGGTAACAGACCACGAGTAGTTCCTGGAAGTGCTTCAGCTGAGTGGCCACATCGGCCGAGAGAGGACGATTTTGAAGGATCTCCGCTCCAAGAGCTTGGACCTGTTGGTAAGCGGCAGGAGGGGACATGGACTGGCGAGCAAAGAGATCTGCATAGAGAGTATAGATGCGAGATGTTTGTCCCCCCTTGGAGTAGAGAGCAGCCAAGTGATTCCAAGCCTGTTTTACCGTCTCATCGTGACGGATGACAGGAAGACATTCATCGGATAGGCTGTTCGCCAGCCAAGTACGAACCAGCGCATCATTCGCATCCCAGTCAGTAAACTGGACAGAGTCCGCAGGCGGAGGGTCATCGGTAAGATGATGACGCTTGCGCTGAGAGCGGAGAAGAAAAGTGAACGAGACACTCCAGTCGGGATAATTGGGCCCCAAAAGCTTAGAGACGGTGCCAAGATTCCCTGAAGCAGGAGGAGGAGGAGGAGGCGGCGGTGGGGCAACGATAGTAGACGAGGTGGAGCCATCAGAAGTTGTCATCCCGGAAGAGAGGTCGCGCGGTTAAGAGAAGAGACCGGGCGAGCAAAGGAAGGAAGAGGACGCAGCGGCCACAAGGAGACCAGCGGAAGGCAATGCACAAGAAGAGAAGCCGCACGGTTAACCAAGGAAACCGGACGGGAAGAAGAAGCCGCGCGGATATAGAGAGATCGCGCGGATAGGAAGCAAAAAGATCTGCAGCGGTCACGATGGAATACACCAGCGGCCAGAAAGACCACGACCAAGCCACAGAACCAACAGAGGGAGAGAAGTCGTGCGGCTAACAGATAGACCACGCGAACAGCAGAGGAAGATATCAGGAGGAAAAAAGGCAAACAAGGCAAAAGAGGCCGCGGAGACAGGTCGCGGCGACTAGAGAAGAGAAGAAGAAGGGAGCGGCGACTAGAACAAGCCGCAATCCACTAGAGAAGAGAGCTCGCGCGAGCTGAAAGACAGGCCGGCGAGAAGGCAGAGGTCACACGGACAGAAGAAAACGCAATCAGGAGGAGTAGACCGAGCCCTCTGATACCATGTGAGAAACGAACTAAAACAAGCCGGAAATGGTATAACTGAAATTTTATTATCAGAAAAAGGTAAGTATTACAAAGGTATAGCCTCCCTTATATAGAATGGAGGAGATGGGAGAGAATACAAATACCCAATGTGGGACTAAATACACAACAACATTATCTACAAAGCTAACCGCCAAACCGCCCAGGAGACCGCCTAACCGTGCGGTTAGTAGACACTAACCGCCCAGTCACCACCAGAGAACACGTAGCCAACCACCAAGATCCCAGAGCATAACCGGCAGACCGCCCGGCTACCAAACCGCCAGACTTAGCCGCCTGTCCGCCAAGGCCTATACAGCAACACAGAGATTAGCCGGGCAGACCGCCCGGCTACCAACCCGCCAATCTTAGCCGCCTGTCCGCCCGGGTTTATACAGCAACAGCCACCAACAGGATCTGCTTCAGGTAGATCCAGAAACCCTTTAGACTTTTGATCAGGTGTCTAAAAACCAAGCACAGGTTTTTGATCAGGTGCCCTGCCACCAAGGGATACTTTTGAAGGGAGTAATAACCCTGTACAGGAGGGGGAAGAAGGTTAAGATGTTTTCTCTATTTTACAATAGATTAGAGAAGCACAAAAACTTGCACTAAGCTAGAAAGCTCTAAAGAATCAAGGCTCCCCCTGGCTCAAAGATGTCCAGGTGAAGTCTTGCTTCAGTGCAGAAAACTCTTCACAAAGCTCTGAAGGAAAAACTACAAGAAGATAATAAATAATAAAATTAAAAGATCTTCAAGCAGCTATCTTCTTCTTCTTCTTCTTCAAAAGAACTCTGAGTTTGAACTTCCTGAAAGCCGGAGAACTCAGGTTGAAGAGGAGTAGAAGATCTTAACACTTCTCAGTTAGATGAGTATTGCTGAGAGCAGAAGACTTGATCTTGATGAAGGCATGAATGCTTAAGTGAACAACTGGTTAGCTATTAGCTAGCTTGAATCCTTCTTCAAAGGGTCTTTTTTATATCAACAGCAAGCAACGGCTCTCTTCAATTTGAATTACTTGTCTTCTTCTGAAACTTGAGACCTGGGCTACAAATAACACACAGCAAAACAAACTCTGCAGCAAGACATCCTATAAAAGGAATGAACCACTTTCTAAGAAGCTGCATGATCAAATCAAATAACAGAAGGACTAAATAAAGTCACATCAGAGAAATACTCTTTATAGCAGAAGGAAGACTTTTCAGTCTAACGGCTATAAAGGACTGTCAGCAGATAAAGTAAAATACAAAGTCATCTAATAAGACAAACAACTTTACCTAAAAAGATTTTACTCAGGCAAAAAGAATAGAGCAGATATGCCTGGAAATATTATCATAAATCAACTGAAAAGATATGCCAGATAATGTATTAATTAATTAAATATAATAAATAAATACAAAATATAAAGGCAGACAGAAAGCGTCGAACGACCTTCGGAGATCGTCGACCGACGCACGGAGATCGTCCAACTATCGGACAGATAGTCGAACGATCCAGATAGTCGAACTATCAAAGGAGATAGTCGAACTATCACAGCAGATAGTCGAACTACCAGAAGATAGTCGAACTATCAGATAGTCGACCTATCAACAGATAGTCGAACTATCAGGGAAAAACAGATAGTCGAGCTATCAACAGATAGTCGAGCTATCAGATAGTCGACCTATCAACAGATAGTCGAACTATCAAAAACAAACAGATAGTTGACCTATCAACAGATAGTCAAACTATCAAAAACAAACTGATAGTCGACCTATCAACAGATAGTCGAGCTATCAGATAGTCGACCTATCAACAGATAGTCGAACTATCAAAGCCAACCAGATAGTCGAACTATCAGCCGATAGTCGAACTATCCACGCAGACTGAAAGTCGAACAACTGATAAACGATCGTCGAACAGTTAGTCGACGATAGTTGAGCGGCGTTCGACGATAGTCGAACGAACAAACTACTTAACCAAATTCTCAATCTGGAAAAGTGAGGACTCTACAGCTAGACTACTAACCATTGACCATAGATATTTCTTGGGTCAAGGGACTAAAAAGACAGGACTAAACTCAAATCAAACTGGGGTACAAACAATCTCCCCCTATTTGAGTTAAGTCTCTTAAAAACTAAAACACGGAGCTAGCTATAGAACACTATAAACAATATAGGAAATAGATAGCAATTTAACTAGCAATTATCAAACAGATAGATAAATAACTGTTAAACAAAACTAAGGATCAACAGAGTCAGGCTTAGATACAGAAGAGCTAGAAACAAAAGAAATTTTTCGCAGAGGATCAATGGCCTCTAACTTAGACATCTTTAAATCTTGCAAGCCAATGATCTTTAATTCTGTAGTCCTTGGCACAACAGCTTCCGGGTGCTTTTCCATATATTTAGAGGGGTCAAAAACCTCAGGATTAACCTGGAACTTTTCTAATTCCTTCTTTCTGAAAGTAGACATGGTGGTTAAACCAGTAGTATCTTTTCCTTCTGCTTTTGCTTTTCTTATTTGAGCTGCTCCAACTAGTTAGTGAAAACGAGCTATCCTAAAGTTAGGATCAAGCTCTGGACTTTCATAAACAGGCTCAGGAGGAGCAGCATCTGATTCTTTATCTTGATTAACTAGATAAGACATGGGAGCAGACTTAGCAAAAAGGTTCTTGCTAGAATTTTAAAACAAAATGAACTACTTACCTTTTGAAACAACTTTTTCAGACTGTACTAGTATTGGAGAAGAAGCTCTTTTCTTTGGAGAAGGAGGAGGGGAAAAAGTTGGTCTTTGAGACACAACCTCCTTCACTTGTCTTTGAGAACCAGAATACGATCTGCCTTGCGAACTGTACAACCTCGGGCTCACAGGAGGGAACCCAGCAGAGAGGGGATTAGAAGAATCCTCAAGAGGAGATAAGGCCCTAGGCGAGAGGGGCCCAAAGTTGGGTCCACTCGCAATGGGCGAGAGGAGCCCAAAAGTTGGGTCCACTCGCAATAGGCGAGAGGAGCCCAAAAGTGGGTCCACTCGCAATAGGCGAGAGGAGCCAAAAGGTGGGTCCGCTCGCGCTAGGCAGGAGGAGCCAAAGTTGAGTCCATTCGCCTGGCAGGTGGGGGTCAAAGGAAGACTTTCTATATGCCGACGGAGGGTCTCGCCTGCGAGGTAATCTTTTTCAGCCGCAAGATGGTCCTCTCGCCAAGCATCGGGTCGGCAGGAAGAGATAAGGCCGGTTCAGCAATTGGGTGGGAACCGGTTCACTTGGCAAGCAGTTTATCCTTTTTGGCCTTTTTTACTCTTTTACCCTCGGTGGTCTGCTCATAGCCCTTCAGAACAGTGGAGTTTGGCTGTTGACAGACCCAACCCAGGGTATTCAGGTAATTTCATAGGTGCTTGCTTTGGTTATTTGCAGTTCAAATCCTAAAGCCTATAAATAGACCGGTAAGGTGTCTGAGAAGAGGGCATGTGGAACCTTCTTTTTCCTTCTTACTCAGACATCTAGCTCAGCACTGGCTAGGGAGGGGAAGGATTCTAGTTCTTCCGGGTGAGCGGTGGGACCTCCGAGCTGAAGCCCCCGGTCTGTTCCTTTAGGTGTCTTATTGGGAGCGTGGTTCAAAGAAAGTAAGCGTGGGTTGCAGCCTTAGATTCGAGCTTTTAGGAGAAACTAGTTCGACTGGTTTCAACATTTTTGGTGCGGTGAGCGTGGATCGCAGCCTGCGTCGAAGAACTTTGGATCATCTCATGGCAGGAGATCTAGGAGGAGGAGATGGGGGCGGGGGAGATGAGGGCGGGTCCCAGAACCCAGGAGGATATGTGGGAAGAGAAGAATTCATGGCGTCCATCGGGGGCATCATGGGGATGTTGCAACAGATCTCGCAGCGAGGTGAGTGCGTGACCCCTCTACCTCAGGGGTCGGGCCTCTCGCCTCAGGAAGGAGCCGTCTCGGCAAGGGTGGGCGAGGATGTGCCAGGGGGGCGGCCTGTAAAGGAGAAGGTGGTGGAAGGAAACGGGCGAGATCTGGCAGGAAGAGAGTTGTTCCCCAGCCCGGCGAACGCCGTCTCGCCAGTAGATCTCGTCGCGCGAGTGGAGACGGCGAGACCCCTGGCGAGAGGGTCCCCCTTTTGCGAGCTGGTCCTTTCGGCTCCCGTCCCAGAGGGCTTCCGCGAGCCTGAGATGGTTTATTATGTGGGGAAGGATGATCCCCTCCAACACTTGCAATGGTTCGAAGATGTGGTCTCCATCAGGCCGATGACGGATGCATTCAAGTGCCGCCTTTTCGCGATCACCTTGAAGGACAAGGCCCGGGACTGGTTTCATCAACTCCCGGCAGGGTCAATATATGGTTTTGAAGATTTGAGTAGGAGCTTCCAGCTGCGCTTCTCGACCTCAAAAAAGAGGAAGAAAAACCTGAGTCCATCTTCCTGATCAAGCAGAAGGCAGACGAGTCCTTAGCCCAGTACGTGGATCGCTTCCAAGAGGAAATCCTGGGCATTCAGGAGGTGCCGGGATTTGCTCTCCAAATGGCCTTTACTGTGGGTCTCAGGGAAGGCTTCTTCAAAATGAGCCTCACCAGGAAGGCGCCCTTATCTTTTGAAGGGTTGATGGAGAGGGCAGCCAAGGAGATAGCGATGGAGGCAGCAAACCCGGGTTTTGCCAAGAAACTAGCAAGGTTGGCGGAGGTAGAGTCCAGAGAACCGGGGGGAACGAGGCAGCAGGAAGGGAGGAGAAGGGAGGAGCCAAGAGGGCCGGCACATCAGGAGTTGGGTTGGAGGCAACCGGAAGGCCCTGTTCAAGGGCAAGGGAGAGGTCTTCCCCCGGGGGGAAGGAACTACTACCAAGGAGGAGCAGGAAGGTTACCACAGCTGGGGTGGAGACATGGTCCTAGGCCACTCCCACCCCCGCCCCAACAAGCTATGGTAATAGGCCGGGGAAGAGGAAGGGGAAGAGAGCGAGGAAGGGGAGGAGCAGGAGCAGGGAGGAGGAGGAATCACCAAGAAGGGAGGCAGGAGGGGGAAGTAGCTATGCCATTCTGTGACTTCCATGAGGAGGAAGGTCACGCGACAGCTACTTGTCCGGAATTTCTAGAGCTGAAGGGGAGAAGAGGAGCTGGAGAGCAGCAGCCACCAGCGCGGATAGTAGAGATGACCGGAGTGGGGGAGGAGGATAGATGTGTAGATCGGTCAGATGTGGGGGATAGAGGGGGGATCGGGGTGATTCATGGCGGGGTGGGAATCGAGGCTGCCCGAAAGGCCAGCCTTCATACAATGTACCGTCGAGGTGTCGCCTCGACGTCGCAAGCCCCACCCCGGACGAGAAGATCACCTTCTCTAGGAAGGACTTGCCAGATCACGAAGACCCATTCTGCGATGCGCTGGTGATTCGGACGGCTATCGAGGGTTTCACAGTATCAAGGATCTTGGTGGACAATGGGAGCTCGGTTAATGTTATCTTCAAAAAGGCATTCAATAAGATGAGGGTGGAAGCCAGGAGTGTGTTAGCAGCTGACGGACCGTTGTTCGGGTTCTCAGGAGAAAGGAAGGAAGTGGAGGGGGAGTCGGTCTCCAGGAAACTCTGGGAGGGATGTCCAGGAACTGCCGTTTTGTGATAGTGGATGCTCCCAGCAGTTACAACGCCATCTTCGGGCGCCCCTTGATTAGTGCCTTTAGATGTGTACCCTCATCTTTTCATCAATGTTTGAAACTCAATTCGGGAGGGACCCAGATCAGGGTGAGAGGAGATCCGAAGGCGGCCCGGGAGTGTTATGTGACGGCAGTAAACACTATCCCATGGAGGGGGGATGCGGAAGAGTTAGAGAGAAGATTGGAACGGGAGGAACAAGAGGAGAGTAGAGTTAAGGAGTTAAGAGGTGGCATTGCGGAGGAGCCAGTAATGGCAGGGGAGTTAAGGGTCGGAGGAGAAGGGCAAGAGGAGAGTAGAGTTGAGGAGTTGGGAGGTGGCATTGCGGAGGAGCCAGTAATGGCAGGGGAGTTAAGGATCGGAGGAGAAGGGCAAGAGGAGAGTAGAGTTGAGGAGTTGGGAGGTGGCATTGCGGAGGAGCCAGTAATGGCAGGGGAGTTAAGGGTCGGAGGAGAAGGGCAAGAGGAGAGTAGAGTTGAGGAGTTGGGAGGTGGCATTGCGGAGGATCCAGTAATGGCAGGGGAGTTAAGGGTCGGAGGAGAAGGGCAAGAGGAGAGTAGAGTTGAGGAGTTGGGAGGTGGCATTGCGGAGGAGCCAGTAATGGCAGGGGAGTTAAGGGTCGAAGGAGAAGGGAAAGAGGAGAGAGGAAGGAAAAGAAAGATAGGAGAGATGGAAGAGTCAGTACTAGGAGGAGGCCCGGTGCGGGTAGAGGAGAGGTTTGTAGAAAAGGTAGACATGGCAGTGGAGAAAAAAGAGGGTGGAGAGCAAGAGCTCGGAAACCAGGAGGAGGGGCTGGGAAAGGAAGAGGAGATTCCAAAAGATCAGGAGGAAGAAGAAGAGCCCTCGAGGCTGAGGGCTGCAGTCGAGCTACAGGAGGTGGACATCCTAACAAAAGAAGGAAGAAAAGAAAAGATCAAAATCAGCGGAGAGCTTGGTCTTGAGGACCAGGAGGAGATCCGAAAATGCGTGCAGGAAAACATTGATATCTTTGCTTGGAGCGCGGCCGACATGCCAGGGATAGATGCAGATGTGGCATGCCATCGTCTCAACCTTGACCCCAAGGTTCGTCCCATCCAGCAGAAGAAAAGGGCCATTGCTTCCAGGATGGCCAAGCCTATCAGGGAGGAAGTGGAAAAGCTGCTCCAGGCGGGGTTCATATCCGCAAACAAGTATCCGGGGTGGGTGAGCAATGTTGTGATGGTAAAGAAGGGGGAAGGGAAGTGGAGAATGTGTATTGACTTCTCTCTTTTGAATAAAGCATGTCCCAAGGATTGTTACCCTCTGACTCGAATCGACGCGCTGGTTGATTCAGCCGTCGGTTTTTCACTAATGAGTTTTTTAGATGCCTTTTCAGGATACCATCAAATACGCATGCACCCACCGGACATCAAGGATGTCACCTTTATCACCGAGGATGGATGCTTCAGCTATAACATGATGCCTTTTGGGTTGAAGAATGCGGGGGCGACCTACCAACGGATGATGGATCGGATCTTCCGAGGACAAAAGGGACGGAACCTCGAAGTCTACGTAGACGACTTGATGATTAAGAGCCAAGATCTCAAGTCTCATATTGCGGACCTTGAAGAAACGTTTGCAACTGTAAGGAAGTACAAGATGAGGCTCAATCCGTTGAAGTGCATATTCGGGGCTAGTAGGGGAAAGTTCTTAGGGCATCTCCTCACCCCAGCAGGAGTAGAGCCTAACCCGGATAAGGTAAGGGCTATCCTAGAACTGAAATCTCCGGCGAATGCCAGAGAGGTCCAGCGTCTTACCGGCAAGTTGGCAGGGCTCAGTAGGTTTCTTTCTAGAGCAGGAGAGAGATGCTCACCTTTCTTTCGAACATTGAGGGGGGGGGAAAGAAATTCGAGTGGACCTCCGAGTGCGAGAATGCTTTTCTAGCCTTGAAGCAGCAGCTCACCAAGGCGCCGCTACTCCAAGGTCCGAGGGAAGGAGAAATTCTATTCTTGTACCTAGGAGTAGGAGCAGGGGCAGTAAGTTCGGTCCTCGTGTGGGAAGAAGGTAAAAAGCAATTCCCGATTTATTATGTAAGTAAAGTCCTCAAAAAGGCAGAGCTAAAGTATCCTATCCTAGAGAAGCTAGCCTTTGCCCTCGTTATCTCAGCCCGAAAGCTCAGGCCATATTTTCAGGCCCATTCCATCCAGATCGTGACGGACCACCCTCTCCGCCGTATTTTGGAAGGGGTAGAGCACTCAGGGAGATTAGCTAAATGGTCAATAGAACTCAGTGAGTTTGACCTTTCTTATATTCCTCGGTTGGCTATCAAGGCGCAAGCTGTAGCGGATTTCTTGGTAGATTACACGGTGGAGGACAAGGAGGCCGAGACGTCTCCCGTGGTAGCTTGGGAGATGCTAGTAGATGGGGCCTCGGGAAAGAATTCTTTTGGAGGAGGGATGGTTTTGGTAAGTCCTGAGGGAACACGGATCGAACAGGCCCTAAAGGTTCATTTCACCCTCACCAACAATCAAGCGGAGTACGAGGCCATTATAGCAGGGCTGAGGTTAGCTCGCGAGCTCGGTATACAAGATATCAAGGTCTCCACGGATTCTATGATAGTGGCAAGTCATATAAAAGGGGAATTTGAGGTAAGAGAGACCACCCTCCAGTTGTACTTAACAAAGGTAAAGAGGATCATTGGGCAGTTCTGCAGTTTCTCAGTTCAACACGTCCCAAGGCAGGAAAATACTCGGGCAGACCTGCTTGCCAAGCACGGTCCTCGGGCCGGAGGAACCATGACAGAGCTCTTTAGGCCCTCCATTGAAGAGGGAGAACTGATGGAAGTAGATCAGCAGGGATCCTGGATGGATCCATTCGCCACCTACTTGGCGACGGGACGTTTGCCTGAGGGAGAGATCGAGAAGAAGCAAGTCAGGTACAAGTCGGCATACTACCTGCTAAAAGAAGGGATCTTATACCGTAAGACGTTGTCGGGGCTGTTGGCTCGATGCGTATCCGAGAAGGAGGCCGCGAGGGTGCTGGAAGAAATTCACTCTGGAGAATGCGGCAGCCATTCCGGGAGTCAGACCTTGGAAGGAAGGGTGTTGAGGCAAGGCTACTTCTGGCCCACCCTTAGGAAGGATGCCGAGGAATTCGCAAGGAAGTGCAGAAAGTGTCAGGAATTTGCTCCTCTTCAGCTCCTCCCGGCCCAAAGGTTGCGCACGATTACGGCTCCATGGCCCTTCGCCATATGGGGGCTAGATCTGGTGGGTCCATTCCCTCAAGCCAGTGGCCAGAGGAGGTTTCTGCTGGTCATGGTAGACTATTTCTCAAAATGGCTGGAGGTGAAGGCATTGGCAAAGGTGACGTCTCAGGTGGTCAAAAGCTTCGTATGGGGGGAAATCATCTGTAGGCATGGGCTCCCTCTGGCCATTGTCACGGATAACGGACCGCAATTTGCCAGCAGAGAGTTCGTGGATTTCTGCATACGACTAGGTATAGACCTTCGGTTTGCTTCAGTGCATCATCCTCGAAGCAATGGGAAGGTGGAAGCCGCGAATAAGGTCATCGTGAATCTCTTAAAGAAAAAGGTAGAAAACTTGAGGGGAAGTTGGGTGGAGCAGCTCCCCTCCGTCCTCTGGGCCTTAAGGACCACGCCAAGTTCTGCCACGGGGGAGACGCCGTTCAAACTTTCCCATGGCTCTGAGGCCGTCATACCTGTTGAGTTCGAGGTTGAGTCACCTAGAGTAGCTGCGGCAAGGAGGGGAGATGAGGAGTGGCTGGTAGATAATGGGGAGGAGCAAAGGCTCTCCCTCGATTTGGTGGAAGAGCTTAGAGAGCTGGCGTCTATCCGACAGGAGGAGGTCAAGCGCCGGATGTCAAGATATTTTGATAAGCACGTCAGGGTCAAGCAGTTTGAGAAGGGAGACTTGGTCCTCAAGAAAGTGGATGCCGCAGGAAGAGGGGCTTCGGTAGGGAAGCTCAACCCCAACTGGGAAGGTCCTTTTATTGTAAAAGAAGTTTTGAAATCAGGAGGGTATCACCTCCAAGATGTAAACGGGACGCCTTTCGATCGCGCCCGAAGCGGCGACGATCTAAAGCGATTCTATCCTTAATACCACTGTTTATGATCATCATCTATTCTGAATGAGATGTAGTTTCTTTGTCTTTCTCTCTCACCTTCCAATATTAGCAAGTCGGGCGAGGCCTTCTGGTCCTGCCAAGCAGTCTCAGGTAGCCGTCTCCTCAAAGCAAGAAGATTTTATTTTGGAGAGGAGACCCCGAGAAGACCCGCTGTCCAGGCTACCATCGAGCTGGCAGGTCTGTAGGCTCACTCGGTGGTTGGAGTTGGTTTTGGAGAGGAGACCCCGAGAAGACCCGCTGTCCACGCTACCATCGAGCTGGCAGGTCTGTAGGCTCACTCGGTGGTTGGAGTTGGTTTTGGAGAGGAGACCCCGAGAAGACCCGCTGTCCAGGCTACCATCGAGCTGGCAGGTCTGTAGGCTCACTCGGTGGTTGGAGTTGGTTTTGGAGAGGAGACCCCGAGAAGACCCGCTGTCCAGGCTACCATCGAGCTAGCAGGTCTGTAGGCTCACTCGGTGGTTGGAGTTGGTTTTGGAGAGGAGACCCCGAGAAGACCCGCTGTCCAGGCTACCATCGACCTGGCAGGTCTGTAGGCTCACTCGGTGGTTGGAGTTGGTTTTTGGAGAGGAGACCCCGAGAAGACCCGCTGTCCAGGCTACCATCGAGCTGGCAGGTCTGTAGGCTCACTCGGTGGTTGGAGTTGGTTTTGGAGAGGAGACCCCGAGAAGACCCGCTGTCCAGGCTACCATCGAGCTGGCAGGTCTGTAGGCTCACTCGGTGGTTGGAGTTGGTTTTGGAGAGGAGACCCCGAGAAGACCCGCTGTCCAGGCTACCATCGAGCTGGCAGGTCTGTAGGCTCACTCGGTGGTTGGAGTTGGTTTTGGAGAGGAGACCCCGAGAAGACCCGCTGTCCAGGCTACCATCGAGCTGGCAGGTCTGTAGGCTCACTCGGTGGTTGGAGTGGGTTTTGGAGAGGAGACCCCGAGAAGACCCGCTGTCCAGGCTACCATCGAGCTGGCAGGTCTGTAGGCTCACTCGGTGGTTGGAGTTGGTTTTGGAGAGGAGACCCCGAGAAGACCCGCTGTCCAGGCTACCATCGAGCTGGCAGGTCTGTAGGCTCACTCGGTGGTTGGAGTTGGTTTTGGAGAGGAGACCCCGAGAAGACCCGCTGTCCAGGCTACCATCGAGCTGGCAGGTCTGTAGGCTCACTCGGTGGTTGGAGTTGGTTTTGGAGAGGAGACCCCGAGAAGACCCGCTGTCCAGGCTACCATCGAGCTTGCAGGCCTGTAGGCTCACTCGGTGGTTGGAGTTGGTTTTGGAGAGGAGACCCCGAGAAGACCCACTGTCCAGGCTACCATCGAGCTGGCAGGTCTGTAGGCTCACTCGATGGTTGGAGTTGGTTTTGGAGAGGAGACCCCGAGAAGACCCGCTGTCCAGGCTACCATCGAGCTGGCAGGTCTGTAGGCTCACTCGGTGGTTGGAGTTGGTTTTGGAGAAGAGACCCCGAGAAGACCCGCTGTCCAGGCTACCATCGAGCTGGCAGGTCTGTAGGCTCACTCGGTGGTTGGAGTTGGTTTTGGCGAGGAGACCCCGAGAAGACCCGCTGTCCAGGCTACCATCGAGCTGGCAGGTCTGTAGGCTCACTCGGTGGTTGGATTTGGTTTTGGAGAGGAGACCCCCGAGAAGACCCGCTGCCCAGGCTATCATCGAGCTGGCAGATCTGTAGGCTCACTCGGAGGTTAGGTAAAGGGGCAGCATATGGATGGGAGTTTCATAATTTGATCAAAAGCAAGGTCCTTGTCCCAAAGGAAGAAGAGGAGGAAGGAGTCGGTCCCTCAAAATCCACTCGCGTCGAGGGTGTCCAGGGATAAGGCGAGTGGAAGAGGCACGGCCCCCGCGCGACTGTGGCGAGGACATGACTATTCGCACCTAGAGTAAGGGGGCTGCCCTTTGACCAAAGGGCGAGAACAAGAGTACCCTCGTCTCGCAAACGAAACTAATTATAATAGCGATTCGAGACCTGCTCGCGCCTGGGGTGTCTAGAAGCAAGGCGAGAGGGAGTGATACATCCCTGCGCGAGAGCACTGAGGGCCCGCCCACTCGCGCCACGGGTAAAGCTAGCCCCTCCATCGGTAGGCGAGACAAGTCGTGATCTCGTTCCGCAAATAAAGAAAGGGTAGGCATACAGGAAAGATGAAAAGAAAGGCCCTAAAAATAAAATATGTATCACCCGCAAAAAGAGGCCGTAATACAAAAATGCCTCAGTAATAAGTATCCAAAAGAAAAAAAAAAGGGGGGGGGAGAAGAGGAGTATACAAAAAAAACACTGTAAAATAAATCCTCTATTCTTCCGCGCTGGAGGACGGGCCGTCTTCCTCCTCGCCATAAATCTCAGGTACCAGGTCGCGGGCAGTGACCTCCTCGCAGCCTTCCCTGATAACTTCCATCTCCTTCATCATCTTCACGATTAGTTCGGCGGTCCGGATATTGGCGTCTTTGCAGAGTCCCATGACCTCAGCATGAGAATAATGAGAGGGAGGAGGTTGGGGAATCACCACGCGAGAAGGCGAGAGAGCAGCCTCCTGAAGTCGAGTGATCTCGGACTCCATGCTTTTAACCTCCCCTTCCAGAGTGGCTATGCGCGAGTGCATCCTGTCGGCCGTCTCGGCATCCTGCGAGAGGTTTATTCATTAGGGGGAGTTGAAGGTGAACAAAGAAAGGGAAGGAATCGAGAATGGAGAAACTCACCACACCACCCCGAGCTTTGGCGAGAAGGTTTTCGGCCACGGCCAACCGTTTCTCAAGATCCATAGACTTCTCGCGCTCGGCTGCCAGGCTCGCCTCTGAATCCCTCCAGCTCTTATTATTGTAAATCAGACGGCGTGAGACCTGGTGCGAGAGCTCTAGCGAGCGCAGCTGGGATTGCGCGGCCCTCAGGATCAAATCCCGCGAAGGAGGCTCAGCGGCAGGTTCTCGCTCTGCGCCACCGTAAAGGCCAAAGCCCAGAGAAAATGCATGAGCCGTAGGTTGGTCTCGCTCTATCTAGGGAGGAAGGAGGGTAGAGATAGAGACCCGGTTTGCCTCTTTGTCCCATATCAGGGTTGGCTCGCCAGCAGCATCCGGGATCGCCGGGCCCATATTGAAGTTCAGATGAGTGGAGGGAGCCGGGCGGCTGGAAGAGCCCACCTCGCGAGTAGGAGATTTAGAGGGGAGGTTGTCAGCAAGAGAATCAGGTTGACCCGTCCCGCCAATCGGCGAGACGGTCCGCTGACCAAGAAGCCGAGAAGGGGATTGGGGAGATTGGGACCCCAAAGAGATGGGGGATAAGGATCCCGACACGTCTACCATCTCAGCAGGAACTTGCTTCTCCTTTCCAGAGGGAAGAGGCGCTCCTTTCTTGACCTTTGTTTTCTTTGAAGGACTCTGGCGAGATGGGGCGGAGCCTTCGGCAGGTCTTTTCTTCAGGGAGAGGGGTAGGTTTTCTCTCGCCGCCTCAGCTGCCATCGTGGCGAGGGCGACATCTTTGGAAGGTTTGATGCTGCTTTTGTAAGGCGGGCGAACGGGAACATTTCTTTCTCCTGGAAAAGGCGAGACGATGCGTTTACAAAAACTATTCGTTAGACCTAGATGAAAATAAAGGGCCCCAGCATTTACCTTCGCCTGGAAGCACAGGAAGGAGGGAGTCGAGGCCCCGCCTCAGGAACTGAACCTCGAAGTTCTTGCCAATGAAAAAGTCACAGAGAAGCTTGTCCGTGCCACTAACCTGGGGAGTGGTATAGAACACCTCGGCTGGCGACACGGGCGCCAGCGGAATGCCACCCATGTTACCGCGAATAAAGACGAAGCAAGTAAGCCAGTGATGATTCTTGTTAGGCGTCTCGCAAACCTTGAGACCCTGCCATGTGAAATAGGAAATGCCGTCGGCGTTGGCATGGTAGACAAAAAGCTTGCGGAAGGAGTTCAGGCTGAACTCGATTCGCTCCCGGCGCATGTAGCAGGCGAAGGCAACGAGTACCGAGATAGCGTTTGGGTTCAGTTGCGCAGGAACAGTCCCGAAGTACTTGAGAACCTGTTTCACTTCTGGCCAGAGGGGCAACCTCAGCCCCGCTTCGAAATGCGGGACAGGGAAGGCGAGTTCACCGGGATAAAAAGTGTTGATCGACTCGCCCACCCATGGAGGGCATGACTCAAAACCCTCCGGCAAGAAATCGCGAGTGAAGGCGTTGTAGTCCTCCTCGGAAATCCGGCCGGGAGGAAAATCATGGTCACCAAACCGCCTCCCGCATCGGCTTCTCCCCTCGCCTTCTTCAGCCTTCTTTTTCCCCATTCTGGACAAAGAGAGCGAAAGGGGGGATGCGAGAAGAATAGGCGAGACGAGGCGCCGACAGGATCAGTTCGCGAGGGAAGGAAGAGAGAGGTAAGGTTTAGGGCGCCGAGACAAATTGAGAGCATGATCCGGGCCCCAGGGATAGGGGGGTATTTATAGCCCGTTGGGTAAAGGGAAAAATACGAAGAGGCAAAAAAATATATAATGTAAAGGAAGGGGAAGAGGCGGTCGTCTTTCTCTCTCTCCTAGTCTCGATTGGTGTAGCCTAACGTAAGTCCCAGGCCGGGGACGAGGCAGTATCATAAAAATACAATAAAAATAAAAAGAGAGTAGTGATTTAAGCACAGATATGACGCGCGAGTCACAGTGTAGAAAAGCGCGGTACTAGAGGTAAAATTATCAAAGGAACTACTAAAAGAAGTTATTAAGCAGACCTATTCTTTAGATCCAAAGAGTTCGGGCGGTAGCCGCGAGAGGAAACATTATTACAAAACGAAGAGCAGTACAAAGAAAATAAGGGCGCAAGGCAGCGCGGGGGATTCAATCCTTATGCCACCGCCAGCGCCCCCCACCGCGAGACCTCGCGCAGGGAGGACGGTGGGGGAGGTGAAAAGCGCGAGCCGCATCCATGCCATGGCGCGCGAGACGGAGTTGTTGGTCGACCTCGTTCAGAATTGCCTGGGGGTCGGTCTCGTCTATCTCAATGTCAGCATCAACTTCAGAGGTCAAGCGAGCAACCTCCACCTCTAACCAATCAATCTGCCGGTCAGCCGTTTGCTTGTCCTTCTCCAACTCTTGAATCATGATCGCATGTTTCCGGAATATCTCAGCCACCCTGCGCTTCATCGCCAACGGATCCATAGGGTCGCCAAGGTAATCTTCGATCTCGTCCATAGGAGGAGGAGGCGAGGAGACCGCTTGCCTCGGGCGCTCCTCAGTAGGCGAGTCTTCGGTAGATGAGTCTACTCGCACATCTGCAAATACAAAAACAGAATGAGGGTCATAATCAAAGGTGGGCAGCCAGAGAGGCCAGAACCTAGGGCAGAAGATTCCTAACCAGAGTGGCGAGAGGTCCCAGCGATATGGGAAGGCTCGCCATCTTTCCCACCAAGAGTAGAGGGAAGAGTAGAGGGAGGAGGCGAGGCCGAGCTTAGACGATGGTTGGCGAGATGAGTTTGTGCGCTACCAGACTGACCGTAGGGTGCGTGACTTTTCTGAAAACCAACAGCAAAAGGAGCAATGAAAGATAGATAGCGAACAGGGGAGGTGAACAAGGACCTTACCTCTTTTTCCTGGGGAAGCGATGGTGTAGGGGGGATGCGTCTCTCCGGGGGATCCGGTAAGGGTCCTCCCGACGGGGGGACCAGATCAGTTGTTCTCACCTTCTTCGGGCGAGAAGAAGAGGGTGGTGGTGAGGAAAAAGTACGAGCGGGAATTAGGTTTAAGGCAGCCGCGCTCGCCTTGTTCCGCTGGCGCACCAGCGCGATACGATCACGAAAGCTTTTGCTAAGAGACATAGCAGCGAAGTGGAGGTGGCTAAAACGAAGAGAGGAGGCCTGTTGCACTTGGGGAGGATCCCAGTATTTATAGACTCATGGGGGGAATCCCACCCGAAAAAGATTCCGCTTTAAAGTCGCTGAGATGACGTGAGCCTCGGTTGGACTTTTCTTTTCGGGCTTGGACAACCCCGAAAAGAGCGGGGATTGTGTACAACCTCGGGCTCACAGGAGGGAACCCAGCAGAGAGGGGATTAGAAGAATCCTCAAGAGGAGATAAGGCCCTAGGCGAGAGGGGCCTAAAGTTGGGTCCACTCGCAATGGGCGAGAGGAGCCCAAAAGTTGGGTCCACTCGCAATAGGCGAGAGGAGCCCAAAAGTGGGTCCACTCGCAATAGGCAAGAGGAGCCAAAAGGTGGGTCCGCTCGCGCTAGGCAGGAGGAGCCAAAGTTGAGTCCATTCGCCTGGCAGGTGGGGGTCAAAGGAAGACTTTCTATATGCCGACGGAGGGTCTCGCCTGCGAGGTAATCTTTTTCAGCCGCAAGATGTTCCTCTCGCCAAGCATCGGGTCGGCAGGAAGAGATAAGGCCGGTTCAGCAATTGGGTGGGAACCGGTTCACTTGGCAAGCGGTTTATCCTTTTTGGCCTTTTTTACTCTTTTACCCTCGGTGGTCTGCTCATAGCCCTTCAGAACAGCAGAGTTTGGCTGTTGACAGACCCAACCCAGGGTATTCAGGTAATTTCACAGGTGCTTGCTTTGGTTATTTGCAGTTCAAATCCTGAAGCCTATAAATAGACCGGTAAGGTGTCTGAGAAGAGGGCATGTGGAACCTTCTTTTTCCTTCTTACTCAGACATCTAGCTCAGCACTGGCTAGGGAGGGGAAGGATTCTAGTTCTTCCGGGTGAGCGGTGGGACCTCCGAGCTGAAGCCCCCGGTCTGTTCCTTTAGGTGTCTTGTTGGGAGCGTGGTTCAAAGAAAGTAAGCGTGGGTTGCAGCCTTAGATTCGAGCTTTTAGGAGAAACTAGTTCGACTGGTTTCAACACGAACTTTGATAGCTTTTCCTTGGCTGAGGATGAAAAGATGCAGATTTTCCAGAAGAGGCAGATGGATTAGCAGATAGGTTCCCAGAGGCTCCTGCACTGGGAGGTGGAGGAGGAGGACCTCTAGGAGTCCATCTTGAAACAGGACTATCATACCTCTTAGATCTTTTCCTCTCTTTCTGCTGGTTCTTGGAGAACCACATCCAATGCTGAAATTCTTTCGATTTGGGGTCAATTCCTTTAAGAATATAGTATGGAGTATCATTGTCTCGGCTGGGAGGAGGAGGAGCAATTGCTTTCCTTTTCTTTTGAGCAGCTTTCTTTTTCTTAGCATTCTCAGATAAATTAGAATCATCCTCATCATAGTGAGATGATGGAGGGTTATCATAAGGATCATAGGCTTCAGAAACAGCCTTTTCTTTTAACTTCAGATCTGATTTCTCTCTTTCCTCTTCCATGGCATCCTGAGCCAGAAGGAAATCTAAATCCACCCCTGGTGAATCATCCCAAATAGTTGACTTTTTAACTAGCAGCTCTTTTTCTCTCTTTTAAAGAATCTTGTACTCTTTGAATCCAGGCAGCTCTTGCTTTTTCTTCTTCCACACTCAGAACAGGAGTGTCATCTTTGATTTCATCTTGTTTTTCAGAATCATCTTCTCTATCATCTAAAAATGAATCCAGTTCTGGATCTGCTTGAATATCAGGAACATTTGGGGCAGCTTCTGAGACAATTACTATGATCTGAGCAGCTAAATCTTCTCTAATAAAATCTGTAGAATTATGAACACAGATCTGCTAAATAAGCAATAATCATTCCTTCTAGGTATTCACTAGCTAGCAAATTAATTGACTCGTCAATAAAGCGAATGAGTGAATTACCTTCATACTTGACCAACTCCCAAGATTCATCTAGGTAGGATGTAATAATCCCTTCTAGGAAATTTGCAATCACGGGAGAGGTGAGATCTTTCAAGCAAACTTTCACAACAAATTCAGATAACATGATAGCATCAGATATTTCCTTTTCCGATAACACAGAAGCTGATTCTTTTTCAGCTGGAGCAGACACTACTTGAACTGTCATCACAGTATCTGTTACTGCTGGAAGGGAGGCAGGAGGCTCTGAGGCATCTTCACAGAACATCTCCCCCTGCCTGATTTCAGTGGAGACTGAAACCAGGCCCCTTGAGGAAGAGGGCTCAGCAGATTTGGAAAGTGATTTGATGGTAGCGGTTAAGGTATCAATGGAGGAGGCAAGTGGAGCGATTGCCTCTTCAATCATAATTTTGATTGAAGGGGTAATCAACTCCAAAATGCGGGAGATGAGTTCAGGGGTTATCTCAAAGGAAGATGGTAGTGCAGTGGATGGAGATGCAGCAGATATGGTTGTAGTGCTGGGATGAAGAATGGTGTGGACTGGGGATTGAATTGGAGATGGAGCTGGAGAGTTAACAGGAGTGTTAACAGGAGAATGAGTGGGAGACTGAGGAGGTGTTGGAATCCTCTCAGATCCTAACAAATCAAAACTAGGAGCAGATATCCTAGCCTGATGAGAAGGAAGAGGAGATGCTGGAGGGGAAGGAAGAGCAACCGTAGTTGTTTCTCTAACAGGAGAAGGGAAAAGTCTTACTTCAGCTGAAGTTGATGGAACTTCAACTGAAGCAGACTGCATAGCAGAAGAAGAGGGAAGGGAAAGAGCTGAGCCAGCTTCAACAGGGTGAGGAGCGACCGAAACAGTCCTGGTGCTCTCAGATGTCGCTGGAGCAACCCCTGTGAGAGCGGGTTTCACAAAGGTTCTCTTCCACTTGGAGAACAGGTTTGGATCCATCTTCTTGCTTGCATTTATTGTTGTTGCGGTTGAACTCAGCAGCTGGGGATATTTTTCCTTCAGGAAAATTCCAATAACCCTTCTGAGGGTAACTTCCTTCTTACCATTCTTTTTCCTTATCAAATCAAACATTACTGCTGCCCAATCGATCTTTTTCCAATTAACAATTGCACACATTAGTGCAAATTGTTGCCTTGTTATATTGTCATGAGCAGAGTGCTTACCGAGGAGCACTTTTCCGACCAACTCAGCAAGAAACTTAATCTTGAAAGGGAAATTTACCTTGAGCAGCTTCGTGGGAATGCCCTCTGCATGTCCCAGCTCAACTAACATTCTTCCAAATTCTTGAGCATCTTGCTCATAAACTTCTTCACAATTTATTAAACCAAAAATATCAGTCAGAACGGCCGGAGTTAAGATTACCTCTTCTCCGCCGATGGTGCCAGTCATCGAGTCGTCGGTGGAGGACGACGTGAAAGCCCATTCCTTGATCTCGGGTATATTTAACTTAATCCTTGATGACATTAATCTCTCTAGTCCTTGATCCCTGCACAGCTGAAGAACTTCCACGATCCCTGCTTCGCAGCAACTGAACGCGTCAAAATCAACGTTGAAGCCTGCATCGAACTTCACAACTGCTAGAACTGCTGGAGAGACTGCCATTGATTGTTGGAGAAAGCGCGAGAAGGACGGCGAAGACGAAGGGGATGAAGCGGCAGAAAATCGCAAGCGGGAAGACAGAATGCGAAGAGTCACGCTCCGTCGACGAAGAACAAAAGATCTTTTAACCTAGGTCGACTATCGGCTTTATATTAGACCGGAGATAGTCGATCTACTAAAAAGATACTAGACCCGATAGTCGAACGGCCATTCGACGATCGGCTCAGAAGCAGAATAGTCGAGCCATCGTTCGACTATTTCTGGCTTCTCAAACAACAAGCTGTCGTCGTTCAGAGATCGACGATAAGCTCGACCTATTCGACGATCTTCGAACGTCGGTCGACGATCTTCAAACAGATAAACTATCATTAACCAGAGGTCGACGATAGGCTTAATCCGTTCGACGATCTTCGATCATCGTTCGACGATCTTCAAGCAGGTTTCAACATAGGCAGATATAGTCACACTTAGTCTCGTCCATTGATCATGCCTAATTGAACTAAAAAGAACAGATGCTTCTGTTCATCTAAAGTCTTGGTGAATATATCACCTCTCTGAAACTCAGTGGATATGAACTCAAGACAAATCTTGTTCTTTTCCACACAATCTCTCAGGAAATGGTGCCGAATCTCAATGTGCTTCGTTCTAGAGTGGTGCACTGGATTTTGTGCAATAGAAATAGCACTGGTACTATCACACATAATTTTGGTGTTCTTGTGTGAGTAACCATAATCCACAAGCTGGTTTTGAATCCACAGGATCTGTGAACAACAACTAGCAGCTGCTATATATTCAGCCTCTGCAGTTGAAGTTGAGACAGAAGCCTGCTTCTTACAGAACCAAGAGACCAATCTCTCTCCCAGGAACTGGCAAGTTCCTGAGGTGCTCTTCCTGTCAACTCTGCAACCAGCATAATCAGAATCAGAATAACCAATTAATTCAAATTCTGACTCAGCTAGGTACCAAAGTCCTAGATCTGGACATCCCTTCAGGTATCTCAGGATTCTCTTTAGAAGAATCAGATGAGATTCCTTGGGGTTGACCTGGAATATAGCACAAAGGCATGTAGCAAACATTATATCAGGCCTACTTGCAGTTAGATATAATAGGAAACCAACAATGGCCCTATAATTCTTTTGATCAACTGGCTTGCCGTGATCATCAGAATCAATAACTACATTAGTAGCCATAGGTGTAGGCATTGCTGAAGCATCAGCCATCCCAAATTTCTTTACCAATTCCTTGGCATATTTGGATTGGGAGATGAAGATACCATCAGCATCTTACTTAACTTGGAGACCAAGAAAGTAAGACAGCACACCCATACTACTCATCTCAAACTTAGAGTGCATCAGGTCAGAGAACCTTTTGCAAAGTTTGGGATCAGTGGAGCCAAATATAATATCATCTACATACACCTGAACTAACAGGATTGTGTCCTTGTGATGCTTGACGAAAAGGGTTCTATCAACTACTCCCCTAGTAAAGTTGTGCACTAAAAGGAAACTAGCTAGAGTCTCATACCAGGCTCTGGGAGCTTGCTTTAGTCCATATAGAGCTTTCTGCAACTTAAACACATGTGCGGGCTGAGTTGAAGAAACAAACCCTGGTGGTTGTTCAACAAACACCTCTTCCTTAAGCTCACCATTCAAGAATGCACTTTTGACATCCATTTGGAACACCTTAAACTTCATGAAGGCTGCATAGGCCAAGAAGATCCTTATTGCTTCTAGCCTTGCAACAGGAGAAAAGGTTTGGTCATAGTCTATACCTTCCTCCTGTCTGTAGCCCTGAGCTACAAGCCTAGCTTTATTCCTTACTATAATTCCATTTGCATCCAACTTGTTTCTATACACCCACTTGGTGCCTATGATCAGTTGGCCTTTAGGTCTTGGAACCAAAGTCCAAACTTTACATCTCTCAAACTGATTGAGTTCCTCTTGCATAGCAATGATCCAGTGGGGATCTAGCTCTGCATCTTTAAAGGTGAGGGGCTCAACCTGTGAGAGGAAACAAGCATGCATCACATCCTGTCTTAATTGGTGTCTTGTTTGCACACCAGCTGATATGTCTCCAATCACTTGAGATGTGGGGTGATCTCTAAGTGTGACAATATCAGCAGGTGGGATGTGATCTTCAGCAACAGTTGGGATTAATTCCTCAGGAGGAATTTGATCTACTGTTGGTGGAACAACAACTGCTTCTGCAATGTCTTCATCACTGTCTGATTCAGTGATCTGAAGAGTTGATAGTTGAAGAATTTCTTGAGGAGCATCAGGTACCTGCAATGAACTAGAGGAAGGAGAATTTTCTTTCTCCTTGTAAAACATCTGAGACTCATCAAAAGACACATGCACAGATTCTTCAATCTTACAGGTTGATTTGTTATAAACCCTATAAGCTTTGCTTACTTGGGAATATCCAAGCATGATTCCCATTGAAGCTTTTGCTTCAAATTTTCTAAGATATTCTTTATTGTTATTATGAATATAAACAACACAACCAAAAATTCTGAAATAATTAATTTTAGGTTTCTTTCCTTTAAGCAACTCATAAGGAGTTTTACACTTAAGTTTGTGTATCAAACTTCTATTTAAGACATAATTGGCTGTACTAACAGCTTCTGCCCAATAGGATTGAGGCATGTTAGCATCTGCCAACAATGTGCTAGCAGCTTCAATGAGTGTTCTATTCTTCCTTTCAACTACCCCATTTTGTTGAGGAGTTCTAGGAGCTGAGAAGCTATGTTTGATACCTTCTCTCTCACAGAATTCTTGCATGAGAAGAGAGTCAAACTCAGTACCATGATCACTTCTGATCAAGGCCACATGAGTAGAGTACTCAGTCTGCACACATAGTAGAAAGTCTGTAAGGGCTTTGAAGTTATCAGACTTAGTTCTCAGAAAGAAAACCCAACTGAACCTAGAGAAGTCATCTACAATTACTAAGGTGTAATACTTCCCTCCTAAACTCTGTACATTTATTGGGCCAAAAAGGTCCAAGTGTAATAGATACAGGATTCTAGGAGAATCACTCTTATTTACAGATTTAAAAGAGTTTTTGGTTTGCTTGCCTAGCTGACAAGCCTTGCATAGGCTCTCCTTCTTGTAGGGGCAAGAAGGTAAACCTCTAATAAGGTTGTGTTTAGATAACCTAGATATATTTTTAAGGTTAACATGACTAAGCCTCTTATGCCACAAAGAATTATTATTAATTGTTACTTCATTAAACAGGCAGATTTTAGAATGAGATGAATTGAAATCTACTAAATAAATATTACCTATTCTAATACCTACTAAAACAACATTATTATTTAAAGTAATATTGCAAGAGGAGTTAGAAAATGAAACCTGGTAGCCAGCATCACATAGCTGGCTGACTGAAATCAAATTATGCTTCAGTCCATTGACATATGCAACTTTCTTGAAAGTAACTGCTCCAATTGTGATCTTGCCATAGCCTTCTGTCTGACCACAGCTGGAGTCTCCAAAGATAACATTTGGGCCGAGCTTAGCTTTGAACTTTGACAGAAGATCTTTATTTCCTGTCATATGCTTAGAGCATCCACTATCCAAATACCACTTATTTTGAGTGATTGGATAGGCCTTCACCTGCAAGACATTTATTTAGACAGTGTGGACCCAGGTAACCTTGGGTCCCTTGTTTTTCACATAAGAAAAACTGGAAATATATGAAAATGCAGGCTGAGGGTGATAACCTAGTGGGTGAGATCTCCTAGGTGGGATTCTCCATGCAGATGATGGGTCAACAAACCTAGGGTTTCTATTTTCATTTAGGTTTCTATGGTACTGATTATGATTTTGAAAATCATGTTGAAAACGTCGATCGACGTTCGACGATGGGCGCTCAGATCATCGAGCTTCGTTCGACCATTGAGCTTCCGATCGTCGAGCGGCGTTCGACGCTCTTTGCATTTCTTTAAAAAATTTCTTTCTCTTTTCTCTCTTAGCTTTATTTAAAGTTTTATTAACTAGGTTTACTTGCTCAGTGTTCTTCATTCCACTAGATGAAATGAAGTTTACTGGAGTTGAAAGATTATTTTTAAGTAGAACTGGGGGTTCACTGGGAGAAGCTCCTAAGCCTAGTTTGTCATTACCTGACCTAGTGTTAGTCATGCTGGTAATTTCTAACAACTTAAGGCTTCTACCATTAAGTGATTCTTCTAACCTCTTAGACTTAGCTAACTCCATTTTAAGAAATTTAATTTCTTCACTACAAGTAGTGAGATCTTCCTTTAACCTAACATTTTCTGTAGCTATTGATTCTGAGTCAGCTAACTTATTTCTAAGTTCTTTTATCTCCTTTTCTGAGCTAATCAAATCTAAGCATAAAGATTTAAATTCTAATTTAAATTCAGTTGAGGTAAAATCATAAGAAGAGAGTACCTCATCTTCTGTAGGCATCTCTTCATCAGAATCTGAACTCTCTGCAGCTGAGTGGTTGCTGCAGGCATCTATTGCCATCAGGCAAACTTCTTTTGCCTTCTTCTCTTCCTCGTCCTCACTGGAGCTTGATGAGGAGGATTCTTCATCAGAATCACTCCAGGTTTCAGCAATGAAACCTCTCTCCTTCTTCTTGTTTTTGTAAGAGGATGGCTTGGAGTGCTTCCTGTGCTGTTCCTTTTCTTTTCTCTTGTCTTTTTTCTTCTCCTCTGGACACTCTGGTAAGATGTGTCCAGGCTTCCTGCAACCATAACAAATAATTTCTTTAGCAGGTGAACGATCATACCTTGGTTTGTCTTCATAACGTGAAGACTTCTTTCTGAACTCCTTTCTTCCCATCTTGAGAAACCTCTTGGTAAACAATGCCATTAGTTCCTCATTTGATTGGCTGCCTTCAGAAGCATCAGCAGCCTTAAGAGCTAGAGATTGCTCTTTTCTTGTTGGAGTAGGGGTCTTTGCTTCTGCTTCTGCTTCCCTTGTCTTCAGCACTTGCTCAAAAGACTTGAGCTTGCCGAGGAGAGCTTCAGTGGAGATCTCATTTGTACTTCTGGCTTCCTTGATGGGCCAGATCCTTAGATCCCATGTGCTAGGGAAGCACATAAGAATCTTATCATTGACCTCTGTCAATGATATGTCCTTGTCAAGGGTCCTCAGCTCATTGATGATTGAGCTGAGCCTGGTGTACATGGCTTCAACTGATTCAGCATCAGTTTTCTTGAAGTTCTCATACTGTGAGATCAGGTTGGACCTTCTGTCCTTCCTTTCATCAGCTGAACCAGCCACAAACTGGTTCAGTGTATCCCACATAGCTTTTGCTGAAGAGCAGTCAGCTACCTTCTGGAATACCTCATCAGACATTGTCTGAGCCAGTATATTCATTGCCTTGGCATCTGCTATCTTGGCCTTCTTGTACTCGTCATTGTAATCTGGAGGAGGCACTGCACTCATATCAGATGATGAGGCAGTAGCAGTAGCAGGTGCTCTTGGGGGACCTGACAAAATAGAAGCAAAGATGCTTTCATCAATAGAATTCATATATAATTTTATCCTTGCCTTCCAGATACCAAACTTAGCTAAGTTGCATGCTGGAGGTCTGGTGCTGGAATAATCCTTGGACTGGGCCATGATAGTGAATATTTATAAGCTTTGGTATCTATCAGGATCTTGTGACTTAGGTGTTAGCCTATTCAGTCAGTCAACCTCCCTCTGATACCAATTGAAAGTGAAGGGATAGATACTACTCTAGAGGGGGGGGTGAATAGAGTTATCAAATTTTGCACTAGACAAAACTTGAAGGTCTACCCAACTCCCTTGGAGTGAATTGCGGAATTAAAAGATTATAGATATAGAATTAACCCTAAAGCCTAACACAAGTGTTGTGCACAAACTCAAGCTAACTGTAATTACAGTTAAGGCTTGGAAATCTTAATCAGCAACTAGCAACCTAGTTATATCTATTCACAGCCACAATGCAGGAATTAAACAAGTGAATCCAGACGACACAAGGAAATTTATAGTGGTTCCCCAAACAACTTGGGTATGTCCACTCTTCTACCCACACGGTAGGAATCCACTCAGGTTTTTGATCAGGTGCCCTGCCACCAACAGGATCTACTTCAGGTAGATCCAGAAACCCTTTAGACTTTTGATCAGGTGTCTAAAAACCAAGCACAGGTTTTTGATCAAGTGCCCTGCCACCAAGGGATACTTTTGAAGGGAGTAATAACCCTGTACAGGAGGGGGAAGAAGGTTAAGATGTCTTCTCTATTTTACAATAGATTAGAGAAGCACAAAAACTTGCACTGAGCTAGAAAGCTCTAAAGAATCAAGGCTCCCCCTGGCTCAAAGATGTCTAGGTGAAGTCTTGCTTCAGTGCAGAAAACTCTTCAGAAAGCTCTGAAGGAAAAACTACAAGAAGATAATAAATAATAAAATTAAAAGATCTTCAAGCAGCTATCTTCTTCTTCTTCTTCTTCAAAAGAACTCTGAGTTTGAACTTCCTGAAAGCAGGAGAACTCAGGTTGAAGAGGAGTAGAAGATCTTAACACTTCTCAGTTAGATGAGTATTGCTGAGAGCAGAAGACTTGATCTTGATGAAGGCTTGAATGCTTAAGTGAACAACTTGTTAGCTATTAGCTAGCTTGAATCCTTCTTCAAAGGGTCCTTTTTATATCAACAGCAAGCAACGGCTCTCTTCAATTTGAATTACTTGTCTTCTTCTGAAACTTGAGACCTGGGCTGCAAATAACACACAACAAAACAAACTCTGCAGCAAGACATCCTATAAAAGGAATGAACCTCTTTCTAAGAAGCTGCAGGATCAAATCAAATAACAGAAGGACTAAATAAAGTCACATCAGAGAAATACTCTTTATAGCAGAAGGAAGACTTTTCAGTCTAACGGCTATAAAGGACTGTCAGCAGATAAAGTAAAATACAAAGTCATCTAATAAGACAAACAACTTTACCTAAAAAGATTTTACTCAGGCAAATAGAATAGAGCAGATATGCCTGGAAATATTATCATAAATCAACTGAAAAGATATGCCAGATAATGTATTAATTAATTAAATATAATAAATAAATACAAAATATAAAGGCAGACAGAAAGCGTCGAACGACCTTCGGAGATCGTCGACCGACGCACGGAGATCGTCGAACTATCGGACAGATAGTCGAACGATCCAGATAGTCGAACTATCAAAGGAGATAGTCGAACTATCACAGCAGATTGTCGAACTACCAGAAGTTAGTCGAACTATCAGATAGTCGACCTATCAACAGATAGTCGAACTATCAGGGCAAAACAGATAGTCGAGCTATCAACAGATAGTCGAGCTATCAGATAGTCGACCTATCAACAGATAGTCGAACTATCAAAAACAAACAGATAGTCGACCTATCAACAGATAGTCGAACTATCAAAAACAAACAGATAGTCGACCTATCAACAGATAGTCGAGCTATCAGATAGTCGACCTATCAACAGATAGTCGAACTATCAAAGCCAACCAGATAGTCGAACTATCAGCCGATAGTCGAACTATCCACGCAGACTGAAAGTCGAACAACTGATAGACGATCGTCGAACAGTTAGTCGACGATAGTCGAGCGGCGTTCGACGATAGTCGAACGAACAAACTACTTAACCAAATTCTCAATCTGGAAAAGTGAGGACTCTACAGCTAGACTACTAACCATTGACCATAGATATTTCTTGGGTCAAGGGACTAAAAAGACAAGACTAAACTCAAATCAAACTGGGGTACCAACAGAATAGGTACCCTCTGCCGAGGATCGATGACTTGTTTGATCAGCTGCGTGGTAGCACAGTGTTCTCCAAGATCGATCTTCGTTCTGGCTATCATCAGCTCAGGATCCGTGAGGCCGATATTCCACGGACTGCGTTAAGATCAAGGCATGGACATTTTGAGTTCTTTGTGATGTCGTTCGATCTTACCAACGCACCATCAGCTTTCATGGATATGATGAACCGGGTGTTCAAGGATTTCCTAGACAAGTTCGTTGTGGTTTTAATCGATGACGTGTTGGTCTATTCTCGCAACGCTGAGGAGCATGAGCAGCATCTGCGCTTGGTTCTAACGGAGTTGAGGAATCACAAGTTATTCGCCAAGTTGAGCAAGTGCGAATTTTGGTTGCCTCAGGTCTCGTTTCTGGGCCACGTGGTGAACAAGGATTGGATCTCGGTTGACCTGGAAAAGATTGCAGCAGTGATGGATTGGAGTAGGTCGGGCACACCCAAGGAGATCAGGAGCTTTCTAGGGTTGACCGGCTACTACAGGAGGTTCGTGAAGGGTTTCTCTACCCTAGCTGCACCTTTGACCAGGTTGACTCAGAAGAACGCGGCCTTTGTTTGGAGCGAGAAGTGCGGAGAAGCCCTCCTGGAGCTAAAGAACAGATTGTGCACTGCTCCCGTTCTGACCCTACCTACTGAGGGTGTGGAGTATGACATTTACGTTGATGCTTCGCATGTTGGCTTGGGTTGCGTGTTGATGCAGGGTGGAAAAGTGATTGCGTATGGGTCAAGGCAATTAAAGACTCACGAGAGAAATTATCCTACGCATGACCTTGAGTTTGCAGCGGTGATTTATGATTTGAAGCTGTGGAGACATCCACTTTATGGGGCTCAGTGCAAGATCTTCACTGATCACAAGAGCCTGAAGTATGTGTTCACGCAGAAGGAGTTAAATCTGCGCCAGCATCGGTGGCTATAGTATGTGGCCGATTATGATGTAGAGATCCAGTACCATCCAGGCAAGGCCAATGTGGTGGCCGACGCCCTGAGTCGGAAGACAGGGAAGATCTTTAATCTCTCTGCCGATTGTTTAGTGGAAGAGTTCCTCCTTATGGATATCTCAGTGGGATGCTGCGACATGCAGAGTAGTTTGGCAGTGGCAGAGCCGTCTTGGATTTCCCTTACTAGATTGCACCAGAAGGATGATCCGGACCTTCTGCACTTATACCTCAGGACCGAGAGAGGGAGTTGCCGGATTTTTCCATCGATTATGCGGGTACTTTGAAGTACCGCGGAAGATTTTGCATCCCTGCTGTTGGAGACATCAGGGGTATGGTATGCAGAGAGGCTCATGGATCCAGTGTTGCCTACCATCCAGGATCTACAAAGATGTACCATGATTTGAAGAAAATTGCCTGCTGGTATGGCATGAAAAGTCATATAGCCCGATTTGTTTGTTAGTGCCACACTTGCAAGCGTGTGAAGGCTGATCACGGAAGGCCTAGTGGCATGTTGACTCCGTTAGAGATCCCGACTTGGATGTGGGAAAGTATTTCATTGGACTTCATCACGGGCTTACCGAAATCTCCAAGGGGATTTGATTCTGTTTGGGTTATATTGCATAGACTAACGAAGTGTGCGCACTTCATGCCATATAAGATTGACTACCCAATGAAGAAGATAGCAGAGTTGTACTTGAATGAGGTCATCAGATTGCACGGTGTGCCTGTTAGCATCATTTCCGATAGAGATTCCCGGTTTACTTCTCGCTTTTGGCAGAGTCTGCAAGAAGGTTTGGGTACCGATCTGAGTTATTCAACTGCTTACCACCCACAGACCAATGGGAAGACGGAGCGGGTGAACCAGATAGTTGAGGATATGATCAGATGCTACATTCTAGACCACGGTGGAGCGTAGGATGAGCGATTGCGGCTTATGGAGTTTGCATACAATAACAGTTATCAAGAAAGTTTGCAAATGGCTCCGTTTGAAGCTTTGTATGGGAGGCGCTGCAGAACTCCCCTATTTTGGGCTGAGGCAGGTGAGAGACCCTTGTTGGGTCCGGATGCGCTCGAGGAGATGGAAGTCGCAGTGAAGCTTATTCGAGAAAAGCTTCGTTTAGCTCTGGAGAGATACGAGAAGAACGCCAATCGGCGTAGGTCTGACTTGGAGTTTTCTGTAGGGGACCTTGTGTTTCATAATGTTTCCCCGATGGTTGGAGTAAAGAGGTTCGGTAAGAATCCTAAATTGGACCCGAGGTATGTGGGCCCGTTTAAGATTGTTGAGCGGAATGGCGTGTCAGCTTATAGGTTGGATTTGCCAGCAAACTTCCCAGGTGTTCATAATGTATTTCATGTAAGACAATTGCGGAAGTGTGTGCGCAGTTGTGGGATAGTCTTGGATGTGGTGCCCCAGTTGGAGCCTAATCTCTCTTTTATTGAAGTGCCGGTCCGCATTTTGGATACTCAAGATCGGGTGCTGCGAAGGAAGTCCATCCCGATGGTCAAAGTTCTATGGAAGAATCAGGGTTTGGAAAGCGCGACTTGGGAGTTAGAGTTGGCTATGAGAGAGGCTCACCCTCAACTGTTTCAATGATTATTTTGGTTTGTTTTCTGATTGTAATGTTTGGCTTATTACTTTTTCCTTCTATAGTAGCAGTGTTGTGCTTAAAGTTTCGGAATGAAACTTTCTTTTAGGGGGAGTGACTGTAATGTAAGATCCTGTCTCCTCATTCCGAGGCTAACCCGGATCTTATGCCCAGAACCGCCGCCTTACGGTGACACTAACGTACGGGTTAGTCGTCACCGCAAGACGCCGATTCTGCCGGCTAGTACGATCATAACCTGTCGGCCAATATGAGGATAAAATCATAATATCAGAGTAAACGCAGAAAAAGTCCACAGCCATAGCACATATATATATCAAAAGAGAATGAAATATCAGTCCGCAATGAGTACAACAAATATAAGTAAATAGGGCTTATGCCCAGTACATCATGATCACTCTCACTCTCACATACAGCAGCGGAAAAACTAAAACTCTCTCACATCACACCTGTAGACGTGCTCCGGTAGTAGTAGCTGGTATCTGCTCCTCAAGTCCTGCCTCCTCGACGTGCTGGTCCACCTCCTCGAGCTCCTAAAATAGTAAGGTCAACGACCATTAGTCAAACAGACTAAGTCGTATCCTCAGCACCTCCTCCTGCAACTCCTAGGCACCGTGCGGGAGGACGAGGCGGAGGACAACAAGGGGTGGCAAAAGAGAGCAGGTGACAGGAATCTAACAGGGTATATAATCAAGAAAATAATGAAATGTAACCTCCACTTATGCGGGTACGCATAAGCAAGGGATCTTTTGCAAGGCTCCCATTGTATAGAATGTCCCATACCATTTATACAATGGGGTGTCAGAGTCACAAACATATATATAAAGGAAAAATAACCTTAACCTATAAACATGCCCACTCAGGCTTATAGGCTAAGGGTTCGTATAGCAGGTCCTAATGTATAAGCGTCCCATACCACTTATACATTAGGTGTCTTAGGTTGTTATGCAGATTAATGTTATGCAACTATATGGTGGGTATGATATGAACATGCAGTGCAACACACACACACGACTCCGTGATCACAGACCTTTAGTTCCCACTTTTCGAGAGCTAGCATCACTCTCAGGTACCACCGTTGTGGCTACGGCAGCAGCGGAACGGGCGCTTCCGCCTTCTAGGCGGGTATCACACTACCAGGCCTAGACCTCTCTTGTACACCTCTGTACACCGACAAGTGCACTCTAGAGCCTCTGCGTACCACTTTGCTGACTACCTGTCAGTCTTGTTGGGCCGGGTGCGCGTTATTAGGAAAAGTCCTCCAGACTCCAGTGAAAACAACCTACTGGCCCATCTAACCCTCGCACCCGCCTGGTCCATCGTACTGCCGTCGGTGTGACGACCGGCCAGTACCGCATGGCCCGCCACTAGTATAAGCACATGCAAGTATTATATATAAATCGAGCCTCCAGCTCCAAGGACTATCCAGTCCCAAAACTCTCCAACCCGTCACGGGTGAGAATGTGCTACAAAACCCCCAACCCTGCCTAGGTGAGTATATATGAAACCAATCTCATCCTCCAACTCTGCACGGGTGAGCAAGTAGTCAAAGACTCCAAGTCCCTCCAACTCGGCACGAGTGAGCACATGTCCAGTTCACCTAACCTAATAGACTACTCTTGTCTACAGTTTATCATACTTAGAATCTTAAGGTTAATCCCAGGACTGCCCAAGGTATTCCCGGTGAAGGGCTCTCAGGGGCACTAAGAGCTACGATGGGCTGAATCCCAAAGCTCCCTTTCTCAAGGATATTTAGTTTAGTTGTTGCCTACCCCGAACTCCCTTTTCTCTCTCCTGTTACATAGAGTGACCTAGTGATTTAAGGTATGGGTTAAGGAGTGACGGTCTTCCGTCAACTCTACCTAGGCATGACTAATGTTGCACTATTACTCTCGTCTCTAGAATGCATCTGCCACCCAGGGTTATACTTCCGAACTTAAACTCTAACTCAGTTGTTGATTCATCTCCTGGCGGCCTGTAGTCCAGCCTACTCTTCCTATGCGCACCCCAAAACCTAACACCACCCTGAAATCGAACTTCTAGATTCTTGGTCCAACTGACTCCGAATATTTATCCTAGGGTGGTATGGACTACTAAAATGAATACGTGGATTTTCATGATTTTCCTAGGTTATTAAGGCCTTCAATTAAATCTTTTAAAATTATTCCCTAGGTCATTTTACACATGAAGTATCATCAATTAAAATCTTCTGACCTATAGGAATTTTCCTGAGTTGCATATGGGTAAAATATTAATGTCTACAAGAATTCATAATTTTCCTTTTAATATGTCTATTTATCCCATAGTTAATAAAGTTTCTACATAAATGCCATTTTCCAAATGAAGTAGGAGAGATACATAAATCAAAATTCCAGGAAAATTACTGAGCAATTGTAACATTAATTCATGACTTATGGCAGAGTTTCATTAACTTCTATAGTGTAATAGCCTATAAATTTCCATTCTTAATTATTTACCAAAATGCCATTTTCCTACCTTAATAATTATCAGTGTGTACAAAAATTCTGAAACAATTATACAATATTAATATTACTATTATACAACTATAGAAATATTTCTGCAATTTTCCAACATGTAATTCCACCAACTCATAAATAAATAAGAAAAGGGTAAAATAGTAATTTCAAGATATTTGCTCCAGTAGTTCTCAAACAGAGGTATAAAATTTTCCTAAGTCAAATAAGACACCATACTTTGACTTGGCTGAATTTGAAAGTTTTCTATAGCCAAATTCTATTTTTCCCATTTATTTTCCAAAAAGGCCTATAATTTGAAAAATTCCAATAAGTGGTATTTTTGATTCCAAAAGTCCCAAAAATAATTCTAGGGGTGAAACATGCCCTAATGAATCACTGGAATTTATTGCATGGTTTTTGGGTGCCTCAGCTAGGCTAAATACACAATATACAATTTCTTGCTAATTGCACACCAAGGCCTAAATTAGCCAACACATGTACATGGATTAACCCATCATGCAAGGGTCCAATTGCTCTAAAATTTCTACCAGGCACCAATGATGCCCCTAAGGATGAGCCACCAGAATTTGGGGCCATTTGGAGTTGGAGAACTCCAAAAATCACATTTATTTACTTTTGGGTATTTTTGTAAAAACTATAGCAAAATGTCCCCCAAAAATTCTGATTTTTGGGAAGGACCTAGATTTGACTAAATAAGCCACATGCCCAAAATCTCAGTCTATTTGGACTTAGGGTTTGAGCAGGGCATCAATTTTAGTTTCTGTCCTAGTTTAGGGGCAGTCCTAGCAAAATGGACCTACAGGGCAGAATACTCAACCAAATTTAATGAGTAACATGTCAAATCAAAGCTAACACAGAGATCTACAATATTTGTGTTGGGCAAAAATTCATCAAGTGGCTATAAGGGCCTCAAAATCAACATGCAAGGTGTCTGATATATTGTGACAGTTAATCATACTGTTCATATATGAATTTAATGTTAAGGAATTAATATCAGCCAGCACAGATCTTGAAGTAGATCTGACGGCTGCTGAATCTTCTTCCCCATGCATTGCATGCAGGCCAACCCGACACAGGCGGGTTTTGCGGGGCCATTCCCGGCCATCGCCGGCGGCGGGACCTCCGGCCAAGTGCTCCCCCGGCCTCACGGTGGTCGGGGCTTGAGCTGGCCGGCGGCTGGGCGGCGGAGAGCGGCGGACGGCGGCGGCGCAACCAAGCCGAGAGCTCCCTAACTCGCCATTTTTTTTTACAAATTTTCGAGCTTTTGATTTCTACTGTCGAGCTCGTTTGAGCTCGACGTCTAGCCTAGAGGATCTAGGATACTAGCACAGTAAGAGAGGAAGGGATACGGACCCTTGGTGGCGGCTGTGGCTGAGGGTGGCGGCGGCTCTCCATTGCATGCACTCTCCGGCGATCTCCTCTAATAGCCATGGCAGCTGGTGGTCTCTGGCCTTCTCTCTCTGTCTCAGGGGTAGGAGTGAGTGGAATGAAAGGGAGAGTAGGCGGTTTGGGCTGAGTTAAGGATGGGGGGGGCGATTTCACCAAGGTGGGGGCGGATTCACCAAGGCTAGGGCTCGGGCTGGGGGGTTTGGCCGGCTAGGTTGCTTGGGAGTGGGCCCCACTGGTCCAAGTGGGCTGACTAAGCCTTAATGGGTCGGGTTGCCCAGGTTAGGGCTGAGTTAGGTGAGTGGAGAGAGAGAATTTCTCATACAAGTGGAATAGGCTATATTGGGCTTGGGTTGGGTTTAGGCTTGACCCAAGACTGCATGGTGGGGGTCCTACACCTCCTAATACCCATGCATGGTCAGCCAACCCATCATGGGTTGGTGGGATGAGCCCAAGTGGCCCAAAATAACTCCTAGGCACTTTCTCTCTCCTATTCCTCCTCTTTTCTCTCTCCTAGATAATATTCCAAATTTACTATTGCTTGCCCCTATTTTTCTCTCCCCTAGGGTTTATAGGGTCACTTTAGACCCACATGATGAATTTGGGTTGATTTGGGTGGACCCAAACCAGTGAATTGGGCTAGGGCACCATTTTCACTATTTAGGTCAAAGGTGTTGACTTGACCCATCATGGGTCAACTGGTTGACCCCATGGCCTACCTTAGGGTCCACATAGATTGTATTTAGGGTTAGGGCATCATGGTGGGCTCATGGTGTGGCTAGGGTTCTTGTTTAGGCTAGTTTGACCTAGTTTGACTCTGGCCCCATGGTGGGCCCCACATGGCTACAATCCACTACCTAGGGTCAAACCTAGCTTATAACCCTAACACCCACCCCATGCCTAACCCAATCTAAGTTAAGGGGTCTAGAAGTAACATTGGGATGTTACAAATCCTATAAACAAAAGAAATAATTTCGTCCCCGAAATTTAAGTTTGGGTCTATGGGTTCCAATTGCCGAAACTTTAAGGAACTTTTAAAAAAAATATCATAGAGAGTACCTGATGTAAATAGTTCCGGATGGCGCTCCAGCATCAGATCCCTAGGTTCCCAGGTGTGCTCCTCCTTTCCATGGTTGGACCACAACACCTTCACGAGCGGAACCTTCTTTTTCCTCAACACTCGGACGGCTGAATCGTCGATCCGGATCGGCTCCAATCTAACTGAACGGTCAGGCTCTACCGGTCCAGCTGCAGTAGGGACATGCTGCTCAGGGCGAAGGAGAGCTCTTCGCAAAGAAGAGACATGGAACACGTCGTGTAGGCTACTCAGCTCCGGAGGTAGCTGCAGCCGATAAGCCAAGGGGCCCACACGCTCCAGAATCAGGTATGGTCCCATGTACCGGGGGCTGAGCTTCTTATGTCTTCGAATCCGAGAAATACCGTGTACCGGTCGGATCTTCAGGAAAACCCTGTCCCCAACTTGGAACTCCACTTTCCGGTGTCGTGCATCATAATATTTTGCCTGTCTGCTCTGAGCCTCCAAAAGCCGATCCCTGATCAAGCGAATTTGGGCCTCCGTATCTTCCATAAAATCTGACCCGAGGGCTCGAGTATCCACATCCTGAACCCAAGACAACGGAGTCCGGCATTTCCTCCCATAAAGTGCCTCGTAAGGAGCCATCCCAATGCTGGCCTGGTGGCTGTTGTTGTATGAGAATTCGATCAGTGACAGTAGCCTCTCCCAGGGCTTCCCTGTATCCAGAATACATAACCTGAGTAGGTCCTCCATAGTCCGTATCGTCCGCTCTGTCTGACCGTCGGTCTGCGGGTGGAAGGCAGTGCTAAAAGAAAGCCTGGACCCCAAGTAAGCATGCACTGCCCTCCATTCCCTGGAGGTGAAGCGACCGTCTCTATCTGAAACAATAGACCTGGGTACTCCGTGATACCGGATGGACTGCTCTACAAACAACCTCACTAACACAACAATTGGGGCATCTTTTCTGACCGGGATAAACCGTGCTACCTTGGTCAACCTGTCCACAATGACCCAGACAGAATCGTGCCCAGAATGGGAGCGAGGGAGTCCGTGTACAAAATCCATGGAAATATCCTCGAACTTCCATTCTGGGACTGGCAGTGGCTGTAATACACCGCCTGGGCTCTTGCATTCGGCCTTCACTCGCTGGCAAGTCTCGCAGTGTGTCACAAGATATATGATCTCCCTCTTCATTCCTGGCCAATACATGGTCCGTCGTAAGTCAGCCCATATCTTGGTGATGCCGGGATGCACTGAATATCTGGAGTAGTGTGCCTCTCTGAGGATGTCATCCCGGATCCCACCTCCTGCTGGAATGTACACCCGACCACGAAATCGAAGAAGATCGTCCTCCAGCGTGTAGTCCTCATACTTGCCTCCTTCCAAAGCGCCAAAAATAGGCTCTAGATCAGTATCCAATCTCTGATGTGTAAGAATGCGTTTCTGTATATCATCATCGCTGACCAAAGAGTTCAGGTACTCTCGATAGATCACTGGCTCGGCTTCCAAAACCATGGTAATTTGCATATCCTCCATCATGTGTAGCAGCTCCATAGACATCACCCGGGGCTCCGGTCCAGAAGTGCCGGCTCTCCTGCTCAAAGCATCTGCTACAGTATTCGCCTTCCCCGGGTGATAGTGCATCTTATAGTCGTAATCGCAAAGGAACTCAAGCCACCTCCTCTGTCGCAGGTTTAGAACCTTCTGCGTGTCGATGTACTTGAGATTCTTATGGTCAGAGTATATATCACAATGAATCCCGTAGAGGTAATGTCTCCATGTCTTGAGGGCAAAGACTACGGCCCCGAGCTCGAGATCATGTACTGGATAGTTATGCTCATGCTTCTTCAGCTGTCGCGAAGCATAAGCGATAACATGTCCATGTTGCATCAGGACTGCACCCATCCTCTGATAGGAGGCTGTTGGAACACCCTATTACTATTTGGACCAGGATGACTATACTTCTATAGGGATTTTGTGGTGTGACCTCCTTGTTGTTATAAAGGTCACATAGGCTAGTTAGAATAATCCTCAGCTTGACGTGTAGTCGACTTCAGCTCGACGTAGAGTCGACCTCTGCTCGACGCAGAGTCGACCTCTGCTCAACGCAGAGTCGATCTCAGCTCGACGCAGAGTCGATCTCAGCTCGACGCAGAGTCGACCTCAACTCGACGTGGAGTCGACCTCAGCTCGACGTTCCGTCGAACCCAGTTCTGCTTACAGAAAACACTCTCTGTCTGACGTGTGTCGTGCTCAGATCGACGTGTTATTGTGAGCTCGACGCTTTCCAGACTCCCGTCAGTTTTGAATAGGAATTCAAATTCCTTCTGACAGACAATTAATGCTGAAGATTTATTGGCCGTTACAGCATATCTGGTGCATGGCTCAAGGAATTTTCTAAGGAATGTCTGTCTGACATTTCCTTTGAGGCATGGACATTTAAGGAAAGCAATTAATGCTGACTTCCAACGGCTATCAAAGAAAAGGAAGAAGAAGACTCAGATATATTATTCATTCTTTCATTTTTCAGAGATACAGAGAATATACAGAGAATATACAGAGAGACATATAACAATACAGGACTTCAGCTGCTCTCTCTGTGATATTGTTTTTGAAAGCTCACTCACAGGAATTCTGATTGCTTCAGACACAACCATCCAACCTTCTTGGATCATCTCTTGCTGGAGCAAATCAGATCTTTGAAGACCTGTCACCCTTGTGCAGAGCTCTCCTTCCTGAACTTCTTCTTGATCTCAGGGGGAGCTTTGACAACAACTACAGATCCACTTTTGCTTCTCTCTGCTTGTTGATAGAGAAGACAACCTCATCCCTTTTTCTTTTTCTTTCTGTACAGGGTTTTAACTCCCTTCAAAAGTTACCTTTGGTTTTGCTGAAACCTGGTCAAAATCAGCTCCTTTGGTTTGTGAGAACCTGGTCAAAAACTCTCTGGTGCTCAAGACACCTGATCAACTCATCTTGAAGTGGATTCCTATCAAGGGTGATAGAAGAGTGGATGTACCCAGATTTGGGGAACCACTATAGCTCCTTGTGTCGTCTGGATTGCTTGTTTCTTTGTGTTTTGCTTTGTGCTGTGAATTTCTTTTTACTCTGATTATTTGCTATAGCACCATACACTAAGTAAATCCAAACTTTCTCTGCACACAAGTTTTATTTGCAAAATTATTTTAAATAACTCTATTCACCCCCCTCTAGAGTTAGGATTGATCTTATCCTGCACTTTCAATTGGTATCAGAGGCAGGTTGATCATTCATACAGGCTAACACTTGGATCAAAAGATCCCTGATAAGATCATTTCTCTCAAAGGGTTATTTTCCTTAGTTTTACTTATCTTTAAAACTCATGGCACAAAACAAGGACTTTGCTAGTACCAGACCTCCTATGTGCAATCTCTCTAAGTTTGCACTATGGAAAGCAAGGATTAGACTGTACATGAACTCTTTTGATGAAGACATTTTTAATTCTGTGTTGACAGATTGTCCAAGACCTCCCACAGGAACAAGTACATCAGCTGTTCCTCCTCCTTCAGGAACTGATGCTGACATAAAGAAGTGGAAGGCAGCAGATGCTAAAGCCATGAACATTTTGGCTCAAACCATGTCAGATGACATTTTCCAGAAAGTAGCTGATTGCAATACTGCTAAAGAGATCTGGGAAAAACTTTCAGAAATTGTATCAGGTTCTGCAGATGAAAGAAAGGATAGGAGATCCTACCTCATCACCCAGTATGAGAACTTCAAAAAGGCAGAATCTGAGTCAGTTGCTGACATGTACAACAGACTGAGCCTAATCATCAGTGAGCTTAGATCACTAGAGAAGGACATATCTCTCACTGAGATAAATGACAAGATACTGACTTGTTTCCCTAGCTCTTGGGACTCAAGAATCTGGTCAATTAAAGATGGAAGAAATGTCTGTGAGTTATCCACAGAAGCTCTTCTAGGAAAGCTCAAGAGCTATGAGCAATTTATTAAGAAGAGAGAAGAAGAGCAGAAGACATCCACACCAACAGAGAAGGTTGAGAAAACCATTGCCTTCAAAGCACAGGAAGAAGAACCTAAAGAAAAGGTGTTGGGAAATGAAGAGCTTATGAGCCTACTGGTCAAAAGGTTCAATAAGCTGAATAAAAGGAACTTCAGAAGATGGTCATCCAAAGACAAAGACAAGCCAAGGTATGACAGATCTACTAATAAAGATATTATCTGCTTTGGCTGCAGGAAACCAGGACACATTTTCCCCAACTGTCCAGAAAATCAAGACAAGGACAGAAGGGACAAGAAGGAAAGAAAGGATAAAAGGAAGGATAAGGAGTCAAGGAAATACCATGACAAGCCTTCCTCCAGCAACAACAAGCACACCAGAAAAGGATTTGTGGCTGAATCCTGGAGTGACTCTGATGAGTCTGATTCATCATCCAGCTCTAGTGATGATGAGGATGATGCAGAAGAAAAAGGATTCTACATGATGGCCATCAGTGCATCTCAAAAGAACACTGATTCAGAGCCTGATGCTAACTACCTATCTGATCAGGAACTTACTGAGGATCAGGTAATAGACTCAATTGATTTCACCTCTGATGAATTTAAATCTGAGTTCAAATCTATGTGCATTGACTTGATTGAATCTCAAAAGTTGATTAAAACTCTCAGAGAACAATTAATTGAATGCAAATCCATTAACTCAGATAATCTTAGACTCTTAGAAGAGTTGAAGCAGTGTGGGGAGGAGATAGCTTCACTGAAAGGTGAGCTATCTAAGGCCAAACAATTTGAAGAAACCCTTAATGGGAGAAGTATCAAATTGATGGACATCACAAGTACAGTGAACTCAAGTTTGAATGGTTCACTGGGCTTGGGTGCTTCATCCAGCCAACCCATAGTGCTGACAACTCCGATCAAATTTACCAGTGAGAAAGGTAAAGGAGTCTTGATAGTGGCTAGGAAGAATGCTGACTTAACCCAGGAAACTCGACAAGAAGCGTCGAACGAAGCTCGACGGACGTCGACCAGAGCTCGACGTAATCGCAAGAAAACGTCGAACTCAGGTCGACGCCTTCTACCCTCTGAACAAAGCAAGCCTTCGTCGTCGAATGGAGCTCGACGCACTCACCAGAGTCCGTCAACCGAAGCTCGACGTGCGTCGAGCCAAGCTCAGAGCAAAAATCAGTTCTCAGGGGTTAACTCAAGATTTAATTCCAGCTCCACATCTCATCACTTTAACCCTTATGCTGAATGGATAATACCTCCTAGGAGATATCATCCTGTAGGCTATAAGAGTCAACCTGAGATGTCTTTTATTTCAGAATTTAAAGGATATCAAGAAAGGCCCAAGGTAAACTGGGTCAAAAACAATTGATTTGTTGTATGTGCAGATAAAGACCTATCCAATTGAGAACCAGCAGTGGTACTTGGATAGTGGGTGCTCAAAGCACATGACTGGCAACAAGGAGAACCTTGTGTCCTTCAAAGCCAAACATGGACCCAAAGTAATCTTTGGAGATTCAAATTTTGGACAAACAAAAGGCTATGGCCAAGTCAAAATAGGGTCAATTACATTTAAGAAAGTGGCCTATGTGGAAGGACTAAAGCACAACTTAATCAGCATCAGCCATCTATGTGATGCTGGTTATCAGGTTTGGTTTACCAACTCAGCATGTAATATTGCATTAAATAACAACATTGTTTTAATTGGTAATAGACAAGATAACATATATCTAGTTGATTTCAATTCATCTAAAGTAGATATTTGTTTATTTAACTCCCTTAGCAAACCTAATGAACTTTGGCATAAAAGACTAGGACATGTGAACCTTAGAACCATTGCTAAGTTATCCCAAGACAACCTTGTTAGAGGACTACCTTCTGGTCCCTACATGAAGGAAGGACTTTGCAAGGCTTGTCAGTTAGGCAAGCAAACTAAAAACAGTTTCAAGTCACTTAATAAGAGTGACTCACCTAGAATTTTGTACTTATTGCACATGGACCTTTTTGGACCAATTAATGTACAAAGCCTAGGAGGGAAATCTTATGCTTTAGTAGTTGTAGATGACTTCTCAAGATTCACTTGGGTGTTCTTTCTGAGGAAGAAGTCTGATAACTTCAAGATTTTGACAGATTTTCTCAAAGGCATACAGATTGAGTTCAATACTCACATTGCCCTGATCAGAAGTGATCATGGGACAGAGTTTGATTCTCTTCTTATGCTAGAGTTCTGCCAGAATGAAGGTATCAGGCACACTTTCTCAGCTCCAAGAACTCCTCAACAAAATGGGGTAGTTGAAAGGAAAAACAGAACCCTTATTGAATCTGCCACAACATTGTTGACAGATGCTCACCTCCCTCTAACCTTTTGGGCAGAGGCTGTGAACACCTCCAACTATGTTTTGAATTGAAGCCTGATACATAAACTAAAGGGTAAGACTCCCTATGAGTTACTCAAAGGGAAGAAACCTAAAGTAAATTACTTCAAAATTTTTGGTTGCATTTGCTTCATTCACAATAATGACAAGAAATACATAGCTAAATTTGAAGCCAAAGCTGATGAAGGAGTGTTTCTGGGATACTCCATGACTAGCAAGGCTTATAGGGTTTTTAACAAGTGCTCAAATAAAATTGAAGAATCCATGCATGTTACATTTGATGAAACTAACATGTCTTATAAGGAGAAGGAGACTTCTACCATAAGCAATTTGCAGGAACATTCAATTTCAGAAAATCTGAAGCACCTTACCATCTCAGACAAAGGGTCATTACCTTCAACAATTCAGCAAGACACTGAACTCAGTGACAATGAAGAGGAATTTCAGGTTCTGGAAAGTTCAAAAGGCCAACAAATTGAAGAACCAGTTGTTGTTCCACAAGAGGAAACAACAACACAGGTTGGTGCATCATCAACACCCCTTGTTGATCTTGCAACAACAAGAGATCACCCAATCTCACAAGTAATTGGAGATATCTCAGTGGGTGTGCAAACAAGGAATCAAGTTAATCAAAATATTATGCACACCTGCTTTCTTTCTCAAATTGAGCCTCAAACCATACAAGATGCAGAACAAGATCCAAACTGGATCATTGCAATGCAGGAAGAGTTGAATCAATTTGAAAGGAATAAAGTTTGGGAATTAGTACCAAGACCAAGGAACCAGCAAATTGTTGGAACCAAATGGGTATTCAGAAACAGGTTGGATGATCAAGGAATAATTTTGAGAAACAAGGCAAGACTTGTTGCACAAGGATATTGCCAAGAAGAAGGAATTGATTATGACCAAACCTTTGCACCAGTTGCAAGGTTGGAGGCCATAAGAATCTTCCTTGCATATGCAGCTCACAAGAGATTCAAGGTATATCAGATGGATGTCAAGAGTGCATTTCTCAATGGAGACATCAAGGAAGAAGTTTATGTAAAGCAACCTCCAGGTTTTATCTCTCCAACCTTTCCTGATCATGTTTTTAAACTGCATAAAGCTTTATATGGTCTCAAGCAAGCTCCTAGAGCATGGTATGAGACCTTAGCTTGTTTTTTGTTGGAAAATGATTTTAAAAGGGGTAGAGTAGACCAAACGCTTTTTGTTAGAACCCATAGGTCCCATACCCTACTAGTACAAGTTTATGTAGACGATATCATATTTGGGTCTACAGATTCAAACTTATGCAAAAAGTTCTCACAACTTATGCACTCAAAGTTTGAAATGAGTAGCATGGGTGAGCTTGCTTTCTTTCTTGGATTGCAAGTTAAACAACATGTGGATGGCATTTTCATTTCTCAAACCAAGTATGCAAGAGAACTGGTTAAGAAATTTGGAATGTCTGAAGCATCCTCTATGAAAACACCCATGCCTACAAATGCTGTTTTAGATGCTGATGAATCTGGAAAACCAGTTGATCAGACAAGCTATAGAGCAATCATTGGCTCATTACTTTATCTAACAGCTACTAGACCAGATATAATGTTTGCTACATGCATTTGTGCTAGATTCCAAGTAAGCCCTAGAGAGTCCCACCTCACATTAGTTAAGAGGATTCTTAGGTATGTAAAAAGTTGTCCTAATTTAGGTCTCTGGTATCCACATGACTCAGGATTTGATCTAACTGGATTTTCAGATTCTGATTATGCTGGATGTAGAGTAGACAGAAAAAGCACCAGTGGAACTTGTCAATTCCTTGGTGATAGACTTGTCTCCTGGTTTTGTAAGAAACAAACCTCTGTGTCCACATCAACTGCTGAAGCTGAATACATGGCTGCAGGTAGTTATTGCTCACAGATTTTGTGGATTCAAAACCAGCTCCTAGACTATGGGTACAACTTAGAGTTGTCTAAAATCTTTTGTGATAATACCAGTGCAATATCTATTGCTCAAAATTCAGTTCTCCATAGTAGGACCAAGCACATAGAGATCAGACATCACTTCTTAAGGGATAATGTACAAAAGAAGAAAATTGCACTAGAATACATTTCCACTGAACTACAAAGAGGAGATATTTTCACCAAGCCCTTGGATGAAAAGAAGCACTTCTTTTTCCTCAATTAGTTGGGAATGCTAGATGGAGACAGCATAAAATAAAACTCCAAGATTTTGAAACCCATAATTAACAGGAATAGGAAAAATTTCATTTTAAAATTTCCTGTCTGAGCGGTTGTTCTAAGCTCTGAACTAAGCTCGACGCTGCGTCGAACGGAGATCGACGGTCCGTCACCCTCAAAAGCGTCGAACGTCGAACTCAGCTTCTAGCGTCGAACTAAGTTCACAGCTCCCTGGCTTCTTGAGTTTATCTCTCCCCGGTCGACGTCTTCGTTCAACGTCGACCTGAGCTCGACGTATAGCTTCAGCCAAAGTGTCGAACGTCTTCTGCAGACACCAGGACTGTAGAGGTCACTCTCCCTCAGTCCACTGGTCCAGAAGCAGGGACTTTGCCATCAGACTCCCTCACCCTCCCATCCACTTTCATCCCCTCAACCACAATCCTTCCATCCACTCAACCTCTACCTTCCTCCATCTCTACCATTGCCTCCTCCCTTCCACCTCACACTACTTGCCTTCCCATAAGCTTGGATTCCTCCCCTCATGAGGATCTCTTTTCTTTTGACATGCATGAAGACTCCTTCATGGATGCCTCTACCTCCTCTCCTCATGAATTCCCCCATTCATCAACTTTTTCAGAGCTACACTTTTCCTCCATCCATGAGCCAGTTACACCTCCACTGTCTACACCACCCTCAACATCTTCCTCATTTACAGTTTCTGCTACTCCATCTACCTCTACTCAAGTTCCCCTTGAGCAAGTAGCTCTCCTGCCCTTAGCCAATCAAATCTTTGACCTTCTGTCCCCTAGGCTGTCCTCCCTCTTGGATGCCAAGCTGGCTCCTCTCCTCCTTTCCCTGAGAACTCTCTCTGACTCTGTCTCCTCCCTCTCCTCTCATCTGGCATGCCCTTCTTCTGGGGGCCTAGAGTCAGCTGCCACTGATTCTAGGCAGGGGGAGGTGTCTGCAGAAGAAGAGCTGCATCCTTCATCAGTTCATCCTTCTTCAGTTCAGTTTGTTCAGACATGTTCAGAGACAGTATCAGTTGCACAAGTTCAGATAGTATCTGAGGCTCCTCCTCCAGCTTCAATTCAGCTCATCAGCAGTGCCTTAGACCTTCAGTGTTTGGCAGCTTCTGTCCAGAGCTTCTCCCCTCCAGCTCAGATTCAAGAAGACCTTTCCATGGCACCTGAGGCTCCTCCTCCTAATTTAGAACTGCTTCAAGAAGATCTGTCTAGGGCTATTGTCCCTTTTCAGAAGATCCCTGATGTAGCAGTGGTAGCAGTGGTTCCTGCTAATGATGAAATTGAAATGTTAGCAGCTGTTGAAACTTCAGGTGAAGCGATTGAGACACCTGATGCAGTTGAGACCCATGTCTCCCAAGCCCTTCAGGAACCAGCCTCTTTAGTCTCTATGGCTCCTGAGGCTGTGCCCTCTCCTGCAGTGGTAGACTCCTCCTCCCCACTGACAGCAGATCTTCCTTCAGTTTCCTCCTCAGCAGCTCCAGACTCCATCAGTTTTCCTATCTCTAAAAGGAAGTACATAGATCCATATGAAGAATCTCAAAGTTAAGAAGATGAGTTTGCTACAGATTCTGATGACTCCTCTGCAACTATTGTAAGGAAGAGGAAAGCTAGATCAAAAGCTTTGAAAAGAGTTCCAATGGCTAGAGCTACAGACCATGACATTCCCTACTATATCAAATACAATTGTGAAATCACAGAGCCATGGATGCAGTACTCCCAAAATCAGAGAAAAGCAATGAAACAGAAAAGAAAATTCAATGAAGGACCAACCAAACCTGTCCATCAGCCTCCACCTCCACCTCCTCCAGATGCAGGTGCAGGTGCTAGTCTATCTTCCAATCCAGCCCCTTCAGCTCTACATGGAAAGACATATCAAGCAAGAAGATATCAAGGAGACAGTCAGCAAAGGGGAGGTCAGCAAAGAGGAAACTATAGAGGCAGGCAGTCCAGAGGAAGATCAGGTTCTCAACCTTATCAAAGGGGAGGAGCCATTGATCCAACCTCTGGTCCCTATCCTTATAAACCTAGAGCTGACCTCACCCCAACTACCTCTCAAGAACTCTCCTCTAACAGATTTGAACCAGCAGTACCTTTTGAAGATCCCATCAAAACTCCTGCCTACTGGAAAGCTAGAATGACAGAAATGGCTGCTTTAAATGAGATTAATAAAGCTAGAGAAAAAGGTCTGGACACCTCTCATATCAGTACAATGTCAGACCAAAGAAAAGAGGAATTGGAGAAATATAAATCTAAGAAATTCTTTGATTCAGACAGATATATGCAACTCCATCCTGCAGCTGTACCACCCAGTGCAAGAGATCAAAAGTCTTTAGGTGTAGCTGATGATTACAGATCTAAAAAGGAAGCTTCAAATCCAAACAGAGAAATCATCTTCAAGAAGAGTGATCAAGACAAAGCCCCAAAGGGAAAGTAAAGTAAGATGCTTTAATTCTTTCTATATGCTGGACTCAGGACATTTAAACATTTGTGCTGCTATATAATGTTATATATGCTGCTTTTTTATTCTGTCATGTCTGGGTGTATTGTATTGTATTGTATTTTTGCTTTATCTTTCTTTGAATCCCTAAATTCATGTAAATAGTAATCCTAATCCAAATAGGGGGAGATTGTTGGAACACCCTATTACTATTTGGACCAGGATGACTATACTTCTATAGGGATTTTGTGGTGTGACCTCCTTGTTGTTATAAAGGTCACATAGGCTAGTTAGAATAATCCTCAGCTTGACGTGTAGTCGACTTCAGCTCGACGTAGAGTCGACCTCTGCTCGACGCAGAGTCGACCTCTGCTCAACGCAGAGTCGATCTCAGCTCGACGCAGAGTCGACCTCAGCTCGACGTGGAGTCGACCTCAGCTCGACGTTCCGTCGAACCCAGTTCTGCTTACAGAAAACACTCTTTGGCCGACGTGTGTCGTGCTCAGATCGACGTGTTATTGTGAGCTCGACGCTTTCCAGACTCCCGTCAGTTTTGAATAGGAATTCAAATTCCTTCTGACAGACAATTAATGCTGAAGATTTATTGGCCGTTACAGCATATCTGGTGCTTGGCTCAAGGAATTTTCTAAGGAATGTCTGTCTGACATTTCCTTTGAGGCATGGACATTTAAGGAAAGCAATTAATGCTGACTTCCAACGGCTATCAAAGAAAAGGAAGAAGAAGACTCAGATATATTATTCATTCTTTCATTTTTCAGAGATACAGAGAATATACAGAGAATATACAGAGAGACATATAACAATACAGGACTTCAGCTGCTCTCTCTGTGATATTGTTTTTGAAAGCTCACTCACAGGAATTCTGATTGCTTCAGACACAACCATCCAACCTTCTTGGATCATCTCTTGCTAGAGCAAATCAGATCTTTGAAGACCTGTCACCCTTGTGCAGAGCTCTCCTTCCTGAACTTCTTCTTGATCTCAGGGGGAGCTTTGACAACAACTACAGATCCACTTTTGCTTCTCTCTGCTTGTTGATAGAGAAGACAACCTCATCCCTTTTTCTTTTTCTTTCTGTACAGGGTTTTAACTCCCTTCAAAAGTTACCTTTGGTTTTGCTGAAACCTGGTCAAAATCAGCTCCTTTGGTTTGTGAGAACCTGGTCAAAAACTCTCTGGTGCTCAAGACACCTGATCAACTCATCTTGAAGTGGATTCCTATCAAGGGTGATAGAAGAGTGGATGTACCCAGATTTGGGGAACCACTATAGCTCCTTGTGTCGTCTGGATTGCTTATTTCTTTGTGTTTTGCTTTGTGCTGTGAATTTCTTTTTACTCTGATTATTTGCTATAGCACCATACACTAAGTAAATCCAAACTTTCTCTGCACACATGTTTTATTTGCAAAATTATTTTAAATAACTCTATTCACCCCCCTCTAGAGTTAGGATTGATCTTATCCTGCACTTTCAGAGGCATCTGTATATATCTGGAATCCTTCGCTCCCAGAGGGAAGTGCAAGGATGGGGGATGAAGTGAGACGGTCCTTGAGCTCTTGAAATGCTGACTCACACTGCTCTGTCCAGTCAAATGCGGCATCCTTTTTCGTCAAGGACGTGAGGGGGAGGGCTATCCTCGAGAACCCCTCCACGAACTTGCGATAATAACCTGCTAGGCCCAAGAAGCTACGGATGTCCGACGCTGTCTTTGGCTGTGGCCAATCCCGCACCGCCTCTATCTTAGCCGGATCCACTGCTAATCCAGCTCCACTGATCGTGTGTCCTAGGAAAGCCACTTCCTGAAGCCAGAACTGGCACTTAGAGAACTTCGCATACATCTCGAATTCTCTTAACTTCTGCAATACCAGCGCTAGGTGCTCTGCGTGCTCCTCTCGAGACCGTGAGTAAATCAAAATATCATCAATAAAAACTATGACAAACCGATCTAGATAAGGCTCGAATACACGGTTCATGAGCGTCATGAACGCCGAGGGGGCATTCGTGAGCCCAAATGACATCACCGTGAATTCATATAGCCCGTAGCGTGAGCTGAAAGCCGTCTTCGGTATATCTTCTTCCCTGATGCGGAGCTGATAATAACCCGAGCGCAAATCCAATTTTGAAAACCAACAAGCTCCTTGAAGCTGATCGAAGAGCTCATCTATCCGTGGCAGTGGATATGTATTCCGAACCGTCAATCGGTTCAGTTCTCTATAATCTATACATAGTCTCAGCGAACCGTCCTTCTTCTTCACAAATAAAACGGGTGCTCCCCAAGGCGAAGAACTTGGTCGTACAAAACCCGATTCCACCAGTTCCTGTAACTGTGTCCTGAATTCTGCCAATTCTCTAGGTGCCATCCTGTAGGGAGCCCGGGACACTGGTCTCGCCCCTGGCACCAACTGAATCCTGAAGTCCAAGTCTCGTGATGGTGGTAGTCTAGGTAACTTTTCCGGAAAGACATCAGCATAATCTCGTGCCACTGGAATATCGGCTAGGGAACTCTCTACTACTGCCATCTCGAAGCAAATGAGATATACCTCTTCCCCCTGTTCATAGGCCTTGACAGCCTGTACTGAAGATAAAGAAAGGCGGGGGATGGAACGGATACCTTCAATGGTGACGTAGGAGTCTCCGTGTCTGAGTGTGATCCTCTTCGAGGGGCAATCTATCTGCGCGTAGTTCCAATGAAGCCAGTTCATGCCTAGGATCAGATCAAAATCCGGTAGCCTCAAAACTGTTGCCGGAGCTTCGAACGCTTTGCCTCCTATCTCGACATCCATATTACAGCAGTCTGTGGTTCGAAGTTCCGTACCATCAGGGAGTCGCACTCTCTTTTCCAAACCGGAAAACTTCTCCACTCCTTCTAATCCTTCAATAAACGAGTCTGACACGAAGGAGTGTGACGCACCCGTGTCGAAGAGGGTATGAGCGGGCTTGCCGCTAATCATCACTATGCCTGGGTTCTTTTGAGTTCAAAGAATAGTATTACTTTTAATGTCCAAGGTACTCTTTAAATTTACAATTTATAAATCCTACAAAATTTTAAGTACCTGTAATCACCTCCTCTGGGTCCCTCTGCTCCGTGAGGTCCAGCGCGTATACCTGCTCCCGGTCTCGGCCTCGGCCGTGATATCCTCGGCCTCGGCCTCGGCCTCGGCCTCGTCCTCGTCCTCGTCCTCGGCCTTGGTGAACTGGAGGGGCCACTGGAGGTGGAGGAGGAGGAAGAGGGTGGACCTGAAGCGGGCACTGCGTCCTGATGTGCCCAGGTTGGCCGCAACCAAAGCAGGTGATCTGCCTCTGACCTCGATCATCCTGTCTCATCGGTCCGGGAATCTGTATAGGTGGGGGAGCCAATGGTGGAGGGGGCCCCTGATCCTGCCTGTAGTTGGGATGACGACGTCCCCCACCTCTCTTGTATCCAATAGTCTTGCCTCTCTGAGATGATCTGCTGCTTTCCCCAAAAGACTGCCCATCCAGCGATCTCTTCCCTCTGCCTGGCACCATCAGCTGGTCAGCCTCCAGCTTCTTTGCCATCTCGATGATCTGCGCCATGGTACCATGAGCAATGAACAGCAAGGGCTGCCTCAAAGAATCGCGGAGTCCGTGATAGAATCTCTTCGCATACTTCTGGTCGTCCTAGTCATGGAAGCCTGCAAACCTAGCCAGGTGGGAGAATTCTCTCTGGTACTCGATGACTGATCGGCTCCCCTGCTGGAGGTTCAGAAACCTCGCCTCCAAAGCATCTCGGTCTGTGGAGGATACAAAGTGCTCCAAGAATACGTCACTGAACTCCTCCCAAGATATGTCCATCAGCTCCCTGTCGGCGAATGTAGAGTCTCGCACCGACTTCCACCACCTCTTTGCATGAGCATCTAGTGCCGAGGTGGCAAGAGGAACTGCCTGTCTGACGGGGCAGCTGATGCCAGCTAGCAGCTCCTGGATGGTCTCCAACCACTCCTCTGTCTTCACAGCATCTTCTGTCACGCGATACAATGGCGGAGACAGACTTTTAAACGCACTCAGCCAGTTCGACCCTGGGTTGGGTAGCTGTACCGGGGCTTGCTGATCTCTGAATGGGTCCAGGATCGCCGTCAGCGTTTGTCCCATCTCTGTCTGCATGAACGGAATAGCAGCCGGAGGGGGAGGAACCGCATCCTGTGGAGGCTGCATAAAGGTAAGATAATGTCAAAATTGGCCTAACTCATTGTTTAATGGACTGTTTTATGTGGCTTTTACACATGGGCACACCATTGCTTCCGCTGCATAGTTTGTCCGCAAACTAATGCTCGTGCGGGGTGTTCCAGTGTGGTGGACTGTATTCTCATATGATCGTGTGTTCAAGTGATACCAGTTTGTAAGATCCTGTCTCCTCATTCCGAGGCTAACCCGGATCTTATGCCCAGAACCGCCGCCTTACGGTGACACTAACGTACGGGTTAGTCGTCACCGCAAGACGCCGATTCTGCCGGCTAGTACGATCATAACCTGTCGGCCAATATGAGGATAAAATCATAATATCAGAGTAAACGCAGAAAAAGTCCACAGCCACAACACATATATATATCAAAAGAGAATGAAATATCAGTCCGCAATGAGTACAACAAATATAAGTAAATAGGGCTTATGCCCAGTACATCATGATCACTCTCACTCTCACATACAGCAGCGGAAAAACTAAAACTCTCTCACATCACACCTGTAGACGTGCTCCGGTAGTAGTAGCTGGTATCTGCTCCTCAAGTCCTGCCTCCTCGACGTGCTGGTCCACCTCCTCGAGCTCCTAAAATAGTAAGGTCAACGACCATTAGTCAAACAGACTAAGTCGTATCCTCAACACCTCCTCCTACAACTCCTAGGCACCGTGCGGGAGGACGAAGCGGAGGACAACAAGGGGTGGCAAAAGAGAGCAGGTGACAGGAATCTAACAGGGTATATAATCAAGAAAATAATGAAATGTAACCTCCACTTATGCGGGTACGCATAAGCAAGGGATCTTTTGCAAGGCTCCCATTGTATAGAATGTCCCATACCATTTATACAATGGGGTGTCAGAATCACAAGCATATATATAAAGGAAAAATAACCTTAACCTATAAACATGCCCACTCAGGCTTATAGGCTAAGGGTTCGTATAGCAGGTCCTAATGTATAAGCGTCCCATACCACTTATACATTAGGTGTCTTTGGTTGTTATGCAGATTAATGTTATGCAACTATATGGTGGGTATGATATGAACATGCAGTGCAACACACACACACGACTCCGTGATCACAGACCTTTAGTTCCCACTTTTCGAGAGCTAGCATCACTCTCAGGTACCACCGTTGTGGCTACGGCAGCAGCGGAACGGACGCTTCCGCCTTCTAGGCGGGTATCACACTACCAGACCTAGACCTCTCTTGTACGCCTCTGTACACCGACAAGTGCACTCTAGAGCCTCTGCGTACCACTTTGCTGACTACCTGTCAGTCTTGTTGGGCCGGGTGCGCGTTATTAGGAAAAGTCCTCCAGACTCCAGTGAAAACAACCTACTGGCCCATCTAACCCTCGCACCCGCCTGGTCCATCGTACTGCTGTCGGTGTGACGACCGGACAGTACCGCATGGCCCGCCACTAGTATATGCACATGCAAGTATTATATATAAATCGAGCCTCCAGCTCCAAGGACTATCCAGTCCCAAAACTCTCCAACCCGTCACGGGTGAGAATGTGCTACAAAACCCCCAACCCTGCCTAGGTGAGTATATATGAAACCAATCTCATCCTCCAACTCTGCACGGGTGAGCAAGTAGTCAAAGACTCCAAGTCCCTCCAACCCGGCACGAGTGAGCACATGTCCAGTTCACCTAATCTAATAGACTACTCTTGTCTACAGTTTATCATACTTAGAATCTTAAGGTTAATCCCAGGACTGCCCAAGGTATTCCCGGTGAAGGGCTCTCAGGGGCACTAGGAGCTACGATGGGCTGAATCCCAAAGCTCCCTTTCTCAAGGATATTTAGTTTAGTTGTTGCCTACCCCGAACTCCCTTTTCTCTCTCCTGTTACATAGAGTGACCTAGTGATTTAAGGTATGGGTTAAGGAGTGACGGTCTTCCGTCAACTCTACCTAGGCATGACTAATGTTGCACTATTACTTTCGTCTCTAGAATGCATCTGCCACCCAGGGTTATACTTCCGAACTTAAACTCTAACTCAGTTGTTGATTCATCTCCTGGCGGCCTGTAGTCCAGCCTACTCTTCCTATGCGCACCCCAAAACCTAACACCACCCTGAAATCGAACTTCTAGATTCTTGGTCCAACTGACTCCGAATATTTATCCTAGGGTGGTATGGACTACTAAAATGAATACGTGGATTTTCATGATTTTCCTAGGTTATTAAGGCCTTCAATTAAATCTTTTAAAATTATTCCCTAGGTCATTTTACACATGAAGTATCATCAATTAAAATCTTCTGACCTATGGGAATTTTCCTAAGTTGCATATGGGTAAAATATTACTGTCTACAAGAATTCATAATTTTCCTTTTAATATGTCTATTTATCCCATAGTTAATAAAGTTTCTACATAAATGCCATTTTCCAAATGAAGTAGGAGAGATACATAAATCAAAATTCCAGGAAAATTACTGAGCAATTGTAACATTAATTCATGACTTATGGCAGAGTTTCATTAACTTCTATAGTGTAATAGCCTATAAATTTCCATTCTTAATTATTTACCAAAATGCCATTTTCCTACCTTAATAATTATCAGTGTGTACAAAAATTCTGAAACAATTCTACAATATTAATATTACTATTATACAACTATAGAAATATTTCTGCAATTTTCCAACATGTAATTCCACCAACTCATAAATAAATAAGAAAAGGGTAAAATAGTAATTTCAAGATATTTGCTCCAGTAGTTCTTAAACAGAGGTATAAAATTTTCCTAAGTCAAATAAGACACCATACTTTGACTTGGCTGAATTTGAAAGTTTTCTATAGCCAAATTCTATTTTTCCCATTTATTTTCCAAAAAGGCCTATAATTTGAAAAATTCCAATAAGTGGTATTTTTGATTCCAAAAGTCCCAAAAATAATTCTAGGGGTGAAACATGCCCTAATGAATCACTGGAATTTATTTCATGGTTTTTGGGTCCCTCAGCTAGGCTAAATACACAATATACAATTTCTTGCTAATTGCACACCAAGGCCTAAATTAGCCAACACATGTACATGGATTAACCCATCATGCATGGGTCCAATTGCTCTGAAATTTCTACCAGGCACCAATGATGCCCCTAAGGATGAGCCACCAGGATTTGGGGCCATTTGGAGTTGGAGAACTCCAAAAATCACATTTATTTACTTTTGGGTATTTTTGTAAAAACTATAGCAAAATGTCCCCCAAAAATTCTGATTTTTGGGAAGGACCTAGATTTGACTAAATAAGCCACATGCCCAAAATCTCAGTCCATTTGGACTTAGGGTTTGAGCAGGGCATCAATTTTAGTTTCTGTCCTAGTTTAGGGGCAGTCCTAGCAAAATGGACCTACAGGGTAGAATACTCAACCAAATTTAATGAGTAACATGTCAAATCAAAGCTAACACAGAGATCTACAATATTCGTGTTGGGCAAAAATTCATCAAGTGGCTATAAGGGCCTCAAAATCAACATGCAAGGTGTCTGATATATTGTGACAGTTAATCATACTGTTCATATATGAATTTAATGTTAAGGAATTAATATCAGCCAGCACAGATCTTGAAGTAGATCTGACGGCTGCTGAATCTTCTTCCCCAGGCATTGCATGCAGGACAACCCGACACAGGCGGGTTTTGCGGGGCCATTCCCGGCCATCGCCGGCGGCGGGACCTCCGGCCAAGTGCTCCCCTGGCCTCACGGTGGTCGGGGCTTGAGCTGGCCGGCGGCTGGGCGGCGGAGAGCGGCGGACGGCGGCGGCGCAACCAAGCCGAGAGCTCCCTAACTCGCCATTTTTTTTTACAAATTTTCGAGCTTTTGATTTCTACTGTCGAGCTCGTTTGAGCTCGACGTCTAGCCTAGAGGATCTAGGATACTAGCACAGTAAGAGAGGAAGGGATACAGACCCTTGGTGGCGGCTATGGCTGAGGGTGGAGGCGGCTCTCCATTGCATGCACTCTCCGGAGATCTCCTCTATTAGCCATGGCAGCTGGTGGTCTCTGGCCTTCTCTCTCTGTCTCAGGGGTAGGAGTGAGTGGAATGAAAGGGAGAGTAGGCGGTTTGGGCTGAGTTAAGGATGGGGGGGGGGCGATTTCACCAAGGTGGGGGCGGATTCACCAAGGCTAGGGCTCGGGCTGGGGGGTTTGGCCGGCTAGGTTGCTTGGGAGTGGGCCCCACTGGTCCAAGTGGGCTGACTAAGCCTTAATGGGTCGGGTTGCCCAGGTTAGGGCTGAGTTAGGTGAGTGGAGAGAGAGAATTTCTCATACAAGTGGAATAGGCTATATTGGGCTTGGGTTGGGTTTAGGCTTGACCCAGGACTGCATGGTGGGGGTCCTACACCTCCTAATACCCATGCATGGTCAGCCAACCCATCATGGGTTGGTGGGATGAGCCCAAGTGGCCCAAAATAACTCCTAGGCACTTTCTCTCTCCTATTCCTCCTCTTTTCTCTCTCCTAGATAATTTTCCAAATTTACTATTGCTTGCCCCTATTTTTCTCTCCCCTAGGGTTTATAGGGTCACTTTAGACCCACATGATGAATTTGGGTTGATTTGGGTGGACCCAAACCAGTGAATTGGGCTAGGGCACCATTTTCACTATTTAGGTCAAAGGTGTTGACTTGACCCATCATGGGTCAACTGGTTGACCCCATGGCCTACCTTAGGGTCCACTTAGATTGTATTTAGGGTTAGGGCATCATGGTGGGGTCATGGTGTGGCTAGGGTTCTTGTTTAGGCTAGTTTGACCTAGTTTGACTCTGGCCCCATGGTGGGCCCCACATGGCTACAATCCACTACCTAGGGTCAAACCTAGCTTATAACCCTAACACCCACCCCATGCCTAACCCAATCTAAGTTAAGGGGTCTAGAAGTAACATTGGGATGTTACAGTAACGCCCCCGATTTTTTTGCGATTATTTAATTCTCGTTTGGCGTTATGTCGACGCATTTTCTTGGCTTGTGCCATCTGTGGAGTGTGTTCTTAACTCCTTAGAACAGGGTGGCCTATTTTTTAGCCTATTGGCAAGATCTCTCTAGCAAGCCGAGTCATTTTGAGTGACCATGTGTGGCCTCTCAGGGGATGCTTGTGTTTTGGCTTCGGGTGGGGATAACTCGAGTTCTATTTGTCGAAAGTTAATTTCGAATTCGCCGTTGTGTTTGTAGCGTGGATATTTAGCTACGGTGCAAATTTCGTCGAATTCTGAGGTAGTTCGGATTTCGAGTCATTTTGGGTGTGCTATTAGTAAAAACAAATTAGAGATTTCTTAGCTTAAGTGAACCGGCAGTTTAGGCAGCGGTTAGGGCCGAATAGGCGTGCCTTTTTATTTTTAAAGCCTTAATCAGTAGATGGCGGGCCGACTCTTCTTCTTCCAGAGACCAAACCGTCGCCTGCTCCTGATCGCGGAAAACAGAGGAAACCGCCAGACCTGCTACCCCTTCGGACGGCGATTCCGGGAGCGTTTGTGGACGGATTTTGTTTCCGAGAGTGGATCTGGATTGCTCCTGCTAAGACCTTCATTTCTACGGTAAGAGATTTTAGTTTCGTAGGGTTTTTAGGAGATTTGGATTTTCGGTTTTTGCCATTTCCTCCATTTAAAGCTCGGGATGTGCTGCTTAGGTGTTGCTGCTGCTGGTGCCGAGGGAGAGGAAAGGCTTGAGTGAAGCTTCGCTGAAAAACTGAGGGAAGTGGTTCCTGCACTTGCTGTTTTGATCTTCCCCCTCTTAACTCCCGGTTAGCCCTAGGATAGAAGCCAAGTTTTCCTCTTCTGCTTTCTAAAATTCTGTGATGTAGTTTTAGGTTTGCCCTAAATTCTGTTTTGATCTTCCTCCTTGTGCTGTTTTTGCTCAACCCGCTGGTTGTTTTCACCATTTAGACTCCAGATTTTATTTCTAGTTTGGTGCTTTTGCGGGTGGAGCTGAGAGAGAGAGAGGGAGATTTCTGTGGTAGTGCACTAGTTAGAACCGGTCTTGGTAGGCTCTCGGGATTTGGTGATGAGTGTGGTGCACACACTCAAAGCCAAAAGCCGCCCGGGATATGGTGTTGAGTGTTGTGCAGACACTCAAAGCCATAGTTTTGTCTGTTCTTTTGCGGCTTAGTAGTGAGGCGACTGTGTGAGAAATTCGTCTAAGTCGAAATCGACGGGAATCACTAAGTGATTCTCGCCGACTTCGATGAGTATCGCTAGTGATTCCTGCCGATTCGGCGAGAATCAGTGGGCATTCCCGCTGATTCAGCGAGAATCCGCCAGCATTCCCGCCGATTCGGCGAGAATCTGTCGGCATTCCTGCCGATTCAGCGAGAATCAGTGGGCATTCCCGCCGATTCGTCGAGAATCAGTCGGCATTCCCGCCAATTCGGCGAGAATCTGTCGGCATTCCCGCTGACCTCTTCCGGATAGCGTTGGTTTAGGGTTTTCCTACAGTTAAGTGCTAAGGCGTTGAGTGAGTGGACCTCACTCAACGCCATAGCTGTTTTAGCGTTGAGTGAGGTTAGCTCACTCAACTCCACTGCCTGTTTTGTCGAAGGCATTGAGGGAGTGGACCTCACTCAACGCCATGGCTGTTTGGCGTTGAGTGAGGTTAGCTCACTCAATGCAAGAGTTTTCTTGCGGGAGGCATTGAGTGAGTGAACCTCACTCAATGCCATGGTTGTTTCTGGCGCTGAGAGAGGCTAACTCACTCAACGCCAAGGTCTGTTTAGGCGTTGAGTGAGTGGGGCTCACTCAACACCAGGCCGTGTTGAGTCATCTCAACGCTTTTCCCTTACCTTGGTTTTCTCCCCCGAGTGAATTTCTTGATTTTGAGGTTCCTTGTTGGCTATTTTCTTGTTTTTCCAAAAAGGCCGAATCGTGGGTGGGTTAGTAGTTGTGGTTTGAAGCTCTTAATTGGGGAGGTGTTGTGTAATTTAGCCAAGGCCACCCTTTTTCTTTTATCTTGATCCAGGTACGGGCTGGGCAAGGGGTGGGAGGTCCCTAGTGCTTTCACATGTTGACCCCTGAGCTTGGTTTCTTGGAAATAGTGGTTGGGGGACTGAGTTGGCCTCCAATCCGGATCCGCGATGTTTTTTTCTACTACCATCTCTCACAGCTTAGGGTGTTAGATGTTTCTTCCTTGGTAGATTGCAGCATTTGGGCTCATGGTAGCCTTATTGACTCTGCAGCTTTTGGGCAGAGTTACTATTGTGTCCTCGCACTTAGTGCACTTCCTTTTTGCCTTTCCTTGGGCAGTTGTGACTGTTACTGCTTTGTTTTTCCTCTTTTACTTATCTTCTGATTGACACTTTCGAGCAGTTTTTTTCTAGTTCGCTTGCTGAGGTATTCTTTCTTCTTGAATGCCTCAGGTTCTGGATAGTAGCCGCTCTGACGGCTAGTGGTGTTGTGTTGTTGCTGGTGGTCTCTGGTGCTATAGAGATCAGTTTCTTTTTTCTACGAGGTAGTTTTGGTGTTGTTTTTCTTACAGACATACATACTTGTCAGTGGGTTCGTGTCAGTTTGTTTGCGCCCACTGGTAGTTTTTACCTTGATACTAGATGTGTTACTTTTTTCTGCTACCTTTCTGGAGTTAGTCTACTTGCTCTGAGGTTGATTTATGCTAGGTTGCTAGTTACTTTTAAACAAAAAATTATTATTATCAGTATATCACAAGATCAGCATGTTTTATAAAACTCAAACATTATTCTCCAAACAACGTAAAAAGATCGTTTTTTTATATATATAGTATAAATTGAATGTAGGGTCTTGAAGAGTATAAGATGTCCTCTGGGGACACTTATGCACTCTTTTAGGATGTCAAACCTGAATAAAGTATTTTTCCGCAGCGTATAAGTATAGTTTTTTAATTGTGGACTAGGTGATCCACCGAGTCGAGGGATACGACCTATAAAAAATATAACAGATTTTCTAATCATTTAACTTATGAATTTTCATAAAGTATAGTTGATAGTGGGTTTCCTGAGCGTCGGCAGTTATCCCCTGCTCGACGTGGCATCATAACGCATGTTTTCTCCTACTCTGATATTTTGTTTTCCTCGGAGAAAAATGCGGGTTGTGACACCGGTCGTCGCACCACATCGACCAACAATGTATAGTCTTTCTTTAGTGCATATAATCTTTCATAAGTCGTCGCTTTGCTGATAGCCCTTCCCTCCTCGAACCTATGCAACATTAGCACATACTTCCGGAGAATGCCAGCCAAGCGTATCTTCATCTCGGCAGGATCACTCGATTTGCCGAGAAATCCTTGATCATGTCGAGGGAAGGGGGAGGAGAGTAGGCTACCGCGTCATACAACTCGTCAGCCTTTGATGTTTCTTGTTTTTCTAAGAAAATTCTAGTCACGAATGTTTTGCTAGTACAAAAAGGAGAAAAAAGTGAAAGACTTAACTCACGGTGTGAGACGTTGATCTCTTTATCTGGGCACTTTCAGGATGGGCTTGGCTGCCCTTAGAAGGGGTTGTTGAGAGGAAGCATAAACAAATTCCCAAGACCGCAATGATGGGATGCTTGATCCAGAATTTGAGTAGAAGGGGGAATAGAGACGATAAGAACACTATTTAGCGGAGCGTATAAAGCGGAGGCGATATCAGACATAACCTCACGAACTAGCGATTTCTGTGGCTTAGAGGTCAATCCAACAGTCTCAAAAGGAGCTACTGTAGACAATCCGAGATCAAGTCGCAAAGGAAGCAAGGATCAACATGCTGACAGTGTATAACTCATCAGGTGATTGTAGCTAGTTTCCTGCATCAGCATGGAGACCCCCCCTTGCCTGAGGGAGATTTCCCTCTCCTGCTCAGCGGCTCGTGTGGCTTCGAGGTTGTAATCCAACATCTATTAGAGCATCTCCGATTTCCTTTTCTTGGGCGAGATCTTTCTGCGAGTACTGAGATAGGTGAGGACTAGGTATTAAAGTAGGTCGAGTACGTATGATTTAAAAAACTTGTATCTCCTCGGAAGAAGTGAACCTTAGGTCAAAATTTTGTGCCAACAGATTGAGAGGAGTGGACTCGCTCCTAGCTAGGTCACACTTGACCTTCTTTTCCTTTTGCATTTTCTTAGACATCGATATACAACCCCATGTTCACCGAAGGGACTCGGGCAAGCAGGCGGGTCGACCCCGACCCGCCTCTCCTAGGCGGGTCGGCCTCCATGGGTCGCCCAGGTCGGTCAGCCCTGCCTGCCTCTCCTAGGCAGGTCAGCCTCCAAGGGTCGCCCAGTCGGGTCAGCCCTACCCGCCTCTCTTAAGCGGGTCAGCCTCAGCACTCCGAACCGCACCCATTTGGCGGGTCAGTCCTGCCCACCTTTCCTAGGTGGGCCACCCTCGGCTCGCGCCTTCCAAGGCGGGCCATCTCCAACCCGCGTCCCTTAGGCTAGCCAGCCCCGGCCCGCGCCTCCTGCCGAGTAGAGGCATTGGAGGGCTACTCGCCCAGTCCCCAACGAGGGAAATTCCTTGCCATTTTTCCCCTACAGGCCTACCCCTAGCCAGCTAGAACGGTGGAGTCTCGCTGTTGGCAGACATGGGTGGACTGCGTATAGCCGGTCAGGACAACGGAGTTCGGCTATTGGCAGGCCAGCCCAAGGGGCTTTCAGTAATTTCAAGCAAACAGAGGTTAGTTATTTGCAGACCGTTTTTAGAAATCTGTAAATAGGACCCAAGGGGTACCTCAGAAGGCATGTTCACTTGTCTCCCAGTCTCGTAGCGCTTTCTGAGGTACCTTAGCCCGGCATTTGGCTAAGAAGCGGAAGCGCTCAGTGATCTTCCGGGTTTGTGGTGGGACCTCCTCGCCGGGCCCTTGGTCTAGTCCTTTGCTCTCTTTTTCTTATTTTTTTTACTTGTAGGAGCGAAGTAGGTGTGCGACCACCCATTCCCCAAGGGTGAACACCACAAGAGACCAGTTTCTGGTTTCAACATTTTGGTGCGGTGAGCGTGAACAGTGGTCAGCATAGAAAACCTTCAACGAGCTCAATGACTGGAGGAGAAGGGCAAGGATCGGACAGGACCGACTCGCCACCCCTCCCCCTCTCACAATGATGGGGATGTTCGAGGACTTCAGGTAGGAGGTACTCGGCCTGGTTCGATTCGCACTCGGCGCACATGCCGAGTGCTTGACTACAGTAATCCCGGTTCTCACGAATCCGGTACTCGGCGAGGCTGCTCCTGCCCGGAGAGCAGGGAAGGAGGTCGCCGAGGAAGGCCGGGTCGCCGATCTCACCGGGCGAGTTCTTTTCCCGGGCTCGGGAGGAGGCGGCAGATTTGGCGAGTTGGGAGCGCAAGACCCTCCAGCTCGCCTAGTGGGGGGAGACAGTCCCTTCAGCGAGCTGGTCTCCTCTACCCCAATCCTAGATGGGTTCAAGGAGCCCGACATGTCCTACTTAGGAAGGGATACCCAGTCCAGCACGTCAAATGGTTTGAGGATGTGGTCTCGATCCGATAGATGTCGGATGGCTTCAAGTGCAGGCTCTTCGCCAGCACTCTGAAGCAGAAGGCCAGGGAGTTATTTCACCAGCTGTTGGCCAGCTCCATCTACTGCTTCGAGGACCTCCGCTGGAGGTTCATGCTGAGGTTGACAAACTCAAAGAAGAGGAAGAGGGAGTCAGAGTACCTGTTCCACATCAAACGGGGGGTGAATGAGACCCTAGGGAGCTACGTCGATCTCTTCCAGGAGGAGGTCACCCAGGTTCAGGAGATGTTGGGCCACACTCTGATGATGGCATTCACCCTGGGTATACAACAGGGTTTCTTTCGAATGGAGTTGAAGAGGATTCTCCCCTCTCCAACGAGGACTTGATGGAGAGGGCGGCGGGAGAAGTCGACGGGGAGGCGTCGAACCCGGAGTTTGCCCGGAGGTTAGCCAGGTTGGCTACGGAGGAGGAGAGGCCTAGAGGAGGTCGAGGTCAGGAGGAAATAAGAGCTGAGCCCCGGCATAGGGAGCATCCACAACTGCAGCGCAGGTGGGGGCGCCAGGAGCCAAATCAGCGGCTAGGGTGGAGGCCCGAATGACAGGAGCAGGGAGCGAGGAGAGGGTTTCACGGAGGGGACAACCGCCAAGGAGGCAAGGGCCAGTTCTACCCTCCAAGTGGGAGGAAGGGCCAGAGGCCCCCCTCCTCTAACAAGAGGAGGCTATGGTCATAGCCATGGGGGAGAGGAGAAGAGCGGCGCGTAGGAGAAGAAGGGAGGTTTGGTTGGAGTTACCCTACTGTGACTTCCATCGGGAGGAAGGGCACGCCACGGCCATGTGCCCGGAGTTCCTCGAGATGAGGGTAAACAGGGAGCAGCAGCAACAACAAGACTGCCAAGGATTGTAGATTGAGGAAGTCCCGTCTCGGGCAGAGGAGGACAGGTGCAAAGACCGGGCAGATGTGGGAACCCGGGGAGGGATCGGAGCGAACCATAGAGGGTCGGGGATCGAGGCTTCCTGTAAGGCGAGCCTCCACACCATGTACCGACGGAGCGTTGGCTCCACATCCCAGACCCCTCCCCTGGAAGAAAGAATCACCTTTACGTTCAAGGATATGCCGGGTCACGAAGACCCCTTTTGTGATGTGCTGGTCATCCAGACGGCCATCGAGGATTTCACCGTCTCCCGGATCCTCATCGAAAACAGTAGCTCAGTCAATGTCATCTTCAAGAAGGTGTTTGACACGATGAAGGTGGAGGCCAGGAGCGTGTTGGCCTCAGATGGGCCCCTGTTTGGTTTCTCGGGGGAGAGGAAGGAAGTCGAAGGAGGGGTAGGACTCCAAGTCTCTCTGGGAGGACAGTCCCACAACTGTAAGTTCTTCATTATTGACGCCCCTTGCAGCTACAACGCCGTCTTTGGGAGGCCCCTCATCAGCGCCTTCCACTGCATCCCCTTGTCCTTCCACCAATGCCTAAAGTTCAATGTCGAGGGGGTCCAGGTCCGGGTCCGCGGAGACCATACAATGGAAAGGGAGTGCTATGTCACCTCCGTAAACTCCATCTCATGGCAGGAGGGTGCTGAAGAGATTGGGCGGAGGATGGAGGAGGAAGAGCTGGGGGTTGGCCCGGAGGAGATTGAGGTGGAGGAGAGTTGCGCCCAGAAAAAGGAGGTGAAGAAAGTTAGGGAGCCGGTTGAGGCAATGACCCTGGAAGAAGCCGAGGAAGAGGCCCTCGCCCCAGGAAGAGGGGATGCTGAGGAATGGGGGGAGCGGCCTCGCCTGGAGGTGGCGAAAGAGGTGGTGGAGATGGAGGTTCTTACCCTCGGATGGAAGGTGGAGATGGTTCGCGTCAACGGGGGGCTGACCCCGGAGGCCCAAGGCAAGTTGTTGGAGTGCATTCAAAGGAATGTGGACATCATTGCTTGGAGCGCTGCAGAGATGCCCTGGATCGACGCCGACGTGGCCTGCCATCGCCTTAACCGGGATCCGGAGGCTCGTCCCGTCCAGCAGAAGAAGAGGACCATAATGGACAGGTTGGCCGAGCCGATTCGAGAGGAGGTGGCCAAGCTCCTTAAGGCCGATTTTGTATCCGAGATCCAATACCCTGGCCGGGTCTCCAATGTTGTAATGGTTAAAAAAGTAGATGGTCAGTGGCATATGCGTGTTGATTTTTCTCTTCTTAATAAATCATGCCCTAAGGATTGTTACCCCTTGCCTCGGATCGAATCGCTGGTTGACTCAGCCGTTGGTTTCCCTATAATGAGTTTTTAGATGCATTTTCAGGTTATCACCAAATCAGGATGCACCCCCCGACATCAAGGATATCTCCTTAATCATCGGGGATGGGTGCTACTGCTATAAGATGATGCCCTTCGGGGTAAAGAACGCAGGGGAAACTTATCAAAAAATGATGGATAGGGTCTTCCCTGAGCAGAAGGGAAGAAACTTGGAAGTGTATGTTGACGACCTCGTGATCAAGAGTCGAGACTACAACTCTCACCTACATGATCGGTAGGAAACCTTCGCCACCCTGCGCGAGTACAAAATGAGGCTGAACCCCTTGAAGTGCATCTTTGGGGCAAGCAAGGGCAAATTTATGGGCCACCTTCTCACCCCCGCTGGGGTAGAACCCAATCCCGACAAAGGCCGGGCGATTATGGATATGGGGTTGCCTCGGAATGCAAAGGAGATGCAACGGTTGACAGGGAAGCTGGTATGGTTGAGCAGATTCCTCTCCTGGGCCGGGGATGTCACAACCCGCATTTTCTCCGAAGAAAACGAATTATCCGAGTAGGAGAAAACACACGTCAACACACACCAACCCAGGAGCAAACTGGCTCAACTTGCTGAACTCAATCTCATACTCACCGACCGTGAGTTACCTTTGCTTCAGGTGGAGGAAGTCGTTCATAAGACGTTCACGCTCGACCGAGGGCAAGAACTTCCTCAGCAGCATTTCCTTGAATACTTCCCAAGAGCAACCAGCTACCAAGCTCTCAATTTCCCTAAGCCACAAATTGTTCGCCAAACCCTTGAGTTGATAAGCGGCTATCATCACTCTCTGATCGTCTGCAATACCGGAGTACGAGAACATCTCCTCCATGGAGATCAGCCAATCATCTATGACTATGAAATCTGCCTTCCCATCATACGTAGGAGGGCTAAGTCTCTGAAACTGCAAGATTAATGCCATTTCTGCTGGCACCACCACTAGAGGTCCTAGGGGTGCAGGAGGAGGAGGAACAGCTAACCCTCCTACATGGCCTTGCACTCCCTGAGTCTGCCCTTCCACAACCGCCACCAAAGACTGGATCTGGGCTCGCACCTCCACCATCTACCTGCTCAAGGAATCGCTACTCTGCCGCAAGCTCTCGATTACCGCATCATTCTGCGCTCCCGATGACTCACCCTCAGACAGGGGGGTCGATCTAGTTGAAGGGCGTCTCGCCATCCTAAAATCGTAGCTGTACAACCCCGTATCCCGCGAGTGGTCGACAGGGATTGAACCGGCCGGCTCAGATCACCTTGGACCCAGTTTGCCGAGCCCAAGCTCGGCAATAGTCGAGCTAAGCTCGGCGATGGCCGAACGAAGTCCGGCATGCCGAGACCGAGCTCGGGTGCGGAAACAGGGCTCGACGATGGTCGAGCCAAGCTCGACGATCTCCGTGCCGAGTCCGAGCTCGGCGATCGTCGTGCCGAGCCCGAGCTCGGCAATAGTCCAGCCGAGCCCAGCGCTAGCCGAGCACAGTCCGCCCAGGGCGAGGCGAGTCGGGCCCCTTGCCGAGCGAGTGCCCCCTCAGGTCCAGCTCGCATCTTGGCCATGGCACACTTTTACTGTGTGGCCCCTTTTGGTTTGCCTGTAGTCCTCGAAAACAGTGAAGGTTGTATATTGGCAGGCCATCTTTTCCTATAAATAGGACCCAAGGGGTACCTCAGAAGGGACGCTTACTAATTCTCTGGCCTACTAGCGCTTTCTGAGGTACCTTAGCCCGACATTTGGCTAAGGAGGGGAAGCGCTCTGAGATCTTCCGGGTTTGTGGTGGGACCTCCACGCCGGGCCCTTGGTCTAGTCCTTGTTTCTTCTTTTCTTTGTCATTTTCTTGCAGGAGTGAAGTAGGTGCGCGGCCACCCCCTTCCCCAAGGGCCGAACTCCACAAGAGACCGGTTTTCCGGTTTCAACAGTAGCAACATTAGTCAGATCCTAGTACGACAGCTGCAACTAAATAAAAGTACAAACAATACATACATAAATATGAACTTAAATCTGCTAAACTTGCTCTGGGAGTTTATTTTTACAAGAATTGATGTTATGCCTTTACCTAGGATGGTTAACCACCACCATACTAACTCTTGTGCCTAGATCGGGAATGCATGACTTTATATTATTTTTGACTCGAAAACTTATGTGTGTACATATGTCATCCTGCCAGTCTTTAGCTTAGCATGTTGGGCTTATGCAATGTTATGCTATGCATGTTTGTGCTATGCATTCTAAAAAGGCCCTAATGCATGTTATGAGCAGCGTACACATGAAAATGTTATGCATCCCATACTACATAACATCCTCATGCAACGAAAAAGAAAACGAGCTAGTCGCAGCCATGTGGTGAGGTTATGCATCCCATACTACATAACCCTCACATGTTGCCCCTATGGTGGATCCATATACGAACACATATTATGCATCCCATACTACATAATATGCCCCATATACTTCATGTTATGCTATGAGTGTAGTGTTCGTGCTTTTGCCAAGACGTGCTGATGACATATCGGTGTGTGAATGACATGATGCTGAACTACTAATGCAATTAAAAGGGAAGGTTTCTCTACTAGCCTGTCAAGCAACCTCCCTCTGATACCAACTTTCACAACCCGCATTTTCTCCGAAGAAAACGAATTATCAGAGTAGGAGAAAACACGCGTCATGATGCCACGTCGAGAAGGGGATAACTGCCGACGCTCAGGCAAACCACTATCAACTATACTTTATGAAAATTCATAAGTTAAATGATTAGAAAATCAGTTATATTTTTAAAAGGTCGTATCCCTCGGCGCGGTGGATCAACTAGTCCACAGTTTAAAAACTATACTTATACATTGCGGAAAATACTTTATTCAGGTTAGACATCCTAAAAGAGTGCATAAGTGTCCCCAGAGGAAGACTTATACTATGCAAGACCCTACCTTTAATTTATTCTATATATAAGAAAATGATCTTTTTACGTTGTTTGAAAAATAGTGATGAGTTTTATAAAACACACTGATCATGAGTAATACTTATAATATTGTTTTTAGGTTTAAAAGTAATTAACAACCTAGCATAAATCATCCCCAGAGCAAGTAGACTAACTCCAGAAAGGTAGCAGCAACAAGTAATATATCTAGTATCAAGGTAAAAAACAACCAATGGGCGCCAACAAACAGACACGAATCCACTGGCAAGTATGTATGTCTGTAAGAAAAACAACACCAAAACTACCTCGCAAAAACAAGGAACTGATATCTATAGCACCAGAGACCACCAGCAACTGCACAACACCACTAGCTGTCAGGGCGGCTACTATCCAGAACCTAAGGCATTCAAAGAAGAAAGAATACCTCAGCAAGCAAACTAGAAAACTGCTCGAAAGTGTCAATCAGAAGATAAGCAAAAGAGGAAAACAAAGCAGTAACAATCACAACTGCCCAAGGTAAGGCAAAAAGGTAGTGCACTAAGTGCGAGGACACAACAATAACTCTTTCCAAATGCTACAGAGTCAACAAGGCTACCATGAACCCAAATGCTGCAATCTACCAAGGAAGAAACGTCTAACACCCTAAGCTATGAGAGATGGTAGTAGCAAAAACATCGCGGATCCAGGTTAGAGGCAAACTTAGTCCCCCAACCACCATTTCCAAGAAACCAAGCATAGGGGTCTACATGTGAAAGTACTAGGGACCTCCCACCCCCTTGCACAGCCCGTACCTGGAGCAAGATAAAAGAAAAAGGGTGGCCTTGGCTAAATTGCACAACACCTCCCCAATTAAGAGCTTCAAACCACCACTGCTAACCACGACCCACGATTCGGCCTATTTGTAAAAACAAGAAAATAGCCGACAAGGAACCTCAAAATCAAGAAATTCACTCGGGGGAGAAAATCAAGGTAATGGAAAAGCGTTGAGATGACTCAACATGGCCTGGCGTTGAGTGAGCCCCACTCAATCAACGCCTAACCAGACCTTGGCGTTGAGTGAGTTAGCCTCACTCAGCGCAAGAATCAACCATGGCGTTGAGTGAGTTTCACTAACTCAACGCCCTCCGCAAGAATAGCTCTGGCGTTGAGTGAGCTAACCTCACTCAACGCCAAAACAGTTATGGCGTTGAGTGAGGTCCAATCCCGCAACGCCTTCAGCAAAACAGGAAGTGGCGTTGAGTGAGCTAACCACACTCAACGCCAAAACATCTACGGCGTTGAGTGAGGTCCACTCACTCAACTCCTTAGCACTTAACCGCAAATCCCAACGGTGGCGTTGAGTGAGTCAACCTCTCTCAACGCCAAAAATGCTTTGGAGTTGAGTGAGGTCAACTCACTCTACGCCAAAGTACTTACCCGTAGGAAAACCCTAAACCAACGCCATCCGAAAGAGGTCGGCGGGAATGCCAATCGATTCTCGCCTAATTGGCAGGAAAGCAGATCGATTCTCGCCGAATCGGCAGGAATGCAGATCGATTCTCTCCGAATTGGCGGGAATGCAGATTGATTCTCGCCGAATCGGCGGGAATGCAGATTGATTCTCTCCGAATCGGCGGGAATCACTGACGATACTCGTCAAAGTCGGCGAGAATCACTTAGTGATTCCCGTCGATTTCGACTTCGACGAATTTTCTCACTCAATCGCCTCACTACTTAGCCGCAAAAGAACAGACCAAACTAAGGCTTTGAGTGTGTGCACCACACTCAACGCCAATCCCGGGCGGCTTTTGGCTTTGAGTGTGTGCACCACACTCAACACCAAATCCCGAGAGCCTACCAAGACTGGTTCTAACCAGAGCACTACCACAGAAACCTCCCTCTCTCTCTCTCTCGGCTCCACCCGCAAAAGCACCAAACCAGAAATAAAAATATGGAGTCTAAATTGTGAAGACAACCTGCGGGTTGAGCAAAAGCAGCACAAGGAGGGGGGCTCATAAAGGGAAACTGAAGCACAGAGTTTTAGCAAACAAAAAGAGAAAAGCATGGCTTCTATCCTAGGTCTAACCGGGTAGTTAAGAGGGGGGAAGATCAAAACAGCAAGTGCAAGAACCACTTGCCTCGGTTTTTTAGCGAAGCTTCACTCGAGCCTTTCCTCTCCCTCGGCACCAACAGCAGCAACACCTAGCCAGCACATCCCGAGCTTTAATGGCGAAAAGAGCAAAAAACCTAAAATCCAAATCCCCTAAAAACTCCACGAAAATCAAATCTCTTATCGTAGAAACATAGATCTAAGAGAGAGCAAGCCAAATCTGCTTTTGAAATCGAAATCCGTCCACAAATGCTCCCGGAATCGCCGTCCGAAGGGGTAGCAGGTCTTGCGGTTTTCCTCTGTTTTCCACGAACAGGAGCAGGCGATAGTTTTCGGGAAGAAGAAGAATGGACCTGCTAATTTTTCTTAAGGCTTTTAAATAAATCTAATCACGCCTAATCATCCTTAACCGCCTCCTAAGCCGCCGGTTCATTACCGAAGCTTTTGACCGCAGAAATCATCTAAATAGCTTTAAATATACACATTTGCTTTTATTATTAGCACACCCAAAACGACGCGAAAACCAAACTACCTCGGAATTCGACGAAACTCGCACCGTAGCTAAATACCCATGCTACGAACGCAACGGCGAAGTCGAAATTAACTTTCAACGAACAGAATTCGAGTTATAACCACCCGAAGACAAAGCACAAGCATCCCCCGAGAGGCCATACCAGGTCACCCAAAATGACTCGGCTTGCTAGGGAGATCTTGCCAATAGTCTACAAAATAGGCCACTCAGTTCTAAAGAGTAAAGAACACACTCCATAGATGACACAAGCCAAGAAAATGCGTCGACGTAACGCCAAATTAGAATTAAATAATCATAGAAAATCGGGGGTGTTACAGTCACTCCCCCTAAAAGAAAGTTTCGTCCCGAAACTTTACGCACAATGCTTCACAAAAGAAGGAAAAGTAACAAGCCAAACATTACAAGAAGAAAACAAGCCAAACTAATCAGGGAAACAGTTGAGGGTGAGCCTCCCTCATAGCCGACTCTAACTCCCAAGTCACGCTTTCTAAACCCTGATTCTTCCATAGAACTTTGACCATCAGGATGGACTTCCTTCGCAGCACCCGATCTTGAGTATCCAAAATGCGGAGCGGCACTTCAATAAAAGAGAGATTAGGCTCCAACTGTGGCACAACATCCAAGACTTGCCCACTACTGCGCACACACTTCCGCAATTGGCTTACGTGAAATACATTATGAACACCTGGGAAGTTTGCTGGCAAATCCAACCTATAAGATGACACGCCAATCCGTTCAACAATCTTAAACGGGCCCACATACCTCGGGTCCAATTTCCGATTCTTACCGAACCTCTTAACTCCAACCATTGGGGAAACCTTAAGAAACACAAGGTCCCCTACAGAAAACTCCAAGTCAGACCTACGCCTGTTGGCGTTCTTCTCATATCTCTTCTTAGGTATACAAAGCTTTTCTCGAATAAGCTTCACTACGACTTCCATCTCCTCGAGTGCATCCGGACCCAACAAGGGTCTCTCACCTGCCTCAGCCAAAAATAGGGGAGTTCTGCAGCGCCTCCCATACAATGCTTCAAATGGAGCCATTGGCAAACTTTTTTGATAACTGTTATTGTATGCAAACTCCATAAGTCGCAACCACTAATCCCACGCTCCACCATGGTCTAGAATTTAGCATCTGATCATATCCTCAACTATCTGGTTCACCCGCTCCGTCTGTCCATCGGTCTGTGGGTGGTAAGAAGTAGAATACCTCAGATTGGTACCCAAACCCTCCTGCAGACTCTGCCAAAAGTGAGAAGTAAACCGGGAATCTCAATCGAAAATTATGCTAACAGGCACACCGTGCAATATGATGACCTCATTCAAGTACAACTCTATTATCTTCTTCATCGGGTAGTGAATCTTATACGACACGAAGTGAGCACACTTTGTCAGTCTATCCACTATAACACAAATAGAATCAAATCCCCTTGGAGATTTCGGTAAGCCCGTGATGAAGTCCATAGAAATACTTTCCCACTTCCAAGACGGGATCTCTAACGGAGTCAACTTGCCACCAGGCCTTCCGTGATCGGCCTTCACACGCTTGCATGTGTAGCACTCAACAACAAATCGGGCAATATCACTTTTCATGCCATACCACCAGGCAATTTGCTTCAAATCACGATACATCTTTGTAGATCACGGATGGTAGGCAACACTGGATTCATGAGCCTCTCCGCATACCATACCCCTGATGTCTCCAACAGCAGGGATGCAAAATCTGCCGCGGTACTTCAAAGTTCCCGCATCATCAATGAGAAAATCCGGCAACTCCCCTCTCTCATTCCTGAGGTATAAGTGCAGAAGGTCCGGATCATCCTTTTTGTTCAACCTTGTAAGGGAAATCCAAGACGGCTCTGCCACTGCCAAACTACTCTGCATGTCGCAGCATCCCACTGAAATATCCATAGGGAGGAACTCTTCCACTAAACGATCAGCGGAGAGATTAAAGTTCTTCCCATTCTTCCGACTCAGGGCGTCGGCCACCACATTGGCCTTGCCTGGATGGTACTGGATCTCTACATCGTAATCGGCCACATACTCAAGCCACCACCTCTGGTGCAGATTCAACTCCTTCTGCGTGAACACATACTTCAGGCTCTTGTGATCAGTGAAGATCTTGCACTCAGCCTCATAAAGTAGATGCCTCCACAGCTTCAACGCATAAATCACCGCTGCAAACTCAAGGTCATGCGTAGGGTAATTTCTCTCGTGAGTCTTTAATTGCCTTGACCCATACGCAATCACTTTTCCAACCTGCATCAACACGCAACCCAGACCAACATGCGAAGCATCCACGTAAATGTCATACTCCACACCCTCAGTAGGTAGGGTCAGGACGAGAGCAGTGCACAATCTATTCTTTAGCTCCAGGAAGGCTTCTTCGCTCTTCTTGCTCCAAATAAAGGCTGCGTTCTTCTGAGTCAAACTGGCCAAAGGTGCAGCCAGGGTAGAGAAACCCTCTACGAACCTCCTGTAGTAGCCGGCCAACCCTAGAAAGCTCCTGATCTCCTTGGGCGTGCCCGGCCTACTCCAATCCATCACTGCTGCGATCTTTTTCGGGTCAACCGAGATCCCATCCTTGTTCACCACGTGGCCCAGAAATGAGACCTGAGGCAACCAAAATTCGCACTTGCTCAACTTGGCGAATAACTTGTGATTCCTCAACTCTGATAGAACCAAGCGCAGATGCTGCTCATGCTCCTCAGCATTGCGAGAATAGACCAACACGTCATCGGTGAAAACCACAACGAATTTGTCTAGGAAATCCTTGAACACCCGGTTCATCATATCCATGAAAGCTGATGGTGCGTTGGTCAGACCAAACGACATCACCAAGAACTCAAAATGTCCATGCCTCGATCTAAACGCAATCCGTGGAATATCTGCCACACGGATCCTGAGCTGATGATAGCCAGAACGAAGATCGATCTTTGAGAACACTGTACTACCGCGCAGCTGATCAAACAAGTCATCGATCCTCGGCAGAGAGTACCTGTTCTTAATAGTTACTTTGTTCAACTCCCTGTAGTCGATGCAAAGTCGCATCGACCTATCCTTCTTCTTCACAAATAGAACAGGAGCACCCCAAGACGACGAACTCTGTCTGATAAACCCTTTTGCCAACAACTCATCTAACTGGACTCGCAACTCCTCTAGCTCACGAGGGGCCATACAGTACGACGCTTTAGCAATAGGACGCGTACTCGGTTCCAAATCAATCACAAATTCGACATCCCGATCGGGAGGAAGACCAGGAAGGTCATCAAGAAACACATCAGCGAAACCGCGAACAACGGGAATCTCCTCTAAGCGCCGTATACTTACAGCGGTCCCAACCACCGAGACTAAACAAGCAAAACAACAAGAAGGAAACAACTTTTAAGCACATACCGTAGAAATGACAGGAGAATCTTGGCACAGATAAGAAAACATGCTTCCCGCCTAACCATTGTCCTTGATGAAGTCCAAGCGCTTCCCTTTACACTGAATGACCGCATCATACTTAGATAGCCAGTCCATGCCCAGAATGACATCGAAGTCCTCCAGGTCAATCATCTTCAAGTCTGCCCTCGCAAGAAAATCCCCTAACAAAACAGGGAATTCTAGAATGCCCAAATCTGATAACACAGATTCACCAGAAGGGAACTTGACGCTGAAGGTATCACGAACTCGATCTAGAGTTAACCGATGTTGCTCCATAAAGGCTCTAGCCACATATGAGTGGGTAGCGCCGGAGTCAAAAAGAACGCACGCCCAGCGGTTCTTCACCTTAAATTTCCCTATAGGAGTATATACAACTAAGGATCTAACAAAACCCAACTGTAACTATTCTAGCAAATAAAACTTTCAAGATGGAAAAAATAAACAACAAACCTGAGATGACCTGAGTCGAAGCTTGGGCTTCCTCAGAAGAGATCACGTTCAGCTTTCCTTTACCCTAGTCCACATGCTGAGGCGGAGGTAGTGCCTGAAGTGGAACTGCATGAAGAGCAGGCTAGACCTGAGGACACCTAGACTTGATGTGACCCTTCTGCCCACACTGATAGCAAGCTTTATCCTTGGACCAGCACTGGGCAGCATCATGCCCAGGTCGCTTGCAAATAGAACAGGAAACATCCCTCCTAGGAGCACCCTTAATAGCATGAACTTGCTCCTTCTTCTGAGCTGCTTCCTTCTTGAAACACTTCTCGACAGAGTGGCCCGACTGGCCATAGAAGCTACACACCACCTTGCTCTTCTTTCCCAAAGCAGCATCGGGTACCTTGGGTTTCTTCTCCTCAACGGACTTCTTCTTGTCCTTCCTCATTTGCTGGCCTCTACTCTTTGCGGTCTCGATAGCATCCACCTTCAGAGCAGCCTCCACTACCCCTTCATAAGTCTCTGATCCATAAGCATTGGTCAACTGCTGCACCTCGCTCCTCAAGCAACCAAGAAAGCGCTTGACTCGATCAGCCTCAACACTCACAAACCCAAGAGCAAACCGGCTCAACTTTCTTAACTCTATCTCATACTCACCGACCGTGAGTTGCCTTTGCTTCAGGTAGAGGAAGTTGTTCATAAGGCGGTCACGCTCCACCGAGGGCAAGAACTTCTTCTGCAGCATTTCCTTGAATACTTCCCAAGAGCAACCAGCTACCAAGCTCTCCTTTTCCCTAAGCCACCAATTCTTCGCCAAACCCTTGAGATGATAGGCGACTATCATCACCCTCTAATCATCTGCAATACCTGAGTATGAAAACATCTCCTCCATGGAGATTAGCCAATCGTCTATGACCATGAAATCTGCCTTCCCCTCATACGTAGGGGGGCTAAGTCTCTGAAACTGTGAGATGAATGCCATTTCTGCTGGCACCACCACTGGAGGTCTCAGGGGTGCAGGAGGAGGATGAACAACTAACCCTCCTGCAGGGCCTTGCACTCCCTGAGTCTGCCCTGCCACAACCGACACCAAAGACTGGATCTGGGCTCGTACCTCCACCATCTGCCTGCTCAAGAAATCGCTACTCTACCGCAAGCTCTTGATTACCGCATAATTCTGCGCTCCTGATAACTCACCCTCAGACAAGGGGGTCGATCTAGTTGAAGGGCGTCTCGCCATCCTAAAATCGTAGCAACATTAGTCAGATCTTAGTATGACAGCTACAACTAAATAAAAGTACAGACAATACATACATAAATATGAACTTAAATCTGCTAAACTTGCTCTGGGAGTTTATTTTTACAAGAATTGATGTTATGCCTCAACCTAGGATGGTTAACCACCACCATACTAACTCTTGTGCCTAGATCGGGAATGCATGTTTTAATATTATTTTTGACTCAAAAACTTATGTGTGTACATGTGTCATCCTACAAGTCTTTAGCTTAGCACGTTGTGTTTATGCAATATTATGCTATACATGTTTGTGCTATGCATTCTAAAAAGGCCCTAATGCATGTTATGAGTGGCGTACACATGAAAATGTTATGCATCCCATACTACATAACATCCTCATGCAACGAAAAAGAAAACGAGCTAGTCGCATCCATGTGGTGAGGTTATGCATCCCATATTACATAACCCTCACATGTTGCCCCTATGGTGGATCCATATACGAACACATATTATGCATCCCATACTACATAATATGCCTTGTATACTTCATGTTATGCAATGAGTGTATTGTTCGTTCTTTTGCCAAGATGTGCTGATGACATATCGGTGTGTGAATGACATGATGCTGAACTACTAATGCAATCAAAAGGGAAGGTTGCCCGACTAGCCTATCAGTCAACCTCCCTCTGATACCAACTGTCACAACCCGCATTTTCTCCGAAGAAAATGAATTATCAGAGTAGGAGAAAACACGCGTCATGATGCCACGTCGAGCAGGGGATAACTGCCGACGCTCAGGCAAACCACTATCAATTATACTTTATGAAAATTCATAAGTTAAATGATTAGAAAATCAGTTATATTTATAAAAGTCTGTATCCCTCAGTGCGGTGGATCAACTAGTCCACAAATTAAAAACTATACTTATACGCTGCGGAAAATATATTATTCAGGTTAGACATCCTAAAAGAGTGCATAAGTGTCCCAGAGGACAACTTGTACTATGCAAGACCCTACATTTAATTTTATATATATATAAGAAAACGATCTTTTTACGTTGTTTGAAAAATAGTGATGAGTTTTATAAAACATGATGATCATGAGTAATACTTATAATAGTGTTTTTAGGTTTAAAAGTAACAAACAACATAGCATAAATCATCCCCAAAGCAAGTAGACTAACTCCAGAAAGGTAGCAGCAAAAAATAATATATCTAGTATCAAGGTAAAAACTACCAGTGGGCGCCAACAAACAGACACGAACCCACTGGCAAGTATGTATGTCTGTAAGAAAAACAACACTAAAACTACCTCGCAAAAACAAGGAACTGATCTCTATAGCACCAGAGACCACCAGCAACTGCACAACATAACTAGCCGTAAGGGCGGCTACTATCCAGAACCTGAGGCATTCAAAGAAGAAAGAATACCTCAGCAAGAGAACTAGAAAACTGCTCGAAAGTATCAATTAGAAGATAAGAAAACGAGGAAAACAAAGCAGTAACAGTCACAACTGCCCAAGGCAAGGCAAAAAGGAAGTGCACTAAGTGCGAGGACACAACAGTAACTCTGCCCAAATGCTGCAGAGTCAACAAGGCTACCATGAGGCCAAATGCTGCAATCTACCAAGGAAGAAATGTCTAACACCCTATGCTGTGATTGATGGTAATAGCAAAAACATCGCGGATCCGAGTTGGAGGCAAACTCAGTCCCCCAACCACCATTTCCAAGAAACCAAGCTCAGGGGTTTACATGTGAAAGCACTAGGGACCTCCCACCCCCTTGCCTAGCCCGTACCTGGAGCAAGATAAAAGAAAAAGGGTGGCTTTGGCTAAATTACACAACACTTCCCCAATTAAGAGCTTCAAACCAACACTACTAACCACTACCCACGATTCGGCCTTTTTGGAAAAAACAAGAAAATAGCCGGCAAGGAACCTCAAAATCAATAAATTCACTCGGGGGAGAAAATCAAGGTAAGGGAAAAGCGTTGAGATGACGCAACATGGCCTGGCGTTGAGTGAGCCCCACTCACTCAATGCCTAACCAGACCTTGGCGTTGAGTGAGTTAGCCTCACTCAGCACAAGAATCAACCATGGCAGTGAGTGAGGTTCACTCACTCAACGCCCTCCACAAGAACAGCTCTGGCGTTTAGTGAGCTAACCTCACTCAACGCCAAAACAGTTATGGCATTGAGTGAGGTCCACTCCCACAACGCCTTCAGCAAAACATGCAGTGGCGTTGAGTGAGCTAACCTCACTAAACGCCAAAACAGCTACGGCGTTGAGTGAGGTCCACTCACTCAACGCCTTAGCACTTAACCGCAAAACCCAACGGTGGCATTGAGTGAGTCCACCTCTCTCAATGCCAAAATAGCTTTGGCATTTAGTGAGGTCAACTCACTCTACGCCAAAGTACTTACCCGCAGGAAAACCCTAAACCAACGCCATCTGAAAGAGGTCGGCGGGAATGTCGATCGATTCTCGCCGAATCGGCGGGAAAGCAGATCGATTCTTGCTGATTCGGCGGGAATGCAGATTGATTCTCGCCGAATCGACGGGAATGCAGATTGATTCTCGCTGAATCAGCGGGAATGCAGATTGATTCTCGCTGAATCGGCGGGAATCACTAACAATACTCGTCGAAGTCGGCCAGAATCACTTAGTGATTCCCGTCGATTTCGACTTAGATGAATTTTCTCACTCAATCGCCTCACTACTTAGCGCAAAAGAACATACCAAACTATGGATTTGAGTGTGTGAACCACACTCAACACCAAGCCCGAGCGGATTTTGTCTTTGAGTGTGTGCACCACACTCAACACAAAATCCCGAGATCCTACCAAGACTGGTTCTAACCAGAGCACTACCACAGAAACATCCCTCTCTCTCTCTCTCTCGGCTCCACCCGCAAAAGCATCAAACCAAAAATAAAAATATGGAGTCTAAATGGTGAAGACAACCAACGGGTTGAGAAAAGCAGCATAAGAAGGGGGGCTCATAAAGGGAAACTGAAGCAAAGAGTTTTAGCAAGCAAAAAGAGAAAAGCTTGGCTTCTATCCTAAGGCTAACCGGGTAGTTAAGAGGGGGAAGATAAAAACAGCAAGTGCAAGAACCACTTGCCTCGGTTTTTCAGCGAAGCTTCACTCAAGCCTTTCCTTTCTCTCGGCACCAGCAGCAGCAACACCTAGCCAGCACATCCCGAGCTTTAATGGCGGAAAGAGCAAAAAACCTAAAATCTAAATCACCTAAAAACTCCACGAAAATCAAATCTCTTATCGTAGAAATGTAGATCTAAGAGAGAGTAATACAAATCCGCTTTCGTAATCGAAATCCATCCAAAAACGCTCCTGGAATCGTCGTCCGAAGGGGTAGCAGGTCCGGCGGTTTTCCTCTATTTTCCGCGAACAGGAGCAGGCGATAGTTTTCGGGAAGAAGAAGAATGGACCCGCTAATTTGGCTTATGGCTTTTAAATAAATCTAATCACGCCTAATCATCCTTAACCACCTCCTAAGCCGCTGGTTCATTACCAAAGCTTTTGACTGCAGAAATAATCTAAATAACTTTAAATATACACATTTGCTTTTATTATTAGCACACCCAAAACGACGTGAAAACCAACTACCTCAGAATTCGACGAAACTCGTACCGTAGCTAAATACCCATGCTACAAACGCAACGACGAAGTCGAAATTAACTTTTGACGAACAGAACTCGAGTTATACCCACCCGAAGCCAAAGTACAAGCATCCCCCGAGAGGCCACACCGGGTCACCCAAAACGACTCGGCTTTCTAGGGAGATCTTGCCAATAGGCTACAAAAAGGCAACTAAGTTCTAAGGAGTTAAGACCACACTCCACAGATGAAACAAGAAAAGAAAACGCATCGGCATAATGCAAAACAAGAATTAAATAATCGCAGAAAATTGGGGGCGTTACAGGGGAGAAGTGCTCTCCCTTCTTCAAGGCCTTGAGAGGAGGTCAGAAGTTCGAGTGGACCTCGGAATGCGAGGAGGCATTCCAGGCCTTTAAGATGCTGCTGACTCAAGTCCCCCTGCTCCAGGGGCCAAAGGAGGGGTGGGACTTATTCTTGTACTTAGGGGTCAGGGCGGAGGCCCTGAGCTCTGTTTTAGTTCGGGAAGAGGGGAAGAAACAGCTCCTGATTTATTAGGTGAGTAGGGTGTTGAGGAAGGCCGAGCTCCGCTATCCTATTTTGGATATGATGGCCTTCGCCCTAATCATCTTGGCCCAGAGGCTCTAGACTTACTTCCAGGCACATTCAATCAGAGTGGTGACTGACCACCCCCTCCACAACATCTTCGAGGGGGTGGAACATTCAGGCCGATTGGCTAAGTGGTCGGTGGAATTGAGCGAGTTCGACATCTCCTTCGTTCCCTGCCTCTCGATCAAATCCCAAGCTATGGCCGACTTCTTAGAAGACTATGAGATCGATGTTGCGGAGGAGGAACTCACTCGCCCGGTTCCTTTGAAGTTCATGGTGGACGGTGCCTCGGGGAGGCCTTCCCTTGGGGCGGGGGTCATCTTGGAAAGCCGCTAGGGAAGGAGGATCAAGCAGACAGTGGATATACATTTCCCCATCACCAACAATCAAGCCGAGTACGAAGTTGTGATTATGGGTCTACGCTTAGCCAGAGAATTAGAGGTGAATGATGTGGAGGTCCTCACTGACTCCATGGTGGTGGCTTCCCAGATTAACGGGGAGTTCGAGGTTAGGGAGCCGACTCTGCAGCTCTACTTGGAAAAGGTAAAGGGAGTCATCAGCACCTTCCATACTTTTTTTATTCGACACGTGCCTAGGGAAGAAAGCGAGCAGGTAGATCAGCTGGTAAAGCATGGCCCCTGTGTGGGGGGTACCCTCACAGATCTCTTCTGCCCATCCATTAAAGAGGGGGAGCTGATGGAGGTGTAGCAGCACCCCTCGTGGATGGATCCCTTCTCAACGTACTTGTTCACTGGGGAGTATCCTGAAGGGATGGACAGGAAGAGGCTCAAGTACAAGTCGGCATACTATATCATGCGAGATGGCTAGTTATACCGGAATACCCTCTCCGGGTTGTTCGCATGCTGCATGGCCGAGAGGGGGGTCCCGAGGATCTTGGAAGAAATTCACTCCGGGGAGTGCGGGAGCCACTCCGGGAGTTGAATATTTGAAGGCCGAGTCATCAGGCAAGGATATTTTTTGCCGACCCTGAGCCAAGACAAGACGAAGTTCACGAAGGAGTGCCGTAAGTGCCCATTATTGTCTCCCCTCCAGCTACAACCAGCCAAATGCCTCAGGAGTATCACAGCCCTCTGGCCATTTGCAATCTGGGGAATGGACTTGGTTGGGCCCTTCCCCCAGGAAAGCGGCCAGAGAAGGTTCCTGCTCGTGATGATTTATTATTTCTCTAAGTGGCTGGAAGTTAAGGCATTGGACAAGGTAACCTCCCAGGTCATCAGGAACTTTGTATGGGGGGAGATTATCTGCCGTCACGGGTTTCCTCAGGCCATTATCACAGGCAACGACCCTCAGTTTTCCAGCGCCGAGTTCATTAGCTTCTACGGACAGCTTGGGATCGATCTTAGGTTTGCCTCGATCCATCACCCCAGGAGCAACGGGTAGGTGGAGGTGGCGAACAAGATCATTGTTAACCTCCTCAAAAAGAAGGTAGATAATCTGAGAGGAAGCTTGGTGGAGCAGCTCATTTCAGTCCTCTGGGCCCTTAGAACCACACCCAACACAACGATAGGAGAGACCCCTTTCAAACTCTCCCATGGGTGCGAGGCGATACTTCCGATAGAGTTCTAGGTCCGAACCCCTCGGGTGGTCGAGTCCGAAGAGGGCGGAGAGGAATGTAGGGACGAGAATGAGGAGGAGCTGCGGCTTTCACTCGACATGGTTGAGGAGCTGCGAGACCTCTCTGCCGTCAGGCAAGAGGAAGAGAAGAGAAGAATGGCAAAACACTTTGACAAACACATTAGAGTCAAACAATTCGCTGAAGGAGACTTTATCTTAAGAAAAGTGGATGTCGCGGGGAGGTCAGCCACCGTGGGGAAGCTCAATCCCAACTGGGAGGGACCATACATTATATAGGAGGCGTTCAAGCTGGGAGGGTACCGCCTCTGGAATATGGAGGGCGAGACCCTTAGTCTCACCTAGAGTGGTGATGACTTAAAACTTTTTTCCCCTGGGTCATGTAAATGTCGTTTCAATTTCTAATAAAGTTTTTGTTGATGAACTTGTGGCCTTACGATGAAAAGTGCAAATAGGAGTCTGCCCCAGGCCCCGGGCAGATCCCGATGTCAGGCTCCCACCAAGCTAGCAGGGCTGGATGTCACTCAGAGGAGTATATCCAAGACCCCGAGCAGATCCCACTGTCAGGCTCCCATCAAGCTGGCAGGGCTGGATGTCACTCGGAGGAGTCTATCCCAGACCCCGAGCAGATCCCGCTGCCAGGCTCCCACCAAGCTGGCAGGTATGGATGTGACTCGGAGGAGTCTGCCTTAGACCCCGAGCAGATCCCGATGTCAGTCTCCTATCAAGCTGGCAGGGCTGGAAGTCACTCGGAGTGGTCTGCACCAGACCCCAAGCAGATTCCGCTGCCATGCTCCTATCAAGCTGACAGGGCTGGAAGTCACTCGGAGGAGTCTTCCTCAGACCCCGAGCAGATCCCGCTGCCAGGCTCCCATCAAGCTTGTAGGGCTTGATGTCACTCAGAGGAGTCTCATCCTAGACCCTGTGCAAAAACCGCTGCCATGCTCCTATCAAGCTGGTAGGGCTGGAAGTCACTTGGAGGAGTCTGACTCAGACCCCGAGTAGATCCCGTTGTCAGGCTCCCATCAAGCTGGCAGGGCTGGATGTCACTCGGAGGAGTCTATCCAAGACCCCTAGTAGATCTCGATGCCAGGCTCCCACCAAGCTGGCAGGGCTAGATGTCACTTGGAGGAGTCTGCCCCAGACCACGAGTAGAACCCGCTGCCAGGCTCCCATCAAGCTGGTAGGGCTGAAAGTCACTCGGAGTAGTCTGCCCCAGACCCCGAGCAGATCCCGCTGCCAGGCTCCTATCAAGCTGGCAGGGCTTGAAGTCACTCGGAGGAGTCTGCACCAGCCCCCGAGCAAATCCTGTTGCTAGGCTCCTATCAAGCTTACAGGGAGGGAAGTCACTCGGAGGAGTCTGCCTCAGACCCCGAGCAAATCCCACTTCCAGGCTCCCATCAATTCTATAGGGCTGGATGTCACTCGGAGGAGTCTATCCCAGACCCTGAGCAGATCCCGCAGCTAGGATCCTATCAAGTGGCAGGGCTGGAAGTCACTCAGAGGAGTCTGCCTCAGACCCCGAGCAGATCCTGCTGTCAGGCTCCTATCAAGCTGGCAGGGCTGGATGTCACTAGGAGGAGTCTATCCCATACCCCGAGCAGATCCCGCTACCAGGCTCCCACCAAGCTGGCAGGGCTGGATGTCACTCGGAGGAGTCTGCCCCACACCCCAAGCATATCCCGCTGCCAGGCTCCCATCAAGCTTGAAGGGCTGGAAGTCAATCAGAGGAGTCTGCCTCAGACCCCGAGTAGATCCCACTGCCAGGCTCCCATAAAGCTACCGGGGCTAGATGTCACTCGGAGGAGTCTGTCCAAGACCCCGAGCTGATCCAGCTGTCAGGCTCCCATTAACTGGAAGGGTTGGATGTCACTCAGAGGAGTCTGCCTCAAACCCCGAGCAAACCCCGCCAAAAAATCAGGGTTGGACGCGACTCTGGGAGCCCCGCTCAGACCCGCACTGACCGACGAGGGAGGGGCACCTCGGCAGGAGAAACGTATAAGGGAAGGAGCTATCCATCCTCCTAACGAATGGATCGGCAGGTTGACAAAAGGATCTCGGCAAGATGGCGAGCCAAGAAAGCTGGCCCCGGCCTAGAGATCGGTGGGCCCCATGGAAGGGGTCTAGGCAGCGATGACTCAGCCGCGCTAAGACCCCCAGAAAGCCGGCACACACAAAGTCCAAACGCACGCTAGGGTTTTCTCGCCCACCTAATGATGCGAATTAGGATAGCGAGCCCGGATAGAGTAAGCGAGTCACCCCCTCGCATCACGGCTACCTAACTTACCCCTCGCTCCCAAGCCTAAGTTCAGAGTCTAACACGAACGGACAACCTCACTCGCTCGCTCATAGCCGCAACGTCCAAAAGAACATTCCAGAATAAAAGTAATAATAACATGTAAGAATCAAGGGGCAAATGCGAGAAATAAAGATATTCGTGTTTCAGATCAAAAAAGAGCTATGCACATTGGAGAAATAAAAAATGGGGTTAACTATTACAAAAACCTGGGCTCTGGCCCATGTCACTGCCACGGAAAAAGTGGGATGAATGCAAGCTCCAAGCGAGGCGATCCCTGAGCAGCGGGCCCTCATATACAGTGGTAGGGCCCGTCGCCCGGCTCTGGTACCTGAAGGAACAGCTCTGGTACCACCTTGCTCACAAGAAGCTTGGCACCGTTGACCTTGATGAGGTTGGCCCTTGAAGCATTTGGAATGCATATTTTGCCACGCTAGCCACATTCTTCTGCATCATCACTTCGATCTCGTGATCGCTGTAATGAGCGAGCTGGCAGCCGCTTGTAGATGGCGACGGGGCAGCCACTGCAGCCTCTAATGCGTCCACCCGCTTCTTAAGTGACTGCTTCTCCTGTTGAAGGGTGGCGACCTCAGTGCCCAGTAAGCTGGCCATCGCCGCATCCTGTGAAAGGGAGAACAACCGAGTTTTGTCATGCGGGAGGGAGGAAAGTTTGAGGCGAGTCGAGGAACCTACAGCTCCACCTAGGTACTGAGCGAGAGCGGCCTCCGCCATGTCGGCCCGCTTCTGCAGTTCGCCCGCCTCCTCCTGAGCAAGTATGTAGGCCGCCTCTGTAACACCCCAAAAATCTCAAAAAGATGTTTGTACACAATTTTGGGTTGGAGGCTGTTAGACACGGCCTGGGACACGGGCGTGTCCCAGGGCGTGTCGGGTGTACACGGCCTGGGACACGGGCGTGTCCCAGGGCGTGTTCAGGCTGGTCGACGTTTGAGAGTCGACGATCGTCGAGCCTGGGACACGGCCTTCGACACGGGCGTGTCCCAGGGCGTGTTCGAATTAATTTTCGAAATTGACCTATTCAAGTCAGAGCCGGACACGGCCTTGAACACGGCCGGGAACACGGGCGTGTGAGGCTGGACACGGGCGTGTCAGTTGCCGTGTTCCGACCCGTGTACTGGTTTTGGAAATCGGTGAGTACCGTGTAACAGGAGACACGGGCGTGTCTCATGACTGACACGGGCGTGTCAGGTTCGACACGGGCGTGTCGATGCCCGTGTTCTCGAATATTTCAGGCGGTGCGACTGCCGCGTGTGCCGCTTAAGGGTACACGGCCTGTGACACGGGCGTGTCACAGGCCGTGTCGGCCAAATTTCAGGGGAATTTTCAGTAGATCGTGGCCCTTCATTTTCTTTAAATTAGATCCTGTGGCTGGAGTTCATTCCTGGGCTGATAAGGCCGGGAAAAGGGGGGGGAGAAGCTCATTCTTCTTTTCATCTTCTCTTTCTAAAGTAAGAGAGAGGTGAGAGCAAGGAGGAAGAAGAGGAAGTGGAGTCCGGCTGCCGGTGGTGCTACGGTGGTCCAAATCGCGAGCCGAGATCGGATTTGCGAAGGTAACGCTGCTGCGAAGGCTTTCATCAGTCTCAATTTTCTCTCCATGGCTCCGAAGCGAACTCCTAGGGTAACGATTTCCTGCTTGGACATGTGAAGTCCTTAATTCCTGCATTGCATAGGGAAAACCCTTCCCCGCGAGTGTGCGGTGGGTTGTGGCGTCCCTTGGGGTAGATATGTGAAGTCCCCCTTGTTAGAGTCCGGAATTGGAGTACGGATCTAGGCATACTGTGTGAAGCCCATCTGGACATGGTCTGGATTGGTGATGCTTGGTTGCATATCGGAGAAGGCTCCGTGATGATTGCTTGTATGCATGATGGATAAAAGTACTGGAGGAAGTCCAGGAAATTATGAGAGTTGGACTCTCTTGTGGCCGTGAGTGCTACTGGTGGAAAGTTGAGCTGTGAGGCTGCAACTAGGAAATGGTGGAACGGGCAAGGTGAAACTGTACCCGCGTCAGTCCAGGCGTGAGTCTGACGATGTGAGCAACGGGAAAGGTGGATCTGTACCCGCGTTATGGTTGTCTAACCTTGGGTGCTTAAGACCCTGTTAGGATCACATAGCGAGAGTCGACGGCCGGTGAGCCGATCAGACTAGAATGCTCATAGTGCGCCGTTATGTCTGGGACCTCTGAACGGTGTGAATGTGCCCTGAGTGCACGGAGCGTCGGGCCGTCGAGCCGACGTTTGTGATATATGACGGTGCGGGCGTGCACGTCTTGCTTGAATGGCTATATATATCATGTTGGATGAATGCTTTGCAGGGATGGAATTCCGCTGCCCCGTGCCAGGGGCAGGGTCGTTATAATTGGTCAGCTGAATGCTGACCGTTGCCCTGTTTTGCCACCGTTTGGTGGATTGGTTCTTACAGGTGCTGGAGGAGCTGGTCCGAGCGGGACTTAGCGGGCTGAAGCCCAAAGCTGCGTTGCTGCCCTCGAAGGCACTCTTTTGTTTCTTTTGTTCATGTGTGGCCGGCCTGCGTGCCGATGTATGTAAACCACACTCTTGTTAAGAGAAACTGTTGTAAGGCCTTAAGGCCAGACTCTTTTGATATATATATATACATTCCTATGTTAGTGGACAATGTTGTTTATCTTGAGTTCATTAATTCAACCGTGAAGCTTTCGCTAGAATGCTCTGTGTTAGGATGCGTTGGTTATGATATTATTTAGTAGAGTCTCCGCCTGTTTGTGGAATATGGTGTGGGGCCCCGGCCGGACCCTCTATTATATTCTTCTTGACGGGTAGAGGTGTTACAATTTGGTATCAGCTTGTTGGTCGATCTCTTCCGAATTCGCGGACGAATTATTTTGAGAGGGGGCGAGCACGTGTCAGTGCCGTCGTTATAACACTTAATTTGAACTCAAGATTGTCCACTTAGGAATGCAAATACACTTGTTTGTTGAACTTGTGTATTCTCTTTGTATGATTGCCGTTTTTATTGGTCGTTAACCTGTGTGTTTTACACATATAGGTGACCAGAAGTGTTGCGGGTCAGTCCGAACCACAACGTTCTGTTGCGAGTGCGGCACCAGCCGAGGTGCCCACAACTCCTCCATCCGCTGAAACAGTCCGTCTCATCACGGAAACGGTACTTGCTGTGATGAATGCTCAGCAAGCGGGGCAAGCACGTCCTGCAGTGGTGCCAACGCAAGCTGGGGTACGGCAAGAACCGGTAGAAGCCGAAGTTGATCCGCGGGTAGCAGATCAACAATGGAAGCAATTCTTGAGCTTTAACCCTCCGCAGTTTCATGGGGCGGGTACACCGGCCCAAGCAGAGGATTGGCTTGCAAGAATTAAGAGGATTATGAGGGCTATCAGGGTTGAGGAGGAACAGAAAGTGATGTTAGCCACTTTCCTACTGGAAGGAGAGGCGCGATTGTGGTGGGATGAGATTGAACTGCATCACTTGGCCGGCAGGCAATTGGCAGAGATTACAATGGAAGAATTCTCTCGGTTGTTCGTAGCACAACATCTGTCGATGCAGCAAAGGATGTCGATGGAAATGGAGTTCCAACGGTTAGCACAGGGAGATCGAAGTGTGGATGACTACCTACATGAGTTCACCCGGTTGGGAAGATATGCGGGCTCGATCTTCGCCGAGGAAGAGCGTAAGACTAGTCGGTTTTATGCGGGACTGCGAGATGAGCTAAGGTATTTGCTCTCGAGTTCTGTGAGTCAGGGATTCCAAGCCTTAGTCTGTACGGCTCGTTCTTTGGAGACGGACATGAAACGGGGGCAAGCAAAGGGAAACTTGGCGGTTGTGAAGCCGGAGTTTAAGCCGCCGCGTCCGGACAAGTTTGGCTACCGAAGGAAATAGAATAAGAAGTCTAAGTCTTCTGGACAAGCTCCTTCTGCGACTGTGACGGACACATCTGGGAATGGAGCTCGTGCTTGTTTTACGTGCGGGAAGGTTGGACACTTCGCACGTGAATGCCGATTTGGTCCTCCAAAGGGTGATAAGAAGACGGGAGCGTCTTATGCGGAGAAGGGGAAGGCTGTGGTGGAGTCTTCTGCCTCGCACGCGCAGCCCAGAGTCTTCAACCTTGGACAACAGGAGGCCATTAAGCAGGCTGATGTCGTCACAGGTGCGCTTAAGTTTTAATATTTGTACTTTTGGTGTGTTGTGCTTGTTTTAATTGTCATGTTATAGGGTTTGTCCTTATACGAGAGTATCCGGCGCGAGCACTGTTCGACACAGGTGCTTCACATTCGTTTCTGTCTGAGGATTTTGTCTTGCGTGTCGGGGTGCCTATCCGGACCAAGACAGACAGTGTAAAGGTGTTGTTGCCTAACGGATGTTTGATGTGCGCGGATCGATCTTGCGGTCTTGAGGTCAAGATAGGAAGTCGGGAGTTCAAGGTGGAAACACTAGTATTGCCGATCAAAGAGTTTGATATAATCTTTGGTATGGACTGGCTTTCAGAGCAGCGTGCCTGTATTGATTGCACTTCAAAAGAGGTCACACTTGGGCAAAATACCGAACGAGAGACCAAGTTTATTGGTATGCAAGGGATGAGTGGGATGTTGTTATCCGCTCTCCAAGTTGCTAAGGCAGTTCGGAAGGGTGCGGAGTTGTTCTTCACACTCATAGAGGCGGTGGCGCCGAAGGCCAGTGTGAGTGAAGTGCCGATTGTGTCGGAATATGCGGATGTGTTTCCAAAGGACCTTCCGGGGTTACCTCCCCAAAGGGAAATTGACTTCGCTATCGAGCTGGTGCCGGGTGCAAAACCCGTGGCCCGTTCGCCGTATCGGGTAGCACCAAAAGAAATGGCCGAACTGAAAGTTCAGTTGCAAGAGTTGTTGGAGCAGGGATATATACGCCCAAGTATGTCACCTTGGAGCGCGCCTGTTCTTTTTGTGAAAAAGAAAGACGGTGGTTTGCGACTATGTATTGATTATCGTGAACTGAACAAGCTGACGGAGAAAAACAAGTATCCAATTCCTCGGATCGATGACTTGTTCGATCAGCTAGCAGGCTCAACCGTCTATTCGAAGTTGGATTTGAAGTCCGGGTATTACCAGTTGCGGATTAGGGAAGGTGACATTCCCAAGACAGCGTTTGGCACACGCTATGGTCATTATGAGTTCACAGTGATGCCGTTCGGCTTGTGTAATGCGCCTTCGGTATTCATGGATCTCATGCATCGTACGTTCCGCGAATACCTGGATCTGTTTGTGATTGTGTTTATTGATGATATTCTGGTATATTCACAATCGGAGGAAGATCATGCAAACCATTTGCGGTTAGTATTGCATACCTTGCGAAGGAATAAGCTGTATGCCAAGTTCTCAAAGTGTGAGTTCTGGCTCTCGTCGGTGGCTTTTCTAGGCCATGTGGTAAGTGGAGAGGGCATAGCGGTGGATCCGGCTAAGATAAGTGCCATTCGGGATTGGCCAGTGTTATCTTCAGTGGCCGAAGTCAGGAGTTTCCTTGGACTGGCGGGCTACTATAGGAGGTTCGTGGGGAACTTCTCCCGGATTGCTTTGCCTCTGACTACGTTGACGAGAAAGGATCAGAAGTTCGTTTGGACGCCGGAGTGCGCACGAGCTTTTGAGGAGCTGAAAAGTCGTTTGACCACGGCGCCCGTGTTGACGTCGCCATGTGGTACAGATGGATTTGAAATATACAGCGATGCGTCAGGAAGCGGCTTAGGCTGCGTTCTCCTGCAGTTTGGCAAGGTGATCGCTTATGGTTCACGTCAATTGAAAGTGCATGAGCGCAATTACCCCGTCCATGATTTGGAGTTGGCGGCGGTGATCTTTTCGCTAAAGTTGTGGCGGCATTATCTATATGGCGTGAAAGTAGACATTTATACCGATCATAAAAGTTTAAAGTATCTGCTCGATCAAAAGGAGTTGAATATGCGACAAAGAAGGTGGATGGAATTCCTTGGGGATTTTACATTCGACATTCACTATGTTCCCGGAAAGGGAAATGTGGTCGCTGATGCCTTGAGTCGTCGGGCTCCGGTACAGGCAAATTGGTTGCGGATACATGATGAGCGGTTAGTCCAAGAGTTGGAAGCCTTGGAGATATCTTGTGTGGAAAGAGATTCTTCAACTGAAGCAAGCATGAACTGGTTGGAAGTTCAATATGACCTTGCTGACAGGGTTCGGCGGGCAACGGAGTTGGATGAAAGTCTTCAACGCTATGCAAAGGAGGGATCGGGTGATCAGTTCTCCTGGGATGATGGCTTATTACGGAAGGATGGCCGATTGTGCGTCCCTAGTGCGGGTAAATTGCGTGAAGGGCTGCTATATGAAGCGCACTTTACAAAGTATTCAATTCACCCTGGGAGCACAAAAATGTACAAAGACATGAAGAAACTGTTCTGGTGGCCTGGTTTAAAGAAGGACATAGCCGCGTATGTGGCTAAATGTCGTACTTGTGCTTTGGTAAAGGCAGAATGTCAACGGCCGAGTGGTTTCCTGAAGTCGTTGCCGGTTCCGCAATGGAAATTTGAGGATATTTCTATGGATTTCGTGCACGGATTGCCGAGATCTCAACGTGGCCATGACTCAATCTGGGTGATTGTAGACCGGTTGACAAAGGTGGCTCATTTTATACCAAACAAGCGGGACGATTCAGTGGAAACGTTGGCAAAGCTCTATGTGGAGCAGATAGTTCGATTGCACGGTGTTCCCCGGAGCATCGTAAGTGACCGAGATGGGCGCTTTACTTCAAAGGATTGGAGATTAGTTCATCAGATGTTGGGCACGAAGTTAGCATTCAGTACGGCCTTTCACCCGCAAACGGATGGACAAACTGAACGAACCAACAGAACGATGGAGGATATGCTCCGTATGTGCGCCCTGGACTTCGGTAAGAAGTGGGAAGAACATCTTGTTATGGTGGAGTTTGCCTATAATAATAGCTATCAAGCGAGTATAGGCATGGCCCCATTTGAAGCGCTGTATGGTCGCAAGTGTCGTACAGCGCTAGCTTGGGCAGAAACTGGCGAGACTAAACTTTTAGGCAAAAAGGAAGTCGAGGATGCTACCTCAACAATACGCTCTATTCGAGAGAGGCTCCTAATAGCCCAAGATCGACAGGCCAAGTATTACAATGCTAAGCACCGGAACGTGGAGTTCGCGGTGGGTGAATGGGTCTATTTAAAGATTAAGCCCTTCAAAGGCGTATCTCGGATCCGGCGATTGAAAAAGCTAAGTCCGCGATACCTTGGTCCGTTTGAAGTGGTGGAGCGAATTGGGGAAGCTGCCTATCGGTTAGCTCTTTCATCAGAATTGAGTGGATTGCATGACGTGTTTCACATCTCGGTGTTACGCAAAGCAGTCAAGGATCCAGCTCATATAGTTGAACATGATCGAGTGCCAGTTGAGTATGGGCTAACAACAAAGGTGAAGCCTATACGGATAGAGGATCGAGCCGAGAAACAGTTGCGGAACAAAGTGATCGGGATGGTCAAAGTCCGGTGGGACAATTATGGCCGAGAAGAGCTAACATGGGAGCGCGAGCAGACCATGCGAGCCGAGTTTCCCGAGTTATTTTCGTAGCTTGTTCACTCGTTGTATATGTAATAGAAACATATAAGTGTTTTGTTATTTTCTCCCTATTATCTTCAAATTTCGGGACGAAATTTTATTAAGGGGGGGAGGATTGTAACACCCCAAAAATCTCAAAAAGATGTTTGTACACAATTTTGGGTTGGAGGCTGTTAGACACGGCCTGGGACACGGGCGTGTCCCAGGGCGTGTCGGGTGTACACGGCCTGGGACACGGGCGTGTCCCAGGGCGTGTTCAGGCTGGTCGACGTTTGAGAGTCGACGATCGTCGAGCCTGGGACACGGCCTTCGACACGGGCGTGTCCCAGGGCATGTTCGAATTAATTTTCGAAATTGACCTATTCAAGTCAGAGCCGGACACGGCCTTGAACACGGCCGGGAACACGGGCGTGTGAGGCTGGACACGGGCGTGTCAGTTGCCGTGTTCCGACCCGTGTACTGGTTTTGGAAAACGGTGAGTACCGTGTAACAGGAGACACGGGCGTGTCTCATGACTGACACGGGCGTGTCAGGTTCGACACGGGCGTGTCGATGCCCGTGTTCTCGAATATTTCAGGCGGTGCGACTGCCGCGTGTGCCGCTTAAGGGTACACGGCCTGTGACACGGGCGTGTCACAGGCCGTGTCGGCCAAATTTCAGGGGAATTTTCAGTAGATCGTGGCCCTTCATTTTCTTTAAATTAGATCCTGTGGCTGGAGTTCATTCCTGGGCTGATAAGGCCGGGAAAAGGGGGGGGGGAGAAGCTCATTCTTCTTTTCATCTTCTCTTTCTAAAGTAAGAGAGAGGTGAGAGCAAGGAGGAAGAAGAGGAAGTGGAGTCCGGCTGCCGGTGGTGCTACGGTGGTCCAAATCGCGAGCCGAGATCGGATTTGCGAAGGCAACGCTGCTGCGAAGGCTTTCATCCGTCTCAATTTTCTCTCCATGGCTCCGAAGCGAACTCCTAGGGTAACGATTTCCTGCTTGGACATGTGAAGTCCTTAATTCCTGCATTGCATAGGGAAAACCCTTCCCCGCGAGTGTGCGGTGGGTTGTGGCGTCCCTTGGGGTAGATATGTGAAGTCCCCCTTGTTAGAGTCCGGAATTGGAGTACGGATCTAGGCATACTGTGTGAAGCCCATCTGGACATGGTCTGGATTGGTGATGCTTGGTTGCATATCGGAGAAGGCTCCGTGATGATTGCTTGTATGCATGATGGATAAAAGTACTGGAGGAAGTCCAGGAAATTATGAGAGTTGGACTCTCTTGTGGCCGTGAGTGCTACTGGTGGAAAGTTGAGCTGTGAGGCTGCAACTAGGAAATGGTGGAACGGGCAAGGTGAAACTGTACCCGCGTCAGTCCAGGCGTGAGTCTGACGATGTGAGCAACGGGAAAGGTGGATCTGTACCCGCGTTATGGTTGTCTAACCTTGGGTGCTTAAGACCCTGTTAGGATCACATAGCGAGAGTCGACGGCCGGTGAGCCGATCAGACTAGAATGCTCATAGTGCGCCGTTATGTCTGGGACCTCTGAACGGTGTGAATGTGCCCTGAGTGCACGGAGCGTCGGGCCGTCGAGCCGACGTTTGTGATATATGACGGTGCGGGCGTGCACGTCTTGCTTGAATGGCTATATATATCATGTTGGATGAATGCTTTGCAGGGATGGAATTCCGCTGCCCCGTGCCAGGGGCAGGGTCGTTATAATTGGTCAGCTGAATGCTGACCGTTGCCCTGTTTTGCCACCGTTTGGTGGATTGGTTCTTACAGGTGCTGGAGGAGCTAGTCCGAGCGGGACTTAGCGGGCTGAAGCCCAAAGCTGCGTTGCTGCCCTCGAAGGCACTGTTTTGTTTCTTTTGTTCATGTGTGGCCGGCCTGCGTGCCGATGTATGTAAACCACACTCTTGTTAAGAGAAACTGTTGTAAGGCCTTAAGGCCAGACTCTTTTGATATATATATATACATTCCTATGTTAGTGGACAATGTTGTTTATCTTGAGTTCATTAATTCAACCGTGAAGCTTTCGCTAGAATGCTCTGTGTTAGGATGCGTTGGTTATGATATTATTTAGTAGAGTCTCCGCCTGTTTGTGGAATATGGTGTGGGGCCCCGGCCGGACCCTCTATTATATTCTTCTTGACGGGTAGAGGTGTTACAGCCTCCTTCTCATCGACTAACTTGTTGAGGGACGGGGCACTCTTGTCTAGCCGAAGACACCGCCGGCCGACCATATGGGCCAGCTCCAGGCTACGAAACTAGGCCCGCGCTCTTTCATAAATCAACACCCGCGTCGCCTCCTCGTCGTAAACTGTGGCGTCCTCTCGCCCGTAGACGCTGAGGGCGAGGTTGTAAGCATCCCCGCTGCTGGAGTCATCCTCCAACTAGCTTGGCAGCAGCGAGGATATATAGACCCGTTTGGTCTCCTTCTCCCATTGGAGCAGCGGGACTCTGGACTCGTCTGCGGGTCCCTCACCGTAAACAAAGTTGCGGTGCCCCCGAGGGACCGGCTTCTTGGTAGGCTGAACCTCCTCTGGCGGCTGCGATGTGCCTGCCTCTCCGCCAAAAGACCTGACGGCCGGAGAGGCCACGGGGGAGGGAATGGTGGATGGCTGGCTCGCGGGGGCCTTGCCCTTGTCGCGAGTCGGGGGAGGTGAGCCACCCTCCTTCTTTGATTTCTTGGCCGGTGGCGGGTCCTGAGGCCGTTTGCGGCTGGACTGCTTCACGGGAGCGGGGGTTAAGAGCTCACGATGGGTGGCAGATGTCGCTTCGGCCCGGGCAAGCTAGCCGGTAGCGAGTCGCGCGCTCTCATAAGGTGGATGGAGAGGAATGTCGCGCTCGCCTGTAAGAGCGTGAAACTTAGAAGACATTCGACGGAATCAAGAGCTCGTAGATGGGCAAATCGCTTACCCTCACCGGGCGGGACGGGGATGAGGTCGTCCAATTTTCTGCCGAGGTAGGCCACCTAGAAGTTCTTCCCAGTGAAGAACCCGAATAACCCCGCTTCATGACCCCCCAAGGCCGGGGGGCGGTAGCTCGCCTCGCTGAGTTGGACGAGCAAGAAGGGGACATTGTCGAAGTCCCCCTTGATGAAGATGAACTTCTTGAGCCAGTTGTGGCTCTTATTGACTGTCTCCCGCACCTTCACGTGGCTGCTGGCAAAGCAAGCGATCCCGTCTTTATTCGCCCGGAAAGAGAATAGCTTGCGGAATACCGCGAGGCTGAACTCGATCTTCTCCTCTTGCAGGAAGCAGGCGAACCCGACGATAACTGCAACAGAGTTCGGGGTCATCTGCCCTGGGACCACCCCATAGTACTTTAAGATCTTGCAGACTTCCGTCCATAGGGTTAGCCGGAGGCCCACCTCGATAGAGGTTGTGGGAAACGCGAGCTCGCCAGAGAAAAGCTCGTTTATCCGTTTCTCCTTCCTAGGTCGTCTCGCCTCAAAACTTGGCAGGACAAAGTGGCGACTGTATCTACAAATTCTCTCCCGGTAAGGACGGCGAGGGGGAAATCATGCTCGGAGAAGGTCCAAGCACATTTGCTCCTCCCCTCCGCCTCGCAACTACCACCACCCATCCTACAGAAATCTTGTCGAGCGGGACAGGGATTTCTCGCAAAAAGCTAGGGGAAGGAAGAAGTCTTAAATGCGGTAGGTGAGGAAGGGTCGGCATGGCTTATTTATAGAATGAGAAAGGGCGGGAAAAATAGTTCTTTTGGCGGGGAGAGTGCGAATAGCTATATGGCCCTGACGTTTTGACTTTCGAACCCAATCCGGGTCCTCGTCAACCCGTCAGTCGGCCGCAAAATGCCCGCACTTGCGCCCGTAAAATAAGAAGAGCGTCCGCAATGCAGGCCAACTATGACCCACGCGCGATTCACCTGTCGCGCGACCCGCGAGCAGCCGGCTCGTCTTTTCCAGTACTAAACAACAATGGCTAGGCGTGGCGACTCAGCAAGGCCGAACCCGCCCGAAGGAAAGCCGACCGAGCCAGAGCGTCTTGCCCGCACCTCCCACGGAGATCAAAATATCCATACAGCCAAAAGAAAATTGCAGCAAATACTTGCCCGTGTTGGGAGAGAGTGGTCCTGAATTATTACAAATGTTCAGACTGTCCGAAGCAAAGAAGTTAGCACCCTGAGCGTTTAGGCCGCTGCATGCGGAGGCGATTCGTACTCGACGGATCACAACCTGCGAGGGGAGTGAAATAACTCAATGCAGGATCCACTTCCACCTAACTCCCCTTCCCGTGCTGGTTCGGGGCGATACGTGAGGGTAGTGATACTCGCGGACCACCAAAAGCTCCCGCTTGGTCCGATCAATCTGCTCCGAGGCACGCCTAAATTGCCCCTCGGCTCGCAAAATATGTACACTCGGAGAGATCGCCTCATCCTCGTCAGATGGACATCACACTCCTTCCAAAGCCACGAGTTGCTCCTATGTCTCGGACTTGTCCTTCTCCACTCTATCGAAAACCTCCCATAGCAACAACGTGTGCTTTTGGAACAGTCGCTTTACTAGCTTCTTCATTTTCTCGGCGTCAAGTTGGTCTCCCAGGTATTCTGAGATGTTGTCCGCATCGGGGGGAGGCGAGTACCCTCCGCTCATCTCGGCGTTAGAAGAGGAGATCGCATTATAGCCTGGATAGATAAGGTCAGAAGAAGCGGCAATGGTAAGCGGGCCAAAGCAAGAGGATTTACCTGGTGTCGGCATGTTTCCCGGACCATCAGCAGGCCGAGAGGAGCCCGACCGACCTTGGAAGGGTTCTCCTCCAAGAGTGACAAAGGGTTTCCCGAGGCCGTGGGGCTTTGGCGACGGAGGCACCGCAGGGGGGATATGCATCTATGGAAAAGGACTTGCGACCCAATTGACCGCCACCAGGACGGAGCTCCAAGGTTCTCCATCATTTGCCCTATCTCCCCGAGGCATCTCCTACCAAAGGGAGAGGAAAATTAGGAAGCAGGGCGGTGGATCAAACATGAGAAACGTATATACCTCAGGGATGACCTCGACATCGCCGGCCGAGCTATAGGTGGGGTCATTGGGCACTCGAGACCGCCGGATGACCTTTGCTTTCTTTGGCTTGAGAAGGGGGCCAGACGACTCGTGCGCCAGCCACGGGGCAGCTTTGAGAGCCACATCCCGGGCACCCTCCCTCGCAGCCACCAAGCGAGCCCGCATCTCCCCAGACATAGGCAACTTCTGACTAAAGATTGCAAAAGGGGGGAAAGAAGAGGAGTTATCCTAGAGGCCTGACAACTTATTTATAGCGTGAAGGTGCGCCCCAATCGAAATATTCCCTCCAGCTCAGCAAAGTGTTCGCTGAACACGTGGGGTTGGATGTTTATTTCCGAGCCTTTTGCAAAGCTCACAAAGAGAGGGGATTATGTACAACCTCGTGTTCATCGAAGGGACTCGGGCAAGAAGGCGGGTCGACCTCGGCCCGCCTCTTCTAGGCGGGTCGGCCTCCAAGGGTTGCCCAGGAAGGTCAGCCATGCCCGCCTCTCCTAGGCTGGTCAGCCCCCAAGGGTCGCCCAGGCGGGTCAGCCCTGCCCTCCTCTCCTAGGCGGGTCAGTCTCAGCCCTCCGACTTGCACCCATTAGGCAGGTCAGTCCTGCCCGCCTCTCCTAGGCTGGCCACCCTCGGTCCGCGCCTTTTCAAGCGGGCAATCTCCAACCCGCATCCCCTAGGCGAGCCAGCCCCGACCCACGCCTCCTACCGAGTAGAGGCATTGGAGGGCTACTCGTCTAGTCCCCAACGTGGGAAATTCCTTGCAATTTTTCCCCTACAGGCCTGCCTCTAACCAGCTAGAACGATGGAGTCTCGCTGTTGGCAGAACTGGGTGGACTGCGCATAGTCGGTTAGGACAGTGGAGTTCGGCTATTGGCAAGCCAGCCCAAGGGGCTTTCAGTAATTTCAGGCAAATAGAGGTTAGTTATTTATACACCGTTTTAAGAAATCTGTAAATTGGAACCAAGGGGTACCTCAGAAGGCATGCTCACTTATCTCCCAGTCTCCTTGCGCTTTCTTAGGTACCTTAGCCCAACATTTGGCTAAGGAGGGGAAGCGCTCAGTGATCTTCCGGGTTTGTGGTGGGAACTCCGCGTTGGGCGGTCTAGTCCTTTGCTCTCTTTTTCTTATTTTTTTCCTTGCAGGAGCGAATTAGGTGCGCGACCACCCCTTCCCCAAGGGTGAACTCCACAAGAGACCGATTTCCGGTTTCAACAATCGAGTTTGAGGATTTACTCGAGACGAAGGATAAAAGTCTAGTTGCTGAGGATTTATTCTTCTCTCACATAGTAGTAAGTCAGTCTTGGAGCTGCTTCAACAGAGGCATTATATAAGGGAAGGGGAGGTCATAGATGGACAAAAAGAGACGGAGATGATGGGCTTGCAAAGATATCCCCTATCCCCTCTGATTCAGCATATATATATATAGGACACTAGGGGACCCACCAAAAGTTTCCCTCTACTTTAGCAGCCACTCACTAAATACTTAGGGTTAGACTTCTCTTTCCGAGCTTGAGACAATCTCATAAAGAACCGAGATTGTGTACAACCTCATATCTGACGAGTAGTTACATCATAAGAGGCTAAGACAGAAAGGCGTGATAAGTCCGAGCAAGTTAGCTAGGAGAGTTAAGAATATGTATTCTTGATTTTCACAAAGCGAGTCCCATAGGCTACTTAGGGCAAGTGGGGGCATCTTGGCAATCACTTGCCCCAAATTCAAGGTGAAGTAGAAAGTACCAGCTCTACTAGGCACTCACCATCTTCAAGTGAGCAGGAAGTAAGTTCACCCAATTATTCTATCGGGAACTTCAACTGGCTTGCCATAAGGTACTTCAAACAACATGATTTCGCTATTGGCAGAGCTATCTGGGATGAGTTTAGTAAAACCAAGTAGCGGGAATCTGATATCGACAGTCCAACATCAAAAAACTATAAATAGACCTCAAGGGCACCTTTGGATAGGATTCTTTTTTGCCTTCTTCCTCCTCTGGTCGATCCTGGTTGGTCGGAGTTCCCTTTTTGTTTTCCGTAATTTCCAGGTGGGCAGTTGGAAGCTCCCTCAAGCCCTCCAAGGTGCCACAACTCAGCATTAGCTAGGAAGGAGAAGCTCACTTTGATCTTCTAAGTTAGTGGTTGGACCTCTCTCATTGCAACTCAGGGGATTGTTTCCTAGATCCAAGAGATAATATAAGTGTTCTTAACTTGGGAAAAATTCATGCAAGTTGCCTCATCAGTCCGAACTGTTTCTTGAACCGTGGTTTACAGGTTCAATATTATGAGTTGCTTGAGGTATGTCCTAATTCATGTTTGCATTATGAAGAGGTGAATATAACCCTCCATTCCGTAAATCACTTTAACATCTATTCACTTACACTCACATCCACTCTCCTTCCGAAGAAGTGCTAACAACCCGCATAATCCATCATTTTGCAAAGCGGTGATGGTAACATACATTTATGTGATTAAGAGAGGCTTGTGTAGCCTAGAGCGATGCAATGAAGGTGACCCAAAAACCTTTTTAATTTCAACAATTACACTACCACGACAAACCAAAATCATCATCTTGTTAAGCTTATTATTAATTTTCTAAACAACTAAAACACGACTCCAACCTGCAATCCTTTGAGATCTATAATTGAGGATCTCTCTCCATCTTATATTAATTGATTGGCCAGTGCACTTGTTGTTAGCACATAAAGTTTTCGGCACCATTGTCGGGGAGTGCATCAGGCCTGTGTTTCTCTTGTTAGGAAAATAATTATAAGAGTTTTGTTGTTTTTAATTTTGTTATTGATTTTGCAACTTGTGTATGGAGGGGTGTGATCCTGCTGATTTTGCTGATTTTAACCCTGAAATCGAAAAGACACTTCATGCGCATTGCAGATTAGCCTTAAACAAATGAATGAACAGTGGGGTGAAGTTGACCTTCATAATGGGCAAGCTCAAGATAAGTAAGATGAGGTTTGACCAAGGCCAAGGACCAAGAAGGGCAATGCTACTCCCATAATTGGGAGTATGTATCCATCTTTTGGCCTGATTATCACTAACAATCATGTTGAGATAAAGCCTAATATACTTAATATGATCTATAACAATGTGTAACTTTTTGTCCTACTAAGTGAAGTATTTAATTTCAAGGATAGCTAAATCACCTAGAGGGGGGGATGAATAGGTTATTGGTCTCATTATTAGTTCTTTTCTGTTCTTTGTTTGCTGCTTTAGTGGTTGGTTTATTTCTGCTTTCAAGATGATTTACCCTGCACAAAGAAAATAACACAGCAAAACACACAAATATTTATAGTGGTTCTCCAACTGGGTACATCCACTTTCCCTATCACATATCTAACTATCTAGTTGGACTAGGCACTTCTCCAAAATGCTCCAAAGAGCTTACATTTCAGGCCCTCAGCCTTACACCAAGGTTCTCTTCAGAACCCTACCTCAGAACAACAAATGTTCCTACCTTAGAGCCCTGCAATGCTCCTACAGCTAAGTTGTCCTCAAACCACCTACCTCAGCCTTATCTCTAAGGCATACAACTCAGGCTTTTCAGCTCTATAATTTCAGGCATTAGGCCCTTCTCTCAGAGTGCTGCAGTACTGCTACAGCTAAGATCTAGAAGGATCCTATAAGATGGAAATGAGTTGATTTGGTTCTTGATTGAACACAAGAGGAATTCCTCTGTGACCATCAGCCTTGGTTGAGTTAGACTCAGCACACCACTATGACACTAGGAGAGTTTTCCTGTGTCAACTTTACTTGACTGAGTGCACCTTAGTCCCAACTACTTCACAACAATAAGTTTATGCACTTGAGATAGAAGAAACTTGTAGAAAACTATTCTGCCTCTTTCTGAACTGAACCAAAGATTCAACTCTCTCTTCTTCATAACAACAATGATGTAGAAGCTTTGGCTTATGCTGGAAGCAACTAGCAAATATGTTTCTCTGCTCCTTTCACAACTGAGCAAACTGCTCAGATCCAAGTTCTTCTTCACAGCTCCTCAAGTGTATGTTCTTTTAAGAAGGAATTGGCTGGATCTGTGAAGGTCCTACAGCAAGGGTTGGCTCTTGCTACTATCTCTTTCTCAGAGAATCACCCTAAGCTTGCTAGCTGGGTCAAATAAAGATGGCACAACAAACTTGTCATTGAAGATGTTGATCTCAACAGCTAACTTGCTCTTTGTATTTCTTACTTGAGCTTCCTGTTCTTTAGCTCCACAACAATGGTGGAGAAGAAGAACTACTATCACGGGTGTCTCATCCTGTAAAGAGCACTTCCTTTTATTTATTGAAACCCAATGACTCTTTTAGCAGTGGGTCCCACACTTTTAATGCTTGTTGTAATTTTTCTTTAATGCCAACTATCATACAGTGGGTCTGCGGAAACCTTTGTCGTGTATTGTAGCCATCTCGCCACTTATTTGAAATATGTTGACTTGTTGACTTGCTTCCGTCACCAGCTGTGGACTTAGCAAAAAATCAAGCAACATTAGCATATGTGTTGAGTGAGTAAGCATCACTCAACGCCAAAACACTTAAACAGATTTACTATCTCATGGCGTTGAGTGAGTAAACTTCACTCAACGCCAAACTACTTAGAATATAAATCTATTTCTAGGCGTTGAGAGCATTGCGTGAACAACACTCAATCAACACCATTTGCCTGAGCCATATTTCTACTTCTTCAGCAACTGAAGCGTTGAGAGCATTGAGTGAGCATGCCTCACTCAACGCTATTTGCTTTTAACTCATTTCTACATGAAGGTATTGAGAGCATTGAGTGAGCACGACTCACTCAATGCTTTTTGTCTTAGCCAGAATCCATAACTTAGTTCGACAAACTGAACTGAGTTCGACGAATGGCTAGCTTTGCTCTACGAATGGCCAAAATCTTTCTGTAACTAAGGAGTTGAGAGCGTTAAGTGAGTAAGCCTCACTCAACGCTTTTTGCCTTAACCAATTTTTTGTGTTTAAAACCACTGGGCTTAGACTGTCTTACTTTGTTCTTAGTTCGACAAATGGTGAACTGAACTCGATGAACTTTGAACTCAGTTCGATGAATTCTCAACTGAGCTCGACGAACTCCGAATCTAAAGCTCTGAACTTAGCTCGACGAAAGGTGAGCTGAGCTCGACGAACTCTGAACTCAGTTCAACGAATTTTGAACTTTGTTCAACCAGTTCAACTTACAACCTTTTGTTGAATTGCATTGATTGTGTCTTCATCACTCAATGCAAAAACACTTATCCATATTTCTCTATAGTATCATGGCGTTGAGTGAGTTGATTTCACTCAATGCCTGTTGACTTGGCCACATTTCAGCTAATTCCAACTTAGGCTATTACTTCTTTAGCCTGTCTCACAACATTTTGTTATATGTCATTGATTGAGTAAACTTCACTCAACGAATGTGGACTTGGACATTTTCTCAGATTACCACTATGTGGCTTTGACTGTATAGGCTTCCCTCAATGCTATAAGTCATCTAGAGTTGAGTGACTGATCTTCACTCAACACCTGTGGACTTAGATAGTTATCTGTCTTTCCACCACTTAGGTAAGAACTTACCTGTCTTACCCACATAGGCTACCTGTCCCATCATAGCTTATCAAGACAAACTACAATCATTCACCTTGAACATAAGTTAGATCACAACATTTATATTCATTGTTTGGTTGGTCCTTCAAATTCAGGACATTGGGATCAATGGACCCAACAATATCCCCCTATTTGAAGATGTCAAAACCTCAGTCAATGTATACACTAACATACTCATGTTATAAATATTAAAACACATCATTACAGCAGAATTCAGATAAATTAAAGACATATCAAATGATGTAGCAGATAAGTCAAAATCATAGCAAATGATGAGTTAGACATGTAATAACAAATGATTGTTCAATTTAATCATATAAAGAATAGATGTTTAAACAATATAAGCACAGTGTTTCATCCCTAGACTTGTAAGCAGAACATGAAACATTTTAAGTTTCAAGTTCCCTTATCATAATTCCACTGCCTCTGGATTTCTTTGCCGGCTTGTCTTCATCTCCAACTATCTTCTTTCCTTTCTTATCAGCTTCATCAGCATCCTTATCCTTTGTAGCTCACGCTTTAGCTTTATCCTTTTATCTCTCAAAATAGCTGAAAGGCTTATGAAAGTATTTAGATGGTTCCACAGTATCAGGAGTGAGAAGATTTGCCTTTTTGTTCCTCCAAAAAATCCTTCTTTCAGTGTCTCTCTTTTCCATTTTATCCCATTCAGTCTTGCTATACCATTTACCTCTGTCTGATTCCTTATTTTTGACTTGATCCCAAACAAGTAAGATGATGGATCTGGACTTTGGGCTCCATTGCTCGAAATCAGGCCTCTGTTCCATTTCTTCTCTATATCTCTTTTTTCCTTCGCCTGGCCTCCTCTTCAGCATCATTAGTGATTCTTTCTTTGACCTATAATGACTAGTAAATTGTGGGGCTGAAGGAAGGATTCTGAGCAACAGTAGTCTTCTCTCCCCACTGAGCATTAGCACTATCACCTTCTTCAATATACTAAACATATTCTTTATTGACTTGAACTTGGGCTCCACTACTATACATATTGTTCAAAGTTTGTTGTACATGGTCAGGCATCATTGGGATCTTATTATATTGTAGTGGCTCCATTCCCAATGAGCCTCTCACAGCACTTGTGGCCCAAACCATATTCTCAGTATTTGTTCTGATGACATTTATCTCCCCCTTTTTGATTTCTTCAATTACTTGAGTTGTCTGGGTGGTGCTAGCTTCAGATCTCTTGAGCTCCAGATGATTAACTCCCGCAATAACATTATTTTTGACCACCAGTAAGTGCCCATCTAGCAGTTTGGTGCATTCATCAGCTTTGTTTAGTATAACATCAGTCTGCTTATTCAACAATACAGGTAGCATTGTGTACAACTAGTGTGTTCTTGGCTTGAATATCTTGATTTTGTATGGTATAGTCGACACCTTGTGATCATATCTTATTTGTCTTATCCAGCTTATCCATTGTATAGTCGACACCTTGTGCAGCCCTGGTAAAAAACTTCACAGTTTCACCCTTTAGTAAGTTTACTGCAAATCGTATTGATTTGATTTCTATAGCAAAAACATTCCTGATGTTCTTTAAGGCATCATCTATAAAATTTTCCATGGTTCTTCTTTCCTCATCTAATAAGCTTTTCAGCCTGGCCCGGAGCATTGGTGAGATTTGATATGTTCCAGCTGGTGTGCATTCATTTTGGGTCTGCTGGACTTGCCTGACCCCTGTTCTTAGAGCGGGGTTGTCCACTATATTAGCTGAGGATTGTTCCTTCTCATGACTAAATTCCTCTTCCTCTAATTCTAAGGAGACTAGATCATGCACTTCACAAGCAGGGAGATCTGACTGTATCTCCCCCTCTAACTCTGTCATGCTTTCATTTGCATGCAAGTCAGTAGTAGCAGCAACCTCTATTGGAGGAACCTTTTGTTGCTCCCTTATAAAAAAATCATCATGCATTATCTCTTGCATCAGTTGCTCCACCTCAATTTAAGCAATCCTTCCCTCAACACTAAGAGTTTCTAAGACTTTATCTTGTAGTTCCTCATCTTCAGACATAGGTATATGTCAATCTGCATCTTCCAATCCGGAGGCATCATCCTCCATTTCTGTAGATATTTTGTTAACAATTACCTCTGCTATTTTCCCAGCATCCTTGGCTGAAGGCAAATCATCACCTTCTTCTCCAGCAAATCCAGCAAACTCAGCAGTAGTCTCATCCACTTTTGGAACATTATCTGACTCTAGTCTGCTCACATGACTAAGATGGGTAAGATCACAAGAGGCAGATACCTGGATATTCATGTCCCACCTAGACACTTCAGCAGATAAAGATAGATCAAGATCATGAGGCTCTTCATCCTCGGATGAGCTGCTAGAGGAGCTGGGCTCCGTAGCAGTAATTCACTTCCCTTTTCTCTCCACAGCTTCTCGACCACGGGGTTAAAGGACCCTGTCTCATCTCTCAAGCATCCTGATGTACGTCCTTCTCATGTGGTGTATTCTTGCACCAAGTTTCAGATTAAGAATTTTTGGAGCAGCTTCTCGCAGAAATAGTGGTAAGATTCTCCCCAAAATAGGTTTAGTCTTGTATTCCACTATTCTTTCAAACATCACTCTTCCCTAATAAGTTCTCTTGGACAGTATGACCCTAGACATTAATTCAAACAACCTTTTTTAGATTTTGTCATGGGATCATGTTTTTCATATCAGAGCATTCCCAATGACATCGGCTAGAAACTTGCCTCTCAGGTTGAGTTCTTTCTTTTGAATTGATCCGGTTGTGTGCTTGGAAAGTCCACACCATATCATTGCCGATTTTACATTGCCTACTAATAGCTCTTCTTTGTACTCATTTGTAGAGAGCTTTAGCAGCTGCAGAGCCTTGCTTAGCCTTATGGGGGTTATCATGACATTCTTTCCGCTTACTATGGTCTTAATTTTACCAGCCGAAGCATCCTCTTTTGCATTGGCAAACAATTCCAGTACTTCCGTCTTACACAGAAGACAAGGTTCCTTCAGGACAAAGGCTAATTCAGATTTATATAGAAGATTAAGCACCTGCTGAACTTCTTTAGGAGCATTAACGAATCCATTTTGAACCACCTCTGATCCTTCAAAGAGAAAATTCTTTCCCTTGGGCATCGTTTCTCTGGAGAATTTGAGAATGCTGGCGAAAGCGGCTTCCCGTCGATTTCGCGAATGCGGGCAGGAGAGGGTAAGGAACAGTTACTTGGATTATTGCACAAGCCCTTCTATTTATAGGTATTGCTAAAAAGAAGGCAGAAAGTTACTAATCCATATTAGTTGTTTAATCTTGATCAATGACCAGGATTAAATCTCGACACATATCCGCAATCCATTTTCTCCAATATTTGTTAAGTGAGTTTATTTAGCTTAACATCAGTTTTCTTTAGTAATTAAATTTTCAATTATCCCTTAACAGTGTTGACCTAACTTGTAGGAGGTAATATAGACCTACAGCACACATTCTGAAATGTGTTCTATTGGGGTGCAATTAGACATAATTTCAATAACCTTACATTAATTTCAACTAAGAGTATATTAGCCCCCAACCAAAATTTGCTCAACCAAATTTTGATACTTATCTAGCTTAGTATTCCATATACAATATATTTTTGGGTATGTTAAGACAAATTACATTTTGTGGCATGGTGAACATGTAAGCCACTAACATATTTATTAAGAAGAGTTGTTGTTTTTACATCTTCTTAGTCATTTGTTTCAATTACCCTATCTCATACATGTGTAATCATTTTTTAAATCAAGTAGTAGAATTAAAGAAAGGTGAATTCTACTTATCTCTGCTATGTAGACTTGAAGCCCATGCTGGATTCACAGTCTCTTAGCATACCAACAACCTTGCTTCTGAGCTTTTGCCTTTGATGTTTTATCTGGCTCTCCTTTGTAATCTCCCCCTTAATAATTGCACTTGTCATTGACATCTAGTGCATGATGATAAGTTGAATCATATCTTGTATCCAGACTTGGGTCTGGTAAAACACTGTCCAAGGACCATAAATGGTTATAGCCACTTGGACTATCCTGCAAGATAGAATTACCTTCTCTTTGGAACCCAAGTTGACCTGGGTTCTAGGTTCTTATTACATTAAAAAATCAAATATCTACCTACAGGAGCCATGTCAGGAAGACTTTCTCTTCCCTTAGCACACTAGGGTTGTGCCAACAATCTATGGCAAAGTGGCCCACTTTGCCACAACACTAGCGCTCATGAATATTGTATCTTCTTTTCTAAGCAGGTCTGGTAGCATGGTTGACTGCAGCCTGAACAGAAGGAAGAGCAGCTTCCTTATTCCAAATTCTTTTAGCCACAGTCTGACTGAGAGTGGGTCTAACATAATAAGAGCTTGGTTTTTCACAAGGTCTATCAACAGTAGTTCTCTTTGTAAAGGACATGCTGTTTGTTCCCTTGGAAGATTCCAAGTCTTGCATCCTGGTAGATTTACCTTTGGTCAGAGTGTGAGTAGGGAGATTTTGAGAAAAGGCCACCGCCTTGCTCAAGAGATATGGAGCTGGTGCATTAAATACAGATGGTCCAGGATGTGCCGTTTGCACTTCTTCATAGGGAGCCTTCTGAGCACTCAGACCCATGTCCTTTCTTCTTCCATTAAAAGAGACATTTGTAGTTTTACAAGGAAGATTCCCATTCCTCCAGTGACCATCCCTAGGGTTTTTTCGATACCTGTTGGAAGAGAGAATTACCTTGTGAAAGGTAGGTTGAGGCCTGACTGGAACTTGGCCTCTTTTCTGAGATTGTATTACTTTAGAAATCCACTCTGATTAAGATCTTCTCTTGATAGAATCTATCTTAGAGAAGTTGGCCACAATTCTCCTCTCCCTATCAAGTTTCTCCTGAAGATTCTTAATAATAGAGTCCTTGTATTTTAAGGACTCAATATGGATATCTACAATGATTTTCAGATGAATGCTTCCCTCTCTTTTACACATAGCAAGGATGAAGCTTCATCCAGCTGGGAAGCAGTCTTCTGTAGGGAGGCTATTTCCTCTACTTGTTTCTTAAAAAGTAGCTTGCTTTCCTTGAAAGCTTTCAGAAGTACAGTATGATTGTCAATCAATTGATCGATATCATCATGTCAAAGGACACTCATCATCACTAGATGAGGAGAAATCAGAGTCTGTACAGGATTCATATTCAGACTCTAAGGATGAGCTAGATAGGGAATATACCTTATTTTTACCAGGCTGATCCTGGCAATATTCTAGTTCTAGGGTAGATATTTGTCCATGGCATCTACATTCACCTTCTTCAACTTCAACCACCTCTATGTCACTCTTTGAATATGACAGAGGGGCCCTGATTCTTAATCTTGCATCTGGAAGGACTTTGTCTTTATCAAGAGCAGCCAATAGCCCAATGTTGATCTTTTCCTCTCTACAGATTTGCTACTCCATAGAGTTCCAAATCTTATGGCTCATCCTTGAACACATAAGTTTAACCTTTTAGCTATCCTTGGAGGTCAGCTCAGACTGTTAGGTCCTTTTTAAGCAGCCTCCCTCTGATACCACTTGAAAGTCTTTAATTTCAAGGATAGCTAAATCACCTAGAGGGGGGGGGGGAATAGGTTATTGGTCTCTTTATTAGTTCTTTTCTATTCTTTTAGTTTGCTGCTTTAGTGGTTGGTTAATTTCTACTTTCAATATGATTTATCCTGCACAAAGAAAAAACATAGCAAAGCACACGGATATTTAAAGTGGTTCCCCAACTAGGTACATCCACTTTCCATCCCACCTATCCAACTTTCTTAGTTGACTAGGAACTTCTATAAAATGCTCCAAAGAGCTTACACCTCAGGCCCTCAGCCATACATTTAGGTTCTCTTCAGAACCCTACCTCAGAACCACAAAGGTTCCTATCTTAGAGCCTTGTAGTGCTCCTACAGCTCAGTGGTTGGTGCAATTTATGCCCTTTTATGTTTCTTAAGATTTTAAGAGGCATCACCAATCATGCTAAGTGTCATAATGTATTTGAGGTGTGCTGGAGTTATTGCATGCAGGTTTTCCTTAATTGGACTGGTGAATAGGAGGAGGAAGCTAGAAGTCAGACAATTTGACTAAGGAAAAAACTGCTGAAACCCCTGAGGCAGTTGAGAAGAATGTCTTAGCAGAACTACAGAGACAGCTGAGAAGCTCAACACAAATCGTTGAGAGAAGTGTTGGTCTCAACTAAACCGCTGAGACAGAAGACAGTCTTAGATGTGAAGAAGAAACCGCTGAGACAATTGATAAGGAACCGCTGAGAAAAAAGTGTCTCAGCTGTGGAGAAGGAACCGCTGAGACAAAGCCAGTAAAAATCTTATTGGTCCAGAAAGTGGAATTCGTCGAGCTCAGCTCACAGATCGTCGAGCCCAAATTTAAGGTTGAAGATTGAGCTCTCCTTTCGTCGAGCTCAAGTAGAAGGTTAAAGATTCAATGTTCGTCGAGCTCAGTTCACAGATCGTCGAGCTCAGGTTAAAGGTTTAAGATTCAGAGTTCATTGACCGGAGCCCGCCTTTCGTCGAGCTAGAGTTAAATGTTGAAGATTCATAAGTTCGTCGAGCTCAACACACAATTCGTCAAACTCAGATTGACGATCGTCGAGGCCATTCAAAATTCTTCATGCCGTTGTGGGAAAGCTACAATAGCACTGAAAGCTACTTTTTGTATTCTTCTGAGGGAGGGCTCACCATACTTGACAGGGCCCACATTCAGATAGTGTCGTTGATTCAAATCAACTGGTATAAAGAAAGAGAAGAAAAGAAGATTAGGGTTAACAAAAACACGAGAACGAACCTGTGAACCAGAGCGAAAGCATAAAGAAAAATAATGGCGGCTGGACTTCGATCTTCTTTGAAAAGCTTGAAATAAAAAGTCCAGCAGGCAAGCCAGAAGGCTAAGGGACGAAGATATCTGAAACTTCAGCAAGATTGTTTACTTGAAAACAAGTTAGCTGATTCATACAATCAACAAAAGGAGATTGCTGTGTGAATGAATGTAAGCCTTCCTTAGCAGGTAGTTGTACAAGAAGACTCATCCCTTCTACAGCAAGTGGGCTGGATTGATATCTGCTCAGTCCAACAAGTTGGATTCAGAGGTTTTTCTCTGAGTCAGTTGTTCAATTTTCTTGATTACTTTCCTATTGGAATCAGTCTATCTGAATTTGAGTCTAGGGCACTTTGTGCTAGAGTGGTAGGTGACAAATTTGTCACTGAGGTAGGTGCCGTGCTGGGGTACTGAGGTGGGATCCAAGTGGGGATCTGAGCAGTAGGGATTAATTTCCTATGGTTGGAGAGTGCTGCTCTCTGAGGTAGGATCCAAGTGTGGATCTGAGGTAGGGATGTACTCCTAGCCTGAGTGTAGGGCCAAGGGCCTGAGGTAGGTGAATGGTGAATCACTGAGCTGTAGGTGACAAGTGTGTCACTGAGTTGTAGGACTTGGAGGAGTCTGAGCTATAGGTTCCTAAAAGAGCACTGAGGTAGGTACCTGGATAGGTACTGAGTTTTATGAGTGCTGCAACACTCAAAGAGTAAGGCCTTGTGCCTGAAGTTGTAGGGCACTTTATGCCTAAGCTGTAGGACTTAGAAGTAAGGCTGAGGTTGGTGGTCAGTAGACCACTGAACTGCAGGAGCACTACATGGCTCTGAGGTAGGAACCCTTGTGTTTCTGAGTTTGGATTTTGAAAAGAATCTGTGTGTAAGGCTGAGGGCCTGAGGTGTAAGCTCTAAGGAGCATATTGGTGGAGTTTGTGCCTAGTTCAACAAATCAGTTGGATAGGTTATGACTGAGTCATGACAAAACCCTCAAGCCATTAGACCCCTAGGATGGATTTCTTATGACTGAGTCATGACAAAACCCTGGGAAGCACTTAAGGTTTAGGTGAACATGAAATTTAGGGTGTTAGCCACCATGGTCTGTAAATAATAGAATTCTGAACAATAGTTAAGAGGACCATAGGCTTCACCATGACTCCATGACCCTACCACAACATCCCTAACCTATTATAGGGTCCACTAGAGACATAAGGATTCATTGGGATCAACCCAAAGTAGTCAAATTGACCTATGACCACCATAGGCCTAAATTGGGTAAGGTGCCATAACTAAGGGAAATCGGCCTCTAATGTGCCAAATGAACCCAACTCAAGTCTTCCTAGACCTTAGTAGAGGCCAATGAGTCACTAAGGACATATTGGAGTCAACCCAAAAGGTCAACTTGACCTAGGTCAACTCTACTCAAGTGTTAGGTCAAGTTGGCACAAATGGGCAACTCAAGCTCAAACCCAAATCCACTTAGGCTAACCTCATTTTTATTATCCATATGAGTTAGTGGGATGAAACTAGGCTAAAATAAACATCAAATTCGGCCATAGTGACTAGAAGAGAGAAAGCTCCACTTTTCCTTTAATGGAGGAGAGAGAAAGTGGGAAGAGTGAATTGCATTCATGGACAAGGGTGGCCAAGGGCCTCTCCAATCATTAGGTTCACCTTCCCCCCATCAATTGGAGAAGATCAAAGGGATTTCTAGGCTGTTTAGAGGCTGGATTTAGTGGGCTAAAGCCTTGGCCGAAATTCACCATTAAGGCCAATGGCCACTTCAAGCTAGGCCCTTCCCCTCCTCCATTTGAATGTTTTAAAAGCATCCCTTGACTTAGGGCAGGAGTTTCCACCTTTTTCCTAAAGAAATCGAGCCCTCCCACTATACGGTTGTAATATACCCGAAGCTCCAAAATCCAGCCATGGCGCACCACCACCAAATCCGTCGGCAAACATGGTTGAAGGTCCTCCTCTACTCCTCTCTTCATGGGCTAGATCATTAGATCATTTATGGGAGAAATCAGGAATAATTTAGCCCGATTGGGAGAGCAAATTTCAGTTTTTTCCATGGATTTTCTACCTATCGGGTTCGTCAGAAATAGCCCCTCTGGCGGCCGTGCAGCCACCCGGCGATAGCCCCCACCTCAACGGAGGTGGTGGCGGTGGTGGCCGGCCAGGGAGGTGGCTGGGTGGTCGGCCAGGGAGGTGGCTTGGTGGCCGGGAAATGGCCTTGGAATGGCCCCCAGATTGGTGAAATCACGACCAACGGCTGGAGGAAGAAGGCGATGTGTGAGTCGTTGGATTGATCTGGATATTAGGAAATATTATTAGTTATTATGAATAGTATTATTTATCCCTTCACTGTATACATTTTTACATCAGGAGAACAAGGCCCTTAGGGGCAGAACCAAGAGAAGTGGCCAACATTAAAATTGTATCCATTGAAGTCTACTTTAATTTAAATTGATTTCAACCAATTTGGGTAAGTGGTTTGACCACAGCACTCAAAATGGTGCAGCCTATACATAGGCTTGACCAGAGACTAAATTGAGTGCCCCATCAATCATTCCATCCAAATGACTTGAAAATTTGGTTGGGGGTCACTCATACCTATACCTATAATATATACAAAAATGGGAATTTTTGGAAAAAAAATTCCTAAAGTTTTTGAAGAAATTTATTAAACCTTGCATGAATTATTTAAGGGGTTTAATGACCTCTAAACCCACCAAAAATTGGTGACTATCTTTTAGGATTATATTAGGACTATGATAAAATTTTTAGCATATTTGGGATTGATTTGAATAGGTATTGGTGTGACCAAAGTTTGGTCCCTTAAGGGTAATTTAGGGCAAAGAGTGTTTGGGGCATGGAGGGGCCAATTCTAACTCAAAGGGGGTGGGACTTGGGCTAGAGCACCATGGTCAGTTAAAACACCCTCTCATAGAGTTGGAGGTGGTTTGGGGTGGATTTGCCCAAGGAACCTAGTTCAAACTCTAAGGTTGAACTTTTGGTGTTTGTGAAAGATATGGAGTGATATGTCCTTTTATGGACTTGGTGTTTCGTCCATGTGATCTTATAGTGGTGAAATGTCATAGGAAGGAATTTGGTGAGATTTAGACTTATGCATACAAGTTAAACTTATTAGGGTTAGTTTAGGTCTTTACCTTTTAGGAAAATATTGAAGGGTCATATGACCTTGGATCCTTAGAAAATATTGGTAGGAAGGTTTTTATATCATTATAAGTCTCTGAGAATTATTAAAGAATGTTTGGAAGACAGTAGCTTATACTTGTAGTTATTACCTTTGTGTTACCTCTATTGATGATTTTGATAAAATAGTGGTTAAAATAACTTAGAATATTATGAAACTTAGTCAGTAATGTTTTGTGATCATATTATATTTCTGGTAATTTTTGTATAATTTTTGGATTATGTTTGGTGATGCTTCCTTCTTTACATATATCTATTGGTATAATCTTGAATTAATTAATTACAGCTAAATGCATTTATGAAATTTAGTGAAATTTTGTGTTCTCTGTTATTTTGTCATCTTCTAGTGTTCATAAATTTTGGGTGGCCATAACTTAAGTAAATCTAGTACTTCATGTTCAAAATTACCGATGGCCCAATTTTTGGGAAAATTAAACAAATGCCAAATTAATTAGGAATATTATAAGTTTCTGGATTTAGGCTAAACATGTCATGATAGACCCCCATTATTTATCTAAAGGTTTTTGGATGAAAATTTGGAGTACCTCCTATCATGTACATCATATAGCTTAGGTTGATCTGCATAGAGTAAAACTGCAGAAATTGTGATAAAATGTGAATTGAGCATAGGGAGTTGGGGTTTAATATCATAATAATTTCGGGGAAGTAAAAATAAGTTCGTTATTGGGAATCATCATGGGGAAAAGTGATGAGTTGACTAGTGTAAGTGGTGCTCGGGATCGATGAAGGATCGTCATTCCTATTGAGAGAGAGAGAGAGAGAGTCAAAATACACTAGGATTAGATCCAGTATAATATTAAAAGGGGGAACCGGGAATTGGGTAATAACCAATAAGAGTATGTGCCTTGCGAAAGGGAACAATGGGCTTCTGCTACCATCGTAGCTCGTCGTGTCCTTTGAGAACCCTTCACCGGGTATGCCATGGGAAGTCCTAGGCTAACCTAAACCGTAAGAATAATCAATGTTAAGAGAAACTAGTATAACTAGGATTACACTCCCTGGTGTTGTGGGAGTTAGGACAGGTCTCACGAGCGGTAGGCTCGGTGGTTGTTGAAATGGGCAGGTTAGCCCGGCGAGCCGAAGGCTCGGTAGATAGTTGTGACGGACGGTTTAGTCCGGGGAGCCGAAGGCTCGGTTGGTAGTTGTGACAGACGGTTTAGTCTTGGGAGCATTGGCTCGGTGGGAAATACATTAATGTTGCATGTTCATTGAATATAAGATGGTGGGTCTTCGTTATTGGAGGGTCGACGCACCGATGCTAATACATAGACTCGGAAATTGCGATTTAGCACTTCGCCAAATAAAGCCTGGTGTGCTAGCCGGCAAGAGTACGTGGAGCTCCGCTTAGTGCAACAATGTTGAGGCGCACAATAGGTCCGGCTGGTAGTGCAGTTAATGGTTTAGAGGTGGGTGAGGCCCAACCCACTGCTTCCATTTTCCACAACGGAGGTATCCTGGAAGGTTAGGCTCCAAAAAGGGGGAACTAAAGGTCTGTGTTCACAGAGTCGGGTGTGTGCGTTGCACTTGCATGTTCATACCATAGCATACTTGCAAGACATATCATAAATATTGCATATAACCATTGACACCTATTGTATAAATTGGTATGGGACACTTTATACAACAGTCTTGCAAAATGACCCCTTAGTTTATAAGCTTGTGTGAGCATGCTTATAAGTTATGGTTATTTTTCCTATGGATATTTATCACTTGCTTATAACCGACACCTCATCGTATAAATTGGTATGAGACTCTTTATACGATTGGAGCCTTACAGAAGATCCCTTAACTTTTAAGTTTATATGGGCATTCATATAGGTTAAGGTTACATGTTTCTTTGTTTACCTTTCATATACTTACTGCTTTACTCTACCTATTAATATAGAACTGCTAGATTAGCATTACCGTCACCTAGCTTTTGGTACTCTCCACCTTTCTTACCTTCCCTTTCCTTCTCACTTCTTGGTTCCTAGGATCCATGGGGGAGGTGTGGGGGATGATAGGACTTAGTCTTTTTGACTAACGGTCGTTGACGAAATTATTTTAGGGGATTGTGGAGCCCAACCCGGAGATGTAGCCCCAAAGGTCGGTGCGTTTTGAGATGGGACTGTTTAGCATGGGAGTTCAGACGGCAGGGACAGTTAGTCCCGATCATTAGTAGTTCTATAGATTTGCTTCTACGTTGAGTGACTTGTAGTGAGGATCTTGATGTATTAGGCAGGAGCCCTTATTCTAGTATTTTGCTTCATCATTACTGTGGACTCTCCCTTCGTGGAGATATTTATTTAATTACTGTGATCTTGTTGGACTAGTATTGGAGTTTCTTTTCTTTACTCTTTATACTTATGCTACTCTTCTGTGATCGGTATGGCCGGCAGGATCGACATTTTGTAGTGACGACCTTCCCGGATGAGTTGGTGTCACCGCAAAGCGACGATTCTAGTCCTGGTGGTTTAAAAGAAAAGGGGGGGGGGTCTTATAAGTTGTATCAGAGGAAACCTCGATCGAAAAAAGTAGCAATCCACTAACCCTGGGTCACCCCCGCTCGAGTTTATTTTGGGGACAAACTAAGCAGCGGAAGCTGTGGTGTGCCCATATGAGGGATCACATGTAATTGTCTACTTTTAACTAGGTTTGGGTCAATTTCTTACGAATGGTCTTTGTATGCAACCCCCATTACATACTACACCGCAGGGCGAGGTCCAGCAAACTACAAATGTTACACCACCTCCCCCGGCTCCAACTTCGTTTCTACAGTCGGAGATGGGGAAGACTCTGACGGCCATTTTGGAGGCTTTCAGGGACTAGAAGGTTCCGGCTCCGCAGCCAAACCCGGGGGCTAATTGGTTGAGCATCTTTTGAGGACTCTCTTCCCCATCTTACTTGGGGATGGAGTCGGCTGTACGGAGAGAGGAGTGGCTTGATATCAAGTTTGAGATGCTGACCGGGATGCGGTGCCCTTTGGAGGAGAGGGTGCCTTTGGTGGTCTCCTTCTTGGAGTCTCATGCCAAGAGATGGCGGAAGACACTTCTAGATACAACATTTGCAGATCGGGAGATTGCTGACATAACTTGGGAGGAGTTTAGGGAAGCATTGTTGGAGCACTTCATCCCATAGTCAGCAAGGGATGTGCTAGAAGACAGGTTCTTGCAGCTGAGGCAGGGCAACAAGACGTTGCTGGAATACCACCGGGAGTTCAATCACTTAGCCCAGTTTGCGGACTCCTATCACCTGGATGAGGCGGGATATACCAAGAGGTTCTATAGGGGCCTACGATAGGATCTGAGAGAGGCTCTTTTGATTGTATAGAAGACCAATACCTCAGATGTTGGAGATGGCAAAGAGGATTGAGGCTGATTGGCACATGACTCGAGGCCGGAAGAGGTTAACTGAGGATCAGGTTCCGAGAGGATGGAATGATCAACTGAGGGGCCGCTTTGTTGATGGGAGAAGGGTAGAGGACCAACCCCGCCAAGAGGTGAGACAGAAGCTGAGGGAGCCAGTGGTATTGGCTCCTAACCCTCTATAGATACGGGAGATGCAGAGGCCCGGGGGTGTGGCACTTCCCCCGCTCGAGTGATACAACTATCATCAGGTAGGGCACATACAGAGGAATTGTCCTATGAGAGAGGCACCTCTACCGACACCATAGGTTGCCCCGCCCCCTCAACAGTTTACAGACCGAGGTCGTGGAAGAGGAAGTGGTTTCCAGGGCAGAGATCAGAGGCAAGAGAGGTATCAGGTGAATGCTCTAGACTTGGCTCCACCTCGGGACCCGGGCAGGGTGATTGCAGGTATACTGTTAATTTTATGTTGTTATTTACGTTTGGAATATTTGGAACCATAAACAACAGTTGCATACTAGAAAAAAGAAAACCATAGGCCCAGTTACCTAACCAAACTTAAATAAACAGGAATAGTTATGGTGTGCGGCAAACCTACTCACACCTTGGTGGATATTGGGGCGTCACACAATTTCATCTCTGAGGAATTCGTCAAGAGACTGGAAGGTGTCAGACATTATAAGGGAGTCGCCAGGAGGGTACGTCTCCCCAACGGGACAGTGGTCTTAACTACTGCTAAGTGCCTCCTAAGGGTGACTATTGATGGACTGATGCTCGAGGCCCCGGCTACGGTCTTGAGAATGCCGGACTTCGACTTGGTTATGGGTATGACATGGCTTACTTGGAATCACGCCTAGATAGATTGCTTGGCAAAGAAGGTCATACTGAGTTACGACGACACCTTCCCGACCTTCGAAGGTATTACTCCCATCTCTCGTAGGATATTATCTTCTATTCATGCTGTCAAGGCCCATATGCAGGGAGATGAGGTCTATCAGGTGTTCTTTGAGATGGTCGAGGCCAAGACGACGGTTGCCGATTTATTTGTGGTGCGGGACTTTGCGGATGTGTTTCCAGAGAAGCTATCTGGATTGCCTCCGCATCATGAGAAGGATTTACAGATTTAGTTGGTGCCTAGAGCTAAGTCGGTGTCTAGAGCTCTCTATCGGATGGCTCCAAAGGAACTAGTGTATTTCATGAGTCAGTTGAAGGAACTGGTGGAGGATGGATTCGTTAGCCCAATTTCCTCGCCTTGGGGAGCTCCGGTCTTGTTTATAAAGAAGAAGGATGGGACCCTCAGGTTGTCCATCAACTATCGTGCACTAAATAGGTTGACAATCCGGAACACATATCATCTGCCATGGATCGACGAGTTATTTGATCAGCTAAAGGGAGCACATTGGTTCTCGAAGCTGGATCTGAGGTCGGGATGCTATCAGTTACGGATTCAGGAAGAAGACATCCTGAAGACAACGTTTACCAGCAGATATGGCCTGTATCAGTTTATCGTGATGCCCTTTGGGCTCACGAATGTGCCATCGACATTCATGAGATTGATGAACCGAGTGTTCGAGCCATACCTCGACAGGTTTGTCATTGTGTTCATAGATAACATCCTTATTTATTCGAGGATGAATGAAGAGCATGCACACATCTGGCCTTGACTTTGGAGAAGCTAAGGGAGAATCAGTTGTATGCCAAGTTCAGCAAATGCAAGTTTTGGCTGATAGAGGTGGACTTTTTAGGCCACATTATCAGTGGAGCAGGATTGGCGGTGGATTCCGAAAAGATTCAGGAAATGCGAGGCTTGGCTTAGTTGAAGATGGCCACAGATGTCCAATGTTTTGTGGGATTGGCCGGGTATTACCGAAAGTTTGTGCAGGGATTCTCTCAGATAGCCCTTGAAAGTGAGGGTAAGATCTATCTTCACTCTAGAGGGGGTGAATAGAGTATTTTAAAATAATTTACAATTAAAACTTTAAAGCAGTGGAAGACTTAATTTACTTATATGTGTAATGTGCTAGCAGAAAAGTAAATACTAAAGCAGTAAGAAAACAGAAACACACAGCACACAGTAAAGCAAAAAAGCACAGCAAACCAGATGACACAAGGAGCTATAGTGGTTCCCCAACAACCTGGGTACATCCACTCTTCTACCATCCTAGGTAGGAATCCACTGCAGAAATAGTTGATCAGGTGTCCTGGGCACCAATAGGCTTTTGATAAGGTGCTCAAAAACAAAAAACTAGATTTTTTGATAAGGTTTCTTGCCACCACTGAGTTTTGACAAGGTCTCAAAAACCTGCCACAAAACTTTTGAAAGGAGTTTTGAGAAACCCTTTTATAGGAGAGAAAGGAAAAAGAAAATGAGTTGAGTTGTTCTTTTCTGTCAATAATCTGAGAGAAGACAAGTGGAAGATGTTGTCAAAGCTCCCCCTGAGATCTGTAAGGGTTCAGGAAGATGAGCTTTGCTTAGGGTGATAGGTCTTCAGTTGCTTCAGATCTCCAGCAATAGATGATTTTAGAAGATGCTGAAATTTGAGATGTCTGGAGTCCTTGATAATGAAGCTTTTGAACACTTGAAGCTTGAAGGAGTAGAAAGGCAGATGATCTCCTTCACAATGATGTTCCTTGTGTTCTTGAAGAATTCTGACTCAGTAATTCTGTAAGCTTTTGTCTACTAAGTCTATTCCAGAAGATGAATTCTTGATGAGTGAATTTTTGTTCTCTCTTCTGTATATCTTTTGCAAATCTTGTCTATGCTCTATTTTTAGAATAACTCTCTATGTATTATATCAGATCCTGACTATAGATGGTCGTTACTCAGTCATAAATGACTTCCATAATTGACAACTGTCTCTGGGGAAAGTCCTAAGTAACATTCCAATTATTCTTCCTTGAAACTATCACCAGATTGCTTGAAACGGCTACATAATCCTTTGTCATAAATGCTGAAAATAAATCTGAATGAAATCCAAAACTGTCCTGAATTTGAATCCTGAAAACGTCGACCTCTCAAAAAATCGTCGACCTGAGCTCAGCTATGGTCGACCTGAGCTCAGAGATTGGATTTATACTAGAGACAGAAAACGTCAACCAAAGCTCTACCATCGTCGACCTGAGTTTAGTGACTTGGAAATCAGCTAGAAACAGAGCGTCGATCTGAGCTCAACGATCGTCGACCGGAGTTCGACGACTTGTAGAATTGAGCTCAGATAACGTCGACCTGAGTTCGACATTTCGTCGACCTGAGCTCGACGAGAATTTTCTTTGCCTCAACACTTGAATCCTAATATGTAGAATATCTTGAGGGCAGCTTTCAAACTTAAGCACTAACCCTAAGACTCATTCTAATTGTCCTATCAGACTATACAGTAAGGTCAAAATAAAAACCTAATCACATAGTGATCCTTACCCAAATTAGTAATAGGGTGTTCCAACAATCTCCCCCTATTTAGGTTAGGATTACTATTTACATGACAGAATGTAAAATAACAAGCATATAACAGATAAAAACAAAAAAAATAGAAACAACAATGCAGATAACATATGTTGAGCATTGTAAAAACACAGTAAGAGTCACAGAATCAGTCAGAGAATAAATATGAGTATCAGCTTACACAGGTTACTCATTGCCCTTCTTGAATAAGATTTCTCTATTGAGATTAAGGGCTTCTTTCTTGGATCTTCTATCATCTTCTGCACCTAAGGAAGTTTGAGATCTTGGCCTTTGAACTAAAGCCTCAGGATGCAGCTTCATATTGTCTTCTGGATCAAAGAATTTCCTTGAAGCATATCTTTCTAACTCTTTCTTTCTGTGTTCTGACAAAGTTGTGAAGTTGGAAGTATCTCTGCCTTGCTCTTTAGCCTTCTAAATCTGATCTAATGCAGCAAGCTCTTTCATCCTAGCTGTCCATGATAAAGGATTGTTCTCAGGGTCCTAAAAAGGAACTGGGTATTCATATCTGTTGATTGACTCTGAATCAGTAGGAGGAGCCCTGGTGACAACTGTATCTCTTAGCTTGTATGGGAAAGGACCTGATGTAGAATCAGTGGGGCCTTGTCCTTCCCTTTGTTGACTAGAGTAAGTTCTGTAATCCCTTTGTCTTCCTCTTTGCTGGACTCTTCTAGACTGATAACCTCTTTGATGTTGTCCTCTGGGTTGATATCTCTGAGAAGGTTGAGAGGAGCTATGCTTTGAAGCAGATGACTGAAAAGCTGAGCCTCCACCAGATCCTGAATCTGGAGGAGGAGGAGGAGGAGGAAATTGAGATGATCCTTTTTCATACTTGTCAAGCTTTCTCCTTTTCCTCATGGCCTTAAGCTGGTTCTTAGAGTATTGCATCCATGGTTCAGTGATTTGGCAGTCATGAAGAATGTAATAGGGTATATCATTGACATCTTTGGCTTTTGTAGGAGGTACTTTCATCATAGCCATACTTCTTGCATTCCTTTTCTCAGCAATGGTGCCAGAAGAATCATCAGAGTCAATGTTGAATTGATCACTGTCTGAACTTTGGGGTCTGTCATATAGATCATCAATTCTTTTGATATACTCTTCTCTTTGTTTTTACTTCTCAGCAGAAAAAGCAGGAGAAGCAGCAAAAGTAGAGACAGAAACTTCTGGAGCAGCAAGAACCTTAGAAACAACAGGTTCTTCTAAGTAAACATCAAGTTCATCAGCAGCAGCAGCAATAGGAACAACAGACAACATATCAATATCAGCAGATTCAACAACTTCAACAGGAGCAGCAGCAGAAACAGAAACAATAACTTCCTCAGCCTCAAGAGTACTGATATAATAAGTAATTAGGCTGGGATCACAGACAACAATAGGTACAATGGACTTAGTCAGATCTTCAACTTCCTGAGCTAGTGAGCAGCTGAAGTGAAGAGAATCAAAAACTGAAAACAGTGACTTGAGGTCCACTGTTAGTACTGGTGCTGGGGCTGGAATTTAAGCAACAACAATTTCTGGCAGCAATTCCTCTGAAACAGCAAGCACTACCTCAGCTTCATAGGGCATATCCCCATACCTTGATTCAGTGAGAACTGGATCAAGGCACCCCATTGAAGGTATTGCCTGAGGAGTAGATAGAGAGGAGAGCCTGTCACATAACTCCTTTATGGACTGTAGGAGTGGAGCCATGGAGGTCTCCAGCAGGGCTACTAGCTTGGGAGCCAGTATCCCAAAGAGCTTATCTGTCAGTGCTGAGAGGTCCACTTGCTCAAGTGGAACCTGAGTAGAGGTGGAGGAAGAAATGACTGTTGCTTGTGAAGGATGGGCTGCAGGATGTGTGGGTGGGGATGGTAGGATGTTGGGTTGAGAGATTGCGATGGTGGAGATAGAGGTTATGGGTGTGGAAATGGATGGGGTGAAGGATGGTTGTGTTAGAATGTCATGGAGTAGTTGCTGATATGAGGAAGTTGAGGGAAGCTCAGTAGTGGAGGAGGGGGAATCATCCATGAACGAATCTTCCATGATGTTGAAGGATGGAATGTCAAGAGGTGGATAATAATTAAGTGGATGGAATTGTTGTTCTGTGGTAGTGGCTGGAGGAGGTGAGGGAGTGGATAGAGGAGATGAAATTGTAATGGGGGAAGAGATTGATGTGGAGATGATTGAGGTGGAGATGGTGATAGAGATGGTTATAGTGGATGAGGGAATGGTTATGGGAAGAACTTTAGAAGGTTGAGAAGAGGAGGAGGCAGGCAATGCTTCAATGAGTTATGGGGCCTGAGAGGAAGAGACTGCAACAGTCCTTGTGCCTGAAGCAGTAGTAATCATGGTTGGCTTTACTATCTGCCTGTCCCATTTCCCAATCAGGGAACAGGTCAGCCTCTTTGATGCATTGATGTGCATCCCACTTGATACCAGCAGTTCAGGGCACCTGGAGTGCAGGAATAACCTAATTATCCTCCCAAAGTTTACCAAACTTTTGTTCACTTTCTTCTTAATCAAGTCAAAGAAGAGCTCTCCCTAGTTCAAATGTTTCTTGTCCACAAGGGCTCCCATCAAGCAGAACTGGTACCTTGAGATGGTATCATGTGCTGAGTGCTTTGCCAATAGCACTTTCCCTACAACATCAGCGAGAAATCTATACTAAATAGATAAATTCTTTTTCAACCACTTGCTAGGGTTAGCGGTAGAGTGGCCAATTCTATCTAACATATTAGCAGATTCTTCTCCAGATAACTCAACAGAATCATTTCCAGAACTCAATTGAAACACTTCAGTCAGAAGAGCAGGTGTTAGGGATACCTGCGTCCCGGCTATAGTACCAACCAATGTATTCTGATCCAGATTTTGTGTTGTATATACCCATTCTTTAATTTAATCGGCTGCAATCTTCATCCTTGTTGTCATTATTTGCACTAGCTGTTGTTCTTTGAATAGGTCCAAAATGTCCTTAAAGATTTGATCGCTTCCATCAAATGAGTCCATGTTGATATCAAACCCTGTGTCGAACTTCATCTTGGCAAGAGCAGCAATAGACACAGCCATTATGTACCTATAAAGACGAACAAAAATGACCAAGTGTAGAGAAGTTTGGAGGCAAAGGAACTGTTTGCAGAGAGTATGAAAGCACAAAAGAAGAACGACAGCCGAAAGAATGATTTTATATTAGGGTTCGATGCCGGAAAGGAAAAATCGTTGAACTCCGTTCGACGATTTGGGCTTCTAAAGGAATCTAAAGAGTCTTCAATAATGTCGATCTTCGTTCGAAAATATTGGAGAGCATCGATCTCCGATCGACGATCGCTGACCAGAAGAAGATAGACTAGCGCTATCTGGAAAATGTTGAACTCCAGTCGACGCTATTGGAAAGCATCGATCTCCGTTCGACGCTTTTTGGGAAAAATGTCGAGCGCAGTTCAGAGACAAAAAGAAAGCCTACAGTCACTAGAAATTACAAGTTTTTAGCCTAGTCTTGGTCTGTTTTTAGAGTTTTAAAATCTTGGGTTTTATTTTAGACTTCCTCCATCTAACATTCCTAACTGATTTAGGAAGAAGGTGTGTTTCTTTTCATCCAAAGGTTTGGTGAAAATATCTCCCCTTTGCAAATCAATTGGGATATATTGAATTTCAATTTTATTTTTCTCTACATTATCTCTTAAGAAGTGATGTCTAATCTCTATATGTTTTGTCCTACTATGGAGGACTTGATTTTGTGCTATAGAAATAACACTAGTATTATCACAAAAAAAATTTTACCCTTCTAAGTTGTAACCATAGTCTAGGAGCTGGTTTTGAATCCACAAAATCTGTGAACAACAACTACCTGCTGCCATGTATTCAGCTTCAGCAGTTGAAGTGGACACAGATGTCTGTATCTTACAGAACCAGGAGACAAGTCTGTCACCAAGGAACTGGCAAGTTCCACTTGTGCTTTTCCTGTCTACTCTATATCCAGCATAATCAGCATCTGAAAATCCAGTTAATTCAAATCCTGAGTCTTTTGGATACCAGAGACCTAGATTTGGACAACTTTTCACATACCTAAGAATCCTCTTAACTAATGTTAGGTGTGACTCTCTAGGCTTACTTGGAACTTAGCACATATGCATGTAGCAAACATTATATCAGGTCTTCTACCTGTAAGGTACAATAGAGAGCCAATAATTACTCTATATGTTGTCTGATCAACATGTTTTCCATGTTCATCAGCATCTAATACAGCATTAGTAGGCATTGGTGTTTTCATACAAGATGCTTCAGACATACCAAATATCTTAACCAGTTCTTTTGCATACTTGGTTTGAGAAATAAATATGTCATCAGCATGTTGTTTGACTTGCAATCCTAGAAAGAAGGAAAGCTCACCCATGCTATTCATTTCAAATTTAGAATGCATTATGTTAGAGAACCTTCTGCACAAGTTTTAATCAGTAGAACCAAATATGATATCATCTACATATATTTGTACTAGTAGGGTATGAGACTTATGGGTTCTAATAAAAAGTGTTTGGTCTACTCTACCCCTTATAAAATCATTTTTCAGAAGAAAGCATGCTAAGGTCTCATACCATGCTCTAGAAACTTGCTTGAGACCATATAAAGCTTTATGCAATTTGAAAACATGGTCGGGATTAGTTGAAGAGATAAAACCTAGTGGTTATCTAACATAGACTTCCTCTTTGATGTCTCCATTGAGAAATGAACTCTTCACATCCATTTGGTAGACCTTGAATCCTTTGTGAGCTGCATAAGCAAGGAATATTCTTATGGCCTCTAACCTTGCAACTGGTGCAAAGGTGTTGTCATAGTCTATTCCTTCTTCTTGAGAATAACCTTGAGCAACTTGTCTTGCCTTGTTTCTTACAATAACTCTTTGATCATCCAACTTGTTCCTGAACACCCACTTTGTTCCAACAATTGAGTGATCCTTACGCCTTGGTACTAGTTCCCAAACTTTATTTCTCTCAAATTGATGTAGTTCCTCTTGCATAGCAATGATCAAGTGTGGATCTTGTTCTGCATCTTTAATGGATTGAGGCTCAACTTGAGATAGAAAGCAAGTGTACATCAGGTTCATGTTTACCTGATTTCTGGTTTGCACACCAGCTTAGATGTTTCCAATCACTTGGGAGATTGGATGATCTCTTGTTGTTACTAAATCACCAGGGGGTGTTGATTGTTCACCAACCTGTGTTATTGTTTCCTCTAGTAAAATAACAACTGGCTCTTCAAGATGGTTCTCTCCAAGATGTTGAATATCTTCTTCATCTTCACTGTTCTCATCCTTATGTTGGATAGGTGAATGTGCTGAATCCTTCTCTACAATATGCAATCTGTCCAAATTTTTTGAAAGAGAGTTTACCTGCAAGGGTTCCATGGTAGAAGTAGACTTCTCCTTATAAAACATGTTAGTCTCATCAAACGATACATGAACAGATTCTTCAATTTTTAGAGAAGATTTGTTATAAACCCTATATGCTTTACTGATCATGGAGTATCCCAGAAACACTCCTTCATCCGCTTTAGCTTGGAATTTTGCTAAATACTTCTTGTCATTATTGTGAATATAACAAATACAACCAAAAATTTTGAAATAGTCTACTTTAGGTTTCTTCCCTTTGAGCAATTCATAGGGAGTCTTGCCTTTCAGTTTATGTATCAAACTTCTGTTCAACACATAGTTGGAGGTGTTCACTGCCTCTGCCCAAAAGGATAGAGGAAGGTGAGCATCTGTCAATAATGTAGTAGCAGATTCAATTAGGGTTCTATTTTTCCTTTCAGCGACCCCATTTTGTTGAGGAGTTCTAGGAGCTGAGAAAGTATGCCTGATCCCTTCACTCTGACAGAACTCTTGCATAAGAAGAGAATAAAACTCTGTCTCATGATTACTTCTGATCAGGACAATGTGAGTATTGAACTCAATCTGTATGCATTTGAGATAATCTGTCAAACACTTAAAGTTATCAGACTTCTTCCTCAGGAAGAATACCCATGTTAATCTAGAGAAGTCATCTACAATCACTAAAGTGTAAGATTTCCCTCCTAAGCTTTGTACTGTAATGGGTCCAAAAATATCCATGTGTAACAGATACAAGATCCTAGGTGAATCACTCTTATTAAGTGACTTAAAACTATTTTTTGTTTGCTTGCCTTATTGACAAGCCCTGCAAAGTCCTTCCTTCTTATAGGGGCCAGAAGGTAGTCCTCTAACAAGATTATCCTTGGATAGCCTAGCAATGCTTCTAAGGTTTAGATGTCCTAGTCTCTTATGCCAAAGATCATTTAGTTTGCAAACTGAATTAAATAAACAGATGTCTATATTGGTTGAAAGGAAATCTACAAGATAAATATTACCTTTCCTTTTACCTGTTAACACTATTGTGTTATCCTCTGACTTGATCTTGCATAAGGATTTGTTGAATATCACTAGATAGCCTTCATCACAAAGTTGACTGATGCTGATTATGTTGTGCTTCAGTCCTTTCACATAAGCCACCTTCTTGAATGTGACTGAGCCAATCTGAACAACACCATATCTTTTTGTTTGACCAAAGTTTGAATCACCAAATATCACTTTGGGTCCAAGTTTGGATTTGAAGGATGTGAGATTCTCCTTGCTCCTTGTCATGTGCTTTGAGCATCCACAATCCAGATACCATTGTTGGTTCATTTTTGGATAGGTGTTCACCTGCACATAAATAATTTATATGTTTTTGACCCAGTTTACCTTGGGTCTAGGTTGATAACCTTTAAACTCAGAAATAAAATACATCCCTTACTGACTCTTATATCCTTCAGGATGGTATCTCTTAGGAGGCACTATCTATTCAGTATAAGGGTTGAAGCTTTGGGATGAGGGACTTCTAGGATTGATTTTAGATTTACCTCTGAAAGAATGTTCAAAGCTCTGAGCTCCGTTCGACGATCGTCGACCTGAGTTCGATGATCTTGGGTCAGATCGTCGAGCTCCGTTCGAAGATCGACTATACCAGAGTTCAGAGTTCAGAAGTCGTCGATCTGAGTTCGACGATCCAGCCTGAGATCGTCAAGCTCTGTTCGACGATCGTCGACCTCTGTTCGACGTTTTCTGTTGAACTGTGTTTTCCTTAGGTAAATCAGGATTCTTCCTAGCTACCTCTACAACACCCTTTCCTTTATCAGAAATAAATTTAATTGGGGTTGTTAATACTATAGGTTGGCTGGATGAAGCACCGAAGCCCAGTGTACTGTTGAATCTTGAGTTCACTGTGCTTGTGATGTCCATCAGAGTGATGCTTCTCCCATTAAGGGATTCTTCAAACTTCTTTGCCTAGGATAGCTCACTTTTCAGTGAAGCTATCTCCTCCCTACAGCAGTCTAACTCCTCAGAGAGTTTGAGGTTGTCTTATTTTAAGGTGCTATGTTAAGACAATTCATTTCTGAGAGAGATAATCTCTTTCTCAGACTTTAACAGGTCTAAACAAAGTGCCTTAAATTCAGATCTAAAGTCCTCTAAATCAAAGTCAAAGGAGCCTATTACCTGGTCTTCTTCAGTTTGAGTTTCAGATTGAGACTCTGATTCTTATTCTGCATCAGAATTTTGTTGGGAGGCATTGATAGCCATCATGCATAATTACTTTTCTTCAGCATCATCTTCATCATCACTTGAGCTTGATGAAGCCTCTGATTCTTCTTCAGTTTCACTCCAGGTTTCTGCTACAAATCCCTTCCTTGTATGTTTATTTTTGTTGGAGGAGGATTTATTGTAATTATTTCCCCTGGAGTCCTTGTCTTTTCTCCTATCTTTCCTGTCCTTCTTGTTCTTATTCTGATTGTCTGGACAGTCAGGCACAATATGGCCTGGTTTCCTGCATACAAAATAGATTATTTCTTTATTATTTAACTTGTCATACCTTGGCTTCTCATGCGCTCTTGATGACCACTTTCTGAAATCTTTCCTGGCCATCTTATAGAATCTTTTGGCCAGCAAACACATCAATTTTTCATTGCCTGTGACTTTGTCTTCAGGCAGATCTTCTGTAGCTTTGAATGTTATTATCTTCTCCTTTCTGATTGCTGGAGAAGCAGTCTTTTGTTCTTCCTCTCTGTTCTTGATGAGCAGCTCATAAGACTTGAGCTTGCTCAACAAAGCTTCAGTAGTAATCTCAGTTAGGCTTCTGGCATCCTTGATTGGCCAGATCCTTGAATCCCAAGTGCTAGGGAAGTACATTAGGATCTTGTCATTTAGTTCAATTAGAGAGATCTCCTTGTCCAGTGTTTTTAGTTCACTAACTATTAGGCTGAGCCTGTTGTACATGTCAGCCACTGATTCAGTTTCTCCTTTCTTGAAGTTCTCATATTGGCTTATGAGATGGGATATCTTGTCCTTCCTTTCATCAGCAGATCCTGAGACAATTTAAGATAACTTGTCCCATATCTCTTTTGTTGAACTGCATTCAGCCACCTTTTGGAATATCTCATCAGACATAGTCTGAGCAAGGATATTCATAGCCTTTGCATCTGCAACTTTCCATTTCTTTATTTCTACATCTGTTCCTGAAGGAAGTGGAACAACACTTATACTTGTGATTACTAGGGGTCTTGGACAAACTATCAAAACAGAATTAAAAATATCCTCATCAATAGAATTCATGTAAAGCTTAATCCTTGCCTTCCAAAGTGCAAACTTAGAAAGGTTGCACAATGGAGGTCTGGTGCTAGCATAATCTTTGTTCTGTGCCATGGTTTTGTATGAAAATAAATATAATATAGAAAGTAATAACCCTCTATAGAAGATTTATCTTATCAAGGATCTTTTGGTTCAGGTGTTAGCCTGTTCAACCAATATGTTGAAGATGCAGTTGTTGAGTAACCAACCTGGCTCTGATACCAATTGAAAGTAAGAGTAAGATCTATCTTCACTCTAGAGGGGGGGTAAATAGAGTATTTTAAAATAATTTACAATTAAAACTGTAAAGCAGTGGAAGACTTAATTTACTTATATGTGTAATGTGCTAGCAGAAAAGTAAATACTAAAGCAGTAAGAAAACAGAAACACACAGCGCACAACAAAGCAAAAAAGCACAGTAAACCAGATGACACAAGGAGCTATAATGGTTCCCCAACAACCTGGGTACATCCACTCTTCTACCACCCTAGGTAGGAATCCACTACAGGAATAGTTGATCAGGTGTCCTGGGCACCAATGAGCTATTGATAAGGTGCTCAAAAACCAAAACTAGATTTTTTGATAAGGTGTCTTTCCACCACTGAGTTTTGACAAGGTCTCAGAAACCAGCCACAAAACTTTTGAAGGGAGTTTTGAGAAACCCTTTTACAGGAGAGAAAGGAAAAAGAAAATGAGTTGAGTTGTTCTTCTCTGTCAACAATTTGAGAGAAGACAAGTGGAAGATGTTGTCAAAGCTACCCCTTAGATCTATAAGGGTTCAAGAAGATGAGCTTTGCTTAGGTTGATAGGTCTTCAGTTGCTTCAGATCTCCAGCAATAGATGATTTCAGCAGATGCTGAAATGTGAGATGTCTGGAGTCCTTGATAATGAAGCTTTTGAACACTTAAAGCTTGAAGGAGTAGAAAGGCAGATGATCTCCTTCACAATGATGTTCCTTGTGTTCTTGAAGAATTCTGACTCAGTAATTCTATAAGCTTTTGTCTACTAAGTCTATTCCAGAAGATGAATTCTTGATGAGTGAATTTCTTGTTCTCTCTTCTGTATATCTTTTGCAAATCTTGTCTATGCTCTATTTTCAAAATAACTCTCTAGGTAGTATATCAGATCCTGACTATAGATGGCCGTTACTCAGTCATAAATGACTTCCATAATTGACAACTGTCTCTGGGGAAAGTCCTAAGTAACATTCCAACTATTCTTCCTTGAAACTATCACCAGATTGCTTGAAACGGCTTCATAATCCTTTGTCATAAATGCTGAAAATAAATCTGAATGAATTCCAAAACTGTCCTGAATTTGATTCCTGAAAACGTCGACCTCTCAGAAAATCGTCGACCTGAGCTCAGCTATCGTCGACCTGAGCTCAGAGATTGGATTTATACTAAAGACAGAAAACGTCGACCTGAGCTCTATGATCGTCGACCTGAGCTCAGTGACTTGGAAATCAGCTAGAAATAGAGCATCGATCTGAGCTTAACAATCGTCGACCGGAGTTCGACGACTTGTAGAACTGAGCTCAAAGAACGGCGACCTGTGTTCGACGTTTCGTCGACCTGAGCTCGACGAGAATTGTCTTTGCCTCAGCACTTGAATCCTTATCTGTAGAATGTCTGGAGGGCAGCTTTCAAACCTAAGCACTAACCCTAAGACTCATTCTAATTGACCTATAAGACAATACATCAAGGTCAAAAAAAAAACCTAATCACATAGTGATCATTACCCGAATTAGTAATAGGGTGTTCCAACAGCCCTCCAACTCACTTCTTTGACGAAGAAGGACACTCTGTTCGTCTGGACGCCATAGTGCGAGGCAGCCTTCCAGGAGTTTAAGGGTCGGCTTATGTCGGCCCCTATCCTAGCTCTCCCGTCTAGGAAGGAGGGCTTTCAGGTGTACACTAATGCGTCATTTCAGGGGATGGGCGCTGTATTTGAAAGGAGGGAGTTATTCAGATCTAATCTAGAGGGAGGGGGTGAATAGAGTATTTAAAACTTTTGGCTGTTTTATGCTATTCTATCAGAGTTAAAAATAAGTGATACCAATAATTAAATAAAGAAAAGAAAACTAGAGAGTTATTCTAAATATCATAGCAAATATCAAGAACAATAAGAGAAAGAGCAACCAGACGACACAAGAAATTATAGTGGTTCCCAAAATCTAGGTACATCCACTATTCTACCACCCTGGTAGGAATCACTCTCAGGTTTTTGATTAGGTGACCGCCACCAAGTAATATCTATTTCTAGGGAGATATTGCAACCCTTGTGGCTTTTTATCAGGTGCCGGAAAACCACTTGAAGTCTTTTGATCAGGAGACCTCACAATCAGGAATTACTTTTGAAGGGAGTAATAACCCTGTACACAGTGGGGGGGAAAGAAAGAGTAGAGTTGTCTTCTCATTTCTCGAGCAAATGAGAGAAGACTTGAGAGTGATCTTGATAGAGTCAAGGCTTGTCCTAATGATCTTTATTGGTTCAGGAATCCAAAGCCTTGTAGAGGGTGTAGGTCTTGTATTCTAGAAAGCTGAGATTGATTGAAGGTGAATGTCTCTACAGGATTCCTGGATGAACACTTGTATGAAGAACTGAAAGCAGTTCTTCTTCCTTTTTTGCTGTCTTGTGTTCTCTAACAAAATCTATCTATATCTTCTGCATAATAATTCTCTATCACTTTTATTCTCTGAGTATCTTTTCTTTGAATAATTCCCAATTGAATTTTAAATGACACACATTGATCGACTGTAGGAATCACGGGAACTCGTGCAAAGGCTATAAGAGAATTAACTCATTTCCCTAAATGTCCCGAGAATGGTTGTATAATAACTCTATGAATACTAGTAATTAATGCTTGCTAAGGAACGACTATATTCAGAGAATATATGCATTAATCACTCAGAGTCATACAAGAAATATAATAATCAGTCAATAAGGAAAACAATAACTACAGGGAATAAAATGTTTATCTGGCAGTAATCATCAATCTAGTCCTCAGATTGTCGAACTCAAACATCCTCTATCGTCGAGCTGAGCCCTGTGATCGTTTGCCTGAAAATTTTCCTTCCAAACTGGGCCTCAAGATCGTCGAACTGAGATGGTTGATCGTCGATCTCTATCCTAAAAGTAGATCATAGATCGTCGAACTAAGTTCAGTGATCGTCGATATCAACATTTAGAGATTTAACACTGAGATTGTCGAACGCAAGAACGAAGATCTTCGAGCTCTCATTAGAGATCGTCGAATGACTTTTCTTGCCTTGTTCAGTCTCTGTTGTCTTCTAAGTATCTGATGTCTTGGTCTTGTCTCACTGAGTTGGTGACCTAACTGACACCTAAGACACTAGAATAGACCCTGGCTATACAATGTAGGTCTGACTTAGCCTAGATTAGTGAACCTAGCACAAATCCAAACTAGGTATCCAACAATCTCCTTCTATTTGGGTGAGGTCACTAAGCAAAAATAAAAGAATACAACAGCCAAAACTAAACAAACATATCTGTTATGAATGATAAGAAAAATTCAACAGATATTTATAATAAGAGATATAGACACAAAAAGAAAACAGTATTAAGACTTGGCAGAAGCTGGCTTAGTAAATTCAATTCTTCTTTTTGGATCTTCTTCTTGCTGTCTTGTCATTTTTATGTTAGCTTCACCAAGAACTTTTTTGGATGCTGCTCTGGGAACAATTGCCTCAGGGTGAACCTGCATATAGGCATTAGCATCAAAAATATTCTTATCAATATCAAATTGTTCAAACTCTTTCTCCCTGTACTTGGACATTGTTGAAAATTTAGAAGGATCAGCTCCTTCTTTTCTAGCTTTGTTTATCTAGGAGAGAGCAATCAATTCATGCAACCTAGCCATCATGAAGTTTGGATCTAGCTTAGGTTCATACTTTGAATAATCTTCTTTTGAATCAAGAGAGATCTTTAGATGGTTCCTGTGCCTGATTGACTGTTTTTGGAATTTTTTCTGTTGTTGTATGCTGAGATAAACTGTCATGGAGATTTGGAGGAGGTCTGACTTCACTGAACTTTCCAGGAATTCTGAATCTCATGCTAGAATCTGAACTAACTTCTCTGTCAGCCTGATCATGCTGTCTACCTTTCCTTCTTGAATAACCCTTAGAGTAAGACCTAGATGGTCTACTGTGAGAGTGAGGGGCATAAGAACTCTGCTGCTAGGAGGAGGTAGCAGTCCTAGAAGCAACATTATCACTAGCACTTGCTTAAGGAGGAGGAGGAGGTGGTGGATCTTTCCTGAAAACATTGACAGGAGTGGAACCAGTCTTTCTCCATTTCTTTTGAGCCTTCATCTCATTCTTAGAAAATCTCATCTAGTGAGGAGAAGTTGATGTGAGAGTAATATTGTGCCTGATGAAGTAAGGAATGTCATCTTAAGGATTAGACTTAGGCACTTCCTTCACTGGAGCTTTTCTTTTCTTAGTCACTTTCTTCTTCTTGCTGACATCTGGATCTGAGTCTGATTCTGAATCTGTATCTGAATCATTATCAGATAAGCTTAGTGGATTATCATACAAATCATCAATCTCTTTGATAACCGAAAGTTCTTCACCTGCATCAGCAGCCATAACTTCATCCAAGTCTGGGACTGGAGAAGTAAAACTGACATAGGTTTGAGGAGAGAAAGTCTTGGTCTCTGAAATCTCAACCTCTGGCATACTGATAAGCTCAGCCTCTGGAGCTGTAGAGAGCTCAGGCACTAAAGCTGAAAGACTCCAAAGAAGCTGATGTAAAGTATCAGTGCTCGCAAGAGCAGTATAGCATACAATATCTGTACAATATGGAGGAATTCAAGAAGAAGGAATTGTGCTAAAAGAGAGATCAAAAAGATCTAAGATAGCAGACAATTCTCCTAAAGGATGTATAATATGTCCAATAGAAAGAGTTTCTACTTCCAAAGAATCATCTGTCAGAAATGTTTCAAGCTCTGCATCTATTAACACTGTATCCTCAAGCTCTGTATCTATCAAAACTGTATCTACAATCTCTGTATCTACAACTACAAAAATTATAACTACTAGAGGAAGATGGACTTCTTCACTGGACATCTCTCCCTTCCTGGTAGCAGTAATTTCTGCTGCCAGGCCCCTAGATGAAGAAGGGCTAGAGAAAGAGGGAACAAAAGAATTGAAAGAGGATAGTAGAGGTGCAATGGCATCCTCTATAATGGTTTTAATGATATGGGTGAGGAGAGAAATAAGAGCAGATGGGTTAGATGATGTGGATGGTAGGGATGAAGTAGAATGTCCAAAAGATGTACAGATGGTGGAAATGGTAGGTTGAGTGGTTGATTCAGGGATAACCATTTGTTTTGGATGGGGGGAAGGAGGGGAAGGTTCGTGAGATTCATGAGATAGTAAATGAGTTAGGGATGAGGAAGGTGAAGGAGTTGGTTTTGAAAAGTTAAGATCAAAGGTGTAACATCCCAATGTTACTTCTAGACCCCTTAACTTAGATTGGGTTAGGCATGGGGTGGGTGTTAGGGTAATTAGCTGGGTTTGACCCTAGGTAGTGGAGTGTAGCCATGTGGGGCCCACCATAGGACCAAGGTCAAACTAGCCTAAATAGGAACCCTAGCCACACCATGACCCCACCACACTTCCCTAACCCTAATTACAGTCTAAGTGGACCCTAGGGCATGTCACTAGGTGAACACTTTGACCCTAGTTGACCCAAGTCAACCTTGGGCCTAAAGTGGTCAAACCCACACTCATAGGCCCAATTAGCCTAAGTAGGGCACCCCCTTGACCCAACTCAAGTTGGGTGGTGCCATTGGGCTCATGACTAAAGAGTGGGGTCAGCCTACTCACCATGTTGACCAAGTCAACCCAAAAGTCAACAAGTCAACATTTTGACCTAAGGGATGAAAATAGGAGCCCAAGCCTTTTTCCTTGGGCCAAGCCCACCAAACAAGGCCCATGACCAGCCCAAGTGGACAAGGATAGCCCCTAACCCCCAAAATGAGGAGAGAGATTACATGCAAAGGGGTATTTGTGATAAATCACCTAAAAGAGGAGAGAGAAATGGGCAGGAGATGAAAGGAGGCCACATGGGCTCATCTCATCAGCCAAAAAACTTGCTGGCTGGCACACCACCACCATGGCAAACCGCCGTCTGACCCGCCGCCAAGCCCCAATCTAGGTCCGTTTTGCCTCACCTCTACCCGTACTAGAATCCTAGATCAACTAGGGGAGATATTGGGCTCAATTGAGCCCGATGCCATGTGAGAAAATCCTGATTTTTCCGAGAAATCGCCACCTCTCGGGATCGCCGGTGCCGCCGCCTCCCGCCGTCTTACCGCTGGCAAAAGATGGCCACCACCACCGTGAAGGTGGTGGCACCATTGGCCGGTAGTGGCGCTGCCTCAGCTGGCCGGAAATGGCCCCGCAAAGTGGCCCAGGAAAGTGAATCCCAGCCGTTGGCTGATCGGGGACGATGAACAGATCCCATCTATTATTCTTTAAGATTTGTGCTTAAACTATATAAATGTTATAATATAAATGTTATGAAATGTGTATTTCTGTCACACATTTGCAGTCACCTTCTATGTAAATTTTAAGGTACTTTGAGGCATCAAATAAACTTTACCCTTGAATGAAAAATGTATCCTGATGTGTTACCTTTAAAATGCCACCCTAAACTTAGGTTTTGGTTTAGTGGTCTGGCCTGTAGGGCATTTTTCCTAGGACTGGTCCTTGGCTAGGTCAGAAACTAAAACCTAAGCCCATGCCAAACCAGAGGTCCACATGGCCTGAAATTTTGGGCATGTAGCTTATTTGGGCATATCTAGCCCCTGCCAAAAATTGAGAATTTTTGGGACAACTTTGCTTATAGTTTGTCATAATATCAAAAACTAAATAAATGAAATAATTGGAGTTATATACCTCCAAATGGCCCCAAATCTTGGTGGTAGGTCCTTGGGGACATCATTGGTGCATGATAAAAATTACAGCACATTTGGATCACTGCATGTTAGTGTAATCCACTTGCATGTGTTGGCTTATGTATAGCCTTGGTGTGCCAATAGCAATAATTTAAATATTGTACATTCAGCTTAATTGAGGCATCCAAAAATTATGGATTTGATTCCAGTGGTTCATTAAGGTAAAATTCACCCCTCAGATTAATTATGGGATTTTTGGAATCAAAAATCTCATTATTTGGAATTTTGAAAATATACCCCTTATTGGAAAATAAATTGAGAAAATAGGTTTTGATCATGCAAAAATCCTCAAACTTGCCAAGTTAAAAAGAAGGTTATATTTGACTTAGGAAAAATTGATCTTTCTGTTTGAGAACTTCTGGAGTAAAATACCTTGAAATGACCCTTTTTCCCTTATTGCACTTATTCATGAATTGATGGAAATACATATCAGAAAAATTTGGAAATATTCCTAGTGTTGTATAATTGTATTATTAGTCTTGTATAATTATCTCAGAATTTATGGATGTACTGATAATTTTTAAATCTACATAATGTCATTTTGGTAAATATTTAAGAATGGGATTTGTTAGGCCATTACACCATAGAGGTTGATGAAACTCTGCCATTAGTCTTAAATTAATGTCTTATATGCTCTGTAATTTTCCTAGAATTTTTGTAATTGAATTCCTTATACTTCCTTTGTAAAATGATAATTATAATGATTTTGTATTAATTAAGGAATAAATAGAAACACTTAAAGGAAAATTATAAATCTTGGAAGACAATGATATTTCATTATGTTATAGGTCAAAAAAATTTCTCACATCCGTAGGATTATGATATGATATACTCCATGTGTTAAATGACTTGAAGAATTATTTGAAGAAATTAAATTATGAAAATCATCATGGTCATCATATAGGTCCTTACCACCCTAGGATAAATAATTTGAGACATATGGGCCAAGGAATTAGAAGTTGGATTCCAAGGTGGAGTTAGGTCATGGGCTGTACATAGTAAAGGTTTGTTATACCTTAGGGCCATCGGGGGATAGATCGACAATTGAACTAGGGAACATGATTAGAAATATAACCTTGGTGGTTTCTGTTGTCTTAGTGACGAGAGTAAAAGTGCAAGTCGTTGGGTATCAACTGGAGTGGAGGTCGGCGGAAGACAGTCACCCTCCCGATAACAACGTAAGTCATTAGGGTCGACCAAGTGTAATAATGAGAGTTGAGTGTGGATCTTGGGTTGGCATCAACTAAAATTAATTATCCCTGCGAAAGGGAACTTTGGGCTTGTCATCCCATCTTGATTCCTAGTGACTTCGAGACCCCTTCAATAGGCATACCTTGGGCAGTCCTGGGATTAACCCGAATTCATTAAGTATAATAACCGGTAGGCAAGAGTAGCCTAATAGGCTAAATAAACTGTACTTATTTTATCATGGTGCCGGGTTGGAGGGACGTGGAGTCTATTGACTACTTGCTCACCCGTGCCGGATTGAAAGGAATTGGTATGGACATATGCTCATATGCTTAGGGTTGGAAGGAGTTATGGTATATTCTCACTCGTGATGGGTTGGAGGGAGTTATGGTATATTCTCACCCGTGATGGGTTGGAGGGAGTTATGGTATATTCTCACTCGTGATGGGTTGGAGGGAACTTTACTTGATATTACATTCTCACCCGTGATGGTTTGGAGGGAATCAGGACAGGTTGGTCCTGCGAGCTGGAGACTCGAGAGATTTATATTCGGACAGGCTGGTCCTGCGAGCTGGAGGCTTGAGGTGAAATACTTGCATGTGCATAACTTAGTGGTGGGTCATGCAGTACTGGGCCAGCCGTCACACCGATGGACATACGGGGACTCGGGTGAGGTGTACGGGTGGAAAGGCCAGTATGTTGTTTAATACTACGGTCAGGCTGACAATCCCTGAAGATGTATACCCGATCTAAAAGACTAGCAGGTAGCTAGCAATAGTATGCATAGACTCTAGAGTGCACTTGTCGGTGTACAGAGGAGTATAGGAGAGGTCTTGTCTTGGTGGTGTGAACACCCGCCAAGAAAGCGGAAGCGCCCGTTCCGCTACTGCCGTAGCCACAACGGCGGTACCTGAGAGTGATGCTAGCTCTCAAAAAGTGGGAACTAAAGGTCTGTGATCACGAAGTCATTGATTGTGAGTTGCACTTGCCTGATACATAAATTGCATCATAACATTCATTCATATTAGGGCATACGCTTCATAGATCCTTATCATATAAATTAGTATGGGCTCTTTTATATGATAAGTTATAATTCCTGGAAACCTTAACTTATAAATTTGTATGGGCATTTTTATAAATTAAGGTACGTCTGTGATGATAGATAGCTTTACATTTCAGCTTACTTTATTTCCTACTCTTACTTTCAGTTCTTTTCTTTTACTAGTACTGCTCATACTTACCTGTACTACATACTTAGAACTGCTAGAGTAGGATAACAATACCTATTACAATTGCTAGTTAACTCTTGTCACCTGCTTCCACCTTTGCTACCCCTTGTTGTCCTCCACTTCATCCTCCCGCTTGGTGCCTAAGAGCGATGGGGCGAGGTGTGGAGGAAACGGCTTAGTATTTTTGACTAATGGCCGGTGACCATATTATTTTAGGAGCTCGAGGAGATGGACCAGCACGTCGAGGAGGCAAGACTTGAGGAGCAGATGCTGACACCTACTACTACTACTACAGTGCGTCCTCAGGAGGGACGAGATGTCCGTGATAGTTTATACTTCCGCTCTTTGCTTTGTGAGGAGAGATTTCGTGATATAATGTAATGGGCATAAGCCCTTGTCTCTCTTTTATTGTTGTACTCATTGTGGACTATGTTTCTGTACCTTCATTTACATATATGATATTTACCATGTGGCTGTTGACTATAGTTGTTTCTCTATACTGCTATATTTTACTTCTGTTTCTCATATTGGCCGAACAAGTTTATGATCGTACTAGCCGGCAGGATCGGCGTCTTGCGGTGCCGACTAACCATGAGTAAGTGCCACTGTAAGGCGGCGGTTCTTGGCATAAGATCAATGAGAAAGAAGTCCACAACACTGGAACACCCCGCTCGAGCATTAGTTTGCGGACAAACTATGCAGCGGAAGCAATGGTGTGCCCATGTGTAAAAAGTCACATAAAACAGTCCATTAACCAATGAGTTAGGCCAATATAACTAGGACACCACCCTAGTTTGACTTACCAAGAGGATTTTGTGTCGTACCTTAGGCAAAAGGTCGACTTCACATGTAGATTAGTTACGGTACGAGGATAACCAAATCGATAAAAGAAAGATGTTAATTCCAGAGTCCCTACTTAAGGCTTAAACCTCGATGTCCCTACTTCGCATATCGAATGATATTACCAATTCTTACTCAAACTGATAAGGACCGCCTCTAGAAGAATTTGATGCATAAGTTTATAGTGGATGAGTAGGGTACTTGTAAGCTTAATCCTAATACCGATGACTTGATTACGTCAAGACAACCACGATGATAAATATCAAAGGTCGAATAAGAGTTCAGATTTTAGAAGAGACACTTCCTAGTTTGGTCACATGTTGACCTTGAACAGATTATCGTACGATAACCTTGAAGTCCTAAGGTAGATAACATATCAATTGAAGTATAAATCCATGCCAAGGATTGTTAGCCCTAAGGATTATGGAATGTACAGGATGACTACATTGTGAATTTCAAAGGAAAGTTAACCAAAATATATGGGGGCTTAACCTTTTTGTTTATAGGGCTATATTGATAACAACTCGAATTTTTCTAAGCCTTTCTCATTAAGAATGTGTCGCAAGCATAGTGATCTAAAAACTTGACTTATTCAAAGATCACTCAAGTAAAGATGAGAATTGTATATACATGACCAGTATGATGATCAAATCCTCCCCAGAAGGTTAGGACTCTCGAAGAACTTCACCCTATTTATTAATCTTAAGCAGCATAGACTATTAACGACAAGTTGGGAACACAATAAATTCACGAGTGAAATAGGAAAGTAGAATGTTTCGAGAATGGCTTTTCACTCTCATAAGTACCCCAAGACCATAGGAGTAAGTGAACAAGGAGGATAACAAATTTAGTTCAGTGAAAGATGCATAAATGCTGGCTTAGTGATAAATACATATGACCTTGAAACTATGGAAGACCGTATAAGACATCAAGAAATTTTCCCAATTTCGAGTTTAAGGAAATAAGTACCCACTTAGATCGTAGTCTAATGAACACTCGTGATTTCCTTAATACAGATACGGTATAAATCATTTACGCATATATGTGAAATCAGAGCAATTCACGTTCAAAAGACCGAATTAGAATCAGTATGGGTTGTAGAAGGATGTACAAATAATTAAGGTTTATTTTGATTATCACATGAGCAAGCATGTTTCAAGGATACTCTAAACACCTTAACCCAATCAATATAACACGTGGTTAAGGGACTCAGATGTACTGCAAGGGAAACCAGTGTGAAATGAGAATTCGAAATATCTGAATAATTACGTCTACAGTAATGGGTGCACCATAACCCTTAAAAAAAATTTAAAATCAAGGAAGAATCATCTAAATTTGTAAGAAGTATAAACATGATGACGGATCACTACTACCCATACCTACATAATGTACCCAGGCCATTAGTTGGAAACATACAGATTGTGACAAAGTAACGTCAAGATAAAAAGAAGGAGTGATTGTAAATCTCAACTATTATTTGAGAGTCCATGAAGTGGAAATGCTAGAATATCTAAACGATTACGTCCATAACAAGGAGAGTATAGTGACCCCAATAAACATAAAATTAAGTGAAGAAACATACTAGATTGGAAGATGTATACTCTAGGAATAATCTTGTGGATGTGACCCAGATGATCTCAGGAATCAAAATGAAAATGTTTGATTAAATAATAATCGCCCTAAAAAGTTTCGGGATATCGATATCAACCCATGATTACAGATATATTATTATCCTTTGAATCGAGTGTTATAACAATTCAGAAGACTTGATCGTGAGTAGACAATACCAGCATATCCTGCGCACGAAGAAACGAATAAGTTTCAACATTACCTATATTAGATAGTGCGAGGTATGTACTTTTGGGAATATATAAGTGATGAAAACTCATGAACTTAAGGATATGATAGTCTCTACCATGACATAATAATTTTGAGGATTAAGATTACACATGCTTGAGCTAACCTCGTAAGTATAATAGCTCTAGATGGGTATTCACCCATGCTTGTCAATTAAGATGGTCATATGAACATGTATAGGAGAATTACTACGAGCGTACTGAATTGAAACTTCAAGCATGTAAAGGGTTAAATTGTCAAGGCATGACATTTACAAAGGTAACGACTCAACAAATTGAAATATGGTCGATGATAAGTTGTAGCATACGCATAGGAAGTATCTCTTTGTTGCGGTTACATCAAGAACCAAGACACGAATGTTGATAACATCTTGATCACCGTAGGGCAATTCATGACAACGAAGAAATCAATGTTAGATTGTTATCACGGATACGGTGCTTAATATGATTCCCTTTTTGCTGAAATCGATTTGTGTCAGATCTCACTGTACCTGGAAAGATACGCTTATAAATTCATGAATTAGACTATATGTGAAAAGTGATTAAGAGTCATTTGTATGAACGTCAATATCAATAATGATCGCTTGATATATGCTCAAAAGGTGAACACACTACGAACCATGTATTACTGCTTAGATAGAGATGTGGTAAGTCTTGAAGTTGGGAGAAACAAAATGATGATCCTTTCACCACATCAGGATCTCGGAAGTTGATTAACTACTATGCATAATAGTGTTTACCTAAGGTACAGGATATCTTGGGGTGATTGTAAGTTCACGTTAATTAACAAGTAATAACCTAGGTGGACCGGAATGGAAAAGATTTTTACTTATAAGATTGTTAATTTTTAGGTACTTGATGATTATTGGTCGTAAGGACTACAATCCAATAAGGGATTAATGCTAAATTTGATTATAAAATCTCGGAAGACTTGGAAATGTGTCCTCACAATATGAGTAGCCCAAGATATAATGAAAGTGCATTCAGAAGAGGATTGTTACCTCTAATAAGCTTCTTATAATTTTGGCAAGCAGAACCCCGTAGACCCGAACTTAAATTTTGGGGACGAAATAATTTTTTTTTGTTTATAGGATTTGTAACATCCCAATGTTACTTCTAGACCCCTTAACTTAGATTGGGTTAGGCATGGGGTGGGTGTTAGGGTAATTAGCTGGGTTTGACCCTAGGTAGTGGGTTGTAGCCATGTGGGGCCCACCATAGGACCAAGGTCAAACTAGCCTAAATTGGAACCCTAGCCACACCATGACCCCACTACACCGCCCTAACCCTAATTACAATCTAAGTGGACCCTAGGGCATGTCACTAGGTCAACACTTTGACCCTAGTTGACCCACGTAAACCTTGGGCCTAAAGTGGTCAAACCCACACTCATAGGACAAATTAGCCTTAGTAGGGCACCCCCTTGACCCAACTCAAGTTGGGTGGTGCCATTGGGCTCATGACCAACAAGTGGGGTCAGCCCACTCACCATGTTGACCAAGTCAACCAAAAAGTCAACAAGTCAATATTTTGACCTAAGGGATGAAAATATGAGGCCAAGCAATTTCCCTTGGGCCAAGCCCACCAAACTTGGCCCATGACCAGCCCAAGTGGACAAGGACAGCCCCTAACCCCCAAAATGAGGAGAGAGATTACATGCAAAGGGGTATTTTGGAGAAATCACCTAAAAGAGGAGAGAGGAATGGGGAGGAGATGAAAGGAGGCCACATGGGCTCATCTAATCAGCCCCAAAACTTGCTGGCCGGCACACCACCACCATGGCAAACCGCCGCCTGACCCGCCGCCAAGCCCCAATCCAGGTCCGTTTCGCCTCACCTCTACCCGTACTAGAATCCTAGATCAACTGTGGGAGATATTGGGCTCAATTGAGCCCGATACCATGTGAGAAAATCCTGATTTTTCCGAGAAATCGCCACCTCTCGGGATCGCCGATGCCGCCGCCTCCCGTCGTCTTATCGCTGGCAAAAGATGGCCACCACCACCGTGAAGGTGGTGGCACCATTGGCCGGCAGTGGCGCCGCCTCAGCTGGTCGGAAACGGCCCCGCAAAGTGGCCCAGGAAATTTAATCCCAGCCGTTGGCTGATCGGGGACGATAAATAGATCCTGTCTATTATTCTTTAAGATTCGTGCTTAAACTATATAAATGTTATAATATAAATGTTATGAAATGTGTATTTCTGTCACACATTTACAGTCACCTTCTATGTAAATTTTAAGGTATTTACAGGCATCAAATTAACTTTACCCTTGAATTAAAAATGTAGCCTGATGTGTTACCTTTAAAATGCAACCCTAAACGTAGGTTTTGGTCCAGTGGTCTGGCCTGTAGGGCATTTTTCCTAGGACTTGTCCTAGGCTAGGTCAAAAACAAAAACCTAAGCCCATGCCAAACCAAATGTCCATATGGCTTGAAATTTTGGGCATGTGTCTTATTTGGGCATATATAGCCCCTGCCAAAAATTAAGAATTTTTGGGAATACTTTGCCTATAGTGTTTGTCATAATATCAAAAACTAAATAAATGAAATAATTGGAGTTATATACCTCCAAATGGCCCCAAATCTTGGTGGTAGGTCCTTGGGGACATCATTGGTGCATGATAAAAATTTTAGCACATTTGGATCACTGCATGTTGGTGTAATCCACTTGCATGTGTTGGCTTATGTATAGCCTTGGTGTGCCAATAGAAATAATTTAAATATTGTACATTCAGCTTAATTGAGGCATCCAATAATCATGGATTTGATTCCAGTGGTTCATTAGGGTAAAATTCACCCCTCAGATTAATTATGGGATTTTTGGAATCAAAAATCCCATTATTTGGAATTTTGAAAATATAGCCCTTATTCGAAAATAAATTGAGATAATAGGTTTTGATCATGCAAAAATCCTCAAACTTGCCAAATTAAAAAGAAGGTTATATTTGACTTAGTAAAAATTGATCTTTCTGTTTGAGAACTTCTAGAGTAAAATACCTTGAAATGGCCATTTAACCCTTATTGCACTTATTCATGAATTGATGGAAATACATATCAGAAAAATTTGGAAATATTTCTAGTGTTGTATAATTGTATTATTAGTCTTGTATAATTATCTCAGAATTTATGGATGTACTGATAATTTTTAAATCTACATAATGGCATTTTGGTAAATATTTAAGAATGGGATTTGTTAGGCCATTACACCATAGACATTGATGAAACTCTTCCATTAGTCTTAACTTAATGTCTTATATGCTCTGTAATTTTCCTAGAATTTTTGTAAATGAATTCCTTATACTTCCTTTGTAAAATGATAATTTTGATGATTTTGTATTAATTAAGGAATAAATAGAAATACTTAAAGGAAAATTATAAATCTTGGAAGACAATGATATTTCACTATGTTATAGGTCAGAAAAATTTCTCACATCAGTAGGATTATGATATGATATACTCCATGTGTTAAATAACTTGAAGAATTATTTGAAGAAATTAATTAATGGTTTAAATAATTGGGAAAATTATGAAAATAATCATGGTCATCATATAGGTCAATACCACCCTAGGATAAATAATTTGAGACATAGGGGCCAAGGAATTAGAAGTTGGATTTCGGGGTGGAGTTAGGTCATGGGCTGCGCATAGTAAAGGTAGGTTATACCTTAGGGCCACCGGGGGATAGATCGACAATTGAGCTAGGGAACATGATTAGAAGTATAACCCTGGTGGTTAGTGTTGTCTTAGTGACGAGAGTAAAAGTGCAAGTGGTTGGGTATTAACTGGAGTGAAGGTCGGCGGAAGACCGTCGCCCTCCCGATAACAACGTAAGTTATTAGGGTCGACCAAGAGTAATAATGAGAGTTGATTGTGGATCATGGGTAGACATTAACTAAAAGTAATTATCCTTATGAAAGGGAACTTTGGGCTTGTCATCCAATCTTGGTTCCTAGTGCCTTCAAGACCCCTTCAATGGGCATACCTTGGGCAGTCCTGGGATTAACCCTAATTCATTAAGTATAATAAGCGGTAGGAAAGAGTAGCATAATAGGCTAGATAAACTGTACTTATTTTATCACGGTGCCGGGTTGGAGGGCTTGGAGTCTGTTGACTACTTGCTCACTCGTGCCGGATTGAAAGGAATTTGTATGGACATATGCTCACCCTCTTAGGGTTGGAAGGAGTTATGGTATATTCTCACCCGTGATGGGTTGGACGGAGTTATGGTATATTATCACCCATGATGGGTTGGAGGGAGTTATGGTATATTCTCACCCGTGATGGGTTGGAGGGAACTGAACTTTATATTACATTCTCACCTGTGATGGATTGGAGGGAATCAGGACTGGTTGGTCCTGCGAGCTGGATACTCGAGAGATTTATATTCGGACAGGCTGGTCCTGCGAGCTGGAGGCTCGAGGTGAAATACTTGCATGTGCATAACTTAGTGGTGGGTCATGTGGTACTGGGCCAGTCGTCACACCGATGACAGTACGGTGACTCAGGTGAGGTGTACGGGTGGAAGGGCCAGTATGTTGTTTAATACTACGGTCAGGCTGACAATCCCTGAAGACGTATACCCAACCTAAAAGACTAGCAGGTAGCTAGCAATTGTACGCAGAAGCTCTAGAGTGCACTTGTCGGTGTACAGAGGCGTACAAGAGAGGTCTTGGCTTGGTGGTGTGAACACTCGCCTAGAAAGCGGAAGCGCCCGTTCCGCTACTGCCGTAGCCACAACGGCGGTACCTGAGAGTGATGCTAGCTCTCAAAAAAAGGGAACTAAAGGTCTGTGATCACGGAGTCGTTGATTGTGCGTTGCACTTGCCTGTTACATAAATTGCATCATAACATTCATTCATATTAGGGCATACGCTTTATAGATCCTTATCATATAAATTAGTATGGGCTCTTTTATATGATAAGTTATAATTCCTGGAAACCTTAACTTATAAATTTGTATGGGCATTTTTATAAGTTAAGGTATGTCTGTGATTATAGATAGCTTTACATTTCAGCTTACTTTATTTCCTGCTCTTACTTCCAGTTCTTTTCATTTACTAGTACTGCTCATACTTACCTGTACTACATACTTAGAACAGCTAGAGTAGGATAACAATACCTATTACAACTGCTAGTTAACTCTTGTCACCTGCTTCCACCTTTGCTACCCCTTGTTGTCCTCCGCTTCGTCCTCCCGCTCGGTGCCTAAGAGCGACGGGCGAGGTGTGGAGGAAACGGCTTAGTCATTTTGACTAATGGTCGATGACCTTATTATTTTAGGAGCTCGAGGAGATGGACCCGCACGTTGAGGAGGCAAGACTTGAGGAGCAGATGCCGACACCTACTACTACTATTACTACAGCGCGTCCTCAGGAGGGACGAGATGTCCGTGATAGTTTAGACTTCCGCTCTTTGCTTTGTGAGGAGAGATTTAGTGATATAATGTAATGGGCATAAGCCCTTGTCTCTCCTTTATTGTTGTACTCATTGTGGACTATGTTTCTGTACCTTCATTTACTTATATGATATGTACCATGTGGCTGTGGACTATAGTTGTTTCTTTTTACTGCTATATATTACTTCATGTTTCTCATATTGGCCGAATAGGTTTATGATCGTACTAGCTGGCAAGATCGGCATCTTGCGGTGCCGACTAACCGTGAGTTAGTGCCACCGTAAGGCGACGGTTCTGGGCATAAGATCAGGAGCTCCTTGGTAAGGGGGAGGATCTTACAAAAGGTTGGTGAGGTTCTGATAGAAATGTTAGTGGTAGGAATCTCTTTTAGATAATTAGGTAGTGGGGATAGTGGAGGAGATACTGGAGGAGGACTTGGAGGTTGATTTGATTGATGTGAAAAGGGAGAAGTTTGTCTAGCAATGGGTGGAGAAATAGGTCTAGCTGGGGATTAAGGAGGAGGAGGAGGAGGAATCTCTTGCTCATCTTCCCTAGAGTGAGGAGTGACTGAAACAGTCCTTGTGTCCTTAGAAGCCCTGTAGGTGGAGGGAGCCCTGGAGGGCTTTGAGATAGTCCTCTGCCACTTTCCAAAGAGAACTAGGTTCAGCCTTTTGGAAGCATTGATGAATGTTGTTAGGGATGTCAACAGCTCAGGGCATTTTTTAGTGAGAAAAATCCCTAGAATCCTGCCAAGAGAGACCTCTCTTTTATTTGTCTTCTTCCTAATCAAATCAAAAAAGGTTTCGGCCCAATTTACTGTCTTCTGATTAACCAAGGCACTCATCAAAATAACATGGTGCCTGGATATGTTATCTTGGGCAGTGTGCTTCCCAAGCAGCACTTTACCCATAATATCTGCCAAGAACTTGTATTGAGGGGACAAGTTCTTTTTCAGAAGCTTGCTAGAGTTTGCATCAACATGACCCATTCTGGTAAGCATGGCAGCAAATTCTTTTTATCCAAATCAATATCATCTTCTCCATTAACAAAACCAAAAATTTCAGTAAGAACGACATGGGTTAAACTTACCGCCTGTCTAGAAATAGTTCCTACCAACGATTGTTCGTCTGATGATGAAGTATAAGCCCATTCTTTGATTTCTGTCACTGGCAACTTCATCCTTATCGTCATCAACTTCTGTAACTTCGGCACATCAAACAATTTCAACACATCCTGAAATATCTGATCACTGTGCCCGAATGATTCCAGATCAATATCAAAACAAGAATCGAATTTCATGCTTGACAAAATCGCCGCTATAAGTGGCATTTGAGAGTTCCTGCAGAGAAAAACAAAGATCAAGTGCAAAAAGGAAATGAAAAGCGAGGGTCTATTTCCGTCTAAACCCTAGATTATAAGGTTTAAGAAAACGAAGAGACGAGATTAGTCAAGCGAATTAACTACTAAAATAACTTCAAAACGGAGGTTGGCGAAATATTTTAACATAAAATGAGTTCGATAACCTCAGGTCGAAGAGAAGAATAAATCGTCGATATCAGATCGATGATAAATTCTTTGAACAAAAAATCATCGATCTCCGTTCGGCGGTAATTGTTTCACTAAGAAGTGATCGTCGATCTCTGTTCGACGATCGACTTCACGAGATGCTAGCAGTTCGTCGATCTCCGTTCGACGATCTATCAACAAATCATCGAGCTCCGACAGAAAGTTAAATAATCTCATCTCCATTAATCATACCTAGCTGATTCATGAAGAATAGATGCTTCTTTTCATCCAAGGGTTTGGTGAAAATATCTGCCCTTTGCAAATCAGTAGGGATGAAGGTGAGATTAATTTTCTTTTTGCCTATACACTCCATAATGAAATGATGCCTTACATCTATATGCTTAGTACTAGAATGATGGACTGGATTCTGTGCTATAGAAATAGCACTAGTACTATCAAAAAATATAGTTGAATTATTTAAGTTGTATCCATAGTATAGTAGCTGATTTTGTATCCACAACATCTCAGAACAGCAACTACCAGCTGCTATGTATTCAGCATCTGCTGTTGATGTAGACACAGATGTCTGCTTTTTACAAAACCAAGAGACAAGCCTAGCACCCAGGGACTGACATGTTCCAGAGGTACTTTTCCTATCTACTCTACATCCAGCAAAGTCAGCATCTGAGTATCTAGTCAACTCAAATTCTGACTCAACAGGATACCAGAGTCCTAGATTTGGGCAACTCGTTATATATCTCAAAATTTTTTTAAGTAAAATAAGGTGGGATTCTTTAGGGTTCACCTGGAACCTAGTAGAAAGACATGTGGCAAACATGATATCTGGCCTACTTTCTGTGAGATATAACAGGGACCCAACAATTGACCTATAAAATTTCTGATCAACAGGTTTCCCATGCTCATCAGAGTCAATCACAACATTGGTAGCCATGGGTGTTTTCTTAGCTGAGGCACTAGCCATCCCAAACATTTTGATCAACTCATTAGCATACTTAGATTGGGATAGGAAAATGCAATCAGGTACCTGCTTAACTTGGAGACCAAGGAAGTAGGAGAGCTCACCCATACTACTCTTCTCAAACTTTGAATGCATAATGTTGGAAAACCTCTTGCATAGTTTGGGATCTGTAGAGCCAAATATTATGTCATCTACATATATTTGTCCTAATAATATTTTGTCATGATGATGCTTTATAAAAAAAGTCCTATCTACTATGCCTCTAGAGAATCTATGTTCTAACAAGAAGCTAGCTAAGGACTCATACCAAGCTCTTGGAGCTTGCTTGAGGCCATAAAGAGCTTTATGCAACCTATAAACAAAAGATGGTTGAGTTGGAGAGATAAAATCTAGTGGTTGTTCAACATACACCTCTTCTTTGAGTTCTCCATTTAGAAAAGCACTCTTTACATCCATTTGATAGACTTTGAATTTTTGAGAAGCAGCATAGGCTAAGAAAATTCTGATTGCCTCTAAACTTGCCACTGGTGCAAAGGTTTGATCATAATTAATGCCTTCTTCCAGCCTATACCCTTGAGCAACAAGCCTAAACTTGTACCTTATAATTGCTCCTTGTGCATCCATCTAGTTTTTGAACACCCATTTTGTTCCAATATCTGGGTAGTTCTTTGGTCTTGGGACCAATTCCCAAACTCTACATCTCTCAAATTGGTTGAGCTCCTCTTGTATTGCAAGGATCCAATGGGGATCTTACTCAGCATCTTGAATTGAATGAGGTTCAACTTGAGAGATGAAGCAGGCATGCATCAAGTCCTGGTGGAGTTGATGTCTAGTCTGCACACCTACAGATATGTCTCCAATCACTTGAGATACAGGAAGATCTCTATGTGTGACTAAATCAACATGAGGAGTTGGTTATTCAACAGCTGGTGGGGTTAATTCCTCTTGTGGAATTATTACAGCTGCTGGAACAATATCAGTGGGCTAACTGATTTCCTCATCACTGTCTTCAACTACTTGTGGAGATGATGATGTAACAGCCTCAGGGGTGAGGTTCACAGCTTCCAAATTCTCACACAAAGTAGGTACCTGTAGAGTCTGACTGGTAGAAGTATTCTTTTCCTTATAAAACATGTTAGTTTCATCAAAAGATACATGTACAGACTCTTCAATTTTCAAGGTAGATTTATTATAGACCCTATAAGCCTTGCTTACATGGGAATATCCTTGAAAAATTCCCATTTCAGACTTGCCTTAAAACTTTCAAGTGTATTTTCTGTTGTTAATATGTATGTAACAAACACAACCAAATACTCTAAAATAGTCTACTTTAGGTTTCTTCCCTTTGAGTAGCTCAAAGGGGGTCTTAGCCTTAAGCTTATGTATTAAACTTCTATTCAGGATATAGTTAGTTGTGCTCACTGCCTCTACCCAAAAGGAATGGGGCAAGTATGCTTCAATAAGTAATGTACCTGCAACTTCAATCAGGGTTCTTTTTTTCCTTTCAGCTACACCATTTTGTTGAGGAGTTCTAGGAGCAGAAAAACATTGGCTGATACATTCCTTCTCACAGAACTCTTGCATAATAAGAGACTCAAACTCAGTACCATGATCACTTCTGATCAATATAACTTGAGTAGAGAACTCACTCTATATGCACTTGAGAAAATCTGTAAGAACCTTGAAGTTATCTGACTTGTTTTTCAAGAAGAACACCCAAGTGAACCTGGAGAAGTCATCTACAATAACCAAGGTGTAAGTCTTCCCTCCTAGGCTTTGTACAGCAATGAGTCCAAAGAAATCCATGTGAAGTAAATACAAAATCATAGGTGAGTCACTCTTATTAATGGATTTGAAACTATATTTAGCTTGCTTGCATTGTTGACAAGCCCTGCACAAGCTCTCCTTCTTATAGGGCTAAGAAGGCAATCCTCTTACAAGGTTGTCCTTAGATAGCCTAGCAATGTATTTTAAGTTTGCATGTCCTAACCTCATATGCCATAGTTCATTTTGTTACAAGATTGGTTAAATAAACAAATTTCCTTTATGGCTGAATTGAAGTTAACAATATAATTATTACCTACTCTAGAACCTGTTAAAACAACTATATTGTCAGTTGAAGAAATAATGCAAGAGGACTGATTGAATGTTACCTGAAATCCTTCATCACAAAGTTGACTGATGGAGATCAAGTTATGTTTCAATCCACTTACATATGCAACCTTCCTGAATGTGATAGCTCCTATTCTGATATCTCCATAGCCTTCAGTCTGGCCATAGTTGGAGTCACCAAAGATAACTTTAGTTCCTAGCTTTGATTTATAGCTGAATAAGTTATCCTTCCATCTAGTCATGTGCTTTTAGCACCTACTGTCTAGATACCATTGCTTGTTATATGATGGACAGTTCTTTACCTATAATAATTAAAAGATTAAATTTTCTTGACCTATGTTTTCTTGATAAGAAAAGCTTGAGATAACAGAACTAGTTGGCTGAGATTTATATCCTAGTGGATGATATCTCCTAGGTGGTATTTCCCAAAGGGTGAAAGGGTTAACTGTTTCTCTTTTTTTATTAGAATTTTTGTTAAGGTTAGAATTTCTTTTAAGGTTAAAATTTTTATTATATTTTACTGGGTTCGACGATTGGAAGTGAGATCGTTGATCTGAGTTAGACGACATGGGTTGAGATCGTCGATCACTGATTAGAGAAGGATAATACTCATTCTCTGTGCCCCAAGTTCGTCGATCTCTGCTCGACGATACATACAGAAATCGTCAATCGCAGTAAGACGATTGATTATAGTAAAAAATTTCGTTCAAAGATCATCGATCTGGGTTTGACGATTTGTTCACATTTCATCGATCTGATATCGATGAAAATTATTGAACATTGTTTTTTTTTATTTTGTCTGTTTCTATTTTTCTATTTGTTAGGTTTGTTCTTATTTGCAGTTGAGGTTTTCTAATAGATTACTTCTTTACCCTTTTCAGAAATGAATTTTACAGGAGTCCTTAATATATTTTTCTGAACTAGTGGGGGTTGGCTTGATGATGCACCCAAGCCCAGCTTGCCAGTGAGTCTGGCATTAACAGTGCTTGTAATGTCCATCAGCTTGAGGCTTCTCCCATTAAGGGATTCTTCAAGTTGCCTTGCCTCAGCTAGTTCAGTTTTTAATTTAATTGTTTATTCATTTGCAAGTGTAATATCATCTATTAGTTGATTATTTCTGTAACTAAATTACTTTGATCATTTAATTGCTCTATAAGTAGTTTAATTTCTTTCTCTAAGCTAATTAAATCCATACACATAGTTTTGAATTCATGTAAAAAATCTTCGGAATTGAAGTAAAAGGATGAGAGTACCAGATCCACTTCAGAGAGTGGTTCTTCATCACCTGATGAGTCATCTTTTGAATGACTGCTAGAAGCATATATTGCCATTAAGCAAACTTCCTTTCCTTTGCTTCCTCTTCATCTTCAGCACTGGAGCTAGAGGAAGAGGAATCCTCTTCTGTATCACTCCAGGTTTCTGCTACAAAGCATTTCTCTTTCCTCTTATGCTGCCTTGAGGAAGGCTTGCTGTACTTCTATTTTCTGAAGTCCTTATCCATTATTTTCTCCTTCTTCTTATTTTCTAGACACTCAGAGATGTAGTGTCCAGGTTTCCTGCAACCAAAACAAACAACTTCTTTAGTTGGTGTTCGGTCATACCTGGGTTTATCTTCTTGTCTGGATGACTTCTTCCTGAAGTCTCTTTTGCCCATCTTGTAGAATCTCTTTGCTAAGAGACTTAAGAACTCTTCATTAACAGAAGGAGCTGTTGTTTCCTCTGTAACATTAAAAGCAATATTCTGCTCTTTCCTGACTGGAGTAGAAGCATTCTACTCTGCCTCCCTAGTCTTTGTCAGGTTTTCAAAATATTTGACCTTTCCTAGAAGTGTTTCTGTGGAAATTTCTGTAATACTTCTGGCATCCTTGATTGGCCAGATCCTTGGGTCCCATGAGCTGGGAAGACACATTAATATCTTGTCATTGATATCTGTCAGTGAAATGTCCTTGTCCAATGTTTTCAATTCACTGATGATGGCACTCAGTCTGCCATACATTTCTTCAACTGTGTCGTCATCTTCCTTTCTGAAGATCTCATACTTGGAAATGAGAAGGGATCTTCTATCCTTTCTTTCTTCCACTAAGCCAGCCACCATCTTGTTCAAATAGTTTCAGATGGCCTTTGCTGATGTGCAATATTCAACCTTTTGGAATATGTCATCTGACAAAGTCTGGGCCAGTATCTTTATGGCCTTGGCATCAGAAATCTTTGCTTTCTTCTGTGCATTAGTCCAATTTGGTGGTGGAACTGCATGAGTGTCAGTAGATGTAGAAGTGGCTGCAGTTGGTTTAGGTGGACCTGTCAAAATGGAGTTTAAGATGTCTTCATCAATTGATTTCATGTAAATTCTAATTCTTGCCTTCAAGATACTGAACTTATTTAAGTTACAGACTGGAGGTCTGGTGCTTGCATAGTCTTTATTCTGTGTCATGTGATAAATTAATAACTAAGGAAAAGAAAATCTGAATAAGACGGGATCTTGGTTCAAGTGTTAGCTTGTTCAACCAAGAAACACAACCTTTGATACCAATTGAAAGGAGGGAGTTATTCAGATCTAATCTAGAGGGGGGGGGGGTGAATAGAGTGTTTAAAACTTTTGGCTATTTTATGCTATTCTATCAGAGTTAAAAATAGGTGATACCAATAATTAAATAAATAAAAAAAAAATAGAGAGCTATTCTAAATATCACAGCAAATAGTAAGAAAAATGAGAGAAAGAGCAACCAAACGACACAAGAAATTATAGTGGTTCCCCAAATCTGGGTACATCCACTCTTCTACCACCCTGGTAGGAATCACTCTCAGGTTTTTGATCTGGTGACTGCCACCAAGTAATATCAATTTCTAGGGAGATATTGCAACCCTTCTGGCTTTTGATCATGTGCCGGAAAACCACTTGAAGTCTTTTGATCAGGAGACCTCACAACTAGGAATTACTTTTGAAGGGAGTAAGAACCCTGTATACAGAGGGGGGAAAGAAAGAGTTGAGTTGTGATCTCTTTTCTCAAGAAAATGAGAGAAGACTTGAGAGTGATCCTGATGGAGTCAAGTCATGTCCTGATGATCTTGATTGGTTCGGGAATCCAAAGCCTTGTACAGGGTGTAGGTCTTGTATTCCAGAAAGCTGAGACTGATTGAAGGTGAATGTCTCTATAGGCTTTCTAGATGAACACTTGTATGAAGAACTGAAAGCTGTTCTTCTTCTTTTTTTGCTGTCTTGTGTTCTCTAACAAAATCTATCTATATATTCTCCATAATAATTCTCTATCACTTTTATTCTCTGAGTATCTTTTCTTTGAATAATTCCCAACTGAATTTGAAATGGCACATATTGATTGACTGCATGAATCACGGAACTCGTTCAACGGCTATAAGAGAATTAACGCATTTCCCTAACTGTCCCAAGAATGGCTGTATAATAACTCTGTGAATACCAGTAATTAATGCTTGCCAAGGAACGGCAATATTTAAAGAATATATGCATTAATCACTCAGAGTCATATAAACAATATAATAATCAGTCAATAAGGAAAACAATAACTACAAGGAATAAAATGTTGATCTGGCAGTAATCGTCGATCTGGTACTGAGATCGTCGAACTAAAACATCCTCTATCGTCGAGCTGAGCCCTATGATCGTTTACCTGAAAATTTGCCTTCCAAACTGGGCTTCAAGATCGTCGAACCTAGATGGTTGATCGTCGATCTCTATCCTGAAAGTAGATCAGAGATCGTCGAACTAAGTTCAGCGATCGTTGATCTCACCATTTAGATATTTAACTCTTAGATCGTCGAATGCAGAACGAAGATCGTCGAGCTCTCTTCAGAGATCGTCGAACGACTTTTCTGCCTTGTTCAGTCTCTGTTGTCTTCAAAGTATCTGATGTCTTGGTCTTGTCTCACTGAGTTGGTGACCTAACTGAAACCTAAGACACTGGACTAGACCCTGGCTATACTATGTAGGTATGAATTAGCCAAGATTAGTGAACCTAGCCCAAATCCAAAGTAGGGATCCAACAATATTGATACATCATGGACATGTGATAGCATATGCCTCCCACCACCTGAAAAAGCACGAGCAGAACTATCCTGTGCATGACTTGGATATGGTAGCAACGGTGTTCGCTCGGAAGATTTGGCGGCATTACCTTTATGGTGTGCACTGCGAAATATTTTCGGATCATAAGAATCTGAAATATGTCGATAGGCATAATGAGTTGAACATCTGCTAGAGATGATGGGTGGAGTTATTGTTTGATTATGAGTACACGATACACTATCACCCGGGGAAGGCAATGTGGTGGCAGACGCACTGTGCCGAAAGACTACCACTTTAGGAGCAGAGCCCCAGTTGATGGCTATGGAGCTGGTATGGATGATGGAGGATATGCGGATTCCCTTGGTATCCTCGGACAACACGGAGATTTATGAGAAGTATCTGGCCGCGATGAGCAGTACCAATGATATTTGAGATCACATTAAGGCTGAGCAAGGAAAGGATGACAAGATAGAGCCAGAATTCAGGACATTGGAGGCAGGCACGACCAGGTAGTATACATAGAGGTATGGGTCGTTATGCATTAGAGGACGGGTGTACATACTGGCTGGGGGCACGATTCAGGAGGATATTATAACCGAGTCTCACTGCAGCAGGTACTCGGTGCACCCAGGCATCACCAATATGACGGCCGACCTGAAGAGGATGATGTACTGGCCGGGCATGAATAGGGATATCACATACTTCGTGACCAATTGCGAGGCTTGTCAATTGGTGAAGGAAGAGTGTAAAAGTCCGGCCGAATTGTTGCAGCCACTTCTGGTGCCGAAGTGGAAGTTCGACGATATCGCCTTGGATTTCATACATGGTATTCCTCGGTCACATGCAGGGAATGACTTGATATGGGTGATCGTCAACAGATTGTTGAAGGTGGCAAGATTTCTGCCAATCAGGGAGGACGTTCTAGTGGGTGACTTGGTGTGGAGGTTTGTGGAACAGTTCGTTTGATATCATGGAGTGCCAAGGATGATAGTGTCCGATCGTGATGGACGATTTACGTCTAAGGAATGGAGGTCGGTCCAAGCTTATTTGGAGACCCGGTTGACTTTTTGCACCGTCTTCCACCCTCAGACATATGGACAGATAGAGTGCACCAATCAGACAATGGAGGATTTATTGCGTCTTTGTATACTGGACTGTGGAGAACCATGGGAGAGGCAACTACAATTGATCTAGTTTTCGTACAATAACAACCACCAGTCAAGAATCAACATGGCCCCTTATGAGGCTTTATACAAGAGGAGATTCAGGACTCCTTTGTCTTGGATCCAGGATGAGGATCCGAAGGCACTTGGCCCGGAGTTCATCGAGGATACGGATACTTAGGTGCGGTTGATTCGAGACAGGATACTGGAATCCCAGAGCAGACATGCCAAGTATTATGATGCTCGGCACATTCAGGTGGTGTTTCAGGTAGGAGATCGGGTGTTTCAAAAGATACGACCGATTCATGGAGTCTCGCGGGTGCACGGTCGGAAGAAGCTCAGTCCGAGATATATGGGGCCTTACAGGATCCTTGAGCGGATCGGTCCCTTAGCTTACAGACTGGAGCTACCTCCAGAGCTAGCGGGTTTTCATGACGTCTTCCACGTCTCCTCCCTGAGGAGAGCTCTACTTCGGCTAGAGCAATAGATTATGACTACGGATGGGCCTATAGCTTCTGATTGATCGGTCCACTTGGAGCCGATCTGGATAGATGACTCTTGGATGCAGGTCTTGTAGCGTAAGAATGTTCTTCTTGTCAAGGTCTTGTGGAGGAATGACAGACAAGAGGAGCACATATGGGAGCCATAGAACATGTTGAAACAAATATACCCGGGACTTTTCATGTCAGGTACCCCTTTAACCTCTCAGGATGTTACATTTTTAAACTTCGTACCTGAAACCCCGTAGGCTTAACTTGAAATTTGGGGACAAAATTTTATTTTTATGTATTGGGATTTGTAACATCCCTAAAACAATTAGACCCCTAGGATGGGTTTTTCATCACCGAGTCATGGCAAAAACCCTTGGAAGCACTGAGGGTTTAGGTTAACATGAAAATTAGGGTGTGAGCCGCCATGGTCTGTAAATAGTAGAATTCTAAAAATTGTTAGGATGACCATAGGATTCACCATGACTCCATGACCACACCACAACATCCCTAACCCATTAGAGGGTCCACTAAAGCCATAAGGATCCATTGGGGTCAACCCAAAGTGGTCAAATTAACCAAACACCACCATAAGCCTAAATTGGGCATGGTGGACTAACTAAGGGCAATTGGCCTCTAATGTGCCCAACCAACCATACTCAAGTATTCCTAGACCTTAGGAGAGGCCAATGAGTGACTAAGGACATATTGGGGTCAACCCAAAAGGTCAAATTAACATAGGTCAACTCTACTCAAGTGTTAGGTCAAGTTGGCTCAAATGGGCTAACTCAAGCTCAAACCCAAATCCACTTGGGCTAACCTCATTTCTATTATCCATCTCGTTTAGTGGGGTACAACTAGGCTGAAGTAAACATTAAATTCGGCCATAGTTACTAGGAGAGAGAAAGCTCCACTTTTCCTTTAATGGACGAGAGAGAAAGTGGGGAGAGTGAAGGCCATTCATGGCCAAGGGAGGCCAAGGGCCTCTCCAAACACTAGGTTCCTCTTCCCCCCATCAATTGGAGTAGATCAAAGGGATTTCTAGGCTGTTCGGAGGATAGATTCAGTGGGCTAAAGCCTTGGCCGAAATTCACCATCAAGGCCATTAATGGCCACTTCACGCTAGGCCCATCCCCTCCCCCATTTGAATGTTTTAAAAGCTTCCCTAGACTTTGGGCAGGAGTTTCTACTTTTTGTCTAATTAAAATGAGCCCACGCATTGTACGGTTGTAATATACTCGAAGCTCCAAAATCTGGCAATGGCGCACTACCACCAAACCCATCGGCAAATAGGGTTGAAGGTCCTCCTCTACTCCACTCTTCGTGGGCTTGATCATTTAGGTGAGAAATCGGGCTCAATTGAGCCCGATTGGGAGAGAAAATTTCAGCTTTTTCCATGGATTTTCTACCTATCGGATTCGCTGGAAACCGCCCCTCCGGCGGTCGTGCCGCCGACCGGCGATAGCCCCCACCTCAACGGAGGTGGTGGCGGTGGTGGCCGGTCAGGGAGGTGGCTGGGTGGCCAGCAAATGGCCTTGGAATTGCCTCCAAGTTGGTGAAATTACGTCCAACGGCTGGAGGAAGAAGACGATGCGTGAGCCGTAGGATTGATCTGGATAATAGGATATATTATTAGTTATTATGAATAGTATTATTTATCCCTTCACTTTATACATTTTTAAATCAGGAAGACAAGGCCCTTAGGGGAAGAAATAAGAAATGTGGCCAACATGAAAATTGTAGCCCTTGAAGTCAACTTTAATATAAAATTTATTTCAACCCATTTGGGTAAGTGGTTTACCACAACACTCAATATGCTGCAGCCTATACATAGGCTTGACCAGAGACTAAATTGAGTGTCCCCATTAATCATTCCATCCAAATGACTTGAAATTTTGGATGGGGGTCACTCTTACCTATACTTATAATATATCCAAAAATGGGATATTTTTGAAAACAGTTTCCTAAAGTTTTGGAAGAAATTTAATAAACCTTGCATGAATTATTTAAGGGATCTAATTACCTCTAAACCCACCAAAATTTTGGTGACTATCTTTTAGGGTTATATTAGGACACTGCTAAAAAATTCAGCCTATTTGGTGTTTATTTGAATAGGTATTTGTGTGACCAAAGTTTGGTCCCTTAAGGGTAATTTAGGGCAAAGAGTGTAAGGGGCATGGAGGGGCCAATTGTAAGACCCCCCTCCCGGAACACAACACACGGCACGAGGGGAGTCTTATGCCCGAAATAGCCGCCTTGCGGTAGCACTAACGCACGGGTTAGCCTTTACCACAAGACGCCTATTCCGCCGGCTACAATCCATATCACAACAATTATGCCAACCCAACCATAACAGAAAAGTAAAACTAAAAGCAGTTCAGTTCACAGCTAAGTTAAAGTCCAAAATAGCGGAAGATAACAAGCACAACAGGCTTGTACAAAAGAAACAAGAGTCTAGAAATGTTTTGCCAAACGGCTACATGAAAACACTCACTACTGTCACTGACGGTGCCGATGGCACCACCACCTCAGGTCCTATCATCCGGGCCTGGCTGTCCTGCTGCATAGTCCGTTGCCGCTCTACCTGCGGGGTTTCCTCCTAAAAAGGAAGACGTAGCAACCGTTAGTCATAAGACTAAGTGGCTTCACATCCGCTCCCCCGGCGACTCCTCGGCACCGGGCGGAGAAAGGAACAAGGTACAATATGTATATATATATAAGCAAGTAAACAAGCAGGTGACGGTAAGTATGGCGAAGTATAAACTACGCTACACAACTAGCAGTTCTACAAATATCAATAGTAAAAGACAGTAGGTATAAGTACTCAGAATAGTAACTTAACTTATAAGAGTGCCCATACAAACTTATAAGTTAAGGATCGGCTTAACAGTAAAGTAACTCATCGTATAAGAGTGCCCATACAAACTTATACGATGAGGATCTTGTGTATGCAATGAATGACATGAAATGAATGTTATGCTATGACCGAATCATGCGCACGCACATGCAAGTTGCTATGTCGACACAGACTAGAAGTTCCCACTTTTCGAGCAGGTAGCTAACCTCTCAGGCGTCGTCCGTCGTGGCCAGACGGCGACAGTGGAGCGGGCGTCTCCACTACTAGGTGGTATCACACTACCTATCCTAGGCCCCCGTACGCCTCAACGCTAAGAACACAACAGCGGAGCTCACATGCGTACTACGGCTCAGAAGGGGTCTTGGGTAAATGTGCACCAAGAACACAGCCCAACCTGGCCTTTGATTTCGAACCGGATGGAACCTCGGAAACGCACGAGGTGCAAGCCCAACCGTTCTCATGGCACGGAGGAGATCTCGGGTTATGGACACCAAGTATCTAACCCTACCGCCCAAGGTCTACCCATTGGCTCCCATCGGTGTGACGACTGGCGAACCCGTAGACCTGCCACATTCATTATCTCAACACCGCGACACGATGAATCGTCGCACATCACATGCCCCAAAACAACTCACTCGATGCTACCCGTAGGGAGACTACCACTCTAAGCATCGGTTGTTAATAAACCCCTTGGGCTCGGATTACGGTTACAAAATACTCCTCACATAGTGTTCATCATATTCACGCCCCTCTATTCACTGATTTCACCTCAATACTTCGCATAATTAATATGTTCAACATCAAACTATATAAATAAATTCAATACCAATCTCAACTCTTAATTACTAGCCTTCCCATCCAATCCATTTCTCTACCATTGCATGGTTATCCCTTATTACACAACCAAATGAGTAACCATACTAAATTATAGTAACAACGACATTATAGTTATATGGGAGCAAGATATCACATGAGCAAATCACAATCATTGCAAGAGTGCTAACATTATAATTTAACAAGTGCATTAACATAGGATAGTCCAATACTAAAACTGGGATTCCCGGAGCTACAGGAATCCGATCACAATGCACAACCCCTCGTTGGAAAGGTATTCGCGAGGGCTACGACTTTCGTGTTGAGTCGATCACCCAGTTCTGGTTGCAACATACCAGAAATTCAACTCGAATGCGTACAGGAAATAGTTTCCTGTACAGGAATTTTCCGAACGCAGCGGACTCGAACCAGCTTTCCCGTGGCTACAGGTATCGCATGGAAACGAGCAACCACTCGTTGGAAAGGAAATTTCGAGGGCTACGACTTTCGTGTTGAGTCGTTCACCCAGATTTGGCCAGAACACCTCCGAAATTGGCCACGAAGGTCGCAGCGTGCAGAAATCAGATTTCTGCACGCATCTTAAGGCGAGATGAACGGCATCCGTTCATCTTCTTCCTTGCAACGGCCTCGCATAAACTTCTCCAGAAATCACCCAACCTTATTTCTCCTTTCAAAGCCAAACCCTCAACGAAAACCCCTCTCATCTCCACTTTGAAGGATGAGAAGGTTGAGGGAGACTAAACCTAGAAAACCTAGGTATGGCTTTAACCTAAGAACTCTCCTCCTCACATCAAGACTCTATGGAGTCGATGTCTCTCCTATCATAACTATAGATCTAGCACCAAGGGAGAGGGGAGGAAGCTCACCTCAAGTCCAGCGGTACCACCATGGCCGGCCATGAGCCTCGCACTCCTTCGCGGCGGCATTATTTTTCCCTTGACGATGGCGGCGTTTTGATTCCTCCAAAGATGGCTCCGGCAAGCTCTTCCTCCTCCTCCAGCCAAGAACTCTCTCAGGAATTTCGGGGCAGAAGAAAGGAGAATGAATGCTAGGGTTTCCAACTTTTTCCTTTTTATACATCGCAGACACGGGTAGGCACACGGCCGTGTTCCTACCCGTGTTCAGGTGACACGGCCGTGTGGCATGCCGTGTCTAGGGCCGTGTTCCTCCCAGATCCACTTTCTGCCGGGTCAGGGTTGCGGCACACGGGTAGGGACATGGCCGTGTCCCGACCCGTGTCCTTGGCACACGGCTAGGGACACGCCCGTGTCCCAACCCGTGTCCTTGGCACACGGCTAGGGACACGCCCGTGTCCCAATGCCGTGTACCTCTCTGACTGGTAAGCCTATTTTTATGAGGCACACGGGTATGGACACGGCCGTGTCCATACCCGTGTCAGCCAAAAATGCTGTTTTGCCTTGTTTTCCTCATTTCTCGTACGTCCGCACCTGTTCCCCCACATCCCCCATTGGGCTCACCACAGCCCCCTTGACTCGAATACGCAATCAAGGGGCCTAGCGCGAATTGGGACGTTACAAATCCTATAAACAAAATAAAAGATTTCGTCCCCGAAATCAGGGTAAGCCTATGGGAGTGAAACACATAAAAAGGGAACTATGCTTTCAAATAAAATTTTTACCTGGAGTAAATAATTCCGGGTAGCGCCCTTGCATCAAATCCCTTGACTCCCATGTGCACTCTTCCTTCCCATGATTAGACCATAGCACCTTCACCAAGGGAACACTCTTGCGGCGCAAGGTTCTTGTCTCGTTATCAACGATCCGCACCGGCTCCAGTCGCACAGACCTATCAGACGCCACGGCACCATCCGCCGTGGGGATATACTGTTCAGGTCGCAACAAAGCCTTCCGAAGCGACGATACATGGAACACGTCGTGAAGGTTCTCCAGCTCCGGTGGTAACTCCAACCGATAGGCCAGAGGGCCAATCCTTTCCACTACAACATAGGGCCCAACATACCTTGGGCTGAGCTTCTTGACTCCACGTACTCGTGACACTCCGTGCATCGGTCGAATCTTCAGGAACACCTTATCACCCACTTGAAACTCTACCATACGGTGCCTTGCGTTGTAATATTTCGCCTGTCGGCTTTGAGCCTCTAGCATTCGATTCCGGATCAACCTAACCACCGCGTCCGTGTCATCAATATACTCATTTCCCAATGTCTTCGGATCTTCGTCTTGCACCCAGGACAAGGGTGTTCTACACCTCCTTCCATACAAAGCTTCATGAGGTGCCATTCCAATACTAGCTTGATGACTGTTATTATAAGAGAACTCCACGAGAGGTAAGAGTCTCTCCCATGGTTCTCCTTTATCTAGCACACACAACCTCAATAGGTCCTCCAATGTTCGGATGGTTCGTTCAGATTGCCCGTCCGTTTGTGGGTGAAAGGCTGTGCTAAAGGCGAGGCGCGAGCCCAAATAAGCCTGTACAGCCCTCCATTCTCTTGAAGTAAACCGACCATCCCGGTCGGAGACGATCGTCTTGGGCACACCATGGTACCGCACAAATTGTTCCACAAAGAGACGCACTAAGACGCCCACTTGCGCCTCCTTCTTCATTGGGATAAATCGGGCTACCTTGGTCAACCGGTCAACTATCACCCACACAGAATCATTCCCCGAGCGCGAGCGAGGTAACCCGTGGACGAAGTCCATGGAGATGTCCTCAAATTTCCATTCGGGAATGGGCAATGACTGTAGCATTCCACCGGGGCTTCTACACTCCGCCTTCACCATTTGGCAAGCCACACAATGAGTAACGAAGTACTTGACATCCCTCTTCATGCCCGGCCAACACATCGTCTTTCTCAAATCGGTGTACATCTTCGCGATCCCTGGGTGCACCGAGTACTTGGAGCAATGGGCCTCCTTTAGAATATCCTCCCGAATGTTGTCACCTTCGGGGATGTAAAGCCGGCCACGAAAATGGACGAGGCCGTCTTTTAGGGAGTATTCTTCCGTAGTCCCATCCTCCATTGACTTGAAAGCCGGGGTTAAAGCCGCATCCTTCTTTTGTTCCGTACGGATCCGGTCTCGTATGTTGCAAACTATACTCATCGCGGCCAAATATTCGGTGTACTCTTCCGGTTGATTCTTAAAGACCAAAGTGATTTCCATCTCTTGCAACGTCCGGATTAACTCCATCCTCATCAAGCGGGATTCCGTGCTCGCTTCCGGCGCTTTCCGGCTCAAGGCATCAGCTACGGAATTAACCTTCCCGGGGTGGTAGTTCAAGGTGAAATCATAGTCGCACAAGAACTCCAACCACCGCCGCTGTCTCAAGTTTAACTCCTTTTGGGTGTGAACGTACTTCAGATTTTTGTGATCCGAGTAGATCTCGCAGTGGACGCCGTATAAATAATGCCTCCACATCTTCAAGGCGAATACCACCGCTCCCAACTCTAGATCATGCACCGGGTAGCTGGCTTCATGCTTCTTCAACTGTCTTGAAGCATAAGCGATCACATGCCCATTCTGCATCAACACAGCTCCCATCCCTTGATACGACGCATCCGTGTAGACTTGAAAGCCCTCCTTCCCAGATGGAAGAGCTAGGATGGGTGCAGTCGTCAATCTGTCTTTCAACTCTTGGAATGCAGCTTCGCACTGGGGTGTCCATTCAAACGGCACACCCTTCTTGGTCAGCGTAGTAAGGGGAAGGGCGATCTTCGAGAAGCCTTTCACGAACTTGCGATAGTACCCGGCAAGTCCAAGAAAACTTCGTATGTCGGCCGCTGACTTCAATGGCGACCACTCCTTCACGGCCCGCACCTTGGCCGGATCTACAGCTAGCCCCGCCCCACTAATCACATGGCCCAAGAACGCGACCTCTCGAAGCCAAAACTCACATTTGCTGAACTTGGCAAACAAAGTGTGCTCCTTTAGTTTCCTCAGCACTAAAGTTAGATGTTCGGCGTGTTCTTCTTCAGTCTTGGAGTAGACTAGGATATCATCGATAAACACGATGACAAAGATGTCCAAATAAGGGCTGAACACCTTGTTCATCAAGCTCATAAAGGCGGAAGGGGCGTTTGTGAGCCCAAACGGCATCACGGTGAATTCATACAAACCATATCTCGAACTGAACGCCGTCTTCTGAATGTCATCTTCTTGTATCCTCAGCTGATAATATCCCGAACGCAGATCTAACTTGGAGAACCAATACGATCCCACCAATTGATCAAATAATTCATCGATGCGCGGTAGGGGATAGGTGTTCCGCACCGTTAACCGGTTCAACTCTCGATAATCGATACATAACCGCAAGGTGCCATCTTTCTTTTTGACGAACAAAACGGGCGCTCCCCAAGGCGACGAGCTTGGGCGAACGAACCCTGCTTCTACCAATTCCTGAAGCTGGACTCTAAACTCTGCAAGTTCCTTCGGAGCCATTCGGTATGGAGCTCGCGAGACGGGCTTGGCACCCGGAATTAGCTTGATTTGGAAGTCCACTTCCCTATGCGGGGGTAGTCCTGGCAATTTCTCGGGAAATACCTCGGGAAATTCTCGCACCACCCGCACATCCTTGACCTCTAATGTCAATTTCTTCAACTCGAAGCAAATTACATAGACTTCGTCCCCTTCCATATGAGATTTCATAGCTTAGATTGAAGATAATAATTTACGGGGTGCGAATTTAATACCTTGGAAGATGACTTCCGTGTCTCCATGCCTCAACATAACTTGCTTCTCCGCACAATTGATCCTGGCGTGGTGCCAGTCCAACCACCTCATGCCCAGGATGAGATCGAACTCCGGGATTCTTAACACTGTTGCCGGAGTTTCAAAGAACTTTCCTCCAATAAGGGTGTCGAAGTCGCAACTTGCTGACGACGTCATCTCAGAGCCGTCCGGAAGGCGCACCCTTTGAGTAATGCCCGTGAAGTGTTGCACTCCCTCCAAGTCCTTCACGAAGTCCTCCGAAATGAACGAGTGAGACGCACCCGTGTCAAATAACGTATAGGCGGGCTTCCCGCTAACCATGACAGTGCCTAGGTTCCAAAAAGGTAATCACCGTTCAAAATTGCGCGTATCATTTGTATCATAAATCCAACAAGTCATATAATATTAAAACAATTTTGCACGTACCGGTGATGACTTCCTGCGGATTCCTCTCCTGAGTCATATCCAATGCGAATACATGCTCCCGTGCATGTCCTTGATTTCTCCCTAGTGGTCCTCTTCCTCGGCCACGCATGTGCCCTCTTCCCCGTTGAGCTACTGGAGGGGGAGCAATAGGGGCACCACCGATCAGTCGCGGGCAAACTCGTCGGACATGCCCCGGTTGGTTGCACTCAAAACATATCATCTCACGCCGGCCCCCAGGTTGTTGATAATATTGCTGCTGCGGTGGTGGTGGTAAAGGTAGTGGTTGCGGAGTTGGGTACTCCACCCGATAGTTCCGGTTGACCCACCGACCGCCTCTGTGGTTTCCCCTTCCTCTGCCATGATCATTCTGCCTTCTATTACTAGGGCCGACTTCAATTACTCCTTCCGCAGGTCTCTTGCCACATCCCATGTGGTCCGCCTCCAGTCTCTTTGCCATGTCAATGATTTCTGCCAGGCTTCCATCGGCTATAAACAAAAGGGCCTGCCTCAGGGGGTCCCTTAAACCTTTGTAGAAGCGCTTCACATAGCCTCTATCGTCCAACTCATAGGAATCGGCAAACCTAGCGAGGTGTTGGAACTCCCTCTGGTACTCCGTTACCGAATTCGATCCCTGCTTCAGCTGCAGAAATTTTTCTTCAAGTCCATCCCGAGCAGAAGAAGGGATGAAGTGCTCCAGAAAAGCCTCGGTGAACTCGTTCCAACTGATGTCCGTGTACAACCGCCCATGGAAAGTGGAGCCCATGAGGGACTTCCACCACCTTTTGGCGTGCAGCTCTAGCAGCGTCACTACCAATGTCACCGCCATGCTGTTCGGACATCTTATGCCAGCCATCAATTCCTGCACGGTATCAAGCCATTCCTCGGTGCGCACCGGCGATTCTGTCCCAAGATAGGCAGGAGGGGACAGGGCACAGAAGGTGCTCAACCAGTTGGAGCTTGGCGCTTGTTGTTGCACCGGAGCTTGCTGGGCTTTAAATGCATCCAATATGGCTGACAGCGTTTGTCCCAGTTCCGACTGCTGGAATTGTGAAGGGACGGAAGGGGTAGGAGTGCCCCTAACCGGCTCCACCTGCGCTGGGACCTATACGCAAGGTACAAACTAGGGTCAGGTTGGCTAAAACTAATGTCAAAGTTGGACAACTTAGTGTGAATTACATATGGGCACACCACTGCTTCCGCTAAGTCGGTTTGTTCTCAAACCGACTAATCGAACGGGAGTGGCCCATTGTTACCTGACTGCTGTAGGTGAAGATCGGCTTAGTCTGATACCATTTGTAAGACCCCCCTCCCGGAACACAACACACGGCACGAGGGGAGTCTTATGCCCGAAATAGCCGCCTTGCGGTAGCACTAACGCACGGGTTAGCCTTTACCACAAGACGCCTATTCCGCCGGCTACAATCCATATCACAACAATTATGCCAACCCAACCATAACAGAAAAGTAAAACTAAAAGCAGTTCAGTTCACAGCTAAGTTAAAGTCCAAAATAGCGGAAGATAACAAGCACAACAGGCTTGTACAAAAGAAACAAGAGTCTAGAAATGTTTTGCCAAATGGCTACATGAAAACACTCACTACTGTCACTGACGGTGCCGATGGCACCACCACCTCAGGTCCTATCATCCGGGCCTGGCTGTCCTGCTGCATAGTCCGTTGCCGCTCTACCTGCGGGGTTTCCTCCTAAAAAGGAAGACGTAGCAACCGTTAGTCATAAGACTAAGTGGCTTCACATCCGCTCCCCCGGCAACTCCTCGGCACCGGGCGGAGAAAGGAACAAGGTACAATATGTATATATATATAAGCAAGTAAACAAGCAGGTGACGGTAAGTATGGCGAAGTATAAACTACGCTACACAACTAGCAGTTCTACAAATATCAATAGTAAAAGACAGTAGGTATAAGTACTCAGAATAGTAACTTAACTTATAAGAGTGCCCATACAAACTTATAAGTTAAGGATCGGCTTAACAGTAAAGTAACTCATCGTATAAGAGTGCCCATACAAACTTATACGATGAGGATCTTGTGTATGCAATGAATGACATGAAATGAATGTTATGCTATGACCGAATCATGCGCACGCACATGCAAGTTGCTATGTCGACACAGACTAGAAGTTCCCACTTTTCGAGCAGGTAGCTAACCTCTCAGGCGTCGTCCGTCGTGGCCAGACGGCGACAGTGGAGCGGGCGTCTCCACTACTAGGTGGTATCACACTACCTATCCTAGGCCCCCGTACGCCTCAACGCTAAGAACACAACAGCGGAGCTCACATGCGTACTACGGCTCAGAAGGGGTCTTGGGTAAATGTGCACCAAGAACACAGCCCAACCTGGCCTTTGATTTCGAACCGGATGGAACCTCGGAAACGCACGAGGTGCAAGCCCAACCGTTCTCATGGCACGGAGGAGATCTCGGGTTATGGACACCAAGTATCTAACCCTACCGCCCAAGGTCTACCCATTGGCTCCCATCGGTGTGACGACTGGCGAACCCGTAGACCTGCCACATTCATTATCTCAACACCGCGACACGATGAATCGTCGCACATCACATGCCCCAAAACAACTCACTCGATGCTACCCGTAGGGAGACTACCACTCTAAGCATCGGTTGTTAATAAACCCCTTGGGCTCGGATTACGGTTACAAAATACTCCTCACATAGTGTTCATCATATTCACGCCCCTCTATTCACTGATTTCACCTCAATACTTCGCATAATTAATATGTTCAACATCAAACTATATAAATAAATTCAATACCAATCTCAACTCTTAATTACTAGCCTTCCCATCCAATCCATTTCTCTACCATTGCATGGTTATCCCTTATTACACAACCAAATGAGTAACCATACTAAATTATAGTAACAACAACATTATAGTTATATGGGAGCAAGATATCACATGAGCAAATCACAATCATTGCAAGAGTGCTAACATTATAATTTAACAAGTGCATTAACATAGGATAGTCCAATACTAAAACTGGGATTCCCGGAGCTACAGGAATCCGATCACAATGCACAACCCCTCGTTGGAAAGGTATTCGCGAGGGCTACGACTTTCGTGTTGAGTCGATCACCCAGATCTGGTTGCAACATACCAGAAATTCAACTCGAATGCGTACAGGAAATAGTTTCCTGTACAGGAATTTTCCGAACGCAGCGGACTCGAACCAGCTTTCCCGTGGCTACAGGTATTGCATGGAAACGAGCAACCACTCGTTGGAAAGGAAATTTCGAGGGCTACGACTTTCGTGTTGAGTCGTTCACCCAGATTTGGCCAGAACACCTCCGAAATTGGCCACGAAGGTCGCAGCGTGCAGAAATCAGATTTCTGCACGCATCTTAAGGCGAGATGAACGGCATCCGTTCATCTTCTTCCTTGCAACGGCCTCGCATAAACTTCTCCAGAAATCACCCAACCTTATTTCTCCTTTCAAAGCCAAACCCTCAACGAAAACCCCTCTCATCTCCACTTTGAAGGATGAGAAGGTTGAGGGAGACTAAACCTAGAAAACCTAGGTATGGCTTTAACCTAAGAACTCTCCTCCTCACATCAAGACTCTATGGAGTCGATGTATCTCCTATCATAACTATAGATCTAGCACCAAGGGAGAGGGGAGGAAGCTCACCTCAAGTCCAGCGGTACCACCATGGCCGGCCATGAGCCTCACACTCCTTCGCGGCGGCATTATTTTTCCCTTGACGATGGCGGCGTTTTGATTCCTCCAAAGATGGCTCCGGCAAGCTCTTCCTCCTCCTCCAGCCAAGAACTCTCTCAGGAATTTCGGGGCAGAAGAAAGGAGAATGAATGCTAGGGTTTCCAACTTTTTCCTTTTTATACATCGCAGACACGGGTAGGCACACGGCCGTGTTCCTACCCGTGTTCAGGTGACACGGCCGTGTGGCATGCCGTGTCTAGGGCCGTGTTCCTCCCAGATCCACTTTCTGCCGGGTCAGGGTTGCGGCACACGGGTAGGGACACGGCCGTGTCCCGACCCGTGTCCTTGGCACACGGCTAGGGACACGCCCGTGTCCCAACCCGTGTCCTTGGCACACGGCTAGGGACACGCCCGTGTCCCAATGCCGTGTACCTCTCTGACTGGTAAGCCTATTTTTATGAGGCACACGGTATGGACACGGCCGTGTCCATACCCGTGTCAGCCAAAAATGCTGTTTTGCCTTGTTTTCCTCATTTCCCGTACGTCCGCACCTGTTCCCCCACATCCCCCATTGGGCTCACCACAGCCCCCTTGACTCGAATACGCAATCAAGGGGCCTAGCGCGAATTGGGACGTTACACCAATTCTCACCCAAAGGGGTGGGACTTGGGCCAGAGCTCCATGGTCAGTTAAAACACCCTCTAATGGAGTTGGAGGTGGTTTGGGGTGGATTTTCCCGAGGAGCCTTGTTCAAATCCTAAGGTTCAACTTTGGGGGTTTGTGAAGGACATGGGGTGATATTTCATTATATGGACTTGATGTTTTGTCTATGTGATCTTAAGGTGGTGAAATGCCCTAGGAAGGAATTTGGTGACATTTAGACTTAAACACACAACTTAAGCCGTGTAGGGTTAGTATAGGCCTTTACATTTCAGGAAAATATTGAAGGGTCATATGACATTGGATCCTTAGGAAATTTTGGAAGGAAGCTTTTTATAACATTATGAGTCTCTAGGAATTATTGTAGAATGTTTGGAAGACAGTAGCTTATACTTGTAGTTATAACCATTATGTTGCCCCTATTGATGATTTTTATATAATAGTGGTTAAAATAACTTAGAATATTATGAAACTTAGTAAGTAATGTTTTGTGCTCATATTATATCTCTGGTAATATTTGTATTATTTTTCGATTAAGTTTGGTGATGCTTCCTTCTTTACATCTATTTATTGGTATTATTTTGAATTAATTAATTACAAGTTAATTCATTTATGAAATTAAGTGAAATTTGGTTTTCTCTGTTATTTTGGCATCTTGTAGTGTTAATAAATTTTGGGTGGCCATAACTTAAGTAAATTTTGTACTTCATGTTCAAAATTACACATGGCCTAATTTTTGGCAAAATTAAATTAATGCCAAATTAATTAGGAAAATTATAAGTTTCTGGATTTAGGCAAAACATGTCATGATAGACCCGCATTAAATATCTTAAGGCTTTTGGATGAAAATTTGGAGTACCTTCTATCATGTACATCATATAGTTTTGGTAGTTCTGCATATAGTAAAACTGCAGAAATTGTGATAGAATGTGAATTGAGCATAAGGAGTTGGGGTTTAATATCATATTGATTTTAGGGAAGTGAAAATAAGTTCATTGTTAGGAAATCATGGGAGAAGTGATGGGTTGATTAGTGTAAGTGGTGCTCGGGATCGACGAAGGATCGTCATTCCTGTGGAGAGAGAGAGTCAAAATACACTAGGGTTATATCCAGTATAATATTAAAAGGGGGAACCGGGAATTGGGTAATAACCAATACTAGTAAGTTCCTTGCGAAAGGGAATTATGGGCTTCAACAGCCATCATAGCTCCTAGTGCCCTTTTAAGAACCCTTCACCGGGTATCCCGGGGGAAGTCCTGGGCTAACCTAAACCGTAAGAATAATCAATTTTAAGAGTAACTAGTATAACTAGGATTACACTTAAACTCACACTCCCTGGTGTTGTGGGAGTTAGGATGGGTCTCACGAGCGGTGGGCTCAGTGGTTGTGTAAATGGGCAGGTTAGCCCGGCGAGCCGATGCCTCTATAGATAGTTGTGACGGATGGTTTAGTCCGGGGAGCTGAAGGCTCGGTTGGTAATTGTGACAGACGGTTAAGTTCGGGCAGCTTTGGCTTGGTGGGAAATACATTAATGTTGCATGTTCATAGAATATAAGGTTGTGGGTCTTCGTTATTGGAGGGTCGACGCACTGACGCCAATACGTTGACTCGGCAAGTGCGGTTTAGCACTTCGCCAAATAAAGTCTTGTGTACTAACCGGCAAGAGTATGTGGAGATCCGCTTAGTGCACCAGCGTTGAGGCGTATGATATGTCTGAATGGTATTGCAGTAACTGGTTTAGAGGTGGGCGAGGCCCAACCCACTGCTTCTGTTTGCCACTACGAAGGTATCCTGGCAGGTTAGGCTCCAAAAAGGGGGAACTTAAGGTCTGCGTGCACATAGTTGGGTGTTTGCGCTGCACTTGCATGTTTATACCATAGCATACTTGCAAGACAAAGCATAAACATTGCATATAACCTTTGAAACCTATTGTATAAATTGGTATGGGACACTTTATACAATATTCCTTGCAAAACAACCCCTTTATTTATATGCTTGTGTGAGAATGCTTATAAGTTATGGTTATTTTTCCTATGGATATTTATCACTTGCTTATAACCGACACCTCATCGTATAAATTAGTATGAGACTCTTTATACGATGGGAGCCTTGCAAGAGATCCCTTAACTTATAAGTTTGTTTGGGCATTCATATAGGTTAAGGTTACATGTTTCTTTGTTTACCTTTCATATACTTATTGCTTTACTCTACATATTTATATAGAACTGCTAGATTAGCTCCACCGTCACCTGCCTTTTTGAACTATCCACCTACCTTACCTTACCTTTCCTTCTCCCCGCTCGGTGCCTAGGAGCCATGGGGGAGGGTGGGGGATGATAAGACTTGGCCTTTTTGACTAACGATCGTTGAACAAATCATTTTAGGGGATCGTAGAGCCGAACTCGGAGATGCATCCCCAGAGGTCGGCGCATTTGGAGACGGGACTTTCTAGCACGGGAGTTCAGATGGCAGGGGCAGTGAGTCTCGATCATTAGTAGTTCTGTAGATTTGCTTCCACGTTGAGTGACTTGTAGTGAGGATCATGGTGTATCGGGAAGGAGCCCTTATTCTAGTACTTTGTTTCGTCATTACTGTGGACTCTTGATGAGTCCGATTTTTATAGGATTTTTCGGATGAATCTGGGCTTGTTTTCTCGCTCGTGCACTACATTTCAACCGAATTTTGGTTATATTTGCATCGTTCAGTCATTGACCAATTCATGCATTGTTTTGTCCCGTTGGTGTGCAATTCCACATTCTTTTGTTGGGGGTATTGATGTGTTGGATGGCAAGTGTACTGGGTTCACAAGTAATATAAAATGGGTGGCTTTCCTAAGTATCGGTATCTTCACGGAACACAGTAAGGGGGGAGTTAATTTCTAGGAGGACTTGAGATTGAAGTCCTTAGTTCGGCATTTACGATTGGGGGTTTTGGTTGTTGCGAAAAAGGAAAATAAAACACTATCGACTACTCCTATGCAATAGCGCTATGCATCACTTCGCCAGGTGGGATGGAAGACTACACGGGCTGCTATGCACCGAATCGCTGGATGGATGGATGAGTAGGCGAGTGTAAGAACCAATCAAACAAGGGAATATGAGGGTCGTAAGCACCTCTTCGCAACGCACGCCACTAACAATCGCTAGTGCTGCAAAAACAGATGGATGGAGGATGGGCAAATACAGGCGCAACTCAAGCAACTTAAGCGGTAAAATGAAATAGGAATCACATAGACATAAAACACAACATATACAACCAAAGTGCAAATCATCTACATAGAAATATTTAACATCACGTATACACCAATAAAGGAAGAACAAGGAAAGAGATCGACCGAATTTAATGTCTTGTTGAGGATTAGTGGAAGGAATCGCTGGGTTGTCAATCCGGGTCCAAGCTCGGTCCTCAACTGCGTCCGGGGTAGAGAAGGCTGTCACGACCCTCCAGTAGACCCGTCTTCTTCGTGCCACGATCCAGAAGAAGGTTGCAAGCCCTCCTTCGCTTGATGGCTATGGCGTCAAAAATTGATTCAAAGCTAGTAGATGAAGGAGAAGGCCGAGAGCAAGCGCCAGCAAGATGTAGGCTTCGCGAGCATTGCCAGAGCTTCTCTCCTTGGTGGAAGATGAAGGGCGGGGGTGAAACGGCGGAGTTTCGCCCTAAATCGGCAGAGAAATTGGCTGGAAGAAGTTGTCTGACAATGGCTTAAAATCTGCGCTTAAATAGAAAAAGATCAGAAAAATGGTCACGCACAGTCCCGCGCACGACCGTGCGCTAACCATGCATTATTAACTTGCAGATCTGACTGCGGAAGAAGATGCGTTGACCCGTGCGTTTTACTCGCGCACAGGCGCTTCCACCCGTGCATGAAGGAAATCGCACGGGTAATCACAAAGCGCAGAAAATAGGGTAAAACAGGGGAACCGTGCGTTTTACTCGCGCACGTGCGCGTTTTCCCGTACGTGAAGGAAACACACGATTTACCCCAGAATGCAGGAATAAAGAGAAAATGTGCACACCGTGCGATTCCTTCTCACACGGTTTGGCCTAAACCGTGCGGGAACAAAATGCACGGGTAGAAATAGAACTCTCCAGAATTGCTGTGTGAAACGCATGATTGCAGTGAAACTGTGCGCTAAGATATGGGCACAACCGTGCATTTTCACAGAATTTGAAAATGAGTCCGGGACGTCCCGACTACCTGCACAGCAATAAAACCAAGCTGGAGCACTAGCTCCCAGCAACAACACACAGCATAAAATAGATAAAAAGAACCACGGGGAGCACCATGTAACACCCCTATCCGTCGCATAGTATATAGCAGTAGGTCCGGCCGGGGCCCGACGCCATATACTACGGACAGACCGGTTGGTTACGCGTTGATACCATTCAACCAATCACCACGTCCTAAACAACACCTAGCGGAAGCAATTTTATACAGTTGCAAAGAGAACAAGAACCCTGCTACAAAGCATGAATGTCCACTACAAACTCAGGAATGTAATCATACACAAAAGAGAACTGGCCTTAAGGCCATACATTGTTCACTTAACAAAAATAGTGTTTTCCAAACTTCGGCACGCAGGCCGGCCATACATGAAAAACGGGAAAGAAACATAAGCAATTAGGCCTTCGAGGGCCAGCACATCAATAAGGGCTTTAGCCCGCTATTTCCCGCTCTGCTCCGCAGCACCTGCAAGCCACAAACCACCGCCTGGTGGCAAACAATAGCAACGGTCAGCAATGCTGGCCAAATTATAACGATCCCGCCCCCACACTCGGGGCGGCAATGCTCTTTCCCTGCACTTTATTAGCATAGGCAATTATATAAAGTATATGCACTTCACCACAGGCGTAGGCTCGCACGGCCACACACCCCGTGCACTCAGGGCATATTCTCGGCGAACCGGCCAACGTCACGTCAATTCAAGGCATAGATGTTCCCAATCCACCACCGCCTCTTGGACGGTCATCCATATGAGCATTTTGTCTTATTGGCCTTGGTCACGGCAATTTAAGCCATAGACCGCCGAAGACCCTCATCCATGCCAACGGTCCTACCGAACGACATAGAACGGGTACGGTTCCGCCTGACCCGTGCTCACACCGCAACGACAATTTAAGCCATATGCGCAGGCCAAGACTCACCGAGTCCCGTTTCCACCACAATAATCACATAACCCGATTATGTTCACGTTGGCTCCCCGGACCGTGTTGGCAAAACCTGCTTTTGCCCAGTTTTCCGGGTGCACCTTAGAGTTAATCTCCAAGGCTCCCTGATGCAATCTACCACGTAGAAAACCCGAAAACACCCAAACATCCGGATTCTTGCCCGGTTCAAATGCAATGCAACATCACCGATCCGGACCAACATGTCTGAATAGGCTTCACACACAATGCCTATGTCCGTTTACGCATACGGACTATACACAAGGGGGACTTCATATATCTACCCCAAGGAACGCTCCAACTCTTTGCTCACTCGCGAGAGAGGGCTTCCTATGAAAAAGGAAAAGAGGGCTTCACATGCCCAAGGATGAGAAATCGTTACCCTTGCATTCTTCCGCGGCGCCATCGAAAACTATACGGTTGGAAAGCACCACAACGGCGTCGCCTCCGCGGATCTGGACTCGGATCGCGATTCGGAGCTCCGAAGCTCTTCCGGCGGCCGGATCTTGGACTCCTCCTTCCACCTTGCTCTCCCTTCTCTCTAACCTTTAGAGAGAGATTGGCCAATGGAAAAATGGGTTTCTAAACCCTATTTCCCGACTATAACCACCCAGGAGCAGCACCCCACCGTCGGATCCAAAGCCAAGGAAACGAACGGTCCGGATTAAATCCAAAATCATAAAATCTGGGCCGAACACGGGTTGGCACACGGCCGTGTGCCTGGCCGTGTAGCTCATTCGCCGTCTCGACCAAGATTGAAAACTAGCAATACGGCATGTGACAAGGCCTCCGACACGCCCGTGTCGCCTGCGACACGCCCGTGTCGGGACCCGTGTCACGCCCCCCGTGTGCAATTTATCAACACTTCGCAGTCAGAGAGGTACACGGCTTGGTGATACGGCATCAGACACGCCCGTGTCAAACAAGACACGCCCGTGTTCGTGCCCGTGTCATTACCCGTGTACCCAACCGCACAACACAGGTGTGACACGGCCTGGGACACGCCCGTGTCCTAGGCCGTGTTCCACCACACGACCATCGTCGACCTGCACTGGTCGACGACACGGCCAGCTCGACGGCCCGAGCTCGACACGCCCGACACGGCCTCCGACACGCCCGTGTCGGGGCCCGTGTCACCTGCACCAAAAATCTGTCTTGGCCAAAATCGATCCCCGTCGCTCCTACAACATTTTGGGGTGTTACAATTCTACCCCCCTTAAAGAATTTCGTCTACGAAATTAATAAAGGAAAACAGGACTTAACGTAAAACAGTACCTGAGCGGAACAATTCCGGGTATTCCTCGAGCATAGTCTGCTCCCGTTCTCAAGAGAGCTTCTCACGCCCGCAATTATCCCACCGGACCTTAACCATCCGGATCTCCTTGTTACGAAGCCTCTTGACCTCAACATCTTCAATACGAATGGGCCTGACCCTAGTCGTCAACGCTTCGTCCACCGGCACTTGGTCAACCGCGATCACCTGCGAAGGCTCTTGCACCACCTTCCGCAACACAGAAATATGGAACACATCATGTAATCCACTCAACTCCACTGATAGCTTCAAACGATATGCAGCTTCGCCGACTCACTCCAGAACCTGAAAAGGTCTAAGGTATCTTGGGCTCAGCTTCTTCAAGCGTCTCACCAACGAAACCCCCTTGAACGGCTTCACTTTCAGGTATACCCAATCGCCTACCGCGAACTCCACGTTCCGGTGCTTGGCATTGTAATACTTTGCCTGCCGGTCCTGAGCGATCAACAAGCGCTCCCGAATGATCCGCACTAACGAGGTAGCACTCTCCACCTCCTGCTTCTTGTACAACCTTGCCACACCCGTTTCAAGCCACGATAACGGCGTGCGACACTTCCTACCATACAGGGCCTCGAAGGGCACCATTTGTATACTCGCTTGGTAGCTGTTGTTGTATGCAAACTCCACCAAAAATAGGTGGTCTTCCCAATGCTTCCCGAAGTCTAGAACACACATCCGGAGCATGTCCTCCATCGTTCTATTGACCCTCTCGGTCTGCCCATCCGTCTGCGGTTGGAAAGCTGTGCTGAACTTTAACTTTGTTCCCAGCGTCTGCTGCACCAACCTCCAATCATTTGACGTGAACCGCCCATTGCGATCACTCACAATGCTACGGGGCACACCATGCAGCCTAACAATATTGTCAACATACAACTTTGCCAATTTCTCCACTGGATTATCCTTCCTATGCGGAATGAAATGCGACACCTTGGTTAGCCGATCTACGATCACCCAGATGGCGTCGTTCCCCTTCTGCAACCTTGGCAACCCGTGCACAAATTCCATAGATATATCGTCGAATTTCCACTCCAGTATAGGCAAGGACTTCAGAAATCCTCCCGGCTTTTGGCATTCCGCCTTCACCAAGGCGCACGTTTGGCATTTAGCTACGTACAACGCCACATCTTTCTTGAGCCCCGGCCACCAAAACAACTTTTTGAGATCACGATACATCTTCGTGCTCCCTGGGTGGATTGAGTACTTGGTATGATGAGCCTCGTACATCAACTCTGCCCAGAGGTCACCCCCACTCGGGACGCACAACCGATGATCCTTCCTTAATAAACCATCTTCCACCGAGAACTGGGAATTTGACCCATCCAGAGCGGCCTCCATAAGCTCCTTCATGGAGTCATCTAACTCCAATGCCTGCCAAACCCGGTCAGCCAGGTCATACTGCACCTCTGTCCAGTTTAACATTGCCTTGGCGCTCGTATGCTTGTCAACGCAACAGATCTCAAGCTCCTGCAACTCCCGTACTAGCCGCTCATCATGTACCGACAACCAGTTGGCTTGGGCGGGAGCCCTGCGGCTCAGCATATCCGCAACTGCGTTGCCCTTCCCGGGTACATAATGTATTTTGAAGGTGTAGTCCCCAAGGAACTCCATCCACCTCCTCTGCCTCATATTAAGGTTCTTTTGATCCAACAAGTATTTTAGGCTCTTGTGATCGGTGTATATATCGACCCTTACGCCGTAAAGGTAGTGCCTCCACAACTTGAGTGCAAATATCACGGCCTCCAACTCCAAGTCGTGAACCGGATAATTTCTTTCATGCACCTTCAACTGACGCGATCCATACGCTATCACGCTCCCATGCTGCAACAACACACAGCACAAACCACTACCCGAAGCGTCGCTATACACCTCAAAGCCCTCGGTCCCACTCGGCGAACTAAGCACTGGCGCCGTGGTCAACCGTCTCTTCAGCTCCTCAAAAGCTTGCACGCACTCTCGCGTCCACAAGAATTTCTGATCCTTCCTTGTCAACTTCGTGAGAGGTAAAGCTATCCGCGAGAAGTTCTCTACGAAGCTCCTGTAATATCCGGCAAGCCCGAGAAAACTACGGACTTCCGCGATAGAAGACAACGCAGGCCACTCCCGTATCGCAACGATCTTCGCCGGATCCACCGCTATACCTTCCCCACTAACAATGTGACCAAGGAACGCTACCGAGGGTAGCCAGAACTCGCACTTGGAGAACTTCGCATAAAGCTCATTCCTCCTCAAAGTCTCCAACACCAAATGCAAGTGCTTGAAGTGATCTTCTTCACACTGCGAGTACACCAATATATCGTCAATAAAGACGATCACAAAGCGATCCAGGAAGTCTCGAAACGTCCTGTTCATCAAATCCATAAACACTGATGGCGCATTCGTCAGTCCAAACGGCATGACCATGAACTCGAAATGCCCATACCTCGTACTGAACGCCGTCTTCGGGATATCACACTCCCTGATCCTCACCTGATAGTACCCCGACTTCAAGTCCAACTTAGAGTATACCGACGATCCGACTAACTGATCAAAGAGATCATCAATCCTCGGGATCGGGTACTTATTCTTCTCCGCCAGCTTGTTCAATTCTCTATAGTCGATACACAGCCGCATACTTCCGTCCTTCTTCTTAACGAAGAGGACCGGTGCGCTCCAAGGCGAAGAACTTGGACGCACATAACCTTGATCCATCAGCTCCTCCAGCTGAACCTTCAACTCCGCCATCTCCTTTGGCGCCAACCTATAAGGAGCACGTGACACGGGCTTGGCACCCGGCACGAGCTCGATGGTGAAATCGATCTCCCGCTGCGGTGGGGCTCCGGGAAGACTATCCGGGAACACATCGGGGTATTCGCAAACCACGGGAATCTCAACCAAAGTGGACTTTGGCTCCACAGCCCCCACTATTGCGAAGAACAGCTCTGCACCAGCACGAACTGCCTTCACCACCTGAAGAGCAGACATCAGTGTCTTGCTCGACCCCTTCAGCCCCTCGAATGTAGTCTCCCGCCCTACACCCAGCTTGACCTCCTTCCGGTCACAGTCAATCCAAGCTTTCTGCTCTGAAAGTCAATCCATTCCAAAGATCACGTCGAACTCTACTAGCGGCAGCAATGACGCTAACAAGTCGAACTCTTGGCTCCCAATGTGAACCTTTACGGCGCACACCCTGTCCGCACGCATCGAGCACCCATTCGGTAGCAGCACATCCAACTTGTCCTTCGCCATCGAAGAAGGGACTCCGATGCGCGATATGAAACTTTCGGACAAGAAGGAATGTGAAGCTCCCGTGTCGAACAGTGCCCGTGCCGGACTATCATTAATCACAACAAAGCCTATACAAATAATATTAGGCTAACAAGCAATAGATAACGGTATTAAAGCTAACTTGCTATAAATTAACTCATACCTGTCACCACATCCGCCTGCTTGATGGCCTCCTGCTGGCCCAAGTTATAGACTCTAGGCTGAGTCGGAGCATAGTGGGATGCAGTTGACTCCACCGCCTTGCCCTTCTCCTCGTAGGTAGCTCCTTGCTTCCTTTCGGACTTTGAGCGTCCACTCCAGCAATCACGGGCAAAGTGCCTCGTCTTTCCACACGTGAAACAAGCGCCCGGGGTTCGATTGGTAGTTGCCCCCGAGGCACCTGAAGCAGCTGGACCCGACGGCTTAGATTTCTTATAGAATCTGCGGTAGCCCGACTTCGACGTAGTCGGTGCCTTGAACTCCGATTTCTTACTACCGGATTCCTTCTTCGCTTGGACATTCTTCATGTCCTTCTCCAAGGACCGGGCCGAACTGACCAGGGTCATGAAACCCTGCGCCTTAGGCCCCGACAGTAGCAACCTTAAATCATCTCTTAGCCCTTCATAGAAGCGGCTCGTCTTGCGCTCCTCGTCTGCGAAGGTAGCGCCGGCATATCTCCCCAGCCGAGTAAACTCGTGGAGGTACTCATCAACGGTGCAATCCCCTTGCACCAACTTCTGAAATTCGCTTTCTAGCGCAATTCTCTGCGCCGAGGCGAGGTATCGAGCCATGAATAGTCTTGCAAACTCCTCCATCGAAACTTCGGCCAATGGCCTTCCCTGCAACTGATGTAGCTCTAGGCCTTCCCACCATAGTCTTGCGTCCCCATCCAAAAGGAAAGTCGCTATAGTGGTCTTCTGCCACTCTTCCATTTCTATCGCAGTCATCACCCTGTTGACCCTTGAGAGCCAATCCTCTGCTTGGGTCGGGGTTTCTGCCCCCGTGAATACCGGTGGATGAAAGCCCATCACGTGCTTCAGTTGTCTTTAAGTTGCCCTCCGAGGCAACTCTGGCTCCAAAACTACTTGCTCAACCCTCCTTTGCTCTGCCGTCTGAAGCGGTACTTGCTCCACAGCAGGAGCAGGCTGCTGCACCTGCCTTGCAGGCTGCGTATTGATCATTGCCATGACTGCTTCTGCCACCAACCTAATGGTCTCGGCAGACGGAGGTGTTGCAGGCGCTTCACTTGGCACACTGCTCGCCTCAGAACCTGGCCGTTTCGACGGCCCAGCACCACTTCTGGTCACCTATAATCGTGCAAAACACTGATAAGCGACCAAAAATTACTGCAAACAACAATTATAGGAACACGCAGGTTCCTCAAACATGTATATTTTCATTCCTAAGTGGACATTCATGGGTTCTTTTCATGTTATAACGATGACGCACACATGTGCTCACCACCCCTTAAAGTGAATTCGCACACGAATTCATTTAAGCTTGACCGAAACCAGAAGTCTGATACCAATTTGTAACACCCCTATCCATCGCATATCATATAGCAGTAGGTCCGGCCGGGGCCCGACGCCATATACTACAGACAGACCGGTTGGTTACGCGTTGAAACCATTCAACCAATCACCACGTCCTATACAACACCTAGTGGAAGCAATTTTATACAGTTGCAAAGAGAACAAGAACCCTGCTACAAAGCATGAATGTCCACTACAAACTCAGGAATGTAATCATACACAAAAGAGAACTGGCCTTAAGGTTTTACATTGTTCACTTAACAAAAATAGTGTTTTCCAAACTTCGACACGCAGGCCGACCATACTTGAAAAATGGGAAAGAAACATAAGCAATTAGGCCTTCGAGGGCCAGCACAGCAACAAGGGCTTTAGCCCGCTATTTCCCGCTCTGCTCCGCAGCACCTGCAAGCCACAAACCACCGCCCGGTGGCAAACAATAGCAACGGTCAGCAATGCTGACCAAATTATAACGATCCCGCCCCCACACTCGGGGCGACAATGCTCTTTCCCTGCACTTTATTAGCATAGGCAATTATATAAAGTATATGCACTTCACCACAGGCGTAGGCTCGCACGACCACACATCCCGTGCACTCAGGGCACATTCTCGGCGAAACGGCCAACGTCACGTCAATTCAAGCCATAGACGTTCCCAATCCACCACCGCCTCTTGGACGGTCATCCATTTGAGCATTTTGTCTTATTGGCCTTGGTCACGGCAATTTAAGCCATAGACCGCCGAAGACCCTCATCCATGCCAACGGTCCTACCGAATGATATAGACCGGGTACGGTTCCGCCTGACCCGTGCTCACACCGCAACGACAATTTAAGCCATATGCGCAGCCCAAGACTCACCGAGTCCCGTTTCCACCACAATAATCACATAACCCGGTTATGTTCATGTTGGCTCCCTGGCCACTGTGTTGGCAAAACCCGCTTTTGCACAGTTTTCCGGGTGCACCTTGGAGTTAATCTCCAAGGCTCCCTAATGCAATCTACCACGTAGAAAACCCGAAAACACCCAAACATCCGGATTCTTGCCCGGTTCAAATGCAATGCAACATCACCGATCCGGACCAACATGTCCGAATAGGCTTCACACACAATGCCTATGTCCGTTTACGCATACGGACTCTACACAAGGGGGACTTCACATATCTACCCCAAGGAACGCTCCGACTCTTCGCTCACTCGCGAGAGAGGGCTTCCTATGAAAAAGGAAAAGAGGGCTTCACATGCCCAAGGATGAGAAATCGTTACCCTTGCATTCTTCCGCGACGCCATCGAAAACTATACGGTTGGAAAGCACCGCAACGGCGTCGCCTCCGCAGATCTGGACTCGGATCGCGATTCGGAGCTCCGAAGCTCTTCCGGCGGCCGGATCTTGGACTCCTCCTTCCACCTTGCTCTCTCTTCTCTCTATCCTTTAGAGAGAGATTGGCCAATGGAAAAATGGGTTTCTAAACCCTATTTCCCGACTATAACCACCCAGGAGCAGCCCCCCACCGTCGGATCCAAAGCCAAGGAAACGAACGGTCCGGATTAAATCCAAAATGATAAAATCTGGGCCGAACACGGGTTGGCACACGGCCGTGTGCCTGGCCGTGTAGCTCATTTGCCGTCTTGACCAAGATTGAAAACCAGCAACACGACATGTGACACGGCCTCCGACACGCCTGTGTCGCCTGCGATACGCCCGTGTCGGGACCCGTGTCACGCCCCCTGTGTGCAATTTATCAACACTTCGCAGTCAGAGAGGTACACGGCTTGGTGACACGGCATCAGACACGCCCGTGTCAAACAAGACACGCCCGTGTTCGTGCCCGTGTCATTACACGTGTACCCAACCGCACAGCACAGGTGTGACACGGCCTGGGATACGCCCGTGTCCTAGGCCGTGTTCCACCACACAACCATCGTCGACCTGCACTGGTCGACGACACGGCCAGCTTGACGACCCGAGCTCGACACGCCCGACACGGCCTCCGACACGCCCGTGTCGGGGCCCGTGTCACCTGCACCAAAAATCTGTCTTGGCCAAAATCGATCCCCGTCGCTCCTACAACATTTTGGGGTGTTACACACCATGTGCTTACCCCTAACAAAAGAATGTGCAATTGCACACCCTTGGGCCAAAATAGTGCACTTAGCATGATATGCAGAATAAATGAAATATTAATGATAACATACTACAAGTGAAGTGCAAGTGCGATAAAACTATCCCAGATGAGTCCGAAAAACACTATATAATTCGGGCTCATCACACCCCCCAGACTTACCTATTTGTGCGTCCCGAGCAAACAAAATCTATGCAGACAGAAAAAATTACTTAGCTGACATAGTAATTGTGATATGGAGTACCATGTGAATTCGCATGCTCGTACGCGTAAAAATATAAATAGATGAAATTTCTTAATATGCAAAATAGTTTATACTTTTCACAATGCGTATCAAAATTTTATTACTACTCGAAAATAGAATCACGGTGAATCTACCGGTCACGCATAGGAAGAAAGTAGGCAGGCCACTAAGGTGTGCTTTTCCAAAGACCGGGGCTCAGGATCACATCCAAAGGAATCCACCAATGTCGGGGACCATACGCTACCCATACACACTCTCTCCATGACACTAGTTTGACTCAAGCGCGAATCCACAAGACTTTAGGATAAGCTTGGGGCTTGGGTTACGGTGAGGTAAACAAAGATAAACAGGAAGGCTATGCACCTAAATCAAATAAGCTAGCATAAACAAAATCCAATACTAACCACAATACATACGGGTACACCACACCCCAAGACTTAACTTAAAACATATGGGTGTGTGCACCGTCTACTCAAAATACAATTACATCTCCAATAAGATTTTCAATCAAACTTTTTCTTTTCATTGTTTTCTTCTTTTTCTTTTCTTTTTCATCATTTTCCTTTTTCATCTTAGCAAATATACCTTGGAGCATATCCACATTCTTCACAAAGATATCACCCCATCAACACCCCAAAATGATATTATTAAAAACTAATGCTCGACTTGGGTGTGCGATTAGGATCGGCTATGAGGCTTTGGTGAAATAATGGTGGAGCTGAATCAAAAGAATGGGTAGGCACAATGGGGCTAGCGAGGATAAGACGTTAGGAACAGTTCAAAGCTCAACCGGGCTAAAATGATGGCCTACATCATGCTCACACTTGACTAACCATGCGCCAATGTTTTGAGAGTAGCTTGGGGCAAGTTCTTAGCCACCGAGAAAGATAATCCTTCCTCCTTACTCGAGCAAAACGATTCTAGTGACGGCTACACACATCCCTACACTACCGTTCGATTCACACCGGATTCACCAACTTTTGAGTAGAATCAAAAGTCTGTACGCACATAGAAAAATATAACACTATAAGCATATAGGAAAATTAAATATACTCGAATTTCTACGAGAGACGAGAGCACTCGACTAGGAGCACAGTAAGATCAACATTTTACTCCGTCTCACAATCCTATGCAGCACCATAGTTTTCCCAAATCGTACAAATAAATGAGTTTAACTCGCAGTACGCTAACAACTAAGCACGCGCTCATGTGGGTGCAGTGGCTTGCAATGCAATGAACTAATTCAAATAAAAATCTAGAAGCTTCTAGTATGCACACGAAATATGAACGTGTAGAAGGTAACAAACATTAGCTCTCCCCCAGACTTAAACTAAACTACACAACATATGATATAGACATTTAAATTAAAATGAGCATGGGTAGAGGTTACCCAATGCTCAGCCAGTGAGCATACCAAAAGAAGCTTGAAAAACATAGGCAGGCCCGCTATATGAAGAATCACAACCCCGCAAAAATGAAGTTGTCACGAATGCTTGCAGGGGTGAGCTATGCAAAAACAAAAGAAAAGTAGACAAAATATAATAAATACTAACTTAGACAGACATGGAAATAAAAATACATAAAATGAAAGATAAGTACTGGGGTTATTGTCATCCCAACATGACTTATTTGATTCTATGTAGTTCTAGCTACTGGGCCTATGAAATAAGAAATGCACAGGTAACTGGCCTAATATCCGTTGCGGTAACGGGTACCGATACGGAGATAGAGCAGTTACCCCTCAACCTAAATATAAATACCTGAAAATCTCAGGTGGAGGAAATAGGAAGTAAGATGAGGAGGGCACTGGTTCTCGCTCACCTCACCACAACACAAATCCTCGCCTGACAAGGTGTCATCCGCCTCAGGTGTGTAGAAATTGATGGTAATGGCATGAACATCACGCTCATCATCATCCCAGCGCAACCGAGAAGACTCAACCAGCACAGGATTAGATAGAGAAGGGGGACCAAGTAATAAAAGAGATGAAGAACTAAAATAGTCACAAAAAGGGAGAGTGACTCAGGCTTCACTCTCAGCGAGATCCAAGCATAGATCATCGTCGGTATCATACGAGTCGTACCGGGGGGATCCGAAAACTCGAGGTCCATGGTTGTAAGAGGAACGACCTCGTCAAATAAAGAGGTGCAAACCTCCGCATCAGACAGGGAGTATTCCTCATCCCACTAGGGTGCGTAAAAGTGCTCTGAAGATCCACATTCTCCATCAGAGATAGAGGAATCATCATTCCACTTTGGCGCAACCTCGGGCACTGAATCATCCTCGAATATGGCATCATCAACCGACTCACAAGAAATATGAATAGCATTATCCGACAAAAATTTTGGAGGGGCAAGGCTATCACAACCCGCATTTTCTCCAAATTTAAGAAGTATCAAAGCATGAGAAAACACGCATCGTGATGCCACGTCGAGCAGGGGATAACTGTCGACGCTCAGGCGAACACTATCTAACTAGACTATGAAAATTCATAAGTTTAATGATTAGAAAATCAGTTATATTTTAAAGGTCGTATCCCTCGGCTCAGTTGATCATCTAGTCCACAGTTTAAAAATTATACATATACGTTGCGGAAAATACTTTATTCAAGTTTGATATCCTAAAAGAGTGCATAAGTGTCACTAGAGGACAACTTATACTATGCAGGACCCTACATTTAATTTATACTATATATAGGAAAACGATCTTTTTACGTTATTTGGAAAATAGTGTTTGAGTTTTATAAAACATGCTGATCATGAGATATACTTATAATAGTGTTTTTAGGTTTAAAAGTAACTAGCAACCTAGCATAAATCATCCCAAGAGCAAGTAGACTATCTCTAGAAAAAGGTAGCAGCAAAAAGATAATATATCTAGTATCAAGGTAAAACTACCAGTGGGAGCCAACAAACTTACACGAACCCACTGGAAAGTATGTATGTCTGTAAGAAAGAAGCACAAAACTACCTCTCAAGACCAAGGAACTGATCTCCACAAAACGAGAGACCACCAGCAACAACACAACACTACTAGCCTCCTAATCGGCTACTAACCAGAACCTGAGGCATTCAAAGAAGAAAAGAATACCTCAGCAAGCAAAAAAAATAAGCTGTACAGAAATGTTAATCTAAATGATAAGCAAGAAGAGTAAGTAAAACGTAACAAGCACCACTGTCCAAGGCAAGACAAAAAGGAAAAAACACTATGTGCGAGGAAACAGCGACAACCCTGCCTAAGAAAAATCCTGCAGAGTTTACAAGGCTACCATGTGCCCAAAACGTTGCAATTTACAAAGGAATAAACGTCTAACATCCTAATTTATGGGAGAGGGCAGTAATAAAAACAATGCGGATCCGGGTTGGAGGCAAACTCAGACCCCCAACCACCATTTCCAAGAAACAAAGCTCAAGGGTCTATATGTAAAAGAACTAAGGACCTTGCACCCCCTTGCCCAGCCCATACCTGGAGCAAGATGAAATAAAATGATGGCCACAGCTAAATTACATGACACCACCCCCTTTAAGAGCTTTAAACCACCACTACTACCACAACCCATGATTCGGCCTTTGGCAAAATATACCCGACAAGGAACCTCAAAATCAAGAAATTCACTCGGGAGAGAAAATCAAGGTAAGGGAAAAGCGTTGAGATGGCTCAACACGGCATGGCGTTGAGTGAGCTCCACTCACTCAATGCCTAAACAGACGGTGGGGTTGAGTGAGTTAACCTCACTCAACGCTAAAACAGCCATGGCGTTGAGTGAGGTTCGCTCACTCAACGCTTTCTGCAACACTGGCTGTGGCGTTGAGTGAGCTAACCTCACTCAATGCCTAAACAGACGGTGGCGTTGAGTGGGTTAACCTCACTCAATGCCAAAACAGCCACGGCGTTGAGTGAGGTTCACTCACTCAACGCCTTAGCACTTGGCCGCAAAAACTAACTGTGGCGTTGAGTGAGTCCACCTCTCTCAATGCCAAAACAGTTTTGGCGTTGAGTGAGGTTTGCTCACTCAATTCCAAAATACTTAACTGCAAGGATGGGCTGCGGCGTTGAGTGAGTCTTCCTCACTCAACGCCGAGACAGCCATGGCGTTGAGTAAGGTCGACTCACTCAACGCCACAATTCTTAGCCGCAAAAGAACAGAGCAACAGGCTATGGCGTTGAGTGTGTGCACCACACTCAACACCAAGTCCAAGCAGACCCGGCATTGAGTGTGTGCACCACACTCAACGCCAAGTCCAAGAAGACCCGGCATTGAGTGTGTGCACCGCACTCAACGCCAAGTCCAAGCAGACCCGGCGTAGAGTGTGTGCACCACACTCAATGCCAAGTCCAAGCAGACCCGGCATTGAATGTGTGCACCACACTCAACTCCAACTCTAAGCTGACCGGGCGTTGAGTGTGTGCACCACACTCAACACCAAGTCCAAGAAGACCCGGCGTTGAGTGTGTGCACCACACTCAACGCCAAGTCCAAGCAGACCCGGCGTTGAGTGTGTGCACCACACTCAATGCCAAGTCCTAGCAAGCCCGACATTGAGTGTATGCACCACACTCAACGCCAAGTCCAAGCAGACCCGGCGTTGAGTGTGTGCACCACACTCAACGCCAAGTCAAAGCAGACCCGGCGTTGAGTGTGTGCACTACACTCAACGCCAAGTCCAAGCAGACCCGGCGTTGAGTGTGTGCACCACACTCAACGCCGAGCCCTGAAATCTCCAATGCTTGAACCAGCAATCATTTCACTACTCCCAACACGAGAACAAGCCAACTAAACAGCAGGAAGAAAAAAAAAGAGATTTTAATAGCAAGGCTGATTTCGGAAAAAAAAGAATCTGTACAAGAACTATCTACGGGCTTTGACAGAACTTGTTTAAAATCAAAAGAGAAGTTGGACCTTTTAGCAAGAGAAATCTAGATAATCATTAACAGTAAGGAACAAAATGAACAAGAAAAGCTACATGGCAAGGGCAAGAGAACCACTTGCCTCGATTTCCAGCAAAGCTTGGTCGGCCTCCCTTACACTCGCTCGGCACCAGCAGCAACAACACCAAAACCAGAAATCTAGAGCTTTAATGGCGGAAACGGACAACCCAAGAAATTTTGAGACACCTAGAAACACCACGAAAATTGAATTTCTTACCGTAGGAATGAAGGTCAAGGCGAGAGAAATCCAAATCCGCTTGCGGAATCGAATTCCGTCCACAAATGCTCCAGGAATCGGCGTCCGAAGGGGAGCAGGTTTGGCGGTTTCTCCGTTTTCTGCGAACAGGCGCTGCGGGTTCGGTTTCGGGAAGATGAACATGAGCGGTTTCTTTCTTTTCTAAATCTAACCTATCCTATATATAGCACCCGATTAACCTAATTAGCTAATCAATTAAATAAGGTATAATAAGACAACGCAAAACCGCCAAGCACCCATCAGTCTTCCAAAGTATTAGGTAATAAAATACTTAATAAATAATATTATTTCTCATAAAATACAAAACGACGCGAAAACCGAACATCCTCGGAATTCGACGAAATTCGCACCGTAGCTAAATATCTACGCTAAGAACACAACGGCAAAGTTGAAATCAACTTTCGACGAGCAAAACTCGGATTATCTCCACCCGAAGCCAAAACACAAGCACCCCCCGAGAGGCAACTCCGGGTCACCCAAAACGACCCGACTGACTAGGGAAAACTTGCCCATAGGCTACAAAATAGGCCACTCCGTTCTAAGGAGTTAAGACCACACTCCACAGATTGCACAAGCAAAGAGAACGCGTCGTCGTAACGCCAAACGAGAATTAAATAATCGCAGAAAAATCAGGGGCGTTACAAAGGCTGCTCTCAAAATCAAGCACTGAATGAGCAGGCCCCAAGGCAACATCATCCGCAAACGCCAGCCCGTCGACAAGAATAATCCCTGCGGGAAAAGAATGAACAAGATGCGCTATGTCAGTGTATGGGCCAGGCAATACCCTTGTAGGCCTGTCTACAGTAGTCTTCCGCAAACGGGAGGTTGCTGCAAGCACGCCCACAGAGGGAGAAGGTTCGCACAAGCGAGGGAAATCCTTCACCATGTGGCCTACACCTTGGCATAGCAAGCATCTGAAACAATGCTTGGCATTATGAGTAGTCATGGCGCCGATGCATCAGGGCAAAGTGTCAATAAGATGGCACTCTGCAACAGAAGACATCGCGAACAAAAATAATTACCAAAAGAGCGCTACACAACTAGAATAAAAAAAACACGGATTTGCTATTGAAATCAAAAATCATAGAAGGGAAAAAAATAAATAAGCAAAATAAAAATTCTAAAAACTAAAGCAAAGATTAAATGACATGTACAAATGGAAAAGGGCTTCGATCTATTATCTCCCTCTCTAAAAACTCACACAACTGTGTTCTTCGGCAACGGCGCCAAAAACTTGATGCGTTGTACGGCAAGTGTACTAGTCGCACAAGTAATATAAAATGGGTGGCCGATCTCTTCAAGTAACACAATAAGGGGGGAGTTAATATCAAGGAGGAATTGAGATTGAAGTCCTTAGGCCGGCATTTACGATGGGGGGTTTTGGATGTTGCGGAAAAGGAAAATAAAACACTATCGACAACTCCTATGCAATGCCGCTATGCATCACTTTGCCAGGCATGATGGAAGACTACACGGGCCGCTATGCACCGAATCGCTGGGCGGATGGACGAGTAGGCGAGCGTAAGAACCAATCGAACCAAGGAATATAGTGGGTCGTAAGCACCTCTTCGCTACGGACGCCACTAACAATCGATAGTGCGGCAAGAACAGATGGATGGCGAATGGGCAAATACAGGCGCAACTCAAGCAACTTAAGCGGTAAAATGAAATAGAAATCACATAGACATGAAATACATAACATATAGAACCAAAGTGCAAATCATCTACATAGAAATATTTAACGGCACATATATACCAATAAAGGAAGAACAAGGAAAGAGATCGACCGAATCCGAAGTCTTGTTGAGGATTCGCGGAAGGAATCGTCGGGTTGTTAATGTGGGTCCAAGCTCGGTCCTCAACTGCATCTTGGGTAGAGAAGGCTATCACGACCCTCCAGTGGACCCATCTTCTTGGTGTCACGATCCTGAAGAAGGTTGCAAGCTTCCATTTTCTTGATGGCTATGGCGTAAAAACTTGATGCAAAGCTAGTAGATGAAGGAGAAGGACAAGAGCATGCGCTGGCAAGATATAGGGCTTCGTGAGCATGGTCGGAGTTTCTCTCCATGGTGGAAGATGAAGGGCGGGGGTGAAACGGAGGAGTTTTTCCTTAAATCAGCGGAGAAATCGGCTGGAAGAAGTTGTATGACAATGGCTGAAAATCTGCTCTTAAATAGAAAAAGATCAGAAAAATGGTCATGCACAGTAGCGTTATTAACTTGCAGATCTGATCACGGAAGAAGATGCATTGACCCGTGCATTTTACTCGTGCACGGGCGCTTTCGCTCATGCGTGAAGGAAATCGCACGGGTAAACACAGAGCGTAGAAAATAGGGGAACCGTGTGTTTTGCTCGCGCACGAGCGCGTTTGCCCGTAAGTGAAGGAAACACACGATTTACCCCAGAATGCAGGAATAAAGAGAAAATGTGCAGACCGTGCGATTCCTTCTCGCACGGTTTGTCGTAAACCATGCGGCAACAAAATGCACGGGTTGAAACAGAAGTCCCCAGAATTGCTGTGTGAAACGCACGATTGCAATGAAACCGTGTGCTAATAAATGCGCACGACTGTGCATTTTACACAGAATTGGAAAATTAGTCTGGAACATCCCGACTACCTGCACAGCAATAAAACCAAGCCGGAGCACAAGCTCCCAGCAACAATACACAGTATAAAATAAATAAAAAGTACCATGGGGAGCACCATGTGCTTACCCCCAACAAAAAATGCGCAATTGCACACCCTTGGGCCAAAATAGTGCACTTAGCGTGATAAGCAAAATAAAAGAAATATCAATGATAACATACCAAAAGTGAAGTGCAAGTGCGATAAAACTAGCCCAGATGAGTCCGAAAAACACTATATAATTCGAACTCATCAGGTATGCACATGGTGCTCCCCATGGCTCTATCGGTGTTTGTGGATTGCTATTTTTTGCTGGGAGCTGGTGCTCTAGTTGGTTTCATTATTGTGCAGGTAGTCGGATCGTCCCGTATTCATTTTACAATTTTTGTGTAAAACGCACTGTCGTGCGAATTTCATCTCGTACGGTTCCTTGGCAATCGTGTGTTCCACACGGCAATTCTGGGGACTTTTTTGGCTACCCGTGCATTTTGTTACCGTACGGTTTCGGCTAAACATTACGAGAAGGAATCTCACGGTTTGCATATTTTTCTTTGAGTTTCTGCTTTCTGTGGTTAATCGGGCATTTTCCATCACGCATGGGCGGAAGCGCCCGTGCGCGAGTAAAACATGCAGTTCTCCTATACCATATTGATATCTTGCGCTCGTTGTTTACTCGTGTGATTTCCTTCACGCACGGGTGGAAGAACCCGCGCGCGAGTAAAATGCACTGGTCAACGCATCTTCATCCGCAAGCTTGGCCTGGAAGTTTATTAACTCATGGTTAGAGCACGGTCGCGCGCCAAACCATGCGTGCCTATTTTTCTGACCTGCTTCTATTTAAAGCGCAGATTTTCCTCCATTTGGGGAGTGCTTCATCTTGAGCCATTCCAGACGCCATTTTAGGGCAAAGCTCCTCCCTTCCACTTCCCCCTTCATCTTCCACCAAGGAGAGAAGCTCTGGCCATGCTCGCGAAGCCTACATCTTGTCGGTGCTTGCTCTCGTGCTTCTCCTTCATCCTTTAAGCACTATTTCGAATTTGATGCAATAGCAAACAAGCAAAGGGAATCTTGCAACCTTCTTACGCATCATGACATGAAGAAAATGGGTCCATTGGGAGTTAGTGACAGCCTCCTCTACCCCGAATGCTGTTGAGGACCGAGCTAGGATGCGGATTGACAACCCGACGATTCCTTCCATGAACCCTTAAAAAGACTTCGGATTCGGTTGATCTCTTGACTTGTTCTTGCTTTTTTGTTGTATATGTGTGTGAAAACTTCATTTGTAAATGTTGTCGCTCTTTAGTTGTATGCTTTATTAGATTCATGTCTACGTGATTCTGTATTGCTTTACTTCTTTAGTTGCTTGAGAAGCGCCTATTTTTCCATCCACCACCATATCTGGTTCTGCCACTTTAGCGATTTCTAGTGGTGTGCATAGCAAAGAGGTGATCTTGACCCTCATTCCACCATTCTCACCACCTTATCCGCAAGCCTTCTCATCCACCCGCCAAGCGATTCGGTACATAGCGGCCTGTATAGTCTTCCATCCCGCCTGGCGAAGCATCTCATAGCGGCATTGCATAGGAGTAGTTTATAGTATTTTACTTTCTTTATCCACAGCCAACCTAACCTCCTTTCGTAGGTTAGATACTTGGACTTCAATCTCAAGTCCTTCTCAAAATTAACTCCACCTTGCTGTGTTCCCTCGAGATCGATACTTGGGGAAATTCGCCCATTTTATATTACTTGTGCGACTGGTACACTTGCCGTTCAACACATCAAGTTTTTGGCGCCGTTGCCGGGGAACACAGCCGTGTGAGTTTTCTGAAAGGAGATCTTGTGATTGCTGTTTCTTGTTTTTATTTATTTTCCTGCTTTCCATTTATTTTGCTTATTTCTTTTTTGCCCTTTTCTGATTTTTTGTTTAGAAAGCAGATTCGTGTTATTTTATTCTAGGTGTGTAGCACCCTTTTGGTAAAAATTTTTGTTCGCGATGTATTTAGAAGCTGAGTGCCGTCTACTTGACACTTTGGGTTGATACATCGATGCCATTTCTATTATGAATGCCGACCATTGTATTAGATGTTTGCTATGTCAAGGTGTAGGTCACATGTTGAAGAATTGCCCTCGTTTGTGCGAGCCTTCTCCCTCTGTGGGCGTGTGCGCAACAACCTCCCTTTCGTGGAAGACTGTTGTGGAAAGGCCTACCAGGGTGTTGCCTAGCCCATACACTAACATCGTTCATCTGGCTCTTTCTTTACAGCTTATGATTACCGAAGAATCTCTAGCTGCATACATATCCTTCATGGGTCCCGCGGTCCCATTTTACGAGCTTCCCTTGAGTGATGACGATCACTCTGGTGTTAGCCAACAAAAAGAGGATCGAAAATCCATGGGCGCTCCTATATGGGGCGCAAAGATTATTCCTATCGATCGGGTGGCGTCTGCGAATTATTTTGTGATGGGGCATGCTCATTCAGCGCTTGATTTTGAGAGCAGTTTCACCCTTCCGCAATTTTTACCTGATGGTGCTATGCCAGTTTTGTGTGAGTCGGCTGATGATGCCGTATTTTTGGATGATTCGGTGCCCGAGGTTGCACCGAGGTGGGATTAGGATTATTCTATCTCTGACAGAGAATGTGGATCTTCAGACCACTATGACGCACCCCGATTGGATGAGGAATATTCCCTTTCCGATGCGGAGGTTTGCACCTCTTTATTGAACGAGGTCGTTCCTCTTACCACTGCAGACCTCGAGTTATCAGATTCGCCACGAAATGACTCATATGATATAGACAATGAGCTATGCTTGGACCCTGCTAGGAGTGAGACCGGGACTACTCCCCCTATTTCTGTTTATTTTAGTTCTTCCTCTCATTTATTACTTTATCCCCCTTCATTATCTGAGCCTGTGCAGGTTGAGTCTCCACGGGTACGTTGGAATGATGATGAGCCTGGTGCTCATGCCGATGCCATAGCTTCCTACACAACTGTGGTTGATAACGCCTTGCTAGGCAAGGATTCATTTTGTGATAAGATGAGCGAGGACCAGTGCTCCTCCTCCTCCTCTTATTTCCTATTTCCTCTTCCTGTATTGGGCTAAAATTATTATGTAGGTAGAGGGGTAACCGCTCTATCTCTGTATCGGTACTCGTTACCACAACGGATATTAGGCCAGTTGCCTGTGCACTTTTCTTTTACAGGCCCATTAGTTCGGACATTTAAGCTTTCGAATAAGTCGTGCTGGGATGACAATACCCCAGTACTTATCTAGGAGTAGGTATAATTAGTTATTTTTACTTATTTAAAATTTTTTTTACATTTTGTATAGGTAGTATATGAAATTTTTGCTGGAGCTATTTTGTAAGTGGCCTTTCTTTGGCACGACAGAGTGAGCTAAATATTTTCACAGGTTTGGCTTCATGGTTTAATACCAATATTCTGGTATGCTCATTTGCTAAGCATGGGGTAACCACTTCCCCGACTTTTAGTTCATTACTATTATTGTAAATCTTGTGATAGGTTGTTTAGTTTAAGTCTGGTGGGGGGGAGTTAAGCGTTACCTGTGCACATGCACTACTATCACTTGTATACCAAAAGTATTTTTTTTATTTTCTATTTTTATATTATCATGTCCGCATTATGCACCTACACCCACATGTGTGCGATCATAAACACGTGCTCGGCTCAAGTCAAATGTATTTATTTTGTGTTAACTTTAAAATAGTAGGTGCTGGATGAGGATTTTAGGGTAGAGTACTGTGAAACTCGTGCAGTGCTCCTAATCGAGTACTCATGGTGTAACACCCCTATCCGTCGCAAAGCATATAGCAGTAGGTCCGTCCGGGGCCCGACGCCATATACTACGGACAGACCGGTTGGTTACGCGTTGAAACCATTCAACTAATCATGTCGTCCTACACAACACCTAGCGGAAGCAATTTATTAGGTTGCAAAAGAAATAAGAACCCAGCCACAACAGCATGAATGTCCACTACAAACTCAGGAATATATACATACACCAAAAGAGAAATGGCCTTAAGGCCTTACATTGTTCACTTAACAAAACAAGTGTTTTCATACTTCGGCTCGCAGGCCGGTCACACGTGAATACAATAAAAACACTCAAAATTTGGCCTTCGAGGGCCGGCGCAGCAACATGGGCTTTAGCCCGCTATTTTCCGCTCGGCTCCGCAGCACCTGCAAGCAATAAACCACCACCCGGTGGCAAACAATAGCAACTGTCAGCAATACTGACCAAATTATAACGATCCCGCCCCCACATTCAGGGCGGCGATGCTCTTTCCCTGCACTTTATTAGCATAGGCACTTATATAAAGTATTTGCACTTCACCACAGGCGTAGGCTCGCACGGCCACACACCCCGTGCACTCAGGGCACATTCTCGGCGAACCGGCCAACGTCACGTCAATTCAAACCATAGACGTTCCCAATCCACCACCGCCTCTTGGACGGTCATCCATATGAGCATTTTGTCTTATTGGCCTTGGTCACGACAATTAAAGCCATAGACCGCCGAAGACCCTCATCCATGCCAACGGTCCTACCGAACGACATAGACTGGGTACGGTTCCGCCTGACCCGTGCTCATACCGCAAAGACAATTTAAGCCATATGCGCAGGCCAAGACTCACCGAGTCCCGTTTCCACCACAATAATCACATAACCCGGTTATGTTTACGTGGGCTCCCCGGCCATCGTGTTGGCAAAACCCGCTTTTGCCCAGTTTTTCGGGTGCACCTTGGAGTTAATCTCCAAGGCTCCCTGATGCAATCTACCACGTAGAAAACCCGAAAACCCCCAAACATCTGGATTCTTGCCTGGTTCAAATGCAATGCAACATCACCGATCCGGCTCTACTTGTCCGGATAGGCTTCACGCACAATGCCTATGTCCATTTTCGCATACGGACTCTACACAAGGGGGACTTTACATATCTACCCCAAGGAACGCTCCAACTCTTCGTTCACTCGCGAGAGAGGACTTCCTATGCAAAGGGAAAAAGGGCTTCACATGCCCAAGGATGAGAAATCGTTATCCTTGCGTTCTTCCGCGGTGCTATGAAAATCTACGCTGATGAAAAGCACCGCAATCTCCTTGCCTCCGCAGATCCGGACTCGGATCGAGAATCAGAGCTCCGAAGCTCCACCGGCGGCCGGAGTTGACCATCTTCTTCCTCCTCCAAGCTCTCCCTTCTCTCTAGACTTTAGAGAGAGAGAGAACCCAAGTGAAAATGGGGTTTGCAAACCCTATTTTCGGGTTTAAGCTGCCAGCAACCACTCCAAGCCGTCGGATCCCAAGCCAAGGAAACGAACGACCACGATTAGACCTCAAAATACAAAATCTGGGGCCGAACACGGGTTCACAGACGGCCGTGTGCCTGGCCGTGTAGCTCATTCGCCGTCTCGCCCAAAATTGAAAACCAGCAACACGGCATGTGATACGACCTCCGACACGCCCGTGTCACCTGTGGCACGCCCGTGTCGGGACTCGTGTCACGCCCCCCGTGTGCAATCGACCAACAATTCGTAGTAAGAGAGGTACACGACTTGGTGACACGGCATCAGACACGCTTGTGTCAAACTAGACACGCCCGTGTTCGTGCCCGTGTCACTGCCCGTGTACCCCACCGTACAGCCCAGGAGTGACACGGCCTGGGACACGCCCGTGTCCTAGGCCGTGTTCCTCCACACGAGCATCGTCGACCTGAACTGGTCGACTACACGGCCAGCTCGACGACCCGAGCTCGACATGCCCGACACGGCCTCCGACACACCCGTGTCGGGGCCCGTGTCACCTGTACCAAAACTTTGTCTTGGCCAAAAGTGATCCCCGTCGCTCCTACAGCATTTTGGGGTGTTACAATTCTACCCTCCTTAAAGAATTTCGCCCACGAATTTAATAAAGGAAAAACAGGACATAACGTAAATCAGTACCTGAGCGGAACAATTCCGGGTACTCCTCCAGCATAGTCTGCTCCCGTTCCCAAGAGAGCTCCTCTAGCCCGCAATTATCCCACCGGACCTTAACCATCCGGATCTCCTTGTTACGGAGTCTCTTGACCTCAACATCTTCAATACGAATTGGCCTGACCCTAGTCGTCAACCCTTCGTCCACCGGCACTTGATCAGCCGCGATCACCTGCGAAGGCTCTTGCACCGCCTTCCGCAACACAGAAATGTGGAACACATCATGTAAACCACCTAATTCCTCCGATAGCCTCAAACGGTATGCCGCTTCGCCGACTCGCTCCAGAACCTCAAAAGGTCCAAGGTATCTTGGGCTCAGCTTCTTCAAGCGTCTCACCCGCGAAACCCCCTTGAACGGCTTCACTTTCTGATATACCCAATCGCCTACCGCGAACTCCATGTTCCGGTGCTTGGCATTGTAATACTTCGCCTGCCGGTCATGAGCGATCAACAAGCGCTCCCGAATGATCCGCACTAACGAGGTAGCACTCTCCACCTCCTACTTCTTGTACAACCTTGCCTCACTCGTTTCAAGCCACGATAACGGCGTGCGACACTTCCTACCGAACAGGGCCTCGAAGGGCGCCATTTGTATACTTGCTTGGTAGCTGTTGTTGTACGCGAACTCCACCAAAAACAGGTGGTCCTCCCAATGCTTCCCGAAGTCTAGAACACACATGCGGAGCATGTCCTCCATCGTTCTATTGACTCTCTCGGTCTGCCCATCCGTCTGCGGATGGAAAGCTGTGCTGAACTTTAACTTTGTTCCCAGCATCTGCTGCACCAACCTCCAATCATTTGATGTGAACCGCCCATCGCGATCACTCACAATGCTACGGGGCACACTATGCAGCCTAACAATATTGTCCACGTATAGCTTTGCCAACTTCTCCACCGAGTCATCCTTCCTATGCGGAATGAAATGTGATACCTTAGTTAGCCGATTTACGATCACCCAGATGGTGTCGTTCCCCTTCTGCGACCTGGGCAACCCGTGCACAAAGTCCATAGATATACCGTCGAATTTCCACTCCGGTATAGGCAAGGACTTCAGAAATCCTCCCGGCTTTTGGCATTCCGCCTTCACCAAGGCGCACGTTTGGCATTTAGCCACGTACAACGCCACATCTTTCTTGAGCCCCGGCCACCAAAACAACTTTTTGAGATCATGATACATCTTCGTGCTCCCTGGGTAGATTGAGTACTTGGTATGATGAGCCTCGTACATCAACTCCGCCCGGAGGTTACCCCCACTCGGGACGCACAACCGATGATCCTTCCTTAATAAACCATCTTCCATCGAGAACTGGGAAATTGACCCATCCAGAGCGGCCTCCATAAACTCCTTTATGGAGTCATCTAACTCCAATGCCTGCCGAACCCGGTCAGCCAGGTCATACTGCACCTCTGTCCAGTTTAACATTGCTTTGGCGGTCGTCTGCTTGTCAATGCAATAGATCTCAAGCTCCTCCAACTCCCATACTAGCCGCTCATCATGCACCGACAACCAGTTGGCTTGGGCGGGAGCCCTGCGGCTCAGCGCATCCGCAACTGCATTGCCCTTCCCGGGTACATAATGTATTTTGAAGGTGTAGTCCCCTAGGAACTCCATCCACCTCCTCTGCCTCGTATTAGGGTCCTTTTGATCCAACAAGTATTTTAGGCTCTTGTGATCGGTGTATATATCGACCCTTACGCCGTAAAGGTAGTGCCTCCACAACTTGAGTGCAAATATCACGACCGCCAACTCCAAGTCGTGCACCGGATAATTTCTTTCATGCACCTTCAACTGACGCGATCCATACGCTATCACGCTTCCATGCTGCAACAACACGCAGCCCAAACCACTACCGGAAGCGTCGCTATACACCTCAAAGCCCTCGGTCCCACTCGGCGAACTAAGCACTGGCGCCGTGGTCAACCGTCTCTTCAGCTCCCCAAATGCTTGCACGCACTCCTGCGTCCACAAGAATCTCTGATCTTTCCTTGTCAACTTCGTGAGAGGTAGCGCTATCCACGAGAAGTTCTCTACAAAGCGCCTATAATATCCGGCAAGCCCGAGAAAGCTACGGACTTCCGCGACAGAAGACAACGCAGGCCACTCCCTTATCACAACGATCTTCGCCGGATCCACAGCTATACTTTCCCCACTAACAATGTGACCAAGGAACGCTACTGAGGGTAGCCAGAACTCACACTTGGAGAATTTCGCGTAAAGCTCATTCCTCCTCAAAGTCTCCAACACCAGATGCAAGTTGAAGTGATCTTCTTCGCACTGCGAGTACACCAATATATCATCAATAAAAACGATCACAAAATGATCCAGGAAATCTCGGAACGTCCTGTTCATCAAGTCCATAAATACTGATGGCGCATTCGTCAGGCCAAACGGCATGACCATGAACTCGAAATGCCCATACCTTGTGCTGAACGCCGTCTTCGGGATATCACCTTCCCTTATTCTCAGCTGATAGTACCCCGACTTCAAGTCCAACTTAGAATATACTGACGATCCGACTAACTGATCAAAGAGATCATCAATCCTCGGGATCGGATACTTGTTCTTCTCCGTCAGCTTGTTCAACTCTCTGTAGTCGATACACAGCCGCATACTCCCGTCCTTCTTCTTAACGAAGAGGACCGGTGCGCTCCAAGGCGACGAGCATGGACGCACATAGCCTTGCTCGATCAGCTCCTCTAGCTGAACCTTTAACTCCGCCATCTCCTTTGGCGCCAACCTATAAGGAGCACGTGACACGGGTTTGGCACCCGGCACGAGCTCGATCGTGAAATCAATCTCTCGCTGCGGTGGGGCTCCAGGAAGGCTATCCGGGAACACATCTGGGTACTCGCATACCACGGGGATCTCATCTAAAGTGGACTTCGGCTCTGCGGCCTCCACTAATGCGAAGAATAGCTCTGCACCAGCACGAGCCGCCTTCACCACCTGAAGAGCAGACATCAGTGTCTTGCTCGACCCCTTCAGCCCCTCGAATGTAGTCTCCCGCCCTACACCCAGCTTGACCTCCTTCCGGTCGTAGTCAATCCAAGCCTTCTGCTCTGACAGCCAATCCATTCCAAATATGACGTCGAACTCTACTAACGGCAGTAATGACGCTAGCAAGTCGAACTCTTGGCTCCCTATGTGAACCTCTACGGCGCACACTTTGTCCACACGCATCGAGCACCCATTCGGTAGCAGCACATCCAACTTGTCCTTCTCCATCGAAGACGGGACTCTGATGCGCGATATAAAATTTTCGGACAAGAAGGAGTGTGAAGCTCCCATATCGAAAAGTGCCCGTGTCGGACTATCACTAATCACAACAAAGCCTATACGAACAATATTAGGCTAACAAGCAATAGACAACAGTATATAAAGTTAACTTGCTGTAAATTAACTCGTACCTGTCACCACGTCAGCTTGTTTGATGGCCTCCTGCTGGCCCAAGTTATAGACTCTAGGCTGAGTCGGAGCATAGTGGGATGCGGTTGACTCCACCGCCTTGCCCTTCTCTTCGTAAGTAGCTCCTTGCTTTCTCTCGGACTTTGGGCGTCCGCTCCAGCAATCACGGGCAAAGTGCCCCGTCTTTCCACACGTGAAACAAGCGCCCGGGGTTCGATTAGTAGTTGCCCCCGAGGCACCCGCAGAAGAAGCTGGACCTGACGTCCTAGCCTTCTTGAAGAATTTTCGATAGCCCGACTTCGACGTAGTCGGCGCTTTGAACTCCGATTTCTTCTCGCCAGAATCCTTCTTAGCTTGCACATTCTTCATGTCCTTCTCCAAGGACCGGGCCGAGTTGACCAAGGTTAGGAAACCCTGCGCCATTGGCCCTGACAGTAGTACCCTCAGCTCATCTCTTAACCCTTCATAGAAGCGGTTAGTCTTTCGCTCCACGTCGGCAAAGATAGCGCTAGCATATCTCCCCAACCGAGTAAACTCGTGGAGGTACTCGTCTACAGTGCTATCTCCTTGCACCAACTTTTGGAACTCGTTCTCCAATGCGATCCTCTGCGCTAAGGGGAGGTATCGAGCCATGAATAGTCTCGAAAACTCCGCCATAGGAACTTCGGCCAACGGCCTTCCCCTCAACTGGTGTAGCTCTAGGCCTTCCCACCATAACCTTGCGTCCCCATCCAACATGAACGTCGCTATTGTGGTCTTCTGCCACTCTTCCGTTTCAGTAGCTGTCATCACCCTATTGACTCTTGAGAGCCAATCTTCAGCCTGGGTCGGGGTTCCCATTCCCGAGAACACCGGTGTGTGGAAGCCCATCACATGCTTCAACTGTCTTTCAGTTGCTCTCCTAGGCAACTCCGGCTCCACCGCCACCTACTCAACCCTTCTAGCTCCGCCGCTTGGAGCGGCACTTGCTCCCTCACAGGAGCAGGCTGCTGCACCTGTCTTGTAGGTTGCGCATTAATCATAGCAAAGACAGCTTCTGCCACCAATCTAATGGTCTCGGCAGACGGAGATGTTGCAGGCGCTTCACTTGGCGCACTGCTTGCCTCAGAACCTGGCCGTTCTAACGGCCCAGCACCACTTCTGGTCACCTATAATCGTGCAAAACACCGATAAGCGACCAAAAATTACTGCAAACAGCAATTATAGGAACACGCAGGTTCCTCAAACATGTATATTTTCATTCCTAAGTGGACATTCATGGGTTCTTTTCTTGTTATAACGATGATGCACACATGTGCTCACCACCCCTTAAAGTGAATTCGTCCACGAATTCATTTAAGTTTGACCGAAACCAGTAGTCTGATACCAATTTGTAACACCCCTATCCGTCGCAAAGCATATAGCAGTAGGTCCGGCCGGGGCCCAACGCCATATACTACGGACAGACCGGTTGGTTACGCGTTGAAACCATTCAACCAATCATGTCGTCCTACACAACACCTAGCAGAAGCAATTTATTAGGCTGCAAAAGAAATAAGAACCCAGCCACAACAGCATGAATGTCCACTACAAACTCAGGAATGTATACATACACCAAAAGAGAAATGGCCTTAAGGCCTTACACTGTTCACTTAACAAAAGAAGTGTTTTCATACTTCGGCTCGCAGGCCGGTCACACGTGAATACAATAAAAACACTCAAAATTTTGCCTTTGAGGGCCGGCGCAGCAACTTGGGCTTTAGCCCGCTATTTTCCGCTCGGCTCCGCAGTACCTGCAAGCAATAAACCACCGCCCGGTGGCAAACAATAGCAACTGTCAGCAATGCTGACAAAATTATAACGATCTCGCCCCCACATTCGGGGCGGCGATGCTCTTTCCCTGCACTTTATTAGCATAGGCACTTATATAAAGTATTTGCACTTCACCACAGGCCTAGGCTCGCACGGCCACACACCCCGTGCACTCAGGGCACATTCTCGGCGAACCGGCCAACGTCACGTCAATTCAAGCCATAGACGTTCCCAATCCACCACCGCCTCTTGGACGGTCATCCATATGAGCATTTTGTCTTATTGGCCTTGGTCATGGCAATTTAAGCCATAGACCGCCGAAGACCCTCATCCATGCCAACGGTCCTACCGAACGACATAGACCGGGTACGGTTCCGCCTGACCCGTGCTCATACCACAACGACAATTTAAGCCATATGCGCAGGCCAAGACTCACCGAGTCCCGTTTCCACCACAATAATCACATAACCCGGTTATGTTCACGTGGGCTCCTCGGCCATCGTGTTGGCAAAACCTGCTTTTGCCCAGTTTTCCGGGTGCACCTTGGAGTTAATCTCCAAGGCTCCCTGATGCAATCTACCACGTAGAAACCCGAAAACACCCAAACATCCGGATTCTTGCCCGGTTCAAATGCAATGCAACATCACCGATCCGGCTCTACTTGTTCGGATAGGCTTCACACACAATGCCTATGTCCATTTTCGCATACGGACTCTACACAAGGGGGACTTTACATATCTACCCCAAGGAACGCTCCAACTCTTCGCTCACTCGCGAGAGAGGGCTTCCTATGCAAAGGGAAAAAGTGCTTCACATGCCCAAGGATGAGAAATCATTACCCTTGCGTTCTTCTGCGGCGCCATGAAAATCTACGCGGATGAAAAGCACCGCAATCTCCTTGCCTTCGCGGATCCGGACTCGGATCGAGAATCGGAGCTCCGAAGCTCCACCGGCGGCCGGAGTTGACCACCTTCTTCCTCCAAGCTCTCCCTTCTCTCTAGACTTTAGAGAGAGAGAACCCAAGTGAAAATGGGGTTTGTAAACCCTATTTTTGGGTTTAAGCTGCCAGCAACCACTCCCAGCCATCGGATCCCAAGCCAAGGAAATGAACGGCCACGATTAGACCTCAAAATACAAAATCTGGGCCGAACACGGGTTCACAGACAGCCGTGTGCCTGGCCTTGTAGCTCATTCGCCGTCTCGCCCAAAATTGAAAACCAGCAACACGGCATGTGACACGGCCTCCGACACGCCCGTGTCACCTGTGACACGCCCGTGTCGGGACCCGTGTCACGCCCCCCGTGTGCATTCGACCAACAATTCGCAGTCAGAGAGGTACACGGCTTGGTGACACGGCATCAGACACGCCCGTGTCAAACTAGACACGCCCGTGTTTGTGCCCGTGTCACTGCCCGTGTACCCCACCGTACAGCCCAGGAGTGACATGGCCTGGGACACGCCCGTGTCCTCCTAGGCCGTGTTCCTCCACACGACCATCGTTGACCTGAACTGGTCGACTACACGGCCAGCTCGACGACCCGAGCTCGACACGCCCGACACGGCCTCCGACATGCCCGTGTCGGGGCCCGTGTCACCTGCACCAAAACTTTGTCTTGGCCAAAAGTGATCCCCGTCGCTCCTACAGCATTTTGGGGTGTTACACATGGTTTGTGTAGAAATATTATAGATTTAATTTTTATTTATGCTCGTAGATTAATACTTTTCTGCATTTGTAAATAACGTTTTTACTACTCAAAATTACTGAATCTGGAGTAATCGAACGGTAGAGTAGGAATGTGTGTAGTCGTCAATAGCCTTGTATTGCTCGAGTCGGGAGGAAGGATGTAATACCCAAAAAACTTATTTATGAGTGGGATGTGTATGCTGAGCAACACGGCCTGGGATACGGGCGTGTCCAAGGCCGTGTCCTGCTCTGCTTGAGACGATACGGCCAGGGACACGGGCATGTCCATGGTCATGTCCTGCTCTGTGTACTCGAGTGTGGTGCAGGGCGGTCTTGAGTATGGCGCAGGGCAGTGTCGAGTGGGGCACACGGCCTGTGACACGGGCGTGTCCAGGGCCGTGTCTTGTTGAGTTCGACAAAATGCACTCGACAATCCTCGAGAGGCAAGCCATGTTGGGCACACGGCCCATCAAACAGGTGTGTCAAGGGCCGCGTCCTTCTCTGGTTTTGGCCAGGCCTGTGCGGATTGTTGAACATGGGCTGGACACGGGCGTGTCCGAAGTCGTGTCTAGGCACAAAGCCTGTGACATGGGCGTATCACAGGGCCATGTCCTGGTCGGGTAAAGTCGGTTTTGTTGCCGCTTAAGGCACACGGCCTGTGACACGGGCATGTCACAGGCCGTGTTTGGGCCAGAAAATTTAGTTTCAGGGCGATTCGTGGCCATTCATTCCTTTCAAATAGGATCCAACGGTCCAGAAATCTCCCTGCTGTTATAAGGCCGAGAGTTAAATTATAAACTGTCATTTATCAAAGGCCTTTCTCTTTCTAAAGAGTTAGAGAGTGGGGATAGCAAGGAAGGAGGAGGAGGAGGAATCTGGCTACTGGTCGAGCTTCAGAGCCCCGAATCGCGGGCCGAGTCCAAATCTGTGGAGGCAAGGCCGTTGCGGTGGTATTCATCCGGCTAGTTTTCCATGGCTCTAAAGAGATCGTCAAGGGTAACGATCTTCCTTCTTGGATATGTGAAGCCCTTGTGTTTGGTATGTGCATGGATTTCCCCCACCAAAAGGTGGCTTTTGAGGGATTTCCCTTGGGTTGATTCTTGAAATCCCCAAACAAGTCTTGCATATAGATCCGGAAATGTGTTGTACGGAATAGGCATGCTGTATGAAGCCCATCTGTACAGGTTTGTCTAGATTGGTGATGTTTCATTTTACACACCGGAGAAGACTCTGTGAATAAACGTGTATGTTATGGAGTCGATGGGTTATTCCTGTGAAGGGCAGTAGCATAATGTACTAGAGTGGAATTTCAGGAAAATACCCTCGTGATTCTTGTGATGAATGCTATCAAAGACCAGTTTTCTGACACTGTAGGATGCTGCAGGGTTTGGGTTGAGTTTGGGTGCAGAAAGAGAGCTTCTGCTGAACCCGCCAAGCGACCGCGAGGAATGTTGGCACTAGCTCCCCTTTTGGATTGTGAAGCTAGTCCTTGGTGGATAGTATGACTATTGTGAGCTGCGAGCTCTTGAAGGCTTCGTGCCAAACTTATAAGGGGAAGTCAACCCGCATCAGTTTGGCGATTTGAGCAACGTGTAGGGGCTAACTTGTCTCCGCATTATGGTTGCTTGTACATGAGTACCTGGAATAGTGGTATTCATCAGGAACACATAATGAGAGTCTTAGGCCTGCGTGACATTAAGACTAAAGTCTCCGACGAGAGGTTGCGGAGCTTAACGCTCAAGTTTACCGTTGGATTTCGGACCTTGAACGGTGGTGTTGACCCTGGTTTTCCGTTACACCACGAATGTGCCCTGAGTGCACGGAGCGTCGGGCTGCATCACCGACATTTGTGATATTGATTGTGCGTGAGTGCACATTGTGTGATATATCTACTTGTGAAAGCTATGCCTCCAAGGAAGGAATTCCACTACCCCGGGAAAATGGTAAGGTCGTTATAAATTGCTCAGCTGAATGTTGACCATTGCCTTATTTGCCACCATTCTGGTGGGCTATCCTTATACAGGTTCTGTAGAGCTCAGCGAGAAATAGCGGGCTGAAGCCCCTGCTGCTGCTGCTGGGCCTCAAATGATGAGTGAATAACTTTATTATGTTCAAGTGTGGCTGACCTGCGCGCCGATGTTTGTAATCCACACTTGTGAATCGTAACTGTAAGGCCTTAAGGCCAAACCTTTGTGTTTTTGATGTACATTCTTTTAGGGTTATATATAAATGTTGTTGTTTATATATATAGTGGACATTCATGTCTATTGAGTTCAATATTTACTTTAAAAGCTTCCGCTAGCATGCTTTTAGTTAGGATGCGAATATATTTTGGTATTAACCTATAACCTCGCCGCCTATTTGTGGAAAATGTTGTGGGGTCCTGGTCGAACCTTCTATTATATGTTATTTAATATATGGGGTCGTTACAAATTTTGTATCAGCTTGTCTCGGTCTTCCTCTTTCGAATTTGTGTTCGAATTCTTTTGTGGGGTGGCGAGCACATGTTAGTGTGACCCGCTTTAACATTAATGAACTCAAGAATGTCAACTAAGGAATGCAAATACACTTGTTTGAGGATCCTGCGCATTCCTATTTTGTTGTTATTGCATGTGCAAGGTCGCTAAAGTGTATCTTGTTCACCTATAGGTGACTCGTAGTGGTGCTGGGCACTCTGAGCCCTAGCGTTCTGATGAGAGTGTGACACCAACTGAGGTGTCTATACCTCCTCCATCTGCGGAATCAATACGCTTAGTTGTTGAGGCGTTGTTTGCAATGATTCATGCACAACCTACTATGCAGGTGTAGCCGGTAGTTGTGCCATAACGGGTTGGTGTAAGGCCAAAACCTTTTGAGGCTATTGATCCTCGAGCAGCTGAACAGTAGTTGAAGCAGTTTATGAGCTTCAATCCTCCTACATTTACGGGTGTGGGAACCCCAATGCAGGCAGAAGATTGGTTATCGTGCGTCAATCGAATATTGACGGCGATAAGGTTAGAGGAAGATCAGAAGGTTACCTTGGCCACCTTCTTATTTGAAGGAGAGGCTCGGCTATGGTGAGACGAGATAGTGTTGCACCACTTAGCGGGCAGGAAATTACAAAAGTCTCGATCCAGGAGTTTTTTCTACTATTCATGGCAAAGCACCTGCCAGCAGCACAACGTATCACCATGAAAAATGAGTTCCAACGTTTAATGCAAGGAGAAAGTAGTATCGATACTTACTTGCATGAGTTTACGTAGTTGCGACGCTATGCGGGGTCTATCTTCCTGATGAACAACGTAAAACCAATCTGTTCTACGAAGGGTTGCGGGATGAGTTGATATTCCTTCTCTCAAGTTCGATGAACCAGGGGTTTCAGGCATTGGTGGATACAGCTTGTGCGTTAGAGAAGGATATGAAGCGGGTGCAAGGAAAAAGGGACCTGACTGTGATAAAGTTTGAGTTCAAAGCGCCCTGTCATGGAAAATCAAAGTACCAAAAGAGATGGGGGAAAAAGGTCCAAGTCTTCTTAACAAGCTCCTTCTACAGTTACGTCGGGAGAAACTTCGCGGCAAGAGTCTCGTACTTTCTATACATGTGGTAGAGGTGGGTATATAGCCCGTAAATGTCGGGTTGGTACGCCAAAGGTGGAAAAGAAGACAAGAGCGTCATATGCTGATAAGGGAAAGGCAGTGGTGGAGTCCTCTACATCCTAGGCGCAGCCCTCCTCTACATCCTAGGCGCAGCCCCGAGTATATAATCTTGGCTAGCAGGAGGCCATAAAGCAAAGTTATGTCATCACAGGTACAATCTAAGATATTGATTGCGTACTTTTCATATTTCATACCTTGTGTGTAGCTTATGTATGATGTGTTTTTCTTAGGCTTTGTCCTGATTCAGAACAATCCGGTGAGAGCACTTATTGATACGTGTGCTTCACATTCATCTATATCTAAGGACTTCGTAGTACGAATCAGAGTGCCTAGTCATGTGACGACAGATATTGTCAAGGTGTTATTACCAAACGGATGTGTGATGCGTACGGATAGGACTTGCTATGTGGATGTTCAAATCAGAAGTCGGGATTTCTTTTTGAACGCATATATGCTACCGATATCGGAATTTGATGTGATCTTTGGTATGGACTAGATCTCAGAGCAACGTGCCTTTATTGATTGCAATTCAAAGGAGATCACACTAAGCCAGATTACCGAGCTTGAGACTAAGTTCGCTGGTATGCGAGGAGTGAGCGGGATCTTGATGTCTCCTCTCCAAGTCGTCAATGCTGTTTGGAAGGGCGCGGAGTTATTCTTCATGCTTATTCAGACTGTTGAGCCAAAGGCTAGTGTGAATGACATTCTGATTGTATCAGAGTTTGTTGATGTGTTTCCTAAAGACCTTCATGGGTTACCACCCAAGCGGGAGATCGGCTTCACTATTTAGATGGTTCCAGGTTCGAAACCTGTGGCCCTCTCGCCATACCGGGTAGCGCCAAAGGAAATAGTAGAACTGAAAGTTCAACTACAAGAGTTACTGGACAAGGGATATATACGCCCAAGTATCTCACCTTGGAGCTCACCTGTTCTCTTTGTGAAAAAGAAGGACGGTAGTCTGTGGTTGTGTATTGATTATCGCGAATTGAATAAGCTGACAGAGAAAAACAAGTATCTGATTCCACAGATAGATGACTTGTTCGATCAGCTAGTGGGATCAACCTTCTATTCTAAACTGGACTTAAAATATTGTTATTACCAGTTGAGGATTCGGGAAGATGACATTCCCAAAATAGCATTTGGAACACGCTATGTTAATTATGAGTTCACTGTAATGCCGTTTGGGCTATATAATGCGCCATCAGTGTTCATGGATCTAATGCACCGAACGTTCCGAGAGTACTTGGACTTGTTTGTTAATGTCTTCAATGATGATATCTTGGTGTACTCTCAATCTAAAGATGACCATGCGAACCATTTATGGTTGGTGTTGCATACCGTGCGAAGAAATAAGCTCTATGCCGAGTTCTTAAAGTGTGAGTTTTGGCTGTCATCAGTGGCTTTTCTTGGGCATGTGGTAAGTGGAGAGGGAATTGTGGTGGATCCGTCAAAGATAAGAGCCATACGGGAGCAGCCAGTGTTGTTTTCGATGGACGAAGTCAGGAGTTTCCTTCGACTGGCAAGCTACTACAAACATTTTGTAGAAAACTTCGCACAGATCGCTTTGCCTCTTACCACATTAACGAGGAAGGATCAGAAGTTCATTTGGACGCCAGAGTGCGCGCGAGCTTTTGAAGAGCTAAAGAGTCATTTGACCACAACGCCAATTTTGACATCGCCATGTGGTACAGACGGCTATGAGATTTATAGTGATGCTTCTAGGAGCGGCTTAGGCTGCATTCTTCTTCAGTTTAGAAAGGTGATCGCTTATGTCTCATGCCAGTTGAAAGTGCATGAGCGAAATTATCACGTACACGACTTGGAGTTGGCGGTGGTGATTTTTGTACTTAAATTATGGCGTCACTATCTTTATGGAGTAAAAGTGGATATATTTACAGACCATAAGAGCCTAAAGTACCTATTTGATCAGAAGGATCTCAATATATGACAACTAAGGTGGATGGAGTTCCTCAGGGACTACACCTTTGATATTAACTACACTCTCGGGAAGGGAAACGTGCTCGCATATGCCTTGAGTTGTAGGACTCCGTCAAAGGCAAATTGTTTGCAGATGCATGATGAGCGTTTGATACAGGAGTTGGAAGCGTTAGAGATTTCTTATGTTGACAAGAATTCCACAGCAAATGCATGCTTGAACTGGGTGGAGGTACAATATGACCTTGCGGACATAATTTAGCGAGAAACAGAACTTGATGAAAGTCTGTAACGCTATATAGTGAATGGGTCAAATGACCAATTCTCCTGGGATGACGGCCTTTTGAGGAAAAAGGGTCATTTGTGTGTCCCAAGTATGGGTAAGCTAAGAGAATAATTTATGTATGAGGCTCACTTTACGAAATAATCAATTCACCCAGGGAGCACAAAAATATATAAAGACATGAAAAAGTTGTTCTAGTGGTCAGGGTTAAAGAAAGACATAGCACATTATGTGGCTAAATCTCAAACATGTGCCTTGGTGAAAGCAGAATGTTAGAAACCCGGAGGTTTCCTGAAGTCGCTACCTATTCCGGAATGGAAGTTTGATGATATTTCGATGGATTTCGTGCACGGTTTGTGGAGATCTCAATGCAGTAATGATTCAGTCTGGGTGATCGCAGACTGGTTGACTAAAGTGGCTCACTTCCTACCGAACAAGAGGGACGATTCAATGGAAATCTTGGCGAAATTATATGTGGAGCAAATCGTTCGATTGCACAGTGTTCCCCGTAGCATCGTAAGTGACCGTGACAGGCGCTTCACATCAAATGATTGGAGGTTTATCCACAGTTGCTGGGAACAAAGTTAAAGTTCAGTACGACCTTTCATCCCCAAACGGCTGACCAGACTGAGAGGACAAACCGAACGATGGTGTACATGCTCTGAATGTGCGCCTTGGATTTTGGAAAAAGGTGGGAAGATCATCTTTCTATGGTATAGTTTGCCTACAAGAATAGCTACCAAGCGAGCATAAGTATGGCACCGTTTAAAGCTTTGTATAGTCGGAAATGTCGTACACCATTAGCTTGGGCAGAAGCTGGCGAATTTAAACTATATAAGCGTAAGAAATTCGAAGAAGCTAATTCGACGATACGCTCTATTCAGGAGTCGCTACTGATAGACCATGATATACAAGCAAAGTATTATAACGCCAAGCACCGAAACGTTTAGTTTGCGGTTGGCGATTGGGTATATTTGAAAATCAAGTCCTTCTAAGGTGTGTCAAGGATTCGACGCTCGAAAAAGTTAAGTCTGCGATATCTTGGTCATTTGAAGTGGTGGAGCGAATTGGAGAAGCTGTCTATCGGCTAGCTCTTCCGACATAGTTGAGTGGATTACATGATGTGTTCCACATATCAGTGCTTCGAAAAGATGTAAAAGATCCAGCTCAAGTGATTGCGAATGATCGCATACCGGTCGAATTTGGGCTAACGACGAAGGTTAGGCCCATACGGATCGAGGATAAAGCCGATAAACAATTGCGAAACAAAATAATCGGGATGTTCAAGGTCCGATGGGACAACTGCGGCCGTGAGGAGCTAACATGGGAGCGGGAGCAGGCCATGCATGCCGAATTTCCCGAACTGTTTATCTAAACTTGTATAACAGTTTGTGTTTTATGTTGTACAGAACATAACAGGTTGTAACAACATTTTGTTGAAGAGTGTCCTGAGTACTATATACAAATTTCGGGATGAAATTTGTTGTAAGGAGGGGAGGATTGTAACACCCCAAAATCTCATTTATGAGTGGGATGTGTAGGCTGAGCAACACGGCCTTGGACACGGGCGTGTCCAAGGCCATGTCCTACTCTGCTTGAGGCAACACGGCCAGGGACACGGGCATGTCCAAGTCTGTGTCCTGCTCTATATACTTGAGTGTGGCACAGGTAGTCTCGAGTATGGCGCAGGGCGGTGTCGAGTGGGGCACACAGTGTAACTTCCCATGTTACTTCTAGACCCCTTAACTTAGATTGGGTTGGGCATGGGGTGGGTGTTAGGGAAATTAGCTAGGTTTGACCCTAGGTAATGGGTTGTAGTCATGTGGGGCCCACTATAGGGCCCAAGTCAAACTAGGTCAAACTAGCCTAAATAGGAGACCTAGCCACTCCATGACCCCACCACATTGCCTTAACCTTAAAATAATCTTAGTGGACCCTAGGGCATTCCATTGGGTCACCCTTTGACCCTAGTTGACCAAAGTCAACCTTAGCCCTAAGTTTATCAAACCTGCACCTAAAGGCCCAAATGGTCCAAGTGGGACATCACCATGGCCCAACCCATGTTGGGTCATGCCATAGGGTCCATGACCCTTAAGTGGGGTCAGACCACTAGCTATGTTGACCATGTCAACCTAAAAAAGTCAACTTGGAAAAACATGTGGCCTAAAGAAGAAAATGGAGGCTAAGCCCATTCGCCTTGGGCCAAGCCCACCAAACCTAGCCCATTATCAGCCCAAGTAATCAAAGTCCACCCCTACCCCTCTGGTTTTATAGAGAGAACACATGCATGGGGGCATTTTGGAGAATTCAACCAAAATAGGAGAGAGAAAGTTCAAAGAAGAAGGTGGAGGCCACATGGCTGATTCCTCCAACCCCAAAAACTTACAGGCCGGCCTCCTATTGATTATTAAAAGGAGTTTGGCTGCTGATGGACACTTGGCATCTATGGTGAAATAACCAAAGCTCCAAATCGAGCTCACCTCGGCCGTATCTCCCCTTATAGCCCATATCAGACAGATCTGAGCCCACCAGCAGCTTCAGAACGTCGAGAGGAGTGGAGAACGTGTACTGGAGCAGAGGAATTGGTGGAGAATCGAGGATTTTGGAAGTAGCCGCAGGAGCAAGGTTGGAAATAGCAAACCGCCGCCGCAACCGCCTCCAAGGCTTGGAACAGGTCTGTTTCGCCGCCTCTCTACACGTGCTAGCTTTCTAGAACGATTAGGGGAGACATCGGGCTCAATTCAGCCCAATACCCTGAGAGGAATGTGGGAAAATACCGAGCTTTTCTTCTTGCTCGGGATCGCCGGAGGAGCCAATTCTGGCAGCCTCACTGCCGGGAAACGCTAGCCCCCACCTCAGTGAAGGTGGTGGCGACATCCGCCGGCGGTGGCGGTGGCTTAGCTGGCCGATAAAGCGAGATCAAGTTGATCTAGGATGGGCTCATCCCAGCCATTTGCTGGAGGTAGGAGATAACTGGATGCCGTCCATTTCCTTTTATTTGAATGATTAAAGTGTTATATTATGAATAGTAAATATCTGTCACACTTTATCAGTGACATTGCATGTTAATTATAGGGCTCTTAGAGCCATTTATAGAGGACGAAATGAATATGAAATATGTAGCCCTTTGGGTTAAATTTAAAATGTCACCCTAAACTTGTAATTTGACAAAGTAGATTTTCTTGTAGGGCTGTTCTACTAGGACTGGTCCTAGGCAAGGGTAGAAATTCAAATGCATGCTCAGGCCAAACCATATATCCCCATGACCTAAAATTTTGTTCAGATGCTTGTTACGGTCATAATTAGACCCTGTGAAAATAAGAAATTTTTGGAAGAAAGTTTCCTATAGTTTTTGTCATAATACACAAATTTAAATTAATGAAATATTTGGAGTAATATGACTCCAAATGGCCCCAACATATTGTGGCAGGTCCTTGGGGACATAATACGTGCATGGTAAAATTTTCAGCATATTTGGACCACTGCATGTTGGGTTAACCCACTTGCATGTATTGGTTATATATAGCATTGTGGTGCAAATAGCAATTTTTGAAATATTGCTTATTCAGCCTATTTAATACATTCAAAAAACATGGAACTTATTTCAGAGGCTCATTAGAATAAATTTTACCCCTCATAGAGATTTTGGGATTTTTGGAAGCAAGAATCCTATTATTTGGAATTTTTGAAAGATAGGCCATTTAAGGATAAAAATTTGAAAATAGTGTTATTCAAGAGTTAAAATTCTCAAATCTTTCCTAGAAATTAAGGGAGTCATATGTAATCCATGGAAAAATTTATGGCCTTGATTAGTTGATTTTATAATGATAGTATGTACTTTTGACCATTTTCCCCTTTTGGAAAATTATTTAGTTATGATAAAAATGTAAATCAAAAAATGTTGGAAAAATTTCTAGTGCTGTAAAAATGTATGCTTAGCCTTGTATAATTATCTAAAAATTTTTGGATGCCATAATAATTTTTAAACTAGCATAATGGCATTTTGGTAAATTAGTAAGAATTGAATTTTGTTGGTCACTACATTATAGAAGTTGATGAAACTCTGCCATTAGCCTTAAATTAATGATATTTATGCTCTGTAATTTTCCTAGAATTTTGGGTAATGTATTCCTTATACTTCATTTGGAAAATAACAATTATGTGAGTTTTGTATTAATCAAGGAATAAATAGAAATATTCAAAGGAAAATTATGAATTTTGATAGAAAACAATATTTTACCATGATACAACTCAGAAGAAATTCCTTAGGTCAGTGGATTATAATTTGTATTACTTCATGTATTAAATGACCTAGAGAATTAGTTAAATGATTTAATTAGAGGCTTTAATGACTTAAGAAAATTATGTAAAGTAATATGCTCAATTCATTAGTCCATACCATCCTAGGATAAATCATTTGGGGCAGGTGGCCCAAGAAGTCTGAAGTTCTATTTCGGGGTAGTATTAGGTCATGGGCTGCGCATAGTGAAAGTAGGTTATACTATAAGGACCACCGGGGGATGGATCGACGGTTGAGCTAGAGATCACAAGTGGAGTATAACCCTGGTTTGTAGTGTTGTCTTAGTGATGAGAGCAAAAGTGCAAGCCTTTGGTTAGCAACAAGGTGGAGGCTGGCGAAAGACCGTCGCCCCTTCAATAACATCTTAAATCATTAGGTTCGTCCAAGAGTAATAATGAGAGCAAAAAGGGAATCATGGGTAGGCATCCACTAAAGTAAATATATTTGAGAAAGGGAGCTTTGGGATTCAGCCCATCGTAGTTCCTAGTGCCCCAGAGAGCCCTTCACCGGGTATACCCTTGGAAGTCCTGGGATTAACCTTAAGTCACTAAGTATAATAACCCGTAGATAAGAGTTGCCTAATAGGTTAGGCTTTTTATCATTATTCTCACTCGTACTAGTTGGAGGGATTCATGGTAATATGCTCACCCATGTAGGGTTTGAGAGATTTGTTTTATATGCTCACCCGGGTAGCGTTGGAGGGATTCAGGACAGGCCGGTCCTGCGAGCTGAAGGCTCCAGTTTTAATACTTGTATGTGCATAAACAAAATAGTGGCGGGTCACGCGGTACTAGGCCAATCGTCACACCGATAGCAGTACGGTGACTCAAGCGGGTGTGTGGGTTGAGGGGCCAGTAGGTTGTTTATACTACGGTCTTGTTTACAATCCCCGGAAACGCACACCCGACCCAACAAGACTGACAGAGTCAGCAATTAGTACGCAAGACTCTAGAGTGCCATGTATAGAGGCGTATGGGAGGTCTAGGTTTGGTAGTGTGTATACCTGCCTAGGAGTGGAGACGCCCACTCTACTGCTACCATAGCCACAACGGTGGTACCAGAGAGTGATGCTAGCTCCGAAAAGCGGGAACTAAAGGTATGTGATCACAGAGTCGTTGTGTGTGAGTTGTACTTGCATGATGTATAATAACCCTCATACATTCATTCATATTAGGTCATATGCTTCATGGATCCTTATCATATAAATTAGTATGGGCTTCTTTATATGATAAGTTAAATTTTAAAACTCTAACTTATATGTTTGTATGGGCACATATAAATTAGGGTACTTTTGTAATGGTAGTATAGCTTTTCTTACTGTCCTTTACTTCAGCATTAACTTACTTCAGTTTCCTACTTGCGTACTGCCTTCTATTCTTATTTTACTGTACTTATATCTCTTACATAGAACTACTAGAGTAGTATTACTTTTACTCCTCATATACTTATTTGTATAGGGCCATTGTCATCTGCTTATACTTGCCACCCTTATTGCCTTCTGCTTCGTCCTCCTGCACAGACCCTAGGAGTTGCGGGGCAAGGTGCATAACAAACGACTTAGTCTTTTGACTAACGGTCGGTGACCAACTATTTTTAGGGGCTCGAGGAGATGGGGTACAAACACGACCAGCAGGACGAGGTGACAGGACCTGAGGATCTAGTTTGACTACCACCTACTACTACTTCTACTGCAGAGCAACCACGGGTGGGATGAGTTAGAGATGATTGTGTCTTCCGATGTTAGAGAGAGAGAGAGGGATTTTTATGTATGATGTTCAGGGCATAAGCTCTTTTTACTTTTCATTGATGTACTCTATTTGGGTTGATGCATTTTCCATTTCTATATATATATGATGTGACTGTGGGCTATTTACTTGCTTCTGTTACTCATATTTGCTCCGGGGTATGATCGTGTTAGCCGGAAGAATCGACGTCTTGCGGTGTCAACCCACCCGTGTGGTAGTATCACCATAAGGCGACGGTTCTGGCCATAAGATTCGGGTATGCTTCCAAATTGGGAAGTCAGATCTTACAAACTGGTATCACTTAACCACACGATCATGTGAAAACAAAGTCCACAACATTGGAACACCCCGCTCGAGCATTAGTTTGCGGACAAACTATGCAGCAGAAGCGATGGTGTGCCCATGTTAAAGTCACACAATCAGTACAGTTAACACAATGAGTTAGGCCAATTTTAATTAAACCTTACCTATTTTGCAACCTCCGTAGGTCACTCTGCAGCCGAATATGGTTCCTCCCCCTCCAGCTGTCACTCCCTTTTTGTAGACTGAGATGGGGCAGACTCTGACAGCTATCCTGGAAGCCTTCAGAGCCCAGCAGATCCCGGCCCCACAGCCAAATCCGGGGTCGAACTGGTTGAGTGCCTTTAAGAATCTGTCTCTTCTAGTGCACCGCGAGACGGAGGATGCTGTGAAGATGGAGGAGTGGCTGGAGACTATTAAGGAGCTATTAGATGGCATCAGCTGCCCAGTCAGCCAGACAGTCCCTCTTGCCACCTCGGTACTTGATGCACATGCGAAGAGGTGGTGGAAGTCTGTACGAGACTCTGTATATGCTAATAGGGAGCTGATGGATATTTCTTGGGAGGAATTCAACGATACGTTCTTAGAGCACTACGTATCCACCAAAGACAGAGATGCTTTGGAAGCGAGGTTTCTAAACATCCAGCAGTGGAGCAGATCCGTGATCGAATACCAAAGAGAATCCTCCCATCTGGCCAGGTTTGTGGGATTCCATGACTGGGATGACCGGAAGTATGCTAAAAGATTCTACCATGGTCTTCGAGACTCCTTGAGGCAGCCCTTATTATTCATATCTCATGGCACCACTGCACAGATTATAGAGATTGCAAAGAAGCTGGAGGATGACCAGCTAATGGTGCAAGGTAGAGGAAAGAGACCGCAAGAGGGGTCATCATCCGGAGAAGGTAGCAGGGCATCCTAGAGAGGCAAGGTTATTGGATACAGGAGGGGTGGGGGATGTCGTCGTCCCAACATCAGGCAGGAGTAGGGACCTCCTACAGTCCTAGCTCCCCCACCTCTACCGATGCAAGGACCGATGAGGCAAGATAATCGTGGTCCGATACAAGATGATCAGAGCCAGATACAAATTATATGCTTTGGATGCGGCCAGTCTGGGCATATCAAGTCGTAATGCCCACATCAGATCCACCCTCTCCCTCCTCCTCTACCTCCAGTGGCCCCTCCTGCACACCAGGGCCGAGGAAGAGGATGAGGTCGAGGCCGAGGTTGTGGACATCATGGCCGAGGATGTGGTCTAGAACAGATGTATGCACATGACCTCACGGAGCAAAGGAACCCCGAAGAAGTGATTACATGTACTTAAATTATTATAATTTAGAATTTTCAACCTTAATAGTACCTTGAAAACTATAAAAGAAAATAATCTCCCTTTTAACTCAAATAAACCCCAGGCATAATTAAGATCAGCGGCATGCCCGCTCGTACCCTCTTCGACACGGGTGCTTCACACTCATTCATGTCGGACACTTTTATTGAAGGGCTAAAGGGCGTGGAAAGGTTCCCTGCCATAGAAAGGAGGGTGCGTCTTCCTGATGGCTCGGATCTACGGACCACAGATTGTTGTAATATGGAGGCCGAGATCGGAGGCAAGGAATTCGAAGCTTTGGCGGCGGTCTTGAGATTACCGGACTTTTATTTTATTTTGGGCTTGACCTGGCTTCATTGGAATCATGCTCAGATTGACTGCCCCTTGAAAAGGATCACGCTCAGACATGGAAACTCTTACGTCACTATTGAAGGTATCCGACCTATCCCCCACCTTTCTTTATCTTCTGTACAGGCTGTCAAGGCCTATGAGCAGGGGGAGGAGGTGTACCCCATCTGCTTCGAGATGGCAATAACAGAGAGCTCTATAGCTGATATCCCGGTGGTTCGGGATTTCTCCGATGTATTCCCCGAGAAATTGCCCGGACTACCACAAGTTCGGGACTTGGATTTCAGGATCCAGTTAGTGTCGGGGGCGAGGCCAGTGTCCCGGGAACCTTACAGGATGGATCCCAAAGAGTTGGCAGAGTTCCGAACTCAGCTTCAGGAGCTTGTGGAATCGGAATTTGTGTGGCCGAGCTCATCGCCGTGGGGAGCACCAGTTCTTTTTGTGAAGAAGAAAGATGGATCATTGTGACTGTGCATAGATTACCGGGAGTTAAACCGGTTGACGGTCCACAATACCTATCCACTTCCTCGGATAGACGAGCTATTTGATCAGCTACAGGGAGCCTTCGGGTTCTCTAAGCTAGATTTGCGATCCGGTTTCTACCAGCTCCACATCCAGGAAGAGGACATATAGAAGACGGCATTCAGTTCACGTTATGGGCTATACGAGTTCACAGTGATGCCTTTTGGGCTCACGAATGCCCCCTCCGCATTCATGACCCCAATGAACCATGTATTTGAACCCTACTTAGACTGCTTCGTCATTGTGTTCATCGATGATATCCTGATCTATTCCCGGACTCAGGAGGAGCATACAGAGCATTTGGCTCAAGTTTTGCAGAGGCTGAGAGAGTTCTAGATGTATGCAAAGTTTTCTAAGTTCCAGTTCTGGTAACATGAGATAGCCTTCCTGGGGCACACTATCAGTGGAGCTGGATTGGCAGTAGATCCAGCAAAGATAGAGACAGTACATAATTAGCCACGGCCGAAGATACCGTCAGACATCTACAGCTTCTTGGGATAAGCAGGTTACTATCATAAGTTCATGGAGGGATTCTCGAGGATAGCCCTCTCCCTCACATCCTTAACGAAGAAGGATGCAGATTTTGTTTGGTCAAAGCAGTGTGAGATAGCTTTTCAGGAGCTGAAGGACCGACTCACCTCATCCCCTATCCTTGCACTCCCATCCGGGAGTGAAGGATTTTAGATCTACACGGATGCCTCTTACCAAGGGATGGGTGCGGTATTGGTGCAGCATGGACATGTTATTTCTTATACCTCAAGATAGTTGAAGAAGCATGAGCATAACTATGCAATACATGACTTAGAGCACGGGGCTGTGGTATTCGCCCTAAAGTTATGGAGATATTACTTATACGGGATTCATTGTGATATCTACTCGGATCACAAGAATCTTAAATATATCGATACGCAGAAGGACCTGAACTTGCGATAGAGGAGGTGGCTGGAATTCCTCTGTGACTATGATTATCAGATCCACTACCATCCGGGGAAGGCAAACATAGTAGCAGATGCTTTGAGCAGAAGAGCCAGCACTTCTGGACCGGAGCCTCAGTTGATGTCTATAGAGCTGATACGGGTGCTGGAAGACATGCATATTACCATGGTATCTAAGGCCGAACCAGTGGTATACCGAGAGTACCTGAGCTCATTGATCGGTGATGATGATATTTGGGGGCGCATTACTACACATCAGAGGCTGGATGCTTCATTAGAGCCAATTTTCAATCCCTTGGAAGGGGGCAAGTTTGATGATTACACGCTGCAAGATGATCTCTTTCGATTCCGTGGAGAAGTATACATACCAGCAGGAGATGGTATCTGGGATGACATACTCAGAGAGGCACATTTCTCCAGATATTCGGTGCATCCCGACATCACCAAGATGTGGGAAGACTTTCGGAGGACCATGTACTGGCCTGGGATGAAGAGGTAGATCACCTATTTTGTGACACACTGCGAGACTTGTCAGTGCGTGAAGGCGGAATGTAAGAGCCCGAGAGGTTTTTTATAGCCACTGCCAGTCCCAGAGTGGAAGTTCAAGGACATTGCTATGGACTTTGTACATGGGTTGCCTCGCTCCCACTCTGGGAACAACTCTATATGGGTCATAGTCGACAGGCTGACCAAGGTAGCGCAGTTTATTACAGTTAGGAAGGATACTCTAGTTGCTGTTCTGGTGAGGTTGTTCGTGGAGCAGTTTGTCAGGTACCATGGCATTCCCAAGACTATTGTCTCGGACCGTGATGGTCGGTTCACTTCTATGGAGTGGAGGGCAGTGCATGCTTACTTGGGTTCCCGACATACCTTTAGCACCGCCTTCCATCCGCAGACCGACGACCAGACCGAGCGGAGCATCCGGACCATGGAGGATCTTCTTCGTCTATGCATATTGGATATAGGGAAGCCTGGGGAGAGTCTTCTGTTGGGTTTATCTATGAGGTTGGCACAACACTTGTGCACGCAGTGGAAGTAAAAAAATCTAGAACAACCCAAAAGAGATTTGATCGGGCCATGAATGTTGAATCAAGAAGTTAAAAAAAATTAGGCAAAAATTACCTTGTAGGGGTTGAGTCACAACTCAACGAAGATGCTCCAAATGTGATTCCTTGTCGGTGGCGAGTTTCATGTAGAATTATATCTACATCTCTGCAGAAATCCACACGAGCGGGAGAACACCGAGCTTCCATCACACGGATGATCGGAAAGAGATCGACCCCACCTTGCACTTCCACGGGCTGCTAGGTCCGCTCCAGGAAGCGCAGCACCGGCGAATATCGTCAGAGAGGAGGAGGTTGGCGGAGCGAATGCAGCAGCGGAACGCTTCCGGCCGGCGGGATTCGGGAATCGGCGGGGCGAACGAGAACGGCGGAACAGTTCTGTCAGTTTTGATTTGGTCAAAGGAGAAAAGCCCGATCAATCCGATTCTTACTATTCCCAAAACCCTAAGTGTCTATTTATACTCAAAGCATAAATAAACCTAGGCAAAATCGCTATTCGCAGACCACAGCAAAATCGGGTTTAAGAATCGACCGGCGAGAATCATCTCAAGATTCGGCGAGAATCAGTCGGCGAGAATCAGTCCGCAGAAACGGCGTTGAGAGCGTTGAGTCATACTCGACGATTCTCGACGAATCTGCCTTGGCGTTGAGAGCGTTGAATCATACTCGACGATTCTCGATGAACCTGCCATGGAGTTGAGAGTGTTGAGTCATAATCGACGATTCTCGACGAATCTGCCTTGGCGTTGAGAGCATTGAGTCATACTCAACGATTATCGACGAATCTACCTTGGCGTTGAAAGCGTTGAGTCATACTCAACGATTCTCGACAACTCTCGTCGAATTTGCCTTGGCGTTGAGAGCGTTCAGTCATACTCAACGATTCTCGACGAATCTCGTCGAATTTGCCTTAGTCTCTAAGAACCTTCTTTGGCAATGTTTGCCCGACCCTATTCTGTGTGGTGATTGGTAACCCTTACCAACACAATCGATCTTCCAACTTCTCTACATTCTCTTATGTGCGACCCTGCAGACTCATATCGCGTTGGTAGTGAGATTACATGTTTGACCACTTCTAGATCACCGTGGTAACTCCAACAGTCTCCCACTTGATCTTGAAAGTATCAAACCAAAAACCTCACAAACAATGAGCGGCATCTAGCAATGCATCATTGCTCCCCAAGCAATAAGAGTTCATAACTCATAAGCCTTCATGACCAATGTTCCAGCATTGTCTTTGTCCCTTTGTACCTTACATCCGAAAAGAACTAGAGGCATGGACCGTGTCACCCTCATAATAGATCAATCCAAGTTTCTTGATCTAGAACGGACTTCTAAAGAATGATGAGTCCAATATCACATATTGACTCAACCAAGCATGGACATGCATTTCTTAGTCCAGTTCAATCAAGGGGCCCATGGATGCAACTCCTGTCATATAGGAGGACAAATCCCATATCTGCTCACACACAAACACCTAAATGATTCGTAACGTGCACAACAACCACCTTTATCATCAACCTTTCTCAAGGAAGACTTTAGATGACATCAAATCACGCTCTTCCTCACTTGATGAATACTGTGATGTCAGGTCAAAGGACCACAACACCATTGCCAATAGAGACCTACTTGTGACATGATTAGATAACAATCCACAAAGTAGTCTCAGGTTGGGTCTGTCCAGTACAACTTGTTCATTAACAAGTACCCACGTGATTACTTGATATCACAATATCATGACCTGTGAGAACTGGTCATCAGTCAACGCACATGCTAGTCTTAAGGTATCATCATCACCCTAATCTTCTATGATGATACAACGACCAGGGACCTTTTAAGAATGAAGTTTCAAATAAATCATAGGCTCTCACATTCAAGTCACGTACTTGATGTCCTATGGAAGCGAACACTCTAAGGGTATTTATTATGTTGCAATTTAACTATCACATAGAAAAATCATAATAAAAAAACTTGCCATTAATTGTAAAAAGAAACATTTGGTACACAATTCATCATATGAATAAAAAAAACAACAGAATATATGTTTACATGCAACCCACAAGACTCCCACTAGAGTTGATCACTTAGGTATTGCATACCCATTGATCTAGTATCACCATAATGCTTTCACTGCGCGAGAGGCTTTGTTAGTGGATCCGCAATATTCTCCTCAGTATGCACTCTGTAAATGTTCACATCTCCTCGTTCGACAATCTCATGAATTAGATGGAACCGCCGAAGTATGTGCTTGGAGCGCTGATGGGATCTAGGTTCCTTAGATTGTGCAATTGCACCATTGTTATCACAGTAGATAACTACGGGACCAACAATGCTGGGAACTACATCAAGCTCGCCGATGAATTTCCTAATCCATACAGCCTCCTTCGCTGCATTAGCTGCAGTGATATACTCGGCTTCTGTTGTAGAATCAGCAACTGTCTCTTGCTTGGAACTCTTCCAGCTCACAACTCCTCTATTAAGGCAAAACACAAACCCTGACTGAGACTTAGAATCGTCTCTATCAGTTTGGAGGCTAACATCCGTGTAACCACTTACAACGAGCTCTTCCTCTCCACCATACACCAAGAACACATCCTTAGTCCTTCTCAAGTACTTTAGGATATTCTTGACTGCAATTTAGTGACACTCACCGGGGTCTGACTGATACCTGCTAGTCATGCTCAAAGCAAAGGAGACATCGGGTCGAGTACATAACATTGCATACATGATTGATCCAACTGCCAAAGCATATGGAATCAACTTTATGCGTTCCTTATCTTCACAAGATTTTTGACACTGGTCCTTAGAGAGATTCACACCATGAGACATGGGTAAAAATCCTTTCTTGGACCCAAGCATGTTGAACCGCTTCAACACCTTTTCAATGTATGTACTCTGGGTCAAACCCAGCAACTTCTTCGATCTCTCTCTATAGATCTTAATACCGAGTATGTAAGTCGCTTCACCCAAGTCCTTCATAGAAAAGCAGTTCCCTAGGTTGTTCTTAACAACTTTCAGGGTAGGAATGTCATTCCCAATCAAAAGTATGTCATCTACATACAATATCAGGAAGACAACAATGCTCCCACTAATTCTCTTGTAAACACAAGTCTCATCTTCATTCAACCAAACTCTTTGATTTTCTCATCAAAACGAAGATTCCAACTTCGAGAGGCCTGTTTCTGTCCATAGATGGACTTATTCAGCTTGCATATTTTAGTGGCTTCATTTGGGGATACAAAACCCTCGGGTTGTGTCATGAACACTTCCTCACGGAGGTTTCCATTAAGGAAATCCATTTTGACATCCATCTGCCAGATCTCGTAGTCATAATACGCAGCAATAGCAAGCAATATCCTTATGGACTTTACCATGGCAACAGGGGAAAAGGTCTCATCATAGTCAATACCATGAATTTGCTTGAAACCCTTAGCCACCAGTCTCCCTTTGAATGTATGTACATTCCCATCCATGTAGGTCTTCTTCTTGAAGACCCACTTGCACCCTATGGGTCGTACCCCTTCAGGTGGTTCCACCAAGTTCCAAACTTGGTTTGTATACATGGAGTCCATTTCGGATTTCATAGCCTCAAGCCTTTTGTCGGAGTCCGGTCCATTCATTGCCTCTTGGTAGGTTCCTGGTTCATCATCATGATCCATAAGCAACACATTACCTATTTGAGACACGAGAAATCCATATCTCTCAGGTTCAAATCTTGGTCTACCAGATCTACGTAGGACCTGTGTTTCTTGAGCAGGTTCTCTAGCTACAACATCTTGTAGTCCTGTCTCAGAATCCAATTCCGGTTCATTCACTATTGGTGGTTCTTGAACTTCTTCAAGTTCTACCTTTTCAGTCTTTCTTGATAAGAACTCTTTCTCCAAGAAGACACCAGTCCTTGCGACAAACACTTTGCCCTCAGACGGTAGGTAAAAGTAATACCCTTTCGTTTCCTTAGGATATCCCACCAGATAACATTTATTCGATTTGGGTTCCAGCTTGTCAGGCATTTGACGTCGCACGTATGCCTCACAACCCCAAATTTTAATGAACGACATACTAGGACGCTTCCCAGTCCATATCTCATATGGTGTCTTCAGAACCGTTTTCGTTGGAGCGCGATTCAATGTCATTGCAGCAGTCTCTAAAGCAAAACCCCAAAAGGAAACAGGCAAGTTTGCATGACTCATCATCGAACGTACCATGTCTAACAGAGTACGATTTCTCCTCTCAGATACACCATTATGTTGTGGTGTTCTAGGTGGAGCGAGCTGTGATACAATACCACACTCTTTCAGATGATCACGGAACTCATGACTCAGGTATTCGCCACCTCGATCAGATCGGAGTGCTTTAACCCTTTTACCCAACTGGTTTTCTACTTCATTCTTGAACTCTTTTAACCTTTCAAAGGTCTCGGATTTTCACTTCATAAGATACACATATCCGTATCTACTGAAATCATCAGTAAATGTAACGAAGTAGAAATACCCACCTCTAGCCATGGAACTCATGGGTCCGCATACATCACTATGTATAACACCCAAGAGATCCTCAGCCCTCTCAGTATAACCAGTGAAAGGGGGCCTAAGTCATCTTGCCTAACAAATAAGATTCGCATCTCTCAAATGATTCATAATCAAATGAGTCCAAAAGTCCATCTTTATGGAGCTTGGATATGCACTTCTCGTTTATATGGCCCAAACGACAATGCCAGAGATATGTAGGGTTTGAGTCATTTGTTCTTAGTCTTTTATTTTATTCTATATTATAGATCTGATGGTCCAAGTTCAAAACATAAAGACCATTAAACAATTGGGCTACAGCATAACAAACATCATTCTTAAATATGGAACAACAGTTGTTCTTAATCATAAAAGAAAATCCAACCATGTCCAAGCATGAAATTGATATAATGTTTCTAGTTATGGCCGAAACAAAATAACAGTTATCTAGTTCTATTACAAGCCCACTAGGCAGAGAAAGACGGTAAACCCCTATGGCTACAGCAGCAACTCTTGCTCCATTGCCGACACAAAGGTCAACCTCCCCTTTACTCAGCAATCTTCTCCTTCCCAGTTCCTACATATTTGTACAAATGTGAGAACCACATCCGGTATCCAATACCCAAGATGAAGGAGCAGAAAGGTTTATCTCTATAACGTAAATACTTGAAGCGGAAGTCATACCTCCCTTCATTTTCTGCAGACCCTCAATGTACGAAGGACAGTTCCTCCTCTAATGACCAGCCTTGCCACAGTGGTGGCATTTCCCCTCCTTCACCGTGCTCTTCTTCTTCATCAGTGCAGAAGACTTGGGCTCAAGATGTGACTTAGGTCCCACATTCGTCTTCTTGAAGCCCTTGGCCTTGCCCTTGCCCTTATGCACCATCAGTATGGGGCTGGAAGACTTGTCCTTCATATTGATCTTGGCAGTTCTTAACATGCCTAGGAGCTCGGGCAGTGTCTTGTCTATCTCATTCATGTTGTAGTTCGAGACAAACTGCTCGTAACTGTCCGGTAACGATTGCAGGATCAGATCTATGGCCAACTCTTGACCCAGAGGAAAATCCAGCCTTTCAAGGTTCTCTATATACCCAATCATCTTGAGTACGTGAGTCCCCACTGAGTCTCGAGCTCCCATCTTGCACTGAAATAATGCTTTTGTGACGTCAAACCTCTCTTGACGAGCTTGCCCATGAAACATTTTCTTGAGATGCTCGTCAATCTCCTTGCACCCCATGTTCTCATGTTGCTTCTAAAGCTCAAAGTTCATGGTGGCAAGCATAAGGCATTCGACGTCTAAGGCATCATCAGTGTACTTCTTATAAGTATCTTTATCAGCACGGGAAGAATTCCCGGTTGGCACCTCGGGGGCTTCTTCTTCCAAGACATAGAGCTTTCGCTCTTGCCTGAGAACAATTCTCAGGTTCCTGTACCAGTCCATATAATTAGTCCCACTAAGCTTATCCTTCTCAAGGATGGCTCTCAGAGACAGAGTGGAGTGCGAACCAGTTGCTATGGAATTCTACAAGAATTTATGCAGAATAAATCAGTACCAAAATTTCAAAACACAATTATTTTCTTAATTTGGACTTCAACTAAAACTCCCACTATTTTATTCGAAATAATAGCCCTCACTATCAATTCAGAGAGTTCATTCGAGCTACTCTCTTAGTGGACAAGATCCGTATTTCACCAACACAATGAGTCAGCATTGGCTTTCCTCTCACGATGTGGTTATTTAGGTAGGCAACGCTTGCCAATTGCATCCTCATGCAATTCTTGTATGGTTGGTGAATAACTCCTTATTCGCATCCATCATATGGTACATGCCAACCCTATGCCTCTAGGAACTCAACCTTTGAGGTCACCTAGTTAAGTTAGACCCGATATCGACAGTGGGATATCAAAATTATCCGCTCGCACCCTTACCAAGATAGATTAATGCACCTTGCTTTGGCAAGCCCACACTTCATCGATCGAGGCAGGAAGAGTGTCATCCATCAAAAGGCATCCGAACACTTAATATTAGATTAAGGGATTTTGATTATAGGTTAATTATTAACCATGATCAACATTTGATCAATGTGCACAACCAAAGAAAAACACTTTCTAAAATCCCCATGCATACCTTATGTGCACAACAAAACACTATCAACATTTGATAGAAAGAAAAGGGATAAATCTAAACATCTGGATACTTCCAAATCTTCAGGTTTACATGCATTGGACAAGGGACAAAGGCAACTCAAATTAAAGCAGTAGACAAGCTCATCTCTCTATGTTGGATTCAAAATCCAAAACAAAATCGAGGGATGGTTACTGCTAAGGAGATAGTAATTCCTAACGATTAGAAATTACCACAAGATTCCAGACGATCCTGGTAGGGCCTAAGATTAAATCTAGACATTTAGAACACTTCTAAATCCCTAGGTTTACTCGTACTGGAATAACCTAACTTCCAAAACAACAATCATGGCCATAACCTGCCTCTGATACCACTGTTGGGTTTCTCTATGAGGTTGGCACAACACTTGTGCATGCAGCGGAAGTAATAAAATCTAGAACAACCCAAAAGAGATTGGATCGGTCCATGAATGTTTAATCAAGAAACAAAAATTAGGCAAAAATTACCTTGACGGGGTTGAGTCACAACTCAACGAAGATGCTCCAAATGTGATTCCTTGTAAGTGGCGAGTTCCACATAGAATAATATCTACGTCTCTGCAGAAATCAACACGAGCGGGAGAACACCGAGCTTCCGTCACACGGATGATCAGAAAAAGATCGACCGCACCTTGCACTTCCACGGGCTGCTGGGTCCGCTCCAGGAAGCGCAGCACCGACGACTATCGTCGGAGAGGAGGAGGTCGGCAGAGCGAATGCGGCGGCGGAACGCTTCCGGCCGGCGGGATTCTGGAATCAGCAGGGCGAACGAGAACGGCGGAACAGTTCCGTCAGTTTCGATTTGGTCAAAAAGGAAAAGCCCGATCAATCCGATTCTTACTATTCCCAAAACCCTAAGTGTCTATTTATACTCAAAGCATAAAGAAACCTAGGCAAAATCGCTATCCGCAGACAACAGCAAAATAGGGTTTCAGAATCGATCGGCGAGAATAACCTCAAGATTCGGCGAGAATAAGTCGGCGAGAATCAGTCCGCAGAAACGGCGTTGAGAGTGTTGAGTCATACTCGACGATTCTCGACGAATCTACCTTGGCGTTGAGAGTGTTGAGTCATACGCGACGATTCTCGACGAACCTGCCATGGCATTGAGAGCATTGAGTCATACTCGACGATTCTCGATGAATCTGCCTTGACGTTGAGAGCGTTGAGTCATACTCAACGATTCTCGACGAATCTACCTTGGCGTTGAAAGCGTTGAGTCATACTCAACGATTCTCGACGACTCTCGTCGAATTTGCCTTGGCGTTGAGAGCATTTAGTCATACTCAACGATTCTCAACGAATCTCGTCGAATTTGCCTTAGTCTCTAAGAACCTTCTTTGGCAACGTTTGCCCGACCCCATTCTGTGTGGTGATTGGTAACCCTTACCAACACAGTCAATCTTCCAACTTCTCTACATGCTCTTATGTGCGACCCTGCAGGCTCATATCGCGTTGGCAGTGAGATTACATGTTTGACCACTTCTAGATCACCGTGGTAACTCCAACTGCTTCTACCATTGATCGAGTTCTCTTATAATAACAACTACTAGGCTAGCATTAGGATGGCACCATATGAGGCACTTTACGGTAGGAAGTGCCGGACACCACTGTCTTGGGTTCAGGATGTGGACACCAAGGCTCTTGGCTCTGATTATGTGGAGCACGGAGGCTCAGTTTCGTTTGATCAGGGATCGACTACTAGTGGCCCAGAGTAGGCAGGCGAAGTATTATTATGCTCGGCACCAGAAGGTGGAATTCCAGGTTGGAGACATAGTTTTCTTGAAGATATGTCCAGTGCACGATGTCTCTTGGGTACAGAGGCACAAGAAGCTCATCCCTCGATACATGGGGCCGTATTTGATACTAAAGCGGATCGTCCCCTTGGCCTATAGGCTGGAGCTGCCGTTAGAGCTGGGGTCTTTGCACGACGTCTTCCACGTCTCCTCACTATGGAGAGCTCTACTACGGCCGGAGCAGCACATCACTACTATAGCTGGTCCTATAGCACTAGACAAATCCGTTCGATTGGAGCCTATCTGGATTGATGATATAGATGTGCGAGTGTTGCGGAAGAAGAAGGTTCCTCTTGTGAAGGTTTTGTGGTCAAACCATGGACGGGAGGAGCACACCTGGGAGCCGATGGATCTGATGATGGAGCAACACCCGGAGCTATTTACTTCAGGTATACTCTAGTTTATGCGTTTAAATTTCTTATAACTCTTGCAAGTAGAACCCCGTAAACCCGAAATTAAATTTCGGGGACGAATTTTTTTTTTGTTTATAGGATTTCTAACAACCCATGTTACTTCTAGACCCCTTAACTTAGATTGGGTTGAGCATGGGGTGGGTGTTAGGGAATTTAGCTAGGTTTGACCCTAGGTAATGGGTTGTAGCCAAGTGGGGCCCACTATAGGGCCCAAGTCAAACTAGGTCAAACTATCCTAAATAGGAGCCCTAGCCACTCCATGACCCCACCACATTGCCCTAACCCTAAAATAATCTAAGTGGACTCTAGGTCATGCCATTGGGTAACCCTTTGACCCTAGTTGACCAAAGTAACCCTTAGCCCTAAGTTGGTCAAACCTACACCTAAAGGCCCAAATGGTCCAAGTGGGACATCACCATGGCCCAAGCCATGTTTGGTCATGCCATAGAGTCCATGACCCTCAAGTGGGGTCAGCCCACTAGCCATGGTTACCAAGTCAACCTAAAAAGTCAACTTGGTCAAACATGTGGCCTAAAGAAGAAAATAGGGGCTAAGCCTATTCCCCTTGGGTCAAACCCACCAAACCTAGCCCATTATCAGCCCAAGTGATCAAAGTCCACCCCTACCCCTCTGGTTTTGAGAGAAAATACATGCATGGGGGCATTTTGGAGAATTCACCCAAAATAGGAGAGAGAAAGTGCAAAGAAGAAGGTGGAGGCCACATGGCTTATTCCTCCAGCCCCAAAAACTTGCTGGCCGGCCTCCTATTGATTATTAAAAGGAGTTTGGCTGCTGGTGGCCACTTGGCAGCCATTGTGAAACAACCAAAGCTCATAACCGAGCTCACCTCGGCTGTATCTCCCTTTATAGCGCATATCAGCCAGATCTGAGCCCACCGGCAGCTTCCGAACGTCGAGAGGAATGGATAACGTGTGCTAGAGCAGAGGAAGTTGTGGAGAATCGAGGATTTGGGAAGTAGCCACCGGAGCAAGGTCCAAAATGACAAACCGCCACCGCAACCGCCGCCAAGGCCTGGAACAGGTCCGTTTCGCCGCCTCTCTACCCGTGCTAGCTTTCTAGATAGATTAGGGGAGACATTGGGCTCAATTGAGCCTGATACCATGAGAGGAATATGTGAAAATACCGAGCTTTTCTTCTTGCTCGGGATCACCGGAGGAGCCAATTCCGGCAGCCTCACCGCCGGGAAACGCTAGCCCCCACCTCAGTGAAGGTGGTGGCGACATCCGCCGGCGGTAGCGGCGGCTCAGCTTGCCGGAAAAGCGAGATAAAGGTTATCCAGGACGGGCTCATCCCAGCCGTTGGCTGGAGGTAGGAGATAATCGGATGCTGTCCATTTCCTTTTATTTGATTGATTAAAGTGTAATATTATGAATAGTAAATATCTGTCACACTTAATCAGTGACATTGCATGTTAATTATAGGGCTCTTAGAGCCATTTACAGGGGATTAAATGAATATGAAATATGTAACCCTTTGGGTTAACTTTAAAATGCCACCCTAAACTTGTAATTTGTCACAGTAGATTTTCATGTAGGGCTGTTCTACTAGGACTGGTCCTAGGAAAGGACAGAAATTCAAATGCATTCTCAGGCCAAACCATATATCAACATGACCTAAAATTTTGTTCAGATGCTTGATAGGGTCATACTTAGACCCTGTGAAAATATGAAAATTTTTGGAAGAAATGTTCCTATAGTTTTTGTCATAATACACAAATTTAAATTAATGAAATATTTCGAGTAATATGACTCCAAATGGCCCCAAAATTTGGTTGCAGTTCCTTGGGGACATAATATGTGAATGGTAATTTTTTCAGCACATTTGAACCACTACATGTTGGGTTAACCCACCTACATGTTTTGGCTATATATATGTACAACCCCGTAGCCGGGCGAGTGGGACCCTCCCCAAATGTCAGCCCAGGGAGCGGGCTCGGGGCGTGTTATGGGCGACGAGTTGGTGTGACCTCGTTCGTGCACATGCAACCGCTCGTGCGTGCACATGGAGGTTTTATAATTCATATATATAAATATATATGTTTATTATATATATTTAATTATTTATTATATATAATTAGATAATATATATATATAGATAAAGAAAGGGGGAAGGCAGGGGATCGGGATTTTTCCCAGGGCTAGGGCACAGCAGCCTGGCCGCCTTCCCCCCCTCTCTCCCGTCGCCGGCACGGCAGGGCACAGCAGCCCGATCGCCTCCCCCCCCCCTTTTTCCTCTCCCGTCGCCGTCTAAGCGGAGCAGACCGACCCCGACGCCGCCCCTTTTCCCTCCCCTGTCGGCCTGGAGCAGCAGCATGATCGCCTCCTCCCTCTTCCTGTCCGGGCTGCCGCAAGGAAGGGCATGACCGCCTCTTCCACCTCCGGTACAGGCCGCCGCCGGCTTCACCCCCCTCGCCACCCCCTCCCTTTCTCTCTCGGCAAGCAGCAGCCACCCCCCTCCCTTTCTCTCTCTACAAGCAGCAGCCACCCCCCTCCCTTTCTCTCTCGGCAAGCAGCAGCAGCACCCCTGCCCTTCCTCTCTCGGCAAGCAGCAACACATCCGGCTTTCCCCTGTATTTTCAGTCCAGGCCGCCACCACTAGGAGGAGCCCAAGCTCCCCCCTCTTTTTTTGTCCAAGCCGCCGACAAGGGCAGCCCGCCCCCTCCATTTTTCCTGTCCAGGCCGCCGCCTGGAAGCACAACCCGACTCCACCCCCTCCTTCCCGTCGCCACCTGTAGCAAGCTCGGCCTGGAGCAAAGCTCGGCCTGGAGCAAGGCTCGGCTTGGAGTAAGGCTCGCCTTGGAGTGGAGATCGGCCACTGACACGGCCGCATGCAGTAAGACCGACCCGGAGCTCCTCTTCCGGCCCCGCCGCCTAGCACGTGTCAAGGGTAACGAAGTTTCTTCTTGGGCAGGTGAAGCCCTTATTTTTCATATTTGTATGGAAGCCCCTCTCCACCAACGGGTGGGGGAATGGAGCTCTCCGACGGGTCGACATGTGCGTCCCCGCAGTTAATTGCATTAGTGCCCGGAAGTGTGAGTACGGGTTTAGGCATGCTGTGTGAAGCCCATTCGGACGTATGTGCCGAATGGGTGATGTGCTGTGTGAAGCCCATTCGGACGTATGAGCCGAATTGGTGATGTTCTGTGTGAAGCCCGTCCGGACGCATGAGCCGGGTGGGTGATGTTCTGGGGTTCCCGGAGAAGACTCTGAGGAATTTGGATACTATCTATTTGCAGGGAATGCGCACCATAGCCCCCAAAAAGGGGGTGCGCGCATTATGTTTGGCCTGCTTGTGTTAGCCGACCGATGCCTAGTTGGCCACCGCTCATCGAGACGTTGACGTACAGGTGCTGCAGTAGTAAGCGGGAAGTAGCGGGCTTAAGCCCTCAGTTTGTGCCGGCCCAAGAAGGCCTATTTCTGCTTATGTTGCCGGCCTGCGTGCCGAAGTATGGAATTAATATTCCTGTAATTATTTACATGCCTGTGATGCCCTGTGAGTGTTTTTTATCTTTTTCATCTTAGGCGGGCGGTATGTTCGCGAACCGCTCGCCCCGTGGGAGCCCCGAGGTATAGTTGCCGGGAAGCCCCTAATGGCCTATGGACAGCCTTTTAGAACAACGTAGTTACGTTGTTAGCGACCCAATTGGGGCTGCGTGGAGTAGGGCTGCTGGGCGGTATAACGCCATTAAAAGGCGGGTAGGGAACAGTTTTTATAGACCCAGGGAGACACCTCTAGTTCAGGAGTGGATCTTGAGATCCTCCTAAGATGTTTCGGCCGGCCAAGAGAGTCCGCCGAAGGTGTCTTAGCTCAGCCCCTGGTGTGGGAGGGGAAGAGTTCGATAGTCTTCCGGGTATGCGGTGGGACCTCCACGCTGAGGCCTTGGGTCTGTCCCTAGTGTTCCTAGCCTTGAGCCTAGATTGTTCACTTGAGTGTAGTAGGTGTGCGGCCACCCCTTCCCCAAGGGTCGAACTCCACAAGAGACCGATTTTCCGGTTTCAACAATATAGCTTTGGGGTGCAAATATCAATTTTTGAAATATTGCATATTCAGCCTATTTGATACATTCAAAAATCATGGAACTTATTCCAGAGGCTCATTAGAATAAATTTTACCCCTCATAGAGATTTTGGGATTTTTGGAAGCAAGAATCCTATTATTTGGATTTTTTAAAAGATAGGCCATTTAAGGATAAAAATTTGAAAATAGTGTTATTCAAGAGTTAAAATTCTCAAATCTTGCCTAGAAATTAAGGGAGTCATATGTAATCCCTGGAAAAATTTATGGCCCTGATTAGTTGATTTTATAATGATAGTATGTACTTTTGACCATTTTCCCCTTTTGGGAAATTATTTAGTTATGATAAAAATGTACATCAGAAAATGTTGGAAAAATTTCTAGTCTGTAAAAATGTATTCTTAGCCTTGTATAATTATCTCAAAATTTTTTAATGCCATAATAATTTTTAAACTAGCATAATGGAATTTTGGTAAATTAGTAAGAATTGAATTTGGTTGGTCACTACATTATAGAAGATGATTAAACTCTACCATTAGCCTTAAATTAATGATATTTATGCTCTGTAATTTTCCTAGAATTTTGGGTAATGTATTCCTTATACTTCATTTGGGAAATAACAATTATGTGAGTTTTGTATTAATCAAGGAATAAGTAGAAATATTCAAAGGAAAATTATGAATTTTGATAGAAAGCAATATTTTACCATGATACAACTAAGAGACATTCCTTAGGTCAGTGGATTAAAATTTGTATTACTTCATGTATTAAATGACCTAGGGAATTAGTTAAATGATTTAATTAGTGGCTTTAATGACTTAAGAAAATTATATAAAGCAATATGCTCACTTCATTAGTCCATACCATCCTAGGATAAATCATTTGGGGCATGTGGCTCAAGGAGTTGGAATTTCTATTTCGGGGTTATATTAAGTCATGGGCTGCACATAGTGAAAGTAGGTTATACTATAAGGACCACCGAGGGATGGCTCGACGGTTAAGCTAGAAATCATAAGTGGAGTATAACCCTGGTTGGTAGTGTCGTCTTAGTGGCGAGAGCAAAAGTGCAAAACTTTGGTTAGTAACCAGGTGGAGGCCGGCGGAAGACCGTCGCCCCTTCAATAACATCTTAAATCATTAGGATCGCCTAAGAGTAATAATGAGAGCAAAAAGGGAATCATAGGTAAGCATCCACTAAAGTAAATATCCTGGGTAGTGCTGGGATTAACCTTAAGTCACTAAGTATAATAACCCGTAGATAAGAGTAGCCTAATAGGTTAGGCTTTGTATCATTATTCTCACCCGTACTAGTTGGAGGGATTTATGGTAATATGCTCACCCATGTAGGGTTTGAGGGATTTGTGTTATATGCTCACCTGTGTAGGGTTGGAGGGATTCAGGACAGGCCGGTCCTGCGAGCTGAAGGCTCGATTTGTAATACTTGCATGTACATAAACAAAATAGTGGCGGGTCACGCGGTACTGGTCCAATCGTCACACCGATGGTAGTACGGTGACTCAGGCGGGTGTGTGGGTTTAGGGGCCAGTAGGTTGTTTATACTACGGTTTGGTGGACAATCCCCGGAAATGCACACCCGACCCAACAAGACTGACAGATAGTCAGCAATTAGTACGCAAGACTCTAGAGTGCACCCGGGACGTGTACAGAGGCGTATGGGAGGTCTAGGTTTGGTAGTGTGCATACCTGCCTTGGAGTGGAGATGCCCGCTCCACTGCTACCGTAGCCACAACGGTGGTACCAGAGCGTGATGCTAGCTCCGAAAAGTGGGAACTAAAGGTCTGTGATCACAGAGTCGTTGTATGTGAGTTGCACTTGCATAATGCATAATAACCTGCATACATTCATTCATATTAGGTCATACGCTTCATGGATCCTTATCATATAAATTAGTATGGGCTCTTTTATATGATAAGTTAAATTTTAAAACTCTAACTTATATGTTTGTATGGGCACTCATATAAGTCAGGGTACTTCTGTGATGGTAGTATAGCTTTTCTTACTGTCCTTTACTTCAGCATTTACTTACTTCAGTTTCCTTCTTGCGTACTGCCTTCTATTCTTCTTTTACTGTACTTATATCTCTTACATAGAACTACAAGAGTAGTATTACTTGTACTCCTTATATACTTGTTAGTATAGGGCCACTGTCATCTGCTTATACTTGCCACCCCTTGTTGCCTTCTGCTACGTCCTCCCGTACGGTGCCTAGGAGTTGTCGGGCGAGGTGCGGAAGAAACAACTTAGTCTTTTCACTAACGGTCGATGACCAACTAATTTTAGGGGCTTGAGGAGATGGGGTACCAGTACGACCAGCAGGACGTGGTGACAGGACCTGAAAAGCCAGTTCGACTACCACCTACTACTACTTCTACTGTAGAGCTACCGCAGGTGGGATGAGTTAGAGATGATAGTGTCTTCCACTGTTAGAGAGAGAGATAGAGGGATTTTTATATATGATGTACAGGGTATAAGCCCTTTTTACTTTTCATTGATGTACTCTATCTGGGCTGATGCATTTTCCATTTCTATATATATATGTTGTGACTGTGGACTATTTACTTGCTTCTGTTACTCATATTTGCTCTAGGGTATGATTGTGTTAGGCGGCAGAATCGGCGTCTTGTGGTGTCAACAAACCCGTGTGGTAGTATCACCGTAAGGCAGCGGTTCTTGGCATAAGATTCAGGTATGCTTCCAAATTGGGAAGTCAGATCTTACACACGGCCTGTGACATGGGCATGTCCCGGGCCGTGTCCTGTTGAGTTCGATGAAATGCACTCGACGATCCTCCAAAGTCAAGCCATGTTGGGCACACTGCCTGTGACACAGGCGTGTTAAGGGTCGTTTCCTTCACTAGATTTGGCGAGGCGTGTACAAACTATTGAACACAGGCTAGACACGGGCATGTCCGAAACCGTGTCTAGGCACACGGCATGTGACACGGTCGTGCCATGGTTGAGTCAAGTCAGTTTATTTGCCGCTTAAGGCACACGACCTGTGACACGGGCGTGTAACAAGCAGTGTTCGACCCAGGAAATTGAGTTTCAATGCGATTTGTGGCCGTTCATTCCCTTCAAATAGGATCCAACAATCCAGAGATCTCCTTGCTGTTATAAGGCCGAGAGTTGAAGGATAAACTCTCATTTATTAAAGGCCATTCTCATTCTAAAGAGTGAGAGAGTGGGGAGAGTAAGGAAGGAGGAGGAGGAATCCGCTTACCAGTGGAGCTTCAGATCCCTTAATCGTGTGCCGAGTCCATATCCGTGGAGGCAAGGCCGTTGCGGTGTCATTCATTTGGCTAGTTTTCCATGCCTCCAAAGAGAACGTAATTGGTAATGATCTTCCTTCTTGGACATGTGAAGTCCTTGTTTTGTCATGTGCATGGATTTCCCTCACCAAAAGGTTGCTTTTGAGGGATTTCCCTTGGGTTGATTCTTGAAATCCCCAAACAAGTCTTGCATATAGATCTCGAAATATATAATACGGAATAAGCATGTTGTGTGAAGCCCATCTGGATAGGTTTGTCTGGATTGTTGATGTTTCATTTTACACATTGGAGAAGGCTCCGCGTATAAACGTGTATGTTGTGGAGTCGATGGGTTGTGCCTATGAAGGGCAGTAGCAGGAAGTACTGGAGTGGAATTCCAGGAAACTACCCTTGTGATTCTTGTAATGAATGCTATTAAAGACAAGTTTTTTGGCACTGCACGATGCTGCATGGTTTGGGTTGAGTTTGCCTGCAGAAAGAGAGCTTCTGCTGAACCCGCAAAGCAACCGCGAGGAACGTTGGCACTAGATCCCCTTTTGGATTATGAAGCCAGTCCTTGGTGGACAGTATGGTTATTGTGAGTTGCGAGCTCTTGAAGGCTTCATGCCGAATGGATAAGGCGAAGCCGACCTGCGTCAGTTTGTCGATTTGAGCAACGGGTAGGGGCTGACCTGTCTCCGCATTATGGTTGTCTGTACATGAGTTCCTGGAATAGTGGCGTTTGTCAGGAACACATAATAAGAGTCTTAGGCTTGCGCGTCATTAAGAATAAAGTCTCCGATGAGAGGTTACAGAGCATAATGCTCAAGTTTACCGTTGGGTTTCGGACCTTGAACGGTGGTGTTGACCCTAGTTTTTCGGTACACCAAGAATGTGCCCTGAGTGTACGGAGCATCGGGCTGCCTGAACGATGTTTTCTATATATTGATTGTGCGTGTGAGCACATTATGTGATATATCTACTTGTGAAAGTTATGCCTGCAGGGAAGGACTACCCCTGCCACGAGAAAGGGGTAGGGTCGTTATAAATTGGTCAGCTGAATGCTGACCGTTGCCTTGTTTGCCACCATTCTGGTGGGTTGTCCTTGTGTAGGTGTTGGAGAGCCCAATGGGAAATAGAGGGCTGAATCCCCTGCTTCTTCTGCTGCTGGCCCTCGAAGGCTGAGCGAATAACTTTATTATGTTTATGTTTGGCCCTCCTGTGCGGTGATGTTTGTAATCCACACTTGTGAAACTTAACTGTATGGCCTTAAGGACAAACCTTTGTGTATTTGATGTACATTCCTTTGGGGTTATATATAAATATAGTTTTTTATATATATAGTGGACATTCGTGGCTATTGAGTTCAATATTAACTTTAGAAGCTTCTGCTAGCATGCTTTGAGTTAGGATGCGAATATATTTCTGTATTAACCTTTAACCTCGCTGCCTGTTTGTGGTATATGGTGTGGGGCCCCGACCGGACCTTCTATTATATAATATTTAACTGATGGGGTCGTTATAAAGGATCATCTTTCTCGGTTTTTAAGAACTTGCCCCAAGCTACTCTCGAAGCATTGGTGCATGGTTAGTCAATCCTGAGCGTGATGTAGGCCATCATTTTGGCCCGGTTGAGCCTTGTACCCAGTCCTAACATTAATCCTTGTTAGCCTATGTTGTGCCTATCCCATCTTTTTTAGGCCCACTTCACGAACACCAGAGCCTAAAAGCCTTTCCCAGTCGCACACCCCGATCTCTAAATTTTGTTATTCTACTTCTCTCTTGGTGTTGTTGCTGTGGTGCAGTTTTGTGTTAGTGAGGTGCAGATTTCATGATTATGTGGATGAAATGATATAAAATTTTGAAAAAGAAAAAAAAAGTGAAAAAGAAAGTAGTTTGATATGAAAGAAGAAAAAGACTAAATGAAAATTCCATTTATTATTTCTTGTTGGTAGGCGGTGCACGCACCCGTATGTCAAGTCCAAGTCTGGTGGTGTGGTGCACCTGCTTATATTGTTGGCGAGAGGATAGTCCTTTGTATGAGCTCATTTGGGTTGTGCTTAGCCATTGTTTACCTTTTGCATCCTTATCTATGTATACGCACAAGGCCCACTATCTTCCTAAAGTCCTACAGAGTCACGCTTGAATCGAACTAGTACCGTGGAGAGAGTGTGAACAGGCAAGAGTATGGTCCCCGACATTGGTGGATTCCTTTGGAGGTGATCCTGAGCCCTGGTCTTTGGCAATGCTCACATCAGTGGCCTTTCTACTTTCTTCCTACGCGTGACCGGATGATTCTCCAACATTCCTATTTTGAGTAACTACAATATTTATTTACGCCTGCCGAAATTATTAAACTCCGTAGCAAAATTAAAAAGTTTATCTATTATATTTTCTGCACCCATGAGTATTAGATTTCTCGCTTTACTTTATTTTGACATTTCTAAGCCAGCTAGCTGTTTTCGAGTCCAAAGAGAGACGATTTACTTGGGACGAGCAAATGTTTAAGTCTTGTGGTGTGATGAGTCCGATATTTATAAGATTTTCCGGACTCATCTAGGCTTGTTTTCTTGCTCGTTCACTGCATTTCAATCATATTTCGATTATATTTGCATCGTTCGGTCATTGACCAATACGTACATTATTTTGGCCCGTGGGTGTGCAATTGCACATTCTTTTATTGGGGTTATGCACATGGTGCTCGCCATGTCTCTTTCGGTGGTTGTGGATTGCTATTTGTGGCTGTGAGATTGTGCTCCAGTTGGTTTCATTGTTGTGCAGGTACTTGAAATGTCCCGGATTCATTTTCCAATTTCTATGTAAAACACACGGCCGTGCTAATTTCACCTCGCACGGTTTCTTGGCAATCGTGTGTTTCACATGGCAATTCTGGGGACTTCTGTGGCTACCCATGCGTTTTGTTCCCGCACGGTTTCGGCCAAACCATGCGAGAAGGAATCGCATGGTATGAATATTTTTATCTGAGTTTCTGCTTTCTGTAGTTAATCGTGTGTTTTCCTTCACGCACGGGAGGAATCGCCCGTGCGCGAGTAAAATGCATGGTTCTCCTGTACCATATTGATTTCCTGAGCTCTGTGTTTACCCGTGCGATTACCTTCACGCACGGGCGGAAGCGCCCGTGCGTGAGTAAAATGCACGGGTCAATGCATCTTTATCTGCAAGCTTGTCTTGGAAGTTAAATAATGTACGGTTAGCGCACGGTTATGCGCTAAACCATGCGTGCCTATTTTTCTGACATGCTTCTATTTAAAGCGCAGATTTTCCTCCATTTAGGGAGAGCTTCATATTGAGCCATTCCAGCTGCCGTTTTAGGGCAAAGATCCGCCCTTCCACCTTTCCCCTTTCATCTTCCACCAAGGAGAGAAGCTTCGGCCATGCTCGCGAAGCCTACATCATGCTGGCACTTGCTCTCGGCCTTCTTCTTCATCTTTTAAGCTCTATTTCGAGTTTAATGCCACAACCAACAAGCAAAGGGAAGCTTACAACCTTCTTCCGCATCGTCACACGAAGAAGACGGGTCCATTGGGAGTTAGTGACAGCCTCCACTACCCTAGACGCAGTTGAGGACCGAGCTAGGATGCGTATTGACAACCCGGCGATTCCTTCCGTGAACCCTAAGCAAGACTTCAGATTCAGTCCATCTCTTGACTTGTTCTTGCTTTCTTGTTGTATATATGTGTAAAAAATTCATTTGTAGATGTTGTCGCTCTTTAGTTGTATTCTTTATTAAATACATGTCTATGTGATTTTGTATTGCTTTACTTCTTTAGTTGCTTGAGAAGTGCATATTTTTCAATCCACCACCACATCCGGTTCTGCCGCTCTAGCGATTGCTAGAGGTGTGCATAGCGAAGAGGTGCTCTCGACCCTCATTCTGCCGTTCTCACCACCTCATCCGCAAGCCTTCTCATCCATCCGCCCAGCTATTTGGTGCAAAGTGGCCCGTGTAGTCTTCCATCCTTCCCGCCGAAGCATCGCATAGCGGCGTTGAATAGGAGTAGTTTATAGTATTTTACTTTCTTTATCCGCAGCCAACCAAACCCCCTTTCATAGGTGAGACCCTTAAACTTCATTCTCAAGTCCTCCTCAAAATTAAATCCACCTTGATGTGTTCCCTCGAGATCGATACTTGGGGAAATTCGCCTTTTTTATATTACTTGTGCGACCGGTACACTTGTCATTCCACGCATTAACTCTCCCTTCGTGGAGATTTTTATTACATTACTGTGATCTTTTTGGACTAGTATTGTAGTTTCTTTTCTTTACTTTTTATACTTATGCTACTCTTCTGTGATCGGTATGGCCGGCAATATCGGCGTTCTGTAGTGACGACCTTCCCGGGTGAGTTGGTGTCACCGCAAAGTGGCGATTCTGGGCATAAGACCCCGGTGGTTTAAAAGGAAAAAAGGTGGTCTTACATGTACCCAATTGGGGAACCACTATAAATACTTGTGTGCTTGCTATGTTGCTTATTTATTTATTGCATTGAAGGTAATTGGGACAAGCTCTAGATCACCAAAGTATAAACAAGACAAAAAGTCTTAGGGAAATTTAAAAGACCTATTCACCCCCCCCCCTCTAGGTGACTAGCTAGCCTTGAAGTAATAACTTTTAAGTGGTATCATAGGTAGGTTGCTTAATAAGGATTTAATAATCTGAGCATACCTCCAAGGTTAGCTAGAAGATACAATCATGGGGTCAGGAATGAACTATAAGGAGCTAGGGGACATGAAACTGCCAATCTATATGAAGGAAGCATTTGGCCTCTGGAAGCAAAGGGTCAGACTATTCATGGAAGCATCTGAACCTAGGATCTATGTAACAGTAGTGAAAGGTCCTTTTGTCACCATAAAGGCTTCCACCATAGATCCAATTGTTAGAGTGCCCAAGGCATATATAGAGATAGATAGACATGAGGTGATTCGGTCCACCATAGACAAATTGGCACAAAATATCATAGCCAGTGCCATTGATGACTCAACCTTCCAAAATCTTGTACACTGCAAGACCTCAAAGGAATTATGGGACACACTTGCGGTCTTCATGGAAGGCTCTGAGGATGTTAGATATGATAGGAAGTCCATGCTCAACAAAGAGTATGAGGTTTTCAGACAAAGAAAATCTGAAAAGGTGGCTGACTGCTTTGAGAGGTTCTTTTGGACAGTCAATGAACTTAGAACATATGTTAGGGTCTTGAGAAACTATGAGCTGAATGACAAGTTCCTCAGATCTCTCACTAGAGACGGGATACCAAGATTTGTGCTATTAGGGAAATGGCTAAGTTGGCACACACTCCTCCACCAACACTCTTTGGAAAGTTGTTGTGTTATGAAATACAGCTGGCTGCTAGACATGAAGAGGAGAATGAAAGTCAATCCAAGACCAGGGATAAAATAGTGGCCCTCATGGAATAAGCCCCAAGAATAAGCAGAAGAAAGTCTCCTTCCCAACCAAGGAGAGATGTTGAGACCAGCTCAGAATTGTCTGAGAATAATTCCTCAGACAACCACATGTCTGATGAAGAGTGTGCAGTCTTCTCCAGGAAGCTTCAGAAGTTCATGAAGAATAAGTACTAGGAGAACAGACCATCATCATCATCCCATCACAGGAGGTCCTCCAAGAAGGATAGGTATGACACTACATGCAATAAACAGATTTCATCTAAAGTCAATTGTTATTTTTGTAGCAAGGCTGGTCATATCATTGTTGACTGCCTAGTCAGGAACAAGGAAGAGGATGATAAGAAGAAGAAGAATCACCATCACCAGAAGGACAAGAAGAAGGAGAATTCCTTTGTGTCCAAGAAGGAGAGAAGCTGGACATATTCTTCCTGCTCAGAATCTGAAAATGAAGAGGAAGAAGCCTACATTGGGCTGATATCTGTTGCTGCAGATCCAGAAGAAGAAGAGGAATATCCTGCTGCCAGGATAGGAATCAGGGCCCCTCAGTCACACTCAAACAGTGATAATGAGGAGGATGAAGAAGACTGTGGATGTTAGGGGCTGATGGCAATAACTGAAAAGGAAAGAAGTTAGGCAGGCTCAGAATAAATCAAGGTACAATCTCTCACCATTCCTCCATCTTCCTGTGAGTATGAAACCAGTCAAAAAACGGATGCATCCTCATCATATGATGAAGATTGCTCAAATTTTGAGACTGATGTCAATCAATTGATTGGCAAGTATGGACTACTTCTTGATGCTCTAAGGAAGAGAAAAATTCTTGCCAAATAGAAAGCCAAGGAGATTGAAGTCCTGAAGTCTTATAAAACTCTCTATAACAAAAAATCTATTGAGTTTTATAAGAAGAGTCATGGGGTGTCTGAACTAAAGAAAAGTCTTGAGTGTCAGACCAAGCTTCTAGAAGAGAAGAGTAAGCATATCAGATATCTAGAACAAAAGTTGATAGAGAAATTAGGGATTATGATTAACCTTCCCAGTCACAGGGTCAGTTGCCAAAAGATCCAACCTGCCAAGTTCTTGGGAATCTGGGAATTAATCACACTAATCATCATTTCAAATCTAAATTCCTTAATAAGCTGACAGTATTTCAAAAGGTGAATTTACCTTCTAAAACTGTCAAGTTTGCACCTCCCCATGAGGATCAAACAAATATGTGCTCTACAAGTGGGGTAAAGACACATGATCTCATAAGGAGTGTTTCTGTACACTCTAGTCATACAGCTCAGGATAAGCTCTTTAGATTTGGATCCAAATATCCTATATCTAAAGAGATGAGAGAGACCCCTAGATGGCAGGCTCTAAAAATATAATTGGCCCATCCTGGACCAGTTGTATTTGGTTCCTGAGCACCTTCATTTAGGAAGAAGGAAGAAGCATCATGCAAGGCTTTTCATGCAAAATTTGCAGCTGCTCACATCTCTCATGGCAACAACTATGTGATGTCCTGAAAAGAAGATACAACATTCATAAATGTTGGTGCTGTGGGAAGGTGGGACACTTTTCCATTGATTGTTGGCATAACCTGAAGGTGGTTAGTGGACAGAAAAGTGCTCAGTCAAGGCAGAGAGATTGGCAAAAGGTTGTTTTTACTCCTAACAAGAACCTAGGACCCAACTATTGTTGGGTGCCTAAGGGTAAATAAATTTCTTTTACAGGTTGGTCTAAATACCTATGTAGATAAGACTTGGTATTTGGACAATGGTTGTTCCAAGCAAGTGTTTGGGACATGATGATTGCTCAAGGAACATGCTCCATGATAAGCAACAAACAAAGAATGAGACTGTTATGTGTGAAATCCTCAAAAGCTAGAGGCAATAAGCCTCAAGGTAATTCTCCCTCTCTTGTATAGAGACTAAGTTTGCAAGTTCATGTACTAAGTTAGATGTGATTACGATTAAATTAATCAAGCACACCAGTCAAATAACAATGATTCATTATCCTTCACAATCATTTACAATGTTAACTTAAGTAGTCCTTCCTCTCAAACCAAAAATAACATATATAAATCAGTGCATAATAAAGTTATGAATAAAATTGACTTATTGGCTTGCTTGGTATCCATCATACTTGGAATAAATAAAATATCGGTACAATGAGGTGACAAATAGAATATACATCCATACTGTGAGGAAAGCTACAATTTAATCAGGCACTAAATGCCCGGTATCATAACAGATATCGTAAGCGCAATCCATAAAATCTAAAAATGATTAATTTGTTAATCAAATGAAAAAAAAATTAGACATTTTCATTACATATATAAAGGCGACATGTAACGAAAACCACGTCGCTCTCAAAAACCTTAACCCAAGACGTAGAGACCAAAACTTTCTCAGCGTCTTGCCGCTCTGACTAGATGGCGCCAAAGATCTCAAAGGAGCTCCAGGAGGGCTATGAAATTGTGAGGAATGGATTCAGTCATGCCTCATAAGAGATTAAGGAAGTATTGAGAATGATTAAGACCGTGGGTTTGGAGTACGCTCTGTCTGAACCTTCAACCATTCTTAGAGAAGAAGTAGTGGAACTCTTCTCCAACGTCAAGGTGTCGTCCTCTCAAAACTCACTGAAATCTATGATTGGTGATAACAAGATTAAGATAAATCCAAAGAGACTAGGGAAAGCCCTTCATCTACCCACCGTAAACCATAGCGAGGAAGAAGAAACCACCATCATGGATTGAGACGATGCTCTCAGTTAGTGTTAATACAGTGAGGCCAAATCTTCGTTTCTGAAAGGGAAATTCTTCAATCTAAGAGGGAAACTGCTAGCGGATATAGTAGGGAAAGCCCTCATCTGCAAACCTGGATCACGTGACACAAGCTACAGGTAAATGTTTGATGTCATGACTAATATAATGTTCAATAAGCAGACTTGTTGGTCATCAATTATCTACCAGGAAGTAGTAGACTGCCTACACACTCCAAACTTGGGCAGAATTCTTTCCCTATACCTAGTAAACACCTACCCAGATACATTCAAGTAGGAGCAAGGAGTGAAAGTTCACTACCTAAAAAGAATGTACATAAAAACATTAGACAGATTCACTAGGGTCCTACCAATGAGCCAACCCTCAGTAATAATGAATCCCTCTAGGGATACAAGGAAGAAACCTACTGAGGAGGAAAGAAATGCCAACTCTGAACCAAAACCTGGAACTTCCTCTCCAGCTGATGTTGGACTGCAAATTGACTTATCTCTCACTCAAACCTCTGCAAACTTCAAACTTCAAGTGAGTGATATGTATGTTCATCAAATCCATGCATGTCCTAAGTCAGGACAAATCTCAAAGGATGGTACTGAAGAAGTGATTGCTACAGAAGATGAGGCAAACATGACTGATACTAATAATATAGTAGCAGTAAAACTTATCCCTGCAATAATAGATAATCATAAGCCTCCTAAAGCCTTAGACACTTATCTTGATGGGTAAAGCACTGAAAAGGATGCTCAGTCTGATGGGGAGTATAATCAGATGGATCTGACATCCTTGGATAAAGTGGTCAACAGGATGGTTGAGTCTGCACCCACTCTAGGTAGTATCAATACCCTCATATTTAATTGTGTTAAAATAGCTTTAGCTGAGGGACTGTTTGTAACACCTCGACCCGTCACTTAGGATATAATAGAGGGTCCGGCTGGGGTCCCACACCATATTCCACAAACAGGCGAAGACGTCATTAAATAATATAAATAACCATCGCACTCTAACACAGAGCATTCTAGCGGAAGCTTCAGGGTTGAAAACTTGAACTCAAAAACAACAGAAATGCCCACTTCTACTAAAATAGGAATGTATACAACCAAATATACAAGGTACACAGCCTTATGGCTTTTACAAGTTTCTCTTAACAAAAGGTGTGGTTTCCAAACATCGGCACGCAGGTCGGCCACACATGAATAAGAGTAAACAAAACAAGGCCTTCGAGGGAAGAAACGCAGTTTGGGCTTCAGCCCGTTAAGTCCCACTTGGACCAGCACCACCTGTACCTGCAAGAACCAATCCACCAACCGGTGGCAAATAGGGCAACAGTCAGCATTCAGCTGACCAATTATAACGACTCTGCCCCTGGCACGGAGCAGCGAAACTCCTTCCCTACATAACATTTTAAATCACATACATATACATTCAGCCACCTGGGCAATACATATCACAAATGCCGGCACGACGACCCGACATTCCGTGTACTCAGGGAACATTCTGGTGTACCGAAAACACCGGATCCCACCACCATTCAGAGGTCCCAAACATGACGGTCCAATTTGAGCATTCCTAGTCTAATCGGCATGCAAGACATTGACTCTCTCTATGTGATCCTAATAGGGCCTTAAGCACCCAAGGTTAGACAACCATAACGCGGGTACTGATCCACCTTTCCCGTTGCTCAAAATCGTCAGACTCAAGACTTGACAGACACGGGTACGGCTTCACATTGCACGTTAGCCACCAAGGCATTTCCCCTAGTTGTAGCCAACCGGCTCAACTTCATACCGCATGGCACTCACGACCACAAGAGTTGAACTCAACTATCACAATTTCCTGGACTTCTTCCAGTATTTCCTGCGGCTCCAAGCCACAAGCATCCACCACAGATTTCATGCACACGAGTAATAAACACAGAGACTTCTCCGATGTGCAAACAAGCATCACCAATTTAGCCCAACATATCCAAATGGGCTTCACACATCATGCTTAACCGTACTCACACTTCCGGTTCTAATGCAATACAACAAGGGACGAACCACCGACCCAAGGGAATCACTTCGCGATCCACCTTTTTGGTGGCGGATTCCTATGCAAATGCAAGAAAGAAGGACTTCACTTGTCCAAGAAAGAAATCGTTACCCTTGGAAGACGCTTCAGAGCCATGGGGAGAAAAGTAAAAGGATGAAAGTTATCGCAGCAGCCCTGCCTACGCAAACCAAACTCGGCTCGCGATTTGAACCACCGTAGCACCACCGACAGCCGGCTTTCCCTTCTTCTTCCTTCTCTTGCTCTTATCTCTCTCTTACTTTAGGAAGAGAATGACACAACTCAAAATGATCCTTCTGCTCCTCAAAGCCGGCCTTATCTCCCAAGGGAAGAGCCTAGTCCATTAGTTCTTGGTCAAAGAAAATGAACGGCTCAGATCAGCCCTAAAACTGATTTCCTTGACTGAATACGGGTTGTGAAACGCCCGTGTCACAGGTCGTGTTCCTTAAGCGGCTACAGAACCGACTCACCCAGTCCAGAACACGGGCTTAAAAACACCCATATCAAACACCTGACACGCCCGTGTCAAAAGCACAAGGCCTTTTGACTGGTAGTGTCACTCCTTCAACACCGGACCAGATCACCCGAGAAGAACACAGCTAAGGCACACGCCCGTGTCCTTAGCCGTGTGCCAAACATGCCCCTGTGACACCCCCATGTCACAGGCCGTGCTCGCCACTCAATTCTACCTGGTTATTCCCCCGAGCAGGACACGCCCTGGGACACGCCCGTATCCCTGGCCGTGTCACCTCTCGATGATCGTCGATCGTGCTATCTCGAGAGCTCGAGTCGATGACTATAGAAAAGGACACGCCCTGGGACACGCCCGTGTCCCAGGACATGTGCACTGGACACGCCCTGGGAAACGCCCGTGTCCAAGGCCCGCAATAAGTCTGACCCCATTTTGGGACTTATGGATTTTTGTGGTTGTTACAATCCTCCCCCCTTAATATAAATTTCGTCCCGAAATTTGTACACAGTAGGGGAACAAACATCACAATGCTATCACGTTAACAGACTGTTATAATAGAATGTACACAGTCAACAGTTTATTCAAAAAGCTCGGGAAACTCAGCTCATCTAGTCCACTCTCGCTCCCATGTTAGCTCCTCACAGCCACAATTATCCCACCGGACTTTGACCATCCCGATCATCTTGTTCCGCAATTATTTTTCTACTCGATCCTCGATTCAAATAGGACTAACCTTTGTCGTTAGCCCACTGTCGACTTGTAACACCCCAAAAAGACCCCAAAGGACTCAAAATGATTTTTGAGGTACAGGAAATTTTACACGGCCTGGGACACGGGCGTGTCCCAGGGCATGTCGGGGGTACACGGCCTGGGACACGGGCGTGTCCCAGGGCGTGTTCAGGTTAGTCGACGATTGGGAGTCGACGATCGTCGAGCCTGGGACACGGCCTCCGACACGGGCGTGTCCCAGGGCGTGTTTGAATTAAATTTCGAAATTGGCCTGTTTGAGTCAGAATAGTACACGGCCTTGAACACGGCCGTGAACACGGGCGTGTCAGGTGGGACACGGGCGTGTCCGATGCCGTGTTCCGACCCGTGTACTGGGTGCAATCGATGAAGCAGGTTTGACACGGGCGTGTCTCAGGTTTGACACGGGCCGTGTCAGGTTCGACACGGGCGTGTCGATACCCGTGTTGTTCAGTCGGTTTAAACTGCGTGTGCCGCTTAAGGGTACACGGCCCGTGGCGTGTCACAGGCCGTGTCAGCCAAAATTTGGGTTTTTTGGGCAGATCGTGGCCGTTCAGATTCTCTCTTTTGATCCAAGGGCTCAGGTGATTCCTGGCTGGATTAAATTCGTCAAGGAAGAAGTCATTCTTCATTTGTGCTTAAGGAAGAGAGAAAGGAGGAAGAAGAAGGAGGAGGAGAGCAAGCCACCGGCGGAGCTCCCGTGGTCCGATTCGTGATCCGAAGCCGGCGTTGTGAAGGCAAGGCTGCTGCGGTTCTTTCTCACCGGCTAGTCTTCGATGGCTCCAAAGAGATCGACAAGGGTAACGATCTCCCTCCTTGGACATGTGAAGTCCTTTTTTTCTGCATTGCAGAGGGAAAACCCTTCCCCGCGAGTGTGCGGTGGGTTGTGGTGTACCTTGGGGTAGATATGTGAAGTCCCCCTTGTTAGAGGCCGGAATTGGAGTACAGCTCTAGGCATGCTATGTGAAGCCCATCTGGATATGTTCTGGATTGGTGATGCTTGTTTGCATATCGGAGAAGGCTCCGTGATTATGGCTTGTGATGCCTTGTGCCTACCTGTTGTTTGGTGCGGCAGGAAGTACTGGACGATGTCCAGGAAATGAAGAGGGTTGGATGCAACTCTTGTGGCCGTGTGTTGCCACTTTGTGAGTGGTTGAGCCGTTGGGCTGCAACTCGATGAAAAGGCAGATTGCCGAACAGGAAAGGTGAAACCGACCCGCGCCTATAAATAGCCATGGATACTTCCGTATTCGAGGTGGTACGGCGACTTGAGCAACGGGGGGTGGCTGATCCGTACCTGTGTTAGGTCCGTCCGACTTGGAAGCCTGGTTATAGGTTTTGTTGGAGCGCCTAATGAGAGTCTTAGGCCCGCGCGCCGGAAAGACTAGAATGCTCAAATACCGTGTAGACGGTGGTGTTGACCCTGGTATTCCGGTACACCAAGAATGTGCCCTGAGTGCACGGACTGTCGGGCCGTGTGGCCGATGGTTGTGATGGCTTGAATGTGCCTGCACGCATATAGTTGCTATTTGATGATGCCATGCTTGCAGGGAAAGAATGCTCATGCCCCAAGAAAGGGGTAGGATTGTTATAATTGGGTCAGCTGAATGCTGACCGTTGCATTATTTGCCACCGGTTGGGTGGATTGTTCCCGTGCAGGTGCTGGAGAGCCAAGTGGTAAGTGATGGGCTGAAGCCCTACTGCTGTTGCTGCTGCTGCTGCGGCTAGCCGTGAAGGCTAAGCGAATGTTTTGGTTGTTCTCTTTTACTCATGTATGGCCGGCCTGCGTGCCGAGGTTTGTAAAACATGTTGTATGTAAAGAGGAACTGTAAGGCCTTAAGGCCAAGACCTTTGTTGTACATTCCATGGTTTTATATATAAAGGTATATATATTGGACATTCCGGTTGAGAGTTCAAAGTTATAACTTAAAGCTTCCGCTAGAATGCGCTGAGTTAGGATTAGTATGGTTTGGTATTATCCTGTGACCTCACCGTCTGTTTGTGGCATATAGTGTGGGGCCCCGGCCGGACCTTCTACTATACGTCATTTAACGGATGGGGTCGTTACATTTTGGTATCAGCTTTTGTCGGTCTTCCTCTTTCGAATTCGTGGTCGAATTCTTTTGTGGGGTGGCGAGCACGTGTTTGTGCGACCTGCTGTAACGCTAATGAACTCTGGAATGTCCATTAAGGAATGTACAAAATCTTGTTTGAGGAATCTGCGCGTTCCTTTTTGTGTTGTTTTGCTTGCATACGTTCGCTAATGTGTGTCTTGTCCACCTATAGGTGACACGTAGTGGTGTTGGGCAGTCTGAGCCCCAGCACTCTGATGAGAGTGCGGCACCAGCTGAGGTGCCAACACCTCCTCCATCTGCGGAAACTGTTCGTTTAGTTGCTGAGGCGCTATTTGCCATGATTCAGACGACCGGGCAAGCGCAGCCGGCAGTAGTGCCTGTTCGTGTTGATGTAAGACCCGAGCCGGTTGAGGCTGTAGATCCACGAGCAGCTGACCGACAGTTGAAGCAATTCATGAGCTTCAGTCCTCCTACGTTTGCGGGAATGGGATCCCCAACGCAGGCGGAAGATTGGTTATCACGTGTCAAGAGGATAATGACAGTGATCAGGGCGGAGGAAACTCTAAAGGTCACCTTAGCCACCTTCATGCTTGAAGGAGAGGCGCGGTTATGGTGGGACGAGGTTGAGGTACACCATTTGGCGGGCAGGAAATTAACGCAAGTGTCGATTGAGGAGTTCTCTCGAATATTTCTGGCGAAACATGTCCCAGCGGCGCAACGCATTGCTATGGAAAATGAGTTCCAACGGTTAAAGCAAGGGGAAGATAGTGTGGATATCTACTTGCATGAGTTTACCAGGTTGGGACGATATACGGGTACAATCTTTGCGGATGACCAAAGGAAAGCGAATCGGTTCTATGAAGGATTGAAGGATGAGTTGCGATTCCTGCTTTCGAGTTCTGTGAGCTAAGGGTTTCAGGCGTTGGTTGATACTGCGTGCGCGTTGGAGAAGGACATGAGGCGAGTGCAAGGGAATAAGGGCTTGGTTGTGTCAAAGCCAGAGTTTCAAGCACCTAGCCCGAGCAAGTCGTTTTACCAGAAGAAAGGGGGCAAGAGGTCCAAGCCATCTGGGCAAGTGACTACGACCATTGTGTCGGGAGCGACATCAAGGCCGGATGATCGTACATGCTATAACTGTGGCCGGGTGGGGCATATAGCTCGTGACTGTCGGGTTGTGCAGCCCAAAGGGGAGAAGAAGACGGGTGCGTCGTATGCTGAGAAGGGCAAAGCGGTGGTTGATTCCTCTGCATCTCAGGCGCAGCCCCGAATCTATCAACTTGGCCAACAGGAAGCGATTAAGCAAAGTGACGTCGTCACAGGTACGAGTTGAATTAGTACTTTTTTGGTTATGTTTAGCTTGTGCATGATGTGTGTGTGCTGCAGGCTTTGTCCTGATTCGGAATAATTTGGCGAGAGCCCTGTTTGATACGGGTGCTTCACATTCTTTTCTGTCTGAGGATTTCGTATCTCGAATTGGGGTACCAAGTCATGTGACGGTGGATAGTACAAGGGTGCTATTGCCGAATGGCTGTCTGATGCTTGCGGATAGGGCTTGCGATGTGGATGTGCAAATAGGAAGTCGGGATTTCGGGTTGAGTGCAGCTGTGTTACCGTTATCGGAGTTTGATGTGATCTTTGGTATGGACTGGCTCTCGGAGCAGCGTGCCTTTATTGATTGCAACTCCAAGGAGATTACACTGGGCCAGAATACCGGACTTGTGACGAAGTTCGCTGGTATGCGAGGAGTTGGCGGGACTCTGTTGTCTGCACTCCAAGTCGTCAATGCTGTTCGGAAGGGCGCGGAGTTATTCTTCACGCTAATTCAGGCTGTTGAGCCAAAGGCCAGTGTCGGTGAAGTGCCAGTTGTGTCATAGTTTGCCGACGTGTTTCCTAAAGATCTTCCGGGGTTACCACCCCAGCGGGAGATTGACTTCTCTATTGAGTTGGTGCCAGGTGCGAAACCTGTGGCCCGCTCTCCATATCGCGTCGCGCCAAAAGAGATGGCTAAGTTGAAAGTCCAATTACAAGAGTTGTTGGAGTAGGGATATATACGCCCAAGTATGTCACCTTGGAGCGCGCCTGTTCTCTTTGTGAAAAAGAAAGACGGTAGCTTACGGTTGTGTATTGACTACCGCGAGTTGAATAAGCTGACGGAGAAAAACAAATATCCGATCCCACGGATTGATGACCTCTTTGATCAGCTGGCGGGATCAACGGTCTATTCTAAGTTGGATTTGAAATCGGGATATTATCAGCTAAGGATTCGGGAAGGTGACATTCCCAAGACGGCGTTTGGAACACGCTACGGTCATTATGAGTTCACGGTAATGCCGTTTGGCCTATGTAATGCGCCTTCGGTATTTATGGACCTAATGCATCGAACGTTCCGAGAGTACTTGGATTTGTTTGTTATTGTGTTTATCGATGACATCTTAGTATACTCTCAGTCGGAAGAGGATCACGCAAACCATTTGCGGTTGGTTTTGCATACCCTGCGGAGGAATAAGCTTTATGCCAAGTTCTCAAAGTGCGAGTTCTGGCTCTCTTCAGTAGCCTTTTTAGGCCATGTGGTAAGCGGAGAGGGTATCGCGGTGGATCCGTTGAAGATAAGTGCCATCCGAGATTGGCCAGTGATGTCTTCAGTGGCCGAGGTCAGGAGCTTCCTTGGACTTGCGGGCTACTATAGACGGTTTGTGGAAAACTTCTCACGGATTGCTTTACCTCTGACCACGCTGACGAGAAAAGATCAAAAGTTCATTTGGACGCCGGAGTGCGCGCGAGCTTTTGAAGGCTTGAAGAGTCGTTTGACTACGGCGCCTGTGTTGACATCGCCATGTGGTACCGATGGGTATGAGATCTATAGTGATGCATCAGGGAGCGGCTTAGGCTGCGTTCTTTTGCAGTTTGGTAAATTGATTGCTTATGGCTCGCGTCAGTTGAAAGTGCATGAGCGGAATTACCCCGTCCATGATTTGGAGTTGGCGGCGGTAATCTTTGCGCTCAAGTTGTGGCGGCACTATCTATATGGCGTTAAAGTGGATATCTATACGGATCACAAAAGCCTAAAGTATTTGTTGGATCAGAAGGATCTGAATATGCGACAACGAAGATGGATGGAGTTCCTCGGGGACTACACCTTCGAGATTCACTATACTCCCGGGAAGGGAAATGTGGTCGCTGATGCTTTGAGTCGGAAGACTCCGGTACGGGCAAGCTGGTTGCAGAGGCATGATCAGTGTTTGATCCAGGAATTGGAAGCAATGGAGATATCGTGCGTTGACAAGGGTGCGTCAACCGATGCATGCTTGAACTGGACGGAGGTGCAATATGACCTTACGGACAGAGTTCGGCGAGCAACGGAGCTTGATGAAAGTCTCCAGCGCTATGCTAAAGATGGGCCGGATGACCAATTCTCTTGGGATAACGGTTTGTTACGAAGAAATGGTCGAGTGTGCGTCCCAAGTGTGGGTAAATTGAGGGAAGAGTTGATGTACGAAGCTCACTTTGCAAAGTACTCAGTTCACCCAGGGAGCACAAAGATGTACAGAGATATGAAAAAGTTGTTCTGGTGGCCCGGACTAAAGAACGATGTCGCACGTTATGTGGCCGAATGCACTACCTGTGCGTTAGTGAAAGCAGAATGCCAGAAGCCTGGCAGTTTCCTGAAGTCGTTACCTATTCCGGAGTGGAAGTTCGATGATATTTCGATGGATTTCATGCACGGGTTGCCGAGATCTCAATGCGGTCATGATTCAATCTGGGTGATTGTGGACCGGTTGACAAAAGTGGCGCACTTCCTTCCAAACAGAAGAGACGATTCAGTGGAAACCTTGGCCAAGCTTTATGTGGAGCAGGTTGTTCGACTGCACGGTGTTCCTCGGAGCATCGTTAGTGACCGTGATGGGCGGTTCACATCGAATGATTGGCGACTCGTTCATCAAATGTTGGGTACAAAGTTAGCGTTTAGTACGGCCTTTCATCCCCAAACGGATGGCCAGACTGAACGAACCAACAGGACGATGGAGGACATGCTCCGCATGTGCGCCCTAGACTTTGGTAAGAGATGGGAAGATTATATATTTCTCGTCGAATTTGCCTATAATAATAGCTACCAAGCGAGTATTGGTATGGCACCATTTGAAGCTTTATATGGTCGGAAATGCCGTACACCGTTAGCTTGGGCAGAAGCAGGCGAATCTAAGCTGAATGGGAAAAAGGAAGTCGAAGAAGCGACCTCACTCATACGCTATATTCGGGAGAGGCTATTGATAGCCCAAGATCGTCAAGCAAAGTACTACAATGCCAAACATCGGAACGTGGAGTTCGCGGTGGGTGATTGTGTATATTTGAAGATCAAACCCTTCAAAGGTGTGTCCAGGATTCGGCGTTTGAAAAAGCTAAGTCCGAGGTATCTTGGTCCGTTTGAGGTGGTGGAGTGAGTTGGGGAAGCTGCTTATCGACTAGCACTTTCAGCAGACTTGGGTGGATTACATGATGTATTTCACATCTCAGTCCTTCGTAAGGCGGTGAAGGATCCAGCTCAAGTAGTGGAGAATGATCGGGTACCGGTCGAGTATGGGCTAACGACGAGGGTTAGACCCATTCGGATCGAGGATCGAGCCGAGAAATAGTTGCGGAACAAAGTGATCGGGATGGTCAAGGTCCGATGGGACAATTGTGGCCGTGAAGAGCTAACATGGGAGCGAGATCAGACCATGCGAGCTGAGTTTCCCGAGTTATTTGTATAAACTGTAGACTGTGTACTTTTTGTTATAACATAGTTATAGCATTGCTGGTTCTTGTTTCCTTACCGTGCAAATTTCGGGACGAAATTTTGTTAAGGGGGGGGGGAGGGTTATAACACCCCAAAAAGACCCCAAAGGACTCAAAATGATTTTTGAGGTACAGGAAATTTTACACGGCCTGGGACATGGGCGTGTCCCAGGGTGTGTCGGGGGTACACGGCCTGGGACACGGGCGTGTCCCAGGGCGTGTTCAGGTTAGTCGACGATTGGGAGTCGACGATCGTCGAGCCTGGGACACAGCCTCCGACACGGGCGTGTCCCAGGGCGTGTTCGAATTAAATTTCAAAATTGGCATGTTTGAGTCAGAATAGTACACGGCCTTGAACACGGCCGTGAACACGGGCGTGTCAGGTGGGACACAGGCGTGTCCGATGCCGTGTTCCGACCCGTGTACTGGGTGCAATCGATGAAGCAGGATTGACACGGGCGTGTCTCAGGTTTGACACGGGCGTGTCAGGTTCGACACGGGCGTGTCGATACCCGTGTTGTTCAGTCGGTTTAAACTGCGTGTGCCGCTTAAGGGTACACGGCCTGTGACACGGGCGTGTCACAGGCCGTGTCAGCCAAAATTTGGGTTTTTTGGCAGATCGTGGCCGTTCCGATTCTCTCTTTTGATCCAAGGGCTCAGGTGATTCCTGGCTGGATTAAATTCGTCAAGGAAGAAGTCATTCTTCATTTGTGCTTAAGGAAGAGAGAAAGGAGGAAGAAGAAGGAGGAGGAGAGCAAGCCACCGGCGGAGCTCCCGTGGTCCGATTCATGATCCGAAGCCAGCGTTGTGAAGGCAAGGCTGCTGCGGTTCTTTCTCACCGGCTAGTCTTCGATGGCTCCGAAGAGATCGACAAGGGTAACGATCTCCCTCCTTGGACATGTGAAGTCCTTCTTTTCTGCATTGCAGAGGGAAAACCCTTCCCCGCGAGTGTGCGGTGGGTTGTGGTGTCCCTTGGGGTAGATATGTGAAGTCCCCCTTGTTAGAGGCCGGAATTGGAGTACGGCTCTAGGCATGCTGTGTGAAGCCCATCTGGATATGTTCTGGATTGGTGATGCTTGTTTGCATATCGGAGAAGGCTCCGTGATTATGGCTTGTGATGCCTTGTGCCTACCTGTTGTTTGGTGCGGCAGGAAGTACTGGACGATGTCCAGGAAATGAAGAGGGTTGGATGCAACTCTTGTGGCCGTGTTTTGCCACTTTGTGAGTGGTTGAGCCGTTGGGCTGCAACTCGATGAAAAGGCAGATTGCCGAACAGGAAAGGTGAAACCAACCCGCGCCTATAAATAGCCATGGATACTTCCGTATTCGAGGTGGCACAGTGACTTGAGCAACGGGGGGTGGCTGATCCGTACCTGCGTTAGGTCCGTCCGACTTGGAAGCCTGGTTATAGGTTTTGTTGGAGCGCCTAATGAGAGTCTTAGGCCCGCGCGCCGGAAAGACTAGAATGCTCAAATACCGTGTAGACGGTGGTGTTGACCCTGGTATTCCGGTACACCAAGAATGTGCCCTGAGTGCATGGACTGTCGGGCCGTGTGGCCGATGGTTGTGATGGCTTGAATGTGCCTGCGTGCACATAGTTGCTATTTGATGATGCCATGCTTGCAGGGAAAGAATGCTCATGCCCCGAGAAAGGGGTAGGATTGTTATAATTGGGTCAGCTGAATGCTGACCGTTGCATTGTTTGCCACCGGTTGGGTGGATTGTTCCCGTGCAGGTGCTGGAGAGCCAAGTGGTAAGTGATGGCTGAAGCCATACTGCTGTTGCTGCTGCTGCTGCGGCTAGCCGTGAAGGCTAAGCGAATGTTTTGGTTGTTCTCTTTTACTCATGTATGGCCGGCCTGCGCGCCGAGGTTTGTAAAACATGTTGTATGTAAAGAGGAACTGTAAGGCCTTAAGGCCAAGACCTTTGTTGTACATTCCATGGTTTTATATATAAAGGTATATATATTGGACATTCCGGTTGAGAGTTCAAAGTTGTAACTTAAAGCTTCCGCTAGAATGTGCTGAGTTAGGATTCATATGGTTTGGTATTATCCTGTGACCTCACCGTCTGTTTGTGGCATATAGTGTGGGGCCCCGGCCGGACCTTCTACTATACGTCATTTAACGGATGGGGTCGTTACACGACTGATACTTGATCTGCAACAACCACTTGAGTTGGCTCTCTTACCACTTTTCGTAACACCGAGACATGAAACACATCATGTAAACCACTCAGCTCTTGTGAAAGTGCTAACTGATAGGAAGATTCACCAATACGTTCGACCACTTCAAACGGTCCCAGATACCTTGGGCTCAACTTTTTCAGACGCCGTATCCTTGACACACCTTTGAATGGTTTTATTTTCAAGTACACCCAATCGCCCACCGCAAACTCCACGTTTCGGTGCTTGGCATTGTAATACTTAGCTTACCTTTCTTGAGCCACCATCAGTCTTTCGCGTATCAACCGTATAATTGAGTTGGCATCATCTGACTCTTTTCGCCGGTAAAACTTCGTTTCGCCAGTCTCCGCCCAAGCCAAAGGTGTACGAAATTTTCGACCGTATAAAGCCTCAAAGGGCGCCATCTGGATACTAGCTTTGTAGCTGTTGTTGTAGGCAAATTCAACCACACTGAGATGTTCTTCTTAATTCTTCCCGAAATCCAGTGCACACATTCGGAGCATATCCTCCAACGTCTTGTTGGTCCTCTCAGTCTGACCATCCGTTTGAGGATGGAAGGCCATGCTGAAATGTAATTTCGTACCCAACAGTTCGTGGACTAATCTCCAATCACTCGAAAAGAAACACCCATCTCAATCACTAACGATGCTACGAGGCACACCATGCAATCGTACAATAGTATCCACGTATCGTTTTGCAAATTTCTCGACATAATCGTCCCTATGGTTCGGGATGAAGTGCGACACCTTGGTTTACCGTTCCACAATCACCCATACCGCATCATTTCCATGCTGTTATCTCGGAAATCCATGCACAAAATCCATGGAAATATCATCAAATTTCCATACAGGGATAGATAACAGCTTCAGTAAATCACCCGGTTTTTGGCATTCCACCTTTACCAAAGCACATGTTTGACACTTAGCGACATAGTGTGCTATGTACTTTTTCATTCCAGGCCACCAGAACAGCTTCTTCATATCTTTATACATCTTCGTGCTCCCGGGGTGAACCGAATATTTTGTGAAGTGGCCTTCATACATCACCTCTTCACGAAGCTTACCTCTATTTGGGACACACAAACAACCGTCCTTCCGAAAAAGACTGTCATTAAACGAAAATCAAGAGTCTGCACTTTCTGCTGCATAGAGTTGTAGACTTTCATAAAGTTCTGTTGTTTGCTAAAATCTGTTCTCCAGGTCACACTGTACCTCTGTACAGTTTAAGCACGCATATGCAGTTACATTCCTCTCAACACAAGAAATATTTAATGCCTCCAGTTCTCGAATTAGGCTTTCATCATGCTTTAGAAGCCAACTTGCCCTTGTCGGATTCCGATGACTCAACGCATCCGCGACTACATTCCCTTTACCGGGAGTATAATGAATCTGGAAGGTGTAGTCACCAAGAAACTCCATCCACCTTCTCTCTCGCATATTAAGATCTTTCTGATCCAACAGATATTTCAGGCTCTTATGGTCCGTGAATATATCAACTTTCACGCCATATATATAATGATGCCACAATTTAAGTGCAAATATCACCGCCACCAATTCCAAATCATGGACGGGGTAATTCCGTTCATGCACCTTCAACTGGCATGCGCCATAAGCTACCACTTTTCCGAATTGTAAGAGAATGCAGCCTAAGCCGCTCCCTGATGCATCACTATAGTCCTCAAAGCTGTCTTGACCACATGGCGATGTTAAGATTGGCACCGCGGTTAAACGACTATTTAGCTCTTCAAAAGCTCGTGTGCACTCCGACATCCAAATGAACTTCTGATCCTTTCTCGTAAGTGTGGTGAGAGGCAAAGCTATTCTCGAGAAATTCTCTACGAAGCGCCTGTAGTAGCCCGCAAGCCCAAGAAAACTCCTGACTTCTGCTACTGAAGAAAGAACATGCCACTCTTGTATAACAACTATCTTGGAAGGATCCACCATAATGCCCTCTCTACTAACCACATGGCCAAGGAAAGCTACTGACGACAGCCAAAACTCACACTTAGAGAACTTTGCATAGAGCTTATTCTTCCTCATGGTGTGTAACACCATCCGCAAGTGATTTGCATGATCTTCTTTGGATTGGGAGTATACGAGGATATTGTCAATAAAGAGGATCACAAAAAGATCCAAGTATTCCCTAAACATTCGATGCATCAAGTCCATGAATACCGATGGCGCATTAGACAGCCCAAACGACATTACCGTGAACTCATAGTGACCATAGCGTGTTCCAAACGCTGTTTTGGGTATGTCACTTTCACGAACTCTCAACTGATAGTAGCCTAACTTCAAATCCAACTTGGATTATACAGTCGAGCCAACTAACTGATCAAAAAATTCTTCAATCTGTGGAATTGGATACCCTTTCTTTTCTGTTATTTTGTTCAGTTCTCTATAGTTAATGCGTAGACGCAAGCTGCCATCCTTCTTTTTCACAAAGAGAACCGGCGCACACCAAAGCGATTGACTTGGGCGTATATATCCTTGCTCTAGTAATTCTTGAACATTAACCTTTAGTTACGCCATCTCCTTTGGAGCTACTCGATAAGGCGAGCGGGCCATAGGTTTCGCACCTGGCACCTGATCGATAGCGAAGTAAATTTCCCTTTGGGGTGGTAACCCCGGAAGGTCTTTTGGAAACACATCAGCGTATTCCGATACAATCGGCACCTCACTCAAACTCGCCACCCCTCTGATACCAAAATGTAAAACCTCTACCAGTCACATACGATATAATAGAGGGTCCGGCCGGGGCCCCACACCATATTCAACAAACAGGCGGAGACATCACTAAATAATACCAAGAACCATCGCACCATAACACATAGCATTCTAGCAGAACTTTAAGGGTTTTAAACTTGAACTCAACAACAACATAAATGTCCAATTCTACTAAAATAGGAATGTATACAACCAAATACACAAGGTACACAGCCTTATGGATTTTACAAGTTTCTCTTAACATAAGGTGTGATTTCCAAACATCGGCACGCAGGCCGGCCACACATGAACAAGAGTAAACAAAACAAGGCCTTTGAGGGCAGCAGCGTAGCTTGGGCTTCAGCCCGCTAAGTCCCGCTTGGACCAGCACCACCTGTAACTGCAAGAACTAATCCACAACCGGTGTCAAACAGGGCAACGGTCAGTATTCAGCTGACCAGTTATAATGACTCTGCCCCTGGTATGGAGCAGCGGAACTCCTTCCATGCATAGCATTCTACATCACATACATATACATTCTGCCACCAGGGCAATACATATCACAAATTCCAGCACGAAGGCCTGACATTTCATGCACTCAGGGCACATTCTAGTGTACCGGAAACACCGGATCCCACCACCGTTCAGAGGTCCCAGACATGAAAGTCCAATTTGAACATTCCTAGTCTGATCTGCACGTAAGCCATCAACTCTCTCTATGTGATCCTAACAGGGCCTTAAGCACCCAAGGTTAGACAACCATAACGCGGGTACGGATCCACCTTTCCCGTTTCTCAAAATTGTCAAACTCAAGAATGGACAAACGCGGGTATGGCTTCACCTTGCCCGTTCGCCACCAAGGCATTTCCCCCAGTTGCAGCCCAATGGCTCAACATACTGCATGACACTCATGGCAACAAGAGTTGAACTCAACTCTAACAATTTCCTTTACTTCTTCAAGTACTTCCTACGGGACCAAGCCGCAGGCATCCACCACAAATTTCATGCACACGAGCAAACATCACCAATCCAGACCAACATGCTTAGATGGGCTTCACACAGCATGCCTAACTGTACTCACACTTCCGGTTCTAATGCAATACTATAAGGGACGAACCACCGACCCAAGGGATTCACTTCTCCATCAACCTTTTTGGTGGAGGATTCTTATGCAAATGCAGGAAAGAAGGACTTCACTTGTCCAAGAAGGAAATCGTTACCCTTGGAAGATGCTTCGGAGCCATGGGGAGAAAAGTAAACGGATGAATGTTCTCGCAGCAAACCTGTCTTCGCAAATCCAAACTCAGCTCGCATTTGAACCACCATAGCACCACTAGCAGCTGGCTTTCCCTTCTTCTTCCTTATCTTGCTCTCCTCTCTCTCTTACATTAGGAAGAGAATGAAACAACACAAAATGAGCCTTCTCCTCCTTAAGGCCGGCTTTATCACCCAAGGGAAGAGCCTAGACCATTGGATCTTGGTCAAAGAAAATGAACGGCTCATATCATCCCTTAAACTGATTTCATGGACTGAACACGGGTTGTGACACGCCCGTGTAACAAGCCATGTTCCTTAAGCGGCTACAAAACCGACTCACCCAGTCCAGAATACGTGCTTAGACACGCCCGTGACAAACACCTGACACGCCCGTGTCAGAAAGCACACGGCCGTGTGACTGGCCGTGTCACTCCTTCAACACAGGACCAGATCACCCAAGAAGAACACGGCTAAGGCACACACCCTTGTCCTTAGCCGTGTACCAAACACGCCCCTGTAACATGCTCGTGTCACAGGTCGTGCCCGCCACTCAACGCTACCTGTTTATTTCCCCAAGCAGGATACGTCCTAGGACACGCCCATGTCCCAGGCTGTGTCGCCTCTCGACGATCGTTGACCGTGCTATCTCGAGAACTCGAGTCGACTCCTAAAGTAAAGGATACGCCCTGGGACATGCCTGTGTCCCAGGCCGTGTGCACTGGACACGCCCTGGAACACGCCCATGTCCCAGGCCGTGTCACTCAGTCAAACCCCATTTTTGGACTTATGGATTTTCGGGGTGGTACATTGTTTCCTTCTATAGGTGTTATAGTTGAGGGGGAGTCTTCACAGGCCCCTGCTATGGAAAATGCCCCTCCTCTAGTAATCCAACCAACCACCACTCTAATCTCAAATGAGTTAATACTAAATAATATCAAAGAACTCCAGGATGCCCATACCACAACTCTCAAGGAGTATATGGATCAATCAATTGCCAAACTGAAAGATGAATTGTCAACCCAAGTAAAGGAAAACAAAGAAGAGATATCTCAATTAAACAAACAGTTCACAACCTGGTTTGATAAGGCTAGAACTGCTGGCATCAATCGAATCACTATCATGAAATCCTTGGACACAAGTCAAAAACTCTCTATAGCTGACATGAGCTATGTCAAAAATTATGTGAGTGCAACTGATGAAGTGATCAGGGGTATAGTAGATCATATAAATCTGCATATCACAAATGTTGCTTTCCACTCTATGAAGGAGGCACTACTCCTGAAAGATGAGTTGTTTGCTGATAATGAGAGAATAGTCCAATCCATATCAAGTAAATATGAAGCCAACAACACCCAACTAAAAAGTACCATCTGTGAAGAAGGCAAAATGGGGGAGAGCAGCCATGCTAAGACAGTAGCACTCATTGAAGAACAAACCTTCAATATAATTCAAGGCACCAGGGTGGCACTACACCTTCCCCTTCTGGATAGAAAGTGGCCAGAGGAACTTGACTTCCCAGCACAAGCTAGAGTTGCACATGATGCAAAACTTGCTGCTAGAAGAAAGAGGGATGTAACTCAAATGGCTAAAGAGTTCATGACAAAGAGGAGAGCTGAGAATAGACATGATCCAGATTATGAACATCTAAGTGATGCCTCTGAATCCATCATTATAAATGCTTGGGTAAGCCATGGACAAATTCTAAAGAACATTAACAATGTATATCACAATGAGGAATGGATAAAGCACTTGGAAAGAAACTCTCAAAGGGAAAGAGTTTTCAAAGAAAATCTTGTAAGGAAGGGAAATCCCAAGAAAATTCCCTCCAGATATATTCCAAAACCTTTTCTTTACTTCAAGAAACAGGAAAACAAAGCTGAAAACTTGAAGAAGACAGCTGCTACCAAGGATGCTGCTTCAAGTTCATCAAAGAAAAGCTAAGACGAGACTACAAGACTTAGGGTCCTTTAAATATATAATCATTGTCTTGTAATGAATATTAAAAGTGTAACAATGACAAATTTTTATCAATGAAATTACTATGAGTTGGCCATGACTATATTTATAAATATGTAGTGCAATTCTCACTTATGTATCTGTGACAAATGAATATGTTGTTCTTTCACTAATAACTTGTAATCATAAGTTTACTTATGTTGATTGGCTAAGTTAATGATATGGTACATCTTAATCAAAATATTTATCTTATAAATGATTAATAAAGTTGTTGCTACTAATCATACTGTTACACTAATAGTGATTGATTAGTAATTAGTGATTTTGGTGAGTCAATCATAGTGTCATGACATCCCACCTAGGGGGAGTTATCATAAACTGGGATGGCTAGTTGTCATGGTAATGTCTTTTTAGACTCATCAAGATATGTTTTTGAATAGATACTCCTTAGCATGGATTATTGTTCTGCCTTCTTCAAATAGGGGGAGATTGTAGGGAATTGTGCCCTTCAATGTTCCTTAGGATATGAAGATGCATCACCAATCATGCTAAGGGGCATAATGTATTAGATTTGTGCTGGAGTTATTGCATGCAGGTTGTCCTTGATTAGACTAGTGAACAGGAGGAGGAAGCTGGAATTCAGACAATTTGACTAAGGCAAAAACCGCTGAGACCACTGAGATAGCTGAGAAGAATGTCTCAGCAGAAATGCAGTGACTGCTGAGAAGCTCAACACAAATTGTTGAGAGAAGTGTTGGTCATAGCTAAAACACTGAGACAGAAGACAGTCTCAGCTGTGAAGAAGAAACCACTGAGTCAGTTGATAAGGAACCACTGAGATATAAGTGTCTCAGTTGTGGAGAAGGAACTACTAAGACAAAGCCAGCATAAATCTTCTAAGTCCAGAAAGTGGAACTGTTGGGTATTGTATCCACAATGCACCTGATTTGAAGAAGCTCCTAAACATGCTAAGGTAAATAGACAATGTATTTGATGAAATATGTCTAGTTGTGCTTGCAGTTATTCCACGCTAAGTATACACCAATGTCAGGGTGCAGTGGGTCAATATACACGGGTCTGTGCAACGTAATCCCTCGTTTAGCAGATCAGTGTGTTGGCCTACGTGTACTCTCTCTATTGGGGTGTACTTAATTTCAAGTACAGGGCTATGATAAAGCAAGAGCAGACAAGGAGCAAGGATGGGCCAAAGACCAGCTCACGGGTGGAAAGACGAGAATTCGTCTAAGTATAAATCGTCGAGAATCAGTAAGTAATTCTCGCCGATTTGTCGAGAATCACTAGTGATTCTCGACGAGTCGACGAGAATCACTAGTTGATTCTTGCCGGGTTGGGCCGGCTGTCTCGACGCAGTCAGAAAAATCATCTAAGGCAGAATCGTCGAGAATCACCAAGTGATTCTCGCCGATTCGTCGAGAATGACTTTGCATTCTCGACGAGTCGGCGAGAATCCAAGGTGATTCCCGCCGATTCTCCCCGGCCTCTATAACCTGTGCAGCCAGAATTCTCTAAGTAGAATTCGGCGAGAATCGTAAGTGATTCTCGCTGATTCGTCGAGAATCACTCACGATTCTCGCCGAATTTGACTTGGGCATTTTTCCAACTCTGTCTGGACCGGTCCACGTTATCTGCGGGATTTTGAACCGGACTTCGGTCTGACTGCTGGTGGGGCCCACAACGGTCATCTCTTGACCTAGTGTATAAATACTCTGGTATTTGTGTACAGTAAAGAAAAACAGACGATATACGAAAGAGAGCGGCCGACCAAACCCTAATCTCGCGATCTTGCTCCGCCTCCGTCGTCGCAGCCGATCACCGAAGCCGATCTCAATCTCCTCCATATCCTCGGTGATAGAAGCCAAGTCCCGCACAGCGTCTCACGTGTCTATCCAGAGATCCTTTGTCTCTTGATTTGAGATAGGGAAATTTTTCCCCGTCCGAATCAATCGAGACGATCGATCCTCGTGTGACCGTTGGTAGACCTTGCCGACTTCACTAAGAAGATTGGATCTCCAGTGCTTTGCTGCTGTGTTTAGTTTCCGCCGCCAACACCGAGAGCCTTATCGCCGCTTGACGCCGCCGCCAGTCTTGGGGAGATCCTCTCCACGTGAGATCTAGGGTTATGGACTCTTCGTTGACTTCAAGAACACGTCGTCGAACGAAGAGGGACACCCTATTCTCCATACGTTGTTTGTATCTCTTACAAGCTATTTTCATTTCTTTGTAAAGGACCGTTTGGTCTCTAGTTGTAGGGTTGGGTGCAACCCGAGTTATGGGAGTGTTGACTCCTACGTGTGGAAGGGTTCCTTCTGTTAGTGCAAGGATTGGATTTTAATCCTATTGGTGAAGTGACCGAGTCGTCCCTGGTTGGGAGATAGGTCGAAGGGGGAAAGTGGACGTACCCAAATCGGGGAACCACTATAAATTGCTTGTGTACTTTCTGTGCTGTGTTGTTTTATTTTCTTGTGCAGGTAAAACTTTAATTCCGCAAATACGCTGCAAAGACACCTATTCCCCCCTAGGTGTAAGTAGTTGACACTAGGTGGACTTTCAAGTGGTATCAGAGCGAGGTTACTCTTCAAAAAGGTTCACACCTTGAGTAGAATCCTGCCACCAGTGTCAAGAAGAAGACCGATATCTTCCATGGACGGACTCAAGCACTCCGGCAAGATCCCAGTATGCACCAGACTGAACTTTCCTATCTGGAAGGAAAGGATCAGATTCTACATGGAAGCAGTCGACCCCCGGCTCTTCATGATAGTGGAGGAGGGACCTTACATTCCCACTAAGGCCTCCACCATAGATCCTACCAAGAAAGTACCCAAGAAACTTTCAGAAATGGACAAGGACGAAATGGTGCTGTTCGGACTCGACAAGAAAGCTCAGAACATCCTGGTAAGCGCAGTTGACGACTCCATGATGCAGAACTTCAGCAATTACAGGACAGCCAAGGATCTCTGGAGCTGTCTGATTTTCCTAATGGAGGGCACAGATGAAGTGAGGGACGATCGGAGATCCCTCCTCAATCAGAAATATGAGGCCTTCAGACAAGGGCCAAAGGAGGAGATCGGAGTTACCTTCGAAAACTTCCTCAAGATCGTCAATGCACTCAAAGGATATGGAAGAGTGTTCACTGACGGTGAACTCAATGATAAGTTCCTTAGGTCCCTCACTAAGGAATGGGACACAAAGATCTGCGCCATCCGCGAGTTTGGCAGACTTGCGGAAACTGATCCACAGATTCTGTTCGGGAAGCTCATGTCCTATGAGCTGCAGTTGAACACAAGGAAGGCTGAAGAGGAAGCAGAGAAAGCCGCGGCCAAGGAAAAGACGGTGGCTCTAAAAGCCATTCAATCCAAAAAGGGTAAGGGTGCCGCTTCTTCCCGTGCGTGGAAGAGGGATGAAGAGGAAGACTCTGAGCCAAGCTCCTCCGGATCAGAGTTATCTGAGGAAGATCTATCCCTTATCACACGGGAATTCAACAAGTTCCTCAAGCTGAGGAATCAGAGAAAGAGAAACGGCTCCTCCTCAAGGGATCAGAAGAAGAACTATTCCTCTGACAGGTATGTTTCCAAACCGAACAAACACCGCTCTTCTGACATTATATGCTTTGGTTGCAACAAGCCAGGACACGTCGTGGCCGACTGCCATCAAGGCAAGAGGGAAAAGGGAAAGGGAGAGGAGCACAGGTCCTCAAAAGACAAGAAGAAAGAGAGGAGTTACATCGCAAAGAAGCCAAAGACGCTGAGTGAATCTGACACGTCAGACACCAGCGATGATGGGGAAGCCTACTTCGGGCTAATGGGTCGCTCTGACTCAGAAGGAGAATGCCCCTCATTTACTGGGAAGGTAAAAGCTCACACCCCTATCTCCGACTCTGACTCTGATCCTGAGTCTCAGGATGATGATGCTGAGGATAGCCCTTCTGCCCTGGAAGCTGAGCTCCTAGATAAGTATGAGCTTCTGCTCAATACATTCCTGAAATGTCGAAAGAAATTGAAGGCTGAGAAAAAGGAAGTTAAATTCCTTAAAAGTGAGAGTGTATCCCTGAGGGAAGAGATCACCAGTTTGATCTCCCTCCGACAGGAGCACTTGGACCTGACTTCAAAGCATTCAGAGTCTCTTAAGCTCCTTGATCTTAAGCAGGAGGAAGTCGACAAGTTGGAAGAATTACTTGCGGCAGAAAGGAAGATCGTCAAGAGCTTCTCTATGCCAAAAACTGTTCTTCCATTAGTTGATACCTTCTCTGCTCAAGCCAAAGGAGCTGGCTTGGGGAACGTAGGGGTATCTAGCTCCTCATCCAGGAGAAACAGGAACAGGAGAAAGAATAAGGCTGCCAAGAAAGCCTCTGCTGATGAGAAAGGAAAGGCCCCACTCATCCCAGTTGAGTTCAGAAAGCCTAGCTTTCCCTGTAACCAACATGACTTTGAGTCAACATATGGGCATCACTTTAGGCCCTCGGTTGTAAAGCCGAAGAGCCGATATGATGAGTGGACCTTTCCCCGTAACTTCAGTGAGAGTGTGTTCAAGGCACCTTATGAGGAAATCCACTTGGGAAATTATGGTCAATTCTCTAGCGGCCATAATAGGAAGCTGGCACCTAAGGCCAAGCATGTTACACTGAAAAGCCAAGAGGTGAAGAAGTCATGTGACTGTGGTCATCATGTTGCCTCCACCTCCAGGTCTTTGGCCCCAGCTGAACCCCACGTTTCAAGGGTAAAGCAGGCGCCCAAGAGGAAGTATAACAGGTTTGACTGCTGGTGCTGTGGCAAAATTGGTCACTTTGCCATGGATTGTTGGTTTAATCCAAGGTATAACGAGACTCCTTATGTTAGCAATGCGAGGCCGACCACTCGTAGAGTTAACCAATCGAGGGGGAGTATGCTAACAAGAAATCTAGGACCCAAGTTTGATTGGGTTCCTAAGGCAAATTAATTCTGTTTTGCAGGGATGTCCAATGTAACGTCCCAATTCGCGCTAGGCCCCTTGATTGCGTATTTAAGTCTAGGGGGCTGTGGTGAGCCCAATAGGGGTGTGGGTGAACAGGTGTGAATGTACGGGAAATGAGGAAAACAAGGCAAAATGGCAATTTTGGCCGACACGGGTATGGACACGGCCGTGTCCATACCCGTGTGCCTCATGCCAAGACTAGGCTTATCAGTCAGAGAAGTACACGGGTATTGGGACACGGGCGTGTCCCTACCCGTGTGCTGAGGACATGGGTCGAGACACGGCCGTGTCTCTACCCGTGTACCGCAACCCCAGCACGGCAGAAAAATATTCTGGGATGAACACGGCCCTAAACACGGCAGGCGACACGGCCGTGTCACCTGAACACGGGTAGGAACACGGCCGTGTGCCTACCCGTGTCTGCGGTGTATAAAAACGAAAAAGATGTGAAACCCTAGCATTTCATCCCCTTTCTTCTGCCCCGAAATTTCTGAGAGAGTTCTCTTGGCTGGAGGAGGAAGAGGCTTGCCGGAGCCATCCTTGGAAGAAGATTGTCGGGCCATCCTTGGCGGAAACGAAATGCCGCTACGAAGGAGTGCGAGGCTCATGCCCGGCCATGGTGGTACCGCTGGACTTGAGGTGAGCTTTCTCCCCTCTCCCTTGGTGCTAGATCTGTAGTTATTTTAGGAGAGACATCGACTCCATAGAGTCTTGATGGTGAGGAGGAGAGTTCTTAGGATAAGCCATGCCTAGGTTTTCTAGGCTTAGTCTCCCTCAACCTTCTCATCATTCAAAGTGGAGATGAGAGGGGTTTTCGTTGAGGGTTAGGCTTTGAAAGGAGAAATAAGGTTGGGTGTGATTTCTGGAGAAGTTTATGCGAGGTCGTTGCAAGGAAGAAGATGAACGGATGTCATTCATCTCGCCTTAAGATGCGTGCAGAAATCTGATTTCTGCATGCGGTGACCTTCGTGGCCAATTTCAGAGGTGTTCTGGCCAGATTTGGGTGATCAGCTCAACACAAAAGTCGTATCCCTTGAAATTACCTTTCTAACGAGTGGTTGCACGTTTCCATGCGATACCCGTAGCCACAGGAAATCTGGTTCGAGTCCGCTGCGTTCGGGAAAATCCTATACAGGAAACTGTTTCCTGTACGTATTCGAGTTGAATTTCTGGTATGTTGCGACCAGATCTGGGCGATTGACTCAACATGAAAGTCGTAGCCCTCGCGAATACCTTTCCAACGAGAGGTTGAGCATTGCAATCGGATTCCTGTAGCTCCGGGAATCCCAGTTTTAGTATCGGGCTATCCTATGTTAATGCACTTGTTAATTTATAATGTTAGCACTCTTGCAATGGTCGTGATTTGCTCATTTGTTATCTTGCTCCCATATATTTATAATGTTGTAGTTACTGTAATTTAGCATGGTTAACCATTTGGTTGTGTAATAAGGAATAACCATGTATTGATAGAGAAATGGATTGGATGAGAAGGCTAGAAATTAAGAGTTGAGATTGGTATAGAATATATTTATATAGTTTGGTGTTGAACATATCTATTATGCGAAATGTTGAGGTGAATTCATTGAATAGATGGGCGTGAATATGATGAACACTATGTGAAGAGTATTTTGTAACCGTAATCCGAGCCCAAGGGGCTTATTAACAACCGATGCTTAGAGTTGAAGCCTCCCTACGGGTAGCATCGAGTGAGTTGTTTTGGGGCATGTGATGTGCGACGATTCATCGTGTCGCGATATTGAGATAATGATTGTGGTAGGTCTACGGGTTCGCCAGTCGTCACACCGATGGGAGCCAATGGGTAGACCTTGGGCGGTAGGGTTAGATACTTGGTGTCCATAACCTGAGATCTCCTCCGCGCCATGAGAACGGTTGGGCTTGAACCTCGTGCATTTCCGAGGTTCCATCCGGTTCGAAATCAAAGGCTAGGTTGGGTTGTGTTCTTGGTGCACATCTACCCAAGACCCCTTCTGAGCCATAGTACGCATGTGAGCTCCGCTATTGTGTTTTTAGCATTGAGGCGTACGAGGGCCTAGGATAGGTAGTGTGATACCACCTAGTAGTGGAGACGCCCGCTCCACTGTCGCCGTCTGGCCACGACGGGCGACGCCTGAGAGGTTAGCTACCTGCTCGAAAAGTGGGAACTTCAAGTCTGTGTTGACATAGCAACTTGCATGTGCGTGCGCATGATTCGGTCATAGCATAACATTCATATCATGTCATTCATTGCATACACAAGATCCTCATCGTATAAGTTTGTATGGGCATTCTTATACGATGAGTTACTTTACTGTTAAGCCGATCCTTAACTTATAAGTTTGTATGGGCACTCTTATAAGTTAAGTTACTATTCTGATTACTTATACCTGCTGTCATATATATAGATATTTGTAGAACTGCTAGTTGTGTAGCGTAGTTTGTACTCCATCATATTTACAGTCATCTGCTTGTTTACTTGCTTATATATATACATATTGTACCTTTGTTCCTTTCTCCGCCCGGTGCCGAGGAGTCGCCGGGGGAGCGGATGTGAAGCCACTTAGTCTTATGACTAACGGTTGCTACGTCTTCCTTTTTAGGAGGAAACCCCGCAGGTAGAGCAGCAACGGACTATGCAGCAGGACAGCCAGGCCCGGACGATAGGACCTGAAGTGGTGGTGTCATCGGCACCGTCAGTGATAGTCGTGAGTGTTTTCATGTAGCCGTTTGGCAAAACATTTCTAGACTCTTGTTCTTTTGTACAAGCCTGTTGTGCTTGTTATCTTCCGCTCTTTTGGACTTAAACTTAGTTGTGAATTGAACTGCTTTACTTTTCTGTTATGGTTGGGTTGGCATAGTTTATGTGATATGGATGGTAGCCAGCGGAATAGGCGTCTTATGGTAAAGGCTAACCCGTGTGTTAGTGCTACCGCAAGGCGGCTATTTCGGGCATAAGACTCCCCTCGTGCCGTGTGTTGTGTTCCGGGAGGGGGGTCTTACAAATGGTATCAGACTTAGCCGATCTTCAACTAGAGCAGTCATGTAACAATGGGCCACTCCCGTTCGATTAGTCGGTTTGGGGACAAACCGACTTAGCGGAAGCAGTGGTGTGCCCATATGTAATTCGCACTAAGTTGTCCAACTTTGACATTAGTTTTAGCCAACCTGACCCTAATTTGTACCTTGCGTATAGGTCCCTGCGCAGGTGGAGCCGGTTGGGGGCACTCCTACCCCTTCCATCCCTTCACAATTCCAGCAGTCGGAACTGGGACAAACGCTGTCAGCCATATTGGATGCATTTAAAGCCCAGCAAGCTCCGGTGCAACAACAAGCGTCAGGCTCCAACTGGTTGAGCACCTTCCGTGCCCTGTCCCCTCCTGCCTATCTTGGGACAGAATCACCGGTGCGCACCGAGGAATGGCTGGATACCGTGCAGGAATTGATGGCTGGCATAAGATGTCCGAACAGCATGGCAGTGACATTGGTAGTGACGCTGCTAGAGCTGCACGCCAAAAGGTGGTGGAAGTCCCTCCTGGGCTCCACCTTCCAAGGGCGGTTGTACACGGACATCAGTTGGAACGAGTTCACCGAGGCTTTTCTGGATCACTTCATCCCTTCTTCTGCTCGGGATGAACTTGAAGAAAGATTTCTGCAGCTGAAGCAGGGATCGAAATCGGTAACGGAGTACCAGAGGGAGTTCCAACACCTCGCTAGGTTTGTCGATTCCTATGATTTGGACGATAGAGGCTACGCGAAGCGCTTCTACAAAGGGTTAAGGGACCCCCTGAGGCAGGCCCTTTTGTTTATAGCCGATGCAAGCCTGGCAGAAATCATTGACATGGCAAAGAGACTGGAGGCAGACCACATGACATGTGGCAAGAGACCTGCGGAAGGAGTAATTGAAGTCGGCCCTAGTAATAGAAGGCAGAATGATCATGGCAGAGGAAGGGGAAACCACAGAGGCGGTCGGTGGGTCAACCGGAACTATCGGGTGGAGTACCCAATTCCGCAACCACCAGCTTTACCTCCACCACAGCAGCAACATTATCAACAACCTGGGGGGCCGACGTGAGGTGATATGCTTTGAGTGCAACCAACCGGGACATGTCCGACGGGTTTGCCCGCGACTAATCGGGGGTGCTCCTATTGCTCTCCCTCTAGTAGCTCCACGGGGGCGAGGGCACATGCGTGGCCGAGGAAGAGGACCACCAGGGAGAAATCAAGGACATGCACGGGAGCATGTCTTCGCATTGGATATGACTCAGGAGAGAAATCCGCAGGAAGTCATCACCGGTACGTGCAAAATTTATTAATAATATATGACTTGTTAGATTTACGATACAAATGATACACGTAATTCTGGATAGTGATTACCCTTTTCGGAACCTAGGCACCGTCATGGTTAACGGGAGCCCCGCCTATACATTATTTGACACGGGTGCGTCTCACTCGTTCATTTCGGCGGACTTCGTGAAGGACTTGGAGGGAGTGCAACACTTCACGGGCACTACTCAAAGGGTGCGCCTTCCGGACGGCTCTGAGATGACGTCGTCAGCAAGTTGCGACTTCGACACCCTTATTGGAGGAAAGTTCTTTGAAACTCCGGCTACAGTGTTAAGAATCCCGGAGTTCGATCTCATCCTGGGCATGGAGTGGTTGAACTGGCACCACGCCAGGATCAATTGTGCGGAGAAGCAAGTTATGTTGAGGCATGGAGACTCGGAAGTCATCTTCCAAGGTATTAGATTCGCACCCCGTAAATTATTATCTTCAATCCAAGCTATGAAATCTCATATGGAAGGGGACGAGGTCTATGTAATTTGCTTCGAGTTGAAGAAATTGACATTAGAGGTCAAGGATGTGCGGGTGGTGCGAGAATTTCCCGAGGTATTCCCCGAGAAATTGCCGGGACTACCCCCGCATAGGGAAGTGGACTTCCAAATCAAGCTAATTCCGGGTGCCAAGCCCATCTCGCGAGCTCCATAACGAATGGCTCCGAAGGAACTTGTAGAGTTTAGAGTCCAGCTTTAGGAATTGGTGGAAGCAGGGTTCGTTCGCCCAAGCTCGTCGCCTTGGGGAGCGCCCATTTTGTTCGTCAAAAAGAAGGATGGCACCCTGCGGTTATGCATTGATTATCGAGAGTTGAACCGGTTAACGGTGCGGAACACCTATCCCCTACCGCGCATTGATGAATTATTTGATCAATTGGTGGGATCGTATTGGTTCTCCAAGTTAGATCTGCGTTCGGGATATTATCAGCCGAGGATACAAGAAGATGATATTCAGAAGACGGCGTTCAGTTCGAGATATGGTTTGTATGAATTCACCGTGATGCCATTTGGGCTCACAAACGCCCCTTCCGCCTTTATGAGCTTGATGAACAAGGTGTTCAGCCCTTATTTGGACATATTTGTCATCGTGTTCATCGATGATATCCTAGTCTACTCCAAGACTGAAGCAGAACACGCCGAACATCTAACTCTAGTGCTGAGGAAGCTAAAGGAGCACACTTTGTTTGCCAAGTTTAGCAAATGCAAGTTTTGGCTTCAAGAGGTCGCGTTCTTGGGCCATGTGATTAGTGGGGCGGGGCTAGCAGTAGATCCGGCCAAGGTGCGGGCCGTGAAGGAGTGGTCGCCATTGAAGTCAGTGGCCGACATACGGAGCTTTCTTGGACTTGCCGGGTACTATCGCAAGTTCGTGAAAGGCTTCTCGAAGATCGCCCTTCCCCTTACTACGCTGACCAAGAAGGGTGTGCCGTTTGAATGGACACCCCAGTGCGAAGCTGCATTCCAAGAGTTGAAGGACAGATTGACGACTGCACCCATCCTAGCTCTTCCATCTAGGAAGGAGGGCTTTCAAGTTTACACGGATGCGCCGTACCAAGGGATGGGAGCCGTGTTGATGCAGAATGGGCATGTGATCGCTTATGCTTCAAGACAGTTGAAGAAGCATGAAGCCAGCTACCCGGTGCATGATCTAGAGTTGGGAGCGGTGGTATTCGCCTTGAAGATTTGGAGGCATTATTTATATGGCGTCCACTGCGAGATCTACTCGGATCACAAAAATCTGAAGTACGTTCACACCCAAAAGGAGTTAAACTTGAGACAGCGGCGGTGGTTGGAGTTCTTGTGCGACTATGAATTCACCTTGAACTACCACCCCGGGAAGGTTAATTCCGTAGCTGATGCCTTGAGCCGAAAAGCACCGGGAACGAGCACGGAATCCCGTTTGATGGGGATGGAGTTAATCCGGACACTGCAAGAGATGGAAATCACTTTGGTCTTTAAGAATCAATCGGAAGAGTATACAGAATATTTGGCCGCGATGAGTATAGTTTGCAACATACGAGACCGGATCCGGACGGAACAAAAGAAGGATGCGGCTTTAACCCCGGCTTTCAAGTCAATGGAGGATGGGACAACGGAAGAATACTCCCTAAAAGACGGCCTCGTCCATTTTCGTGGCCGGCTTTACATCCCCGAAGGTGACAACATTCGGGAGGATATTCTAAAGGAGGCCCATTGCTCCAAGTACTCGGTGCACCCGGGGATCGCGAAGATGTACACCGATTTGAGAAAGACAATGTGTTGGCCGGGCATGAAGAGGGATGTCAAGTACTTTGTTCCTCATTGTGTGGCCTGCCAAATGGTGAAGGCGGAGTGCAGAAGCCCCGGTGGAATGCTACAGTCGTTGCCCATCCCCGAATGGAAATTTGAGGACATCTCCATGGACTTCGTCCACGGGTTACCTCGCTCGCGCTCGGGGAATGATTCTGTGTGGGTGATAGTTGACCGGTTGACCAAGGTAGCCCGATTTATCCCAATGAAGAAGGAGGCGCAGGTGGGCGTCTTAGTGCGTCTCTTTGTGGAACAATTTGTGCGGTACCATGGTGTGCCGAAGACGATCGTCTCCGACCAGGATGGTTGGTTTACTTCAAGAGAATGGAGGGCTGTACATGCTTATTTGGGCTCGCGCCTCGCCTTTAGCACAGCCTTTCACCCACAAACGGACGGGCAATCTGAACGAACCATCCGAACATTGGAGGACCTTCTGAGGTTGTGTGTGCTAGATAAAGGAGAACCATGGGAGAGACTCTTACCTCTCGTGGAGTTCTCTTATAATAACAGTCATCAAGCCAGTATTGGAATGGCACCTCATGAAGCTTTGTATGGAAGGAGGTGTAGAACACCCTTGTCCTGGGTGCAAGATGAAGATCCAAAGACATTGGGAAATGAGTATATTGATGACACGGACGCGGTGGTTAGGTTGATCCGGGATCGAATGCTAGAGGCTCAAAGCCGACAGGCGAAATATTACAACACAAGTCACCGTATGGTGGAATTTCAAGTGGGTGATAAGGTGTTCCTGAAGATTCGACCGATGCACGGAGTGTCGCGGGTGCGTGGAGTCAAGAAGCTCAGCCCAAGGTATGTCGGGCCCTATGTCATAGTGGAAAGGATTGGCCCTCTGGCCTATCGATTGGAGTTACCACCGGAGCTGGAGAACCTTCACGACGTGTTCCATGTATCGTCGCTTCGGAAGGCTTTGTTGCGGCCTGAACAGTATATCCCCACGACGGATGGTGCCGTGGCGTCTGATAGGTCTGTGCGACTGGAGCCGGTGCGGATCGTTGATAACGAGACAAGAACCTTGCGCCGCAAAAGTGTTCCCTTGGTGAAAGTGCTATGGTCTAATCATGGGAAGGAGGAGTTCACATGGGAGCCAAAGGATTTAATGCGAGGGCGCTACCCAGAATTATTTACTCCAAGTAAGAATTTTATTTGAAAGCATAGTTCCCTTTTATGTGTGTCACTCCCATAGCCTTACCCTGATTTCGGGGACGAAATCTCTTATTTTGTTTATAGGATTTGTAACGTCCCAATTCGCGCTAGGCCCCTTGATTGCGTATTTAAGTCTAGGGGGCTGTGGTGAGCCCAATGGGGGTGTGGGTGAACAGGTGCGAACGTACGGGAAATGAGGAAAACATGGCAAAATGGCAATTTTGGCCGACACGGGTATGGACACGGCCGTGTCCATACCCGTGTGCCTCATGCCAAGACTAGGCTTATCAGTCAGAGAAGTACACGGGTATTGGGACACGGGCGTGTCCCTACCCGTGTGCTGAGGACACGGGTCGAGACACGGCCGTGTCTCTACCCGTGTACCGCAACCCCAGCACGGCAGAAAAATATTCTGGGATGAACACGGCCTTAAACACGGCAGGCGACACGGCCGTGTCACCTGAACACGGGTAGGAACACGGCCGTGTGCCTACCCGTGTCTGCGGTGTATAAAAACGAAAAAGATGTGAAACCCTAGCATTTCATCCCCTTTCTTCTGCCCCGAAATTTCTGAGAGAGTTCTCTTGGCTGGAGGAGGAAGAGGCTTGCCGGAGCCATCCTTGGAAGAAGATTGCCGGGCCATCCTTGGCGGAAACGAAATGCCCTACGAAGGAGTGCGAGGCTCATGGCCGGCCATGGTGGTACCGCTGGACTTGAGGTGAGCTTTCTCCCCTCTCCCTTGGTGCTAGATCTGTAGTTATTTTAGGAGAGACATCGACTCCATAGAGTCTTGATGGTGAGGAGGAGAGTTCTTAGGATAAGCCATGCCTAGGTTTTCTAGGCTTAGTCTCCCTCAACCTTCTCATCATTCAAAGTGGAGATGAGAGGGGTTTTCGTTGAGGGTTTGGCTTTGAAAGGAGAAATAAGGTTGGGTGTGATTTTTGGAGAAGTTTATGCGAGGTCGTTGCAAGGAAGAAGATGAACGGATGCCGTTCATCTCGCCTTAAGATGCGTGCAGAAATCTGATTTCTGCACGCGGCGACCTTCGTGGCCAATTTCAGAGGTGTTCTGGCCAGATCTGGGTGATCGACTCAACATAAAAGTCGTAGCCCTTGAAATTACCTTTCCAACGAGTGGTTGCACGTTTCCATGCGATACCCGTAGCCACGGGAAATCTGGTTCGAGTCCGCTGCGTTCGGGAAAATCCTGTACAGGAAACTGTTTCCTGTACGTATTCGAGTTGAATTTCTGGTATGTTGCGACCAGATCTGGGCGATCAACTCAACACAAAAGCCGTAGCCCTCGCGAATACCTTTCCAACGAGGGGTTGAGCATTGCAATCGGATTCCTGTAGCTCCGGGAATCCCAGTTTTAGTATCGGGCTATCCTATGTTAATGCACTGGTTAATTTATAATGTTAGCACTCTTGCAATGGTCGTGATTTGCTCATTTGTTATCTTGCTCCCATATATTTATAATGCTGTAGTTACTGTAATTTAGCATGGTCAACCATTTGGTTGTGTAATAAGGAATAACCATGTATTGGTAGAGAAATGGATTGGATGAGAAGGCTAGAAATTAAGAGTTGAGATTGGTATAGAATATATTTATATAGTTTGGTGTTGAACATATCTATTATGCGAAATGTTGAGGTGAATTCATTGAATAGATGGGCGTGAATATGATGAACACTATGTGAAGAGTATTTTGTAACCGTAATCCGAGCCCAAGGGGTTTATTAACAACCGATGCTTAGAGTTGAAGCCTCCCTACGGGTAGCATCGAGTGAGTTGTTTTGGGGCATGTGATGTGCGACGATTCATCGTGTCGCGATATTGAGATAATGATTGTGGCAGGTCTGCGGGTTCGCCAGTCGTCACACCGATGGGAGCCAATGGGTAGACCTTGGGCGGTAGGGTTAGATACTTGGTGTCCATAACCCGAGATCTCCTCCGCGCCATGAGAACGGTTGGGCTTGCACCTCGTGCGTTTCCGAGGTTCCATCCGGTTCGAAATCAAAGGCAAGGTTGGGCTGTGTTCTTGGTGCACATCTACCCAAGACCCCTTCTGAGCCATAGTACGCATGTGAGCTCCGCTGTTGTGTTTTTAGCGTTGAGGCGTACGAGGGCCTAGGATAGGTAGTGTGATACCACCTAGTAGTGGAGACGCCCGCTCCACTATCGTCGTCTGGCCACGACGGGCGACGCCTGAGAGGTTAGCTACCTGCTCGAAAAGTGGGAACTTCAAGTCTGTGTCGACATAGCAACTTGCATGTGTGTGCGCATGATTCGGTCATAGCATAACATTCATATCATGTCATTCATTGCATACACAAGATCCTCATCGTATAAGTTTGTATGGGCACTCTTATACGATGAGTTACTTTACTGTTAAGCCGATCCTTAACTTATAAGTTTGTATGGGCACTCTTATAAGTTAAGTTACTATTCTGATTACTTATACCTGCTGTCATATATATAGATATTTGTAGAACTGCTAGTTGTGTAGCGTAGTTTGTACTCCATCATATTTACAGTCATCTGCTTGTTTACTTGCTTATATATATACATATTGTACCTTTGTTCCTTTCTCTGCCCGGTGCCGAGGAGTCGCCGGGGGAGCGGATGTGAAGCCACTTAGTCTTATGACTAACGGTTGCTACGTCTTCCTTTTTAGGAGGAAACCCCGCAGGTAGAGCAGCAACGGACTATGCAGCAGGACAGCCAGGCCCGGACGATAGGACCTGAAGTGGTGGTGCCATCGGCACCGTCAGTGACAGTCGTGAGTGTTTTCATGTAGCCTTTTGGCAAAACATTTCTAGACTCTTGTTCTTTTGTACAAGCCTGTTGTGCTTGTTATCTTCCGCTCTTTTGGACTTAAACTTAGTTGTGAATTGAACTGCTTTACTTTTCTGTTATGGTTGGGTTAGCATAGTTTATGTGATATGGATGGTAGCCGGCGGAATAGGCGTCTTATGGTAAAGGCTAACCCGTGTGTTAGTGCTACCGCAAGGCGGCTATTTCGGGCATAAGACTCCCCTCGTGCCGTGTGTTGTGTTCCGGGAGGGGGGTCTTACATCCAAAGGCCAACAAAACTCCTATTTGGTATTTGGACAGTGGATGCTCCCGTCACATGACCGGGACCAGAAGCCTGCTGAGGGAGTACTCTCCAGTCGAGGATGGACCCAAAGTCATATTTGGGGGATCTGATCGGGGAGTCACCAGAGGTTACGGTACGATTTCCAACGGTATACTCTCTATCACTAACGTAGCTTATGTTGAAGGGTTAAATCATAACCTGATCAGCGTAAGCCAGTTATGTGATAAAGGGTATGACGTTAAGTTCTGCAAGGATAAATGCCTGATAATATCATGTGACTCTTCGGAGACCGTATTAACAGGCATTAGGAGCAGAAATATTTTCTGTTTAGACTTTCTTAGTTTAGATTCTTCTACCCCAGTATACCTCGTTGCTAAAGGCAGTGCATCTCTTTGTGAACAATGGCACAAGAGATTGACACACATTAATTACAAGACAATTAATATGCTGTTTTCCAAAGACTTAGTAAGGGATGCTCCCTTTATTAAGTGCATTAAGGATAGTCCATGTCCTACCTGTCAAATGGGCAAGCAGACTCGGGCTACCCTTAAGGGCATCCCAGACAAAGATTCCTCCAGATGTCTATATCTTCTCTACATGGACTTGTTTGGCCCAAAGCAAGTTCATATCTTAGGAGGGAAGTCGTATACGCTAGTGATTGTAGATGATCACTCTCGGTTTACGTGGGTGTTCTTCTTAAAACGCAAGTCTGATACGTTTGACATCTTCACCAGTTTTGTCAAGCAGATACAGAACGAACTTAACTGCTCAGTGGTCAAAATCAGAAGTGACCACGGAACAGAGTTTGAGTCTGGGGCTATGACAGAGTTCTGTGAAAAGCTTGGTATCTTTCATGAGTTCTCCTCCCCTCGCACTCCTCAACAGAATGGAGTGGCGGAGAGGAGGAATAGAACACTCATTGAAGCGTGCACGACAATGTTGAATGACGCTTCTCTCCCAGAATACTTCTGGGCCGAGGCTGTCAACACGGCCTGTCATGTACAAAACCGGGCATTGATCAACAAGAGCCATCGTAAGACTCCATATGAGCTACTGAAAGGCAAGAAACCAACCATGTCCTATCTGAGGATTTTTGGCTGCAAAAGTTATATACTGAATAATGGGAAGTACCCGCGTACTAAGTTTGGTGAAAAATGCTTCGAAGGCATATTCATGGGCTATAGTAGCCACAGCCGGGCTTACAGAGTTTTCAACAAGAAAACTCTAGTGGTAGAGGAATCAATAAATGTTGTATTAGATGAAGGAAGCTTGCTTAACTGCAAGACTTCTAGTTGTCTTCTTGAAGCTGCAGGTGCCAGACTCGAAAAGCTACAACTGGATGATCCCGAGAAAGATGCAACTCCAAAGTATGTCAAGGTCTCCACATCAACGCCGATCGGAGAAGTTGAAGCTCAAAATGAGGCAAATCCTTTAGAAGAAGGAGATGCCCAAGAAATAGTTGAAGCTCCTGATGCAAGAATTCTAGAGCTCAGACACGTGAGGGATCATCCCAGAAATCAAATCATTGGAGATCCCCAAGACGGTGTCAGAACTCGCCGAGGTACTCTTAACGAGATCTTGCATCTCAGCTTTCTGTCGCAGGTGGAGCCAAAGAAGTTCGACGAAGCGAACAAAGACGCATCGTGGATTTTGGCCATGCAAGAGGAGCTGCATCAATTCGAAAGATGCGAAGTCTGGACGCTGGTTCCCAGACCAAAGACGCAAAATGTGATTGGCACCAAGTGGATCTTCAGAAACAAGTTGGATGAACATGGAGTCATCATCAAGAACAAAGCCAGACTGGTGGCTCAAGGATACAGACAGGAGGAGGGGATTGACTTTGACCAGACGTTTGCACCAGTTGCCCGGCTCGAGGCAATTCGGCTATTCCTAGCCTATGCCTCTCACAAAGGATTCACAGTCTATCAGATGGACGTGAAATCGGCTTTCTTGAATGGAGATTTGAAAGAGGAAGTATACGTTGCTCAACCTCCAGGTTTTGTCAATCCTACTTATCCTAATCATGTATATTTTCTTAATAAAGCGCTATATGGCCTAAAACAAGCTCCTCGAGCTTGGTATGAGACATTGTCTAGTTTTCTTCTTGAGAATAAGTTCTCTAGAGGAAAAATAGATAAGACATTGTTTCTCAGGGAAGTCAAAGGCAAGATTTTGCTGGTGCAAATCTATGTTGATGACATTATATTCGGCTCAACGGACAACAATCTTTGCAAAAAGTTTACCAAACTTATGCAAGGAATGTTTGAAATGAGCAGTATGGGAGAGCTGAAGTATTTCTTGGGACTTCAAGTGAAACAGTCTGAGGAAGGAATCTTCATTTCTCAGACGAAGTTCACAAATGAACTCCTCAAGAAATTCGGAATGGAGAATGCAACCTCTATGAGGACTCCAATGGGATCCAGCATGTCTCTGGATAAGGATGAGAAAGGGAAACCTTTTGATGAAACCAAATACAGAAGCATCATTGGATCCCTGCTCTATCTTACTGCGAGTAGACCGGATATCATGTTCTCCACATGTGTTTGTGCCAGATATCAGGTGAACACTAAGGAATCTCATTATGTCGCTGCAAAGCGAATTCTCAGATACCTTAAAGGTACCCCTAATCTTGGCTTATGGTACCCGAGAAGCAATGATGTCGAGCTAATAGGGTTTTCAGATGCTGATTTTGCAGGGAGTAGGGATGATAGGAAAAGCACCTCCGGGACGTGTCAATTCCTCGGAAGAAGGCTTATTTCATGGAACAGCAAGAAGCAGAATTGTGTAGCAACCTCCACTGCAGAGAGTACATCTCGGCTGGCAGCTGTTGTGCACAACTCCTATGGATAAGAAACCAGTTAGCTGACTATGACCTCCAGTTCAAGGAAGTACCGATGTATTGCGACTCCTCCAGTGCAATTGCTATTGCCAACAATCCGGTCTCGCACAGCAGAACGAAGCATATTGAAGTGCATTACCACTTCATTTGGGAGCACGTGGAGAACAAGGACATCTCTCTCTGCTATGTTCCCTCTGACAAGCAGATTGCAGACATCTTCACAAAGCCTTTGGATGAGGCCAAGTTCAGTCTTTTCAAAACTGAATTGGGGATGCTAAACTATGAGGAATGAAGACCACAGAAGCTCATGGCTTGTGCATCTAGGGGGAGCATCTGTCAGGCTCTCAAGTGTAAGCATAGGTGCAAGAACTGAGGGGGAGCATGGGGTCATATGCACCAGACCCCGATTTGCAGAAGCCGAAAAGGGGGAGATTACCCTCTCGGCTAAGGTTAAGGTGGCTCCAAGTTTTGCTCTCAAGTAATTGGTAATGAATATCTCTCTCAACTCAATTTTAGTTTCATTCCTATATGCTCTATTCACCTTAGCTTGTAGGGTTTAGGCTTCTTCAAATAGGGGGAGATTGTTGGGTATTGTATCCACAATGCACCTGATTTGAAGAAGCCCCTAAACAAGCTAAGGTAAATAGACAATGTATTTGATGAAATATGTCTAGTTGTGCTTGCAGTTATTCCACGCTAAGTACACACCAATGTCAGGGTGCAGTGGGTCAATATACACGGGTTTGTGCAACGTAATCCCTCGTTGAGCAGATCAGTGTGTTGGCCTACGTGTACTCTCTCTATTGGGGTGTACTTAATTTCAAGTACAGGGCTATGATAAAGCAAGAGCATACAAGGAGCAAGGATGGGCAAAAGACCAGCTCACGGGTGGAAAGACGAGAATTCGTCTAAGTATAAATCGTCGAGAATCACTAAGTGATTCTCGCCGATTCGTCGAGAATCACTAGTGATTCTCGACGAGTCGACGAGAATCACTAGTTGATTCTTGCCGGGTTGGGCCGGCTGTCTCGACGCAGTCAGAAAAAACATCTAAGGCAGAATCGTCAAGAATGACTTTGCATTCTCGACTAGTCGGCGAGAATCCACGGCGATTCCCGCCGATTCTCCCCAGCCTCTATAACCTGTGCAGCCAGAATTCTCTAAGTAGAATTCGGCGAGAATCGTAAGTGATTCTCGCCGATTCGTCGAGAATCACTCACGATTCTCGCCGAATTTGACTTGGGCATTTTTCCAACTCTGTCTTGACCGGTCCACGTTATCTGCGGGATTTTGAACCGGACTTCGATCTGACTGCTGGTGGGGCCCACAACGGTCATCTCTTGACCTAGTGTATAAATACTCTGGTATTTGTGTACAGTAAAGAAAAACATACGATATACGAAAGAGAGCGGCCGACCAAACCCTAATCTCGCGATCTTGCTCCGCCTCCGTCGCCGCAGCTGATCACTGAAGCCGATCTCGATCTCCTCCAGATCCTCGGTGATAGAAGCCAAGTCCCGCACAACGTCTCACGTGTCTATCCAGAGATCCTTTGTCTCTTGATTTGAGATAGGGAAATTTTTCCCCGTCCGAATCGATCGAGACGATCGATCCTCGTGTGAACGTTGGTAGACCTTACCGACTTCGCTAAGAAGATTGGATCTCCAGTGCTTTGTTGCTGTGTTTAGTTGCCGCCACCAACACCGAGAGCCTTGCCGCCACCGCCGGTCTCGGGGAGATCCTCTCCAAGTGAGATCTAGGGTTGTGGACTCTGCGTTGACTTCAAGAACACGTCGTCGAACGAAGAGGGACACCTTATTCTCCATACGTTGTTTGTATCTCTTACAAGCTATTTTCATTTCTTTGTAAAGGACCGTTTGGTCTCTAGTTGTAGGGTTGGGTGCAACCCGAGTTGTGGGAGTGTTGACTCCTACGTGTGGAAGGGTTCCTTCCGTTAGTGCAAGGATTGGATTTCAATCCTGTTGGTGAAGTGACCGAGTCGTCCCTGGTTGGGAGATAGGTCGAAGGGGGAAAGTGGACGTACCCAAATCGGGGAACCACTATAAATTGCTTGTGTACTTTCTGTGCTGTGTTGTTTTATTTTCTTATGCAGGTAAAACTTTAATTCCGCAAATACGCTACAAAGACACCTATTCCCCCCTAGGTGTAAGTAGTTGACACTAGGTGGACTTTCAAGAACTCATCAAGCTCAGCTCACAGATCGTTGAGCTCAAGTTGAATGTTGAAGATTGAGCCTGCCTTTCGTTGAGCTATAGTTGAAGGTTAAAGATTCAGCGTTCGTCGAGCTCAGCTCACAGATCATCGAGCTCAGGTTAAAGGTTAAAGATTCAGAGTTCATCGACCTGAGCCCACCATTTGTAGAGCTCAAGTAAAAGGTTGAATATTCAGAAGTTCGTCGAGCTCAGCATAGAATTAGTCGAACTCAGATCGACGATTGTCGGGCCTAGTCCAAATACTTCATGCCATCGCAGGAAAGCTACAGTAGCACCGAAAGCTACTATTTGTCTACTTCTGAGAGAGGTGGCGCTTACCATACTTGATTGGACCAACATTTAGATAGTGTCGTTGATTCAAATCAACTGGTATAAAATAAACAGAAGAAAAGAAGATTAGGGTTAACAAAAACACGAGAACGAAACAGTGAACTAGAACAGAAGCATAAAGCAAAATAGAGGCGGCTGTACTACGATCTTCTTCAACAAGCTTGAAAGAAAAAGTCCAACAGGCAAGCCAGAAGGCTAAGGGAGGAATATAGCTGAAACTTCAGCAAGATTGTTTCCTTGAAAATAAGTTAGTTGATTCATACAATCAATAAAAGGGGAGAGCTGTGTGAAGGACTATAAGCCTTCCTCAGCAGGTAGCTATAGAAGAAGACTCATCCCTTCTACAGCAAGTGGGCTGGACTGATATTTGCTCAGTCCAGAAAGTTAGATTTAGTGGTTTTTCTCTGAGTTAGTTGTTCAATTTTCTTGATTACTTTCCTGTAGGATTCAGTATATCTGAATCTGAGTGTAGGGCACTTTGTGCCTGAGTGGTAGGTGATAAATTTGTCACTATGGTAGGTGCCCTACTAGGGTACTGAGGTAGGATCCAAGTGTGGATCTGAGCTATAGGGCTTAATTTCCTGAGGTAGGAGAGTGATGCTCTCTAAGGTAGGATTCAAGTGTTGATCTGAGGTAGGGCTGTCCTCCCAGCCTGAGTGTAGGGCCTAGTGTCTGAGGTAGGTAACTGGTGAGTCACTGAGCTGTATGTGACAAGTGTGTCACTGAGTTGTAGGCCTTGGAGGAGGCTGAGCTGTAGGTGCCTGGAAGGGCACTGAGGTAGGTAATTTATAGGTACTGAGTTATAGGAGTGTTGAAGCACTCTGAGAGTATGGCCTTGTGCCTGAAGTTGTAGGGCACTTTGTGCCTGAGCTGTAGGCCTTAGAAGTAAGGATGAGGTAGGTGGTTAGTAGAACACTGAGTTATTGTATCACTGCAGGGCTCTGAGGTAGGAACCCATATGGTTTTGAGTTTGGATTCCGAAAAGAATTTGTGTGTAAAGCTGAGGGCCTTAGGTGTAAACTCTGAGGAGCATATTAGTGGAGTTTGTGGCTAGTCCAACAACTCCGTTGGATAGGTAGGAGGATAAGTGGATGTACACAATTGGGGAAACACTATAAATACTTGTGTGCTTGTTGTGTTGCTTGTTTATTTATTGCATTATAGGTAATTAGGACAAACTCTAGATCACCAAAGTATAAACAACTCAAAAAGTCTTAGAGAAATTTAAAATACCTATTCACCCACCCTCTAGATGACTAGCTATCCTTGAATTAATAACTTTCAATGGTCCTCAAACCACCTACCTCAGCCTGATCTCTAAGGCCTAAAACTCAGGCTTTTCAGCCCTACAATTTTAGGCACTAAGCCCTACTCTCAAAGTGATGCAACACGCCTACAACTCAGATCCAGAGTGATCCTACAAGATAGAAATAAGTTGATGTGGTTCTTGATTAAACACGGGAGGAATTCCTTTGTGAAAATCAGCCTTGGGTGACTTAGACTCAGCCCCCCACTATAACACCAGGAGAGTTTTCCTGTGTCAACTTTAGTGGAAATAGTGCACCTTAGTCCCAACTACTTCACAACAACAAGTTTATGCACTTGAGCTGGAAGAAACTTGCAGAATACTATTCTGCCTGTTTCTAAACTAAACCAAATATTCAGCTCTCTCTTCTTCACAACAGCAATGATGTGGAAGCTTTGGCTTATGTTGGAAGCAACTAGCAGATCTGTTTCTCTGCTCCATTCTGAACTGAGTTAAGTACTCAGCTCCAACATCTTCTTCATAGCTCCTCAAGTGTATGTTCTTTTAGAAAGTATTGGTTGGATCTGTGAAGCTCCTACAGTAATGGTTGGCTCTTGCTATTATCTCTTTCTAAGAGAATCACCCTAAGCTTTCTAGCTAGTGCAGATGAAGATGGCACCAGCAAATTTGTCGTTGAAGATGTTGATCTCAACACCTAAATTCCACTTTATCTTTCTGACTTGAGCTTCCTATTCTTTAGCTCCACAACAATGGCGGAGAAAAAAGAACTACTATCACAGGTGTCTCATCCTATAAAGAGCACTTCCTTTTATTTATTGAAACCGAAAATCTATTTTAGCAGTGGGTCCCACAGTTTTAATTCTGTCTTTAATTTTGCTTGAATGCCAACTATCATACAGTAGGTCTGTGAAAACCTTTGTCGCGTACTGTAGCCATCCCGCCACTTATTTGAAATATGTTGACTTGTTGACTTGCTGACGTCACCAGCTGTGGACTTAGCAAAAAATCAAGCAGCATTATCATAGGCGTTGAGTAAGTAAGGATCACTCAACGCCAAATCACTTAGATAGATTTACTGACTCTTGTCGTTGAGTGAGTAACATTCACTCAATGCAAAACTTCAGAATATAAATTTGTTTCTAGGCATTGAGAGCATTGAGTGAACCAACCTCACTCAACGCAATCTGCCTTAGCCATATTTCTGCTGATTCAGCAACTAAAGCGTTGAGATCATTGAGTGAGCATGCCTCACTCAACGCTCTTTGCTTTTAACTCATTTATGCATAAAGGCGTTGAGAGGGTAGAGTGAGCACGCCTCACTCAATGATTTTTTTCCTTAGCCAGAATCCTGAACATAGTATGACGAACTGAACTTTGTTCGATGAATGGCTAGCTTTGCTCGACGAAGGGCCAAAATCATTCTACAACTAAGGCGTTGAGAGCGTTGAGTGAGTAAGCCACTCTCAATAGTTTTTTGCCTTAGTGAATTTTCTGTGTTTAAAACCACTGGGCTTAGACTGTCTTACATTGAACTGAGTTCAACGAATAGTGAACTGAGCTCGACGAACTTTGAACTCAGTTCGACAAATTCTCAACTAAGCTCAACGAACTCACAATCTCAAGCTCTGAACTTAGCTCGACAAAAGGTGAGCTGAGCTCGATGAACTCTGAACTCAGTTCGACGAATTTTCAACTCAATTCAACCAGTTCAACTTATAGCCTTTTTGCTGAATGGCGTTGAGTGTGTCTTCATCACTCAACGCCAAAACACTTAGCCATATTTATCTATAGTAGCATGGCGTTGAGTGAGTTGATTTCACTCAACGCTTGTGGACTTGGCAATATTTCAGCTCATTCCAACTTAGGCTATTAATTATTTAGACTGTGTCACAACATTTTTTGTGTGGCGTTGAGTGAGTAAACTTCACTCAACGCCTATGGACTTAGTAATTTTCTCAGCTTGCCACTATGTGGGACTGTATAGGCTTCACTCAGCGCTATAAGTCATCTTGCGTTGAGTCACTGATCTTCACTCAATGCCTATGAACTTTGATAGCAATCTGTCTTTCCACCACTTAGGTAAGAACTTTTCTGTCTTAGCCACTTAGGCTACCTTTTCCATCAAAGCTTATCAGGACAAACTGCAATCAATCACCTTGAATATATGTTAGATCACAACATGTGTATACATTGTTTTGCTGGTCCTTATTCAAATTCGAGACATTGGGATCAAGGGAACCAACACTAAGTGAAGACCCCCATCTTCACTTGTCCATTTTTTTTGAGATTTACACCACGTTCCGTTTTATAAGAATAATAAAAAACACAGTGAAGCTGCAATTTTTTTTTGCTATGCGATTATGCCAAGGTGTGGCTACAAACTATTCCTCTAGGGACAACTACAACAAAAGGTTCCAAATCCGTGAAGTTCCTAGCCAAATTTCATCAAGGAGACACGAGTGAGTGGGCAGTGAGAAAATTCCACATTCCAACAAGATGGCAAAGAAATGCTCTCTGAGGTATGGGAGAGCTTACTGAACTTTTGAGAAAGTGACCCCAGCATGAGTACCAACAATGACACCTAGTGGAGATTTTTTGCTTCTCTCTCGACCCGCATTACAGAGCTACAATTGATGGCGCTGTGGGAGGAACATTGATGAATTGTAATGCAGAAGAGGACTTCAACATTCTGTAGGATAATGCGTCACATAGTACATATTTGATAGCTAGGAGGAACGCTACAATGAGGACAATGGGAATTTATGAAATCGATACCCATGCTCATCATGATGATTTGCCATCTCCTCATCATGAGAATGTTTCTTTGTGGAAGCGCCCGACTCTACCTCTTGTGCTAGTGATGGCAATTACATGTCATGGCTGCGACACTTTAGGGCATCGCACATATGAATGCCCCTCAGGTGAACTCTCTACTGATTTTTCTAATTTGAATTTTGTGGAATCCATAAATTATTTAAGCAATCAAAATAGATCATTGCATATTCTAATACTTATAACCATGCGGTGAGAAATCACCCTCATTTTTTATGGAACCAAAATGTGTCTTGATAAAGATGGTAGCCGGGTCAACACCATTTCAATGGTCAGACTTCTAGCGGCCAACCACACCCACCTCAACCTTTTAATAACCCCCAACCTACTCCTGAACAAAAGAAGAGTGCTTTGAAATAAATGATGGATAAATTTATTTATATGACCCAATCTAATATGGGAAATCAAAATGTTTCCATATGCAACTTGGAGGTTCAAATGAGCCAATTGTCTTTGGTATTAACTAAAATAACCCAAGGTTCTCTCCCAAGCACCACAAAAAAGAACCCCAATGTGCATGGGAAGATTTAATCACTGCCCATGCAAAATTATGAGGGGGAAGTAGTATATTGTGAAAACAACAATGTGGAAACCTGATGAGTCCGAATTATATAGGGTTTTTCAGACTCATCTGTACTAGTTTTCATGCCCGTGCACTACATTATTGATAGTTTATTGCTCATAAATGGATTGAATGGATTATATACACACAGTGCACTATTTAGGCCTATCGGGGTGTGTGATTTTGCCTTATGTTGCTGGGGGTATGCACACGGTGCTCCCCATGCTTGTTTCTTCTTGTATTGTCTAGTATTTTTTGTATTTGCTGGAGGTGTAAACACACGATCATGCCTTTTTGTTGATGCACAACCGTTTTGGTCCTGCGATTGCCACACATCATTTTGTTTGAACATCCGTCGTGTGATTTTCTTAACGCGCGAATGGATTTAATTCTGTGCGAAGGAAAACACATCACCTGCCTAGGATGCGTTGAAATGCCTCTTCTTCCTTACCCTGTGCGCTTTTGGTCCGCACGATCATTTTTTTGTGCGTGAACAAAGTCGTAGGATCTCCCTGTAACTTCATGTTGGGCTACCTACGCAAGTATAATCGCATGATTCAAACACACGATCGTGTATTTGGTCGCACGTCTCTTAAAATCTAATATTTAATATTTAAGACGCAGGAGTTCACCCTTGTTATTAATCATTGGTTCCCAGAGCATCGTGGATGACGGAATCCACTGTTTTTTGCCTTATCTTGCCGCCCACCTTGGGGAGGAACTTTGATCGTTGTTTTGGTGCAAATCATTTGCTAGGGATTTCTCTCCGACCTCTGCCATCATTTCCAACCATTAAAGCCTTATATCTAGCGACTTCTCTACTTCTCAGAAGTTCTCCAGTGTGAATGTGACTGTCGGTGATTTATAAAGAAGACAAGTCATTGGAAGGCTGTGACGGCCCTTCTCTACCCCAGACGACAATCGATGTCCGAGCGTGGATGAGGAGTGACAAACCTCGATTCCGGCCGAGAACCAGGATGAGTCTTCGTGCATTGGTAGTATTCTATCCTCCTTCTTTACGGTAGATTATTTGATATTGTTAAGATGTTTAGAATGATGTTTAATAACCCTAAATGCATTTTCATATTTCTCACTATGTCTATGTGGTGATTATTTGTGGTTGTTTATTTCTTGGCGCGCCTCAATCCCCCGTGTGTTCGATCCCTTTGTGTTTGTGTCGTCCAAGCAATTGCTAGGAGCGTCCATAGTAAAGAGGTTACTACGACCCTCACTCGATCCACCATCCAAATATTTACCAAATTGGGTAATTCACCTGCGCGAAGCGGTGAAGGCGGACCACATAGATAAATTAGGTTTTATAATTTTACTAAACCAAATCAAAACCCCCATTGCTCCATTTGCACACTTACTAATGCTTTTCTGAACTATTGAATCACGCACCTTAATTGCACTCCTCTGAGATCGATACTCTACGATTAACTCCCATTTTATATTACTTGTGCGACATGTACACTTACCGTATCTCCGCATCAAATTTTTAATGCCATTGTCGGGGACTGCAGTCGTGTGGTAATTCTCTATTTAGAATAGTTGTAAAGTGTTCTTTCTAATTTTGTTTGTCATTTTATCATATATGTCAATGTAGAATCCTTAATCATCATTAGTCACAATGAAGAATGATTTTGAAATTCTAGTTGAGCTTGTCACCTTTGGTTCTAAAAATTGTGTTTTCCATTGGAGTCCTGGTGTAGATATAATATCACACAATGAGGAATTTCATGAGCTGTGTAGTACATTCCAGTATAATGAGAGTGACCAAGACAGTGCCAAGATCCAACTTTTCATATTTTCTCTCACAGGAAAGGCCAGAGGATGGTACAAAATTATTTACCCAAGTGAGATTACATCCTAGGCACAAGCTAAAGACCAGTTTATAAAGAAATACTGCTCGTACAAACTATTATCTAGAAAGCATGTAGAGTTGTTTACTTTTTCTGAAGATCCAGGTGAATCCCTTGTAGAAGCGTGTGATAGATTCCGTCTGATGCAATCCTGGAATCTTGCTCAATATGTGTATGGAGTTTCAAGCCTCCAGACATTTTATTTCGGCATTCAGGAGAAGTTCAGACACCTGTTTAACAATGTCGCAGGTGGGCCACTTTTTAGTCTAGACATGCTTGATGTCTGGCGAATTATGGATAATGTAGTTCGAGCTAGTGGAATATGGGGCATGCCTCTCAAGTCTCGTTTAATTGAAAAAGCAAACCATGATGCTAGCTTTATTCAGAGTGATTCTGATGCTATGATTTGTCAGGAAAAAAATTTTGTTAGTTTATGATGTGATTCAAGGAGTGGTGGCAATCTCAGAATATGATCTATCAAAGATTATATGGTTTGTTCTCCACCATCATAGACATGATTCAATAATTGGATAATAGTTCAACTGAAACAGTAAACACAATGAATCTCAGAAGTGGAAGAATAGTGGGGAATCACGAACTTCAGGGAAGCCCGCCCTCCGTTCACATGGATGTGCCGATTGTGGGTGATCCTATTATCGAACCGCTATCGCCTGTAGTACTAGATGTTTTGCCACAACAATAGAGTGCGATGAGACATCCATTTCCCTATAGGCTGCATAATCTCAGAAAAGAATGGCGATGCAAGAAATTTTTGGACATGATTAAGGTTGTACAAGTGAGCATCCCTCTAATCGACGTGCTTACGCAGGTTCCAAATTATGCTAGATATTTAAAAAAATCTCTTGGCCAAGACAAGGAACTCAGAAGCGGTTGGTGAAATCTTTACCTTGGGGGAATGTCCAACCATGGCATTGCGGCATTGGCCCCTAAAACAAAAGGACTTAAGGAGTTTCTCCATTGCGTGCACTATTGGACATTCCACCCATCATCATGCACTGTGTGATTCCGGCGCTTCAATCAACCTCATATCGCTATCTATTTTTTGTGAACTTGGCACTGGTGTCCTTCGACCCACCAACATTTTGTTATAATTGGATGATCATTCGAAGAAGAAACTGATGAGAATAAAAACTACCTTGTAGTGGCTCTTAATGGATTAGTTTTCCCTACAAACTTCATGTTTTTAGATATAGAAAATGTTGATCGGACGTCGATTACCTTGGGTCGACAATCCTTTCTACTGCTCGTGTGTTGATTGATGCCAAGAAAGGGTTGCTGACGTTGTGCCTTGGGATGGAAGTAACTACTTTCAACATGTATAGGGTGTCGATGGAGGTAGTGAGTGCTGAGCCAGAAATGCTTGAGTCAATTAATGTGGAATATGAAGAATGCACACCATTTTGGTTTGATGGAGGTGAAAGTGAGATGAATGTTTGATGAGTTGTAAATATACCTATATTTTTGTATTTTATTTAAATCATTTTTGTTTATTTTTGTCTTGTTTTGTTTATTTTCTTTAATAAAATGCTTCTTTTTTGTAAATTTAATACTAATTTAATTTATTTTTGTTTTCTGAAATTTTTCAGAAAAAGTCAAAATTTGACCTGTCATGCCCGTGACCATGCCCGACACGGGCGTGTCAGACACTCAACGCCATCAGCTAGTCGACACTCAACGATTTCACTATTCACCACTCAACGCCGTCCCGACACGCCCTAGTCACGCCCGTGTCCAAGACCTGTCACGCCCGTGTTGTTGTCGACACTCAACGCTTCGTCAACTGTCAACGCTGCTGACATCAGGACTGCCAGCTAAACATGTCACGCCCCCCAGACACGCCCGTGACAAAGCCTGTCACGCCTGTGACCTCCACATGTCATGCACCCGAGCTTCTAGAAATGATCGAGCCAGCCAAGTCACCAAGTCAAATACGCAACCGACCGACACGCCCCCTGTCACGCCCGTGACCTAGGGCGTGATCAACCCGAAAAATTGTCTATAAATAAAAGCTTTCAGAAAGCTTTAAGGGTCCACTTTTTGACCACTTTGCTTAGGGGAGGTGCTGCCCAAATGAATCCAAATGCTATGTAAGAGAATTTTATCCCACTCTCTCTCTCTTAGTTTGTATTAGGATGATTGTTTTAGCTTTTCATGGTAATAGCTTTTGCATTAATAAAAAGTTGGTTTTTTGCTCTCTTTACATAGTATCAAATTTCATTTGAATGCGCCTACCCAAAGTGATTTTTCGTTCCCTTTTTTGTGCTTTACTTTTCATGTCTCATATTTTAAAGCTTTCATAATCTCGCTTAGTTTAGGATTTTATTGACATTTTTAGTCGTTGTGCCGTCCATTTAATTTTCGTTTTCCGCACTTTTTGGCTTTAGCTTTTTCTTCTTTATCATTTTCATTCATATAGGTTTTATAAAAACTCCCCTAAAAGTGTTCATTTTTATCTTCTTTAACTTATGCTCTTAGGAATGTAAAACTTTTCGTTCTTTTTTAGTCTTATTCTCACTTTTTTGGAGGTTTTATAAAAACTTATGAATAAAAATATAGTCGTTTAAATTTTTCGCTAACTTTACTTTTGCGTTTATTTGCAAAACTTTTCGCCCCGTTTAATTTTTATATCATCTTTTAATGCATTTCTACCGCATTCTAGTGGTAGAAATGCAGTTGTTTTTATTTTTGGAGCACTTCATTTTTGCATTTATTTGCAAAACCTTTTCGCTCGGTTAATTTTTATTTTCTCTTTTTATGCATTTCTACCACATTCTAGCGATAGAAATGCAGTTGTTTTAATTTTTCAAACACTTTGCTTTTTCTTATTTTTGCAAGTGTGCATGCGTGTATGAGTTAGATTTTATAGCTTTATTTCAATTTCTGTAGAGTGTGTGTGTATGCATCTATTTCCGCATACTCGTTAAGAATTAAATGGCGCTCGCTTTCATTTCCCGCCCAATCGTTTGAGTGGGACTTGTTTTTTATTGCTTTCATTTTCTCCTACTCACTTGAGTAGGAAACTTTGTGTGCGTGTGTGCGTTTTACTTTCTGTAGAGTGTGTGTGTGTGTGTTTTACTTTCAAGTAGAGTGCGTGCGTGTATGAGATTAATTTTCCCCCGCCCACTCATTTGAGCCGGGACTCGCATTTACTGTATCCTTCAGTCCTACTCGTTTGAGTAGGACTTGCAATTTTCAGCTTTCTTGACAGCTTTCTTACTGCTTTCTTTTCTGCTTTCTAGCATAAGTGTCCCCATTCCGATGAGTGGCTAACCGCCCTTAGCCCTCAATATCGAAGAGCATTGGGACAGATAGAGTAGCATTCAATAATTGAAGGCCCTGTTTTTCAGTTTAAAATTTCTTAAGGTTTGCCCCGGGTTAACGAAGCGTAGGACCGCATATCGATGTGTGGGCTCTATTTCCATTATCCATAGGCAATGACGAGAGGCCGTGCATATGGACTAATCACCCTTGGTTAAAGAGAGCTTCGCGCTAACCCTCGAGAGACGAGGCGCGTGACTCTACCGGATTGGGTTCCCCACCCAATAGCAGGGTTCTTACCGTAATGCGGGCGTTAAGAGGAATCCTTCGTCGGTCTAGCGATCGGTCGAATAGTCTTAGCGTTCAGGTGAGCGATATTCCTAGACCAAGGTGAGCTCATATCTAAGGAACCTCCACGGCCGAGTCTCCGCCTTAATTAATTTGAAATTTAGGATCTCTTTTTATCAAAAGTTATTTTAGTTCAATTCTCTTTTTGATATCGTCGCACCGAGTTCTTCATCAGCCTTCTGCACTTTTATTCCTGTTTATTATTATGCTTTTATTATTATGCACTTTATATAATTTTCATGCCATTTCCTTTTTTATATAAACAAACAAAAAAAATTATCGGTAGAATAATAGGTATTTATGGGAAAGAGTAGAAATTGCTAAGCCGTCCCCGAGAACAATACGACCCCGATATTCCACACCGGAATATCCTGTACTACACGCGATAGGTACACTTGCCTACCTTTCCTTAAAACTCATTTCAACCGCCCTTTTTTATAAATAAATAAAATCACTTTCATCTTTTCTTTTTTCTTTAAAAGTAAAAGGCGGGTTTTAACCAATCAAGTTTTTGGCGGGTTTTATCCCCTCTCTCTCTTAGGTTGTATTAGGATGATTGTTTTAGCTTTTCATTGTAATAGCTTTTCAATTAATAAAAAGTTGGTTTTTTTCCTCTCTTTACATAGTATCAAATTTCATTTGAATGCGCCTACCCAAAGTGATTTTTCGTTCCCTTTTTGTGCTTTACTTTTCATGTCTCATATTTTAAAGCTTTCATAATCTCGCTTAGTTAAGAATTTTATTGGCATTTCTAGTCGTTGTGCCGCCCGTTTAATTTTCGTTTTCCGCACTTTTTAGATTAGCTTTTTCTTCTTGATCATTATCATTCATATAGGTTTTATAAAAACTCCCCTAAAAGTGTTCGTTTTTATCTTCTTTAACTTAGGCTCTTAGGAATGTAAAACTTTTCGTTCTTTTTTAGTTTTATTCTCACTTTTTTGGAGGTTTTATAAAAACTTAAGAATAAAAATGTAGTCGTTATAATTTCTCGCTCACTTCACTTTTGCGTTTATTTGCAAAACTTTTCGCCCCGTTTAATTTTTATTTCATCTTTTAATGCATTTCTACCGCATTCTAGCGCTAGAAATGCAGTTGTTTTTATTTTTCGAGCACTTCATTTTTGCGTTTATTTGCAAAACCTTTTCGCTTGGTTAATTTTTATTTTCTCTTTTTATGCATTTCTACCGCATTCTAGCGGTAGAAATGCAGTTGTTTTAATTTTTCAGTCACTTTTCTTTTTCTTATTTTTGCAAGTGTGCGTGCGTGTATGAGTTAGATGTTATAGCTTTATTTCAATTTTTGTAGAGTGTGTGTGTATGCATCTATTTCTGCCTACTCGTTAAGAATTAAATGGCGCTCCGCTTTCATTTCCCGCCCACTCGTTTGAGTGGGACTTGTTTTTTATTGCTTTCATTTTCTCCTACTCACTTGAGTAGGAAACTTTGTGTGCGTGTCCGCGTTTTACTTTCTGTAGAGTGCGTGTGTGTGTTTTACTTTCAAGTAGAGTGCGTGCGTGTATGAGATTAATTTTCCCCCACCAACTCATTTGAGCTGGGACTCGCATTTACTGCTTTCTTCAGTCCTGCTCGTTTGAGTAGGACTTGCAATTTTCAGCTTTCTTTACTGCTTTCTTACTGCTTTCTTACTGCTTTCTTTTCTGCTTTCTAGCATAAGTGTCCCCATTCCGATGAGTGGCTAACCACCCTTAGCCCTCAATATCGAAGAGCATTGGGACAGATAGAGTAGCTTTCAATAATTGAAGGTCCTGTTTTTCAGTTTAATTAAATTTCTTAAGGTTTGCCCCGGGTTAACGAAGCGTAGGACCGCATATCGATGTGTGGGCTCTATTTCCGTTATCCATACGCAATTCCGAGAGGCCGTGCGTATAGACTGATCACCCATGGGTAAAGAGAGCTCTGCGCTAACCCTCGAGAGAGGAGGCGCGTGGCTCTACCGGATTGGGTTCCCCACCCAATAGCGGGGTTCTTACCGTAATGCGGGCGTTAAGAGGAATCCTTCGTCGGTCTAGCGATCGGTCGAGGCGTTCAGGTGAGCGATATTCCAAGACCAAGGTGAGCTCATATCTAAGGAACCACCACGGCCGAGGCTCCGCCTTAATTAATTTGAAATTTAGGATCTCTTTTTATCAAAAGTTATTTTAGTTCAATTCTCTTTTTGATATCGTCGCGCTGAGTTCTTCATCGGCCTTCTGCACTTTTATTCCTGTTTATTATTATTCTTTTATTATTATGCACTTTATATAATTTTCATGCCATTTCCTTTTTTATATAAATAAACTAAAAAATTATCGGTAGAATAATAAGTATTTCAGGGAAAGAGTAGAAATAGCTAAGCCGGCCCCGAGAACAATACAACCCCGATATTCCACACCGGAATATCTTGTATTACACGCGATAGGTGCACTTGCCTACCTTTCGTTAAAACTCGTTTCAACCGCCCTTTTTTATAAATAAATAAAATCACTTTCGTCTTTTCTTTTTTCCATTAAAAATAAAAGGCGGGTTTTAACCAATCAAGTTTTTGGCGCCGTTGTCGGGGAAAATTTCTACTTACTATTTTAAATTCCTGAAACCTATTAATTTTACCCTTTATTTCTATTTATATATATATATAAAAAAACAAAATGACCACCAAAAAAATTATAATAATTATAATAATAATATCAATATTAATTAATAATAATAAATACCTAAAACAAATATAAAAATAAAAAAAAATTTATTTACAAACTTTAAAAACTTTTTTAAAAAAAATAAAAAAAATAAGAAAACAAAAACTTAAAAAAATCAAAAACTTAAAAAAACTAAAAAACTTAAAAACTAAAAAACTTAAAAATTTAAAAACTTAAAAATAAAAAAAATGATGATGAAATTTTTTTTCTTTTCATCCAAAAAATAAAAATTCAAAATTAAAAAAAAACATATCTTTCATTTTAATTTTATTTTCCTTTAACTTATTTTTAAATTTTTTTTTTCCAAAAATCAAAACCCAAAAAAAAAACATAAACTTAAAATTCAAAAAAAAACAAAAATTTCAAAAAACTAAGAAAAAAATATATACAACACAAAAAAATATTTTAATTATATATCTATTTTGTCGTTTCGGCGCGCTTCACTATTGTGAGCGCTAGGAGATCGCACATCGGTCACGCTCTTAGCTAAAACGTTAGCTTATGAGTCACACTCACTCGCGCCCCCTATCACCCGCACATTTTTTGTCGAATTTATCTTTTTCGTTTTTATATTATATTTTTGCTATTTCTTCTAAATTTTTGCAGGTCTTAATTTAACAGGCTTCCCCGAACGCGGTTTAGGGAAGACTTTTTAACTCCTGTTTTTTGTACCTGCTTAAATTTTTGCAGACATATATCGTTACTCATACTTAGTGCAACATTGGGGACAATGTTGGACTTAAGTATGGGGGTGTTTCCTATTTTCTGCCTTTTTATTTTCTGCACTTAATAAAAAAAATCCAAAAAATTTGCAAAAATTAAAAACTTCAAAAAAATATTTTCATGCTTTAATAATAATAATAATAATAATAATAATAAATTTTCAAAAAAATGAATCATCCCTCGGCGACGTTCGACTCATCGAACCAACCACAAATAAGAGTCTGTTCGCGGGCGATCCCTTTTTTTACTTTGTAAATATTTTGTAAATATTCTCGTCTCTTTCCCCTTCTCTTTCCTATATTGTAAAATTTCTCTCTCTCCTCTTGTAAATATTTCTGTAAATCAAAATTCCAAAAAATTTGTATAACTCAAAAAAAAACATAAAAAAAATTTGTATAACCTTTAAAAAAATCGCAAAAAAATGAAAATAACCACAAAATATGTAAAAAATCAGAAAAACTCCATAAAAATCAAAAAAAATTATTTTGAGTTAAAATAAATTCGAATACCTCATTTTTTAACCTCTTTGCTCTCCAAAATAATCGTTTCGAGTTTATTTATAAGCGAATTTTAATTAATTCTTTATTTACTATTCGTTTATTAATTTTAGCTCGATAGACTTTAGATTTCTGGGGTTAAGATTTTAAAGAATTTTTATGTCTTTTTCTTATTATAGGGAACTTGTTTTTCTCATTTTAACTTCTGATTTTTTGAATAAAAGCGCATATTTATGTTAGAAAATAACATTTATGGATTTCATATTATTCTACTTATGCTTTTAGAAACGTAGGAGCGTTCAAATTACAGAAGTTGCTCTCAAAATCTTTTATTAAACTCTAGTTTTTTTTAGAAAAAAAAATCCCTTCCACCTTTTTTTCATGCCTTACTTGGTATGATTCCCCACTCACCCTTAAAAGATCTTATGTCAATGGGGATAAGATTTCGTCCCGTAAACATAGACACCCAATAATTAAAAGATTATATGTTACGGAGTAAGAGGATAAAATTCATTACTCCTATACATATGCATTGGGTTTATTTATATTTATGAAGAAAAAAGAAAAAAAGAAAAAAAAATATGTTAGGAAAATAAGATGTCATTTTCCTAATTATTCAAAAAAAATTATATATGGAGGTTCGAGAAAAAATTACCTCGCCTCAAAAATCAAAGCCCTCTTCAGAACCGCCAATCCACTAGCCCAATTTTCATGATTCTATAATTAATTTAAAACTTTTTGAGAGTATAATTTTTAAATTGAATTATTTCCTATTAATTTCTTTTCTGCTAAAATTTTTTCCATAATTTCAATCCATTTTTGTTAAACTAACAAAAATAATTTTCGCTTTCTTTTTTCCATTTAGAAGTAATTTTTGAAACGGTTCTTCTATTTTAACATTTTAATAAGTTTAGATTTAATTCTGAAACCCCGGAAATTCATTTCGATCTCTCTTACAATTAAGTTAAGCGTTAGTTAAATTTAGGATTCTTTTTTATTCCTTATAGGTTCATCTCCAACTTTTGCTCTGGAATAGCAAAAGCTTAAGTGTGGGGGTATTTGATGAGTTATTAATATACCTATATTTTTGTATTTTATTTAAATCATTTTTGTTTATTTTTGTCTTTTTTAGTTTATTTTATTTAATAAAATGCTTCTTTTTTGTAAATTTTATACTAATTTAATTTAATTTTGTTTTCTGAAATTTTTCAGAAAAAGTCAAAATTTGACCAGTCACGCCGGTGACCATGCCCGACACGGGCGTGTCAGGCACTCAATGCCATCAGCCAGTCGACACTCAACGATTTCACTGTTCACCACTCAATGCCGTCCCGACACGCCCGTGTCCAAGACCCGTCACGCCCGTGTTGTTGTCGACACTCAACGCTTCATCAACTATCAACGCTGCCGACATCAGGACTGTCAGCTGGACATGTCACGCCCCCCAGACATGCCCGTGACAAAGCCTGTCACGCCCGTGACCTCAACGTATCACGCACCCGAGCTTCTAGAAACGATCCAGCCAGCCAAGTCGCAAAGTCAAATACGCAACTGACCGACACGCCCCCTGTCACGCCCGTGACCAAGGGCGTGACCAACCCGAAAAATTGTCTATAAATAAAAGCTTTTAGAAAGCTTTAAGGGTCCACTTTTTGACCACTTTGCTTAGGGGAGGTACTGCCCAAATGAATCCAAATGTTATGTAAAGGAATTTTATCCCTCTCTCTCTCTCTCTCTCTTAATTTGTATTAGGATGATTGTTTTAGCTTTTCATTGTAATAACTTTTCAATTAATAAAAAGTTGGTTTTTTTCCTCTCTTTACATAGTATCAAATTTCATTTGAATGCACCTACCCAAAGTGATTTTTCGTTCCCTTTTTTGTGCTTTACTTTTCATGTCTCATATTTTAAAGCTTTCATAATCTCGCTTAGTTTAGGATTTTATCGGCATTTCTTGTCGTTGTGCCGTCCATTTAATTTTCGTTTTCCACACTTTTTAGCTTTAGCTTTTTCTTCTTTATCATTTTCATTCATATAGGTTTTATAAAAACTCCCCTAAAAGTGTTCGTTTTTATCTTCTTTAACTTAGGCTCTTAGGAATGTAAAACTTTTCGTTCTTTTTTAGTTTTATTCTCACTTTTTTGGAGGTTTTATAAAAACTTAAGAATAAAAATGTAGTCGTTATAATTTTTCGCTCACTCCACTTTTGCGTTTATTTGCAAAACTTTTCGCCCCGTTTAATTTTTATATCATCTTTTAATGAATTTCTACCGCATTCTAGCTGTAGAAATGCAGTTGTTTTTATTTTTCGAGCACTTCATTTTTGCGTTTATTTGCAAAACCTTTTCGCTCGGTTAATTTGTGTTTTCTCTTTTTATGCATTTCTACCGCATTCTAGCGGTAGAAATGCAGTTGTTTTAATTTTTCAGTCACTTTGCTTTTTCTTATTTTTTCAAGTGTGCGTGCGTGTATGAGTTAGATTTTATAGCTGTATTTCAATTTCTATAGAGTGTGTGTGCATGCATCTATTTCTGCCTACTCGTTAAGAGTTAAATGACGCTCCGCTTTCATTTCCCGCCCACTCGTTTGAGTGGGACTTGTTTTTTATTGCTTTCATTTTCTCCTACTCACTTGAGTAGGAAACTTTGTGTGCGTGTGTGCGTTTTACTTTCTGTAGAGTGCGTGTGTGTGTTTTACTTTCAAGTAGAGTGTGTGCGTGTATGAGATTAATTTTCCCCCGCCCAATCATTTGAGCCGGGACTCGCATTTACTGCTTTTCTTCAGTCCTACTCGTTTGAGTAGGACTTGCAATTTTCAGCTTTCTTTACTGCTTTCTTACTGCTTTATTACTGCTTTCTTTTCTGCTTTCTAGCGTAAGTGTCCCAATTCCGATGAGTGGCTAACCGCCCTTAGCCCTCAGTATCGAAGAGCATTGGGACATATAGAGTAGCTTTCAATAATAGAAGGTCCTGTTTTTCAGTTTAATTAAATTTCTTAAGGTTTGCCCTAGGTTAACGAAGCGTAGGACCGCATATCGATGTGCGGGCTTTATTTCCATTATCCATACGCAATACCGAGAGGCCGTGCGTATGGACTGATCACCCTTGGGTAAAGAGAGCTCCGCGCTAACCCTCGAGAGAGGATGCGAGTGACTCTACCGGATTGGGTTCCCCACCCAATAGCGGGGTTCTTACCGTAATGCGGGCGTTAAGAGGAATCCTTCGTCGGTCTAGCGATCGGTCGAATAGTCTTAGCATTCAGGTGAGCGATATTCCTAGACCAAGGTGAGCTCATATCTAAGGAACCTCCACGGCCGAGTCTCCGCCTTAATTAATTTGAAATTTAGGATTTCTTTTTATCAAAAGTTATTTTAGTTCAATTCTCTTTTTGATATCGTCACGTCGAGTTCTTCATCGGCCTTCTGCACTTTTATTCCTGTTTATTATTATTCTTTTATTATTATGCACTTTATATATTTTTCATGCCATTTCCTTTTTTATATAAACAAACAAAAAAATTATCGGTAGAATAATAGGTATTTCAGGGAAAGAGTAGAAATAGCTAAGCCGGCCCCGAGAACAATATGACCCCGATATTCCACACCGGAATATCCTGTACTACACGCGATAGGTGCACTTGCCTATCTTTCGTTAAAACTCGTTTCAACCGCCCTTTTTTATAAATAAATAAAATCACTTTTATCTTTTCTTTTTTCCTTTAAAAATAAAAGGCGGGTTTTAACCAATCAATGTTACTGGCAGTGAGATACATGACATGTCACGTGATTTGCAGGACTTTGATTCAAGCCCCACCCAAGTTTAATACTTTGAAGCTTTTGACACGCCCTCACTTAAGTCACTTCCTAAAACTCTAAAGTATGTATTCTTGGGTAAAAGAAGTATGCATCCCGTCATTATCTCTTCTCTTCTTTCGGTTGATCATGAGCATCAACAAGTTGAATTGCTGAAAGCATATAAGGGAGCATTTGGGGGGAAGATATCAGATATCAATGGGATTAGCCCAACAGTTTGTATGAAAGAAATTATTTTGGAAGAAAGCATCAAATACACAGCGCAACCGCAACGTAGGTTGAACCCCGAGCTGTAGGAAATTTCCAAGGAATAAATTATCATGCTTCTCGAGGTTGGCATCTTATATCCCATCAGTGACAGCAACTAGGTAAGTCCAGTGCAGCTAGTTCTGAAAAAGGGGGGACTTACTGTCGTGTTTAACGAGAATAATGAGTTACTTCCTACTCAGACGATTACAGGGTGAAGAGTGTGTATCGATTATAGAAAGCTAAATTTAGTAACCAAGAAGGACCACTTCCCTTTGCCATTCATTGACAAAATGCTGGAGAAGTTGGCGGGACATGACTATTATTGCTTCCTCGATAGATTTTCGAGATATAATCAAATATTGATTGATCCTGCAGATCAGGAGAAGACCACATTTACTTTCCCATCTGGGACTTTTTCTTTCAAGCATGTGTCGTTCGGTATTTGTAATGCTCCAGCCACCTTATAGTGCTACATGTTGGCGATCTTCCATGACATGGTTGGTGACTTCTTGGAGGTGTTCATGGATGATATCTCCTTATTTGGAACGAGCTTCAATATCGGGTTGAAAATCTAGCTTTGGCCTTGCAATGCTGCAAGGAAACTAACCTTGTTTTTAATTAGGAAAAGTGCCACTTTATGGTTCGCGAAGGTGTAGTGATGGAGAATAAAGTTTCTTGTCCTGGATTGGAGGTGGACCAAGCAAAGATCGACACCATCAGAAAACTTCCACCATCATCTTTAGTTTGGGGAATTCATAATTTTTTGGGTCATGCTGGATTCTACCAGTGCTTTATCCATAACTTCTCAGCTATAGCTAAGCCGCTCTCAAATTTGCTTGGGAAGGATGTAAAGTTTGATTTTGATAATGACTGTCATCTTGCTTTAAATACCTTGAAGAATCGTTTGACTTCTGCAACTATTCTATCATCTCCGGATTGGACCTTGCCATTTGAAGTGATATGTGATGCGAGTGATGTCGTTATTGTGGTTGTATTTGGGCAGCGTAGAAACAAGATCTTTCACACGATTTATTATGCAAGTCAGACTTTAAAAGATGCGCAACTGAACTATACCACAATAGATAATGTGTTGTTAGCTGTCATTTTCGCATTTGAAAAGTTCCACTCGTATCTTATTCTCTCGAAGGTAGTGGTGCATACTGACCATGTAGCCTTACAGTACCTTATATAGAAGAAGGACATGAAGCCGCGACACATGAAATGGATTCCATTGCTGTAAGAGTATGATATTGAGGTCCGTAATTGCCGGGGTGTGGATAATGTGATTGTCGATCACCTTTTTAGGCTTGAGCACCATGGTGACCCTTAACCTTTGGGGACTCAAGTTTGTGATACAATCCCGAATGAGAGCTTGTTTGCTATTGCAAATTCTTTGTCAACTCCGTAGTACGTAGACATTTTCTAGCTTCCTGGCAAGCAAGGTTCTTCTGCCACATCTGTCATACCAGCAATGAAAGAAGTTTTTATCAGATGTCAAGTACTATTTTTTGGAAGATCCTCTTCTTTACCACACATGCACTGATGGAATAATTCAGCACTATTTCCCAGAGTGTAAATCTAAGGTGATCTTATAACACTGCCATGATTGTGAGGTGGAGGACATTTTTGTGTTGCAAGGACTGCTAAAAAAGTGCTAAAATGTGGGTTGTATTAACCCACACTTTTCCGCGATTCTTTTGCTCATGTCAAAGTGAAATGATTGCCATTGCATGGGGAATATTGCTCGGCAAGATGAAATGCCTTTTAACAAAATGCTTGTATGTGAGCTATTCGACGTGTGGGGGGATCGATTTTATAGGACGATTTCCCAGGTCCCAAGGGAAGATATATATTATCGTAGTTGTTGACTATGTGTCAAAATTGGTTGAGGCAAAAGCCATTGCATCAAATGATGCCTGCACTGTGCTGCACTTCATCCACAAGAACATATTTTCTCTCTTTAGTGCTCCCTGGACGATAATCAGTGATGGCAAGAGCCACTTCTATAATCAATAATTCACTCAACTTATAAAGTAGTTTGGTGTCCACCACAAGGTTGCATTGGCATACCACCCCCAAACTTACGGGCTGGTGGAAATCTCTAATAGATAATTGAAGCAGATTTTGGAAAAATCCATCCATTCCAACAAGAAGGAGTGGGCTAAGAAGGTTGATGAGGCTCTCTAGCATACATAACTTCTTTCAAAGCATCAATCAGAATGTTTCCTTTCAATTTGGTATATGGATTCTGGTTGAGTTGGTGTATAGGACTCTATATGCCACAAAATTTCTAAATAAGAATGACACGACTGCCGCTAACAAAAGACGCAGTCAATTATGTGAGCTCAGCGAATTCAAGTTGCTTGCCTATGAGAACACTCGCATATATAAGGAAAGAACTAAGCAGTTGCATGATCGACATATCGTTCCCAAGGAGTTCAAGCCCGATGACAGGGCACTCTTGTACAACTCTAGACTAAGGCTTTTCCCTAGAAAGTTGAAATCAAGATGGAGCGGGCCTTACACAGTAAAGAGTGTATCACCATTTGGTGCAATTGAGTTTCATTGTGAGAAGGAACATTCAAGGTCAATGGACATCGTTTGAAGCTTTTTGATCGGAACATCGACTCAGAGGCGGCTCATTGTATCTTACTGCCAGATCCGAAAGGAATGTCGTTCCACATTTCTTTCTCTATGCTCATTATTTAGCTTTTCTTGTTTCATTGGCGAGTCGGTTTTTGAGTTTGTTGCTATCTTCTGTTATGCTCTTTTCAAGGTTTTTGAGTTTGTTGTTAGACTTTGCTTTCATAAACAATAAGACATGCATTTGCTCTAGCTGGGACTTGTAAATTTTGTGCTCCGAGGAGAATGCTTAGAGCCTTGCCTTTTTGTTTTTTTTCCATATCTGTTTGTATTTGTTTTTTTTCATTGGCGAGTCGGTTTTTGAGTTTGTTGCTATCTTCTGTTATGCTCTTTTCAAGGCATGTGTACGCCTCTCTAGACCCTTGTTATTTTATTTTACTATCATCTCTTATTCAAATTGTGATTTGCTCAAGTCTGTGGGGGAGGGGGGGGGGAATGTGATCTCATGCTACCCGTACATGCACATAGTGCACATCATATTAGAAGTAATTTACTTTTTATAATTATAAACTTCATATTCACAGCACACCGTGCACCCACATGAGCGCATACTTAACCACTAGTGCGTCTTTGAAGAAATTTCATTTCACACATGTAAATTGAAAATTTCATTTCACGTAATGTAGAATAGTTTTTATTTATACTCGTAGATTTTATAATTTTCTTTGAGCGCAAAGATTGTTTATTTTACTCTAAAATGTGGTTGATCCGGCAAAATCGAATGGTAGCGTATGATTGTATATGACGGTCGGTAGCCTCATATTGCTCGAGTTAGGGAGATTACTAGTCTTTCTCATTCGCTAAAAACATGCCCCAATCTATTCTCGAAGCATTGTATAAGTAAGTTCAGTGCGCGAGCGTGATGTAGGACATCACTTTGGCCCGGTCGAGCCTTGTACCATACCTAACATCTAATCCTTGTTAATCCCATTGTGCCTAACCGTCCTTTGCTTCAGCCCTACATTTTCTCACCAAAGCCTAAAAGCAAAACCTATTCGCACTCCCAAATTAAAGCTTAGTGGTGTATTTATTTTCATTTGGGAATGTTGTTGAGGTTATTTTTTTGCGGATATGTAGATGTGCACTCATTTTTATTTGTGCAAAATTATGAATAAAGTGTATGTTGGATCCCTAGTTAGATTTAGGCTTGGTTAACTAAGTTATGATATTACCCAACATGTATAAACCAGGGTCATGGTTGTGTCCCAGAGTCTAGTTCAAGTCCTTGGAGTCAACAGTATAGACGACCAGCCTCCAACACTTCCAGAGACTCAAGACTTAGAGAATTCAAGACTAAAAAAAAGGAGTTCTACGTTCGTCGATCTCTGGTCGACGAAAGTCGAGCTCAGCTAGACAAATTCAGGGACAATTCTCTGAGCTCAGCACGATGAACTCTGGACAAATTAATAACCCCTCTAAGTCAAACCTCAGTCGATGAACTAAGAACATCAGCTAGAAGAACTCTGTTCTCTAGTCGACTAATTCTGGATAAGGTGATTCAACACTCAACATCAGAAAATATTCTAAGTCAGACTACAGACTCAACTCGACGATCATGGACCCAAACTGGACTAACTCTGTTCTCAGGGCTCAGCTCGACGATCTTAGATTCAGCTCGACGAACTTGATGCACAGAAAAAGAATGTTATCAAGCAACATTCAGAGGTCGACGATCTTGGATTTCAGCTCGACAAACAGCCATTCTCAGCTCGACGAACTGTGGACTCAGGTCGATGAATCCAGTCTTGGAAATTCCCCTATTTTGTCCTTATTACGTGGCAATAATTCCTGAGTAATTAGTGCTGTAATATTCTCTGAATATTACCATTAGACAAGAACATTAATTATGGTCTTCATCTGAATTGTTGCCTGTAATTTTTATAAGGGACAGTTGGGGAAACAAATCAATGTCAAAAATATTCCAAGGCCATCAACATTAATTGCAGAAGGAATTTCAAAATTAAAATGGACATTCACGTTGGAAATATATAAAAATAGAGATTATTATTCCGGTGTATGGAATGAGATACAGACAACAACATTCTGTGAGATATACAAAATTCTTGAGATTGAAAATCGATCAGTCAAGAATCAACAACAGCTAGACAAGAAGAAGAACAATTCCGAAGAAGAAGAACAACCATCCAAATCAAGTGTCTTCTTCTGTTATACTCTAAAGAACTCTCTGAAGGACAACAATACTACATCTGCCAAAATAGTTCCTAAAGTTCTTCTTGCCAAAATTGAAAGCTTGAAGGCCTATCACCCTACAGCAAAGCTTCCATCATCCTGAACAAGCAACATCTCAGGGGGAGCTTTTGCTACCATCAAATCGACAAGTCTTCTCAGTTGTTTGATTTGATAAATAGAAGACACAATCATTCTCTCACACCCAGTTTAAAAAGGGTTGTCATCTCCCTTCAAAAGTGATTCCTGGTTGCAAGTCCCCTGATTAAAATACTTGAGGTTTGGTTGTTGAGAACCTGATCAAAAGCTCATTGGTGTCAAGCACCTGATCAAAACTCTGAGTGGATTCCTACCATGGTGGTAGAAGAGTGGAAGTACCCAGGTTGGGGAACCACTATAAATTCTTGTGTTGTCTGGTTGCCCCTTTTTCTTTTTGTTCTTGCTGTGGCTGTGATATTTAGGTCTTTCTGGGTTTACACTTATTTCTCTTTGGTTTCTGTGATATAGTATCCAAGGTTAGGAGTACTTCTTATAGTTCAAAAAAAGATTTAAATTATACCTACATACTCTATTCACCCCCCCTCTAGAGTATATCAGATCACCCTAACTTTCAGTGTATGATTGTGAAAAAATTTGAAAAAGAAAAGAAAAAGAAAAATAATTTTTTTTGTAAAAAAAGAGTGAAAGAGCATATTGAAAATCTTTTTGGTAACATTATTGGTTTTGAAGTAGGCGGTGCACACACCGATATAGTAACGTCTAAGTCTAGGGTTGCGGTGCACCCGCACATTTTATTGTGGGGCGTTCTAATTTCTAGTTATGCTAGCTTATTTGGGTTTGTGCATGAGCCTCCCTATTTATCTTTTGTATATCCCACGTAAACCCAAGCCGTCATATTAATCCAAGTCATATGGATTTGTGTTGAACTGTACTAGTACCGTAGAGAGAGTGCGAACGGGCAAGCTTATGGTCACTAACATTGGTGGATTCCTTTGGAGGTTATCTTGAGCCCCGATCTCTTGCAATGCTCACCTCACCGTCCTATTTACTTTCGTCTATGCTTGATCAAAAGATTTTACTAGATCCAATTTTAGAGTAAAATAATATGTCGATACACTCCTCGAAAATTATAAGTTACTTTGCATAGTTAGGAACTTTTCTACCTTTTCTTTTATGTACACGAGTAGTTGATTTCTTATTATACTTTGTGTTTGCAATTACTATGCCAACCCATTCTCTTACGTTTCACTACGAGATGGTTTGCTCGGGACAAGCAAATATTTATGTCTGAGGGTGTGATGAGTCCGAATTATATAGGGTTTTTCAGACTCATCTGGCCTCGTTTTCATGCACGTGGACTACATTATTGATTGTTCATTGCTCATAATTGGATTGAATGGATTATACACACACAATATACTATTTAGGTCCATCAGGGTATATGATTATGCATTTTGTTGCTAGGGGTAAGCATACAGTGTTCCCAATGCTTATTTCTTTTTGTATTGTCTGGAATTTTTTATATTTGCTTGAGGTGTACTCCATTTGGTTTTGATTGTGTGTAAGTGGGTTGTTCCTTGTGTTTGGAATTGTTATCTGGGTCAATCGCATGATAGTGCATTTTTGTTGATGCATGACCATTTTAGTTGTGTGATTGCCACAGATTGTTTTGGTTGAACAACCGTCATGCGTTTTTCTTAACGTACGATTTGATTCAATCATGCACGAAGTAAAACATACGAACTGCCTGGGATTCGTCGAAATGCCTCTTCTGCCCGACCCCGTGCATTTTTGATCATGGACGAACATTTCGCTCGTGCGTGAACAAAATCACACAATCTTCCTATAGCTTCAGGTTGGGCTGCTTGCGCAAGTATAATTGCATTATCTAAATGTACGATCGTGCGCCTCTTAAAATCTAACGTTTACTATTTATGACGCAGGATTTTGTCATAGTTATTAATCCTTGGTTTCCAGAGCATTGTGGATGCCCGAATCTGCCATTTTTTCCCTACCTTACCGCCTATATTGGGGAGGAACTCCGACAATCGTTTTTTTGCAAATGCTTTACTAGGGATTAATCTCCGGCCCTCTCCATCATCTCCAACCATTCAAGCCTTATTTCAAGCAATTTCACTACATTTCAGAAGTTCTCTAGTGTGAACGTGACTGGCGCTGATTTTCGAAGATGATGGGTCATTGGAAGGCGGTGACAACCCTTATCTACCTCGGATGGTATACGAAGTTTGAGCGCGGACAAGGAGTGACAAACCTCGATTCCGGCCGAGAACCAAGATGAGTCTTCATGTGTTGGTTGTATTCTCTCCTCCTACTTCTTTTTGGTAGATTATTTGATATTATTTGGATGTTTGGAATGATATTTAATAACCCTAAATGCATTTTCATGTTTTTCACTATGTCTATGTGGTGATTATGTGTGGTTTTTAATTTTGTGGTGTGCCCCCATCTATCGTGTGTTCAATCCCTTTAGGTTTGTGCCATCCCAATGATTTCTAGGAGTGTATGTACTGAAGAGGTGACAATGATCCTCACTCGATCAACCATTCGAATCATTACCCAATTGGGTAATCCACCCGCGCGAAGCGGAGAAGGCGATCCACGTAAATAAATTAGGTTTTATAATTTTTCGTAAACCAAATCAAAACCCCCCATTGCTCCGTTTGCGCACTTACAAATGCTTTTTTGAACAATTGAATCACACACCTTAATTGCATTCCTCTGAGATCGATACTTTAGGATCGACTCCCATTTTATATTACTTGTTCGACCGGTACACTTGTCGTATCTCCTCATCAAAACCCCTCCCCTTTATGACATTATCTCATTTAGGAATTCCAATGGTCTGCAATGTGTTGAAGAATTAAATCTAACGACTAATACAGATGAGTGGATGTCACTTGATCACTCTAAAAATGCTTGGTCAAGACGGAAGGGGAGGTTCATGAGGCGAAAGTTATATTGGATGGTGAACCGGTTGCCTCCAATTTTCAAGTTTTTGGGCCTATGGAAAATGACTCTTTACTAATATTTGGCACCCCATTCTTGAAAAATATATGCCCATCTAATATAACTGATATCTCCATTGATGTGCACACAAAAAAATCTTATCTAATTATGGTTTCTAATGAATTATGTAGTTCTGAGGTTTGCAGTCCAAGTTTTGGTGATCCGAGTGAAGGAGATGTAGAAGTTGATGTTGAAAAATGTGAGAACATAGATAATCCTGATGCACTAGGGGAGGTGATCAAAGTTTATACTGATTCCAGTTTGGAGGAATTGTTATTTGAGAAGTAGAGAAGGCTAGCAATGAGGCCGAGGATGAGAATGTTGATGTAGTCAAAATTTGCTCCATCATAACTATTGATGATTTTAAATATTGTGGATCTAATCATAAAATGATTAAAAAGGCAGTGCGTTGGGCTGATCTTCTACCCTCTTCGGTAAAGAAATGAAGCTCCCCATAAATTTTGGAAGTGAGAATGCTTAATCAAAAATGAATTCATGCAGATGATGGCGCTCTCCTATGCCTGTGAAGAATAAACAAGAAATACTATACTACACCATGCATTATGCTGCCATTTGACATATGAAGGAGGATGTTAGAGGGAAGGAGGATAACACTTCCTTGGGCTTTAAAACCTGCACCTCTGGCCTATCTCGTATGTTAGGAGAAAATCACCATACGTTGGAATACAACTGATTAGTGGGTTATTCTCTAGGACTGTTCTTTCTTTCCTACTGTTGTTAGTTTACACTTCTGTGTTACTTTGTTATTTTTTATGCTTTTCTTATTTCAGACAATTTATCATTATAATTGCTACTACAAGTATTTGGTACAACTTAAGGACAAAAAATAAAAGAGCTACTGGGAGACAACCCATATATGGTTGTTCTTGTTTTTATTTTTCTAATATGCTAATAGTACTATTATATATCTTTGTTGGGAATATTGCCCTAAATGTTCCATAGACTTGATTTGAAGAGGCAAAACCCACAGCATTAAGAGAATTGTTGTATTTGATGTTGTTTAAGCTCATCATGTGCAGGATGTTCCTTGTAAAAAGGTTAGACAAGCTGTCTAAGTGATGGTGACGGCTGGTCACTAGGTAGGCAGGTGGAGAGACAAAAAATCTATCAAAGTACACAGGCGTTGAGTGATGCAAGCTCACTCAACGCTAGATGTAGATAAATATGGTCAAGTCCATAGGTGTTGAGTGAAGTAAGCTCACTCATTGCTAGATGCAGAGAAATGTGGCCAAGTCCACAGGCATTGAGTGAAGCAAGCTCACTCAATGCCAGATGCAGAGAAATGTGGCCAATTCCATAGGCGTTGAGTGAAGCAAACTCACTCAATGCCAGATGCTAAGAAATGAGATTAATTCGACATGCGTTGAGTGAAGCAATCTCACTCAATGCCAGATGCCAAGAAGCGTCGGGTGTTGTCAAGGTTTTGCATTGGCAAGCAGAAAAATTGACCAAGTCCACAAGCGTTGAGTGAATACAGCTCACTCAATGCCATATAATAGAAGTTGTCGAGTGAATATAGTAAAGGCATCATGTGAGGTCAAAGCTTTGTCTTTGACAGTAATGAAATATGGTGAAGTCAGGAAGCATCGAGTGATGATGGCTCACTCAACGCCAAAGCAGTTAAGACTACATCTGTCTAGATGACATTGAGTGATGAAGACGCACTCAATGCCTAAGCTGACTGAAAATATGTCTAAGTACAGAAGCATTGAGTGAAGGCTATTCACTGAACGCCTCATCAATATGATAATATAAAGAAGAAAGAGCTGAGTGAAGAAGCAACACTCAATGCTTTTATTATGGAATTCGACTAAGTTTTTTTGCATTGACTGATGAAGGCTCACTCAATGCCTAGTGACAAAAACTATCTAAGTACTTTGGCATTATGTGATGAAGGCTCACTCAAAGCCTACTGATGCTGTAATATTAGCTAAGGTAAAAAGCATTGAGTGAAGCTTCTTCACTCAATGCTCTCAACGCCTGAGATGCAAAAAAATTTCTAAGGCCAAAAGCATTAAGTGAAACTTGTTCACTCAATGCCTGAGTTAGACAAAAATCTGTCTTAGTGTTTTGGCATTGAGGGAAGTCTATTCACTCAACGCCTATACTCTTGAATTTGACTAAGTCCACAGACGCTGACATCAACAAAAGTCAACAAAGTCAACAAAATTAAAAATGAGGCGGGATGGCTACAATACGCGATAAACGGCACTACAGGCCTATAGTAAGACTTTTGGTTGTTAAAGTAAAGGTGCAGCTGTCAAATTCAGTGGGACCCACTAGTCCAAATAGTCATTGATTTGCTGGATAGAAAAGGAGAAGTTCAGAATGAAGAGATTAACTTTTGAGATATCGCTGGACTTCATCTTCTTCCTCGGCCATTGTTTTAGAGCTTAGAAGAAAAAGTTCCAGCCATCTGATCTAAATGTTCTAGTGTTAGCTATTGACATCCTCACCATCAACAGTAAGGTCAGAGGTAATCTCTAAAGAAGAAGAGGTAGCAAAGGTCATAACCTAGCTGCTGTATCTAAAAGGTCAACAAAGGTAGTTGTTGTCATCTTCACCACCAACAACAAGATAAGAATAGATTTTGAGAGAAAAGAGGTAGCAGCAAAGGGTTTACCTTTTCTGCAGTAACTAGAAATAAATAAAAGCTCCAGAAGACTGTTAGTTGTTTGAAAAGCAAATCAAAAGCAAGATCAGAAACTTGTTTATGAGGTTCTTCCACCACAAGCCACAATATCCTGAAGGTCTACATTCTTGTTGCTAAGAAGAAGTTGGGCTGAGATTTTCTCAGCTAAGGTAGCAGCAAGGCAAGCTATAGTCTCTTCACAGTTCCAGCTTGTCATTTTTGAAGATTAATTTGTGTTGCTGTGAAGAAGAAGACAATACTGAGATTCTCTCAGTTCAAGGAGAAGCAGGTCACTGCAGGTTACTTTCAACGCAAGCATCTATTTATTGAAGATCTTCTCTTGTTGCTGAGAAGAAGATAGGGCTGAGTATTTCTCAGTTCAGGAAGGAGGAGACTCATTGAATATATTCCTAGAGTCAAAGTTGGGTTGACTTTATCTCAGTCCAGAAAGGTTGGCACAGAGAAATTTCTCTTGTGTCAAATTAACTCACAACCCACATTGATTCTGTAGGATCCATTTGGATCTGAGTTATAGGGCATATTTGCCTGAGGTAGGATCCAGTTGTGGATCTGATGTAGGCCTGTTTAGACTGAGGTAGATTCAGTTATGGATCTGAGATAGAGCTATTTAGCCTGTGGTATGATTCTGTTGAGAATTTGAGGTAGGGCCTGTGTGCATGTGGTAGGGTTTTGGCCTAAGAGTAGGTTCCAATTTGGATCTGAGGTTGGGCTTTTGATCTTGAGATAGGAGAATCATTCTCTCTGAGTTATAGTGCACTTATGCTTTACTTGTAGGATCCTTTGGTTTTGAGGTAGGGACTTTGTGTTTGAGCTATAGGAGAGTCATTCTCTCTGAGGTAGGGTTATCCTCCCAGCCTGAGTTGTAGGGCCTTTGAGCCTGAGGTAGGTGATCTTTTTATCACTGAGTTGGAGGGCCTTATGCCTGAGCTGTAATTCTTGGAGGAGACTGAGTGGTTCTGCGGGATCGTGTTGTAAGCTTTTAGGAGCCGAGATTGGAGAAGTGCATTGTCTAACAAGCTGTTGGAAATATGGGAGGGAAAGTGGATGGACCCATAATCTGGGGAACCACTATAAATTTTGTGTGTGCTCCTTGTATTGTTTCTTTGTTGCAGGTTGTGTGTATCTTGAAAGACGAAAACTACTAACTCACATAGCACTTAAAGAAAGAAAACTAAAGATAGTCACAAGTGACTAAGAAACCTATTCACCCCCACTAGGTGATTTAGCTATCCTTGAAACTAAAGACTTTCAAGTGGTATCAGATGGAGATTGCACAAAAAGGATTTAAAAGTCTGAGTGATCTCCAAGAATAGGTAAATGGTTTGTAATTATGAGTTCAGGAGAGAACCATAATGTGTGGAGCTCAATGGAGCTTCAAGTCTGCAACAAAGAGAACTTTGGGAATTGGAAAGAGAGTGTTGGGAAGATCATGGAAGCCTCATATCCTAGGATCATTATAACAGTTCAAGAAGGACCCTTCATCCTTATGAAAGTCTCTATATTAGATGCAGAAGTTCAGACTCCAAAGAGTTATGCTGAAATGACTGAAGATGAAATCATCTTTTCTACCTTGGACAAGTGGGCACAAAACTTTATTGTAAGTGACATGGATAAATCCACCTTCCAGAACTTTGTCCACTACAAGACTGCCAAAGAAATGTGGGACACTTTGATTATCTATATGGAAGGCAAAGAGGAGGATGATAAGGAAAAAGATGCCATCAGTCCATCAGATGATGTCTATCTAGATGCAAGAATAGAGATCAGGGCCCCTCTATCACATTCAGATTATGGTTCATAGGAGGATTATGATGAAGTAAATGACTATAGAATTTATGGGCTAATAGCCATGACTGAAGAAGAATCCTACCAGGATCAGCCTGGTCCAAAAAAGGTATATTCTCTGTCTAGTTCTTCTTATTGTTCAGATTATGAGATCAGTACAGATTCTGATGCATCGTCATCCAGTGATGAAGATGACTCTGAGTCTAAGGTAGATGTCAATCAATTGATTGACAAGTATGGTGAAATTTTGGATGCTTTGAGAAGAAGTAAGAAGTTGGCCAAGATGCATGCTGAGGAGATTATCTCTCTACAGCAAGCTGCTAACCAGCAGTCTGAGACAACAATTCTGCTGGATCAAAAAATGAGGGAAGTCAGCCAACTAAAGGTCATATCAATCATCCAAATTGAGACCATAATCCAGAAGAACAAGATCATTTTGGATCTTGAAGAGAAGCTCTTAAAGGAGAGAAAGATTGTAGCTGAATTTAATAAGCCCAAAATTATATTGCTACTGATTGACTCCTTTACCTCTCAAAAAGATGAGAAAGTCTTAGGGTCTAAGTGGAATTCTAGAGTTGGCCATTCCAAAGGGAAAGGAAAGGCTCCTATAATGCCTTAGGCCACCTTTCACAAGGTAATCCTCTCTTCCAATAGGTATGACGAAGACTACATGTATGGTCACTAGAAGAATGAGAATTCTCCATGTAAGAGTATAAGTGTACCTTGCAATGGAAAAAGGAAGGGCATGGGTTTGAGTGCACAGAAGGCTTTCCATGAAGAAGTCCAAATGGCCACTCATGGACCATTTTTATTATGTGCTTCAGCCCCTACACTCAAGGAGAATGCAATGGCCTATTCTTAGGATCTTCCAAAAATAACCCAGACCAAGGGTAATTTAGTCAGTAAGGCTTACTTGGCTAGCTCTAAGGCCATTAATAGCATGTCAACTACAAAAAGACTTCTGTTAATGAAACTCAGAGTAAGTTAAGTACTTCTACTAGCAGACTCACCTTTTGTCAGATTCTTGCTGAGAGAAACAAAAAGAAGGCTACAACACTCCCCTCTGAACATGAAGCTAGTGATGGATTTCACTCTTCAAAGACTGTTTAGAAGAGGAGATATAACATGCACGAGTGTTGGTGTTGTGGCAAAGTGGGCAACTGTGCCATAGATTATTGACACAACCCTAGTGTGCCAAGGGCAAGGGTAAGTCTTCATGATAGAGCTAGTGTTAGTCTTCCTATCAGAAAATTTGCAAGAAGGCATGTGCATTTTTATGCTAATCAGAACCTAAGGCCCCATAATTATTGGGATCTTAAGGTAGGTAAATTCTATTTTGCAGGATAGTCCAAGTGCCCATACCCCCATATGGTATTTGGACAAAGGATGGTCCAGACATAGGATGAGAATAAGGGAGTTATCTAGGGTTTATAATCTAGTGAGAAAGGGACCTAAGATATGTAGTTGTGAAGTTGGAGATGGAGAAACAGACCCTCAAGATTACAACCCAAATGCCTAAAAGGAAGAGGATGGTGTGATGCTGTATGCATTCCTGAAAGTTGATAAAGCACACATATGTTGGGTAATGTCCTTCAAGTGGTATCTGATTGGATAATCAGACCAGTAGAATCCAGCCATTGAAGCCCTATGATGTCTAACTGATAAGACAAAGTACTGCTGCCACTTCAGCAAAATAGTTAGGAGAATAACAAGAAGGTTGTACTCATCATTGAGGAAAGTACTAGAAGTAGCTCCTCTGATAGCAGAAAGGAAGGAGAATATAATGCTCAGATGAAAAGATACTCAAGTGGTATCCTCAGCTGTTAGACTCTTTTGAGGATACAAGTAGAGAAATGTATGCTCTGGGTTCAATATCATCTAAACTTGCAATAAGGGTTGTCCATGTCAGTGGCAACTAATCTGAAAACAATATAGAAGAGGTAGCGGAAATGGTAACTTAAAGTAAGGTTGTACAAGATCAGTGCAAACGCTAAGGGAAAGCTAGTATAATCTAGAATGCTAGAAAGCTTAAGTCTTACCTAGAGAATTGAAGTCAGAGAATCTCCTGCTCCCAATAGATCATCAATACTACTAAAGTTCAGCAATGTCTCTATGTATAATTCTAAGATTGAGGGGGAGATTCCAACAAATCTCCCTGCTTAAGATATATAGATTATCGTTTAAATAATTATAGATACTTCAAAGGATAGTGATCTATCTGGATGAAGAGATATATTAGGCCAAGATCTCCCTGTCCTATTTGAAGTAATAAAGTGGGAGAAGGAAATAGAAGATGGCCATGATCAATATAAAGTATGTTGTGCAAGCAGTGATGGTATACAAAAAAAGACAAAATAGTCCTAGTGGTACACAACCAACTCAAATAATTAGGTTGCTAGAGCTAGAGGCAAATCTATTGCTAAAGTAGTGGAAGAGATCTGGCTTAGCAAGGGGAGGAAGCAGTCGAAGAAGAATTCTTTCTCCTCCTTGTATCATAAGAAGGACCACAACAAATCTGGGAAGATGATCTCCAAAGGGGACAGGTATGATCCAAAACCCAGAAAACATATTTCTCTAACATAATATATTATTATTATAGCAAGGTTGGGCATGACAGTGCTGAATGCCCAGTAAGATGAAAGGAGAATAGGTAAGAAGAAGCACCTCTACCACAGGATGCAAGGAAGATAGGAAAAGCAAGGATGGAACTTGTATATTCTAAGAGTAGGCTAATGTCATTTGGAGTAGCCAAAAACAAACCAGTCTTGCAATCTTAACTCCAGAATAAGAGTATATCTCTGCAGGGAGATGTTGTGCACAGTTTCATTTAATCTAGCATTAGCTCAAGATATACTACATTGAGATAAGTAACATTCCCATATACTGTATGTAAATTAGTTAAATCCTCATTGCTAGGAATCTTTTCTCTCATAGAAGGATTATGCATAAGGATTAGGTATCATTCTATTAGGGGGCTTGTGGAGAAGGTAGACATAAGTCATGAATTTGTCTCCACAAACAAGCAAGAGGCAAACATCTTTGCTTTTCCACTAGATGAAGTCAAGTTCAACACCTATAAGGTTGAGTTGGGTATGTTGAACTTAGTATAACTTTAGTTGCTCCCGATAATACTTTTGTTGCAGGATTTACTTCTCTTGTAGGTGACAAGTCTTCAATATTGTATCAAGAATGTTAAATATGTCACTTGATATCAAGTCTCTCAAGTGATATCAAATGGTATCAAGACTAAGATGAACTTAAGTGACCAGTAGAGAGAAGATAATTGGTGCTCCAGTTGAGGGGGAGATAGTCAAGATGCTCCTATTGAGGGGGAGCAAATCCAGAAGTTGCAGGAACAAGTTCAACTTCTTGTTAAGTAGCAGCCAACAGCAGCAATGGATCAAGGATCATCACAGCTGATCCGTAGGTCCTCAGGACTATGCACAGTCTGAGGGGGAGATCAACCCTAGTGGATGGCTGCTGTTGTGCAGTCATAGCTATTGCTATAAATATTTGTTGTTGTAGGTCAAGGGGAAAAGTTGGCACCTCCCTTACTATAGCTACATTCTGCATAAGCTTTAAGTTGTATATGGAGTGGCATTGGCTCAAGTGAACTATGTTAGCAGCTAGCTCAAGTGCTATAATGATGTGTTATATCAACATATCAACACAAAAGGTATGACTCCTAATCAATTAGTTTGTTCACTAGGCTAATTTTCTTAGTGGTATCAACATGGAACTTTGACTAGGATCAAGAGATAAATTCTCCCATGATCCTTCACCTCCCTCAATAGATATATGGTTATAGAATATGCTAGAAAGGGGGGAGAGGTGTGGCAATACATGGAGTGGGGGAGATTGGAGATGTAGAAGCAATGCATGACATGAGTAGGTCATGTTGAGTCGGTTCATATCACTTGGAAAGGTTCAAGTAGTATGAGGAATGCAATAACTACATGTTGAACCATGATTAAGTCAGTGTATATTATGAGGTAGGTGCTTCTAGTTGTGCTCCATTTAAGTATCAAGTGGTATAAAGGAGAGTACATATTACTTGAGCAATTGTTCAAGTTGTATGAAAATGCAGTGACTTGACATGTTGAGTTAATGCAGTAGAATGGAGTACATTGATTCGACGTGTATGACACTTAAGTGTTGAGTGCATTGAGTTCACTCAATTATTTGTTGAGTCAAGGTTTTGATTCGACGAGTATGGTTCTCAGACATTGGGTGTGTTGAGTTCACTCAACGCATTCGTCGAGTCAAAGGATTATTCGATGAATCTGGCACTTAGGAGTTGAGTGCGTTGAGTTCACTCAATGCATTCGTCGAGTCAAATGTTGATTCGATGGGTTTGGTGCTGAGAGCGTTGAGTGCATTGAGTTCACTTAACGCCTTCGTCATGTATCTTATGGATACTCGACGATTCGTCGAGTATGTTATGTATAATCGACGATTTGTCAAATATTTTATGAATACTCGACGATTCGTAGAGACAAGGGTTGTCTGGTCGAAACGCTATATTCCAAGTCTTGGGCTGTGAATAGCGGCGGGATGTTCTGTTTATTCCTTTGGGTATGAATAGAAGATTTTAGGTTTCTCAAAATACTTGATGGGTTGATTCTGTCTAAGCACACGAGCCGCACTATGTGAAAACCCGAGACCTAAATGGCCGACATGAGCTGTTCCACCTTCGTCGATCCCTTCGCTGTCGCTAAGCCTGATTTTGGCGATTGTAGCCGCCGCCTCTTCTATAATGAACCTAGCAATTCGTGAAGACGTATAGTGCCCTCTCCCAACCTAGATCTTGTTCGACAAGACTCTACGGGTTCTCCCGTTCGTGTGGAACTTTTGTAGAGGTGCAAACACTATTCTGCACTAAGGACTCTAGCCGTTAAATGATTGGAAGATCTTCTGGAACAACTAGGTTGAGTATCGACTCAATCTTACAAAGGCAATTTATTTTAGAGCACTTTTTCTTTATTAATGTATATCGATAGATCCAAACTTTTTTTGGCTTTTCTTGTTCCTTTATTCTACTGCGCACAAGTATTGTGTCGTATAGAAAAACCCAACACTTTTATCCTAGTTATTATTAAAATCAACTATTTTTATAAGTCTAAAAAAAACAAATGCACTGTTGATTACAAATCTCTTATTTTATTAAAACCATTTTTTATTCCCCAAACTTTTATTTTTGTTTACTTTTTTATTTTGTGTTTAAAATTTTTAAGTATAATAGTTTTTTAGTGCATGACCCGAAGAAACTCTCCACTTGATCATAATCTTGACTTTAATTTTGAAATCGACTGCACCGATCACATGTGACTTCAATCTCGTGACCAAGACTTGACATTAAATTGAGAAGAGTCTATCAGAACCACATACGTTAAAGCGATGGATGAAAAAATTCTAGTCACTGACCCGCAAAGAACTATGTCTTATTATGCGCAGTCGAACTTGGATGACACCAGGTGAAGTATTGTTCGTACCATGATTGCTAATAATAATTTTGAAATCAAATCTAATATAATCTAAATGATTCAAGACTCAGTATAATTTGATGGATTGCCAAATGAAGATCCCAACACCCATCAGTCAAATTTCTTAGAAATATGCAACACATTTAAAATAAATGGCTTCACTAATGATGCTATTTGTTTGTGTTTATTTCCATTTTCATTACAGATGAAAGCCAAGCTGTAGTTGGGTTCTATGACTAGAGGATCCATCACTACTTGGGTTGATATGACTGAAAATATATAACAAAGTATTTTCCGCCGGTTAAAAATGCTAAATTACATGTGGATATTTCTACTTTTGTTCAAGGCGAGTCTGATTCTCTCTATGAGACTTGGGAATTCTTTAAAGAATTTTTACATAGGTGTCCATATCACGCACTTCCAGCTTGGCTCTAAGTGTAGACATTTTATAAAGGTTTGAATTTTTAAACCAGACAAATGATTAATGTTGTCTCCTATGGAACGTTAAATAATTAAACCCCGGAGGCCACTCAAGAATTGTTTGAGGAAATGGCCATGATTGCCTACCAATGGAACGTGTCTAATTCATGCCCTAATAAACTAGTTGGGCTTTACGATCTCGATGCTTCTTCCAATTTAGCACTCCAATTAGAGTATCTAACTAGGCAAGTTGCGAGGATATATACTTCCTCCATAACCTCTCCTTGGAATTCAACTAATAATATAATAGAAGAACAAGTTGATTATATGGGGAATCCATATAGACCTCTTTCCTATAACCCAAATATTAATTCTTATAATAATAATTACAATACAAGGTTTAGAAATCATCCAAATTTATCATTGAGCAACCCCAATAATGCTCAGTGCCCGCCTAATGAAAATCAAATTGGATTTACACCACAACCACCACCATAATCATAACCACTACGACCCACCCCGATAGAAGATATTATTACTAAATATGTCGTTACAAATGAGTCCAATATGTGGAACTTGACCGGATCAATTAAAAAATCTGGAAACTAAAATTGGATAGATTTCAAGGATGTTGTCAGAGCACAAACCTGGAGCTTTACCATGGAAAATGGAGCAAAATACGTGAGAGAATGCCCACACCATTACACTTCGAAGTGGAAAGGAGGTACATTCAACTAATATGGTAGAATCTGAATCTGATGAAAGAGTTCTTACCCCACCTCCTATTTCTTCTTCTTTCAATACTACACATCATATTTCTCCACCATCTATACCCTATCCTTCTAAATTAAATAAAGAGCGACAAGACGAGCATTATAAAAATTTCTAAATAAATACAAATTAATGTCCCTTTTTGCAAGGCAATCGCACATATGCCAAAATACTCAAAATATCTTAAAGCATTACTTTCTAATAAAAAGAAGCTCGAAGATAAATCACGAGTTTCCCTTAACGCTGAATATTCAGTAGTTTTATTAAACAAATTATTGTAGTGGGTCGATCGTTATGATATGATCCCCAATAAAACTTGCATATAGATCCGGAATCAAAGTACGGAATAGGCATTCTGTGCGAAGCCCATCTGGAAATTTTTGTCTGGATTGGTGATGAATTGTTTTATTTGCCGGAGAAGACTCCGTTGATAAAATATGTGGTTAAACATGTAGAATTCGGGATATGGGGGTGTAAAGAATGCTGCAGTGTTAGTATTGGATGTGATATCCAGGAAAACACCCAAAAGTGGGGAATTTTGTCCCTACTACACAACGGTAGTACTACCGCCGGTGATAGCTTCCAGTGAGCTATATTTGTGAGGCCTGTCTGAGGGAGACATGGAGGCCATTATATGAGAAGTTGAGAGCCTGTAGTGCCCAGTTATGGTTGCCATGAGTGCTAGGATAATTTAGTGCGAAGCCTGTCTTGCAAAGAGTGTGAGGCTAGCATGTGAGTTGGGCTATGGAGGCCAACTATTATGGCCGTGAGAGCCGTAATGAAGTTGTGAGTCGTAGTGCCCAGCTCTATAGGACATATAGCCGAATGATAAAGGGGAGGTCCACCTGCATCTGGTCTATTTTCTTCATTGCTTCGACTTTCGGAAGTGGCATGACGATCTGAGAAACAGGAAGGGATTGAAGTGTACCTACGTTATGTCGTTCGAACTATATTGCCTAAAGTAACTAGCTTCTGTCATTGCCATAATAAGAGTCTTAGGAATGAGGCCTAAAAAGCTAGAATGCTCAATAATGAACCATTACGTCTTGGAACACTGAACGGGAGGTGGTACCTAGGAATTCCGGTACACCGAGAATGTGCCCTGAGTGCAAGGGGCGTATGGCAGTTGATCCTACGTCCATGGTAAATAGTGCTTGAATGCACATTGTTGTTGCCACTATATATATATATGCTACTATTGCAGGGTAGGAGAATCATCGCCCCAAGTAAGGGGTGGTGTCATTATAAATGGGTCGTCAAATGCTAACCGTTACTTTGTTTGCCACATTTTGGTTGATAGTGATTTGCAGGTGCTAGAGAGCCATGTGGAAAGTAGCTAGATGAAGCCCTTGTGCTGCGATTGGTTAGCCCTCGAAAGCCCTAAGTCGATTTTTTGTCGTTTTCATGTGTTGCCGGACTGCATGCCGATGTTTGTAAACAACACTTGTGAAGTATAACTGTAAGGCCTTAAGGCCGTAATATTTTAGGTACTTTGAATGTACATTCCTGATATATATATAAATGTTATTTATATATAGTGGACATTCGTATGATATGATTTCGGGCAACCAAAATCTTCCGCTAGAATGATCTGAGTTAGGATTCGTGTAGTTTTTGATATTAACATGTAACTCTACCGAATGTATGTGGGATATGGCACGGGGCCCCGGACGGACCCTCTGTTATATTTCATGTGATGGATGGAAGTGTTACAATTATTGTATCAGAGGGAGGTTTCGATCCTCCGACCTGTGGGTTATGGGCCCACCGTGCTTCGACTACGCCACTCTGATCGAATTTTTGTATCAGCTTGTCTTGGTCTACCTTCTATGAATTTGAGGTCGAATTATTTTGAGGGGTTGCGATAACATGTCTGTGCTTACCGTTATAATAAAACGAACACAAGAATGTCCACTTAGGAATGAAAATATCCATGTGTGAGGGACTTGTGCGTTCCTATAATTGCGTTTGGTAATATTATTAGTTGCTTATTGTGTGTTTCACGATTATAGGCGACTATAAGTGGTGCGGGGCAGCAAGAACCCCAACGTTCGATAGACATTAATGCACCAAATGAGGCACTAACACCTCCTCCTACTGCGAAAACTATACGGTTGGTTGTTGAAGCCGTGTTCGCATTAATCAATATGCAATAAGGGGGACAGAGATAACCTCCTAACTCTACGGTGGTCCAAGAATTGGTTGGCGTAGTTGAGCATGTAGTGGTGAGACAAGTGGTTGTTGATCAAGTGGCCACAAGGCCAGCGACAAAGAAGCAATTGAAACATGTTATGAGTTTCAATCCCCTATATTTGCGGGCAGTGGAACCCTGACACAAGCTGGAGATTGGCTCTCGAGAGTAAAGAGAGTCCTGACGGCAACTAAAATAGAGGAGTGTCATAAAGCCACTGTAGCTACCTTCTTGTTAGTGGGTGAGGCGAGACTATGGTGGGATGAGTTAGAACTGCACCAGTTTGCTGGCCGGCAGATGACCGAGATCTCAATGGAGGATTTCTCGAGATGTTTTCTTGTAAGGTATATCCCATCGATGTAAGACCCCCATTTTTTTTTCTTTTTCGACACCGGGGTCTTAAGCCTAGAGTCGCCACCTTGCGGTATTACCTTCGCACTCGGGAAGGTTGATTACTACAAGACGCCGACTCTGCCGGCCAATCTCGATCATAACTATAGCATAAGAAGAGATGCAAGTCCACAGAAATCATATATAGAAATAAACTCCACAAAGGGAGTGTCCACAGATAGTACATAATAAAATCTCGGGCTTATGCCCGGTACATCAAATCCTCACTACAATTCTCTCATCGCGGAAGCAAACTAATACAACTACTATAGTTTGGGACTCACTGTCCCTGCTGTCTGGACTCCAGTGCTAGACTGTCCGATCTCCAAGCGTGCCGACCTCCGGGGCTGCTCCTCCATGCTGGGCTCCGTGGTCCCCTAGATGATGTGGTTCGAAAACCGTTAGTCTAAAAGACTAAGTCCTATCGTCCCCCACCCCTTCCCCCATGGCTCCTAGGCACCGAGCGGAGAGGAAGAAAGGGGAGGACTTGAAGGTGGAGAATGTCAAATAGCTGATGGCAGTGGAACTAGACTAGCAGTTCTAAGTATGGTAATAATGATACAAAATTAGAATAAGTAACCTTAACTTATGTGATTACACATAAGCTAAGGGATCTCTTGCAGGGCTCCCATCGTATAAAGTGTCCCATACCACTTATATGTTGGGGTGTCGGTTATCAAACAGCAGCATATATATATATTGAGATTAACCTTTGATTTATAAGCTTTCCCACACAAGCTTATAGACCAAGGGGTTGTTTTGCAAGTCCTAATGTATAAGCGTCCCATACCACTTATACTTTAGGTGTCAGGGTTAAATGAATCGATTATGCTATGACATGCTAGTGGGTATGATGGACATGCAAGTGCAACACACACACCCGACTCTGTGCACACAGACCTTTAGTTCCCCCTTTCGGAGCCGTTACCTCCCAGGATACCTCCGTAGTGGCAGACGGAAGCGGTGGGTTGGGCCTCGCCCACCTCATAACCAGTAAAAGCACCACTGGTCTGACCTATCGTACGCCTCAACTCTTGGTGCACGAAGCGGACTCCTGCATACTCTTGCCGGCTGGCGCACCGGACCGTAAGCGGCCGAGGATTGGATAGCTCATTGCGACGAAGAGGGCATTCTAGAGGCTGCAGTGGATTGGGCTGAGTCCGTCGTCTGCGAATCGATTGCTTTCATCGAAATAAGGAAGCCCGACCAGCATTTCCAGGTTATGCTCTTCTTCTTGAAGGTAATCCAGACAGACGTGAAGGCTTCGCTCGCTCGCTCAATTTGTTCTAACACTTCGTTTAGTTTAGTAGCCGTCCGAAGAGGAACTGCAGTGATCTTGAATAGGGATCCTGCAGCGATAGATAGAATCCCCATAAAAAGACCACTAGATCGAGCACCAGTGATTTCGTATCCGGTCAAAATCTTGGCTAATTGATCGAAGTGGGTCCCACTAACAAGGAAGACCAACTCAGTGAAATCATCATATCAATGACCGACGAAGAATAGACGCTGCGAACAAGTCGACCTCCTTCCCCCGTCACGACGTCATTTTCCAACGAGTCATCCCAAGACTTTCAAGCCCAAGCCGCAAGGAAGGCGAAGTGGGGGACCGAAGCTAGCGAAGTGAACCGTTAGAAACCGGGGTCTAAATAACACACGCCTTTCGTATACGCCCATCTGCCACCGCGTAAGGATCTATGAAAAATCCCATACCTGCAATCTACCTTAAAGGGGATGGTTGACTTTTGGACATCCATTCTTTTTTGCATACTGATTGGCGGACGCCTAGCCCTTGGCTCCCCCCCTTTCCTACTTACCCACGGAGCGGCGCTTTCTATTTGAAGCCAGCCTAGTCAGGGAATGAAAAGGGATGCCTCTACCCTCTAATTCCAGGTGAAAGAAGAAGGAGCAGGTAGAAAGACTTGGCCAGAACTACTTTTCCCAGGGGAGGGGGTAGGGTCAGTATATGGGTTCGTTTGCCGCTTCGAGGCTGCTCTTACTTGAATAAGAAGACCAGAGTCTACCTTCGCATTAGGAGTTTCCTCATTTCAGATTTCGTATTATGTAAAGTACCCAAGGGCCTGGACCAACATACTAAAAAAAGGATAAGGAGGAACTGCCCACGATGACTCTCACGCTCGTAGGTGACTTAACCTTGGCTAAGTGCTAGTCACCTTGCCGAGTCAACTATATCGGTGTCGGTGCAATCGAACTCCCCGATACCGAGAACCCACCACCTTAATCTTTCCTATTTTATGCACATGCAGATTTAAACATAATCAAACAACGATCGAGCCGAAACTCCCCGGACCATACCGTCCGTCTCTTAACCAACCGAGCCGAAGCCCCCCAGACCATCCCGTCCGTCTCTTAACCAACCGAGCCGAAGCTCCCCGGACCATCTCGTCCGTCTCTTAACCAACCGAGCCGAAGCTCCCCGGACCATCCCGTCCATCTCTTAACCAACCGAGGCGAAGCTCCCCGGACTAACCCGTCCGTCATAATCTACAACCGAGCCGAAGCTCGACGGGCTACCATGCCCATTACCTTAACCACTAGGCTTATTGCCCGAGTAACCCAAACTATCTCTCATGACATAGGGGTGTGAGAGTGTGAAATCCTAAGTTTACTACCTACTCCTCAATTCAATTTATGCCTACAACTTAGGTTTTACCCATTTCATTTTCATATTATGGTAAACTAACCCTAAGGTGATTTTGACCTTCCCACTCCACGGGTTAGACGATCTTTCGTCGATCCCGAGCACCATCTAACATTTAGCCAAATCCAACCCTCTATTCTTCCTACCTCCAAGGATGAACTCATTCTGGTTTATCCAAATCTACAATCACTAATCCCGACTCATGTGCCCAACTTTGTACCCCAACATATTTTCTGCAGAATTACTATATGCAGACCACTAAGGTTAAATGTCATGTAAAATGGGAGGTACATCAAATAATCATCCAATACTCCTATAATAATTATTAAGGGGCTATTATGACCTTTGTTGCCCAAATCCAGAGATTCATAATTTTCCATTTTTATCTGATAATTTATTAAATTAGTATAGTGGCCAAAAATTCCAAAATTGAACATGAAGTACCAAATTTAGACAATGTAATATTCCTCCAAATTTATGTTATATTCAATATAAATATTTAACTTTAAATCCAAAATCTCTTAATTTTTCAGCAAGGTTTAGGCCACTAACTTTAATTTTAAATATATCTCACAATACTTCATTTAAATAGATAAGTAGGGCAAAATTACTTCCAAAAATTTATAGAAACTTCAAGCATGATTATTAGGTCATATAAATGTTCTGAGTAAAATCTCATAATTTATTAATCAGTAAAATAGCCTTAACCAAATTATTGAGAAATTATCCTATTTATTAGCTTTGTAAAGTAAGTACCATAAAGATGTATCCAAAAATTCCCATAAAATTTAAATATGATTATGAGGGTTTAAAAATCTTACTTCCAATATTCCATGACCTAACAATGTACAGTGGGACTACAAGTACCATAAGATTAATTAGGACAATCCAATATGTTATAAAGGAAGTACTACAATTATTGATCCAAAAATTCCAATTAAATTACCAAAGGATTACTATAACCTAATGACTACTCTACCCAACTTTCATTATATTTCAAGAAGTTTTACTAACATTTTCTATCATTATAATGATTGTGCCCTAACCTAGGATTAGGGTTTTGAGGCCCCCACCCTTTCCAAAATTCCTTAAGATTTTCACCAGAGGGTTTCAACTACCCTATAATCCTTCCTACAAAATTTCTTGACCATCCAAACTGTTTTGGCCACATGTCCTTCACAAGGTATAAAATCCCTTCCTTAGGGTTTGACCTTAGATCCTAGGCCAAATCAGTTACAAGCTACCCCATATTTCATGGTAAGGTAAAAATAGTCATACCAAGTCAGTGGCCCAAATTTGAACCACTGTTGAGGTGATTTGGACACTCTAAGCCCAAAACAACCTTTTGGACCAAAATACCCCTTTTAAAGCAAGGCTAGGGTTGGCAAGATTTCAGTTCAAATCATCTCCAAAATTAATGAAATTTTAACCAGAGCTTTATAATTACCCCCTAAACCTCTCACCAAAATTTGGATGAGTTTGGAGTTCATTTAACCCTTAAATTATTTTACCCTAGATAAATTAAATTATTTACAAAACTATAGAAAAATTTTCCCCAAAAATTCCCATTTTTGGGTATCTTCTAGATGTATCCAATAATGACTCCCTGCCAAAATTTCAAGTCATTTGGACTACATATGGGGAGTGGGCACTTAATTTAATGACTGGCTAGCCCTTTGCATAGATCCCACCAAATGATGTGCCCTGATCAAACCCGGCACCCAAATTGGTTTAAACCAATTTTGAATGAAAGTAGACCCTCAGGGCTACATCTTCTATGTTGACCACTTTTCCTGAAACAGCCTCTAGGTATTTTTAAAATTTAAATCTATTAAAAACATAAGGTGTGACAGAAATGAAATAATCAGGAATTTAATAAACTATAGATTGCGGCACGAATCTTGACGTGAGTTTGGACGGCATCCCGTCGTCTTCTTCCTCCAGCCGACGACCCCGATTCAACCCGCCTGGAGCGACTTCCAGCGGCTGCAGCCGGCCATCCGGCCACCTCCCCGGCCGGCCACCGCCACCGACACCTTCGTGGAGGTGGTGGCTACCTCCAGGCGGCGGCACGGCCGCCGGAGAGCGCTTTTCCGGTGATCCCGAGACATGAAAAAATACTGGAAATCCATGGATTTTGAAATCTTGATCGGGCTCAATTGAGCCCGAACCTTGGCCCTATTGATTTCTATGATCTTCCCATGGGTTATGGAGTGGAGGAGGACCTGAGTGGGCGGCTGTAGCCGGGCTGAACGTCGGATTGGCATGGTGGTGGCTGGTGGTGGTCGGCCTCCTTCAATTATGCAGTAGAGTGCTTGGCTCCTTCAGGTAAAGCGTGGGAATTACTCCTCTGAGTCCAGGGAAGCTTTTAAAAGGAAGTGGGGAGGTGTTAGGTAGCTGAAAACACTTTGGCCATTTTTGGCCAAATTCAACCTTGGCGGCTTGAGGATATAGGGGAGATGGCATGGCTGTATCCAGTCAAAGATTGCATGGTTGGATTGGGGCTGCCTTCCTTGTCCTATAGGAGTGAATAAAGGGGGTTGGGGAGGGGGAGGATGAGCCCAAAGTCTTCCTCCCTTTTCTTCCTTCTCTTTCTCTCTCCTCCATGGATGGCTTTCTCTCTCCTAGTCACCAAGCCTGAAAATTTGGCTCCTAACTAACCCATGGCAGCCCACAAGCCCATCTCATCCATCAAAGCAAGGTTGGCCCAAGTGAATTGGGCTTGAGCTTGAGTTAGCCCATTTGGGCTAGCTTGACCTAAACCTTGACTATGGTTGACCTTAATCAATTTGGTCTTTGAGGTTTCCCCTAATGGGACCTTGGTGACCCATTGGCCTCCCCCTTGGGTCAAGGTGGGGTTGGATTGGCTCTTGGAGGTCACTTGACCCTTAACTAGGGCACTTTGACCATTTTAGGGTTAGAGTTGACTTTGGCCAACTCAGCCTTTTTGATTGGTCCCAATGGGTCTTTGGTGACCCATTGACCTCTCACTAGGGTTATGGAGGTATGGGTGGGGTCCACTTGGCTAAGAGACTTCAATTGGCCCTTAAGAAGGTTAGATTGACCTAATTAGGGTTAGAGTTGACTTTGGTCAACTTAGCCCCTTTGACTGCCCTCCATGGGTCCTTAGTGACCCATTGACCTCCCCTAGGGTCAAGGTGGGGTTGGATTGGCCCTTGGAGGTCACTTGGCCCTTAACTAGGGCATTTTGACCATTTTAGGTCAAGGGTTGACTTTGGTCAAACTAGCCCTTTTGTTTGGTCCCAATGGGTCCTTGGTGACCTATTGGCCTCTCAATAGGCTTATGAGGGTAGGGGTGGGGTCCATTTGGCTAAGGGACTGCAATTGACCCTTGTGTAGGCCAATTTGACCTAATTAGGGTCATAGTTGACTTTGGTCAACTTAGCCCTATTGACTACTCTCCATGGGTCCTTAGTGACCCATTGACCCCTACCTAGGGTTATGAGGGTATGGGTGGGGTCCTGGAGTCTTGGTGAAGTCCCATGATCACTTTTAACCAAGGTTTAGAGATCTGCTAAGTGCAGACCATAGTGGCCTTATCCACACCACCAGGTCCACTTGACCCCTTTCTTGGGCTTCCTAGGGTTTTGTCATGACAAAACCACTCTTAGGGGTCTAGTTGGAAATGGGATGTTACAATCGATACAATGGATCGGGATGGAGAACAATTTTCAAAGGCTAACTCAAGGTGAGAGGTCTGTGGATGCCTACTTACATGAGTTTACGAGATTGGGAAGGTATGTAGGCTTTACGTTTGTGGATGAGGAACGAAATACAAATAGGTTCTATGAAGGTTTGAGATATGACTTGTGATTGCTTCTCTCAGGACCGATGACGCAAGGTTTTCTTACCTTGGTCAATACAGCCCATTCCTTCGAACTAGATATGAAGCGTGTGCAGCGTAAGAATGATTTGGTAGTGAAGAAGTCAGATTTCAAAGGGCCGCATTCCTCAAAGTCTGAGTACCAAATGAGGTGGAAGTCAAAGGCTACGTCTTCGGAGCCTGCTGCTTCTTCAAGCGAGCCTGAAATGTAGAAAGGGAAAAGTCCACTCACATGTTATACATGTGGTAAGGTGTGAAATATGGCTCGTGATTGTTGGAATGGCCATCCAAAAGGGAAGAAAAAGACGGGTGCGTATTGATGCGTTGAACGGCAAGTGTACCGATCATACAAGTAATATAAAATGGGTGTCTTTCCCAAGTATCGATCTATTCAAGAAACACAATAAGGGGGGAGTTAATATAGAGGAGGACTTGAGATTGAAGTCCTTAGGTCGGAGTTAATGATGGGGGGTTTTGATGGTTGCGAAAAAGGAAAATAAAACACTATCAACTACTCCTATGTAATGCCGCTATGCATCGCTTCGCCAAGCGGGATGGAAGACTACACGGGCTGCTATGCACCGAATCGCTGGGCGGATGGACGAGTAGGCAAGCATAAGAACAAAAAGAATAGTGGAGTATGAGGGTCGTAAGCATCTCTTCGCTACGCACGCCACTAGCAATCGATAGTGCGGCAAGAATTGATGGATGACGGATGGAAAATAAGGGCGCACCTCAAGAAAATAACAAAAACATACGATCACATAGACAAGATTACACATAAACATATATTACAATAATCATACTTCATTAAATATAAGAGATCAACTATACTATCAACAACAAGAGAAGAAAAGTGTGCGAAATCGACCGGATCCGAAGTCTTGCTGAGGATTCACGGTAGGATTCGTCTGGTTGTCAATCTGCATCCTAGCTCGGTCCTCAACTTTGTCTGGTGGTAGAGGAGGTTGTCACTCACTCCCAATGAACCCGCCTTCTTCGTTTCATGAGTCGGTGGAGGATGGCACAAACTTCCCCTATCTTGATGGAGAAAGCTAAGTCAAAAATCCTCTTGAAGCTCAAGGATGAAGGCGGAGGCCGAAAGGAAGCTCCGGCTTGAGTTTGGCATTGAATGCTTTCCCGAATCTCCTCTCATTTGTGGAACGACCGAGTTTCGCCCAAAAATCGCTGAAGGAAGAGGCTGGAAGAAGTCGATCCCGATAAAGAGAAAAATCAGCGCTTAAATAGAAAAGTATGGAAAAATGGTCACACACGGTCTGGCGCACAACCGTGCGTGAACCGTGTGATATTCACACGCATAAAATGCCTGAGGAAGAAGAAGCATTGACCCGTGCATTTTACTCGCGCACGGGTGATTCCGCCCATGTGTGAAGGAAATTGCACGGGTAAACACATAACTGTAAATCAAAGCAAGTTGGGGAACCGTATGTTTTACTCGTGCACGGGCGCTGCCGCCCGTACGGGAACAAAACACACGATTAACCACAAAGCATTGGAAAGCTTGGCAAAAGGGGCAGGCCGTGCGATTCCTTCTCGCACTGTTTGGCCTAAACCGTGCGGGAACAAATCGCACGGGTAGAAACAGATTCCCCGGGAATGATATGTGAAACACACGATTGGACTGGAACCGTGCGCGAAGAAATGCGCACGACCGTGCGTTTTACACTGAACTGAAAATGGAATTTGGGACATCCCGACTAACTGCATAGCAATACAACAACATGGAGCACAGGCTCCCAACACCAAAAATGGGAACATCATCAACAAAAAGAAACACGAGGAGCACCAAGTGCATACCCCCTACAATAGAATGTGCAATTGCACACCCTCAGACCAAAAATAGTGCACAATGAGGTCAACGACAGGACAAAGCAAATATAACCGAATATCGGTTAAAATGCAGCTCACGAGTGAGAAAACAAGCCCAGTTGAGTCCGAAAAATACTAAAAATATCGGACTCATCACTCCACAAGACATAAACATTTGCTCGTACCGAGCAAATCATCTCTCCGTGGACTCGAAAACAGCTAGTTGGCTTAGAAATTTCAAAATAATGTAAAGCGAGAAATCAAATACTCATGGGTGCAGAGAATAAAATAGATAAACTTTTTAATAATGCTATGGAGTTTTTTAATTTCGAACAATGTAAACAATTATTATAGCACACAAATTAGGAATGCTGGAGAATTGTCCAGTCATAAGCAGGAAGATAGTAGGCAGGCCACTGAGGTGAGCATTGCCAAAGATCGGGGCTCAGGATCACCTCCAAAGGAATCCACCAATGTCGGGAACCATACGCTTGCCGGTTCACACTCTCTCCACGACGCTTGTTTGACTTAGGCGTGAATAAGTAGGGCTTGGAGTTTAATATAGGCTCATGCGAAGGAGGGATATACAAAGGTAAACAAAAAGGACATGCACATCCAAAAAGAGACCGCCCGAAAACACTCACAGCTAAAAACAACAGTAAACACGTGCAACGTACCACCAGACTTGGATTTTTTACGGTGCGTGCACGCCCACCACGATCACAAAACCAAAAACATTTCACAACTTAACAACAACATACATATTCTTTTTATTCCCAATCGAGAAATTTCATTTCATTTACGTTTTTCCTCTTTTTTTTTCTTTTTATCCAAAGAGCCAAAACCAAATACAAAAACACGGCAACACCACAAGTTGCACAAAATAACATAACATTCACACATAACGGATAAAAGTGACAATAAAGCAAACTAACCGAGCGATCACATCCGGATGTGCGAGTAGGAGAGGCTATAAGGCTTTGGTAGCGAGGCGTAGGGATGTACAAGGAAGGGATAGGATCAACGGGGATAGAGCCGGATAGACTTCGGGAATGGTACAAAGCTCAAACTAAACAAATGATGGCGTACATCACACTCACGCTTGACTAACCATGCACAAATGCTTCGAGAGTAGCTTAGGGAAAGTTCTTAGTCACCGAGAAAGATGATCCTTCCTCTTGACTCGAGCAATATGAGGCTAGTGGAGGCTACACACATACATACTCTACCGTTCGATAACTAAAGATTCGCCAATTAGAGTAGCACAAACATTATTTACGAATGCAGAAAAGCATAAACTACGAGCATAAAGAAAAATTGAATCTATACTATTTCTACACACCATGAGTACTCGATTAGGAGCACTGTACGAGTTTCGAACTAATCTATCCTAAAATCCTAAACAAGCACCACTATCTTAGAGTTAGCACCAAAGAAATAAATTAAACTTGGGCCGAGCGCGTGCTTAAGTGCGCACTCGTGCGGTGTAGGTGCGCAATGATGTCATGATAAAATAAAAACTGAAAATGTAAATACTCTTGTGGTATGCAAGTGCATGTAGTGCATGTGCTCAGGTAACGCGTAACTCTCCCCCACCAGACTTAAACTAAATAACCTATCACAAGATTTACAATAATAGCAATTAAGTAAAAGTCGGTGAAGAGATTACCCAATGCTCTGCAAATGAGCATACTAGAAGATTGGCGTTAAAGCATGAAGCCAAGCCTACAAAAAATTTTAGCTCACCCCGCCTCACCAAGGAAAGGCCACCTACAAAATAGCTCTAACAAAAATTGCAAACTATAACAATAAGAAGATTTAAAGTAAGCTATTTAATAGGTAAAACAATTTTTAAAACAAACTATACCTACTCCTAGATAAGTACGGGGGATATTGTCATCACAACACGACTTATTAGATTCTATAAAGTTCTAGCTAAATGGCATATGAAAATAAAAGTGCACAGGAAACAAGCCTAATATCTGTTGCGGTAACGAGTACCGATACAGAGATAGAGCAGTTACCCCTCTACCTACATAATAATACCTGAAAATCTAAGGTAGAGGAAGCAGGAAATAAGAAGAGAAGGAGCACTCGTCCTCGCTCATCTATCACAAAATAAATCCTTACCTTGCAAGGTGTCATCCACCTCAGGTGTGTAGGAAGCGATGTCAAAGACATGAGCACAAGGGTCATCGTCATCCCAACGTACCTGTGGAGACTCAACCTGAATAGGCTCGGATAATGAAGGGGGGTCAAGAAACAAAAGCTAAGAAGAACTAAAATAAATAAAATGCGGGAGAGTGAGCCCGGTATAACTCTCAGCGGGATCCAAGCATAGATCATCGTCAGTATCATATGAGTTGTATCGTGGGCAATGCGAGAACTCTAGGGCCACGGTAGTTAGGGGGACCGCCTCGTCCAATAAAGAGGTGCAAACCTCCGCATCAAAAAGAGGATATTCCTCGTCCCATCGGGGTGCATAAAAGTGTTCTGAAGATCCACATTCTCCATCGGAGATAGTAGAATCCTCATCCCACTTCGGCGCAACCTCGGGCACCGAATCATCCTCTAATACGGCTTCATCAGCCGACTCACAAAAAAGAGGAATAACACAATCTGACAAAAATTGTGTAGGGGCAAGGCTGCTCTCAAAATCAGGCATAGAATGAGCAAGCCCCATCGCCAAATTATCCGCAGACGCCACCTCGTCGATGACCGGAACAATCTCACCGTCCCATTCAGGAGCATCCATGAGTTCCAGATCAATTTCTCGAAAGTTAACACTAGAGTGATCATCATCACTCAAGGGAAGCTCGTAAAAAGGAACCAAGGGACCCATTAAAGATCTGTATGCGGCGAGAGATTCTTCGGTAATCTCAACAGGAAAAGAACGAGCAAGGTGCGCAATGTTAGTGTATGCGCCAGGCAACACCCTGGTAGGCTTGTCTACAGCAGTCTTCCGCGAGCGGGAGGTTGCTGCAGGCACGACCACATAGGGAGAAGGCTTACACAAGCAAGGGAAATCCTTCACCATGTAGCCTACACCTTGACATAGCACACATTTTAAGCAATGCTCGGATTTCATTTTTGCCATTACATCGATGCATCGGCGCAAAGCGACATAAAGACAACACTCGACAATAGAGTCCATCGCGAATAAAAATAATTATCGAAAAGAGCTACATAGCTATGCATCGCTTTTTTGTGAGTCGGCTATCTAAATAAAAAAGCAGAAAAAGGCAAAAAGAAAATAAGCAAAATAAAAATTCTAACAACTAAAGGAAAGAAGAAACATGAAATGCAAAAATGGAAAAGGGCTTCAATCTATTATATCCCTCTCCAAAAACTCACACAACTTTGTTCCCCGGCAATGGCGCCAAAAACTTGATGCGTTGAACGACAAGTGTATCGGTCGCAGAAGTAATATAAAATGGGTGGCTTTCCCAAGTATCGATCTCTAAAAGGAACACAGTAAGGGGGAAGTTAATATCGAGGAGGAGTTGAGATTGAATTCCTTAGGTCAGAGTTAATGATGGGGGGTTTTGATGGTTGCGGAAAAGGAAAATAAAACACTATCAACTACTCCTATGAAATACCGCTATGCATCGCTTTGCCAAGCAAGATGGAAGACTACATGGGCTGTTATGCACAACATCGCTGGGCAGAATGACGAGTAGGCAAGCGTAAGAACCAAAAGAACAGTGGAATATGAGGGTCGTAAGCACCTCTTCGCTGAGCACACCACTAGAAATCGCAAGTGCAGCAAGAACGGATGGATGGAAGATGGAAAATAAGGGAGAACCTCAAGAAAATAACGAAAACATACAATCACATTGACATGATTACACATAAATGTATATTACAATAGGAATACTTCATCAAATATAAGAGATCAACTATACTATCAACAACAAGAGAAGAATAGTGTGCGAAATCGATCGGATCAGAAGTCTTGTTGAGGATTAATGGTAGGATTCGTCGGGTTGTCAAACCGCATCCTATCTCGGTCCTCAACTGCGTCCGGGGTAGAGGAGGCTGTCATTCACTCCCAATGAACCCATCTCCTTCGCGTTAGGCGCCGATGGAGGATGGCACAAACTTCCCCTAGCTTGATGGAGAAAGCTAAGTCAAAAAACCTCTTGAAGATTAAGGATAAAGGAGGAGGCCGAGAGGAAGCTCTGGCTTGAATTTGGCGTTGAATGCTTGCGCGCATCTTCTCCCCTTGGTGGAACGGTGGAGTTTCGCCCTAAAATAGCGGAAGGAAGTGGATAGAAGTAGTCGATCCCAAAATAAAGAAAAATCTTCGCTTAAATAGAAAAATCAAGAAAAATGGTCACGCACGGTCTGTCGCACGACCGTGCGTGAACCATGCGATATTTGCGCGCAGAAAATGCCTAAGGAAGAAGAAGCGTTGACCCATGCATTTTACTCGTGCACGGGCAATTTTGCCCGTGCGTAAAGGAAATCGCACAGGTTAATATAGAGCTGGAAATCAAAGCAAGCAGGGGAACCGTAAGTTTTACTCGCGCACGGGCGATGCCGCTCGTGCGGGAACAAAACGCACGATTAACCACAGAGCAATGGAAAGCTTGGCAAAAGGTGCAGGTCGTGTGATTCCTTCTCGTATGGTTTGGCCGAAACCGTGTGGGAACAAATCGCACGGGTAGAAACAGATGCCCCAGGAATGCTGTGTGAAACACACGATTGGACTGGAACCGTGCGCGAAGAAATGCGCACGACCGTGCGTTTTACACAGAACTGAAAATGGAATACATGACATCCCGACTACCTGCATACCAAGAAAACAAACTGGAGCACAGGCTCCCAGCACCAAAAATGGGAAGATCAACAACAAAAAGAAACACGGGGAGCACCAAGTGCATACCCCCAACAACAGAAAGCGCAATTGCACACCCTAGGGCCCAAAATAGTGCACAATGAGGTCATTGACCGAAAAATGCAAATATAACCGAATATTGGTTGAAATACAGTGCACGATTGAGAAAAAAATCCCAGATGAGTCCGAAAAACACTATAAATATCAGACTTGTCATGTATTATGTTGAAAAGGGAAAGACAGTGTTGGGGTCATCTAAATCCCAAGTGCAACCCCTAGTCTGTAACCTTGGCTTGTAGGAGGCCATAAAAACAAAGTGACATCATAACAGGTATGAGTTAAAATAAGGTTTTTACTGCTTGTCATACTTAGTACCTTGTTCGTTATTTGTCTATGATGTATGTCTTTTAGGCTTTATCCTTATTCGAGACTATCCGACAAGAGCAATGTTTGATACGGGTGCTTCACGTTCATTTCTATTTGAGGACTTCATATCGCGGATCAGAGTGCCTACTCTTGTGTCAATAGATATACTAAAGGTGTTGTTACCTAACGGGTTCTTGATGCGTGCGGATAGGTCTTGTCGTGTTGAGGTGCGGATCAGATGTTTGGATTTCGGAATGCAAGCATCTATGCAGCCGATATAAGAGTTTGATGTAATCTTTTGTATGGACTGGCTCTCGGAGCAGCATTCCTTAATATATTTCAACTCTAAGGAAGTCACAATGGGACAGAATACCACACAAGGGACTAAGTTTGATGGTTTGCGAGGATAGAGCAAGATATTGATGTCTGCTCACCATGTAGTCAAGGCTGTTCGGAAGGGCGCGGAGTTGTTCTTCACGCTGTTGGAGGCTATTAAGCTGAAGTCCAGTTTGAGTGATATTCCTATAGTATCAGAGTACGCAGATGTGTTTCCTAAGGATCTCCCTAGGCTTCCACCCCAGCAGGAGATTGACTTCGCAATTGAGTTGGTGTCAGGTGCAAAACCTGTGGCCCTCTTGTTGTATCATGTTGTGCAAAAGGAGATACCAGAACTAAAAGTGCAATTGCAAGAATTGCTGGAGAAAGGCTATATTTGTCCAAGTATGCCACCCTATAGCGCACCGGTCCTCCTTGTAAAGAAGAAGGACGGAAGCTTGCGTCTATGCATTGATTATCGAGAGCTGAACAAGCTTACCAAAAAGAACAAGTATCTGATTCCACATATTGATGACTTGTTCGATCAGTTGGTGGGATCAACGATATACTCAAAGTTAGATTTGAAGTCTGGCTATTACCATTTTAGGATTAGGGAATGTGAAATTCCCAAGATAGCGTTTGGTACACGCTTGGGCACTACGAGTTCACTGTAATGCCGTTTGGGCTAACAAATGCGCCATCGATATTCATAGACTTGATGTTGTTGGATCTAGTGGCCAACCTTAGAGGTGAGGGGGTGAATAAGGTTTGAAGTGTTATGTGAAATTTTAATATAATTCGTTCCAGGAAGTCAAGTTCTGGAAGCTACCGCGGGGCATAAGGATTCTAACGCGCCGTGGTAAGTCTATGAACTCGATTCCTGTACGAATTTTCTTATACGCCACAAAAAATAAATTAAACTAACTTTCACAGTAGAATCATAGAATAAGCAATACAGAAAATATATTTCATTCCAAGAATTAACAGAAAATGGTTTTATAATTACAAACTTGTGATCCTTGTGACACCGAGGATCGAAGGCGGTGAAAATGAAAACTCTTTTGTTGTCTATGCCGACCCGCTCCACAGACCGGTTGGATATCTCCTTTTACCTCTAAGAAAAGTCTTAGAGCCTGCTCTTCACCTCCTCACAAGGAAGGGTCTTAGAGCCCCACTAGATCATCTGATCTAGACGTCGCTATCCCCAGGACGATTTACCGCAGAATCCTACACGGATTCCGACGACCCTTACCGGTCATTTTTCCTCTCCAGAAGACTTAGAAACAAACGAAAAAGTACAAAGTAAAAGATATAAATAATTTAAAGGATGAAGTTCTCCCTCTTGACGAATTCTCCGTTGAGAGATCTGCGGCCGGTGCTTGAGATCTTCGTTTGATCGCAACCGGTTGATTCTTCATAGTCGATGTAGATCTTTGATCGTCGGAGTTCTTCGTTCACTAACGGGAGGGAGACGACTGTGTTCTTCTTCTACAACGGAGACTTTTGGAACGGTGCGCAAGAAGTCGGCCGAACCCTAGAATTAACGTACTTCAGTCCTTCAATTAGAATCGCTCAACTAGCACAGAAACCAAGGCGGCCTTTTATATATCTTCATTAATATAGGCTACTGCCGGCGGTAAGGCTAGTGCCCGCCAGTAGGTTTGCGCGCTTGTTGTGCGAGCTGTCCTCTAAATCTTGAATAAAATGTTCAAAACGAATATGTTCCATTTCAAATGTGCTAGCTCCGCGTGGTTACAGCTTCCGCCGCGTGGTAATGTTGGACACAATGATTCAAGAACAGTCATGTCAAGTCATTGAGAGGCTATCGTGGAGCAGTAGGGCTAGCGCCGATTTCTTCTAGAGTGCTAAGTCCAAATAATTCATTTCGGTAGCGCCTGCGGTAGTACTAGCGCTAGACGGTAGGTCACTAGCTCGATGAACCTAGTTCGACGCTCGTCTAACGGATTGCGCGGGGCGGTAAATGGTGGAACCTAGCGGTAGGCTAGCAGCTTGATAAACCCGGTTCGACGCATGTCGAGCGGATAGCGCTGCGCGTTAAGTTGTAGCGCATGGCATTAGCATCATGTCAATGCCACTATCTCGATGCACTCAACGCTTTTCTTCTCAATGCTCTCAACGTGGCGTTGAGAGAGCTAGCACAGCGTGGTAACAGCTAGCGCTGTCTGATAGCTTCCAGAGCACCATGTCAAATTAATCCATTGGGATAGCACGGCGGTAGTACAAGAACTTTCCGATAGCTTCCCGAGCGCCATATCAATTTAATTCTAGAAACCACCCAGCGGTAAGTTCTAACGCCCGACGGTATCTCCAGATGAGATTTTCTTTCCTTACACCAGTCAAGCTGCACACTCTACCAACACAAGACGTGATCAAATAAAACCTGGGAGTTGATATTCTCAAATACAAGGAATGTGAAACATTGGTTCGAACAAACTCCCCCTTTTGATAATAGCAACTTCCGTTCATGAGAAATAATAGAGATAGAGTTCATATAAAAAATACGAGTTATAGACTATCATCAGGTTGCAACAGGTTCTCTATATGGCTTCCCTACATATGATCCACCTATCTACATGTTCGACATGCTCCCCTATCTATATGCACTCCACTACATGTGACCTCTCCTAATCCCATACTAAAGAGCATAGAGTGTACTCATTAACACTTTATTCTCCCCCTTTGATAATATCAAAAGGGTGGGTGAGGACGACTAGACATACAAGATGAAAAATAATAGAAATGATGCGCGTTAAGACAAATATCAAGTAGTGTATACACAAAGGAAAAGATAAACATGACACGTATAGAGGTGACTAAACAAAAATGAAAATCAGAGAATTTCAAGCACATGAGTCACACAATGGAGCAAAGTACATAGACATAGAATGGTTCAGTTTTGTAGAGTTAATATTTATTAGACAACACAAACTATACTAGGCACACAATGAGTACGACTATAATGTTATGATAGTTATGAATTAAATCTAGTTAAAAACATTGTAAGCGTCATGAGTGTAACTCATGTGCTAGTATGTATTGTGCTAAAAGCAGATAGTGTAGTTTCAGTCCAATTCTTATGCACAGAAGTCTTAGATAAGGTAATGACATGTAAGTGTAGAATCAATAGAGACAAAACACCAAGTCGAAATTGCATATGTTGTATGTTTTATCTCGATCTTTGAAATGCAAACACAAGAGAAATAGAGTGAATGTTCACGTCACCTATCAATCTATGTCATACCCAGATTTAAACTAGGGGCACTAGGCTTATTTTTGGGTCTATTCACAAGATCAAAATGACTCTTTGAACAAAGATGCTCATAAAGACTTATCAGGAGGGATGAGTAGTGCTTGGGGGGTCCTTGACTGCACATTTGATAGCTTGCACAAATTATTTTTGTTTGCTTTGAGCTATCAGTTTTTACATATTTTTGGGTTCAAGGATCCCCAAGTCAATCGCAATCTATCCACTTAGATAGATTCCCTTTAACTTGTATATATAAGACCTTAGCACTAGAGATTTGGCCCATAGTTTTAATCTTCATACGAGCACATATGTATCATGACATTGATTATTCAAATTATTTCTAACGTGTTAAGGTATAATATCTCGAGTTATAGCATGTAAATCTATCATTTATCATGAGTGCTTTGTCTAGCGATGTGTGGAGCGTATAAAGTCATTCCCCTATCTAATTCCTCACACATACTTTGAGGCATAGTAAACAAACACTAACACTTCTTGTCGCACTCAATAACTACGCACTTATAGATTCAACCCACTATGACCGGATGACATTATTTGCATAGATTAAAAATCTGAACTCAAAATATTGTACGTACGCATTATGGTCTAAGTCGCAGTCATATGAGCCCATGCATTAGTTCTACGACCGTTATTATGTCTTTTTTTGTTTTGTAAAACGAAAGTTAAATCATAATTGCAAGGTTGTATTTTTTGTTTTTGTTTTTGTTTTTTTTGTTTTGTTTTTTTGTTTATTTTTTAAGAAAACTCAAACGCACAACTCAAAACAGAATGCAAACACCCTAACATAAAAAAAAGAAAGTAAACACAATGAAAAGAAAAAAATCCAGGGTGAGAGATCTAGAACTCCTAGCTCGAGTCGAAGTATAGAAAATAGTGAATCTGGGAGAGGTTTAATGAAGATGTCCGCTAGTTGGTCATCGGTGCCAATGATGCTTACACTCACGTTCTCCTTTTTGATATGATCGCGAATGAAGTGGTGACGTACGTAAATATGTTTTGATCAAGAGTGGTGTACTGGATTGTATGTCAAGTTATTGGGTACAGTGGAAACTGTGTACCAGATTTGGAGAAGCCTCACTAAACTCAATGATATACATCAATATGTATTTGATGGGAAGTTGAGTTTCAATGTGCAGGTTATAGAAATGCAGGAAAAATTTCTAAGTTCAAGTGTCGACACTTGTGAGGGAAATGTGTCGACACCAGAAGCAAGATTTTGTCAACACACAAGACTTGTGTCGACACACAGAAATTGTGTCAGCAGCGGTTGTGTCGACACCTAGGACTTATGTCGACACACACTCAAATCTAGCTATGTTGAAGACCAGAAGTAGTTGTGTTGACACATAGGACTGCTATCGACACACACTGAAAGAAATATATCAACAATAACTATACTGAGACTGGAAGGCTTGTGTCAACACACACTAAAAAAAATCTATCAACAATAGCTATACTGAGACTGGAAGGCTTGTGTCGACACATAGGACTTGTGTCGGCACATACTCAAAGAAATCTATCAATAAAAGCTATACTGAGACTAGAAGGCTTGTGTCAACACACACTCAAGAAATCTATCAACAGAAGATATGTCAAGACTAGAAGCAGTTGTGTCGACATACAGGACTTGTGTCGACACATCCAACAGAAGCTGTGTCGAGAAGTTAAAGAATGACTATGTCGACATATTAGGAGATGTGTTGACAACATAAAGATTTGTGTTGACACATGGTCTATTTGTGTCGACACATATGAAGTGTTATGCTGACAGTTCTCTACTATGATAGAAGTTCAAGGAGGAGTAAGTTTTCAAGACTGAAGACCTGACAGCTGTCATAACTAATAAAGCTGACACATCTGTCAGAGCTGTCAGAAGGCCGTTATAAACTGGATCAGCCGGTAACCTTAGAGGTATTATATATATATACCTATTCTATCATAATCAGCAGGGCGGTAATAATAAACAAGAGAGGGGGAATAAGAGACAAACCTAGAAGAAGGCAGATCTTGAAGTGTCTACTATAAAAATTCAGATCTGATTCTGAATTCAAGAAGAAAGCTGGATTGAAGATCAACTCCAACTCCAATTGAAGATCAACCTTACTTGGTACAAATTTTAGAAGCTTTGGAGAAGCTAAGACAGGTTGGATCTAAAGTAATCAGTTCTATCAAGATCTGATCAAGAAGCTTTCACCCTATTCTCTTTCTATCAGGGTGGAGATTTTATTGTTTAAAACAATTAATTTCCTTGTAAGATCTGATATAGATCTGAGTTGTAAGTCTAAATTTATAAAGGCTAAGGTAGGGCTGGGAGCCTTAGGTAGGACCTGAAAAGTCTGAGTTGTTGGCCTGGTGATAAAGGCTGAGGTAGGGCAGTTGCCTGAGGTAGGATTCTTGGGAAGAATTTGAGGTGTAGGACTTGAAATAGTCTGAGTTGTAGGAATCAGTTGGGTTCTAAGTTGTAAGATCTTTGGATCTGAGATAGTGGAATGATGTTTGACCGAATCCAGTTCTGTACTAGATAGGTGAATGGGGAGAGTGGACGCACCCACAAATTGGGGAACCACTATAAACTATTGTGTATGTGCTGTGAATTTTCTGTGTTTGTTATTCTTTGTGCTGAGATATTTGTGTTGTGTATAACTTTGTTAATTGCCTAAGTTGTTAAAAAGGATTAGAACCTATTCACCCCCCCTCCCTCTAGGTGTTTAGGTTCTTTAAACCAAATCTTTCAAGTGGTATCAAAGGGAGGTTACTCAAATATAGACCTAATAGTCTGAGTAGATCTCTAAGGAAATTAACTGTTAGCCAGAATGGGTTCAAGTGATAATCAGAAGGAACTTTGATCCATGAAACTTCCTATCTATAGGAAAGAAAACTTTGGCATATGTAAAGAGAGGGTAAGATTATTCATGGAGGCATCTGATCCAAGAATTTACATCACAGTTCAAGAAGGTCCTTTCATTCCAAAGAACATATCAGTTCTTGATGCAAATCTCAAAACTCCAAAGAGCTATTCTGAAATGTCTAAGGAAGAGATCATCCTAGTAACCTTAGATAAGAGAGCACAAAATATCATTGTAAGTGCTATAGATGATTCTACATTCCAAAATATGGTACATTACAAAACCTCCAAGGAGATATGAGACACTTTGATTGTTTATATGGAGTGAACTGAAGAGGTAAGAGAGGATAGAAATTCCATGTTAAATCAATAATATAAGATCTTTAGACAAGCCAAGACTGACAACATAGCTGAATGTTACAAGAAATTGTTTAGAATTGTAAATGAGCTAATGATCTATGGAAGAATCTTTAGCACATATGAACTGAATGACAAGTTTCTCAGATCACATACCAAGGATTGGGATACAAAAATATGTGCCATAAGAGAGGTGGCTAGGCTTGCTGATACTCCTCCACCAACCTTGTTTGGAAAACTGTTATCTTATGAGATGCAGCTCACTGCCAGAAAGGAGGAGGAGAAAAGCAATAGGTCTGAATATAAAGAAAAGTCAGTAGCCTTCAAGGCTAAAGCCACAAGAAAGGGTAGGAAAAAGTCTCCTTCTCCACCCAGGAGAAATGCTGAGGCTGAATCAGAAAATCCTGACATCAACACTTCAGATAGCCACAACTATGATGAAGATTTTGCTGCCTTTACAAGGCAGTTCCAGAGGTTTATGAAGAAGAAGAAATGTAGAACAAAGCCATCTACATCCTTCTCCAAAGATGACTATCATAAGAACAAGAAACCTTCCAAGGATGACAGATATGGCTCTAATCCTAGTAAATGAACTACTTCTAAAATTTTTTGTTATTGCTGCAACAGGCCTGGACATGTCATAGCTGATTGTCCTGACAAGAGAAAAGAGTCTAAGGACAAGAAGAAGCATCAAAATAAGGGAAAGAAGGAGAAGTCCCTTGTTGCCCAGAAGCAGAAGAGTTGGATTGACTCTTCATCATCAGAATCATGAGAAGAGGATGAAACAGAAGCCTATATAGGATTGTTCACTACAGAAGATGATTCTGTGGAAACAGAGTTCTTGAAAATGATGGATTCTATAAATAGAAGTGAAGATCATTATTGCAGATCGTTGATGGCTCTATTTGAGGAAGATCAGTGCCAGGATCAGCCTGGTCTCAGTAAGGTATACAATCCATCCTTATTATATGAGTATTATACTAGATATGAATCAGAAGAATCTGCGTCAAGAGATGTGGATGGTTCTAAATCTGAAGGGGATGTTCATCAATTAATTGATGAGTATTGTGGACTGTTGGAAGCTCTTAAGAGAAGCCAATTTCTTGTCAAGAAGAAGGCTGAGGAAATTCAATCTCTCAAACTAGCTACATCAGATTCAACAAAGATGTATGATTTGAAATTGAATGAGGTTGCCAAACTGAAAAACATAGCTGTTATTCAGATGGGTACAATCACTTTCAAAAATAATCACATCAAGAATCTGGAAGTAAGACTTCAGAAAGAAATGGATCTAGTGGCTAAATTCTCTATGCCAAAGTCAGTCTTACCCATAATTGATAATTTCATCTCGCAAAAGGGTAAGATAGGATTAGGCTTTAAGGGAAGAATAAGGGCAGCCAATTCTCAAAGAAAAGTCAAAGCCCCAGTTCAGCCACTAGCCTTCAAACCCCCTATTTCTTTTAGGAAAGTGATGCAGCCTACTAACAGGTATGATCATGACATTACTCATGGTCACTATAAGTATGGTGATCTGAATGACAAGAGTGCAAATGCTAATAGGGCACCCCATGAGCAAACCCATCAGGTTCTTAAGGAATCCTTAATATTTTCTGCTCCAGCACCTGCACTTAAAAGGACTGATAACAACAATATTGTTAAGCTTGTACTTAAGAAAAGGTATAACAGATTTAAGTGCTGGTGTTGTTGCAAGGTTGGCCACTTTGCCATTGACTGTTGGATAAATGGTAGTATTTAGAATAAGGCCAGCTTACCTGTCAGAAAGGCTGCAAGTAAGCTTGTCAAAAATCAAACTATCCTGAAATTAGGACCCAATAACTATTGGGGTTCTAAGGATAGGTAATTTTATTTGATGTAGGTGAGTCCAAGTGGCCATACCCCTATATGGTACTTGTACAGTGGATGTTCCAAGCACATGACTGGAATAAGAAGGATGCTGAAGGACTACTCCCCCATAGAAGATGGACCCAAAGTGATCTTTGGTGGATCTGAAAAGGGAGTCATCAAAGGGTTTGGTAACATTTCCAATAACTCCATTACCATCTACCAAGTGGCTTATGTGAAAGGTCTAAAGCATAACCTAATTAGCATAAGCCAACTAAGTGATCAAGGTTATGACACTTCTTTCCATAAGGTTGTGTGCCAAATAAGAAAGTCAAATGATTAAGAGATCATTTTGATAGGCACTAGGAAAGGAAATGTCTACTGTCTTAACTTTGATTGTGAGAATAAGTACTCACCTATCTGTCTAGTTACAGTTGAGAAATCATCTCATTGTGTCCAATGGCACAAAAGGCTGGCTCACCTTACCTATAAGTTAATAGGCCAACTCTTTAGTATGGAGTTAGTGAGGAATTGTCCTCAGGTCAAGTGCATTAAAGAGGGTGTATGTTCAGCTTGCAAAAAAGGCAAATAGACCAGGACCTCTTTCCATTGACATGATACCAAAGATTTTGTAAGATGTCTATATCTTCTGCATATGGATCAATTTGGTCCTATGCCAGTTCATAGTCTAGGTAGGAAAGCTTATACATTTGTAATTATGGATGACTATTCTAGATTCATATGGGTTTTCTTCTTGAGGAAGAAATCTTAAACCCCTACTGTCTTTCTAAATTTTGTTAGGCAAATTTAGAATGAACTTAACAATTCAGTGGTCAAAATCAGAAGTGACCATGGAACTAAATTTCAGTCTGAATGCATGACAAAGTTCTGTGAAGAACTTGGGATTCATCAGGAGTTCTCCTCACCTAGAATTCTCCAGCAAAATGGGGTTGCTGAAAGAAAGAATAGGACTCTTATTGAGGCAAGTAGAACACTACTAAGTGAGACTTCTCTCCCAGAATAATTCTGGTATGAGGCAGTAAATACTGCATGTCATGTTCTCAATAGGGCGTCCGTCAATAAAAGACACAAGAAGACACCCTATGAGATTATGAAAGGCAGAAAACCAAACATATCCTACTTTAGAATCTTTGGTAGCAATTGTTATGTTCTAAATAATGGCAAGCACTATCAAACTAAGTTTGTTGCCAAATCCCTAGAAGGGATATTTGTTGGGTACAAAAATAACTGTAGAGCTTACAGTTTCTACAACTTGACTACAAAATTTGTGGAAGAATCTGTCCATGTAGTCTTTGATGAGTCTAAGCTAATTAACAGTGAACTGTCTAGCACTTTTATTAGTCCAACAGGTTTGAAGGAAAGGATGGACAAGCTAACAATTAGTGAAGACCAACCTTCAAGACAGAATGAATAAAATAATGGATGCTGTCCAAGGGGAGTGCAAGACTCAGTGGATGAGGATGAACACAATGAAGTGCGATCAGATGAAGAAAATGAAGAAGACCAAGAGATGGAGAGATTTCCTCCAGCAAGAAGACAATTGAAGGATCATCCAGTACACCAAATCATTGGTGATGCAAGTCATGGAGTTCTGACCAGAAGCAAGAGCATGAACACAGTTCTATGTTCAAGCTTCCTGTCCCAGATAGAATCTAAGAAGTTTGAAGAGGCTATACAAGACACAAATTGGATTAATGCCATGCATGAAGAAATGAATCAGTTTAGAAGATGCAAAGTCTGGGAGTTGGTTCCTAAACCCAAGAATCACAATATTATAGGAACCAAGTGGATCTATAGAAACAAGTTAAATAAAAATGACACCATAATCAAGAACAAAGCATACTGGTTACAAAGGGCTACAGACTAGAAGAAGGGATAGAATTTGACTAAACATTTACCCCAGTGGCAAGGTTGGAAGCAATAAGACTGTTCATGGCTTATGCAGCTTAACAAGGGTTCAAAGTATTTCAAATGGATGTAAAGTCAGCATTTTTGAATGGTGACTTAAAAGAGGATATCTATGTTGAACAACCACACGGTTTTGTAGATTCCCTTTATCCTAACTATATTTATAGGCTTAAGAAAGCTCTATATGGATTGAAACAATCCCCTAGGGCTTAGTATGAAACTTTGTCTACCTTTCTTATTGAGAATAAATTCTCAAGAAGGAAAATTGATACGACTATATTCTTTAGGGAATCAAAAGGTAAGATCATCCTAGTCCAGATATATGTTGATTACATTATCTTCAGATCAACTAAAAACAACCTTTGTAAAAAGTTTGCCAAACTTATGCAAGGGAAGTTTGAGATGAGCAACATGGGTGAGGTAAAATTCTTCATGGGACTCCAAGTTAGACAGACTGATGATGGATTGTCCGTATCTCATCTAAGTTCACCAAGGAGTTAATTAAAAAATATGGTATGAAGTCAGCCTCCACCATGAAAACTCTAATGGGGACAAGTATGCCTATAGTCAAAGATGAAGCAGGAAAACCTGTTGATGAGTCTTTATATAGAGGGATAATTGGCTCCCTACTTTACTTGACTGCTAGTAGACCTGACATCATGTATGCTACATATTTCTGTGCCAGGTACAAAGTCTGCCCTAAGGAATCTAATTATTCTACTGTCAAGAGAATTCTAAGATATCTTAAGGGCACACCTAATCTCGGTCTTTGGTACCATAAGAATAGAGATTTCTTACTAACAGGTTTTTTAGATGAAGACTTTGCAGGCTGCAAAGAATATAATAAAATCACCTAAGGTACATATCAGTTCCTAGGTGGAAGGTTGGTGTCATGGAGCATCAAAAAGCAGACAAGTGTAGCTATTTCCACAGCTGAATCAGAGTATATAGCTGTAGGCAGTTGCTGTGCTCAGTTGTTGTGAATACAACATCAACTTGGAGATTATGACATCAAGGTAAGTAGAATTCCATTATGTTGGTACCCTAGATGTGATTTGGCTTATGTAATCCCTTTCCAGCCCCTCTTGATCCATATAAAGATATATGATCATGTTTAGACTTTGCTTAGTCGCCCTAGGGCAGTATATAACTGACCTAGAGTTTAGGCTAGTAGTTTTAGATGTGTTTTGGTTGAGGCTTTTTCCGTTCGACTATCGTCGAACGAGGCCTCGCGATCGTCGATCATTGATCGACGATAGCAGGGCTATTGAATCGTTGAAGTCAAGACAATTATCGTCGACCGTTGGTCGACGATCTCAGAGCTAGCTTACTACGCTCTGAAGGTTGGTCGACGATCTGTCATCAACAGATCGACGATCGTGTTCTAGCTTCACGATTTCTGTCTCGACAGATCTTTGCCTTAATCGTCGACATCATTGTTGGTCGACGATATCCGTCTCGACAGATCTCTGCCTTAGTCGTCGACATCATGAGATGTTCGACGATTTCTGTGTCATCAGACTTTCTGCTTTAGTCGACGATATCTGTTTGCTGGTCGACGATCTATTAGCTGGTCGACGATCTATTTTCTGGTCGACGATTTCCGTTCGACGATTTCTGTTTCGACAGATTCCTGCTATTAGTCGACGATCTGTTAGTAGGTCGACGATCTTCGAACCCCTGTTCGACGATTTCTGTCTGATTTTATCTATTTGTATTTATGCTATTCCTTGGTTTATTTCCAAGTGTATTGGCTTGTGGTTAGAAAGATTCTCTGAAGTTATTTGTTGCTAAAATTATGGCTTAAATTCAAAATGAATTATTTACAAAATATGTCATGCATAAATTACGGGATTTCAGTATTCTTGATAAAGCATTTTGTCCTATTATACAAATTGCGTTGACTTTATCTTTCCAGCCTGTTTTCTAGCCGTTGGTACTATGTACTATTTCCAAGAATGGTACGTCTTTATGCTGAGATATTTTTCCCGCTTATTTTATTCCTCATTGGGACTGACAGAAAGTTAATAGGCCATTCTATTCCTATTGCTATATTCTATTTTGAGATAATCTGTTGCAGGGCTCGAGAATTCAAATTAATAGAGCCGTTCCAAAGGAAAATGTGAAGACATATTTAAAAGAGATTTCTGCTCTAAGAAAAGTTACAGTAACAGACACAGAGAAAGATTATTCATCCGCTCAAGCATCATCAGAGCATCTCTTCACAATCTCACAACAAGAAGAAGAAAAGTTTTCCTGAAGCAAAAGCCCAGAGCAATCATCTTCCATTCTCAAGTCTCCTGAGCAATTTGCTTAGAGTTTTTCAAAGACTTCAGAAAAGGCTCAAGATCTGCTTCAAGTGCTCCAGAATCTTAAGACCTGATAAAAATCAGTCTTCAGATTTCTGAGGATTTAGTTTCAGTTTATCTGAAACTCCTTCATCCTGAAGCAAAGGCTTTCCCTGGACTTCCACTGAGCCAGGGGGAGACTTTGATTCTTTAGAGAATCCACAAATCTTCTTTAATCTGTATTTAAAATAGAGAAGATAATCTAACCCTCTCAACCCCTTTGTAAAAAGAGTTTGTTCACATCTCTTCAAAAGTGAACGTTGGTGACAGGGCACCTTATCAACAACCTGTGGTTGAGCATCCTTATCAAAAGCTCAAAGGGTCTGTTTGATCTACCTGAATCAGATCATTGGTGGCAGGGCACCTTAGCAAAAACCTGTAGTGGATTCCTACCAGGGTGGTAGAAGAGTGGATGTACCTATTTAAAGGGAACCACTATATATCCTGTGTCCATCTGGTTATCTTGTTTATTCATTTTATTCTGTGGCTGTGATAGAACTACCTAGGATTGCTAGTTGCTGTGATAGGCTTGTAGTTAACTGAAATTTCAGTCAACTTCTTCACTTGTGCACTTCACTGTGTTAGGCTCTTAGGGTTCAAGTATCAGATTTTTTATTCCGCAAATAAACTCCAAGGGAGCTGACTAAGTGTTCATAAAATTTTGAATACTCTATTCACCCCCCCTCTAGAGTAGTTTACAACTTATCCCCTCACTTTCAATTGGTATCAGAGGGAGGTTAGCTGTTCATACAGGCTAACACCTGAGTTAAAAGATCCTGTGATAAGTTGTTTCCTGATACCATTCACAAACACTTTCACACATGGCCCAGTCTAAGGATTATTCAAGCACCAGACCTCCTGTATGCAACTTGTCCAAGTTTGGCATATGGAAGGCCAGGATAAGACTATACATGAATTCTATTGATGAAGATATTTTTTCTTCTATTTTGACAGGACCACCTGCTAGGCCTGCTGCTGCTTCCACTTCTGCTGACCTCAGTGCTGTGCCACCACCTGACTACAATGAAACTTACAAGAAGGCAAAAGCAGCTGATGCTAAAGCAATGAATATCCTAGCTCAGACAATGTCTGATGAGATATTCCAGAAGCTGGCTGAATGTACCTCAGCCAAAGCTATGTGGGATTCCCTCAACCACATAGTTGCTGGCTCAGCTGATGAGAGGAAGGACAGGAGATCCAATCTCACCTCTCAGTATGAAAACTTCAAGAAGGATGATGCTGAAGACATTGACACCATGTACACAAGACTCAGTTCAATAATAAGTGAACTGAGGTCTTTGGACAAGGAGATAACTCTGTCAGAGGTCAATGACAAGATCCTGATGTGCCTTCCCATCTCATGGGACTCAAGGATATGGCCCATCAAGGATGGAAGAAACACTGTGGAACTCTCCACAGAAGCTCTGTTGGGAAAGCTCAGGTCATATGAGCAAACCTTAAAGAGTAGAGCTGCTGTAACTGAAGTGAAGACTCCTACTCCAATAAAGAAAGAGCATTCTCTAGCTCTTAAGGCTGCTGAGACTTCTGAAGGAAGTCAATCAAATGAGGAGTTACTGGCACTCATTGCCAAGAGATTCTTCAACATGGGAAGAAGAGACCTCAGAAAGAAGTTCTCCAAGCATGAGGACAAGCCAAGGTATGACAAGACTCCATCTAAAGAAATCATTTGCTATGTTTGCAGCAAGCCTGGAGACATTGCTCCAGATTGTCCAGAGAAGAAGTACAAGGAGAAGAAACATGAGAAAGAATACAGGAAGCACCACTCCAAGTCCTCATCACACAAATACAAGAAGAAGGACAAGGGATTTGTGGCTGCTACCTGGAGTGAAACAGAAGAGGATACCTGCTCCTCTAGCTCCAGTGATTCAGAAGAAGAAGAAGAGAAGAAAGCCAAAGAGGTCTGCCTCATGGCCATTGATGCCTGTAGCTCTCTGTCAGCTGCAGAGAATTCTGAAGAAGAAGGAGACAATGAAGAAGATTCCTTTATGGAGGACCAGGTAATCGACTCATTTGATTTCTCATCTCCTGAGTTCAAACTAAAATTTAAAACTCTATGTTTAGATTTACTATTATCTGAAAAAGAAATTAAGTCACTTAGATTAAAAATAATGGAACTAGACATGGAAGGTGTTGAAATAATCAGATTAGAAAAGGAATTAGAGAGCTCAAAAGAAGAAGTAACATTCCTAAAGTTAGAACTAGCTAAATCTAAGAGGTTAGAAGAACAATTAAATGGCAGAAGCCTTAAACTATCTGAAATAACCTGTATAGCAAACACTAGGGTTGGTAATGATAAACTAGGCTTAGGTGCTACCCCTAGTGAACCCATCCTCCTCACAAAGGAGAGATTTAGCACTCCAGTAAAATTTGTTTCTGAATCAGGAATAAAGAATACTGAGGAAATTGAAAAATGCAAGAAAATTCAGAATAAGATTAAGAAAGAGAATAGGAAGAAAAAATTTCTAGCTTTACAAAAATCGTCGAACATTAATCGACGATCTTCAAACCAATCGTTGAACGACTATCGACGATCGTTGAACACCTACACTGAGTATAATTGCTTTGGTGCAGGAGATCGACGATCTCATCTTGAGTCGTCGACCAGTGATCGACGATCGTTGAATCCAGAATATAGCTCTACTGGAAATGATCGACGATATGGCTTGCGATCGTCGACCATCGATCGACGATCTGGACTTAAGCTGGAAAATCATTTTCAAACTTCCAGAACTTCAAATCCTAATCACCACCCCAGGTTGTTTAATCCTTCAACTGAATGGATTATCCCACCTAAGAGATCACACCCCTTAGGATATAAATCAAAGCCTGCAAAATCTTTTATATCTAGTTTTTCTTTTGTGAAGAATACTGGACCCAAGGTAACCTGGGTCCACAATGTATAACTGTTCTTTCTGCAGGTGAAGACCTATCCAGTCATACATGACAAATGGTATCTGGATAGTGGATGCTCAAAGCATATGACAGGAAAGAAGAAGAACCTGTCAGGTTTCAAAGCCAAGCTGGGACCAAAAGTTGTATTTGGGGATTCCAGCTGTGGACAGACTGAAGGGTATGGCAGCTTCACCATAGGAGCTGTAACCTTCAAGAAGGTAGCTTATGTCTCAGGACTAAAGCACAACCTAATCTCTGTAAGTCAAATGTGTGATGCTGGATACAAGGTATGGTTTACTGACACTGCCTGCAATATTTCTTTAAATAATACTGTGGTGTTAGTAGGTATTAGAATTGGAAATGTTTATGTTGTAGATTTTAATTCCTCCAAATCTGAAATATGCTTATTTAATGAAGTAACCAGTAATAATACCCTTTGGCATAAGAGACTTAGTCATGTAAATTTGAAAAACATTTCTAGGTTGGCTAAATACAATCTTGTAAGAGGATTACCTTCTTGCCCCTACAAGAAGGAAGGCCTTTGCAAAGCTTGTCAACTAGGAAAGCAAACAAGAAATAGCTTTAAATCAGTTAATAAAAGTGATTCTCCCAGGATTCTGTACTTGCTACATTTGGACTTATTTGGTCCTATTGCTGTGCAGAGTCTTGGAGGAAAGTCTTACACTTTAGTAATTGTAGATGACTTCTCCAGGTTCACTTGGGTATTCTTCTTGAGAACTAAGGCTGATAACTTCAAGGTTCTTACAGATTTTCTAAAGTGTATACAGAGTGAGTACTCTACTCAGATTGCCTTGATCAGAAGTGATCATGGTACTGAGTTTGAGTCTCTTCTTATGCAAGAATTCTGTGAGAAGGAAGGTATCAAACATAGCTTCTCTGCTCCTAGAACTCCTCAACAAAATGGGGTAGTTGAAAGGAAAAACAGAACCCTAATTGAAGCTGCAAGTACATTGTTGGCAGATGCTAACATGCCTCTGTCCTTTTGGGCTGAAGCAGTTAGCACAGCTAACTATGTATTGAACAGAAGTCTGATACATAAACTTAAGGGTAAGACTCCCTATGAATTACTTAAGCAAGTGAAACCTAAAATAGACTATTTTAGAGTATTTGGCTGTGTTGCTTTTGTTCATAACAATAACAAAGAATACCATAGAAAATTTGAGGCAAAAGCTTCAATGGGAGTTTTTCTAGGATACTCTCAAGTAAGCAAAGCCTATAGGGTCCTTAATAAATCCTCTCTTAAGATAGAAGAGTCTGCACATGTCTCTTTTGATGAGACAGTCATGTACTATAAGGAGAAGGATTCTTCTTCTAATAGTACAGTGCAAGTCCTAGGAGTAAGTAAGGATTTGGAAGGTTTGAGACTCACACAGGAGAATCATCCCCAACAAACTCCTCAGGCTGCTTCTTCAGATTCTGAATCTGATGTAGAACTTTTTCAAGTTAAAGCACCTGCTCCAACAGTTGATCAAATTCCACATGAGGAAGTAAATCTTGAAACTGTTGAAGATCAGATCATTGTTGAACCTACTGATCTTGTCACACTTAGAGATCACCCTGTATCTCAAGTGATTGGAGACATTTCAGCAGGAGTCCAGACAAGACATCAACTCAACAAAAATGTGATGTTTGCTTGTTTCCTTTCTCAGGTTGAGCCCCTAACCATTAAAGATGCTGAGCTTGATCCCCACTGGATTATAGCAATGCAAGAGGATCTTAACCAGTTTGAAAGATGTAAAGTTTGGACTTTGGTTCCAAGACCAAGAGGCCAACGGATCATAGGCACCAAGTGGGTGTTTAGAAACAAGCTTGATGCCCAAGGCATAGTAGTTAGAAATAAGGCTAGGCTAGTAGCTCAAGGCTATAGACAGGAGGAAGGCATAGATTATGATCAGACTTTTGCCCCTGTAGCCAGACTAGAAGCCATTAGGATTTTCCTAGCCTATGCTGCCTATAAAAGATTTAAGGTCTTCCAAATGGATGTGAAGAGTGCCTTCCTCAATGGAGATTTAAAGGAAGAAGTGTTTGTTGAACAACCACCAGGGTTTGTTTCATCAACCTTACCCACTCATGTGTTCAAACTCCAAAAGGCTCTATATGGACTTAAGCAAGCTCCTAGAGCTTGGTATGAGACCTTAGCAAATTTTCTTCTAGAACACAAGTTTGTGAGAGGTGTAGTAGATAGAACCCTATTCATTAGACATCATAAGGACTCACAACTGTTAGTTCAAATCTATGTAGATGACATTATATTTGGCTCTACTGATCCCAAACTATGCAAGAGGTTCTCTGAACTAATGCACTCTAAGTTTGAGATGAGCAGCATGGGTGAGTTATCCTATTTCCTTGGTCTCCAAGTGAAACAGAGTGTTGATGGCATTTTCATTTCTCAATCAAAATATGCCAGAGAGCTGGTTAAAAGATTTGGAATGTCTGATGCTTCATCAATGAGCACACCTATGGCCTCAAATGCAGTTATTGATTCTGATGTTAATGGCAAGTCTGTTGATCAAAAGAATTATAGAGCCATTGTTGGTTCCCTGCTGTATTTGACTGCAAGTAGGCCTGACATAATGTTTGCTACATGCCTATGTGCTAGGTTTCAGGTCAACCCAAAGGAATCTCACTTAACTCTCCTCAAGAGGATCTTGAGATACCTTAAGGGATGCCCTAACTTAGGACTGTGGTACCCAGCTGAGTCAGGATTTGAATTAATTGGATATTCAGATGCTGATTATGCTGGTTGTAGAGTTGACAGGAAAAGCACCTCAGGGACTTGTCAGTTCCTGGGAGAGAGACTTGTCTCTTGGTTTTGCAAGAAACAGGCATCTGTGTCTACTTCAACTGCTGAGGCTGAATATATAGCAGCAGCTAGTTGCTGCTCACAGATCCTGTGGATTCAAAATCAGCTGGTGGATTATGGGTACACACACTCAAACACAAAGATTCTGTGTGACAGTACCAGTGCAATATCAATTGCTCAAAATCCTGTGCACCACTCCAGAACCAAGCACATTGAGATTAGACATCATTTTCTGAGAGATAATGTGGAAAAGAACAAGATAGTAATGGAATTTATATCCACAGACCTGCAGAGAGGAGATATTTTCACTAAGCCCCTTGATGAACAAAAGCATTTGTTCTTCCTGAACCAGCTTGGCATGATTAATGGTTCAGAGTAGTGAAAATTAAGATAGTTTTGTTTTCTGTCTAAAATCGTCGAACGACTGCTCGACGATCTTCGACCAGGTCAGAACTATCGTCGACCAACCGTCGACGACAGCTCGTTCTGTAGTAAGGCAGAAATCGTCGACCAACTGGTCAACGATCTCTCCTTAGGTATCTATCGTCGACCAATGGTCTACGATAGATTTTCTGTGCTGTGTGGAGAATCGTCGACCATCATATTTTGATCGACGATCGTGGTAATTGTGTGTAGTCGGTCGATGTTTACCGATTTAGTCAAACATTGACTATCGTCGGTCTGTGTTCGACGACCGATTTTATTCCGGGTTCGACGATCGCAGATTTGTTTCTAATAGTCGATTTAGGTCTGAAGATCGTCGTCCTTCCGCTCCGTCTTTTCATATTCCCTCTCCTGGCTTAGAATTCGCTCTCGAACTCTAATCCCGCGCGATTCTCTTCTCCCCTGTTTTGCTTCTCGATTCGCCATCTTCTCTCAAATTCTATGGCGATTCCTTCTGCTGTTCTCTTCGGAATGAAGTTCGACACTGGCTTCTGTGTCGACTTCGATTCTTTCAGCCGGTGCGATCAACCAATCCAAGATATTCTGAAGCTATGTGAAGACCAAGGCCTCAAGAAATTTATGTCGTTCTCTCCTAAGATTAACATACCAGAAATTCGTGAATGGGTTTACACCTCGTCCTCCAGCGACGAAGCGATGTCAGGAAAGATAAATGGCGAGGAGGTCACTCTGACTCCTGAAGTATTGACTGAGTTGTTTGGACTGCCAACAGGAACTGAGGAATATGAGCAAAGCACAGAGGAATATGGCCGCATGCTCACTGTGATGGGCCATGCCGAAGGGATTCCGGCTAAGCTGCTGAAGATAAACCTGTCTCCAGAGTACAAGTTTCTGGCCGACCTGGTAGGCAAGGTCGTTTTGGGAAAACATTCTGCTCATGACAATATCAACAGGCAACAGTTTGCCCTGATGTCAGCTTTGGTGAATAAGGCACAGATTGCCTGGGGAAAAGTTCTGTTTGAACTTATAAGGAGAAAGAACAATCAGAAAGAGGTAAATCTTGCAAGGGTACTGGGTGTATTTCTGTATGTGAAAGCACCCCTGCTGCTTGTTTCTGCACCGTCTGCAGTAAATGCCAGCAAGAGGTTGGACCCTTCTCTTTTCAAGAAATCCCAGAGGATTATCAAGAAGTCAGCCAGGGTTGATCCTAACCCTTCTTCAGACACAAGGGCTGATTCGGCCGCTCTCCCGCTTACTGGGGAAGGCTCAGCAACCCCTGCATCCTCATCTCATGCATTACCTTCTACAACACCTGCAGTGCCACCACAACATGCATCCTTCATTCCACCTGCATCTCCACACCAGTCACCAACACCACAACATCTGGCAGCTTCAGCCAGTGTTGACATGGTGACTGCTACCATCCTCACAAATCTTTCTCAACATGAATCCCACACTCATGTTGATGTACACTCATCTCCACATGATTCCTTTGATCATGTGGCAGATCATCCTGCCTCCATTCCATCCACCTCTACATCATCAGCATTTCAGATATCCCCTGAAATGCTTGCACACCTTGTACAGCTCATTACTCCCTCCATTCAAAGCATGATTGAGGCTGCTAATGCCCCTCTCATTGCCTCCATTAACTCTCTCACTGATGCCATCAAATCCATCTCATCTTCTGCTGAGCCCCCTTCTGTAAGATGCATGACTCCAGTCCCCACTGAAGTCATGCAGGGGGAGATGTCTGTTGAAGTGGTCTCAGGTGATGCCCTGACCCTTCAGGACAATTCCTCTCTTCCCCTTCATGAATCAGTAGAAGAACCTCAAGAGAGTCCAGAGAAAGAACCAGAAGGTAAACCTTAAAACTCTTCCTCCAAAGGATATAATCAGGACTTCAATTTGATATTTGTATCTAACAAAGACATTCACTCCCTAGTGAATCTAGCTTCTGAGGAAGAAGTTTCTGAAAAAGAAAATGAGGAAGTCCCCATGGACGCCTGTGAGAATGATGCTGCTCAACCTGATGGTATAGCTTTATTTAAGATTCTAATTAATTCTAACTCCAACTTAGAGTTAATTTCTTATCCCTTTCTTTCCATCTCAGCTGCTGATGATCTCACATCAGTATTGCAAGTTGACGCTGCAAAATCTATTGATTCTGATAAAGATTTAGAATCCTATCTTAACCTAGACTGTGAGTCCTCACTCACATCTACTCCTCATGTTCCCTCTTTTCAAGAGAAAATGGTCCCTTATAGACCTGAGTACCTTGATGACCCCTTGGTCAAGGATACTCTTTTCTTTTCCTGCATGGCACTCCTCTTGTGCCTTGCAGAGGTGTCTATCCCTGATGTCACTGAACATCTAGAAGGAATTATAACCTCCTTCCTAGATGCAAAGTGGTATCCTGTGTAGATCTTCAGGTAATCCTATCTATTACCTGTTGTTTGTTCACCTTGGGGGGAATATTTTATTCCCACTTGGTTGTTAACCTATCTCTCTTTGCTTACAGGCACAACCATAAATGCTGCTGCTGAAAACATCAACATCCCTGCTGATGCTACTGCTGAAGAAATTGAAGAAGTGCAAGATAGGGCAGACAATGCTCCCAAGATGACTGAAATGGACTCAAGCTCAGGTACTCTAAACCTAGAACAATTTATAGCCTTTGTGGCTGAGAACATTGCCTCTGAGTACATTGAAGGGATGGCTAATTATCATCTGAATTCCCTAGCCATCTCTCTAGAGAAAGCATCTGCCCCTGCAGATATTGTCATCTTTCCTCCTCCTATCCTTACCTATCCTATATCCACTCCTTCTATTGCAGAACTGGTCCCCAAGACAGTTCCTGAGTTGTATCCAGAATCAGAGCTATGGAAAAGTGCTCCAAATGTTGATCTGGATGCCCTTCTTAGGCAAGATGCCATTGAAGAAGCTAGAGAGAAAGAAGAAAGAGAAAAGAAAGACAAAGCTGAACTTGCTGCCAAAGATCCATCTGAACAAAACTTTGATGATTATGCTGGGAAAGACTCATCTCATTCTGATGATGATGATGATGACTCTGATGATTCTGACTCCTCTAAGAAAAGAAAAAGAGCTGCTTCCAAGAAAAGAAAAGCCCCTGCTCCTTCTACTGCAAATCCTAACAAGGATGTTCCCTATTACATTCTGAAGGGAATAGATCCTAAGAGCAAGGAATTCCAACCCTGGATGAGATTGTCAAAGAATCAGACTAAAGAGAATAAGAGAAGAAAAAGATATGACTCTCCAGTTCAGAAATTCCCCCCAGAGGTCCTCCTCCACCTCCTGGTGCTGGAGCCTCTGGAAGTATCTCTTCTGCTCCAATTGGTAGATCAGCCAGTTCCAACCCCTCTCAATCTTATCAGAGAAGAAGTAGACAAGGCCAGGGAAGCCAAAGTGGTTCAGGACAAGGAAATAAAAGAAATGACAATGCTCTCGTAGAACAAATAAAGGAGATGACTTATCAACAACCTACATTCTCTCCTCCTCCTTCTCCTAAGAAGTTAGTCCCAGAAAGGAAACCTTCTCCTCCCAGGAGAGGTCCCTCCTCCTCTTTAAAGAAACCTGCTGCAGCTGATTCTAAAGGAAAAAGAGTAGTCTTTTCAGAAATTTCCCACAAAAAGTTCATTGAGCTTGCACCTCCTAGATCTCTCTATGCTCAAACTGATCCTAAGAAGACTGTGCAGATTCCTCTCGATTCAAGCAAACTTGCTACAGCTCTTCAAAGGAACATAGAGATTGCAGCTCATACAGATACTGATAGACCTCCCTCTCCATCAGACAAAACTGAAGCTGAAAGGATTGCCTCTATGGCAAGATTCAAAGAGTCTATTGCACTTAGCATGATGGAGAGAGCCAAATCTCAAGGACTGGATCCTACAGCTTACTCAACAATGTCAGAATTCAGAGAAAAGGAACTCAGCAGAATTCAAGTCAATCCAGAAGCCTTTGACACTGAGGAATACATGAGACTACATCCTGCTGCAGTTCTACCAAGTTATGCTGAAAAGAAAATCATAGGTGAACATGATCTAATGCTATCCAAGAGACAAGCAGCAAACCCTAACAGAGAAATTATTTTCAAACCAGCTGCAATACCCAAAAACTCATCTGATGCTAAACATGCTGATAAATCTGCTTGATACATTTCATTTCTGCTGATTTACGCTTGTTATATTTTCTGCGTATTGCCTGTGTTTTATCATTCTGGTTAATCTTTAGATTTGTTGTTGTCTGCTTTAGCCTTTAAATTGGATTGGATAACATAACCCAAATAGGGGGAGATTGTTGGTACCCTAGATGTGATTTGGCTTATGTAATCCCTTTCCAGCCCCTCTTGATCCATATAAAGATATATGATCATGTTTAGACTTTGCTTAGTCGCCCTAGGGCAGTATATAACTGACCTAGAGTTTAGGCTAGTAGTTTTAGATGTGTTTTGGTTGAGGCTTTTTCCGTTCGACTATCGTCGAACGAGGCCTCGCGATCGTCGATCATTGATCGACGATAGCAGGGCTATTGAATCGTTGAAGTCAAGACAATTATCGTCGACCGTTGGTCGACGATCTCAGAGCTAGCTTACTACGCTCTGAAGGTTGGTCGACGATCTGTCATCAACAGATCGACGATCGTGTTCTAGCTTCACGATTTCTGTCTCGACAGATCTTTGCCTTAATCGTCGACATCATTGTTGGTCGACGATATCCGTCTCGACAGATCTCTGCCTTAGTCGTCGACATCATGAGATGTTCGACGATTTCTGTGTCATCAGACTTTCTGCTTTAGTCGACGATATCTGTTTGCTGGTCGACGATCTATTAGCTGGTCGACGATCTATTTTCTGGTCGACGATTTCCGTTCGACGATTTCTGTTTCGACAGATTCCTGCTATTAGTCGACGATCTGTTAGTAGGTCGACGATCTTCGAACCCCTGTTCGACGATTTCTGTCTGATTTTATCTATTTGTATTTATGCTATTCCTTGGTTTATTTCCAAGTGTATTGGCTTGTGGTTAGAAAGATTCTCTGAAGTTATTTGTTGCTAAAATTATGGCTTAAATTCAAAATGAATTATTTACAAAATATGTCATGCATAAATTACGGGATTTCAGTATTCTTGATAAAGCATTTTGTCCTATTATACAAATTGCGTTGACTTTATCTTTCCAGCCTGTTTTCTAGCCGTTGGTACTATGTACTATTTCCAAGAATGGTACGTCTTTATGCTGAGATATTTTTCCCGCTTATTTTATTCCTCATTGGGACTGACAGAAAGTTAATAGGCCATTCTATTCCTATTGCTATATTCTATTTTGAGATAATCTGTTGCAGGGCTCGAGAATTCAAATTAATAGAGCCGTTCCAAAGGAAAATGTGAAGACATATTTAAAAGAGATTTCTGCTCTAAGAAAAGTTACAGTAACAGACACAGAGAAAGATTATTCATCCGCTCAAGCATCATCAGAGCATCTCTTCACAATCTCACAACAAGAAGAAGAAAAGTTTTCCTGAAGCAAAAGCCTAGAGCAATCATCTTCCATTCTCAAGTCTCCTGAGCAATTTGCTTAGAGTTTTTCAAAGACTTCAGAAAAGGCTCAAGATCTGCTTCAAGTGCTCCAGAATCTTAAGACCTGATAAAAATCAGTCTTCAGATTTCTGAGAATTTAGTTTCAGTTTATCTGAAACTCCTTCATCCTGAAGCAAAGGCTTTCCCTGGACTTCCACTGAGCCAGGGGGAGACTTTGATTCTTTAGAGAATCCACAAATCTTCTTTAATCTGTATTTAAAATAGAGAAGATAATCTAACCCTCTCAACCCCTTTGTAAAAAGAGTTTGTTCACATCTCTTCAAAAGTGAACGTTGGTGACAGGGCACCTTATCAACAACCTGTGGTTGAGCATCCTTATCAAAAGCTCAAAGGGTCTGTTTGATCTACCTGAATCAGATCATTGGTGGCAGGGCACCTTAGCAAAAACCTGTAGTGGATTCCTACCAGGGTGGTAGAAGAGTGGATGTACCTATTTAAAGGGAACCACTATATATCCTGTGTCCATCTGGTTATCTTGTTTATTCATTTTATTCTGTGGCTGTGATAGAACTACCTAGGATTGCTAGTTGCTGTGATAGGCTTGTAGTTAACTGAAATTTCAGTCAACTTCTTCACTTGTGCACTTCACTGTGTTAGGCTCTTAGGGTTCAAGTATCAGATTTTTTATTCCGCAAATAAACTCCAAGGGAGCTGACTAAGTGTTCATAAAATTTTGAATACTCTATTCACCCCCCCTCTAGAGTAGTTTACAACTTATCCCCTCACTTTCACATTATATTGTGAACCTACTAGTGCTATATCTATTGTTAGAAATCCTGTTTCACATAGCAGAACTAAGCATATAGAAATCAAATTTCATTTCATCAGAGAACATGTTGAAAAAGAAGACATAAGTTTGGAATTTGTCAACACTAACAAACAAATTGCTGATATATTTACTAAACCTCTGGATGAAAGTAAATTCAATAATTTTAAAATTTAATTAGGTATGTTGAACCTAGAATAAGATGTTAGGTCAGCACACAATTTCTCAAGAAATTTTGTTTAAGTTAGAAAATTTGTGTCGATACAAGCAAACTGTGTCGACACTCTCAGTAAGTTGTGTCGACAGGAAAAATTTGTGTCAACATAACTCTGTCGAGACCTTGTTTTAAAAGATTTTTTGTATCGACACACAAAAATAGTTGTCGACACAATTCTGTCGAGACTTTAGAAGACTTTGTCGACACTGGCAAAAGTATGTCAAAAAATAGATATGTCGACTTCTACAAAGTTTTGTCGAGACCTAGGTCATCTATGTTGACATATGTAAAATTTTGTCTACTAATAAATTCCTAAGTTAGGCGCGTCATTTGACCTACCTTTTATAAGTACACTATAAATAGGAGAAGACAAAATCTGGTCGACTGTGATTTAAAAACTCTCGACTCTAGACTTTGTGTCGACGAGAAATTCTCCCATTGACTCTCTACTCTCTCTTTCACCAATGGCGCCACAACAGGAAGACAAGATCAATGAAGGATATGAACTGGTACGCAAGGCGTTCAAGACTGCCTCGCAAGAAATCAAGGGCGTTATAACCCTAATCACAGAAAGTGGATTGGAATACTCGGTCTCTGAACCTTCAAGGATATGGAAGAAATAAGTTCTTGAATTTTACTCTTCTGCAACAATGGACTCTCAAGGAAAGAAGATAAAGTCCTCTGTTAATGGTACCAAAGTGAAACTCTCACCGAAGACTATAAGAAAGTCACTTAAACTACCCAATATTAAAGAAGAAGTTGATATAGCATCCTCCATGACAAGGGATGCACTCCAATGGTGTGGGCTGGATCCCAAAACCAAGATTTGATCTTCTCTAACTAGGAAGGGAATGAATTCCCAGGGTAAGTTTCTATCTGAGATAATGGGTAAAGTTATTCTCTGCAAAACAGGAGGACATGATAGGATCTCTGCCTACATGTTCAAACACATGACCAGAGTTATCTTCAAAGTGAAAACAGACTGGTCAGCTGTAATTTTTTACAAGATCAAAGAGAGTGCCAAGAAGCCTAATCTGGGTAGGATATTGAGCTTGTATCTTGCTTCCACCATCCAAGAAGTGATGAATCAAACTTCAGGAACCAATATAAATCACATGAAAAGGATGGATTTGAGAATAATATCCAGATGGGATAGAGTTTTGACCAAAGATGTTTTTACTCCATAGAAACTAGTGAAGAAAGATAAGAAAAAGAAACCTACTACCCAGGAAACAGAATCTTCCAGTGATTCTGAAGAATAGGTTATCTTCAGCTCAGATGAAGAACAACAAAGAAAATCACCTACACCACAACCAGATAATGAAACTCAAGCCCAAGGGGAGAGCATTAAACTACAAGAGAACCAGATGGTCTCCACTCCAGGGGGATACAACAGAGAAATTATAAATGTTCAAGAACCTGAATAATCACAACTGCCTTCCCAAGGGGGAGGTATTGTTGAAGTTGTACTGGAGAGTGAGTATGAAACTGATAATGTTATGGAGATAGTATCATAAATCAACAATACTACAACTATTATTACTGAGAATGTAGCATAGGATGTGCATGTGTCAGACCAAGATCAAGATGAGAAACTCCACTCCTCCAGTTTTGAGAAAATCCTGGAAAGGGACCTTGATATCCATGGAGAACCATCTGTTGAAAAAGAGAACATTATCCCTCCTATTCAAATGTAGCAAGAGGTAACTCTGGATTAATTATTTCCCTATTTACTAGGAGATCAAACTGAGAGGGAGTTTCCAAGGACTGAGGGGGAGATTCCACTGCATGCCTCTAGTACTAAGGAAACTGTCGATATACAAAGTTCATCAAATTTTTCTGATGATGAAGAAGCTTCTAAGGATAAAAAAAGGAAGCTTGTGGATCTCAGGGAAAGTAGCACAGGCTATAAGAAATCCATACAAACTGTCCCTCAAACATCTGCTCCAGGAATAGACTTCAGTTCACTATTGGTGCAACTGCAAGTGAAATTGGATGAGCAAAGACCTTCTTTGGAAAAGTATGTGGATGAGTCCAATAAGGAAGTGCAGTTCCAGCTAGCTCAAGATATTAAATCTATCAGATTTAAAGTCAATTTGAATAAGAAAGAGATGAAAGATTGCTTCCATAAGGGAGGTAATGCTGTAGTATATCTGGCCACCCAACAACAAGAAATGAAGATTATAATAGCTGACAAAATAGAAAAATAAGGATATATTATACAAAATCAATTTAGAAGGAATGAAAATCTCAAGGAGTCAAATAAATAAATTCTCACAAAACTGGGAGGTATTGCTACTGATTTGAAAAATATTGTATCCAGGCAAATACAAGAAGAATTAGTTGCTGTTCAAACAGCACTACAGGCATCCCAAAAGTCTATTTCAGATCAACCGGAGAAGTTCAGAGTCTACTATAAAGAGGGAACAGATTATCTGGCAGATCAAATAATGTTTCAGAAAGATGATCTAAGAGATCATGTGGCCAGATAAGTCAAAAAGGGGGAGAGAGTGTTAGTCAAAGACAGCTCTGATCATGCTAAATGGGTATCTAATACCATCAGAGCTACTCTTAGATATCCACCCCTTTGTGATAAAGATAACACTGCTGAATCTGGTATTCAAACTGCTCACACTGAAGGGGTTTAGCAGGAAGTTGCACAAGTCATCTATCCTCCCTCAGATTTTGAAGTAGTACAACAGGAAGTTCATAAAATTTATAGCCCTTCATAGGAGGCACATAATGTTATTATTGAAAAAGTTGAAATATCTGAAGCTGCTAAGGATGCTCAGAAAGAGGCTAAACTTTCTACGAAAAGATTCAGAGAACATGCAGAATTAAAGCATGATTTTGAACAATGGAGTCCAACCTCCAAAATTATCATTCTTACTGCCTGGAAAGCTGTAAAAAAACAATATGCATGATAGAGGCAAATGGTACTCTGAACAAGAATGGGGTAAATACCAGAAAAGGCAAGATGCCTTACAATAGTTCAGAAGGGATATCAAAGCTGGGAAGTTACCTACTAACTCTGTGGAGCCTAACAAGTACTTCCCAAATCCTTATCATTACTTTGAATGGCAGAAGATCAAGGCAGAAGAGCTCAAAATGAAAGATCTGAAAGGGTAGAAGACAACTGATGACACAGAATCCAAAGTACAAGCTAAGATTCAATCTGGCAAAGGAATAGTTATCAAGGAGCCTGATCAATCTTAAGGATAGATCGGCTAGACTTAGAACTATGTAAATTTTGTTCTAAACAATCTTGTAAGTCAAACACTTATTCCTGATTAATGAAATTTATCATATTCTGTGATTATATTAAATGTTATTTGTGTTTATAAGTTACCCAGCCTGTGAAAAGATTTTATATATCTTAATCTTTATTTTATTATAAGTGATGTATATAATTGACTTAGGGTTATGGCTTCTCCAAATAGGGGGAGATTGTTGGGTATCTTAGAAAATGTGTACCAGATTTGAAGAATCCTCACTTAACTCAATGATATACATCAATGTGTATTTAATGGGATGTTGAGTTTCAATTTGCAGGTTAAAGAAATGCAGGAAAATTTTTTAAGTACAAGTGTCGACACGTGTGAGGGAAATTTGTCGACACCAGAAGCAAGATTGTGTCGACACATAAGACTTGTGTCGACATACAGAAATTCTATCAGCAGCGGTTGTGTCGACACCTAAGACTTGTGTCGACACACACTCAACTCAAGCTATGTTGAAGACCAAAAGTAGTTGTGTCGACACACAGGACTTGTGTCGACACACACTCAAACAAATCTGTCAAAAACAGCTATACTGAGATTTGTAGGATTGTGTCGACACACAGGACTTGTGTTGACACACACTCAAAGAAATCTATCAATAACAGCTATACTGAGACTTGAAGGCTTGTGTCAACACACAGGACTTGTGTCGACACACACTCAAAGAAATCTATCAATAATAGCTACACTGAGATTGGAAGGCTTGTGTCGACACACAGGACTTGTGTCGACACACAGGACTTGTGTCGACACACACTCAAGAAATTTGTCAACATAAGCTGTGTTAAGACTAGAAGTAGTTGTGTCGAACCACAGGACTTGTGTCCACACATCCAACAAAAGCTGTGTCGAGAAGTTAAAGAATGACAGTGTTGATATATTAGGAGTTGTGTCGACATCATCAAGATTTGTGTCGACACATGGTCTATTTTTGTCGACACATCTGAAGTGTTATGCTGATAGTTCTCTGTTATGATAGAAGTTCAAGGAGGAGTTAGTTGTCAAGACTGAAGATCTGACAGCTATCATAAGTAACAAAGCTGCCACATCTGTCAGAGCTGTCAGAAGGCCGTTATAAACCAGATCAGCTAGTATCCTTGGATAGATTCTATATATAGACCTATTCTATCATAATCAGCAGGACAGTAATAATAAACAAGAGAGGGGGAACAAGGGACAAACCCAGAAGAAGGAAAATCCTGAAGAGTCTGCTAGAAAAATTCAGATCTGATTCTGAATTCAAGAAGGAGGCTAGATTGAAGATCAACTCCAACTCCAATTGAAGATCAACCTTACTTGGTACAAATTCAAGAAGCTTTGGAGAAGATAAGACAGGTTGGATCTAAAGTAATCAGTTCAATTAAGAACTGATCAAGAAGCTATCACCCTATTCTCTTTCTGTCAAGGTGAAGATTTTATTATTTAAAACAATTAATTTCCTTGTAAGATCTGATAGAGATCTGATTTGTAAGTCTAAATTTATAAAGGCTAAGGTAGGGCTAAGAGCCTGAGGTAGGACTTGAAAAAGTCTGAGTTGTAGGCCTGGTGATAAAGGCTGAGGTAGGGCAGTTGCCTGAGGTAGGATTCTTGGGACGAATTTTAGGTGTAGGACTTGAAGAAGTCTGAGTTGTAGGAACTAGTTGGGTTCTGAGTTTTAAGATCTGTGGATCTGAGATAGTGGAAGGAAGTTTGTCATAATCAAGTTCTCTACTGGATAAGTGAAGGGGGAGAGTGGACGTACCCACAAATTGGGGAACCACTATAAACCATTGTGTCTGTGCTGTGAATTTTATGTGTTTATTATTCTTTATGTTGAGATATTTGTGTTGTGTATAACTTTGTTAATTTCCAATATTGTTAAAAAGGATTAGAACCTATTCACCCCCCCCCCTCTAGGTGTTTAGGCTCTTTAAACCAAATATTTCACAAGTCTATGGCACTCTTGTTGTCGCACCTAAGTGTAACGTTACTACACTTGAGGCCAAAATCTTCTAACGTATGGGACATTCATAATGCTTGAGCGAAACAGCTTCCTAAGGCAACATACTAGGCCTCAACAGTGGAGAGAGAAACCGAGTTCTGTTGCGAAAGTAGTGGAGAGAACATAGTCTGATTCTGAGTACTCGTGAAGGGTGAGATTAGTGTTATGTGGGTACCAGAGTCCATGGTTCTGTGTGCCTATAAGGAACCTAAATATATGCTTGACTGCTTTCAAGTGAGACTCTTTTGGGTCGACTTTGTACCTAGCACACATTCCTACTGCAAACGTGATATCTAGCCTAGAGGCACTCAAATATAATAATGAATCAATCATACCTCTAAACACAGTCTGATCGATAAAAATGCCACTTTCATCTTTTCCTAATTTAAATGAAGCACTCATAGGAGTTTTGACTTGCTTCAGATTCTCATATCCAAAACGTACGAGCATATCTTTAATATATTTTGATTGATTTATGAAAATCCTGTCTTGGAGCTGAGAAATCTTGAATCCTAGGAAATAGGTAATTTCTCCAACTAGGCTCATTTCGAATTCAGATTTCATGAGGGTGAGAATTTCTTCACACAACTTTTCATTTATTTCCTCAAAAATGATATCATCCACATAGATTTGTGGGATAATTAGATCAGAACTCTTGGTTTTTATAATTAGAGTTGTGTCCGCACTACCTATCCTAAAGCCATGATCTAAGAGAAAAGTAGTGAGCCTATCGTACCAAGCATGAGGTGCTTGTTTCAATCCATACAAGGCCTTCACTAACTTATATACATGGTTTGGGTAAGCGACATTCATGAAACCGTGTGGTTGCTCGACATATACCTCTCATTAATATATCTGTTTATGAAGGCACTCTTAACGTCCATTTGGTACAATCTAATTTTCTTATAACTAACGAACACTAAAAACATACGGGTGGACTCAAGACGAGAAACCGGGGAAAATTATTCGTCGAAATCCCCACCCTCTATCTGAGAATACCCTTGAGCCACGAACCTCGCTTTGTTCCTAATTATCCTAGACTCACCATCAATTTTATTTTTTAGCACCCATTACTAAATTATGACCAGATGGTTATCTGGACATTCCACTAACATGCATACCTTACTTTGCTCGAATTGGTTTAGCTCCTCATTCATCGCCAAGAACCATGATTCATCTTTTGAGGCTTCTAAAGTGTTCTTGGGTTCAGTATCAGATAGAAAGCATAAGTTCGAGAAAGATTCATGAAGTGCGGACCGAGTTTTAACTCCTTGAGATGGCTCTCCCATAACTAGATCACGAGGATTTTGCTTTGAAAAAATCGAGTTATTAGGAGCCCTATAACCTTGTTCAAAACTATGAGATTTACTCTCCATGATTCTCTCATCATTTTCACCACCAATCCGCACACTTTCTTCAACCTTTTCTTCATTCGCCTTCGGCTCGTTAGTTGGGTAATTCTCATCGAAATGCATATGAGCCGACTCTTCAACCACTAAGGTCCTCTTATTGTATATCCTATAGGCCCGACTCTTGCTTGAGTATACTAATAAGGTACCTAGATCTGATTTTTCATCAAATTTCCCTAAATGATCCTTAGTGTTAAGAATGTAGCACAAGCATCAAAAGATCCTAAAGTACAATACTGAGGGTTTCCTTTCGAAATACAGCTCGTATGGAGTTCGCTTTAAAAGTTGGAGAAGCATTACTCGGTTCATCACGTAGCTTGTCGTGTTAACCGCTTCTGCCCAAAAACATCGTGGTAAGCCGAACTCGACAAGCATTTTCCGGGCAAATTCTTGAAGAGTGTGATTCTTTATTCCTACAACTCTATTCTATTGAGGAGTGCGTGGGGAAAAAGGGTTCTTAATTCCTAAGAAATCACATAGGTTTGAGAAGTCCTCATTCTCAAACTCTCCTCCATAATCTGATCTGATACATTTTATCTTCAGCTCATTATCATTTTGGAGATGCATGCAGAGAGTAGAGAATTCTCTAAAGGTGTCAGATTTGTTTGCTAAAAAGATCATCCAGCAATATCATGAAAAGTCATCTATGATGACAAAGGTTTATCATTTTCCACCTAGACTACACGTACTAAGGGGTTCAAACAGATCCATGTGAATGAGTTCAAGTGGTCTAGACGTGGAAACTACAGATTTTCACTTGAAAGAAGTTTTAACAAATTTGCCTTTTTGACAAGGAGCACATTAGACATTTAAACTATCGCTTAAGGTGGGAATACCCCATAAAAGTTCCTTTCTCGATAGTTTACAATAAGCTTGCTACAAGTATGTCCTAGTCTCCTATACAAAAGATCTAATTCCTCATTCTTAGTAACAAGGCATTTCAAATTAGATGAAGAAATGCCATCAAAACTAACAGTGTACATGTTATGATTTCTATGAGCTACAAGCAATACACACGAAGTTTTGGCATCAATAATTTTACATGTGTTTGTAGATGACTCAAAAAGGATATCTAGACCTTTATCACACAATTGGCTAATGGAATAAGATTATGCTTAAGTCCATCTACAAACAGAACATTAGAGATAGAAAATGCCTTGTTACCTATAGTGTCGATTCCCAAAATCCATCCTTTGCTGTTGTATCCAAAGGTCGTCATGCCACCCTTCTTCTTCTCCAAGCTATGGAATTTTTCTTTATCTCCCGTCATGTGATTGGATCAACCAGAGTCCAAGCACCACACGTTCTTTGTATCATTATCCTGCCAACAGACCTAAGAAAAAAATGAGGGTAAAGTTCTGGTTACCCAAGTTGTCCAACCCATAAGATAGGTAGAATACATTGGTAGCCAGACTTGCAAATTTTTTGTTGCACCTTTCCTCAAATACGAGCCAAATGTGCGACCAAACTTATGATAGTTCGCACACAATATGTAAGCAGTGGATGCTTCCTTTATCGGGTTACTCGAGCTCTTGCTTGAGGTTGGAGATAGCCCTCCAGATCAGTTAACCTTATCTTTAGATTTCTAAGGAATTGACTTGGGCTTAGAGTGATGGTGATTTCCGCTCAATGTTGATGTTGGACTCACATATCCTAGACAAAACTTTGCTGATCCATGAGACTGTGCACCCAACAACATATTTAAGTACTTTTGGCCTATGCCAAACTTTTGGATGACACAGTTTAGATCATGGATTCTCGCCTTTAGGGCGGTGTTTTCTGCCACAAGCATCACACACCGATCAAAAAATGTTTTCTTGCCTTCCTCTACCTTGGCAAGAGACAAGTGAAGTCTCTTCTCCAAGACATTCTTTTCAATTTTGAGACTATTCGTTCTCACTAATCACTTGGAGAGACTTGCCTTTTGTTCTTTGATCATTGTCATCAAGTGAGAGACTCAAGACATTCGATCTTTTCTTTGCCAGTTCTAATTACCTCACTTTTACATTTTTCTATGTCCTTTTTGATTTTCTTATTCTCGGCTCTCAAGGACTTTTCTCATAAATAACGCATTCTAATTTATCAGCTAAATTTTAAAAAATCTCGAGAAGTTCAGTATAAGTCGGTGGAGTTACATCAGTGTTGCGGACACTGGACTCATCGTTAGAATCTTCTTGACTCTTTCCCATTAGGCATTGATTAGCCTCGTCTTCACTGCCAGAGTCTGTGGTGCTTGATTCCTTAGATCCATCATCATCCCATGTGAGCGCCTCCAGCACCTTCTTCTTCCATTTGTACCGGCTTTCCTTTTCTTTTTCCTCCTTCTGGAGTCTTGGGCATTATTCCTTCAGGTGCCTTGCCTTATGGTAATGATAGCATTCTATCTGAGAATTCTCATCATCACTTCCTGTCTCCTTTGATGACTTGTTCCACATTCTGCCTTCTCCAGCTCCTCTCCTCAGGAATTTCTTGAATTGTTCCTGCTTCTTGTAATTCCTCATGAATTTCTTGAACTCCCGAACATAGAGGCTCTCCTCCTCTTCCTCCTAAGAATCCTCAGCATCTTTTCTCTCTTTGGCGGCTTTCAGCGCCGGTCCCTTCTTCTTTACTTCCCTGGGATACTCCTCTGCTTGAATCTTCAATTCAAGTTCATGTGTCCTCGAATTTCCGATGAGGCGCTCTATCTATAGGGTGCTGATCTCATGAGACTCAACAATAGCTGTCACCTTCGAGTTAAAGCGAGGAGGCAAAGATAGCATGATCTTCCTCACTAAGTCACCATTTCGAATGTTCTTTCCGAGAGATCTTGACGTGTTGACGATCTTGGTAAAGTGCGTGTACATACTGTCGACATCCTCGTCGATCTCCATCCGGAACTATTCATATTCTGATTTGAGTGGGAACAACTTCGACTCCTTTACCCGCGAAGTACCATCATGAGTAAGCTCAAGAAGGCGCCATATATCATAAGAAGTCTCGAAGTTAGATATCTTGTTAAATTTAGTCTTGTCCAAGGCACAAAATAATGAGTTCATAGGCTTGGAATTATTCGTACATCTAATCTTATCTACGTTATCCCACTGATCATGCGGTTTTCTATGGCAGTATCCCCAACCGTGACTATGGGTGTAGTGTACTTTGTCTCAATCATGGCCCATACGTCCATGCTTTGAGTCATCAGAAATATTTTCATCCGAGTATTCCAGAGACTATAGTCACTCCCCATGAACAGTGGAGGTATACTCACACCTTGACCCTAATTGAATGCGTGTACAGAGTTAGCCATCTTACTTCAAGTTTTGTAAGCCTTGGTGAAGTAACCTTCCTCTTATACCACATGTTGGATCTAGTGGCCAACCTTAGATGGGGGGGGGGGGGTGAATAAGGTTTGTACCATTATGTGAAATTTTAATATAATTCATTCCAGGAAGTCGAGTTCTGCAAACTACTGTGGGGCGTTAGGAATCTAATGCTCGGCGGTCAGTCTATGAACTCGTTTCCTATACGAATTTGCTTGTACACCTCACAACAGAAATTAAACTAACATTCATAGTAGAATTGTAGAAGCAATAATACAGAAAATATATTTCATTCTAAGAATTAAAAGAAAATGGTTTTCCAATTACAAACTTGTGATCCATGTGACGTCGGGGATCGAAGGCGCTGAAAATGAAAACACTTTTCTTTTCTATACCGACCCGCTCCACGGACCGGTTTGATCTCTCCTTTTCCCTCCAAGAAAACTCTTCGTGCTGAATCTTCACGTCCTCACAAAGAAGGGTCTTAGAGCCCCGCTAGATGCTCTGATCCAGATGTCCCTATCCCTAGAATGATTTACCGTGGAATCCTACACTGATTCCGATGACCCATAACAATCGATTTTCCTCTTCAGAAGACTTAGAAACATACGAAAAAGTAAAAGAGTAAAAGATGTAAATAATATAAAGGATGAAGTTCTCCCTCTTGACAACTTCTCCGTTGAGCGATCTGCGGCCGGTGCTTGAGATCTTTGTTTGCTCGCAACAGGTCAATTCTTCGTAGTCGATGTAGATCTTGGATTGCCAGAGTTATTCATTCACTAATAGGAGGGTGACGTCTCTCTTCTTCTTCTACAACGGAGACTTTTGGAACAGTGCGCAAGAAGGCGGCCGAACCCTAGAATTCACGTACTCTAGTCCTTCAATCACAATCGCTTAAATAGCACAGAAACCAAGGCGTCCTTTTATACGTCTTCATGAAAATAGGCTACCGCTGGCGGTAAGGATAGCGTCCGGCGGTAGGTTCGCGCGCTTGTTATGCCAATTGTCCTCTAAATATGGAAAGAAATATTCAAAATGAATATTTACCGTTTCAAATGTACTAGCGCCGCTCGGTTACATCTTCCGCTGCGCGGTAATGTTGGATGCAAATATTTGAGAAAAGTCATGTCGAGTCGTCCAGAGGCTATCACAGAGCGGTAGGGCTAGCGTCGATTTCTTCCAGAGCGCTAAGTCCAAATAATTCATTTCGATAGAGCCTGTGGTAGTCTAGCTCGAGACGGTAGGTCAGTAGCTCGATGAACCTGGTTCGATGCTCGTCGAATGGATAGCATCAGATGATAAGTGGTAGTACCTGGCGGTAGGCTAGTAGCTCGACGAACACAGTTCGACGCTCGTTGAGCGGATAGCGCAATGCAGTAAGTGGTAGCGCCTGGAGGTAGCATCCAGTAAATGCAACTATCTCGATGCACTCAACGCTTTTCTTCTTAATGCTCTCAACGCGACGTTGAGTGAGCTAGCGCGACTCGGTAACAGTTAGGGCTGTCCGATATCTTCCCGAGCGCCATGTCGAATTAATCCATTAGGCTAGCGCGGGCGGTAGTACTAGCACTTTCCGATAGCTTCCCGAGCACCATGTCCATTTAATTCCAGCTACCGCCCAGCGGTAACTTCTAACGCCCGATAGTATCTCCATAAGAGATTTTTGTTTTCTTGCAACTGTCAACCTGCACACTCTATCAACACAAGATGTGATCAAATACAACCTGGGAGTTGATATTCTCAAACACAAGGAATGTGAAATATCGTTTCCAACAGATGCATTGAACGTTTATGGAGTACTTGGACCAATTTGTGATCGTCTTCATTGATGACATATTTATGTATTCTCAGTCCAAAGAAGATAATGCAAATCATTTGTGGATTGTTTTGCACACAATGAGGATAAACAAACTTTATGTCAAGTTCTCAAAGTGCGAGTTTTGGCTGTCGTCGGTGGCTTTTCTAGGCCATGTGGTTAGTGGAGAAGGCATTGCGGTGGATCTGACGAAGATAGTTGAAATATGGGAGTGGCTAGTGTTGTTTACTATGGCTGAAGTCCGGAGTTTCCTTGGAATTGCGGGCTACTATTGGCGCATCGTAGAGAACTTTTCGTGGATAGTTCGTCCTCTCACCACCATGATGAGGAAGGATCAGAAGTTCGTTTGGATGCCGGAGTGTGCACGATATTTTGAAGAGTTAAAGAGTCGTTTTACCACAATGCCTATTTTGAGATCGTCATGTGGTATAAACGGCTATGAGATTTGTAGTGATGCTTCAGGGAGCGGCTTAGGCTGCGTTTTTCTGTAGATTGGGAAATTGATTACTTATGGCTCATGCCAATTGAAAGTGTATGAGCGAAACAATCCAGTCCAAGACTTGGAGTTGGCAGTTGTGATCTTTACACTTAAGCTATGATGTCATTACGTTTATGGCATGAAAGTTGACATATTCACTAACCATAAAAGCCTCAAGTACCTATTGGATCAGAAGCATCTAAACATGCGATAGTGGAGGGGGATGGAGTTCCTCGGGGACTACACCTTCCAGATTCATTATACTCCCGGAAAGGGAAATATAGTCGCAGATGACTTGAGTCATAGAACTCCGGCAAGGGCATGTTGGTTGCAGATGTATGATGAGCGTCTGATAAAGGAGTTGAAGGCCCAAGATATTTCTTTGTTGACAAGAATACTACTGCTTATGCGTGCCTGAACTAGACGGAGGTACAGTATGATCTTGCGGATAGGGTTCCGGGAGTAACAAGACTCGATGAGAGTATGAAACGCTATGTAGTGGATGGGTCGAATCCCCAATTCTCCTTGGAATATGAACTTTTGCGGAAAGATGGTCATTTGTGCATCCCGGATGTGGTTAAACTACGGGAAGAATTGATGTATGAAGAACACTTTACAAAGTACTAAATACACCTAGGGAGCACAAAGATGTATAAAGACATGAAAAAGTTGTTTTGGTGTCCATCTTTGAAGAAAGTCATAGCTCTTTACGTGGCAAAGTGTCTGACTTGTGCCTTAGTGAAAGCAAAATGTCAGAAACCTGGAGTTTTCCTGAAGTCGTTACCAATCCCGGTATAGAAGTTTGATGATATTTTTATGGATTTCATGCATGGACTGCCGAGATCTCAGTGCGGAAATGATGTCATGTTGGTGATCGTTGACCAGTTAATAAAAGTGTCCCATTGCATACGGAACAAGAAGGGCGATTCAGTGGAAAGGTTTGCTAAGTTGTAGGTGGACAACAATGTAGATTGCACGATTTGCCCCATAGCATCGTCAGTGATCGAGATGGACGGTGTAATTCGAATGATTGGAGGCTAATCCACCAGTTGTTGGGTACGAAACTACAGTTCAGTATGGCCTTTCATCCGCAGACGGATGGTCAGACTGAAAGAACCAACAAAATAATGGATGATATGCTCTGTATGTGCTCCCTGGATTTTGGGAAGAGGTGGGAAGACCATCTCTATATGATCGAGTTCGCCTATAATAATAACTATAAAGCTAGCATTCAGATGGCGCATTTTGAAGCTTTATACCGTACAAACTGCCGTACTCCCTTAGCTTGGGCAGAAACAGGCGAATTGAAGTTGTATAAGCATAAGGAGGTTGAAGATGTAAATTTGACTATATGCTTGATATGTGAGTGGCTATAGATAGCCCAGGATAGACAGGAAAAATACTATAATGCCAAGCACCAAAATATGGAGTTTGCGTTGGGCGATTGGGTATATTTGAAGATCAAGCCATTCAAAGGCATGCCCAGTATTCTACGCTTGTAAAAGTTGAGTCCGAGGAATCTTGGTCCATTCGAATAGGTTGAGCAAATTTGAAAAGCTGTGTATCGATAAGCTCTTTTGATAAAGCTAAGTGGTTTGCGCGAAGTGTTTCACATATCAGTGATGCGGAAAGCTTTGAAACAGTCGACGCAATTAGTGGCTGATGATCAGGTATCAGTTGATAGTGGGCTGACGACGAAGGTTAGACCCATTCAGATCAATGATACGGAGATGAGGAAACCACGGAACAAAACAATTAGGATGCTCAAAGTCTGTTGGGACAATTGTGGCCGTAAAGAATTGACATGAGAGCGTGAGAAAACCATGCGAGAAGAATTTCTTGAGTTGTTTTTGTATAATCTTGTTCTAAACTTGTGTTCTATTTTCCTTTACAAATATGTCAAATTTCGGGACGACATTTCTATAAGGTGGGGAGGTTTGTAATGCCCCAAAAATCCTAAAAAGGAAGAAATGGGAGTTAACGCACGACGATGGGGTTAACCCTGGCGTTAGCCTTTGAATTAAATAATCTGAGGGCTCGGGAACCTACCACGCGGCGGTAGTAAGCAGGTGTGTGGCACTACTACTCAACGCTTTAAAGCATTGAGTGACTACTGATCGCGCGAAACTATATCCGCAAACGACAACGGCAAGTGTACCGTATCGGGAGTGGTATAGGTTTATAAAAACCAAGGTCGTATTAGACTCGGGGTGATCGAGTAATCCTACTTTGAAAATCGTTATTATCTTATCAAATAGAAATTGAAGTTTGGGTTGTAATTAACAAAAACTAGAGACGCTAATTGAATTAAATCGATGAGTTAAAAGTAGCGCCCGATCTTTGAATCACCTTGGACATAGAAAAATTACGGAATGAAAATAGAAATGTAATTCTCTTGTTGAAGAGGCTTTGACCGTGGAGGTTCCCGAAGTATGAACACTCCTATTTCGAGGATTAGGTTCAACTAAGCTTAGGTATATCGACCGAACTTTCGTTCTCAAATCGCATCGCCTAACACTTGCTTTAGGTAGTGAACCTCACTATTGGATTTTACTCCAATCCGGAAGAGTTACGTCGTCCTCTCTCGAGGGTTGCGTTCTACTCTTTTTACCAATGAATGATCGATTCGCCTTACGAGCCTCTCGGCCAACTAAAGAGCGAAAACCATTTTGAAAACTATATAAAATATATAGCCCCAATGAATAGATCAACGGTAAATCGTAAGCGTTCAACAATTAGAGAAAAACGAATCTAAAATCAAAATATTAATTCATCCTCGGATCATCGCGATCGAACACTATAAAAATTAGTTGTTCATGGCGATGAGCGGATTGTTAATATAAAAATGTAACATCACGAAAAAATGTGAAAGTAATGCGAGACAAAACTTTACATGTTCACAAGAGATAAAAATTGAAATATGGATAGCAATATTTTGAAGTGTAATATAATTTGAAATTTTATTGCTAAACGAGAAACAAGCTTGCGAGGATACAAGATATAAAAGTACAACAAAAGAAATAACAGCGCGAGATTACAAGTTGACAAAATTCTAAATTGAAGAAATAAAGAGGTACAAAATTATAAAAACTGAAGAAAATAATGACAGAAAAATAACAAGTTCGATGCACAAATTTCGGCCTTGACAAAAAGAATTCGATTTATTTTTGTCTTCTTTCCCTCCTCCGTTCGCCCCCTATGACTGCCTATTTATAGGTGCAAAAATAGATAATCCCTTCCCGGCCATGAATAACGCTGTCATTTATTGGAGGAGGGAATGGGCAGCTGGCTTGCAGGTTTCTTGGGCGAAACGGTAGCATTAATGAAGAGGCTGGCTGGATGCATGGAGGAGTTTGGGTTGGATTGGTGACGTGGAGCTAGATAGGAGTCGGGCTGTTGCAGCTGCATGGCGGAGGAGCTGCTGAAGCTTTTCATGGAGTGGCGATGACGTTGTATGGTTGAGGTGGCCGGAGTTGTACGGGGTGGCAGAAGAGCTTGCTTCTGTACGCTGGCTGGTGGCCGGATCTATTGTTGGCGTGGATGAGGTGGCCTGCATGCATGGAGTGGATAGTTGGAGGAGTTCGGCCTGCAGTGACCGGAGGTTGAGCTGAGAGGAGGGTGGTCGGAGTGGCGCCGAGCACGGCGGTGGCGGATTCCTGTTATATATATATATATATATATTTATATATATTTACACACACATGTATGCATATATATATGTACACACATATATGCATATATATATGTGTGTGTATATATATATTGCAAGAAGTCTTGCTTGGGCGGCCGGAGGTGCTCGGGTTGCATACATGGAGGGTGGCAAAATCATCATGTGATGGTGATCGATGGGGCTCAAATCTGACGAACTTGACTTGTACTCGTGACAGCGGGGCGTGTCATAGAAACCCTCCTCATGTTTGTCATAATCCTACAAAATACAAATATATATAAGTTTTAGGAAATAAAATATTATTTATACGAAAATTTATAAAAACAACGAGCGAATTCAATAATTTATTAAAATATCTAAGTAAATATTGGTCTTAAATGATGACTAAACCCTTAGTCATCAAACACCTCCATACTTGAGTTTTGCTCGTCCCGAGCAAACTATTCTCCATAAGGTTAGAAAAATCTAATGCTAGATAAAATTTTGAAAGCTAGAGAGTAAAATGTGAAGTTGTATGCCGGCATGTGTAGACATTTTAGTAGAAAGACGTTCTTGGCATAAATACTAATTTATGAGATAATTAAAATGCGTTTCAATTATTTATTATCACTTTTAAGACGATTCAACGGTTAATCTCAAAGTTATGTAATAGGGAGAAAATAGCGTGATCGCTGAGATTTAAATTACTAGATGTTGACGCTCGGGGAGACCTCCAAAGAAATCTTTAGGCTTGCCCGTTGCACCTTCTCCACTACACTTCTTCCTAAATCAACTCTATGGATCTTTAGGACTTAAATAGGATGCACTTAAGGCTTGGGTTTAAGGAAAAGGGTGAACAATAATGAACATGAACGCAAATTTCACTTAAACAATGAGTTTTGAGCCTTTTTTTTCTTCATAATTGGGATCATTCCAAGCATGAATATACATACTTAGGCCGCATATCATTATGAAAATTTGGTTTTCATAGTTGGGATCATTCCAAGTATGCGTATGTATACCTAGGCCACACGTCACTATGAAATTTTAGCTTTAAAAATAAACACCATTTTTCTCTTCATAGTTGGGATCATTCCAAGTATGCGTATGCATACCTAGGCCGCATATCACTATGAAAATTTTGTTCTTTTAATAAGCACCCATTTTTTCAATATTTTAGCTCAAAATTTAAGTGCACAACTGAGTTGGACTTTTTATTTTTGGTGGCGAAATGGTGGAGGTGAGTCAAATAAAGGTACAAGGCTCAAATTTGTGTGAACAATGGTAGTAATTAATTTGGGGTTGGGTACAAAAGCTCAAACTATCCAAAGAGAGGCCTAAATCATTTCCATATAGTTTAATTATTCTAAAATGCAAACGTTTCAAAGATAGCTAAGGGCAAATTCTAGACATCAAAAAAAGGAAAACCCTTCCATTCGAGTCGAGTAATAGTTTTCTAACGATCTTCTACACACTCACCTAAACTACTTTTGGATAAAACCGGATTCAAATTAGAAGTAAAATAAATTATTTCTACACAATTAACAAATCATAAGTTTAGATTTATGCCAAGAATTTAATTCTACACCAATACTACTCAAACACATGTATTTGACTAGAAACACTACATTAGTCAACAATTTTACTCAAAAGTTAAAAAAAACTATTCTAGCACAAAAAATTCTTAGTCCACAAGAAAAATGAAGTCTACTTGAAACTAACCAACTGAATAAACTAGGAAAGTTATGGTGAAAACAAATTAAGCCCACTTCATAAATAAGTCTAGATTATTTATTTATTTTTTATTAAAAAAACAAACTAAGTTAAAAATTAGAACTTATTTATGGTACCCCTCCATACTTAAAGATAAACATTGTCCCCAATGTTTCAAATTAAGTATGAAGTTTACAAATATATTTTAAAGTAAAATAAATCAAAATGTTATAAAGAATCTTCCCTGATTATTTGTCGGGGCAGCCGCTTTATAACATCGACTCAAAACCTGCAAAAGCTGTTAGGAAAGAAAACAAGAAAAAAATAGAAATGAAAGGGATAACTATGGGGTGCCTCCCACAAGCGCTTTGTTTATCGTCACGTAGCTTGACTAAGTGATGCTTTTAAATGTTTGGAAGATTTAGCGATTCAATTTTTCCGGTTGAGGGGTCGCCCGGGTGATATAGTTTTAATCAGTGCCCATTAACTTTGAATGAGCCATTTTCCGGGTGTTCTATTAGCACGGTCCAATGTGGCCAAAACTCTTTTACGACAAAGGGCCAGACCATCGGGACTTCAATTTTCCCGGAAAAAGCCTAAGTCTAGAATTAAAAAGAAGGACTAAATCTCCTGGTGAAAAAGTTTTTGGATTTTTAATATTTTTATCGTGATAAAACTTAGTTCTCTCCTTATAAAATTTATTATTTTCATAGGCGTTTGCACGCCATTCATCTAACTCATTTAGTTTAAATTTTCTTTGTTCGGAGGCTAAGTTTAAATCTAGATTTAAAAATTTAAGCGCCCAATATGCGCTGTGCTCTAATTCAACCGGTAGATGACACGCTTTTCCGTAAACTAATCGATATGGTGTACAACCGATGGCGGTCTTGTACGCCATCCGATAAGCCCACAAAGCGTCATCTAGCTTGAGCGACCAATCCTTCCTATTAACGGACACCGTTTTTTCTAATATTCTTTTTAGCTCACGGTTTACCACCTCTACTTGGCCATTTGCTTGTGGGTGATATGGGGTGGATAATTTGTGCGTGACGCCATACTTAGCTAAAATTTTAGCAAGTTGGCCATTACAAAAATGAGAGCCTCTATCACTAATCAGTGCGCGTGGTGTGACAAATCTAGAAAATAATTTTTTAAAAAAATTTACGACGACTCTCGCGTCGTTAGTGGGGAAAGCTTGCGCCTCAACCCACCTTGACACGTAGGCAACCGCAACGAGGATGTACTTATTATTATGAGAAGGTGGTAGCGGACCTATGAAATCTAACCCCCATAAATCAAAATTTCACATTCTAAAAATATATTTTGGGGCATTTCGTCCCGGTTAGAAATGTTACCTGACCGTTGGCAACTATCGCATTTACTCACAAAAGTGCGAGCGTCTTTGAATAAGGTGGGCCAGTAGAAGCCCGCCTCTAGAACCTTCCTAGCGGTCCGGTTTGCTTGATAATGACCACCGGTTGGTCATTCATGACAGTGCCGCAAAATTTGGACGCCTTCCTTGCCGGATACACACCTTCTTACCACTTGGTCCGCGCATACGCAAAATAAAAAGGGGTCTTCCCAAAAGTAATTTTTCAAGTCTGAAAAGAATTTCTTCTTTTGTTGACTTGAAAAATGTTTTGGAAGAACCCGTGCCACTAAATAGTTGGCAAGATCCGCGTACCAAGGGGTGGAAGAAGTCATTACCTTATTCATGACTAGGAGGCGCTCTTCAGGGAATTTGTCGTCAATATCGGCCTCCACTAGTGCTCCTGCAGTCGGATTCTCCAATCTTGAGAGGTGGTCGGCCGCCAAGTTCTCCGCTCCCTTTTTGTCTCGAATTTCCAAACCGAATTCCTGAAGGAGGAGAACCCATCTCAAAAGTCGGGGCTTGGCATCCCCTTTGTTCATTAAGTACCAGAGCGCGGAATGATCTAAAAAGACAATAACATTTGAAAGCGTCAAATAAGAATGGAATTTATCAAATGCAAAAACAATCGCCAAAAGTTCTTTCTCCGTCGTTGTATAATTAGCTTGAGCAGACGTAAGCGTTTTGCTTGCGTAATAAATCAGATGAAAATATTTGTTCACCCGTTGGCCCAAAACAGCCCCTACAGCAAAATCACTTGCATCACACATTATTTCAAACGGTAAAGACCAATTTGGCGCAATTAAAATCGGCGAGTTTATCAGTTCTTTTTTTATTTTTTCAAAAGCTTTCAAACATTCATCGTCAAAAATAAACGCGGATTCTTTTTCTAAGAGATGAGTTAAAGGTTTTGTAATTTTAGAAAAATCTCGAATGAATCGCCTATAGAATCCTGCGTGTCCTAGAAAACTCCTAATAGATTTGATATTGGTGGGCGGGGGAAGTTTTTCTATGACTTCGATCTTGGCCCGGTCGACCTCGATCCCTTTACTTGAAACTTTATGTCCGAGGACTAATCCTTCTCGGACCATAAAGTGGCACTTCTCCCAGTTGAGTGCCAAATTTGTGTCTTCGCAGCGTTGAAGAACACGGTCTAGATTATTAAGACAATTTTTAAATGAATCGCCAAAAACAGAAAAATCGTCCATAAAAACTTCCATGACGTCCTCTACTAATTCGTTAAAAATTGCCAACATACACCTTTGGAATGTAGCCGGCGCGTTGCAAAGACCAAACGGCATCCTCCGATAGGCGAAGGTGCCGAACGGGCAAGTGAATGTGGTTTTCTCTTGATCTTCGGGTGCAATTGGGATTTGGAAGTATCCCGAAAGACCATCAAGAAAACAATAATGTGAGTGGCCGGATAGACGTTCTAAGATTTGGTCAATGAAGGGTAACGGGAAGTGGTCCTTATGGGTGGCATCATTTAATTTCCTATAATCGATGCAAACCCGCCAACCCGTAACAGTACGGGTTGGGATCAACTCATTATTTTCATTGGAAACTACTGTTATCCCACCCTTCTTAGGCACGACTTGCACCGGGCTAACCCAAGTGCTATCAGAAATTGGGTAAATAATCCTCGCGTCTAATAATTTTATTATTCGGCCTTAACAACGTCCTTCATATTTGGGTTGAGGCGTCGTTGTGGCTGAACGGTGCCGTGAGAATTATTTTCTAATATGATTTTGTGCGTGCAAAATGAGGGGCTAATTCCCTTCATATCAGAAATTTGCCATGCAATTGCATGACGGTGATTATTTAAAATTTTTGTTAATTCAGAAATTTCTGAATCGTTAAGCGCGGATGAAATAATTACAGGCAATTTTGACTCTTTTTCTAAAAATAAATATTTTAAATGTTCCGGCAATTGTTTTAATTCTAAACTCGGTGGTTCCTCATAAGATGTTTTTACTTTAAATTATTTGATTTTATTTCTTCAAATTTAAGCGGCCGAGTTATTTGTTTTAGATAAAATGAGTTTGCAATATCTGGATTTTCTAATGAAGGAGAGATAATTTCAGAAAACGACGTTATTTCCTCTTCAAAATTTGTTTCTAATGTAATGCAAGAGTCGTCGTTAGAAAAAGAATTTTTCATGGAAGAGTCGATACTAAAAGTAACTTCTTCATCCCCCACTCGTAGGAGAAGCTTTCCGTTACTTACGTCTATTATTGCCTTAGAGGTTGCAAGGAATGGAAGACCGAGTATAAGGGGCACTTCGGCGTCTTCCTCGATGTCTAGAATGACAAAGTCTACTGGGAAGATAAATTTGTCTACTTTAACTAAAACATCCTCTATGACTCCAATTGGGTATTTTATTGACCGGTCTGCTAGTTGGATGCTCATTTTAGTTGGGCTTGGGGTGCCCAAACCAAGCTTTTTAAATAAAGAGAACGACATCAAATTTATACTAGCTCCTAAATCGGTCAAGGCGTTTTTTATTAACAAATTGCCGAATAAACATGGGATGGAAAACCGTCCCGGATCGTTAAGTTTTTCCGGCAATTTATTTAATACAACCGCCGAGCATTCTGCGTTTAAAGAAACACGCGAAATATCCTCAAGTTTCTTTTTATTAGAGAGTAATTCTTTGAGGTATTTCGCGTATTTAGGCATATTGGAGATTGCTTCGCAGAAAGGGACGTTTATTTGAATTTGTTTTAAAATTTCAATAAATTTTTTGTATTGCTCCTCATTGCGCTCGTTTTTAAATTTTGAAGGATAAGGTATTGAAGGTTTTAAATTATTACGCGTAGCTAGAGTAGAAGACGGTAAAGTAGAAGAACTAACTTGTGGAGAAGTAAGTTGCAGGGGTGAAGATGAAATGTTTACCTCGAGTCCAGCCAAATTTGTAGAAGTTACCTCCGTTCCGCTGCGGAGGGTTATTGCGTTGGCGCTCTCACTTGGATTTGGCTCGGTGTTGCCTGGCAGAGCTCCTTGTTGGCGTTCGGAGAATAATTTAGCGAGCTGTCCAATTTGATTTTCTATGTTTTTAATAGAGCCGGTAAGATTCCGGATATTGGACTCGTTGGAGGCTACGTACTTAGTGAAGACCTCTTCAAGTGAAGAGGACTTTTGTGGTGGCGGTGGTGCAAATCTGGGAGGATTCAATTGTGGTGGTCGTTGAGCATTATTGGGGTTGCTCCATGAAAAATATGAGTGATTCCGCAAACCCGGATTATAACTATTATTGAACGGAATATTATTATTCGGGTTATACGGAGGACGATAGGAGTTCCCCATATAATCTACTTGCTCTTGAATAAAATTATTATTAAAATTATTGTTATTATTATTATAAGCCCAATTTGTGGCGGAGGAAGCAGACATCTCCGCCACTTGCTTTGTGAGCATTTCTACTTGAAGTGCCAAATTCGGGGTGGCCTCGACTTCAAAGAGTCCGGTCGGCTTATTAGGGCGCGATCGTGGCGCATTCCACTGATAAGCATTCATGGCCATCTCCTCGAAAAGCTCTTGAGCGGCCTCGGGGGTTTTGTTATTAAGAGTTCCCCCTGCGGCTGCATCAATCATTTGCCTTGTTTGGAGATTCAAACCATTGTAGAAAGTTTGAACGTGTTGCCACATAGGAAGGGCATGATGAGGACATCTCCGCAAAAGTTCCTTGAAGCGCTCCCATGTGTCATAGAGAGACTCCGAGTCTATTTGCGTGAACGAGAGAATGTCCGTACGTAATTTAAAAGACTTTGCCGGAGGAAAATATTTCGTTAAAAATTTCTCCGTCATTTTGGCCCATGTAGTGATGGAACCTCTAGGAAGAGAACCCAACCACTGCTTGGCCTTAGTCCGCAAAGAAAATGGAAATAAACGCAAACGGATGGCATCATCGGTGACGCCGTTTATTTTAAACGTATCGCAAATTTCCAAAAAATTAAGTAGATGTAAATTTGGATCTTCATCCGGTAAGCCATCGAATACAACCGATTGCTGTACCATCTGAATGATACTCGTTTTAATTTCAAAATTATTATTCGCTACTGCCGGGCGAATAATACTAGATTGTGTTCCCTCCAAATTCGGTCTCGCATAATAGGACATGGTCCGTAGCGGGGCCGCATTAAGGTTAGGGACTTCCATTTTGCTCTCGTTAGTTTCTCCGATTGATTCTTCGCAAATTATTGGTAGATCACTAAATCGGAGACGTCGCCGAAAGGTGCGCTCGATTTCTGGATCAAAACCAAATTCAAAATTATTTGAAGAGTTTACTCGGGTCATAAACTAAAAAAAAACGATAAAATTAATAACTATTTATTTTTCAAATTATCGATCAATTGTCCCCGGCAACGGCGCCAAAAACTTGATCGCACGAAACTATATCCGCAAACGACAACGACAAGTGTACCGTATCGGGAGTGGTATAGGTTTATAAAAACCAAGGTCGTATTAGACTCGGGGTGATCGAGTAATCCTACTTTGAAAATCGTTATTATCTTATCAAATAGAAATTGAAGTTTGGGTTGTAATTAACAAAAACTAGAGACGCTAATTGAATTAAATCGATGAGTTAAAAGTAGCGCCCGATCTTTGAATCACCTTGGACATAGAAAAATTACGGAATGAAAATAGAAATGTAATTCTCTTGTTGAAGAGGCTTTGACCGTGGAGGTTCCCGAAGTATGAACACTCCTCTTTCGAGGATTAGGTTCAACTAAGCTTAGGTGTATCGACCAAACTTTCGTTCTCAAATCGCATCGCCTAACACTTGCTTTAGGTAATGAACCTCACTATTGGATTTTACTCCAATCCGGAAGAGTTACGTCGTCCTCTCTCGAGGGTTGTGTTCTACTCTTTTTACCAATGAATGATCGATTCGCCTTACGAGCCTCTCGGCCAACTAAAGAGCGAAAACCATTTTGAAAACTATATAAAATATATAGCCTCAATTAATAGATCAACGGTAAATCGTAAGCATTCAATAATTAGAGAAAAATGAATCTAAAATCAAAATATTAATTCATCCTCGGATCATCGCGACCGAACACTATAGAAATTAGTTGTTCATAGCGATGAGCGGATCGTTAATATAAAAATGTAACATCATGAAAAAATGTGAAAGTAATGCGAGACAAAACTTTGCATGTTCACAAGAGATAAAAATTGAAATATGGATAGCAATATTTTGAAGTGTAATATAATTTGAAATTTTATTGCTAAACGAGAAACAAGCTTGCGAGGATACAAGAGATAAAAGTGCAACAAAAGAAATAACAGCGCGAGATTACAAGTTGACAAAATTCTAAATTGAAGAAATAAAGAGGTACAAAATTATAAAAGCTGAAGAAAATAATGACAGAAAAATAATAAGTTCGATGCACAAATTTCGGCCTTGACAAAAAGAATTCGATTTATTTTTGTCTTCTTTCCCTCCTCCGTTCGCCCCCTATGACTGCCTATTTATAGGTGCAAAAATAGATAATCCCTTCCCGGCCATGAATAACGCTGTCATTTATTGGAGGAGGGAATGGGCAACTGGCTGGCAGGTTTCTTGGGCGAAACGACAGCATTAATGAAGAGGCCGGCTGGATGCATGGAGGAGTTTGGGTTGGATTGGTGACATGGAGCTAGATAGGAGTTGGGCTGTTGCAGCTGCATGGCGGAGGAGCTGCTGAAGCTTTTCATGGAGCGGCGATGACGTTGCATGGTTGAGGTGGCCGGAGTTGTCTGGGGTGGCAGAAGAGCTTGCTTCTGTATGCTGGCTGGTGGCCGGATCTATTGTTGGCGTGGATGAGGTGGCCTGCATGCATGGAGGGGATAGTTGGAGGAGTTCGGCCTGCAGTGACTGGACGTTGAGCTGAGAGGAGGGTGGTCGGAGTGGCGCCGAGCACGGCGGTGGCGGATTCCTGTTATATATATATATATATATATATTTATATATATATATATTTACACACACATGTATGCATATATATATGTACACACATATATGCATATATATATGTGTGTGTATATATATATTGCAAGAAGACTTTCTTGGGCGGCCGGAGGTGCTCGGGTTGCATACATGGAGGGTGGCAAAATCCTCATGTGATGGTGATCGACGGGGCTCAAATCTGACGAACTTGACTTGTACTCGTGACAGCGGGGCGTGTCATAGAAACCCTCCTCATGTTTGTCATAATCCTGCAAAATACAAATATATATAAGTTTTAGGAAATAAAATATTATTTATACGAAAATTTATAAAAACAACGAGCGAATTCAATAATTTATTAAAATATCTAAGTAAATATTGGTCTTAAATGATGACTAAACCCTTAGTCATCAAACACCTCCATACTTGAGTTTTGCTCGTCCCGAGCAAACTATTCTCCATATGGTTAGAAAAATCTAATGCTAGATAAAATTTTGAAAGCTAGAGAGTAAAATGCGAAGTTGTATGCCGGCATGTGTAGACATTTTAGTAGAAAGACGTTCTTGGCATAAATACTAATTTATGAGATAATTAAAATGCGTTTCAATTATTTATTATCACTTTTAAGACGATTCGACGGTTAATCTCAAAGTTATGTAATAGGGAGAAAATAGCGTGATCGCTGAGATTTAAATTACTAGATGTTGACGCTCGGGGAGACCTCCAAAGAAATCTTTAGGCTTGCCCGTTGCACCTTCTCCCCTACACTTCTTCCTAAATCAACTCTATGGATCTTTAGGACTTAAATAAGATGCACTTAAGGCTTGGGTTTAAGGAAAAGGGTGAACAATAATGAACATGAACGCAAATTTCACTTAAACAATGAGTTTTGAGCCTTTTTTTCTTCATAATTGGGATCATTCCAAGCATGAATATACATACATAGGCCGCATATCATTATGAGAATTTGGTTTTCATAGTTGGGATCATTCCAAGTATGCGTATGCATACCTAGGCCACATGTCACTATGAAATTTTAGCTTTAAAAATAAACACCATTTTCTCTTCATAGTTGGGATCATTCCAAGTATGCGTATGTATACCTAGGCCGCATATCACTATGAAAATTTTGTTCTTTTAATAAGCACCCATTTTTTCAATATTTTAGCTCAAAATTTAAGTGCACAACTGAGTTGGACTTTTTAGTTTTGGTGGCGAAATGGTGGAGGTGAGTCAAATAAAGTTACAAGGCTCAAATTTGTGTGAACAATGGTAGTAATTAATTTGGGGTTGGGTGCAAAAGCTCAAACTATCCAAAGAGAGGCCTAAATCATTTCCTTATAGTTTAATTATTCTAAAATGCAAACGTTTCAAAGATAGCTAAGGGCAAATTCTAGACATCAAAAAAAGGAACACCCTTCCATTCGAGTCGAGTAATAGTTTTCTAACGATCTTCTACACACTCAACTAAACTACTTTTGGATAAAACAGGATTCAAATTAGAAGTAAAATAAATTCTTTCTACACAATTAACAAATCATAAGTTTAGATTTATGCCAAGAATTTAATTCTACACGAATACTACTCAAACACATGTATTTGACTAGAAACACTACATTAGTCAACAATTTTACTCAAAAGTTTAAAAAAAACTATTCTAGCACAAAAAATTCTTAGTCCACCAGAAAAATGAAGTCTACTTGAAACTAACCAACTGAATAAACTAGGAAAGTTATGGTGAAAACAAATTAAGCCCACTTCGTAAATAAGTCTAGATTATTTATTTATTTTTTATTAAAAAAACAAACTAAGTTAAAAATTAGAACTAATTTATGGTACTCCTCCATACTTAAAGATAAACATTGTCCCCAATGTTTCAAACTAAGTATGAAGTTTACAAATATATTTTAAAGTAAAATAAATCAAAATGTTATAAAGAATCTTCCCTGATTATTTGTCGGGGCAGCCGCTTTATAACATCGACTCAAAACCTGCAAAAGCTGTTAGGAAAGAAAACAAGAAAAAAAATAGAAATGAAAGGGATAACTATGGGGTGCCTCCCACAAGCGCTTTGTTTACCGTCGCGTAGCTTGACTAAGTGACGCTTTTAAATGTTTGGAAGATTTAGCGATTCAATTTTTCCAGTTGAGGGGTCGCTGGGGTGATATAGTTTTAATCGGTGCCCATTAACTTTGAATGAGCCATTTTCCGGGTGTTCTATTAGCACGGTCCCATGTGGCCAAAACTCTTTTACGACAAAGGGGCCAGACCATCGGGACTTCAATTTTCCCAGAAAAAGCCTAAGTCTAGAATTAAAAAGAAGGACTAAATCTCCTAGTGAAAAAGTTTTTGGATTTTTAATATTTTTATCGTGATAAAACTTAGTTCTCTCCTTATAAAATTTATTGTTTTCATAGGCGTTTGCACGCCATTCATGTAACTCATTTAGTTTAAATTTTCTTTGTTCGGAGGCTAAGTTTAAATCTAGATTTAAAAATTTAAGCGCCCAATATGCGCTGTGCTCTAATTCAACCGGTAGATGACACGCTTTTCCATAAACTAATCGATATGGTGTAAAACCGATGGCGGTCTTGTACGCCGACCGATAAGCCCACAAAGCGTCATCTAGCTTGAGCGATCAATCCTTCCTATTAACGGACACCGTTTTTTCTAATATTCTTTTTAGCTCACGGTTTACCACCTCCACTTGGCCATTTGCTTGTGGGTGATATGGGGTGGATAATTTGTGCGTGACGCCATACTTAGCTAAAATTTTAGCAAGTTGGCCATTACAAAAATGAGAGCCTCTATCACTAATCATTGCACGTGGTGTGACAAATCTAGAAAATAATTTTTTTAAAAAATTTACGACGACTCTCGCGTCGTTAGTGGGGAAAGCTTGCGCCTCAACCCACCTTGACACGTAGTCAACCGCAACGAGGATGTACTTATTATTATGAGAAGGTGGTAGCGGACCTATGAAATCTAACCCCCATAAATCAAACATTTCACATTCTAAAAATATTTTTTGGGGCATTTCGTCCCGGTTAGAAATGTTACCTGACCGTTGGCAACTATCGCATTTACTCACAAAAGTGTGAGCGTCTTTGAATAAGGTGGGCCAGTAGAAGCCCGCCTCTAGAACCTTCCTAGCGGTCCGGTTTGCTTGATAATGACCACCGGTTGGTCCTTCATGACAGTGCCGCAAAATTTGGACGCCTTCCTCGCCGGATACACACCTTCTTACCACTTGGTCCGCGCAGACGCGAAATAAAAAGGGGTCTTCCCAAAAGTAATTTTTCAAGTCTGAAAAGAATTTCTTCTTTTGTTGACTTGAAAAATGTTTTGGAAGAACCCGTGCCACTAAATAGTTGGCAAGATCCGCGTACCAAGGGGTGGAAGAAGTCATTACCTTATTCATAACTAGGAGGCGCTCTTCAGGGAATTTGTCGTCAATATCGGCCTCCACTAGTGCTCCTGCAGTCGAATTCTCCAATCTTGTGAGGTGGTCGGCCGCCAAGTTCTCCGCTCCCTTTTTGTCTCGAATTTCCAAACCGAATTCCTGAAGGAGGAGAACCCATCTCAAAAGTCGGGGCTTGGCATCCCCTTTGTTCATTAAGTACCAGAGCGCGGAATGATCTGAAAAGACAATAACTTTTGAAAGCGTCAAATAAGAATGGAATTTATCAAATGCAAAAACAATCGCCAAAAGTTCTTTCTCCGTCGTTGTATAATTAGCTTGAGCAGACGTAAGCGTTTTGCTTGCGTAATAAATCGGATGAAAATATTTGTTCACCCGTTGGCCCAAAACAGCCCCTACAGCAAAATCACTTGCATCACACATTATTTCAAACGGTAAAGACCAATTTGGCGCAATTAAAATCGGCGAGTTTATCAGTTCTTTTTTTATTTTTTCAAAAGCTTTCAAACATTCATCGTCAAAAATAAACGCGGATTCTTTTTCTAAGAGATGAGTTAAAGGTTTTGTAATTTTAGAAAAATCTCGAATGAATCGCCTATAGAATCCTGCGTGTCCTAGAAAACTCCTAATAGATTTGATATTGGTGGGCGGGGGAAGTTTTTCTATGACTTCGATCTTGGCCCGGTCGACCTCGATCCCTTTACTTGAAACTTTATGTCCGAGGAATAATCCTTCTCGGACCATAAAGTGGCACTTCTCCCAGTTGAGTGCCAAATTTGTGTCTTCGCAGCGTTGAAGAACACGGTCTAGATTATTAAGACAATTTTCAAATGAATCGCCAAAAACAGAAAAATCGTCCATAAAAACTTCCATGACGTCCTCTACTAATTCGTTAAAAATTGCCAACATACACCTTTGGAATGTAGCCGGCGCGTTGCAAAGACCAAACGGCATCCTCCGATAGGCGAAGGTGCCGAACGGGCAAGTGAATGTGGTTTTCTCTTGATCTTCGGGTGCAATTGGGATTTGGAAGTATCCCGGAAGACCATCAAGAAAATAATAATGTGAGTGACCGGATAGACGTTCTAAGATTTGGTCAATGAAGGGTAACGGGAAGTGGTCCTTATGGGTGGCATCATTTAATTTCCTATAATCGATGCAAACCCGCCAACCCGTAACAGTACGGGTTGGGATCAACTCATTATTTTCATTGGAAACTACTGTTATCCCACCCTTCTTAGGCACGACTTGCACCGGGCTAACCCAAGTGCTATCAGAAATTGGGTAAATAATCCCCGCGTCTAATAATTTTATTATTCGGCCTTAACAACGTCCTTCATATTTGGGTTGAGGCGTCGTTGTGGATGAACGGTGCCGCGAGAATTATTTTCTAATATGATTTTGTGCGTGCAAAATGAGGGGCTAATTCCCTTCATATCAGAAATTTGCCATGCAATTGCATGTCGGTGATTATTTAAAATTTTTGTTAATTCAGAAATTTCTGAATCGTTAAGCGCGGATGAAATAATTACAGGCAATTTTGACTCTTTTTCTAAAAATAAATATTTTAAATGTTCCGGCAATTGTTTTAATTCTAAACTCAGTGGTTCCTCATAAGATGTTTTTACTTTAAAATTATTTGAATTTATTTCTTCAAATTTAAGCGGCCGAGTTATTTCTTTTAGACAAAATGAGTTTGCAATATCCGGATTTTCTAATGAAGGAGAGATAATTTCAGTAAACGACGTTATTTCCTCTTCAAAATTTGTTTCTAAGGTAAAGCAAGAGTCGTCGTTAGAAAAAGAATTTTTCATGGAAGAGTCGATACTAAAAGTAACTTCTTCATCCCCCACTCGTAGGAGAAGCTTTCCGTTACTTACGTCTATTATTGACTTAGAGGTTGCAAGGAATGGACGACCGAGTATAAGGGCCACTTCGGCGTCTTCCTCGATGTCTAGAATGACAAAGTCTACTGGGAAGATAAATTTGTCTACTTTAACTAAAACATCCTCTATGACTCCAATTAGGTATTTTATTGACCGGTCTGCTAGTTGGATGCTCATTTTAGTTGGGCTTGGGGTGCCCAAACCAAGCTTTTTAAATAAAGAGAACGACATCAAATTTATACTAGCTCCTAAATCGGCCAAGGCGTGTTTTATTAACAAATTGCTGAATAAACATGGGATGGAAAACCGTCCCGGATCGTTAAGTTTTTCCGGCAATTTATTTAATACAACCGCCGAGCATTCTGCGTTTAAAGAAACACGCGAAATATCCTCAAGTTTCTTTTTATTAGAGAGTAATTCTTTGAGGTATTTCGCGTATTTAGTCATATTGGAGATTGCTTCGCAGAAAGGGACGTTTATTTGAATTTGTTTTAAAATTTCAATAAATTTTTTGTATTGCTCCTCATTGCGCTCGTTTTTAAATTTTGAAGGATAAGGCATTGAAGGTTTTAAATTATTACGCGTAGCTAGAGTAGAAGACGGTAAAGTAGAAGAACTAACTTGTGGAGAAGTAAGTTGCAGGGGTGAAGATGAAATGTTTACCTCGGGTCCAGCCAAATTTGTAGAAGTTACCTCCGTTCCGCTGCGGAGGGTTATTTCGTTGGCGCTCTCCCTTGGATTTGGCTCGGTGTTGCCTGGCAGAGCTCCTTGTTGGCGTTCGGAGAATAATTTAGCTAGCTGTCCAATTTGATTTTCTAAGTTTTTAATAGAGCCGGTAAGATTCCAGATATTGGACTCGTTGGAGGCTACGTACTTAGTGAAGACCTCTTCAAGTGAAGAGGACTTTTGTGGTGGTGGTGGTGCAAATCCGGGAGGATTCACTTGTGGTGGTCGTTGAGCATTATTGGGGTTGCTCCATGAAAAATTTGAGTGATTCCGCAAACCCGGATTATAACTATTATTGAACGGAATATTATTATTCGGGTTATACGGAGGACGATAGGAGTTCCCCATATAATCTACTTGCTCTTGAATAAAATTATTATTAAAATTATTGTTATTATTATTATAAGCCCAATTTGTGGCGGAGGAAGCAGACATCTCCGCCACTTGCTTTGTGAGCATTTCTACTTGATGTGCCAAATTCGGGGTGGCCTCGACTTCAAAGAGTCCGGTCGGCTTATTAGGGCGCGATCGTGCCGCATTCCACTGATAAGCATTCATGGCCATCTCCTCGAAAAGCTCTTGAGCGGCCATGGGGGTTTTGTTATTAAGAGTTCTCCCTGCGGCTGCATCAATCATTTGCCTTGTTTGGAGATTCAAACCATTGTAGAAAGTTTGAACGTGTTGCCACATAGGAAGGGCATGATGAGGACATCTCCGCAAAAGTTCCTTGAAGCGCTCCCATGTGTCATAGAGAGACTCCGAGTCTATTTGCGTGAACGAGAGAATGTCCGTACGTAATTTAGCAGACTTTGCCGGAGGAAAATATTTCGTTAAAAATTTCTCCGTCATTTCGGCCCATGTAGTGATGGAACCTCTAGGAAGAGAACCCAACCACTGCTTGGCCTTAGTCCGCAAAGAAAATGGAAATAAACGCAAACGGATGGCGTCATCGGTGACGCCGTTTATTTTAAACGTATCGCAAATTTCCAAAAAATTAAGCAGATGTAAATTTGGATCTTCATCCGGTAAGCCATCGAATACAACCGATTGATGTACCATCTGAATGATACTCGTTTTAATTTCAAAATTATTATTCGCTACTGCCGGGCGAATAATACTAGATTGTGTTCCCTCCAAATTCGGTCTCGCATAATAGGACATGGTCCGTAGCGGGACCGCATTAAGGTTAGGGACTTCCATTATGCTCTCGTTAGTTTCTCCGATTGATTCTTCGCAAATTATTGGTAGATCACTAAATCGGATACGTCGCCGAAAGGTGCGCTCGATTTCTGTATCAAAACCAAATTCAAAATTATTTGAAGAGTTTACTCGGGTCATAAACTAAAAAAATGATAAAATTAATAACTATTTCTTTTTCAAATTATCGATCAATTGTCCCCGGCAACGGCGCCAAAAACTTGATCGCGCGAAACTATATCCGCAAACGACAACGGCAAGTGTACCGTATCGGGAGTGGTATAGGTTTATAAAAACCAAGGTCGTATTAGACTCGGGGTGATCGAGTAATCCTACTTTGAAAATCGTTATTATCTTATCAAATAGAAATTGAAGTTTGGGTTGTAATTAACAAAAACTAGAGACGCTAATTGAATTAAATCGATGAGCTAAAAGTAGCGCCCGATCTTTGAATCACCTTGGACATAGAAAAATTACGGAATGAAAATAGAAATGTAATTCTCTTGTTGAAGAGGCTTTGACCGTGGAGGTTCCCGAAGTATGAACACTCCTCTTTCGAGGATTAGGTTCAACTAAGCTTAGGTGAATCGACCGAACTTTTGTTCTCAAATCGCATCGCCTAACACTTGCTTTAGGTAGTGAACCTCACTATTGGATTTTACTCCAATCCGGAAGAGTTACGTCGTCCTCTCTCGAGGGTTGCGTTCTACTCTTTTTACCAATGAATGATCGATTCGGCTTACGAGCCTCTCGGCCAACTAAAGAGCGAAAACCATTTTGAAAACTATATAAAATATATAGCCTCAATGAATAGATCAACGGTAAATCGTAAGCATTCAACAATTAGAGAAAAATGAATCTAAAATCAAAATATTAATTCATCCTCGGATCATCGCGACCGAACACTATAGAAATTAGTTGTTCATGGCGATGAGCGGATCGTTAATATAAAAATGTAACATCATGAAAAAATGTGAAAGTAATGCGAGACAAAACTTTGCATGTTCACAAGAGATAAAAATTGAAATATGGATAGCAATATTTTGAAGTGTAATATAATTTGAAATTTTATTGCTAAATGAGAAACAAGCTTGCGAGGATACAAGAGATAAAAGTGCAACAAAAGAAATAACAGCGCGAGATTACAAGTTGACAAAATTCTAAATTGAAGAAATAAAGAGGTACAAAATTATAAAAGCTGAAGAAAATAATGACAGAAAAATAACAAGTTCGATGCACAAATTTCGGCCTTGACAAAAAGAATTCGATTTATTTTTGTCTTCTTTCCCTCCTCCGTTCGCCCCCTATGACTGCCTATTTATAGGTGCAAAAATAGATAATCCCTTCCCGGCCATGAATAACGCTGTAATTTATTGGAGGAGGGAATGGGCAGCTGGCTGGCAGGTTTCTTGTGCGAAACGGCAGCATTAATGAAGAGGCTGGCTGGATGTATGGAGGAGTTTGGGTTGGATTGGTAACGTGGAGCTAGATAGGAGTCGGGCTGTTGTAGCTGCATGGCGGAGGAGCTGCTGAAGCTTTTCATGGAGCGGCGATGACGTTGCATGGTTGAGGTGGCCGGAGTTGTATGGGGTGGCAGAAGAGCTTGCTTCTGTATGCTGGCTGGTGGCCAGATCTATTGTTGGCGTGGATGAGGTGGCCTGCATGCATGGAGGGGATAGTTGGAGGAGTTCGGCCTATAGTGACCGGAGGTTGAGCTGAGAGGAGGGTGGTCGGAGTGGCGCCGAGCACGGCGGTGGCGGATTCCTGTTATATATATATATATATATATATATATATATATATATATATATATATATATATATATATATATATATATATATATATATTTACACACACATGTATGCATATATATATGTACACACATATATGCATATATATATGTGTGTGTATATATATATATTGCAAGAAGACTTGCTTGGGCGGCCGGAGGTGCTCGGGTTGCATACATGGAGGGTGGCAAAATCATCATGTGATGGTGATCGACGGGGCTCAAATCTGACGAACTTGACTTGTACTCGTGGCAGCGGGGCGTGTCATAGAAACCCTCCTCATATTTGTCATAATCCTGCAAAATACAAATATATATAAGTTTTAGGAAATAAAATATTATTTGTACGAAAATTTATAAAAACAACGAGCGAATTCAATAATTTATTAAAATATCTAAGTAAATATTGGTCTTAAATGATGACTAAACCCTTAGTCATCAACTACCGCCTTGGGTGAAGCATTGAGTAACTATCATGCGGCTGTAGTGAACTAACGTGCGACGATAGCTCGAGTTAAAGTACCGCTTGGCGGTAACTTGACACGTGGCAGTAGTTGCCAAGTGGAAGTAAGGTGGAGGCTATTTTGGAGTGACAGCGTGATGTCGATTGGCCCAAGCGGCAACCACCTTTGATACCCTAAACCCTAAATATAAGCAATTCAAGAGATTGAATTCACATTGTTCTTTATCTGAGTTCATGATCTTCATGAAAGCAAGAAGGCAGAGGCTATGCTTTGTTAGCTGTAGGAAGGAGATCCTGTGGTCAAATTCAAGAGCGGAAGTAAGATTCTTGAAGAGAAAAGTTAGGCGCTCCTTTCCATCTGGATAGAAGCTCGTTCATGGCTCCAAAACAGATTATTTGGGTAATATTTTTCTCCTTGGACAAGTGAACTCCTCAATTTGCATATTTGTTTGGAAACCCTCACCAAAAGATGGTTTCCAGCGGGTCGATCATTATAATATGATCATCGATAAAACTTGTATATAGATCCGGAAGCAAGTATGGAATATATATACTGTGTGAAGCCCATCTGCACAGGTTGGTATAAATTGGTGATGAATTGAGTTTTGTGTTGTAGAAGAATCTGTGGATAAAACGTGTGGTTAAACATGTAGAATCCGGCTTCTGGGGGTGTGCATGGTGTTGTAGTGTTAGTACTGGACTTGATCTCCAAGAAATCACCCAAAAGTGGGGAATTCTGTCCCTATTCCACGACGGTAGTACTACCGCTGGCGATAGCTTCCAGTGATCAATGTTTGTGAGGCCTGTGTCAGGGAGACCTGGAGGCCATTGTATGAGAAGCTGAGAGCCTGTAGTGCCCAGCTATGGTGTACATGAGTGCCAGCCTAATTTGGTGCAAAGCCTGTCATGCAAAGACCGTGAGGATAGCATGTGAGTTGATCCATGGAGGCCACATATTATGGTCATGAGAGCCGTAATGAAGCAGTGAGCCGTAGTGCCTAGCTCTAAAGGCCATTGAGCCGAACGGCAAGTGGGGAGGTCCACCCTTGTCTTGTCTATTATCCTTGATTGCTTTAGCTTTCGGAAGTGGCATGGTGATCTGAGAAACGGGAAGGGACTGAACTATACCGGCGTTATGTCGTTTGGACTAGATTGCCTAAAGTAACTGTCTTTTGTCGTTGGCATAATGAGATTCTTAGGAAAGGGGCCGAAAAGACTAGAATGCTCATTATGAACAGTTAAGTATTAGACCTCTGAATGGGAGGTGGTACCTGGGAAGTCTGGTACACCGAGAAAATGCCCTGAGTGCACGGGGCCTGTGGTCGTTCAGCCTACGTTTGTGGTAAATAGTGCTTGAATGCACATTGTTTTTGCAACTATATATATATGCTGTGGTTGCAGGGAAGGAGAATCACCACCCAAATTTAGGGGTGGGGTCGTTATAAATGGGTCTACAAATGTTGACCGTTACATTGTTTGCCACATTTTGGTGGGCCGTGATTTGAAGGTGCTGGAGAGCCAAGTAGAAAGTAGCAGGCTGAAGCCCTTCTGCAGCGATTGGCTGGCCCTTGAAGGCCCTAAGGCGATTTTTTTTTTGTTTTCATGTGTGGCCAGCCTACGTGCTGATGTTTGTAAACCACACTTGTGAATTATAACTCTAAGGACTTAAGGCCGTAATATTTTTGGTACTTTGTATGTATATTCCTGATATATATATAAATGGTCTTTATATATAGTGGATATTCGTATAATTTGAGTTGGAGCAAACTAAAAGCTTCCGCTAGAAAGCTCTGAGTTATGATTAATGTAGTTTTTGATATTAACATGTAACTCCGCCGACTATCTGTGGGATATGGAGTGGGCCCCCGACCGAACCCTCTATTATATTTCATGTGACAGATGGAGGTGTTACAGCTACCACACTGCGTTAGCCCACTCAATGATCGTCGAGATGGATTCGTCGAGACGACAGCCTTATCGCAAGGCAATATGTTCTTATCGCGACGCGCTATCACGAGAAAGAGGAAAATATTTGTATTGAATATTTTTCCAAATTTGCAGGACAACTATCAACATCAAGCGCATAGACCTACCGCCAGACACTAGTCTTTCTGTCGGCGGTAGCCTATTTTTAAAATTACTATAAAAGACTGCTAATCTTCAACCTGTTAAGGAGCATAAAAGGAAAGAGCTCTCGCGATATCAGGAAACACCAATTATATCATAATTTTATTGAGAAGTCAGAAGGTGAATCAAATATCAATGGGAAGGCAAGGATGTACTTGATTTTCATCTGGAATAACCTATTTCTAAGGATGGAGGAAAAATCCATGAAATAGAAAAGAAGAAAAGGAAGAATATTCTTCACTAGAAGCTACCTCCGAAGCTACCTCCATAGCTACCGCCCCGTAGTAGATTTCTACACAACTCTCTATTTAAAACAGCCTGAATCTCAGTTTCTGGCGACGGGTTTTCATGAAATTTAAAAGTGGAGTTCACCCTAATCATCTAAAGGGAAGTAAGGGGTCATCCCAAGTCATTGAGGAGGAGAGTTCTTTAGAGGATATCAAAAGGAATTCACGCACAAGGATTGAAGGATACGAACATGATGATCAAGAAGCCTTTCTCCTAATATTCACGTGAAGGATCCTCGCTACAAAAACTCTTATCAAGCACACACCCTCAGGTATCTGAAGATCATTAAAGAGGAAGACTCTCCAGCAATAAAGATCGAACCTTTGCAAGCAAATCGTCATCAACATCAAGGGTTCAAGTTAGAGGTGAGTTTTCTCTTATTATTTGTATTTTTACTATAAACTCTTTTTATTGTATAGTTGTTTGTTTGAGGAAAATTGACTGGTGAAGGTCATCGGAATCCGGGAGGATACCATGAGAAATCGTCCCGGGGAAGGGACGTCTAGATCGGGCAATCTAGTGGGGCTCTAACACACTTCGTTGCGTGAAGGTGAAGAGCCGGCTCGAAGACCTTTCTTGGAGGGAAAGGGAGAGAGCCAACCGATTTGGGTAGTGGGTCAGTATAGAAAACCCATATATTATTAATTAATAATAATTATTATTAATAAATTATTATTAATTAATAAGTCATTTGAATGTTTGGTATTTTTGTCGCATTGTTTTAATTTCATGTATGATGGGTGCCTATAACCATCAATTGTTATCTTTATTTAATGTCTTTAGTTATTGTTTTGTTATGACATGATGAGTGCCATTAGCCATCATGAGTGGTTTAATTTTGTATGGTGGAGATTGAGTGATGTAGCCTATATATAGGCCTTTTCATGAAGGATTGAGTATTGAATTAATGAAAAAAATTAAAACCCTCACTTTGAGAAGTTTCCCTCCTCCGTCTCTTGGAAAATTTCGGCCTCCCTTGTTTCTTCCCTCCTCTTGGCCGCCGGCCACTCTTTCCTCCCCCCCTTTTCCTCTCCTCCTCTCCTTCTAGCAACCCGAGCACCTTTCTCCTTTCAACATCTAGATCGGCAACCATCCTCCTTCCACTTCATAAACTCGGACACCCACCACCTTGCAAAACCCGACCACCTCCTCCACTAACCACTCGTTCCCCACCACCCCTCAACCCGAGTCCCTCTCCTTCCCCTCAAGAACCCGACCACCTCCTCCCTTCACAAAAAACCGACCACCACCCAACTAGCCGCCGCTCTCCTCATCCCCTTCCAAAACCGACCACCACCCTCCATATTTAACCCTTAAAACCGACCATATTTTCTCTCTCCTACCATATATATATATATTTATTGCCAAATCTAGAAGATCTCCCCGTGGTGGGTTTCCAACTCCGTCGTGATGCGACGAAGGCAGACGAGTTTCTCTCCTACTGGCGTGACTCCGGCGGATCCGTTGAAGGACGATACTCGCCGAGTGATCGGAATCATCGGTTCTGGTTGGGTGACGAAACAACTTTACCTTTTGTGATTTTCCCTCTAGATTAATTCGTGTGGTGGATTTTCTTTGCATTGAATTTTTATAGCATTTAAATCATCGTGGATTTCATCGATCGACTTGTGTTTTTCTTGATTGATTTAATTTTTGAAGGGGTTTGGCGAGCCCTCATTATCTTTTGTTGGGAGCAATCTACCTTTTCAAAATCGTATTTTATTCTGTAGATCTCTTTTGGTACAACACCGCTCGATCGGATCGTGTAGGTCCCTTTAGCCAGAAAAAAATTGGTCTATAGTCCTTGTTCGATCCTACCTGGTCTAGCTACCCGTACGCTTGCATATAATTGGTTGGAATAAATAACGTGGTGTGGCGTAGAACGATTGTGTGAGCGTAAGAGTTGATTCGTAGAGAGATATTCGTGCGCGTCCGTAATTATTTTTCGATTCAAACGTTGTTTGCCTACATCAATTTGGTATCAGAGGGAGCTTCACATCAATTTCCTAAGTGGCACCCTCCCCCTCTTATTTGGCATGTTAACACGCACTCACTCGTTGCATGGTATTTCATAAAAATCAATTTTTAACTTTTTAGTCTTCAAATAGCGGCCTAAAATTTTCAATGTTTTTCAAATTTCAAAAAAAAAATAAAATTCTTGAAATTCTCTATCATTTTATTAGTAAGAAATCAAAAAATATTTTATTTTTATTAATTCATTATTTTTATTAAATTTTATAAATTTTTAATTTTGGTCTGCAAATAACGGCCTATCTTTTTATTTTTTTTCAGCAAAATCAAAAAAAAAATTATTTAATAATCTTCATATTATTTCCTGCAAGCAAACCAAAAATATATATTTTTACCCTAGCAATTAGGTGGGAACAATTCCATCTTTCCTAGAACTAGTTGTTCAGGTACCCTTTTCTTCGCATTGGCACTAAATCCGGATCGAGTGTCCTCTCCAGTTCACACTGAAATGGCTTTCGACGTTAATGCTTCCAATCATCCCCTGACTTATCTAAACACTAATATTTTTACCTATGATGGTTATGGGGATCACAAGTATTTTAGATACTGGCTTGAGGGGGTAGAAACCTATTTCGAATATAACCTATTGGGCGAATACCAAAAGGTTGGTGTAGTCTGAGAGCGGTTAAGAGGTTGAGCCTGCGAGTTTTTGGTGAATGAAGAGAAAGAGCGCTGTGCTGGTATTTATCCTTATGCTTGGCCGCACATGCGAAGAATTCTCTCAACGAAATTTGATTCCCCTTACCGCCTTAGTACTAGCCCGACATCTGATTGCCAGTATTGTTATGGCACTAGAACCAAACCGGATCATAGGAGTGTCATATTATCCCAAGATATGTCCTTCCCCAGGTTGGTAGAGCTACCCCTAGCGTACCTGCACCCACCTTTAGAGGAAGGGAAACAGTGAGGTCACATATCCCGAGTTTTGTACATGTGACTGCTAGGACTGTCATGAGCCTGTGGGGTGAGAGTAATCCTACCCGTAAAGGTAGTCAAACGATTACGACATATATGTGAAGTTGCGCACCTGATCTTGGCTCAATTGAGCATCCTACCTCGATTACTCCCATAGGACTTATTAAGTCTCTCCCCGAGTTGCCTGAATTAGTCGTTGACTCTCCTGTTGAGTCTGAGGCTGTGTCTAGGACTGTGCCCGTCACTGAGGATGAGGTCGAATACGCTGGCGATTTGAGTGACGATGAGGAGATTGGTTACCCTAGTGACCTGGACGAGGATTTCTCCTCTGAGGAATCATCTCCTCTTCCTTTCGGCTATGTATCTGAGGCGTTTCCCTTGATAGTTATGGAATATTATGATGACCCTGAGTCAGAAGACATTCCGGCTGAGTCGGTAGAGTCACCCTATGTTGAGAGCTTACCGATTACTGATTTAGGTGATGACCTGTTAGAACACGAGCTAGTTCCTTCTAGCCCGGAACAAATTGAGGTGCCCATTTATTTAGCTTCCCCATTAGATCCATCCAGTCGGATAAGTGCGAGTGAGGATCATAATTTTATTATGATTGACCCAGGATTGGTAGATGTTTGAACGGTGTTGGAAGAGTCACCTTGGGATGGGTGTTTAGCTTGGGATGATCCTAGTGAGGAACATTCGGGAGTTAGTTCTTTGATGTTATCAACATTGCTTGAGGTTCAAGCTAATTTAGATCCTCCCCGGGATTCGATTTGTCCATCCCTCTATCTTGATTTAGACGATGTACCCACTTCATGAGAAGATTTGGTTAGCGAAGGATGTATTGTTTTGGAAAATTTACCTAGTGTGGCTGGATTAATTTTGGATGACGGTAGCACTGAGAACCCGATAGACTTGTCTTTGTTGTTGCATACTTCGAAGAACGTTGCTTATTCTGACTTGGATGACTTGACAAGCGTGTTGGAAGAATGTCCAAGGGAGAGAGTTGTATATTTGGACGACATTACTGAAGTAGAACCGGATGAGCGTCCCTAGATGCTATCTCCTGTTCTGTTGACTCGTCTTGTTGGCACTTTAGGATGCACGTTTTATAATCCTGATCTGAGTCCGTTTAATGGGCAACCCTCACTGGCCCCACCTTTGGACATGTCACCTTTGACTGCCTATTATCCTAATTTCCATCGTTGGTCATACCCTCGGCTGCATTACATTTTGCTTCTGTGGCGCCGATGCCTTTTATCCTAGTTTATTCCTCCTTAATCTTTAAAAATTATCACATATAGAAATATACGTTTATGATGAAGCCGTTTATAGTGCCTCCTGATGTACTTCAATCGTCGCCACCAGATTTAGTTCCATTGGTGCCGCCTTATTTAGTTCTGTTACCACCAAATATATTAAGTACGTTTGCACAAGATTATGCTCGCCACGAACATTATTTACGTAAGCACTTGAGTGACACGCTATCCACGTCACAAAAACCTTATCAATTTTTTGCTAGCTTACATAAAAGGGCGTCTTACGGTATAATTAGCGATTTTGTTTTGGTGCGCCTCATCCCTGAATGGTTGCCTTCGGGCAGTATAGAAAGTCTGCGAGTTGGCAAGCTGCACCTTTTTACGAACATTAATGAAATTAGGAGAACACACATTTCTTTTGAGGTTTTCCACTGATTGGGGTAATACCCCTATTTTTAATGTTTCTGATTTAACGCTGCAGGTTTCTCCACCACTTGAATTATCTGCCTGCCCGTTTGGTTCCACTTTGTTCTCTTATGGTTTGGGTAGTGAGTTTGTGCTTGGATCGCTCTCTTCTTCGGTCTTCACTTGAGGTATGTTGGTAGTTGATGTTGAAATTTTCTTCCTTTATTGCCTAATGCTTTTCCAAGGGTGCCCAGGACAAACATTTTGCATGACAGGATACTCCAGGTGAAAGTGCTCTCTTCTCCAAGTGGTGATGTTCGCTGCTACGTGTCTCTTATGGATGATTCTCTCCTGCACCGGTACTCTCAAACCAACTCATCGGTGATGAGTACTTTTGAGCGGGGGAGGATTGATGGAGACAACGGCCCTTAACTTTTTGATTACGGAGACGACATGCTTACGGATGACCATGCGGAGCATCGGTATAATAGCCATCCAGAACGCAAATTCATATATTATTAATTAATAATAATTATTAATAAATTATTATTAATTAATAAGTCATTTCTATGTTTGGTATTTTTGTCGCATTGTTTTAATTTTAGGTATGATGGGTGCCTATAACCATCAATTGCTATCTTTATTTAATGTCTTTAATTATTGTTTTGTTATGACATGATTGGTGCCATTATCCATCATGAGTGGTTTAATTTTGTATGGTGGAAATTGAGTGGTGTAGCCTATATATAGGCCTTTTCATGAAGGATTGAGTATTGAATGAATGAAATAAATTAAAACCCTCACTTTGAGAAGTTTCCCTCCTCCCACTCTTGGCAAATTTCGGCCTCCCTTGGTTCTCCCCTCCTCTTGGCCACCGGCCACTCTTTCCTCCCCCCCTCTTCCTCTCCTCCTCTCCTTCTAGCAACCCGAGCCCCTTTCTCCTTGCAACATCTAAATCGGCCACCATCCTCCCTCCACTTCATTAACTCAGCCACCCACCACCTTGCCAAACCCGACCACATCATTCACTAACCAATCGTTCCCCACCACCACTGAACCCGAGTCCCTCACCTTCCCCTCAAGAACCCGACCACCTCCTCCCTTCACAAAAAAATGACCACCACCCAACTAGTCACCGCTCTCCTCATCCCCTTCTTAAACCGACCACCACCCTCCATATTTAACCCAAAAAACCTACCATATTTTCTCTCTCCTACAATATATATATATATTTATTGTCAAATCTAGAAGATCTCCCTATGGTGGGTTTCCAACTCCGGCGTGATGCGACGAAGGCGGACGAGCTTCTCTCCTACCAGCGTGACTCCGGATGGGCCGTTGAAGGACGATCCTCGCCGAGTGACCGGAATCATCCGTTCTTGTTGGGTAACAAAACAACTTTACCTTTTGTGATTTTCCCTCTAGATTAATTCGTGTGGTGGATTTTCTTAGCGTTGAATTTTGATAGCATTTAAATCATCGTGGATTTTTTTGATTGACTTGTGTTTTTCTTGATTGATTTAATTTTCAAAGGGATTTGGCGAGCCCTCGTTTTCTTTTGTTGGGAGCGATCTACCTATTCCGAATCGTATTTTATTCGGTTGATCTCTTTTGGTACAACACCGCTCGATCGGATCATGTAGGTCCCTTTAGCCAGAAATAACATTGGTCTATAGCCCTGGTTCGATCCTACCCAGTCTGGATATCCGTACGCTAGTATATAATTGGTTGGACTAAATAATGTGGTGCGGCGTAGAACGATTGTGTGAGCATAGGAGTTAGTTCACAGAGAAATATTCGTGCGTGTCTGTAATTATATTTCGTTCAAACGTGTTCGCCTACATCAGTTCACCATCGGGAATAATGGCCAATCCTGATCTCGAATCGAGTTGGGGGAATTACAAATTGTACACAGAAAATTCGTTAATACCACCTCTATTTAAAGGAATGAACTATAATGAATGGAGAACACTAATGAGGAAATTTCTTATATTATTAGGTATAGAAGTTTGGAACATAACTTGCATCAAGCCCCCAAATAATTTAATTAACCACGAATGTCATTTAAATGCCAAAGCTATGAATAGTCTGTTTTGTCGACTAGGTCAAGATTTTTCAAATTCTTCTATATGCTTCCTACTGCATATAATATATAGAAATTTCTTGAGTTAACTTACAATTCTCTTTCTATAGATAATGAATTTGAGCAATTCCTTATAGATCCAAGTGAAGAATCAAATGAAGACTTACTTTTGGAGGAGGATACCACAAACACATCAACCAGAAGGAAGATGAAAATATATCGTTAGATGAGGAAAGCCAAGATGAAGATGACAAAGAAACCTTGTGTTCAAATCATGACTCATCCAAGAGCGATGTAAGAAAATTTAATTCCCTTCTTGTTTGTAATTCTATTTCTACATTGCATGTGCTAGATGTGGCAAAACGTAGAATTAAGAAATTTAAAAAATATTATTTCATAATTGCATTTAGAAAATAAAAATTTAAAAGCACAACAAAATGTAGAACCAAAACTTGATGTATCACGTTCTTCCTCTAACTTTGTAGTTGAAAATATTATACCTTCTTTGATTGCAAAGAATTTAAAGAAAAATTCAAGGTTTTTGAAAAAGCGCTAAATATTTCTAAAGAGCGTAATAAAAAATTGATTAATGAAATTGTTGCTTTGTGATAAATAGTTTTTAGTCATAATATTTAGGTTATTTTAGCATAAATTCCCTAGGTTTAGTATTGTATTTTATGAATTTTATGTTGTTATGATGTTATGTTATATCTTAATGTTTTAATTTTAATGTTTTAATGTTTTTGATATTGTGTTTTAAAATCTTGTTTTAACTTTGTTATTCTATGTTGATTTATAACATAACTAATCCATGTTTTTATTTATTTATTTTTGTAGGTACATGATGGCCGGCCCCTCCCTTTGGTGCAGCCCACTTCCTCTTTGATGAAGCCACGGTGCAGCCCACATTAAGAAAGCAGCCCTCAACAACAAAACCAAGCAGCCCACTTGCATTTGATGCATCCCATGCTTCCCCCAAACATCAAAACCGACCCCATGCAACCCACAACATCAAATCCAACTCCATGTAGTAGCCCATTGAATCCCAAGAAGCCCCCCTCATGTCAAACCCGACCACATGCATGCAATTCTTCATGCATGTGGCAAGCGCCCTCTCTCTCTCTTCCTTTATTATTTTTCCCTTTTTATTTCACATTCACCCCTTCTTTCCCCTATCTCTTGCTCATTTAAGACTCATCCATCCCCCTCTCTTATGTTTAATTTTCTTTTTATTTTCCGAAAATTAAATGCATGAATCTAGCCTTCTCTCTCCCCCTCATTTATGTCATTCATGCATCTCTTCAATCTTGTATGGATAGCCACCCCCTAGTGTCCCTTCATCTCCATCTCCATCTAGAACCTTCCCCCTCCTCTATAAAAGGAGCCATGACCTCAAGCATTTGGAGGGGAGATTTTGTAGAGAGCATGTGAGAGTTCTTTTCTTATTTTCTTGTTAAGTTTTTATTATAATCTCTTTTTGTTTTGATTGTATAGTATTCTCACTTCTACTATTATTGTGTACCCCTTCTTTTATCATCAATAAAAATGAATTTGCTTTTTCTTATTGTTGTTATTTCCTTCTAAATCATGCTTAGCTAGTTCTTTTTGTGCCCGCTCGTGATAATCTTTGCGATGAGATAACGTATCTTTTATTTTATGGTTTACATCTGTATTTTTATTTTTGATCCAACCATTATTTATTTCTTATCGACTCAGTATTTCTAAAATACGATAGTAGATTCCGATCTCATATTCGAGTTAGCCGAGAGTCTCATGAATGTGAAAGATCACTCAAGGAAGGAAGGAGTTCCACGCAACCCTAGAGTTAGGATGACGTAAATCCTCCGGATTGGAGTCAAATCCAATAGTACGGGTCACTTCGGTAATGCGATTTTAGGCCATTTTGACATGTAAAGAGATTTTGGTCAAAATGTCTATAAGTTAGGGGATTTAATGCTCTAGCGAGATTACTTCCTAATATCGGATCTGTCACTGTCTTAATAGAATTGCAAATGTTAAACTAAATTATTCCGTTATTTTATTTCAAAGTGAATCGTCGATCGAGCACTCTTTGGCAATATTTTATTTCTCTTTTACCTAGGTTTAGTTTATTTTATTTTCAAAACTCATCAGTCGTTCGGTAGGATAAGAGAGTCGGCGTTAGTAATAGTACTTGCATGCCCCAGTTTTTATACGACCTTGATATTTTTTTATCACTATACTATAAAACGAAAAGTACACTTGCCTATTCGGATTGTAGTCCATGAGACGAATTTTACGCATCAAGTTTTTGGCGCCGTTGCCGGGGAATATTTTTGGAAATATTACGAAAACACCGAGTTTATTATTTCTACTAAAATTCAAGAAAAAAAACCTAAAAAAAATTCAAAAAAACTAAATTATCTCTTTCTTTTTGGTAACAGTTTATTTTTTTTTATGGAATCATCATCTTTTTGTGCTTTTTGCAGGTCACTCGACCATTTTAATTTTGCATGTCTTTCGGGAACCCCTTCCTCTTTTGATTTCAATTTTTCTGGAGCAGGTCAAAGTGGCCAATTTGACTCTTACTCCAATTTTTATCCTACTTGGGAGATTGGGAACCCGTCTTTTTTTTCTTATGATTTTGCACTGCAAAGCGCCGTGCCTCTAAGTTTTAATTCAATCATTAATGGGTATTTTGAATTGCAAACGTCTCTTTATAATATTAATTCATATTTCAAAACTATTATCGATTATTTTTCTCGTGAGGCCGCTTCATCCTCTTCGTCTTCTTCTCCGTCTCCTCCAATTTGATCGTGTAATAAGTCACCAGATATCCCAGCTTGTCTTTTTCCTCTCGAGGAGGATAACTATTCGGATATTCTGGATTATTTTCTTCCTCCTTTGGATGACACCCCCATGTATACTCCGACGTGCATCTTACCTTTTGAGGATGACGAGACGTCTTATCATTCTTATTCTTTTTCTGAAGACGTTTGTGATTCCATATCGCTTCAAATTTCAACTGTTCCAAATTTTTCTATTGTTAGCGAATCTTTTTATTTATTTTCTTTTATTTTAGATGACTCTCTTTTAGTTTTTTCTGCCCCTTCTATCCCGAAATTTCACATGATTCGCTTTCTCTTTGTGAAATATCCGTTGATGAAATTTCTTTTTCGACGTCTTTTATTCCTCTTTCTATATCTTCTTCTTTTTTCTCTTCTTCTTTTGACGACCCCTTCTTTCCCGATTTACTTACAGCGGAGTTCTTCTATAACTCCGTATGTTCATTTTCGGGCGTCATTCCCTTGAAGATTCCACCACATGTTAGTGCGAATCTTCAATTTTTCCTTTTTTTGATTTACTCCCCTAAGCGCATACTTAGGGAATTACCTGTTCATTTCGGTTTTTATTTTCCATTTAGCTAACCAATAACGTCGGGCATTTACGACGTTAAACAAAGAGCGCTCTTGGGAGGCACCCCTTGCTTATCACTTTTTTTTTATTTTTTTCTTTTTGTTTTCTTATTTTGTTTTGCAGGAATAAAACCTCCGGCGGTTCGTTTTGGATCCATCATTTCTTCTCTTCATTAGGCCTGAGCCGGTTTCCAGCTTAATCCTAGGGTAGCAAAATCAACATTCGTCCTCACGACTCCGGGGAAGTCATGTTTTTTTTAAGTATTTACTTTATTGCATCACCCCTATCTTTTCTTCTTTTCTTTCTCTTTCCTCATACTAACTATTCAACATTGGGGTCAATGTTAAACTTTATGCATGGGGAAGTGTTTTCCCTTTTTTTAAGTCTTTCAAAAAAAATACAAAAATTGAAAAAACCAAAAACACACAAAAAAATTATTAATATTATAGTACTATCTTTTTCTTTAGCTTTATCAAAAATAAAAAAAACTAGAGAATGCAAAACCAAAAAAAAATAGAAAAATCAAAAAATCCAAAAAAAATATCATATTTGAAAACCCAAAAAAAATGAAAATTGTCAGAAAAATCAAAAAAATATAATAAACCTCATGCTTAACTTTTTGTTATTTTCAGAAATTTAGTTTAAGTTTGTTTATAAGCATTTTTTTTATTTTTTATTTTCTCATATTTAGTTAAATATAATGTTTAGTGATTTAGTTTTGAGGATAATATAATCATTTTAATTTGCTTAGAGTAATTTATTTAGCACTTTTTCTCTTTTATTTTAAATAGTTTCAATTTTGTAGTAATTTTACTTAACAATTTTGGATTCTAATTATTATTACCTCATGCTTTTAGATTCTTAGGAAATCTCAATCTACTAGTAGTTGCTCTCTTGTGTTTCAGTTTATTTTCTAAAATTTTGTTTAAACCCCTTCCTTTTCCTTTTTATTGTTAGAGTATATGCCATGGGAATAAGGAGATGTTAGTTCCTTATTCTCTGGTAAACATATGCAACCCTGATGAAGAGAGGAATTAAAAGTTCATATATGTCGTGGGAAGTGATAAGATGTTAGTCTATAATTTTCTGATATTACATATATATTTTATTTAAAAAAATATTGGTGGGGTGTGAAAAATAAATTATGATGATCACCTCCAATAAAAGAACTCTTCATGTTTATTTCCTCCCCAAACCCCTTAGCCAATATCATTGTCTTAGATTTTAAATTAAAATATTGGGAGAGCATAAGTAGTAAGTTGCATTCTTCCTTAAGTTTCTTTTAAGTTATGGTTTTTATAATTTCAATCTAACCTTGTTTGCAATTTACTCAATTTTGAGTGCTAGTTAATTAATTAGAGAATTTTTGGCTAAATATTTTTCTCTTTTCACTTTAATTTCATAATTTAGGACTTAATTCGTAAATCCCTAAATTTTATTTTTTGCTAGATTTTGGTGTAAAAAAATTTTAAGTTTAATTGAAAATTTTATAATTGTCTTATAAATATTTCTCATAATTTTGCTCTAGAATAACAAAAGCCTAAGCATGGGGGAGTTTGATAAGTAGTTTTTAGTCATAATATTTAGGTTATTTTAGCATAAATTCCCTAAGTTTAGTTTTGTATTTTATGAATTTTATGTTGTTATGATGTTATGTTATATCTTAATGTTTTAATTTTAATGTTTTAATGTTTTTGATATTTTGTTTTAAAATCTTGTTTTAACTTTGTTATTCTATGTTAATTTATAACATAACTAATCCATGTTTTTATTTATTTATTTTTGTAGGTACATAATGGCCTGCCCCTCCCTTTGGTGCATCCCACTTCCTCTTTGATGAAGCCACGGTGCAGCCCACTTAAAAGAAAGCAGCCCTCAACACCAAAACCAAGTAGCCCACTTGCATTTGATCCAGCCCATGCAGCCCCCAAACATCAAATTCGAGCCCATGCAGCCCACAACATCAAATCCCACTCCATGTAGTAGCCCATTGAAGCCCAAGAAGCCCCCTCATGTCAAACACGACCACATGCATGCAATTCTTCATGCATGTGGCCGGCGCCCTCTCTCTCTCTCCTTCTTTATTATTTTTCCCTTTTTTATTTCACATTCACCCCTTCTTTCCCTCTCTCTCATGCTCATTTAAGACTCATCCATCCCCCCTCTCTTATGTTTAATTTTCTTTTCATTTTCCTAAAATAAAATGCAATAATCTAGCCTTCTCTCTCCCCCTCATTTATGTCATTCAAGCATCTCTTCAATCTTGTATGGATAGCCACCATATTGTGTCCCTTCATCTCCATCTCCATCTAGAACCTTCCCCCTCCTCTATAAAAGGAGCCATGACCTCATGCATTTGGAGGGGAGATTTTGTAGAGAGCAAGTGAGAGTTCTTTTCTTATTTTCTTGTTAAGTTTTTATTGTAATCTCTTTTTGTTTTGATTGTATAATATTCTCTCTTCTACTATTATTGTGTACCCCTTCTTTTATCATCAATAAAAATTAATTTTCTTTTTCTTGTTGTTGTTATTTCCTTCTCAATCATTCTTTGCTAGTTCTTTTTCTGCCCGCTCGTGATAATCTTGGCGATTAGATAATGTATCTTTTATTTTATGGTTTACATTTGTATATTTATTTTTGATCCAACCATGATTTATTTCTTATCGACTTCGTATTTCTAGTATACGATAGTAGATTCCGATCTCATATTCGAGTTAGCCGAGAGGCTCGTAAATGTGAAAGATCACTCAAGGAAGGAAGGAGTTGCACACAACCCTAGAGATAGAATGACGTAAATCCTCCGGATTGGAGTCAAATCCAATAGTACGGGTCACTTCGGTAATGTTACTTTTGGCCATTTTGACTTATAAAGAGATTTCGGTCAAAACGTCAATAAGTTAGGGGATTTAATGCTTTAGCGAGTTTACTTCCTAATATCGGATCTGTCACGGTCTTAATAGAATTGCAAATGTTAAACTAAATTATTCCGTTATTTTATTTCAAAGTAAATCGTCGATCGAGCACTCTTTGACAATATTTTATTTCTCTTTTAACAAATTTAGTTTATTTTATTTTCAAAACCCATCAATCGTTCGGTAGGATAATAGAGTCATTGTGAGTAATAGTACTTGCCTGCCCCGAGTTTTTGTATGACCTTGATATATTTTTATCACTATACTATAAAACGATAGGTACACTTGCCTATTCGGTGTGTAGTCCGTGAGACAATTTTTACGCATCACTTTGTCTCATAAACTAGAATCATTAAAATTGTTTATTCAAAAAATTTCAATTAATAAAAAACCTTTTATCTCTAGTTTATCTTCAAAACTATATGAGACTTCTACTAGATTATTAAATCATATTAAACATACACCTAGTAGATTATTTAATTTTAAAAGTATGATAAATCTCCATCAATAATTAACTTCTCCAAATATAAGTTTAAATGTTCACAAATTTCCTACAAAAAATAATTTTGAAAATAATTATGGAAATATGAAATATAAAAATATAAAATATCCAATTTATGAATGGAGACCCAAAGTTAAAAATGATGCACCTATTCCACTCGAAAGGGCGCATTCATCAATATCTCCCCATGATTTATCACGCTATGTTTGTGTACCCAAAGTAACCATCACCCCTGGCTCCTTTTGGATACCTTAATCTCTTATCTATTAGTATCCACTTTTTGCGTGAAGTAGAAACTATTCAAACCCGAATTACTCGATAATCTACTTCACGATATGCATAATGTTCTTTCATTTTTTGTATTTTGTTTTTTTTTTGCTTTTGTATTTTTTCTTAAGCCAACATGCCATGAACACCTTAAATATACTTTTTCTATATGAATTTCCTAGTTTAAGATTAATGATAAATCAATCTAACTGAATAAATTGGAATAAAAGTCATATCATTGCTAAGTGGCCATAATTTACCTTTTATCATAATTCTATCTTGCTATTTTAGTTTGCCTACGATCATTCACCCATTATGTGTGTCTCAAAATCGAGGGGGAGTAGGTGTGTGTGCTTTAGAAATGATAACATGTAAACTACGTCTTGTCCTTAACCGAGGAGGGTTCTAGTGGAGTCCATATGTGGCTTGGTGGGAAAGAGTGTTAGGTTGAGCGGGTTCTTTTGTATTCACATGGGATTAACACCCCACCCAACAACATTTATGTAGCTCCTCATGCCCATCTGTCACTTTGTACGGGGCTAGGGTGTAGACATATAGCCTAGGTATTGGATTCTTGGGCATACTAATGACTTACATATACATTGCATGAACATTATTTCACTTATCATGTACATTATTCTCATGCACAATATTCTATCATGCTATCTTGTGTTTCCAGCATATATCTCTTTGAGCCTTCATGTTTTTAGAAAAACAAAAGTAAAATTTTTTAATATATTTATAATTATAAAATGATTTAAAAGAAAAAAAATTTATACATCTCTTTGTGTGTTTATTATTTGGTATTTTTATTAAAAATAGAACAAACTAGTGTAAAACTAATCAATATTCATTGTCATTGTCAAGGATGAATAAATCATATCAGTTAGAGGTTAATTATAATGTTTGATTTAACTGTCAAGTTTCTTAAAACATTATTTTGGTTATATCATGCCATGAATATTACCTTGTTATTTGCAATGAAATTGAATATAGAAAACATGTGTAGGATTGCTTAGTGTGCCTCTAAGTATGAGTAATGTTTAATGTTTGATAATGATTTTATTCACTCACCTATTTTGATAACCTACATGTGATTTTAATCATATATTTGCATGATTGTGTAGTGTAATAATATAATAATTAAAATGCATATTAGATTACCTACACTACACTGAATTAATTATTTAATTTCATTGTTTTTCATGCACTTATTTTATTTGAGAAAGGTGTCTTAAAAAAACTTGTTATTGTTTGCACAACAAGTGAATTCGGAGTCCCTTGTCACTAAAAGAAAAAAAATCAAATAGTAATTGAGAAGGAAAACTCCACCAAGTACTACTCATCCTCCTGATAAGTCTTAATAAGCATTGTGAGGTTGAGCATCTTTGAAAAAGAATTGTAAAGTGTCTTGTAGCAAGCAAAATATTCAGCATTTCTCATAGTACATCGGATCACAAAAATATAAATAATACTAATAAAGGCATAATTATGATCCCCCAAACACTACTCTACTCCCTGATAGGTCTTAATAAGCATTACGTGTAGGGCACATTGGTAGTTGTACTTCTTACTCACGTGCATTGAAAAATAGTGGAAGTAATATTATTTTTGTATTTTAATGTTTTGTTTGTTCATTATATATGTCATGTGTTTTGATTAATTCACTTGTATACTTTATCAAAACACTATTTGCACACATATTTATTTCTCATAAAACTTCTACTCATGAGAATTCGATCCTAATGCATACCTATACTATTCTCTAAAATCATAAGTAAATGAGCTAGGTAACAAAACATGATCGCTACAATGTTTATTTTTTCTTGAATTGCAAATTAGCTCATACTGTGGTTCGTATCTCTCTTTGATAATTTAAAATCATCCTTGCAATAATTTCAATGTAATAACATCTCTTGGATTTGTATTGAATTAAAAACATCTTCATATTAGGCTTAAAATTCCTTATCCTGAATATAATCACATTTTCCAAAAAAATATGTTTATCTTTAGAGTGCTTAACATATTTTTATGTGTACTACTTATTCTTAATCATGAATATTTACTCTCTCAACAAGTGGTAAACTATGAGTACTAAGTGGTATTATGTGCTTAACAAGTTCTATTTCTATATTTTATTCAATCATGAATAAATATTTCCTAATAAGTTATAGGGAGTTATCTATGATCTTGCTCAATGCATCCCATTATTTCTTCTTTAACATAGATCGTTTTTTAATTCTCATTGCATACACTCACCTCTATCTCCTTCCATTCTACCAAAAAGGGGGAGAACATCGTTAATCAATCTCTTATTTTAAGAGGAGTACATTAATTTTTTTATAGAAAGCATCTACGTAGGGAGAGTAATCATAGAACATTTATACTTTACTTATCCCGATCATGATAATTATCTTAATAAGTGGTAACATGTTTTTTCATAAGTTGCAACTTATAGTAATCAATCAGTAGTCTTATATAAAATATCTACTCGCTAATATGCTCTATCCCACCCTCTTTTGATTATACCAAAGGGGGGAGAATGTGTTTGTAGAAATATCTCTACTAGGAAGAGTCTGTGTAGGAGTAGTATCCATCTAGGGGGAGTACGCAATGGACGCTTATCACTTACTATAAACACCAACACTATTATGCAGTATTTCTTTATAGTAAATTTGCTATTATCAAAAGGGGAAGTTTATTGGAACATGCATTCCGCATCTCTTTGTTTGAGAATAACAAATCTCAGTGTGTATTTGATCACATTTGTTATGTGTTTATAATGTGGAGGTTTACAGGTATGAAGAATGAAAGAATCAAGTTTAGGCACCTACCGTCGCGTTGTAGCTGTTACCACTGCGCAGTAGCATTAATTAAAATTACATGTCGCTTGGGATACTACGGCATCACGTTAGCTCTACCGCCTACGTTAGCCTGAAGATTTAATTCAGCCAGGCGTTCAGGCTACTATCGTGCCGCGCTATCTCTCTACCGTGCCGCACTAGCCCACAAAACGATCGTCGAGATTGACCTGCCTAGATGAAAGCCTTATCACCAAGCGATATTTTCTTACCGCGAAGCACTAGGACGAAAAAGAGGAAAATATTTGTTTTGAATATTTTTGCAAATTTGTAGGACAATAGTAAACATCAAGCCCGTGGACCTACCGTCGGGCGCTAGTATTACCTCCGACAGTAGCCTATTTTAAAAGTGACTATAAAAGACTGCTAATCTTAAACTGATTAAGGAGCATAAAAGGAAAGAGCTCTCGCGGTATTTAAAAACAACAATTATATCATGATTTGATTGAGAAGTCTATAGGTGCATCAAATATCAATGGGAAAGCAAGGATGTACTTGATTTTCATCAAGAATAACCTATTTCTAAGGATAGAGGAAAAATCCATGAAATAGAAAAGAAGAAAAGTAAGAATATTGTTCATTGGAAGCTACCTCCGAAGCTAGCGCTCCGCGGTAGATTCCTGCACAACTCTCTCTATTTAAAACAACCCGAACTTGAGTTTCTGGTGATAGTTTTTCATGAAATTTAAAAGGGGAGTTCACCCTAACCGTATAAAGGGAAGGAAGGGGTCATCCCAACTCATTGAGGATTAGAGTTCTTTTGAGGAGATCAAAAGGAATTCATGCGCAAGGATTGAAGGCTACGAACACGATGATCAAGAAGCCTTCGTCCGAATATTCACGTGAAGGATACTTTCTACAAACACTCTCATCAAGCGAACACCCTCATGGATCTGAAGAACATAAAAGAGGAAGACTCTCAAGCCATAAAGATTGAACCTTTGCATGTAAATCGTCATCAACATCAAGGGTTCAAGTTAAAGGGGTGTTTTCTCTTATTATTTGTATTTTTACTATAAACTCTTTTTATTGTCTAGTTGTTCGATCTAGGAAAATCGACCGGTGAAGGTCGTCGGAATCCTGGGAGGATTTAATGAGAAATCGTCCTAGGGATGGGACATCTAGATCGAGAGATCTAGTGGGGCACTAAGACACTTCCTTGCGTGAAGGTGAAGAGCCGACTTGAAGACATTTCTTGGAGGGAAAGGAAGAGAGCCAACCGTTCCGGGTAGTGTGTCGATATAGAACACAAACAAAAAAGATTTGATTTTCACCACCTCCGATCTCCGGCATCATCGAGATCAAGATGTTATAATTATAAAAACACTTGTTGATTTAGTTTGAATAAAATTCATCTACTGTTCTATTAATTTCTTACATTGGCGTGATTGTTAGACGATAATTCTCTCTAGTGTGCGTAGATATCCAAGGGGGAATTTTGCCAGGAAAAACGAGGTATGTGACCTACTGCCGCGTGTTAGTAACCTAACCCCACACGGTAGCTTCCAGTACATGTTTTTCTGGACCAAAATAAGTCATATTTCTAATTAATGTACAAAACCTTACTCACCCCCCTCTAAGGTTGGCCACTAGATCCAACACAAATTACCCCATAAACAAAACGATCTGAGATGATTTTCAATCTCTTTCATTTTTGGTAATCTATTAATAAAATATGAATTAGCAGATTTTGGCGCTAGTATCAACTTAATGATGTACTCACTTTTTCAAATATTTGGATTCTCTAGTCCAAGTCCAACCAAAATGAGCATCAGAATAGCAGATCGTTCCATAAAATATTTGATAGGGATATCAGAGGATGTTTTGGTCAAAGTTCACAAGTCTATATTCCCTATAGACTTTGTTATCCTCGACATCGAGGAGGAATCCAATGAACCCATAATACTTGGTCACCCCTTTCTCGCCACCTCCCATGCTTTAATTGATGAAAATAATGGTAAACTCCTCCTTCGAGTTGGAGATGACGAGGTTACGATTGATACCAATCCCTTTTGCAGAATTCACTTTCAAACATCGATTCCTTCTTTAATGTGGAAGCCACTTTTGAGGAAAATGGTTTTCTTTTTTTGACATATTTTTTGTAACTTTAGAAGAAACAGACTTGGCAAACTTACCATATTCCAAAGAAATGCAAAAAAATTTGCCTTTTGAACCCATTACATCTAAAAATTTCAAACTAAAAATGTCATACAAAGAACCACCAACCCTCGAGCTTAAATCACTTCCCGGTCATCTAAAATACGTTTTTCTCGAAGAAAATTCAAAACTCCCTATTATTATTTCATCAAGGTTAAATGATTCAGAGACTTTAATTTATTGGAAGTGTTAAAACAACATCGCCATGCAATTGTGAAAACCCAAATGTTCGCCGAGTAGGTCCGCCAAGCAGAGGAGACAGGCATGCGAGTGAGCCAGAACCGTTTTTCTACCTGCCTCTTCTAAGGCATTGAGTGAAGCTTGTCCTGTCAACACCTTTTGAGCTTGGCGTTGAGTGAAGCTTGACCTGTCAATGCCTTCTGAACTTTGCGTTGAGTGAAGCTCTCCCTATCGACGAATTTTGAGGTTGGGGTTGAGTGAAGCTTAACCTTTCAACGCCTCCTTAGCTTGGCATTGAGTGAAGCTCGCCCTACCAATGTCATTTGAGCTTGGCGTTGAGTGAATCTTGACCTATCAATGCCTTTTGAGCTTTACGTTGAGTGAAGCTCGCCCTTTCGACGCCTTCTGAGCATGGCATTGAGTGAAGCTTGCCTTGTCGATGCCTTCTGAGCTTGGCGTTGAGTGAACTGTCTTCACTCAATGTTTGGTTTTTCCCAGATTTTTTAGTTTCTTTGGGCCCGCCAGGGGTGCGAGAGAGCCACGCAAGCTAGCTTGACCATCCCACGCTCGCCTTAGTGGCCATCCGATAGAGATCGTCGGTCTGCCTCAGTACGAGAGGAAGGCGAATCATGGGAGTCTGGATCGTGCTCGCCTAAAGATAGAGGCGAGTTGTGCGAGCCAGGCCGCGTCCGCCCTATTGAGTAGCGAGCTGGTCCCGAGTTCCCCCTAAGAGTTGTGTGTAGTTATCATGTGGTTAATACATTTTCGTGTGACAAATGTGATTAGGTCTGTATTTAGCTCCTCAGAACAGCTGAGTTTGGTTGTTGGAAGACCACTTTTGGCTGCAAATAACCATACAGAATAGCGGAGTTATGTTATTTGTAGGTCAAGTTTTAAAAACTATTAATAGGCCCAAGAGGGTACGTTAGAGAGCAAGTTTTTCAATCCTCTTATTCTCTAGTCTTTTAGTGCTTTCTGAGGTTCCCTTAGCTCATCACAGGCTAAGGAGGGGAAGCGCTCTAATTTCTTTCGGGTGTGTGGTGGGACCTCCGTACTAGAGCCTTGGGTCTGTTTCAAGTTCTAAGTCTTCGGTCAGCAAAGTTTTCTAGGTAATGTAAGTGTGCGGTCACCCCTTCCCATATGGTTTAGACTCCACGAGAAGTCAGTTTTTGGTTTCAACATTTTGGTGCGTTGAGCATGGAGTGTGATCACCACCGAAAACCTTAGCGAGCTCAATGACTAGAGTCAAAGGGCAAGGTTCTGACCAGGCCGACTCGCCACCCCCTCCCCCTCTTGCCACTCTCGGCATGTTTAAGGATTTTTTGCAAGAGATGTGGAACCTCATCATGTTCGCACTCGGCACTCCCGTCGAGTGCTCGACAACAGTTGTCCCAATTGTCACAGCTCAAGCCTTGGGCGAGAATGCCCCTGTCAGGAGACTTAGGAAGGAGATAGCACATGAAGGCGGTGAGTGGGATCTGCCATGGCGAGCTCGGTTCCCCAGCTCTTCAAATGCGCGTCGAATCATTGAGGCGGAGGCATGAGATTGCACGGCTTGCCTAGTATGGTATAACATTCCCCTCAGTGAGTTGGTCTCATCCTCCCTAGTTACAGAGGGGTTTCGTGAGATGGAGATGCCCTACTACACCGGGAGGGACGACCCGATTCAACACATCTAATTGTTCGAGGATGTGGTTTCAATCCGATAGATGTCAGATGCATTCAAGTGCAGGCTCTTAGCCATCACCCTCAAGGAGAAGGTGAAATATTGGTTTCACCAGCTTCCTGGCAGCTCAATCTACTGCTTCGAGGACCTGCGCCGGGGGTTCTTGCTAATGTTCACCACTTCCAAGAATTGGAAGAATGAGTCAGAGTCCCTGCTCCTCATCAAGCAGGGGTAAACGATACTCTGGGGAGCTATGCGGTCTAGTTCTAAGAGGAGGTCTTCTAGGTTCAGGAGATGCTAGGGTACACCCTCATGGTGGCCTTCAGCTTGGGGTTGCAGTTGGGGTTCTTTAGAATGGAGTTAAAGAGTGTCCCTCCTCACTCCTTTGCGGAGTTGATGGAGAGAGCAGTGAGGGAGATCAATGGTGATGTGTCGAAACTAGATTTCCACAGAAAGTTTGACAAGTGGGATACGGAGGAGGATAAGGAGATAGGAGGTGGCATGGTGAAGGACACTAGGAGGGTTGAGCCAATGTAGAGGGATAAATAGCAGTAGTAGTAGCCAAGGTGGGGCCACCAGGAGCCGAACAATCGTCTAGGCTTGAGGAAGTAGGAGTGGCATGACCAAGGTTAGAGGTGAGGTTTCCATGGAGGGGATAACCGCCAAGGAGGGGAAGGTCAGTTCAACCCTCTAGGCTATAGGCAGTGATAGAGACGTCCTCTCCCCTATAAATATCATGCTATGGTTGTAGCACTGGTGTGGAGGAGGAGAGGTACGAGGAGAAGGCAGTAAGGCAGGGTGGAGCTGCCTTACTGCGATTTCCATCAGGAGGAGGGCCACGCTACGATCACGTGCCCAGAGTTCCCGGAGTTGAGGAGAACCAGGGAGCAGCAGCAACCTTGTTGGGAGGTGTATATGGAATAGGTCCTACCCGAAGGGGAGGATAGGTGCGAGGATTAGGTAGATGTTTGTGGCCGAGGAGGGATCGAGGTGATCCATCGGGGGGAGTTGAAGCTGCTTGTAAGGCGAGCCTCCATACCATGTACCACCAGAGAATTACGTCGACATCTCTAACTTCACCCCCAAATAAGAAGATTACCTTCACAAGTAAGGACATGTCGGATCATGAGGATCCATTTTACAACGCGCTGGTGATCCAGGTCGCGGTGAAAATTTTTACCGTCTCTCGTATCCTCATTAATAACGGGAGCTCGGTCAACATCATCTTCAAGAAGGCATTCGATGCTATGAAGGTGGAGTCCAGGAGGGTATTGGCCTAAGATGGTGCTATCTTAGGATTCTCCGGGGAGAGGAAGGAGGTGGAACGATGAGTGGGAGTCCATGTTACTCTAAGGGGCAGTCAAGAAATTGCAGGTACGTCATTGTGGATGATCCTAGAAGTTACAACGTGATCTTCGGACGACCCCTCATCAGTGCCTTCTGCTGCGTACCCTCTTCATTCCATTATGTTGGTACCCTAGTTTTGATTTGAGTTTAGTCCTCTCCTTTGTGCCCCTTGACCCAAGAAATATCTATGGTCAATGGTTAGGAGTCTAGCTGTAGAGTCCTCACTTTTCCAGATTGAGAATTTGGTTAAGTAGTTTTTTCGTTCGACGATAGTCGAACGCCGCTCGACTATCGTCTATCGGCTGATCGACGATCATCTATCAGTTGGTCGACGCTTTGTCTGCGTTGATAGTTCGACTATCTGTTGATAGGTCGACTATCTGTTTTGCGTTGATAGTTCGACTATCTGTTGATAGTTCGACTATCTGCTTGGCGAGGTAGTTCGACTATCTGTTCTGATAGGTCGACTATCTGATAGTTCGACTATCTGTTGATAGATCGACTATCTGTTCCGCCTTGATAGTTCGACTATCTGTTGATAGATCGACTATCTGTTTCGTCTTGATAGTTCGACTATCTGTTGATAGTTCGACTATCTGTTGCCTTTGATAGTTCGACTATCTGTCCTGATAGTTCGACTATCTGATAGTTCGACTATCTGCTGATAGATCGACTATCTGGTTGGTTTTGATAGTTCGACTATCTTTTGATAGATCGACTATCTGTTTTCTGAGGTAGGTCGACTATCTGCTTGATAGGTCGACTATCTCTGTGCGCTTGATAGTTCGAATATCTGTCCTAGATAGATCGACTATCTGATAGTTCGACTATCTGCTCTGATAGTTCGACTATCTGCCGGGGTAGTTCGACTATCTTCTTTGATAGGTCGACTATCTGGATCGTTCGACTATCTGCCCGATAGCTCGACGATCTCCGTGCGTCGTTCGACGATCTTCGAGGGTCGTTCGACGTTTTCTGTCTGCCTTTGTATTTTGTATTTATTTATTATATTTAATTAATTAATACATTTTCTGGCACATTATTTTAAGCTGTATGATAAAATAACCAGGCAATATTTGCTTCATCTCTTTTGCCTGAGTCAAATCTTTTTAAGATAAAGTTGTTTGTCTTATTAGCTGTCATTATAAACTACTTTATCTATTGTCAGCCCTTTATAGCCGTTAGACTGAAAAGTCTTCTTTTACTATAAAGAGATTATTTCTGATGTGACTTTATTTAGTCCTTCTGTTATTTGATTTAAGCCTGCAGCTTCTTAGAAAGAGGTTTATTCCTTTTTATAGAATGTTTTGCTGCAGAGATGTTTCTGTCTTCTTGATATTTACAGCCCAGGTCTCAAGGCTAAGAAGAAGACAAATAATTTAAATGGAAGAGAGCCGTTGCTTGCTGATAATTATAAAAAGGACCCTTTGAAGAAGGATTCAAGCTAGTGTTACACATATTCTCAAGCACTCAAGCCTTCATCAAGTTCAAGCTTCCTGCTCTCAGCAATTTCCATCTAACTGAGAAGTGTTAAGATCTTCATCTCTTCTTCACCTGAGTTCTCCTGCTTTCAGGAAGTTCAAGCTCAGAGTCCCTTTGAAGAAGAAGAAGAAGATAACTGCTTGAAGATCTTTTGATTTTATTATTTACTTTCTTCCTGTAGCTTTTCCTTCAGAACTTTCTGAAGAGTTTCTCTGCACTGAAGCAAGACTTCACCTGGACATTCTTGAGCCAGGGGGAGCCTTGATTCTTTAGAGCATTCTAGCTCAGTGCAAGTTTTTGTGCTTCTCTAATCTATTGCAAAATAGAGAAGACATCCTAACCTTCTTCCCTCTCCTGTACAGGGTTATTACTCCCTTCAAAAGTATCCCTTGGTGGCAGGGCACCTGATCAAAAACCTGTGCTTGGTTTTTAGACACCTGATCAAAAGTCTAAAGGGTTTCTGGATCTACCTGAAGCAGATCCTGTTGGTGGCAGTGCACCTGATCAAAAACCTGAGTGGATTCCTACCGTGTGGGTAGAAGAGTGGACGTACCCAAGTTGTTTGGGGAACCACTATAAATTTCCTTGTGTGGTCTGGATTCCATTGTTTAATTCCTGTATTGTGGCTGTGATTAGATATAACTAGGTTGCTAGTTGCTGATTAGGTTTTTCCAAGCTTAACTGTAATTACAGTTAGCTTGTGTCTGTACACAACACTTGTGTTAGGCTTTAAGGTTAAATCAATATCTATAATCTTTTCATTCCGCACTTCACTCCAAGGGAGCTGGGTAGACTATTAAGTTTTGTCTGTGCAAAATTTGATAACTCTATTCACCCCCCCTCTAGAGTAGTATCTATCCCTTCACTTTCAATTGGTATCAGAGCCAGGTTGACTGACTGTATAGGCTAACACCTAAGTCACAAGATCCTGATAGATACCAAGAGCTTATAGATATTCACTATGATGGCCCAGTCTAAGGATTATTCTAGCACTAGACCTCCAGCATGCAACTTAGCTAAGTTTGGCATCTGGAAGGCAAGGATTAAATTATATATGAACTCTATTGATGAAAGCATCTTTGCTTCTATTTTGTCAGGTCCCCCAAGAGCACCTGCTGCTGCCACTGCCTCATCATCTGATATGAGTGCAGTGCCTCCTCCAGATTACAATGATGAATACAAGAAGGCCAAAATTGCAGATGCCAAGGCAATGAACATACTGGCTCAGATAATGTCTGATGAGGTGTTCCAGAAGGTGGCTGACTGCTCCTCAGCAAAGGCCATATGGGACACACTGAACCAGATTGTAGCTGGTTCAGCTGATGAAAGGAAGGACAGAAGGTCCAACCTGATCTCACAGTATGAGAACTTCAAGAAAACTGATGCTGAATCAGTTGAAGCTATGTACACCAGGCTCAGCTCAATCATCAATGAGCTGAGGACCCTGGACAAGGACATATCATTGATAGAGGTCAATGATAAAATTCTTATGTGCTTCCCTAGCACATGGGATCTAAGAATCTGGCCCATCAAGGAAGCCAGAAGTACTAATGAGATCTCAACTGAAGATCTCCTCGGCAAGCTCAAGTCTTTTGAGCAAGTGCTGAAGTCCAGAGAAGCAGAAGCTGAAGCCAAGACCCCCACTCCAACAAGAAAAGAGCAAACTCTAGCTCTTAAGGCTGCAGATGTTTCTGAAGGCAGCCAATCTAATGAGGAACTTATGGCATTGTTTGCCAAAAGGTTTCTCAAGATGGGAAGAAAGGAGTTCAGAAAGAAGTCTTCACGATATGAAGACAAACCAAGGTATGATCGCTCTCCTACTAAAGAAATCATTTGTTATGGTTGCAGGAAGCCTGGACAAATCTTACCAGAATGTCCAGAGGAGAAGAACAAGGAAAAGAGAAAAGAAAAGGAACAACACAGGAAGCACTCCAAGCCATCCTCCTACAAAAACAAGAAGAAGGAGAGAGGTTTCATTGCTGAAACCTGGAGTGATTCTGATGAAGAATCCTCCTCATCAAGCTCCAGTGAAGATGAGGAAGAGAAGAAGGCAAAAGAAGTTTGCCTAATGGCAATAGATGCCTGCAGCAATCATTCTGCTGCAGAGAGTTCTGATTCTGATGAAGAGATGCCTACTGAAGATGAGGTACTTTCTTCTTATGATTTTACTTCAGAAGAATTTAAGTTAGAATTTAAATCTTTATGTTTAGATTTAATTAGTTTAGAAAAGAAAATAAAAGAACTTAGAAATAGGTTAGCTGACTCAGAATCAATAGCCTCTGAAAACATTAGGTTAAAGGAAGATCTCACTACTTGTAGTGAAGAAATTAAATTTCTTAAAATAGAGTTAGCTAAGTCTAAGAGATTAGAAGAATCCCTTAATGGTAGAAGCCTTAAGCTGTTAGAAATTACTAGCATGACTAACACTAGGTCAGGTAATGATAAACTAGGCTTAGGAGCTTCTCCCAGTGAACCCCCAGTCCTTCTTAAAAATAATCTTTCAACACCAGTGAACTTCATTTCAGCTAGTGGAAAGAAGAACACTGAGCAAGTAAATCTGGTAAATAAAACCTTAAATAAAGCTAAGAGAGAAAAGAGAAAGAAGTTTTTCAAAGAAATGCAAAGAGCGTCGAACGCCGCTCGACGATCGGAAGCTCCATGGTCGAACGAAGCTCGACGATCTGAGCGCCCATCGTCGAACGTTGATCGACGATTTCAATATGATTTTCAAAATCATAATCAATTCCATAGAAACCTAAATGAGAATAGAAACCCTAGGTTTGTTGACCCATCATCTGCATGGAGAATCCCACCTAGGAGATCTCACCCACTAGGTTATCACCCTCAGCCTGCATTCTCTTATATTTCCAGTTTTTCTTATGTGAAAAACAAGGGACCCAAGGTTACCTGGGTCCACTCTGTCTAAATAATTGTCTTGCAGGTGAAGGCCTATCCAATCACTCAAAATAAGTGGTATTTGGATAGTGGATGCTCTAAGCATATGACAGGAAATAAAGATCTACTGTCAAAGTTCAAAGCTAAGCTTGGCCCAAAGGTTATCTTTGGAGACTCCAGCTGTGGTCAGACAGAAGGCTATGGCAAGATCACAATTGGAGCAGTTACTTTCAAGAGAGTTGCTTATGTCAATGGACTGAAGCATAATCTGATTTCAGTCAGCCAGCTATGTGATGCTGGCTACCAGGTTTCATTTTCTAATTTCTCTTGCAATATTACTTTAAATAATAATGTTGTTTTAGTAGGTATTAGAATAGGTAATATCTATTTAGTAGATTTTAATTCATCTCATTCTGAAATCTGCCTGTTTAATGAAGTAACCCTTAATAATAATTCCCTATGGCATAAAAGGCTTAGTCATGTAAACCTTAAAAATATATCTAGGTTATCTAAGCACAACCTTGTTAGAGGTTTACCTTCTTGCTCCTACAAGAAGGAGAACCTATGCAAGGCTTGTCAGCTAGGCAAGCAAACCAAGAATTCATTTAAATCTGTAAATAAAAGTGATTCTCCTAGAATCCTGTATTTATTACATTTGGACCTTTTTGGCCCAATAAATGTACAGAGTTTAGGAGGGAAGTATTACACATTAGTAATTATAGATGACTTCTCTAGGTTCAGTTGGGTTTTCTTTTTGAGAACTAAGTCTGATAACTTCAAAGCCCTTACAGACTTTCTATTATGTGTGCAGACTGAGTACTCTACTCATGTGGCCTTGATCAGAAGTGATCATGGTACTGAGTTTGAATCTCTTCTCATGCAAGAATTCTGTGAGAGAGAAGGTATCAAACATAGCTTCTCAGCTCCTAGAACTCCCCAACAAAATGGGGTAGTTGAAAGGAAGAATAGAACACTAATTGAAGCTGCTCGTACATTGTTGGCAGATGCTAACATGCCTCTATCCTATTAGGCAGAAGCTGTTAATACAGCCAACTATGTCCTGAATAGAAGTTTGATACACAAACTTAAGTGTAAAACTCCTTATGAGTTGCTTAAAGGAAAGAAACCAAAAATTAATTACTTTAGAATTTTTGGCTGTATTGTTTATATTCATAATAATAATAAAGAATATATTAGAAAATTTGAAGCAAAAGCTTCAATGGGAATCATGCTTGGATATTCCCAAGTAAGCAAAGCTTATAGGGTTTATAACAAGTCTACCTGTAAGATAGAAGAATCTGTGCATGTGACTTTTGATGAGTCTCAGATGTTTTACAAGGAGAAGGAAAATTCTCCTTCCTCCAGTTCTTTGCAGGTACCTGATGCCCCTCAAGAAATTCTTCAACTATCAACTCTTCAGATCACTGAATCAGACAGTGATGAAGACATTGCTGAAGCTGTTGAAGCTGTTGTTGTACCACCAACAGTAGATCAAATTCCTCCTGAGGAATTAATCCCAACTGTTGCTGAAGATCACATCCCACCTGCTGATATTGTCACACTTAGAGATCACCCCACATCTCAAGTGATTGGAGACATATCAGCCGGTGTGCAAACAAGACATCAATTAAGACAGGATGTGATGCATGCTTGTTTCCTCTCACAGGTTGAGCCCCTCACCTTTAAAGATGTAGAGCTAGATCCCCACTGGATCATTGCAATGCAAGAGGAGCTCAATCAGTTTGAGAGATGTAAAGTTTGGACTTTGGTTCCAAGACCTAAAGGCCAACTGATCATAGGCACCAAGTGGGTGTATAGAAACAAGTTAGATGCAAATGGAATTATAGTAAGGAATAAAGCTAGGCTTGTAGCTCAGGGCTATAGACAGGAGGAAGGTATAGACTATGACCAAACCTTTGCTCCTGTTGCAAGGCTAGAAGCAATAAGGATCTTCTTGCCTATACAGCCTTCATGAAGTTTAAGGTGTTCCAAATGGATGTCAAAAGTGCATTCCTAAATGGTGAGCTTAAGGAAGAGGTGTTTGTTGAACAACCACAAGGGTTTGTCTCTTCAACTCAGCCTTCTCATGTTTTTAAGTTGTAGAAAGCTCTTTATGGACTAAAGCAAACTCCTAGGGCCTGGTATGAGACCTTAGCTAGTTTCCTGTTAGAGCACAACTTTACTAGGGGAGTAGTTGATAGAACCCTTTTCGTCAAGCATCACAAGGACACAATCCTGTTAGTTCAGGTGTATGAAGATGATATTATTTTTGGCTCCACTGATCCCAAACTGTGCAAAAAGTTTTTCAACTTGATGCATTCCAAGTTTGAGATGAGTAGCATGGGTGTGCTGTCTTACTTTCTTGGTCTCCAAGTTAAGCAAGATGCTGATGGTATCTTCATCTCCCAATCCAAATATGCCAAGGAATTGGTAAAGAAATTTGGGATGGCTGATGCTTCAGCAATGCCTACACCCATGGCTACTAATGTAGTTATTGATTTTGATGATCACGGCAAGCCAGTTGATCAAAAGAATTATAGGGCCATTGTTGGTTCCCTATTATATCTAACTGCAAGTAGGCCAGATATAATGTTTGCTACATGCCTTTGTGCTAGATTCCAGGTCAACCCCAAGGAATCTCATCTGATTCTTCTAAAGAGAATCCTGAGATACCTGAAAGGATGTCCAGATCTAGGACTTTGGTACCCAGCTGAGTCAGAGTTTGAATTAATTGGATATTCTGATTCTGATTATGCTGGTTGCAGAGTTGACAGGAAGAGCACCTCAGGAACTTGCCAGTTCCTGGGAGAGAGATTGGTCTCTTGGTTCTGTAAGAAGCAGGCTTCTGTCTCAACTTCAACTGCAGAGGATGAATATATAGCAGCTGCCAGTTGTTGTTCACAGATCCTGTGGATTCAAAACCAGCTTGTGGATTATGGTTACTCACACAAGAACACCAAGATCATGTGTGATAGTACCAGTGCCATTTCTATTGCACAAAATCCAGTGCACCACTCTAGAACCAAGCACATTGAGATTAGGCACCATTTCCTGAGAGATTGTGTGGAAAAGAACAAGATCTGTCTTGAGTTCATATCCACTGAGTTTCAGAGAGGTGATATATTCACCAAGCCTTTAGATGAACAGAAGCATCTATTCTTTTTAGTTCAACTAGGCATGATTAATGGACGAGACTAAGTGTGACTATATCTGCCTATGTTGAAATCTGCTTGAAGATCGTCGAACGATGATCTAAGATCGTCGAACGGATTAAGCCTATCGTCGACCTCTGGTTAATGATAGCTTATCTGTTTGAATATCGTCGATCGACGTTCGACTATCGTCGAACAGGTTGAGCTCATCGTCGATCTCTGAACGACGACAGCTTGTTGCTTGTGAAGCCAGAAATAGCCGAACGATGGTTCGACTACTCTGCTTCTGAGCCGATCGTCGAACGGCCATTCGACTATCGGGTCAAGTATCTTTTTAATAGATCGACTATTCCCGGTCTAATATAAAGCCGATAGTCGACCTAGGTTAAAAGATCTTGCATTTTATCGTCGACGGAGCGTGCCCTTTCGCATTCTGCTTTCCCGCTTGCGATTTCCGGGCGTTTCGTCTTCTTCGTTCTCTGCAGCTTTCTCGAGCTTTCTCCAGCGAATCCATGGCGGTTTCCCCAGCAGTTCTAGCCGTCGTGAAGTTTGATGCAGGATTTAGCGTGGATTTCGACGCATTCAGCAGCTGCGATGCAGGAATAGTAGAAGTTCTACAGCTATGCAGGGATCAGGGATTAGAAAAGTTAATGTCTGCAAGGATTAAGATCAACATTCCAGAAATCAAAGAATGGGCTTTCACGTCGTCTTCCACAGACGAATCGATGATCGGTACCATCGGCGGAGAAGAGGTAATCCTGACTCCGGCCGTTTTATCTGATGTTTTTGGATTAGTTATTGGTGATGAGGATTATGAGCAAGATGCTCAGGAATTTGGAAGAATGCTGGTTGAGCTGGGACATGCTGAGGGCATTCCCACGAAGCTGCTCAAAGTGAATTTTCCTTTCAAGATCAAGTTTCTGGCTGAGTTAGTAGGAAAAGTGCTTCTGGGTAAGCACTCTGCCCACGACAATATAACAAGGCAGCAATTCGCACTCATGTGTGCGATTGTTAATCGAAAAAGGATCGATTGGGCAGCAGTTGTGTTTGATTTAATCAGGAAAAAGACTGGTAAGAAGGAAGTCACCCTAGGGAGGGTCATTGGAATCTTCCTTAAAGAAAAATACCCCCAGCTGCTAAGTTCAACTGCAACAACAATCAATGCAAGCAAGAAGATGGATCCCAACTTGTTCTCTAAGTGGAAGAGAACGTTTGTGAAACCTGCTCCAGCAATATCTGAGGACACAAGGACTGAATCAGTCGCTCCTCACCATGTTGAAGCTGGCTCAGCTCTTCCTTCCTCCTCCTCTCCATTACTGTCTGCCTCAGTTGAAGTACCATCAACTTCAGCTGAAGTACGACCTTCTTCCTCTGCTGCTCCAGAAACAACTACGGTTGTTCCTCTTTCCCCTCCAGCCTCTCCTCTTCCTGCTCATCTGGCTAGGATATCTGCTCCTAGCTTTGATTTGTTAGGATCATAAAGAATTCCTACTCCTCCTGTATCTCCCGTTCATTCCCCAATTAATTCCCCAATTAACTCTCCTGCTCCATCACCTGCTCCATCTCCTGCTCGATCCCCTGTCCACACCATTTCTCATCCCAGCACCACTACCATATCTGCTGCAGCTCCATCCACTTCACATCCTTCATCTATTGAGATCTCTCCTGAGCTTATCTCCCGCATTGTGGAGCTGATTACCCCCTCAATCAAAACCATGATTGAAGAGGCAATCGCTCTCCTTGCAGCCTCCATTGATCTCTTATCTGCCTCCATCAAATCCCTTTCAAAATCTGCTGAGCCATCTTCCTCAAGGGGCCTGGTTTCAGTATCTACTGAAATCAGGCAGGGGGAGATGTTCAATGAAGATGCCTCAGACCATCCTGCCTCCCCTCCAGCTATAAAGGATACAGTCATGTCTGCCCAGGAAGAATCTGCTCAAGCTGAGATAGAAATAGTTCCAGATGTTGTAATGACTGCCCAGGAAGAATTTGCTCCTGCTGAGGAAGAAATAGCTCCTGCTGAGAAAGAAATAGCTCCAGTTTTGTCTGATAAGGAAATAGCAGATGGAATCTTGCTATCTGAGATTGCAGTTAAAGTCTGCTTAGAAGATCTTACCTCTCCTGTGATTGCTAGATTCCTAGAGGGAATTATAACTTCATATCTGAATGAATCATGGGAGATGGTTAAGTATGAAGGTAACTCTTTCATTCGTTTTGTTGATGAGTCGATTAATTTGATAGTTTGTGAATACCTTGAGGGAATGATTATCGCTTATTTAGCAGATATGTATTCATAATTTTACAGATGTTATTAAAGAAGATTTAGCTGCTCAGATCATAGCAGTTGTTGTTGAAGCTGATCCAAGTGTTTCTGATACTCAAGTAGATCATGAATTAGAATCTTTCTTAGATAATAAAGAAGATGAGTCTGAGAAAGATGAAGTCAAAGTTGACTCTCCTGTTCTGAATTTGGAAGAAGTTCAAGCAAGAGCAGCCTGGGATTTAAGAGTACAATCTTTAAAAGAGAAAGAAAAAGATCTGCAAATTGAAAAGTCAACCATCTGGGATGACTCTCCAGGGTTGGACTTAGATTCCCTTCTGGCTCTGGATGCCATGGAAGAGGAAAGGGAGAAATCGGCTTCAAAGCTTAAAGAAAAGGCTGTTTCAGAAGCCTATGATCCTTATGAAAATCCTCCCTCATCTCATTCTGATGATGATGAAGATTCTGATGTTTCTGAGAAGTCAAAGAGAAAGAAAGCTGCCTCAAAGAAAAGAAAAGCTGCTCCTCCTCCACCTCCCAGTAAGGATAATGATATTCCCTATTACATTCTGAAGGGCATTGACCCTAAATCGAAGGATTTTCAGCACTGGATGAGGTTTTCAAAGAATCAGCAGAAAGAAAGAAAAAGAACTAAGAGGTATGATAGTCCTGTCTCAAGATGGACTCCCAGAGGTCCTCCTCCTCCACCTCTTGGTGCAGGAGCCTCTGGGAACCTATCAGCTAATCCTGCTGCCTCTTCTGGAAGATCTGCGTCTTTTCAGCCCCAGCCAAGACAAGGTTATCAAAGCTCACAAGGCAAATCATTTTCTGGTTCTCAAAGACAAATGAAGGAGACTGTGGTTCAAAGACCAACCTTTTCCCCACCTCCTTCTCCAAAGAAGAGAATTACATCTCCAACACCAGTTCAGACTGAGGAAATTGTTTCAAAAGGTAAATAGTTTACTTTGTTTTAAGATTTCTAGCAAGAACCCCTTTTGCTAAGTATTCTCTAATGTCTTATCTAGTAATTCAAGATAAAATAGCTGATGCTGCTTCTCCTGAGCCTGTGTATGAAAATCCTGAGCTCGATCCTAACTTTAGGATGGCTCGCTTTCAAGAACTAGTTGGAGCAGCCCAAATAAGAAAAGCTAGAGCAGAAGGAAAAGATACGACTGGCCTAACTACCATGTCTGCTTACAGAAAGAAAGAATTTGAGAAGTTCCAGGTTAATCCTGAGATTTTTGATCCATCAAAATATATGGAAAAACATCCTGAAGCAGTAGTCCCAAGAGCTACAGAGCTAAAGATCATTGGTGCGCAGGACCTGAAAATGTCAAAGAAAGAATCTGATGATCCCTTAAGGAAAATCTCTTTTGTTTCTAGCTCTTCTATAGCTAAGCCTGACTCTATTGATCCATAGTTTAATTAATTGCTGTGCTATATTTATTCATCTGTTTGATAATCTGCTAGTTAATTCTTAAATCTTTCCTGTATTATTTTATTGCTCTTTAGCTAGCTTTATGTTTTAGATGTTGAGAGACTTAACTCAAATAGGGGGAGATTGTTGGTACCCTAGTTTTGATTTGAGTTTAGTCCTCTCCTTTGTGCCCCTTGACCCAAGAAATATCTATGGTCAATGGTTAGGAGTCTAGCTGTAGAGTCCTCACTTTTCCAGATTGAGAATTTGGTTAAGTAGTTTTTTCGTTCGACGATAGTCGAACACCGCTCGACTATCGTCTATCGGCTGATCGACGATCGTCTATCAGTTGGTCGACGCTTTGTCTGCGTTGATAGTTCGACTATCTGTTGATAGGTCGACTATCTGTTTTGCGTTGATAGTTCGACTATTTGTTGATAGTTCGACTATCTGCTTGGCGAGGTAGTTCGACTATCTGTTCGGATAGGTCGACTATCTGATAGTTCGACTATCTGTTGATAGATCGACTATCTGTTCCGCCTTGATAGTTCGACTATCTGTTGATAGATCGACTATCTGTTTCGTCTTGATAGTTCGACTATCTGTTGATAGTTCGACTATCTGTTGCCTTTGATAGTTCGACTATCTGTCCTGATAGTTCGACTATCTGATAGTTCGACTATCTGCTGATAGATCGACTATCTGGTTGGTTTTGATAGTTCGACTATCTTTTGATAGATCGACTATCTGTTTTCTGAGGTAGGTCGACTATCTGCTTGATAGGTCGACTATCTCTGTGCGCTTGATAGTTCGACTATCTATCCTAGATAGATCGACTATCTGATAGTTCGACTATCTGCTCTGATAGTTCGACTATCTGCCGGGTAGTTCGACTATCTTCTTTGATAGGTCAACTATCTGGATCGTTCGACTATCTGCTCGATAGCTCGACGATCTCCGTGCGTCGTTCGACGATCTTCGAGGGTCGTTCGACGTTTTCTGTCTGCCTTTGTATTTTGTATTTATTTATTATATTTAATTAATTAATACATTTTCTGGCACATTATTTTAAGCTGTATGATAAAATAACCAGGCAATATTTGCTCCATCTCTTTTGCCTGAGTCAAATCTTTTTAAGATAAAGTTGTTTGTCTTATTAGCTGTCATTATAAACTACTTTATCTATTGTCAGCCCTTTATAGCCGTTAGACTGAAAAGTCTTCTTTTACTATAAAGAGATTATTTCTGATGTGACTTTATTTAGTCCTTCTGTTATTTGATTTAAGCCTGCAGCTTCTTAGAAAGAGGTTTATTCCTTTTTATAGAATGTTTTGCTGCAGAGATGTTTCTGTCTTCTTGATATTTACAGCCCAGGTCTCAAGGCTAAGAAGAAGACAAATAATTCAAATGGAAGAGAGCCGTTGCTTGCTGATAATTATAAAAAGGACCCTTTGAAGAAGGATTCAAGCTAGTGTTACACATATTCTCAAGCACTCAAGCCTTCATCAAGCTCAAGCTTCCTGCTCTCAGCAATTTCCATCTAACTGAGAAGTGTTAAGATCTTCATCTCTTCTTCACCTGAGTTCTCCTGCTTTCAGGAAGTTCAAGCTCAGAATCCCTTTGAAGAAGAAGAAGAAGATAGCTGCTTGAAGATCTTTTGATTTTATTATTTACTTTCTTCCTGTAGCTTTTCCTTCAGAACTTTCTGAAGAGTTTCTCTGCACTGAAGCAAGACTTCACCTGGACATTCTTGAGCCAGGGGGAGCCTTGATTCTTTAGAGCATTCTAGCTCAGTGCAAGTTTTTGTGCTTCTCTAATCTATTGCAAAATAGAGAAGACATCCTAACCTTCTTCCCCCTCCTGTACAGGGTTATTACTCCCTTCAAAAGTATCCCTTGGTGGCAGGGCACCTGATCAAAAACCTGTGCTTGGTTTTTAGACACCTGATCAAAAGTCTAAAGGGTTTCTGGATCTACCTAAAGCAGATCCTGTTGGTGGCAGGGCACCTGATCAAAAACCTGAGTGGATTCCTACCGTGTGGGTAGAAGAGTGGACGTACCCAAGTTGTTTGGGGAACCACTATAAATTTCCTTGTGTCGTCTGGATTCCATTATTTAATTCCTGTATTGTGGCTGTGATTAGATATAACTAGGTTGCTAGTTGCTGATTAGGTTTTTCCAAGCTTAACTATAATTACAGTTAGCTTGTGTCTGTACACAACACTTGTGTTAGGCTTTAAGGTTAAATCAATATCTATAATCTTTTCATTCCGCACTTCACTCCAAGGGAGCTGGGTAGACTATTAAGTTTTGTCTGTGCAAAATTTGATAACTCTATTCACCCCCCCTCTAGAGTAGTATCTATCCCTTCACTTTCACATTAGTGCCTAAAGTTCAATGCTGAAGGCATTCAAGTCCGGGTCTGCGGAGATCCCAAGGTGGCAAGGGAATGCTACGTCATAGTGGTCAACATCATCTCCTAGAAGGAGGGATCCGAGGAGATGGAGAGGAGGATTGAGGAAGTTTTATGCAGGAGGCTGGAGATGATGTAGAGAATACTAAGGTGGAGGAGAAAGAGTTTTTACTCGTATGGAGGGGGCGAAGGAGGTGGTGGAGGAGCAGTGTAACGCCCCCGGTATTTTTGTGCTTATTTAATCTTGGATTGGCAATACGTTGACGCCTTTCCGGCCTTTGTCATTGTTAGAGCATGGTTTTAGCTCTTTACGCCCTTAAGTGGCTTGTTTTGTAGCCTGTTTGCAAGATTCCTTAGCAAGATAGAGTCTGTTTTGGTGACTCAGTGGTGCCTCTTCTGGAATGCTTGTGTTTTGGCTTCATGAAATTTTAGCCCGAGTTTTGTTTGTCGGATGACGATTTTGACTCTGCTAGTAAATTTGTAGCGTGGGTATTTAGCTACGGTGTGAATTTCGTTAAATTCCGAGATAGTTGGAATTTTCGCGTCGTTTTGACGAGTTATTTTTTTAATTGTGGCAGCAAGTTTATATAGCTTTAATAATATAGTATATTTTAATAACTAATGACTGACTAGTATTCTTTTATTAGCAAAGTGGATGTACTATCATATACCGAGTATATGATATTGCATTAGGGGGCGGTAATAGCTGGTGGCGGTAGGAGCTAGTGGCTGACCCTTGCTTGGATAATAATAATATAATAGCTGGTAGCTGGATGAGAGAGAAGAAAGCTTATTCTATTGTATTTTTCTTCTTCTTCTTCCCATAAAAGAAGGTCGGTTAGCTTCCAGCTCTAGGTTTCGGGCAGTAGAATTTTGGAGCTTTGGCCGGCGATTTCGTGAAGTGTAAAGCTCAGTTTTCTCGGGTAAGGGAAGATTTGGGCTGCTCTCACTCCGGGCTTCCATCCTAGGTAAGTTTTTCTTGCTCTAGGGTTGGTTTAGAAGCAGGTATTTTCGGGTAGCTTTGTTTTATTTCCATTTTATAGCTTCTGGTCGTTGTTTGTGGCCGATAATGCCTAGCTGTGTTGGACCTTGGAAGGGCAGTTGTTGTGTCCTAAAGGTTGAGGAAAGTGGTGCTCCTTACCCTTGCCAAACTCTTCATTTTTATGCTTATTTTTTCCTTGTTATTAGTCTAGTGTACTCTCCTAAAAGCTAGGGCTATTACTAGTTTATCCCGAGCCAAATTAGTGTAAACTTTGCCCCAGATTTCATTTTACACTCTCTCCTAGTTGTTGATTTTGTGTCCAGCTAGTGGCTAGAGGTAGGGATAGAGTTTACTAAGTTATTCTATCTTGTGTGATAGCTGTAGTTGGGTAGAAGGGTTAGGAAGGTTTTTTTTAAGATAAGGAAGAGCACTCGGGTTGCAGGCTTTGAGTGGATTTTAGGCTAAGTCCAAAAGTGTTGAGTGTGGTGGACACACTAAACGCCTAAATGGTTTGGTTTGCGTCTAAGTCCAAAAGCGGTTATTGAGTAGAGCTCACTCAACTCCTGGCTATTTGCTTTGGAAGCTAAGTCCATAAGCGTTGAGTGAGTGGAGCTCACAGAACGCCGTCGGCCTTTGGCGTTGAGTGAGCTGCACTCACTCAACGCCATCTTGCCAAAGGATTTTTCCAAGTCTTTTGGCGTTGAGTGAGTGGAAATCACTCAACTCCATCTTCCTTTGGCATTGAGTGAGGTGCACTCACTCAAATCCATTGCCCAGATAATTTTGCCAAGTCTTCTGGCGTTGAGTTAGTGGAGATCACTCAATGTCATCTGCCTTTGGCATTGAGTTAGGTTCACTCACTCAACGCCATAGTCCAATGAAAGGGCGTTGAGTGAGTGGAGCTCACTCAACGCCGTCTGCTTTTGGCGTTGAGTTTGGTGCACTCACTCAACGCCATTGTCCAGAGATGGTTTTGTCAGTGTTTTGGTGTTGAGTGAGTGGAGAACACTCAACGCCGTCTTCTTTTGGCGTTGAGTGAGGGGCACTCACTCAATGTCATTGTCCAGTCAGATTTTCTAAGTCTTTTGGCGTGGAGTGAGCTGAACTCACTCAACGCCATCTATCCAGAAGACTTTTCTCTAAAACTTTTTGCATTGAGTGGGCTGAACTCACTGAACGCCATTGTCTAGTTAGGCTTTATGCGGCTACGTCTTTTGGTGTCGAGTGGACTCGACACTTTCCCTGCCTTAGTGTTAGGTGCCGAGTGGACTCGACTCTTTTTGCCTTAAGCTGTTGTTTTCTCTCGAGTGTGGTTAGGGTGGGTTTATGTTGATTTGTTGATATTTTTTGCTGGTTTTGCAGGCCGAGTCATGAATTATAACAAGTGGTTTGCTTATGACTCTATAAGGGGTGGTTTGGGTTTAGAGTCGTGGTTCCACCATTTTGGGCCTGGTATTGGGCTGGTTTTGTTGGTGTGTTGGTACCATTTTGGCCCTTGTTTGGGCTAGTTTTGATGGTGTGTTGGACCTTTAGGCTGCCACCATGTTACCCTTGAGTATTTATGTGTCTGGGTGTTTGGATGAGGACTGGTTTTGGTCACCAACCTAGACCCATGGATCTGCCACTGCTAATGATTCACAAGTTAGGACTGTTAGTTCCTTTCTTTAAAGTGGTTATTTTGGCATATGCTTGCCTTGTGCTTCTGCAGTTTTTAGGAGGGCATGTTGTTTATTTCTCGCACGTGGTGCGTTGGGATGTTGCCTTGGGTAGTCTTTTACCCTTACTGTACTGTTAAGTTCCTTTTTGCTCTTTTATCAGCACTTGTTGTAGGGTTGGTAAGCCCTTCTTTCCTTACTTATGAATCTAATGCTCCAGTTTTCTTTTGATTATATGCTTGCTGAGGCATTCTTTCTTTGAATGCATTAGGTTCAGGTTGTAGCAGGTTTAGTAGCTAGTGTTCTGGTGGAGCTTGCTTGTGACCTCCTGGGTTGCTGAGATCGTTGTTCTTTGACCTTGTGAGGTAGTTTGCTTCTTTTTGTATAGACATACTTACTCACTAGTGGGTTCGTGTCAGGTTGTTGAAGCCCACTGGTCGTTTATTTGTGATGCTAGATATGAACTTTAAACTGGTACCTTTGCCTATTTGGAAGTTGTTTACTTGCTTTCTGGGAATGACTTATACTAGGTTGCATGTTAGGTATTTTTATACCTAAGAGTAGTACTATATGTACCTCATGCATTTAATATTTCTAGAACTAAAGCACTATTTTCCAAAGAACATAAAAGTTATTTTCTTATACTATGATAAATCTAGAGTCCTGCATTTCATGAGTTGTCCTTTTGGGACGATTATACTCATGTAGGATGTAAACCAAGCTAACTTAAGTATTTTCCGCTGCGTATACATATACTTTTAATCGTGGACTAGCTGATCCACTGTGCCGAGGGATACGACCATCAAACCTAAATGATTATCTTTCATATTAAACTCTAATTTCTCCAAAGGTGTAGAGTCTGGGGTTTCGCATGAGCATGTGCTGTTATCCCCTGCACGACATGGCATCATGACACGTATTTTCCCTTACTCTGATATGATATAATTGTTGAGAAAATGCGGGTTGTGAAAGTTGGTATCAGAGAGAGGTTGCTTGACAATTGGTCGGGCAACCTGTCCTTGTTAGTGTTCGTTGTTTAGTGTCATCTCATACACACACCAATGTGTCATCAGTACATCTTGGCGGAAGTATGAGCACTACACTCATAAGCATGAAAAGAAGTATACGGGGCATTTTATGTAGTATGAGATACATAATATGTGTTTGTATATGGATTCACCATAGGTGGCAACATGTGAGGGTTATGTAGTATGGGATGCATAACCTCACCACAAGAATTCCCATTAGCACGTTTTCTCTTTTCGTTGCATGTAATGTTATGTAGTATGGGATGCATAATATTGCATGTGTACGCCGCTAATAACATTCATTAAGGCATTTTTAGATTGCATAGCACCACATGCATAGCATACCTAGTGTAAGCACAACGTGCCACGCTAAAGATTTACACTATGATACATGTACACACATGGGTTTTTAGTCAAAAGGAATATAAATTCATGCATTCATGGTTTAAGCACATGAGTTATTGTGACGATGGTGAATCATCCTAGGTTAGGCATAACATCATCATTGAAAACTCCCAGAGCAAGTTAGCAGTTGAAGTTCATATTGAAGTATGTTTTTCTGTACCGGGTAGTTTTGTGCTAGCTATTGGGCTAGGTCTTGATTCGTGCCAATTCGATTATAGGATGTCGAAGCGTCCTATGACGAGGCAGACTCCCCAATCTGAGGGCGATTCTTCAGGTGCTCAGAACAATGCTATTATAGAAGGTCTGCGGCATAGCAATAAGGCTTTGTCGAGACAGTTGATGGATGTGCAGTCCCAGATTCAGTCATTGGTATCAGTTGTTTTTGGGATAGCTCCTAGAGTGCAAAAGCCTGCTGTGGGTCCAGCTGTTCCTGCCCCTCCTGCTCCTTTTGTGCCTCCAGTAGTAGTTCCACCAGAGATGACGTTTATCTCTCAGTTTCAGTGACTTGGACCACCAACTTATGATGGAAAAGCAGATTTCATAGTCTTGGATGATTGGCTGACAGCGATTGAGGAGATGTTTTCTTATTCTTGAGTCACGGACGATTAGAGAGTGATGATCGCAGTATATCATCTTAAGGGGTTAGCAAAGAGGTTGTGGTTGCGAGAAAAGGAGAGCTTGAAGGAAGGATGTTCGTGTGAGTCCTTTAAGGAAATTCTACATGGAAAATTTCTACCCTCGGTCGAGCGGGACCGCCCGAGGAATGAGTTCTTACATTTGAAGCAGCGACAACTCAAAGTTAGTGAGTATGGGATTGAGTTCAGCAAACTGAGTCGGTTTGCCCAGGGCATGGTAGGTTCCGAGGCAGATCGAGTTAAGCGTTTTCTTGGTGGCTTGAGAAGTCATGTCCAGCAGTTAGCAAGTTCTTATGGATCAACAAGCTATGCTAGAGTGGTGGAAGCTGCTTTGAGAGTTGAGGCAATTGAGAATGCCAAGCAAAGAGGGAAGTTGATGAGAAAATATAAGAGGAAGTTGGTTGAAGGAAAGAGCCTTCAGGTACGTGGTGCTGCTTCTAAGAAGTAGAGCAAGGAGGTTTGTAGATTCTATGGCCGGTAAGGCCACCCCTTCGAGAGATGTTTCAAAAGGTTAGGAGCTCAGAAGAAGGAACTGGTGCATGCAATTTAAGCTACTCCCAGGAAAGTGTTATTCTGTTCGGCATGTAAGCGGCCAGGGCATGATGCTGCCCATTGCTAGGGAAAGGACAAGATGAAGATACGAAGCTATTTTCATTGCGGTCAGGAAGGACACATCAAGGCTCATTGCCCACACCTCCAGCCGGTGATGCAACTAGTGCCACTCCAGGCATTGACACTCAAGGCATTGCCACTCCAGGCATTGCCACTCCAGGCATTGCCATCACCTCAGAAATTCGATAAAGGTAAGGGAAAGCTGAACGTGATTTCCTCAGAAGAAGCGCAGACTTCGACTAAGTTTATTTAAGGTTAGACTTTTTCCCTAGTTCTAAATGTTTTTCGTTTGTCGTTATAGTTATTATTTCCTTAGATGCGTCCACAACTTTTAGGAAGATTTAAGGTAAAGAACTGCTGGGCGCTTGTTCTTTTCGACTCTAGCACTACCCACTCGTTTGTGGCTAGAGCCTTCGTGGATCGGTACTGTTCTGATCTATATCGAGTTAGGGATGCCTTTTGCGTCTGGTTCCCTTTTGGTGATTCTGTGGTTTTAGATCAGGGCATTCAAGACTGTCTAATTATGTTAGGGGATTTTTTTAGCAAGGGCAGATCTAAATGTGATTGACTTGGAAGATTTTTATGTTATCTTGGGCATGGACTGGTTGTCCAGGTATGATGTTGTGATCCAGTGCAAGGGCAAGCGCTTGGACTTCAGAAAGGACAACGGTCAGCCTGGGAGTGTTTATGGTGATTTGCGCCAGGATTCTCCAATCATTTCTACGGTATGTGCTCAAACGTTGTTAGTTTCTGGATGTTTTTCTTGTTTGGTCTCAGTTTTTGGGACCGTTGGTATTTTGCCGCGTCTTCAAGCGATTCCTATTGTGCACGAGTTTGCTGATGTGTTTCCTGATGATCTTCATGTTCTTCCACATTATCGAGATGTTGAGTTTGTTATCGATTTGGAGCCGGGTACGCGTCCTATTGCGAAGGTATCGTACCGGATGTCCTCGCGAGAGCTGGCAGAGTTGCATATCCAGCTGGATGCGTTGTTAGAAAAATGGTTTATCAGGCTAAGTTCGTCGCCTTGGGGTGCTCCTGTTATATTCGTTAAAAAGAAGGATGGATCGATGCGGCTTTGCATCGATTATAGATAACTAAATAAAGTCACTATTAAGAACAAGTATCCCCTACCAAGGATCGATGATTTGTTCGATCAGTTGCGCGGTAGCGCAGTGTTTTCAAAGATTAATCTTCGTTCTAGTTATCATCAGCTCAGGGTCCGTGATTCAGATATTCCACGGACTGCTTTTCGATCTAGGCATGCGCATTTTGAATTCCTAGTTATGTCATTTGGTTTGACCAACGCGCCCTCAGCCTTTATGGATATGATGAACCGAGTGTTCAAGGACTTCTTGGATGAGTTTGTAGTCGTGTTTATCGACGATGTTCTGATCTATTACCGCAATGCTGAGGAGCATGACCAGCATTTGCGATTGGTTTTATCTGTCTTGAGGTACCATAAGTTATTCGCCAAGTTGAGTAAGTGTGAGTTTTGGTTGCCTCAGGTTTTGTTTCTGGGCCATGTGATCAATAGGCATGGGATTTCAGTTGACCCAGAGAAGATAGTTGCAGTATTGGAATGGAGGAGAACTGACACACCCAAGGAGATTCAGTGCTTCTTAGGGTTGGACGACTATTACAGGAGATTTTTGGAAGGTTTCCTTACCTTAGATGCATCGTTGACTCGATTGACTCAAAAAAACGTGTCTTTTGTTTGGAATGATAAGCGTGAGGAAGCATTCCTTGAGCTCAAGAACAGATTGGGCACTGCTCCTGATTTTACTCTGCCTACGTAGGACATGGGTTATGATGTTTTTGTGGATGCATAACATGTTGGACTTGGGTGCGTGTTGATGCATGACTGGAAAGTGATTGCGTATGGGTCCACACAATTGAAGACTCATGAGAAGAACTACCCTACGCATTACTTGGAATTTGTAGCTGTGATTTTTGCATTAAAGTTGTGGAGACATCTACTTTATGGCGCTCAGTGTAAGATTTTTACTGATCATGAGAGTTTAAAGTATGTCTTCACTCAGAAGGAATTTAATCTGCATCAGCGACGATGGTTGGAGTATGTTGCCGACTACGATGTTTAGATCCAGTACCATCCGGGTAAGGCTAACGTGGTGGCCGATGCCCTAAGCCGGAAGATGGGGAAGATTTTTAATCTCTCCGTCGAGTGGTTGGTGGAAGAATTTCTTTTAATGGACATTTTTGTGGGGTGCTGCGATTTGTAGAGCAGTTTGGTGGCAGTAGAGCCTTCTTGTATTGTGTTGACGAGGATACATCAAAAAGATGATTCAGATCTACTGCATTTATATCTTCGAGCCGAGAAAGGGGAGTTACCTGATTTTTCGATTGATGATGCAGGTATGTTGAAGTACCGCGGCAGATTTTGTATCCCCACTGTTATGGACATCCGAGATATGTTATGTAGAGAAGCACACGGTTCGAGCGTTGCCAATCATTTAGGATCTACCAAGATGTATCATGACTTGAAGTAGATTGCCTGGTGGATTAGGATGAAGGGAGATATAGCTAAATTTGTTCCAGAGTGCTATACCTGCAAGCGTATGAAGGCCGATCATGGAAGGCCTTGTGGCAAGTTGACACCGATGGAGATTACGAGTTGGAAATTGGAAAGCATTTCGATCGATTTCATCACGGGTTTACCGCGATCTCCTAAGGGATATGATTCAGTTTGGGTGATTATGGATAGATTAACGAAGTGTGCTCACTTCATCCCTTATTAAATTGACTATCTAATGAAAAAGATAGATGAGCTATATGTGAATGAGGTTATCTGATTGCATGGTGTTCTAGTCAGCATCATTTCAGACCGAGTCTCCCAGTTTACATCTCGCTTCTAGAAGAGTTTGCAAGAAGGTTTGGGTACGGATTTGAGGTATTCGACCGCATACCACCCGCAGACCAATGGATAGACAGAGCGAGTGAATAAAATAGTGGATGATATGATTAGATGCTATATTTTAGACCACGGAGGAGCGTGGGATGAGCGTTTGCGGCTTATGGAGTTTGCATATAACAATAGTTATCAAGAAAGCCTGCAAATGGCTCCTTTTGAAGCTCTGTATGGGAGACGCTGTAGAACTCCCCTCTTTTGGACTGAGGTTGGCGAGAAAATTTTGTTGGGTCCGGATGCACTTGAAGAAATGGAAGTTGCTGTAAAGCATATTTGAGAGAAGCTTTAGATTGCTCAAGAACGTTATGAGAAGAACGCCAACCGGCGTAGATCGGATTTGGAGTTTGCTGTGGGGGACTTTGTATTTCTTAAAGTTTCCCCGATGGTTGGCATCAAGAGATTTGGTAAAGATCGGAATTTAGACCCAAGGTTTGTTGGACCGTTCAAGATTGTTGAACGGATTGGTGTGTCAGCTTATAAGGTAGAGTTGCCCGAAAAATTCCCTGGTTTTCACGATGTTTTTCATGTAAGGCAACTGCGGAAGTGTGTGCTAAGCGACGGGCAGGTTTTAGATTATGTGTCATAGTTGGAGCCAAATATTTCTTACGTGGAGATGCTTGTCCGCATTTTGGATTCACAAGATCGTGTGTTGCGGAAGAAGAGAATTCCTATTGTAAAAGTTTTATGGACGAACCAGGACGTGGAAAGCGCGACTTGGGAGTTGGAGTCGGCTATGAGGAAGGATCACCCTCATTTGTTTCCTTGAGTTGCCTAGTATGTTTCCCTCTTAGTTTATTATGTTTATTCTTTGATTGAAGTGTTGTGCGTAAAGTTTCGGGGCGAAACTTTCTTTTAGGGGGAGTGACTGTAACGCCTCTGGTTTTTCTGTTCTTATTTAATCTTGGATAAGCGTTACGTTGATGCCTATCTGGCCATTGCCATTACTATAGCGTGGTTTTAGCTCTTTAGGCCCTTAAGTGGCTTGTTTTGTAGCATGTTTGCAAGATTCCCTAGCAAGATGGAGTCTGTTTTGTTGACTCGGTGATGCCTCTTCGGGAATGCTTGTGTTTTGGCTTTGAGAAATTTTAGCCCAAGTTTTGTTTGTCCGATGACGATTTCGACTCTGCCGCTAGATTCGTAGTGTGGGTATTTTGCTACGGTGTCCATTTCATTAAATTTCGAGATAGTTGGAATTTTCGCGTCGTTTTAACGTGTTATTGGTTTAATTGTGCCAGCAAGTTGATATAACTTTAATAATATAGTATATTTTAATAACTAGTGACTAACTTGTATTCTTTTATTAGCAAAGTGGTTGTACTATCATATACAGATTATATGATATTTTATTAGGGGGCGGTAATAGCTGGTGGCGGTAAGAGCTAGTGGTCGACCCTTGCTTGGATAATAAGAATATAATAGCCTTCATTTATTAGCTAGTGGCTGCATAAGAGAGAAGAAAGCTTATTCTATTGTATTTTTCTTCTTCTTCCCCAAAAATAAGGTCGGTTAGCTTCCAGCTCTAGGTTTCGGGCAGCAGAATTTTGGAGCTTTGGCCGGCAATTTCGGGAAGTGTAAAGCTAAGTTTTCTCGGGTAAGGGAAGATTTGGGCTACTATCACTCAGGTCTTCCATCCTAGGTAAGTTTTTCTTGCTCTAGGGTTGGTTTAGAAGCAGGTCTTTTCGGGTAGCTCAGTTTTTTTCCATTTTTGTAGCTTCAGCTTATTGTTTGTGGCCGATATTGCCTAGCTGTGTTGGACCTTAGAAGGGCAGCTGCTGTGTCCTAAAGGTTTAGGCAAGTGGGTCTCCTTACCCTTGCCAAACTCTTCGTTTTTATGCTTATATTTTCCTGGTTATTAGTCTAGTATACTCTCCTAAAATCTAGGGCTGTTACTAGTTGACCCCGATCCAAATTAGTGTAAACTTTGCCCAAGATTTCATTTTACACTCTCTCCTAGTTGTTGATTTTGTGTCCAGCTAGTGGCTAGAGGTAGGGATAGAGTTTACTATGTTATTCTAGCTTGGGTGATAGCTGTAGCTGGGTAGAAGGCTTAAGAAGTATTTTTTTAAAACTAAGGAAGAGCTCTCGGGTTGCAGGATTTGAGTGGATTTTAGGCTAAGTCCAAAAGCGTTGAGTGTGGTGGATACACTCAACGCCTAGCTGGTTTGGTTTTGCGTATAAGTACAAAAGCGTTGAGTGAGTGGAGCTCACTCAATGCCTGGCTATTTTATCTGGAAGCAAAGTCCATAAGCATTGAGTGAGTGGAGCTCACTCAACGCCGTCATCCTTTGGCGTTGAGTGAGCTGCACTCACTCAACGCAATCTTGCCAGAGGATTTTTCCAAGTCTTTTGGCGTTGAGTGAGTGGAGCTCACTCAACGCTGTCTTCTTTTGGCATTGAGTGAGGTGCACTCACTAAACGCCATTGCCCAGATAATTTTGCCAAGTCTTTTGGCGTTAAGTGAGTGGAGCTCACTCAACGCCGTCTGCCTTTGGCATTGAGTGAGGTCCACTCACTCAACGCAATAGTTTATAAAAAGGGCGTTGAGTGAGTGGAGCTCACTCAACGACGTCTGCTTTTGGCATTGAGTGAGGTGCACACACTCAACGCCATTTTCCAGAGATGGTTTTGCCAGTCTTTTGGCATTGAGTGAGTGGAGCTCACTCAACGCCATCTGCTTTTGGCATTTAGTGAGGTGTACTCACTTAACGCCATTGTCCAGTCAAATTTTCTAAGTCTTTTGGTGTGGAGTGAGCTGAACTCACTCAACGTCGTCTATCCAGAAGACTTTTCTCTAAGTCTTTTGTCGTTAATTGAGCTGAACTCACTCAACGCCATCGTCCAGTTAGTCTTTTTGCGGCTAAGTCTTTTGGCGTCGAGTGGACTCGACGCCTTCCCTGCCTTAGTGTTAGGTGCCAAGTGGACTCGACTCCTTTTGCCTTAAGCTGGTGTTTTCTCCCGAGTGTGGTTAGGGTGGGTTTTTGTTGATTTGTTGATATTTTCGGCTACTTTTGCAGGCCAAGTCGTGAATTATAACAAGTGGTTTGCTTATGACTCTATAAGGGGTGGTTTGGGTATAGAGCCGTGGTCCCACCATTTTGGCCCTGGTATTGGGATGCTTTTGTTGGTGTGTTGGTACCATTTTGGACCTGATTTGGGCTGGTTTTGTTGGTGTGTTGGCCCTTTAGGCTGCCACCATTGTACCCTTGAGTATTTATGGGTCTGGGTGTTTGGATGAGGAATGTTTTTGGTCACCAACCCAGACCCATGGCTCTTCCACTACTACTGATTCACAAGTTAGGACTGTTAGTTCCTTTCTTTAAAGTGGTTATTTTGGCATATGCTTGCCTTGTGCTTCTGCAGTTTTTAGGAGGGCATGTTGTTTACTTCTCGCATGTGGTGCATTGGGATGTTGCCTTGGGTAGTCTTTTACCCTTACTGTACGTTTTAGTTCCTTTTTGCTCTTTTAACAGCACTTGTTGTAGGGTTGGTAAGCCCTTCTTTCCTTATGAATCTAATGCTCCAGTTTTCTTTTGATTATATGCTTGCTGAGGCGTTCTTTATTTGTATGCCTTAGGTTTAGGTTATAGCCAGTTGAGCGGCTAGTGTTATGGTGGAGCTTGCTTGTGACCTCTTGGGTTGCTAAGATCATTGTTCTTCGACCTTGTGAGGTAGTTTTCTTCTTTTTGTATAGACATACATACTCACTAGTGGGTTCGTGTCAGGTTGTTGACGCCCATTAGTGGCTTATTTGTGATGCTAGATATGAACTGTAAACTACTACTTTTGCATATTTGGAGGTTGTTTACTTGCTTTCTTGGAATGACTTATGTTATGTTGCATGTTAGGTATTTTAAAAGCTAAGAGTAGTACTATATGTACCTCATGCATTTCATATTTCTATAACTAAAGAACTACTTTCCAAAGAACGTAAAAGCTATTTTCTTATATTATGATAAATCTAGAGTCCTGCATTTCATGAGTTGTCCTTTGGGGACGGTTATACTCATGTAGGATGTTACACCAAGCTAACTCAAGTATTTTTCGCTGCGTATACATATACTTTTAATTATGGACTAGCTGATCCACTATGCCGAGGAATACGACCATCAAACATAAATGATTTTCTTTCATATTAAACTCTAATTTCTCCAAAGGTGTAGAGTCTGGAGTTTTTCCTGAGTGTGTGCAGTTATCCCCTGCACGACGAGGCATCACGACACGTATTTTCCATTACTCTGATATGATATTATTGAGAAAATGCGGGTTGTGACAAGCAGTCTAGGGTGATGGCCGTTGAGGAGGTTGCGGAGGAAGTTCCTGCCCCAGGTGAGGGGCGATGGGCGAGTGGGGAGACTAGTCCCAGCTAGAGGAAGCAAAGAAGGTAGTGGAGATGGAGGTTCTCACCAAGGAAGGAAGGTTGGAGAAGGTGCGCGTCAGAGGGGGGCTTAGCCTGGAGGATCAAGGGAGGTTTTTCGAGTGCATCCAAAAGGACATTGCCATCTTAGCATGGAGCGCGACGGATATGCTGGGGATTTATGCAGATGTTGCATGCCACCACCTTAACCTTGATTATGAGGCCCGCCCCGTCAGGAAAAAGAAGAGGTCTACCCTGGATAAGCTGGTCGAGCCCATCCGAAAGGAGGTGGGTAAGCTCCTCAAGGACGGATTCATTTTAGAGATCGAGTAACTCAAGGATGGATTTATATTGTGGGTAAGCTCCAATGATGTAATTGTTAAAAAAGAAGACGACTACTGGAGGAGGTTTGTAGATTTCTCTCTTCTGAATAAATCATGTCCTAAGGATTGTTACCCCTTGAATCAGATTGACACGCTGGTTGAATCAGCCATCGGTTTCTCTCTAATGAGTTTATAAGATGCTTTTTTAGGTTATCATCAAATCAGGATTGAAAGTTATTAGCTTAAGGTTAGCTAGTCACCTAGAGGGGGGGGGAGTGAATAGGTCTTTGAAAATTTCTTATGTCTTTTTGTTATTTTCTTATTAAGTGATCTAGAGCTTGTCCTTAGAACCTATAATATAAAGAAGAACAAGCAACACAACAAAGCACACAGGTATTTATAATGGTTCCCCAAATGGGTACATCCACTTTCCCTCCCACCTTTTTAACTTATGTTAGACAAGGCACAAACTCCTCCAAATGCTCCTCAGAGCTTACACCTCAGGCCCTCAACCTTACACTCAGGTTCTCTTCTGAACCCTACCTCAGAACCATAAAGGATCCAACCTCAGAGCCCTGTAGTGCTCCTATAGCTCAATGTTCCTCAAAGCACCTACCTAAGCCTTCTCTCTAAGGAATATAGCTCAGGCTTTTCAACCCTACAACATCAGGAAGAAGGCCCTACTCTAAGAGTGCTGCAAAATTCCTACAGCTCACTACCCTTCTAGGTACCTACCTCAGTGCCCTTCCAGGAACCTACAGCTCAGTGACAAACTTGTCACCTACCTCAGGACAAAAGGCCCTACAATAAGTCTCCTCCAAGACCTACAATTTAGCGACACACTCTTTTCATACAGCTCAATGAGTCAACAGTCACCTACCTCAGGCACTAGGCCCTATTACTCAGGCAGGGAGGACAGCCCTACTCTCAGATCCACACTTGGATCCTACCACAGTACCCCAGCAGGGCACCTACCTTAGTTACTAATTAGTCACCTACAACTAAGGCACAAAAGGCACTACAACTCAGATTCAGACAACCTGAATCCTACAGGAATTTAATCAAGAAGTTGAAATAAATTAAAACAATGACTCAGAGAAAAATCTCTAAGTATACCTTGCTGGACTTAGCAGATATCAGTCCAGCCCTCTTATTGTAGAAGGAATTAGTCGTCTTCTACAGCTAACTGCTTTTCTGCTACACTAAAAAAATAACTACTTGCTATTGAAGGCTGACGGCCCTTCACACAGCTATCTCTCCTTTCTAATTATATTAATCATCCACCTTGTTATCCAATGAACAAATTTGCTGAACTGGAAAAGCTTCAGTTATCTTTCCTTTGCCTGCAGGCTTGCTCTGTTGGACTTGGCTTTTAAACTCGTCGGAGAAGATTAAGTCAAGCCGCCTCTGTATTCATTTATTTTTCGTAACCCTAATGCCCTTTTCTCTCTTCTTCTTAAATCTGTTGATTTGAATCAACAACATAATTTGAATATGGGCCCAGCCAAGGATGGTGAGCGCCACCTCCATTAGAAAAGGACAAACAGTAGCTTCCAGCGCTACTGTAGCTTTCCCGCAATGGCTCATGAAAAACTTTGACTTTGTAGACTTCTGGTGACGTCACTAGTGGTCATCCGGTGCTGCTTTAGGTTTCCCGCAATGACATGAAGAACTTTGACTTGTGACTTTTTCAGTAGTGGTCATCACTTTCTAGACTTAGAGAAATTCCATAACTCATTAAGCGTTGGCTGAAGTTAAGTCACTAAACGCACGCTGATTTGGCTCTTCATTAGAGGCATTGAGTGAACCTACTTCACACAATTCTTTTGGACTTAGAGAATTTCGGCTGGATTTGTCTCAGTGGTTTCTTCTCAACTCTCTCATTTGTTTCTTCTTCACAGCTGAGACTATCTCCTATGTCAGCGGTTTCTTCTTTAGTTGTCTCAAAGCTATCTTCTTCACACCTGATACTATCTCATGTCTCAGCGGTTGGGCTGAGACCAACAGTTTTCTCAATGCTTTGCGTTGAGCTTCTCAGCTGTCTCAGCGGTTATGCTTAGAAAATCTTCTCAGCAGTCTCAGTTGTCTCGACACTTTTGCCTTAGTCAAATTATCTTACTTCTAGCTTACTCTTTTTGTTCACCTATCCAATCAAGGACAACCTGCATTCATGAACTTAAGCACATATCAAATAGAACTATGTGTGTATGTCATGGACCAGTCTGACTTCTTACAAATTTGGGACATTGGGATCAATAGACACAACAATCTCCCCCTATTTGAAAAGTAAAAAACTTTGCTAGATTAATACTACCAGTCATTGACATACACATAATATTCAATCATAAAAACTAATATTTGTGTAACATAATTAGATTTTGGAAATGTTACCACAATTCTCCAACTTGTGGAGAATTACATACTCCCCCTGCCTTGCTGCCAATCTCAAGCAACATTTCTCCTGGGTGAACCACCCTTACTATTTTGGTGTTGAAGCAATTTCAGCACCACCTGGCTTGGAGCTTTCTGCATCTTGGCTTTGTCAACTCATGATCAAGTCTATTCTTCTTTTCCCTAACTACTCTCCCCCTTTTTGACTTCTACAATAGGGAAATTTTTGTGGAGTTTTTCTCCACCTACCTGTCTAGGGTTGATCTCCCTACTTTAACTCAATCCATTGCAGTTGTTAGGCTTGATCCCACTCAACAGTTGCACACTAGCTTCATTATTTTGAGGAAGGACTTGTACTACCTGCAAAATAGGCAGTACCCTGCACATGGTAGAAGAGAGAATTGAAGCTACTCAAGATTCAACATTCCCAATTCAAATTTTAAGTTGTTGAACTTGGCTTCATCTAGTGGCTTAGTGAATATATCAACCACTTGCTTGTCTGTAAAGACAAACTCAAGGCTAATGTCTTCCCTTTCCACATGTTCTCTAATAAAATGATACATAATTTCTATATGCTTAGTCTTACTATGGGAGACAGGATTCCTAGCTATAGAAATTTCACTAGTAGAATCACAAAAGAGTGAAGTTCTACTTATCTGAATATTGTAGTCCTAGAATTGATGTTGGATCCACAACAACTGAGCACAACAACTGAGCACAACAGCTCCAAACTGAAATATACTCTAACTCTATAGTTGAGATAGCAACACTTATTTGCTTCTTGCTGCTCCAAGAGACAAGCCTTCCACCTAGAAATTGACAGGAGCGAGAAGTGCTCTTCCTGTCCTCCTGCATCTGAATTGCATGTTAGTTCAAACTCCTTATTCCTAGGGTATCATAGTCTTAGATCTGGGGTGCCCATAAGATATCCCAAGATTCTTTTCAAAGCAGTATAGTGAACTCTTTAGGGCAGGCCTGATATTTAGCACAGACACATGTTGCATACATAATGTCAGACCTACTTACAGTGAGGTGGAGAAGGGAGCAACCAATACCTCTATACAAAGTTGGATCAATAGTTTCCCTGGATCAACTTTTCCTATAGGCATACTTGAGCTCATGGGAGTCCTTATGGTGGAAGCATTATCCATACAATGTTTCTTGACTAACTCCCTGGTTAACTTTGACTGGGATATGGATAGACCATCATCAGTCTGTCTTACTTGGACTCCCTAGAAGAACTTCAGTTCACCCATACTGCTCTTATCAAACTTCCCTTGCATAAGTTTTGCAAACTTCCTACAGAGGTTGTCATCTGTAGAGCGAAATATTATGTCATCAACATAAATCTGGACTAGGATGATCTTACCCTTAGATTCCCTTAGGAATAGGGTCTTGTCTATCTTCTCGCTTGAGAATTTATTCTCAATGAAGAAGGTAGACAATGTCTTATACCGAGCTGTAGTGGCTTGCTTGAGCCCATATAGAGCTTTCCTAAGTCTATACACAGCAGTAGGTGAGTTAGAATCTACAAAACTTGGAGGCTGCTCTACATAGACCTCTTCTTTCAAGTCCCCATTCAGGAAGGATGAATTCACATCCATCTAGAGGACTTTGAATCCCTGGAAGGCTGCAAATGAAAGAAACAGTCTGATGGATTCCAACCTTACAACTGGTGCAAAAGTCTGAACATAATCAATCCCCTCTTCCTATCTGTACCCCTTGGCCACCAGTCTAGCTTTATTCATTATTATAATGCCATTGTCATCAAGTTTATTTCTTAAAATCCACTAGACTCCAATGACATTATGTCCATTTGGTCTGAGAACCAGCTTCCAGACCTTGCACCTTTTGAACTGCTTCAGTTCTTCTTGCATTGCACCAATCCAGAATTATTCTTGATTTGTCTCTTCAAATTTTTTGGGCTCTTCTTGTGACAGGAGGCTGGAGTAAAGATCTGTGTTGAAACTCCTGCTGCTGGTTTGTTCATCTTAGCTAGCCTTACCTATTATCTTATCTGGAGGATGATCTCTCAAATATCTGACTATTGTGGGCAGCCTAACTGCTTCTTGCTGAGCACCATTTTCTTCAGCAGGTTAGTCTTCACCTCCAGCTGGACTGTCCTGTGCTTCCTCTTGACAGCATCCCTCTTCATATTCTTCTTGCACAACTGAGTCTTTATTTTTGATGGAGAGTTTTTCCATCATTGCTTGTGTACCTGTAGAACTAGGCAAAGATCTTGACAGCTCACTATCAATCATGCTTGACTAATGAAACACTATATGGACAGATTCTTCTACCACTTGATTTGTCAAGTTATAGACTTTATTTGCCTTTCTACTATCTTTGTAGCCAACAAAGATCCCCTCATGGGATTTGGCAACAAACTTTGTCTCTTTTGACTTGCCATTGTTCAAGAAGAAATACTTGCAACCAAAGATCCTTAGATAGGATATGTTTGGTTTTTTGCCTATCAAAATCTCATAGGGAGTCTTCTTGTGGGCTTTGGTGATAGAAGCCCTATTGAGAACATGACATACAATGCTAACTGCCTCATCCTAGAAGTATTCAGGGAGAGAAGTGTCACTCAATAAAGTTCTCCTAGCTTCGATGAGAGTTCTTTTTTCCTCTCGGCTACCCATTTTGCTGGGGTGTTCTTAGAGAGAAGAATTTTTGATGAATCCCTTGCTCTTCACAGAAAATAGTCAAGGCAATAGACTGAAACTTAGTTCCATGATCACTTCTTATTTTGACCTCTGAGCTTGCAAGCTCATTCTGAATCTGGCTGATAAAACTCATGAAGACATCAAGGGTTTCATCCTTTCTTCTAAGGAAGAACATCCAAGCAAACCTGGAATAGTCATCAAACACCATATGGGTGTAGACCTTCCTAACTAGACTGTGAATTGGCATAGGACCAAATAGGTCCATATGTAGGAGATATAAGAATCTCACTGAGTCCTTGGTCCCAAAGATCTTGAAGGAGGTCTTAGTCTTCTTACCCTTTTGGCAAGTACCATAGATACCCTCCTTGGAGCATTTTATTTTTGGACAATTCCTAACTAGCTCATCAGTGTAGAGCTGGCAAATGGTCTTATAATTCAAATGTACAAGTCTCTTGTGCCATTGGACACAATATGAGACTTTATCATTTGAAACTAGGCATAAAGGGGAACTACTATCTAAGCAATAAAAGTTTAAATAATAAACATTCCCACACCTAGATCCTATTAAGATGACACTTTTGTTAGTTAACCTCTCTATGTGATACTTATCCTTGTGGAAGGAAATGTCATAACCAAGGTCACATAGTTGGCTTATGCTTATGATGTTGTGTTGCAACCCCTCCACATATGCTAGCTTTATGATGGTTATTATGCCATTTGAGATCTTACCATAACCTCTGGTTATTCCCTTGTCAGAGCCTCCAAAAATGACCTTAGGTCGATTCTTTACTAGAGTGAACTCCTTCAACAGGTCCTTTGTTCCAGTCATGTGCCTGGAACATCTATTGTCCAAGTACCATTTAGGGGAATAGGTACTTGAAATAACCAAAAAAATACAATTTATCTCACCTTAGTACCCAAATTTCTATTTGGTCCTAGGTTCACATTAGCCTTAAAATAAGCTTGCCTTCCTGCAGTATTCCTGACAGGTTGGCTACCTCTTGCCCCTGAAGGATTGTGCCAGCAATCTACAGCATAGTGACCCACTTTGCCACAACACCAGCACTCATAGACATTATATCTCCTTTTTTATTTAGGAGAAGCATTTGGCTGGACTGCTTCCTGAATAGTGGGAAGATGTGTTGCTGTATATTTCTGATTTCTTTCAGCAGCCATTTGACTGAAGGTAAGTCTTTCAGCTGACTGTTTTAGCCTTTTTTTGAGAGCCACCAGCTACATGTCACTTTTCAGCTAACATGCATCTGATAGAATCCGAAACTACCATTCTAGCCTTGCCAGAAGATTCACCTTGAGTCACTATTTTTACTAGATGACTCAGATTTCTTGCAGCAGCATTATCCTTGAGTTTTGGAGCTGGAGAACCAAAAACAAATGGTCTAAGATGGGCCATTTGAATTTCCTCATGAACAGCCTTAAGATCCCTCACATGGTTGTATCTTCCACCTTGGATATGGCAACATTGGTCCACACTAGTAGTTCTTTCGTTCTCCTAGTGACTATAACAGCTTTCATGGGCATGCCTGTTACAAGGCAACATGACTTTTCAAAAAGAAATAAGAGGCAATGAGGCTAGAGGAAAAACTAGTGCCTTCTCCTTTCCCGTTCCTTTTGGATTGGTAGGTCTACTAGGTCCCTTAAATCCTAGCACTTTCTTACCCACTTGTGTAAGAAGGTTGTCAATTAAGGGACGCACAATGCTTGTCTTAGAAAACTTGTCCACCAATAATTTCTCATTTAGGAGATCATCGTTAATTTTCTTGATAAGTTTCTCATTTGAGATTCTTACAATAGACTGCATATCAATGATCTCCTTGAGCTTGGCTGATTGTGCAGCCATATCATTGAAAGCCTTTTCTTGGCCCTCACATTTGCTCCTAAGACTGAGAAGCTTTTTGCCTGTCTCTTGGCAAGGAGCTTACACTTCTTGAATGCATCAAGAAGTTCTCCATTCTTATCAATTATAGAGTTGACATCATCTCCAGAATCTGAATCCCCTTCATCTCTTAATGATTGAGCTTTAGAATCTGAGCTAGCCTCATGAATTGAAATTGAAGGATGAGATCTAAAATTTACCTGACCTTGTCCAGGCTGATCCTAGCTGCTCTCTTCATCAGTTATTGCCATCAATCCATGGCATTGAACATCTTCTTCATCTTTATCCACCTTTGAGTCACTATCTGAATGTGATAGAGGGGTCCTGATCCCTATCCTAGCACCAGGTTATTCTTCAGGTTCTTCTTCAGCAACAACCATTAGCCCGATATAGGCTTCTTCTTCTTCACTATCTGACCAAGAGGAAGATTCAGACCAGGTCTTTTCCTTCTTAACCGCAAGGTACTTCTCTTTCTTCTTTCCATTGTGGTGCTTATTCACTCATTCTTCTTTTCTCTTCACTGGGCAGTCAGCAACTATGTGCCCAAGTTTGCTGTAGTAGAAATAAATAACATTAGAAGAAGTTTTTTTACTAGAGTTAGGAGCATACATGTCCTCCTTAGAGGATTTTCTTCTGTACTGTGATGAATAGGAAGTCCTGTTGTTCTTCCAATGCTCCTTCTTCATGAATTTTTGGAAATGCCTGAAAAAGGCAGCAAAGTCCTCATCAGACATATGGCTGTCTGAGGTGATGGTCTTTGAGCTCTCAGAATCTGACTCAACAATTCTACTGAGTGAAGAGTTCTTCCTCCTGCTCCTGGTAGATGGATCATCTTTGAAGGCCACAGACTTCTCCTTGGCCTATGACTTACTGCTCTTCTCTTCTTCCTTTCTTACAGAAAGCTGCTTCTCATATGATAGTAGTTTTCCAAACAGGTTTGGAGGAGGGGTGTCAGCTAAATTGGTAATTTCCCTAATGGCACAAATCTTTATGTCTCAATCCTTTATGAGGGACCTGAGAAATTTGTCATTCAGCAGGAGTAGTAGGTCAGGACGGGCTCTCAAAATAGACCTTAGGTATAAAAGCCAGGCAAAATCTCCAAAGTACAAAAGCCAATCAATTTTCTGTGGAGATCACGAGTTTCATAACCTGGAGTGTTCCTTCCTATTCACACAATCCAAAGAGCTCCAGAATCCAGAATTACTCCATATTCTCAAGAAGGACAAAGCACGAATTATAAATGACACGTACGCAACCTTTAAAGCAACCCTAACAAGGATTCGTCGGCATCTCCAGCGTGTCGTTTAGAGGGATATTTAATTCCGAAGTTTTCATTTTGTTTTGTTATTTATTCCAATTGTAATAGAGAGAGAAAATAACCGCCTTGTGACTAGCGTATATGTCCTTGTGCGACTTAGGAGAGAATCGCGGCCTTGTGAGTGGTATTCAAGTCCTTGTGCGGCTTATGGAGAAATCGTTGTCTTGTGTTCAACTTCTAGATCGTGGTAAGATCTAGGAGAGGCTAGTAGTGAGGTATAGGGGGAGATATGCTTTAGCCTATCGGTTCTTGGTAGAAGGACTGATGAAATCAAAAGTAAATTATATTTTTCATAAGTCTTTGTCTCTAGCTCAATAGAGATATATTGTATTCATATTTAGCACTACTTAAATAAATTGTTATTATTTCAACTTTATAATTTCGAAGTGTTCAATTTTTCTTATGAAAAATTAGACTTGATTTACTTGTATTTTTCCTAGTAAAATGATGTTTAGTTAAGGTAACCCCCCCCCTCTAACGGCACCTCACGATCCAACAGATCATATGATCAAGAGTCGGGATGTTGACTCTCACCTCTAGGATCAGGAAGAGACCTTCGGCACCCTGCAAAAATACAAAATGAGGTTTAACCCCCTGAAGTGTGTCTTCGGGGTGAGCAGGGGCAAGTTCCTAGGGCTTCTCCTTACTCCCGCAGGAGTGGAGCCCAACCCTGACAAGGTAAGGGCCATCATGGAGTTGGGGTCACCTTGGAATGATAAGGAGGTCCAGTGTCTGATAAGGATGCTGGTAGGTTTGAGCAAGTTCCTCTATCAAACAGGAGAGAAGTGCTCACCTTTTTTCGAAGCATTGAGAGGGGGACAGAAATTGGAATGGTCTGAGGAATACGAGGGAGCCTTCCAAGCCTTGAAGAGGTAGCTGACCTAGGCTCTTCGTATCCAAGGATCGAAGGCGGGGAAGATCTGTCCCGGTACCTTTGTTATGGGTCTGAGGCCCTGAGCTCCATTTTAGTCCGGGAAGAGGGCAAGAAACAGCTACCAATCTACTATGTGAGTAGGTTCCTGAGGAAGGCAGAGCTCAGATACCCTATATTGGTGAAGTTGGCCTTTTCCCTTGTCTCAGAGGCACCGCCCGTACTTCCAACCACACTCTATCCGGGTGGTGACTGACCACCCCCTACACAACATCTTTGAGGGGGTGGAGCATTCTGGAAGGCTGGCGAAGTGGTTAGTGGAGTTGAGTGAGTTTGACATCTCCTTTGTCCCTAACCTCTCGATCAAGGCCCAGACGATGACTAACTTCTTTGCTGACTATGTGGTAGAGGTGGAGGAGGCCAAGCCTACTCATCCAGTTCCTTGGAGGGTTGATGCAGGCCCAAGGTTTCGACGGATTAAACAACGCGTTCTTATGTTCGACAGTTTAATTAAATTTATAGCGCGCGGTTTCTCTACTTAGCACTATCGTATATCCAAGCCATAAATGACACAAATTCAATATTAACAAATTAATCAACGCAAAGGGACGCTAGCCCTTATTTTAGATTGAACAAAGGCTATATGCTAATGTTCGCTCAAGCGAAAAGGACCCGCCTGATCCGGACAATTAGCAATTCAAATTAAATTCTGCGCAAACATTCACACATCCAATAAAAGAATATCCGGACTAAATAAGTGATTTAATACTAAGTCCAAAATAATCCCCAAAATTAATTAATAAGAGAGTTGCCAAAATCTCTTGAACTCAAGGAGAAATCAAGGTAAGAAACCGATTTCCATTAACGTTCACTAGATTTACCCGAACCAAGTTTTACGAAAAAATATTCGAAATAAATAACGCTTAAATATTAAATTTAAATTAGCACGATTTCAATATAAATCAGGACAAAATACTAGCCTTCTAATTCCACCAAAAACCTTACAAAATAATATAGAAGAAGTCACACAAGAGGTGTAGGAATCGTTACCCAATCCCAAGAAAGTCCATCCACAATATTGAGTGGGGAATCGCTCACAACGGTGGTTGATTTCAATTCTCCAAGTGAAACCACAGATCCGCACCGGACGATGAAGACGCTAGTCATTTCCTTTGCAATAACCATAGGAGAGGGAGAAACCTTGAAGACAATATATATATGGAAAGTGGGAAGAGAAAAGGTGATGGAAACCTTGAGGAAGGAGGAGGTGGAGTGGTGGCCGAATTTTGAGAGGAAGAAGGAGGGTTGGTGGCTTGGGAGAGGAGGAAAAAAGCCTTGGATGAATTTTGAAGAGGGAGAGGAGGAAGAGGAGAAGGAAGTCAAAATTTTGTCTAAGGGGGAAGAGGGAAAGAGGGGTAAAATTCAATCTTTGAATTAAGGTTTCAATTTTCTTATTCTCTAATTATTCCTTCATAACCATGGCTATATATAGCCTACACCACTCAATCATCCTCCATTCAAAATTAAAAATTAAAAATTCAAAATTCAAAATTAAAAAGTCAAATTGAGAATATGATGGTTATATGCACCCATCATAGCACATGAAATTAAATAATTAAAATAACACATGATGGTTATAAGCACCCATCATTACACATGAAATGAAAATTAAAACATGAAATAAATACTTAAAATAAAATTGCTAAAATAATAAAATTATTAAAAATATATAATTATAATTATTTAATTTATAATTATATATTTTTAAATAATGGCAGCAGACATCAATCCCATCCTCGAGCTTGCGGCAGCGATCATCCCAATCGACTAACTCTCTCAGACGGGGATCAATGACGGCCGTGTCAGCAACATCTCCATCAAGGGTGAAGGTAGACAACGCATTGGGGAGGCATTCTTGGGGGTTAGGAGTGATTTTGGAGAGTCTGCAAGGTACAAAGATTGAGCAAACCGTGGCTATTCATTTTCCCATCACTAATAATCAAACGGAGTATGAGGAAGTGATCGCAGGGCTTCGGCAAGCCAGGGAGCTAGGAGTGCAGGACGTAGAGGTACTAATGGATTCCATGGTGGTTTCCTCCAAGATCAACTGTGAGTTCGAAGCGAGGGAGCCTACCCTCGAACTATACCTGGCAAAGGTGAAAGGTATCATCGACATGTTCCAGAAATTCTCTATCAGATATGTAGCGCGGGAAGAGAATGAGTAGGTGGACTAGATGTCCAAGTTCGGACCCCGTGCAGGGGGAACTCTTACCGACCTCTTCCGCCCTTCCATCAAAGAGGGGGAGCAGATGGAAGTGGACCGACGTCCCTTCTAGATGGACCCCTTCATTATATTTTTATGTACAGGACACTTCCTAGAGGGCCTAGATAAGAAGCGCTTCAAGTATAAGTTGGCATACAACCTAATGTACAATTGGAAGTAGTATCAGAAGACTTTCTTAGGGCTCCTGACATGCTGCGTGGCTGAAGAGGAGGTCCCAAGGATCTTGGAGGAAGTTCACTCCAGGGAGTGCGAGAGTCACTCCGGGAGCAGGACCCTTGAAGGAAGGATTTTGATGCAAGGGTACTTCTGGCCAACCCTTGGTCGGGATGCTACCGAGTTCATAAAAAAGTGTCAAAAGTGCTAGTTGTTCGCCCCTCTCCAACTACTGCCAGTCAATAGACTTAGGAGCATCACTGTGGTCTGGCCCGTTACTATCTCGGGAATGGATATTGTGGGACCCTTACCCCAGTCCAGTGGGCAGAGGAGGTCTTTGTTGGTAATGATCGATTATTTTTCTATGTGGTTGTAGGTTAAGGCTCAAGACAAGGTGACCTCCCAGGTGATCTGAAACTTCATATGTGGGGGGATTATTTGTAGGCACGGGTTGCCTTATGCCATTTTCACGGACAATGGGCCGCAGTTTTCCAGTGCGGAGTTAAATAGATTTCGTGGTCAGCTCGGGATCGATCTCTGGTTCGTGTCGGTCCACCACCCCAGGAATAACGGGTAGATGGAGGCAGAAAACAAGATCACTATGAACTTGGTGAAGAAGAAGGTTGAGAACATGAAGGGAATTTAGTGGAACAACTTCCTTCAGTCCTCTAGGCCCTGAGGACAACTCCCAACATAGCCATGGGGGAGAGCCCCTTCAAACTCTCCAATGGTTGCGAAGTTTTGCTCCTAATCAAGTTCGAGGTACGGACACCATAGGTGGTGGAAGTATAGGAAGGCAGGTTAGAATGGAGGGTTGAGAATGAGGATGAGCTACGACTCTCCTTGGACCTAACGAAGGAACTCTAAGATGTGGCCGCTGTTAGGCAAGAAGAAATCAAACGGCAGATGGACAAATACTTTAATAAACATTTTAGAATCAGGCAGTTCACGGAAGGGGACTTGGTCTTGAAAAAGGTGGATGCTATAGGGAGATCAGCTGCCGTAGGAAAGCTTAATATAAATTGGGAGTGTCCATTTATCGTCAAGGAGGCGCTGAAGTCAGAGGCGTATCGTCTCCGGAATGTGGAAGGCGAGACCATAAGTCACACCTGGAGTGGTGATGAATTGAAGAGTTTTTATCCTTAAACTGTGTACGTTATATCTTTCTTCTAATATGTTGCTTCTTGATATTCCCATTTTTGTCTGCAATGGTTTATGTGAATGGGTAAAGAGTTCACCGAGTAGACCCCGAGCAGATCCCGCTGCCAGGCTCCCACTAGATGGCAGGTCTGGATGTCACTTGAGAGAGTCTCCCATACCCTGAGAAAATCCTGTTGTTAGGCTCCCACTAGCTTGTAGGGCTAGATATCACTCGATAGAGTCTCCCAGACCCCGAGCAGATCCCGTTACAAGGCTCCCACTAGCTGACAGGGCTTGATGTCACTCGAGAGAGTCTCCCAAACCACGAGAAGATCCCACTGCCAGGTTCACACTAGCCGGAAGGGCTGGATGTCACTCGAGAGAGTCTCCCAGACCCCGAGTAGATCCCGCTTCAAGTCTCCCACTAGATGTCAGGGCTGGATATCACTCGAAAGAGTCTCCCAGACCCCGAGTAGATCCCGTTGCCAGGCTCCCACTAGCTGGTAAGGCGTGATATCACTCGAGAGAGTCTCCAAGACCCTGAGTAGCTCTCGCTGCCAGGCTCACACTAGCTGGCAGGGCTGGATGTCACTCGAGTGAGTCTGCCAGACCCCGAGCAGATCCCGCTGCCAGGCTTCCACTAGATGGTAAGGCTATAAATCACTCGAGAGAGTCATGCAGATCCCGAGCAGATCCCGCTGACCATGCTCACACTAACTAGCAGGGCTGGAAGTCACTCGATGTTGTTTGGAAAGTTATTCTTAAGATGGTCCCGCTGATCGGGCTCTTATTATCTTGCAGGGCCAGTTGATATCTTGGAGGTGGCTTAGACATATTAGCCCCCAGATGGACGCGCTGACTGGCCTCTCATTAGCTGTCAGGGTAAGTTGAAATCTTGGAGAGGGGTTTGACATGTTGATCATGAGCATATCTCACTGACCAGGCTCACACAAGCTGGCAAGGCTGAAAATCACTTGGTGGAATATGGAAAGTTAACCATAAGATGGTCCTGCTAACCATGCTCTCATTAGCCGGCAAAGCCGGTTGACATCTTAGAGGTTTCTTAGACATATTAACCTCAAGATGGTCCCGCTAAGCGGGCTCTCATTAGCCGGCAGGGGCGGTTGACATCTTTGAGAAGGCTTTGATATGTTAACCCCAAATAGATCTCGCTAGACATCTTTGAGAAGGCTTTGATATGTTAACCCCAAATAGATCTCGCTACCAGGCTCCCACTAGTTGGCGGGACTGGATGTCACTCGAGAGAGTCTACCCAAGCCCCGAGCTGATTCCACTTCTAGGATCCCACTAGCTTGTAGGACTGGATGTCACTCGATGGATTCTTCCCTCTTGGCATAGCCCTTTTGACATAACCCCCTCGACATAGCCCTCTTGTCAAAGATGGATCTCGCATAGCCCTACTAGGGAGCAGGGTCTATCCTCTCTTGGAGAACCTGGTCTAGCCCATCCTGGCAAGCTAGGTCTCGTGACGTAGGCTCATCAACCGACAAACCGAGATGGACAAAGGACACCAAACCACTCTCTCGCGTTCCAATTAAACGATTGCACAAGTAAAATGCAGCACATTCGATTATCAATATTATTAATCCAATACTAACACACGGGTTCACCACACCCTTAGAGATTGAATAAATTCTATGGGACAATATTCTCTCAAGAGAAAAGTATCTACCCGGTCCGATCGAGCGTGTTTTGTACCAAAAGTGATCCACCGAAAAATAATGATTTCAGAAATGGTAGATCTCTCCCAACAAAAAAAAATGAGGCCCGCTAATCGTCAAGAATTTAAATAGATTAAGAGAAAACAATAATAATCGATTGGATCAAAACAACGATGAAATCAAGATCGCAAACAATGCAAAAGTTAACCACCACAAGATTTATCTAAGAGGGAACAAACAAGATTAGAGATTTTTGTTACCCCACTCAGAAGATGATTCCATGGAAGAGGATCGCTCTTCTACTATTCCACTGGAGTCACACTGAATAGAGAGAAACACGTCTGCCTTCCTCGCTTCATGTCGGATAGGATTCTTCATTGCAATGGAACTAGACCTTGGCAGAAAATCCACTAAGAGGGAGAAGGAAAAGGGTGGCCGAAAGTCTATGTGGGGGAATCCCTGGTGTAGCTGAAGTCTTCAAGGGGGAAAGCCATCGTTTTGTAAGAAGTTGGGGAAGAGAGGAGAGGGAGGGGGCCGAACCACTAGGGAAAGAGAGAGGGAGGTCGGTGGCTAAGGAGGGGAGCAAGAGAGGGAAGGAAATCTAAATTTAGAATTTAGGGTTTTCTTTCATTCAATCTCTAAATAATTCATCAACACATAGCCTTATATAAGGCTAACAAAAATCCAGGCAATACGTAGCCTAACTTAAAACATCATATGGAAAAACACTGGCCAAACTTGAAAATAAGAATCTTGATAAATATAGTCAAGATTTTAAAGCAAAAAATAAGAAAAATAAATATAAAATAAGCAAGATAATCATCAAATGAAAGTCTTGCGCCGAGGGCGGAGGTTATAGCTCCGATCAACAATGTTTTGCGCCGCCGCAAGTCTTTGGTTGGAGAGGGCGAGAGATCTTTCGTAAGCATGCTGACACCATCATCAGCATGTCGGGGGTTGTCGTCTCCATCAATCCTACCCCGCTCAAAAGTACTCATCACCGATGAGTTGGTTTGATTGTACCGGCGCAGAAGAACATCATCCAAAAGAGCCACCTCTGATTCAAGTAGCCATGAGTCATTGGAAGTCGGACAATCACGCCACCGGATCAAGTAGTAGAAAATGTCACCACTTGGATATGTGAGCACTTCATCCTTGAGGATCCTATCAGGAAAAAGGTTATCTCGGGGGACCTTGGAAAGGCATTAGTCAAAGAAGGAGAAAAATTTCTACATCAACATTCAACATACCTCATGTGGAAACCATAGGAGAGAGCAATCCAGGGAAAGCTCACCCCCCAACCCATTAGAGGACACAATGGACAGAATAAACAGGGAGGTAGATAATTCAAGTTATTGAGAAATATATGGCATTAAATCCGAAACATTAAAAAGAGGGAATATACCCCAATCAGTAGGGAACTCCAAAAGATATGTGTTTTCTCCTAACTTCTTTAAAATTTGAAAAGGACAGGATCGCCGGTTCACACATTTTTTTATGGAGCCCAAAGGATACCATTCAGGGATGAGACTCACCAAGAATAAATCATCAAAATTAAAGTGAGATGCTCTCCTATGTACATTAGCTTGAGATTGATAAGATGCATATTGGGTGGTTAATGTTTCAAGAATGTGCTTATGTAAATTGTAAACCTTAAGAGCGAACTCTTGTGCAAAATTACTTGATTTATAAGATGGAGGTAACAGAATTAAATCAAGTAGCACCGGGCCTTATAGTCGTGCACGATTTCATTGGAGGATAAACCCGTGGATCTATTTTTAGAATTATTGTACGCAAGCTGAGCATGGGGAAGGATAGATTCTAAGGTTCCCTTGTGGTCACCCATTAGACAATGTAGTATACTACCCAAACTTCCGTTTGTGGATGGTAGGCCGAAGAAAACAAGAGTTTGGTACCCATAAGCTTCCAAATGGTCTTCAAAAAATAACAAGTATATTTCACGTCGCTATCAATTACTATAGTCTTGGGAACACTCTGATGCCCAACGACTTCCTTGAAAAATAATTTTGCAATATGAGACGCATCATCGGTCTTATTACAAGACATAAAATAAGCCATTTTCGAAAACTGATCTACTACTACCAAGATGGAATCCTGACGTCTAATATTGATGGGTAGAACCAAAATGAAATCCATACTGACGTCCACCAAACGTATGGGGTAAAATTAAGAGGTGTGTAAAGACCAGCATTCATTTTATTGCCCTTAGCTAATTGGCACACACGATAACTCCCCACAATTTTATTTACCATTGATTTGAGACCGGGCCAATTAAACTTGTCCTCCAAAAACGTAATGGTCTTGTCATTACCAAAATGACCACCTAACCCAACACTATGCAATTCCTAAACGATGAAATGACGTAGGGAAGAACGAGGGATACAAAGCTTCGAGTGCTTAAATAGATAACCGTATTAAATATAATAGGCTAAAATGGTAGTGGAAGAGTCGCTTTGAGCAGATAAATAGATTTCCATGAAATCCGAACAATCGACATACTCATCCATAATCTTATCGAACCCAATAACTTTCACTTGTAGCGTAGAAAATAATAAAGAAACATGACTAAGGGCATTTGAAAGTGAGGGTAAGATCAATCCTTCATTCAAGAGGGGGTGAATTGAGTGATTTAAAATAATTTTGCTAAATTAAAAAAAAATATCTAGCAGTGGAAGACTTGATTTAATAAGTGTAGAATTCTAAGCAGAAACTGAAATAAAACAACTACAAAAGGATTAATTCACAACACACAACACAAGAAAGTTCAAGCAATCCAAAAGACATAAGGAGCTATAGTGGTTCCCCAAAACCTGGGTACATCCACTCTTCTTACCACCCTTGGTAGGAATCCACTGCAGGATGAGTTGATCAGGTGTCTTGGGCACCAATGAGCTTTTGATCAGGTGCTCAAAAACCAAACCATATTTTTTGATCAGGTGTCTTGCCACCACTGAGTTTTGATCAAGTCTCAGGAACCAAAGGAAAACTTTTGAAGGGAGTTTAAAAACACTTTTACAGGAAAGGAAAAGGAAATAGATGTCTTTTCTGTCAATGATCTGAGAAAAGCACTAGTGGATGAGAAGTTGTCAAAGCTCCCCCTGAGATTAGAAAGAGTTCAGGAGCTGGAAGCTTTGCAAGGGTGATAGGTCTTCAATGAAAAGGAAGTCTCCAGCAAAGGATTATTTCAGCAAGAACTGAAATGTTTGTTGTCTGGAGTGTGAATGATGAAGATTTTTAATCAGCAGGAATCAGAACGAAAACTTGTTCTATTTTCTGAGTTATTGATCTTCTTTTTTTTTCTCTGTGTCTCTGTGTATGTTCTGAGTATACTGCTGTATATTCTTGTTCTCTCTGAATGATGATAATAAGAACTCCAGTCGTCAAATCTTGATAATAGCCGTTAGCAAAGTCATAAAGGCTTTCCTTAAATGTCAACTGTTTCTGTAGGAAAGAAACTAAAAACATTCCTCCTTTGTTTCCTTGAAACTTGCTCCAAATTTATTATAATGACTAGAAATCTTCTTCGTTAAATGCTCTGATTTCAAATCCTTAACAAATAGACAAAATTCCAGAAATCATCGATCTCAAAATAAAATCGTCGATTTGAGCTCAACTATCGTCGAACTGAGCTCAAAGATATTTGAATTTGACTTGGACAGAAATCGCCGATCTGAGCTCAAAGATCGTCGAACTAGGTTTGACGCCTCGTCGACTTGAGCTCAAAGATCGCTAAACTGAGGTTGACGCTTTGCAAGCCTGAACTTGGAGAAAGTCGAACTGAGCTCGACGCTTCGTCGATCTGAGCTTGATGATAACTTCAATTCTTCTTCTTGGCTTCTCATCTGAACTAGGAGGTCTTGGGGAAATCTTCAACCCTAAGTACTAAGCCTTAGACCTAACTAGTTGACCTTTTCTCTATACAACAACATCAAAACAACAATCCTATTGACATAGTGATCCTTACCAAAATTAGTAATAGGGTGTTCCAACAATGGCGTTGACTACAAGATTTAGAGTCCCATAAGATGTTTTATTATAAATGTGTATTCCTGAAGATAGGAGACCCACTTGGCATGTTGGAGGATGACCTTCCATTGAGAATTGACAAATCTTAAGGAATCGTGATCAGATTGGAAATAAACTCCATTGGGAGTAGATAGTGCCGCAAATATTGGAGGCATTGAATAACAACATAAAAATCTCTATCATAATTAGAATAATTCAACTTCGGACCCACGAGTTTCTCATTACAATACCCAATCGGATGACCCTCCAGACTTAATACACTGCCTATGCCGACCCTAGATGCATCACAAGACAACTCAAAAACCTTAATAAAATCCGGCAATCTCAAAAGTGGAGCTTCTGATATCCGTGATTTAAGTGTTTGGAACGCTTTAGTAGCCGATTTGGTCTAGGTGAAATCACCCTTTTTCAAACATTCCATTATCGGTGCCATGATACTACTAAAATCTCGAATGAATCGAGGATAAAAGGTAGCTAGTCCGTGAAAACTCCTAACATCCCGAATGTTGGTGGGTTCCGGCCAATCTTTAATGGCTTGGACCATCTTAGGATCCACATGTATGCCTTCCAAACTCACAATATACCCAAAGAATTCTACGGGCATAACATAAAATGTGCACTTCTTGATATTGAAAAATAATTCTTCTGTCCTCAACATTGTAAGGATAGTCCTCAAATGTGACTGATGATCACTCGGAGAAGTACTAAAAAACAAGGATATCATCAAAATACAACACTATGAATTTTCCCATGAATGGTTGGAAGACATGAGTCATCATCCTAGAGAAAGTACTCGGGGCATTGGAAAGCCCAAATTGCATCACTAACCATTTGTAAAGCCCATACTTTTACTTGAAAGTGGTCTTCCAATCAACTCCCTCCCTAATCCGGATCTGGTGGTAGCCACTTCTAAGGTCCAATTTCAAAAAGATCATGGCCCCGGCTAACATGTCCAATAAATAGTCCAAACGAGGGATGGGGAATAATTATTTAATAGTAATTTTATTGATTGAACAACTATCCACACACATCCCCCAAGAGCTGTCTTTCTTAGGGGCAAGTAAAGCGGATACGGCACACAGACTCTAGCTATGGCGGATGAATCCCTTACTTAAAAAATTTGAAATTTGGGCTTGAACCTATAGGTGTGCGGAAGGGTTTAGCCGATAGTGAGGATGGTCAGGTAAAGAGGTACCTGGAATGAAATCTATCACATGTTGGATGTCCCGCATAGGGGGTAATAATGGAGGTAGCTCGTCCGGATATAAATCCTTAAACTTTTCTAAAAGTATCCTCAATGCTAGAGGTAAATTATAAAAAGAGGAAACATTTTCCTTTATTTGCAAACAAAATAATGCATACATTACACCATCCATAAAAGTATCACGCGCAAACTCCTTCTTACCTATCAAACTTAATGTTTTCTTCTCTACTAGAATAATCGTTTCTTTAGAAGGGACAGTAGGATCCTTAGGAGGAGTAGGCTTCAAAATAATGGTCTTTCTATTAAATTTGAACTCGTAGGTGTTGGCACGTCCTAGGTGAGTGAAATCATGATCATAAAGCCACAGACGTCCTAATAGAACATGACAAGCATTTATGGGGATGACGTCACACAAAATTTTCTCCGTATAAGCCTTGATTGTAAGGGGGGAACCAAGCAATGATTCTAAACTGGAAGGGATGTCTTGTTAACCCAAGCAACCTTATAAGGGTGAGGGTGATGTTCGGTGGTCAACAACATTCGTGGCACCGTATTTTCCAAAATCACATTCATGCTGCTTCCACTATCGATAATCAATTCACACCACTTCTCTCCGCTCTTAAAATTTACCGAGAAAATATTCGTCCTATTCCAATCATCCGATGCTCATGGAGTAGCCAAAATACACATCAACACCATCATATTAACATCATCCTCTATGTCGCTAGTACTCCTTCTGACTAAGACTCAGATTCTTCATTGTCTTCATACATGAGCTCAGCGGATTTAGACAAGGCATCTAAAAGGGCTAGGGGTTTGGGCTTGGTTGGACACTCGCTGACATAATGTCCCTGAATGCCACAAGAAAAATAAGTAACATTCATCATGCTAATCCTACCGAATGGCACTCTCTAATCGGTCAGGCTTCTCAAATTCCTAGCCGTAATGACAATAGTGTTCGGGTCAGCAGACCGGAACTTACCCTTATCCTTATTGGTGGATTGGGGGTGGTCCTAAGATTGACTTTCCTTTTGGAAAGGGACATGATCTGGACTTGAATGCATTGTGCTTCTACATATCCAAGGCGGCATTAAAGGTGGTGTTCAAGTCGGTGTGACCATATCATAGGAGCTTACCCTGAATGTCGGTGTTGAGCCCCTTGCGAAATCTTGAGAGGGTGATCTCTTGCATCTCCCAAACATCGCACCTGACAATCATATTCTTAAGAAGGCTCATGTAATCTGTTACCAACCTATTCTCTTGTTTCAGGGTAGCTAACTCATCAAACATTTGCGTTCATTGGTATGCATGAACGTACTGATCAGTCAACATGGCATTCATGCCAGCCCAACCAATAGGTAGAAAACCATTCACCGCACCTTGATGCAGTTCCTCATTTAGCCAAAATATTTTGGCCCATCCTAACAGCTCCATCCTCGCAACTCACACCTTGTGTATGTTGGTAAGATTGTCCCACTCGAAATAGCACTCTATTTCTATAACCCAATCTAAAAACAATTAGGGTTCACCAAGTCCGTCATACGATGGGGGTTTAATTCGGATAGCTCGAGTGATTTAAAACTCGTACGGTTTCTAGTTATTATGATTAGGTGCACGCATGGAATAATCGTTATTATTATTCTTATCGTAATTCCACTTGTCACGTTGGCGGGCCTCCTGATTAGGGGGAGCTGCTTGGTTTAACCTCATATCGTGAAGCATCAACCTGATGTCCGTCAGCTGATCAGTGAACTCCTGGCAGAGTTTATCAATTATTGTCGTACAATGACCCATATCTCGGTCGTCCACCATATTGGAGGAAGAAGGCGTATACTTCGTGCCTAGTCTACTGCGCATGCAATGAAAGAAGTTTGACCCTAACTTGATGAAATTTTATAAAGATATTTTTTTGGTCTAATAATAACTTGGTAAAAATAAAATATTTTTTTAATTTCTAATTACGAAGATTATGGAGATTTTCCAGAAATTTCTTTTTTGGATTTCGCAAAAAAATGGGAATTTTAGGCCGCTATTTGCAGACCAAAAATTAAAATTTTCGTTATTTTGAACAATGAAATGTGCTAGACAAGTGCGTGTTGGTGTCCTCCGAATATTAGGATGGTGTCAATTAAGAAATTGACATGAACCTCTCTCTGATAACAAATTGATGTAGGCTTGTCACCTGACCAACCGAGATGGACAAAGGACACCAAACTACACTCTTATGTTCCAATTCTACGATCGCACAAGTAAAACGCATCACACTCGATTTGCTTTATTATTAATCCAATTCTAACCCATGGGTTTGCCACACCCTTAGAGATGGAATAAAAGCTATGAGCCAATATTCACTCAAGCGAAAAGGATCTACCCAATCAGATCGAGCGTGTGTTGTATAAAAAGAGATCAACCGAAAAATAATGATTTCAGAAATGGTAGATCTCTCCCAACAAAAGAAAATGAGATCCTCCAATTCTCACGAATTTAAATAGATCAAGAGAAAACAACAATAATCGATTGGATCAAAACCACGATGAAATCAAGATTTGCAAACAACGCAAAAGTTAACCACCACAAGATTTATCTAGGAGGGAACACATAAGATTAGAGATTTTTGTTACCCCACTCGGAAGATGATTCCTTGCAAGGGGATCGCTCTTCTATGGTTCCACCGTAGTCACACCGAACGGAGAGAAACACATCCTCCTTCCTCGTTTCATGTCAGAGAGGATTCTTCATTGCAATGGAACTAGACCTTGGCCGAAAATCCACCAAGAGGGAAAAGGACAAGGGGAGCCGAAACTCTATGTTGGGGAATCCATGGTGTAGCTGAAATCTTCAAGGGGGAAAGCCTTCATTTTGTAAGAAGTTGGGGAGGAGAGGAGAGGGAGGTGGACAAACCACTAGGGAAAGAGAGAGGGAGGCCGGCAGTTAAGGAGGGGAGCAAGAGAGGGAGGGGAATCCTGAATTTAGATTTTAGGGTTTTCTTTCATTCAATATCTATATAATTCATCAACACATTACCTTATATAAGGCTAACAAAAAATCCGAGTTATACGCAGCCCAACATAAAACATCATATGGCTAAACACAGGCCAAATTTAAAAATACGAATGTGGATAAATATAGACCAGATTTTAAAGAGAATAAACAAGGAAAATAAATATAACATAAGCAAGATAATCATCAAACGAAAGTCTTGCGTCGAGGGCGGAGGTTGTAGTGTCAATAAACAATGTTTTCGTGGCACCGCAAGTCTTTCGTTAGAGAGGGCGAGAGATCTCCCTTAACTATGCCGACACCATCATCAACATACTGGGGGTCATCATCTCCATCATCTCGCCACTCCCAATCCATTAATATCCTCAGTCTATGAAGGGAGACCCTGAGGAGCAATTGCGTGAGGAACTCGCAAGCGTACAGGTCATGCCAGATGGGTCTCGGTTCGCCCAGGTCAAGCACTCAGGGTGCGGATCAAGAGACGCGTAGACTTAAGTATCGCAAGAACTACGAGGTTCTGCAAGCGCAGGGGTTTAGCTGGGAGAGCTCTCGGGCGGCAAGCTCTCCTAAAGGGGTTGGAAGGACTCGTCGCCCAGCTTCGGTACCGGAAGGAACAATTCTGGTACCACATCGCTCGCCGAGTGCCTCGCGCCTTCTCTCGTCACTAGGCCGACAAGCTGCATGATTTTGAGAGTGTATGTTGCGGCCTTGGCGGCGTTCTTCTGCATCATCTCTTCCAGATCATAGTCGAAGTAATGGGCGATCCTACTGCTATTGCTAGAGGGTGGTTGAGCAGTGACAGCTTCCAGCTTACGCACCTGCGCCTGCAGCACCTCATTCCCATTCTGGATTGTGGCATTTTGATGGCAGAGGAATTTGGCCGTCGCCGCGTCCTGCAAAAAGAAACAAACGAAACATGAATGATTAAAGGTAATATAAAGAAAGGAATCTTGTTCGAGTTCCGGGACTTACCCCTCCCCCCCCCCGTAGTATCTGGCAAGAATAGCATCGGCCTTATCCGCCCACTTCCTTTGCCACCCCACCTCCTCCAGCGCGAGGAGGCGGGCCATATCCTTGTCGTTGTCAAGCTTCTGGACTGAGATGGTGTTTCGCTCCATCTGCATGCACCATCAGCTCGCCATATGGTCCAGCTCCATGCTGCATAGCTGGGCTCGCGCACTCTCGTGAATGAGTGCCTGTGTGGAATCTTGATCCTAGACAGTGGTGTACTCCCACACATATAGACCGAAGAGAAGTCATAGGCCTCCCCACTGGTGGTGAGCTTCCTAGCTAGCTCGGAAGCAGGGTGGAGATCAATTCCCGGTTCTCCCCTTAATCCCATTGAAGGAGGGGTTTGCCGAGCTCATCAATGTGCTGCTCTCCATAGCCGAAGTTGCGGTGCACCCTTGGCACGGGCCTATCGGCGGACGCATGCTCTCGCGCCCTTGAGGTGTAGACCGTCTCGCTGGTAGGACCATTGGTCTAAGCGCTGGGACTGATGGAAACTTTAGGATATTTACTCACCGGGGCCTTTCCTTTTTCCCGAGATACGTGAGGTGCGTCGCCTGTGGTCTTCAGCTTCTGGGACGGCGGCGGCAAAGGAGGCTGATTGCGGTTGACCCACGTCTGGGGGCGAGGGCTTAGATCTCGTGATGTGTGGCAGCCATCGGCTCTACATGGGCGAGCTTGTCGGGGGCGACTCGAGCACTATTATAAGGAGGGTGTAGGGGGAGTTATCGCTCATCTGTAGTAAGAGGGTTAGAGCTGTAAAGAGAAGAGGTTAAGTAAAAAATGATTGAGCGAGAGTGGCTTATCTCCCCTTGGCGGGACGAGGGCGAGAGAATCAATATTCCTGCAAAGGAACACGATCTCGAAATTCTTACCCTGGAAGAACCCATAGAGCTCGGCTTCATGTCCACCAGGCTTGTGGGTGGTAGCTATCCTCGCTTAGTTGGACCAATGAAAATGGTACATTTCCAAAGTCGCCTTTGACAAAGACAAACTTTCAGAGCCAGTTGTGGCTCTTGTTCACTGTCTCCCGCACCTTGAGGTGGTTACTGGAGAAGTATACGGTGCCATACTTATTCTCCCAGAAGGATAGCTTGTGGAAGACCGCGAGGCTGAACTCGATCCGCTCTTCCACAGGAAGCAGGTGAACCCGGCCATGACCGCCATCGAGTTCGGGGTCAGCTACCCCAGGATGACCCCAAAATACTTCAATATTTTAAATACCTCGAGTCATAGGGGAAACTGTGGGCTCGCATCGAAATGTGCTATGGGGATGACGAGCTCCCCGTCAGAGAGGTCATTTATCTTCTCCTCCGCCTCTGGTCATTTCGCCTCAAAGCCAGGCGAGATGAAATCGTCAACCACCGTGATAAGGTCATCCTTTGTGAGGGTGGCGGAGAAGAAGGTGTGGTCAGAAAAGGTCCATGCGCACTTTCCTCTCCCCACGACATCTCCACTGTTGCCTCCCATCTCGCGATCAGCTAGTCAGTCGGGATGCTAAAGTTCTCGTGAGAAACAGCGAGCTGAGATTTGCAGGAGTGGAGAAGATGCAGAAGGTTTTAAATGTTATAGGTGGGAAGAAGGTTCGTGGCCTATTTATAGAGTGAAAAAGGGCGGGAATACATCTTGTTGGTTGGAAGTTGTGCGAATAACAAAATGCACCCCGACGCTTCGATTTCCGAGCCCGCCACTAGTTCCCGCCTACTTGTTGTGCCCCTATGAAATTTATGCGGCGAGCGAGCCACGCTGGCTCATATCCACCAGAGCATCGAGTGAGCCACAATGTCACGCATCCGCCAGACCGACGAGCGAGCCACGACAGCTCGTGTCCGCCAGAGTGGCAAGCGAACCACGCTAGCTCGCATCTGCCATAGAGGCAAACAAGCCGGTAGGCTCGTGCCTACCTTTGAAAAGCTAAACAGAAGCTGCAAAGAGATAATATACAACAAGCATGGGCCCTATTAGTGGGCGAGTGGTGTCAAATATTTACAAACAATTAAGTCCAGTACTCTAGGAAGAGAAGTAAGTTCGTAGTTATTACGTGCGACCTGATCCAAAGATAGGTGAGACCTTGGCCTGTAGGCTGACAATAAGGAAGTGGTTGGTGGATAAATATTGAATTTATTTCCACCTACCCCACCCTCACAACCCGGAATGAGGTGGTAAGCGAGGGTAGAAGTACTTGCAGACCTCTAGAAGTTTCTGCTGGGCCAGGTTGACATGTTTCGTGGCATTCCAGAGTCGCTACTCTGCTCGCATAATGTGTGCTCTTAGAGAAGTAGTCCCGCCTCGATCCTTTGGGCTCCCCATCCCCTCAAGGATCGCAAACCTCTCCTCTGCCCCATCCTTGTCCTCATCCACCCTATCGCAAACTTCCTACATCATCAGGGAGTGTTTCTGGAACAGCCAGGTCACCCCCTCTTCACCTCTTCAGCATCCTGCGGGTTGCCCATGTATTCTTAGATGTGGTCTGCGGAAGGGGGAGGCAAGTACCCCCCCCCCCACTTTTGTCAACGTCGGAGGAGGAGACCGCGTTGAAGCTTGCAAAAATAGAAAGTGTCAGAGAAGAGCAATCAAATGGTCATAAGAAAGCAAGCATACAAACTTACCCTGGGTCAGCTCATCCCCTGCAATGGTATATGGGTGGGAGGTACCTGGATGACCCTGGAAGGGCTCGCCTTCAAGAGCTACTAAAGATTTTCCTAGCCCGAGTTGGGTTTGCAACGACGAAACCACGAGAAGGGAAGTCCCCCTGTTCGAGGGGTTGGCGGCCTGCTCGGTCACCCATGGGGAGTAGTTCCTTGGCTCCATTCCCCTACCTCCTTCCTTGCGGGTGGCTCTTGCAAAGAAGGAAAAAAAATCGAAGTGGCTATAATGTCAGGAAACCGGCACGCATACCTCATGGATAATCTTAACACCGGCCGCCTGACTAGACGCGGAGGCGTTGTTTGGGGGAGATCGCTTGACCATCTTTTCCTTCTTCGGCCCAAACGAGGGACTGAGCTACCCTCTTGCGAACAAAGGGGCAGCATCAATGACCTGCGCCCACATCCTTCCCTGCGGCCGCTATGCGAGCTCGTATTTCTTCTAATATGGGCATCACTCAGCTATAATACTTTGCGAAGAAAAGAAAAGCAGAAGGACGGGGGCTTTTCCATTTAGCCTTGTGGCATTTTTATAGCACATTGGTGGGACCACAAAAATATTCCCTCAAGCTCAGCAAGCACTCACTGAACACATGACGATGGTTGTTTCTTTTTGAGCTTTGCCAAGCTCAAAAAGAACGGGGATTATGTAAAACCCAGTGTTCGTCGAGGAGGTCTGCCAAGCAGGCGAGACAAATAGGTGATCGAGCTAGGATAGATTTTATTCCTACCTCTTCTAAGGCATTGAGTGAAGCTTGACTTGCCAATGCCTTCTGAGCTTAGCATTGAGTGAAGATTGACCTATTAACGCCTTCTTAGCTTGGTTTTGAGTGAATCTCACCCTGTTAATGCCTTTGAGCTTAGCGTTGAGTGAGCATGACCTGCCAACGCCTTCTGAGCTTGGCATTGAGTGAAGCTTGCCCTGTCAATGCCTTCTAAGCTTGGTGTTGAGTGAAGCTTGATCTATCAACGCCTTCTTATATTGGCGTTGAGTGAAGCTCGCCCTATCGATGCCTTCTGAGCTTAGCATTGAGTGAACTGGCTTCACTAAATGCGTGGCATTTCCACGATTTTTTAGTTTATCTGTTCCCGCCAAGCGGAGCTAGCGAGCCGCACGAGCTACCTTAACCAGGTTGTGCTTGTATAAGTGGCCATCCAGCCGAGATCGTCGGTCCGCCTCCGCACGAGAGGCAGGAAAACTGCAGGAGTCCGGCTCACGATTGCCTAAATATAGAGGCGAGCTATGCAAGCCAGACCGCATTTACCTAGTTGAGTAGCCAGTTTTCCCGATTCCCGCCTATGAGTGGGGTGCAGGTATCATGTGGTTAATACATTTTAGTTTGACAAATGTGATTAGGTCTGCATTTAGGTCCTCAGAACAGTGGAGTTTTGTTGTTAGCAGACCGCTTATGGCTGTAAATACCCATCTAGAACAGCAGAGTTACGCTATCTACAGGCCAGGTTTTAAACATTATAAATATCCCAAGGGGGTACCTCAGAGGGCAAGCTTTCCAGTCCTCTTACTTTATTGTCTTTTAGTGCTTTTTAAGGTGCCCTTGCTTAGCACAGGTTAAGGAGGGGAATCGCTCTAAGATCTTTCGAGTGTGTAGTTGAACCTCTGTGATGGAGCCTTGGTTTAATTTCAAGTTCTAAGTCTTCGTTCATCCAAGCTTGCTAGGCAAAGTAAGTGTGCGGTCACCCCTTCCCCAAGGGTTCGGACTCCACGAGAAGCCGGTTTTCGGTTTTAATAAATTGCATGGCAGATTTCTGATATTTACGGGATAAACCCCTCATTCTGTACACATAACATTTTTCTCCAAGAAAATCAGATCCGCCCAGCCTCAATGACAACATAATCATAATATGAAGGATTTCCTTAAGACTGAGGTAATGAAACTTCTGGATGCTAGGATATCTACCCGATTGGAGATAGTGTGTGGGTTAGTCCAGTACGGGTCATCCCGAAAAAGGGCGGCATAATGGTAGTTCCAAACGCTAATAATGAATTAATTACAACTCGTACTATTACAGCTTGAGGATGTGCATAGACTATAGAAAATTAAATGATGCCACACGAAAAGAACACTTTCCACTACCGTTTATCGATCAAACTTGGTGTAGCTCTCTGGCCACTTATATTATTGTTTTCTTGATGGTCTGTCGGGGTATTTACAAATCCCTATCTCCCTCAAAGATCAGGATAAAACAAAGTTTACTTGCCCCTTCAATACCTTCCCATATAGAAGAATGTTGTTTGGCCTTTGCAATGCGCCAGCAACATTTCAAAGATGTATGTTGGCAATTTTTGGCAAGTTAGTAGAAGATATTGTGGAAGTGTTTTTGGACGATTTTTCTTTATTTAAAGACTCTTTCCAAAATTGCTTAGATAACCTCACTCGTGTTCTTCAATGCCACGAAGACACGAATTTAGCATTAAACTTTGAGAAATGTCTTCTTATGGTCCGAGAAGGTTTAGTTATCAGTCATAAAATTTCTATCCAGGGAATCGAGGTCGATAAGGCCAAAGTAGAAATTATTGAAAATTTCCCCACCAACAAACATAAAAGCCATATGAAGTTTTTTAGGCCATGCAGGTTTTTAAAGATGGATTATTCAAAAAATTTCCAAAATTATAAAACCGCTAACCCACATCCTACAAAAAGAATCGCCCTTAATTTTGATAGCAACTGCTTATCAACATTCAAATTTACAAAAGGAAAAGTTATTAATTCTCCTATTCTAGTAGCACCAGACTGGTCCTTTTCATTTGAAATAATCTGTTATTCTAATGATTATGTAGTAGGAGTTGTATTAGGATAGTACGTAAACAAGTATTTTCATACTATTTATTACACAAGTAAAACGCTCACTTCTTCACAAGCCAACTACACTACTGAAAGAGAGGGATAGATCTGACTTACTCTAGTTAAATATATATGTTATATAAAAGAGTAAGCACAATACAAAAATAAAGAAAGAAAGAAAGTAATCTAGATGACACAAGAATTATAGTGGTTCCCCAAAACTGGGTACATCCACTCTTCTACGACCCTGGTAGGAATCCACTACAGGTTTTTGATAAGGTGCCCTGTCACCACAATATCTAATTTCTAAGGGAGATATAGCAACCCTTTAAGCTTTTGATCAGGTCCCCAAAAACCAACACACATGTTTTTGATAAGGTGCCCTGCCACCAAGAGGTTTTACTTTGGAAGGGTGTAATAGCCCTATACATAGGAAAGGGAAAAGAAATTATGTTGTCTTCTCTGTCAATGATTTGAAAGAAGACTAGTGGATGTTGATGATGTCAAAGCTCCCCCTGAGATTTTGTAGATGATCAAGAAATAGAAGCTTTGCTTAAGGGTATAGGCCTTCAGATTGATGTTGATCTCCAGAAAGCCTTTTAAACTGATTTTGTATTTTTATCTCTTGAAAGCTTGGAGCTGATGAAAAACACTGATACATAGATTTTTTGAAGAAAGTAGAGTTCTTTTCTTGTCTATTATTGTCTCTCCTCTTGTTTGAGAATTCTCCTGTAACTTCTCTTCTGTTAGATAGAATCTATATGTAATGACTAATCTTAATTCAAGAGCATTTCAATTTCCTTTTACTGCAATGGCTGAATATTCCAGAGAATGGTAATTGCTTTGGGAATCAATTATCATTAAATCCTGATTTAATCCATAATTAATGCAGCCTCCAAACGACTATATTAAAAAGAATATATAGCATTAAATATGATAACTATAATTGCCTTTAATTAAGCATTAATTAATTATGCCTGCTGTAAATAATTATGTCTGAATACTTCAAAGAAAACGTCAAACTGAAATTTAAAGCTTTCTTCAAACTGATCTTGGAGTTCGTTGATCTCAGCTTGGAGTTCGTTGGCTCAACTCGGAGTTCGTCGAGCTGAGCTCAGAGAATATGAACTGCAAAATCGTTGAACTAAGTTTCACAGCTTTCTTTGAGCCGAGCTCAGAGATCGTTGAATTAAGCTCAGATTTAGTTGAAATAAGCTCGGAGAATTTCTTTGAGCTGAATTTCTGAACTTCAAATCTGAATTTCTCAAGAATTTTTCTGTAGAGCAAACCTGGAAATAAACCTATGACCCATGACTATAAATTTTGGGTCAATCTAAACATCCTAATAGTGTTCTTTGCCCAAATCAGAACTAGGGTTCCAACAATCTCCCCCTATTTGGGTGAGGACACTATTCATAGAAAGAAAAAATAAAAATAAAACACAAAGCAAAATAATCTGCTTGAATTATAAATTTTTTAGCAGATGTACACAGGTGCTTTGAGAAATAAAATAAATAAAATAAAGCTACTAATGAATCCTTTGTATTGGATGACACTATAGCTTTTGATTATTATAAAATACCATTGTTCTTTTTGGTAAGATAGGTCTTTTCCTGAAAAGAGAGGTTAGGAGTTCTGGACCCATATTTCCTTGGGTCCTGGTTCTTTATAATAGTAAGACATAAAAGAACACTCAGGATGATTTTTATAACATAGTGGATGAAATTTCCTAGAAGGGATTAACCACATGGTAAAAGGATTTATAAAATCTTGAGTTTGATTATGATTTTGAAAAGAATAAAACTTTCTATTTTGAGATTTTGAGTTCGACGAAGAAAAATATTTTCGTCGATCGGAGTTCGACGATCATCAATCTCAGTTCGACGAAGTGGATTTATTTCGTTGATCACAATTTTTTGACCAAACATTTCTATTCAGAGTTCGTCCATCAGAGTTCGATGAACCATACCGATTTCATCTATCTCGGTTCGACGAAATATTTTGAACATAGTTTTTCTGAAATTTCTTAGTTTGTTTTGGTTTAGGATTTTGTAAAACTTCAGTTATTTTATTTAAGCCTTCTTACTTTTCTTTTCCTTTAATTATTTCTAAAGAAACTATTTGATCAAAAACATTTTTCAAATCTTCTTTAAGTTTTATATTTTCATAAAATAAAATATTTAATTTCTTTCTGAGAAGTTTTATTTTCTTCTCAGATTGAATCATATCTCTACAATAGATTTTAAAATCATCTTTAAATTGATCTGAAGAAAAATCAAAGGAAGAGATTACCTGATCTTCTATATCATCTGATTCGGATTTTTATTCAGAATTACTGATTGAGGCATTGATTGCAATTAGACAGAATTTGCTTGCTCTTCACTCTTCTTTATCTTCAGTTGTACATGATGAACTTCAGAGTCAGAGTAACTCCATGATCCAGCATCAAGTTTTCTCTTTTTAGCATATCCAGCAACCATTGTTGTGAGGGAGTCCCACAAATCCTTTGCTGAGGAGCATTCATCAATTTCTTGAAAAATGTCATCAGACATAGATTGAGAAAGAATGTTCATTGCTCTTGCATCAGCAATCTTTAGCCTTTTCTGGGCACTTATCCACTCAGATGATGGAACAAAATTTGTCCGACATTGAGGACAAATTCCCTAAAGATCGCTCCTCGCCATCGAAATGGTAACAACTTCCTCTACTCTATTTGCAGAATTGGCCAATTATTTAGTATCTCGAGTCCTTTCAAAAACTTATTCAAGTCAGCAAAAGAAGAAATTTGTTTCTGTCCTAAAAAACTATTTTTGGGAAGACCGGTTTTTATTCCGAGTCTGTGCAGACCAAGTGATTAGGAGATGTATTTCAGGCGACGAAGTTTTGAAAATCTTGCGACACTTCCATAAAAGACAAATCAGTGAACATTATCAAGCAAACTGGACTGCATGGAATGTTGGTACCCTAGTTTGATTTGAGTTTAGTCTTCTCTTTTTGTCCCTTGACCCAAGAAATATCTATGGTCAATGGTTAGTGGTCTAGCTGTAGAGTCCTCGCTTTTCCAGATGAAGAATTTTGTTAAGTAGTTTGTTCGTTCGACTGTCGTCGAACGCCGCTCGACTATCGTCGACTAACTGTTCGACGATCGTCTATCAGTTGTTCGACTTTCAGTCTGCGAGGATAGTTCGACTATCGGTTGATAGTTCGACTATCTGTGTGCTTTGATAGTTCGACTATCTGCTTGGATAGGTCGACTATCTGATACCTCGACTATCTGTTGATAGTTCGACTATCTGTTCTGCGTTGATAGTTCGACTATCTGTTGATAGGTCGACTATCTGTTCTCGCTTGGTAGTTCGACTATCTGCTTTGATAGTTCGACTATCTGATAGTTCGACTATCTGTTGATAGGTCGACTATCTGTTGATAGGTCGACTATCTGTTTGTTTTTGATAGTTCGACTATCTGTTGATAGTTCGACTATCTGTTTCGCTTTGATAGTTCGACTATCTGTTGATAGGTCGACTATCTGATAGCTCGACTATCTATTGATAGTTCGACTATCTGTTTTGCCTTGATAGTTCGACTATCTGTTGATAGGTCGACTATCTTATAGCTCGACTATCTTCTGATAGTTCGACTATCTGTTGTGATAGTTCGACTATCTCCTATGATAGTTCGACTATCTAGATCATTCGACTATCTGTCCGATAGTTCGACGATCTCCGTGCGTCGGTCGACGATCTTCGAGGGTCGTTCGACGCTTTCTGTCTGCCTTTATATTTTGTATTTATTTATTATATTTAATTAATTAATACATTATCTGGCATATCTTTTTAGTTGTTTTGTGATAATATTTCCAGGCAATATTTGTTCCATCCCTTATGCCTGAGTAAAATCTTTTCAGATAAAGTTGTTTGTCTTATTAGCTGACCTTATATTTTACTTTATCTGCTGTCAGTCCTTTATAGCCGTTAGACTGAAAAGTCTTTCTTCTGCTATAAAGAGTTTGTTTTTGATGTGACTTTATTTAGTACTTTATCATCAGATTGCTTCCTGCAGCTTCTTCGAAAGAGGTTTATCCCTTTTATAGAATGTTTCTGCTGCAGAGATTGTTTTGTCTTCTTGATATTTACAGCCCAGGTCTCAAGTTTCAGAAGAAGACAAGTAATTCAAATTGAAGAGAGCCGTTGCTTGTTGCTATTATAAAAGGAACCCTTTGAAGAAGGATTCAAGCTAGCTAACTAGCTACCCAGTTGTTCACTTAAGCATTCAAGCCTTCATCAAGATCAAGTCTTCTGCTCTCAGCAATACTCATCCAACTAAGAAGTGTTAAGCTCTTCTACTCTTCTTCAACCTGAGTTCTCCTGCTTTCAGGAAGTTCAAACTCAGAGCTCTTTTGAAGAAGAAGAAGAAGAAGACAGCTGCTTGAAGATCTCTAATTTTATTATTTATTATATTCTTATAGTTTTTCCTTCAGATCTTTCTGAAGAGTTTTCTGCACTGAAGCAAGACTTCACCTGGACATCTTTGAGCCAGGGGGAGCCTTGATTCTTTAGAGCTTTCTAGCTCAGTGCAAGTCCTTGTGCTTCTCTAATCTTTTGTAAAATAGAGAAGACATCTTAACCTTCTTTCCCCCTCCTGTACAGGGTTATTACTCCCTTCAAAAGTATCCCTTGGTGGCAGGGCACCTGATCAAAAACCTGTGCTTGGTTTTTAGACACCTGATCAAAAGTCTAAAGGGTTTCTGGATCTACCTGAAGCAGATCCTGTTGGTGGCAGGGCACCTGATCAAAAACCGGAGTGGATTCCTACCTTGTTGGTAGAAGAGTGGACGTACCCAAGTTGTTTGGGGAACCACTATAAATTCCTTGTGTCGTCTGGATTGCCTTATTTAATTCCTGCATTGTGGTTGTGAATAGATATAACTAGGTTGCTAGTTGCTGATTAGGATTTCCAAGCCTTAACTGTAATTACAGTTAGCTTGAGTTTGTGCACAACACTTGTGTTAGGCTATAGGGTTAATTCTATATCTATAATATTTTCATTCCGCATTTCACTCCAAGGGAGTTGGATAGACCATTAAGTTTTGTCTTGTGCAAAATTTGATAACTCTATTCACCCCCCTCTAGAGTAGTATCTATCACTTCACTTTCAATTGGTATCAGAGGGAGGTTGACTGACTGAATAGGCTAACACCTAAGTCACAAGATCCTGATAGATACCCAGGATTATAGATATTCACTATCATGGCCCAGTCCAAGGATTATTCTAGCACCAGACCTCTAGCATTCAACTTAGCTAAGTTTGGCATCTGGAAGGCAAGGATAAAATTATATATAAATTCTATTGATGAAAGCATCTTTGCTTCTATTTTGTCAGGTCCCCCAAGAGCACCTGCTGCTGCTACTGCCTCATCATCTGATATGAGTGCAGTGCCTCCTCCAGATTACAATGATGAGTACAAGAAGGCCAAGATAGCAGATGCCAAGGCGATGAACATACTGGCTCAGACAATGTCTGATGAGGTATTCCAGAAGGTAGCTGACTGCTCCTCAGCAAAAGCCATGTGGGATACACTGAACCAGATTGTAGCTGGTTCAGCTGATGAAAGGAAGGACAGAAGGTCCAACCTTATCTCACAATATGAGAACTTCAAGAAAACTGATGCTGAATCAGTTGAAGCCATGTACACCAGGCTCAGCTCAATCATCAATGAGCTGAGGACCCTTGACAAGGACATATCATTGACAGAGGTCAATGATAAGATTCTTATGTGCTTCCCTAGCACATGGGATCTAAGGATCTGGCCCATCAAGGAAGCCAGAAGTACAAATGAGATCTCAACTGAAGCCCTTCTCGGCAAGCTCAAATCTTTTGAGCAAGTGCTGAAGACAAGGGAAGCAGAAGCAGAAGCAAAGACCCCTACTCCAACAAGAAAAGAGCAATCTCTAGCTCTTAAGGCTGCTGATGCTTCTGAAGGCAGCCAATCAAATGAGGAGCTAATGGCATTATTTGCCAAGAGGTTTCTCAAGATGGGGAGAAAGGAATTCAGAAAGAAGTCTTCACGCTATGAAGACAAACCAAGGTATGATCGTTCACCTGCTAAAGAAATTATATGTTATGGTTGCAGGAAGCCTGGACACATCTTACCAGAGTGTCCAGAGGAGAAGAACAAAGACAAGAGAAAAGAAAAGGAACAACACAGGAAGCACTCCAAGCCATCCTCCTACAAGAACAAGAAGAAGGAGAGAGGTTTCATTGCTGAAACCTAGAGTGATTATGATGAAGAATCTTCCTCCTCTATCTCCAGTGAGGATGAGGAAGAGAAGAAGGCAAAAGAAGTTTGCCTCATGGCAATAGATGCCTGCAGCAACCACTCAGCTGCAGAGAGTTCAGATTCAGATGAAGAGATGCCTACAGAAGATGAGGTACTATCTTCTTATGACTTCACTTCTGAAGAATTTAAATTAGATTTTAAATCTTTATGCTTAGATTTGATTAGCTCAGAAAAGGAGATAAAAGAACTTAGAAATAAGTTAGCTGACTCAGAATTAATTGCTACAGAAAATATTAGGTTAAATGAAGATCTCACTACTTGTAGTGAAGAAATTAAATTTCTTAAAATGGAGTTAGCTAAGTCTAAGAGGTTAGAAGAATCACTTAATGGTAGAAGCCTTAAGTTGTTAGAAATTACCAGCATGACTAACACTAGGTCAGGTAATAACAAACTAGGCTTAGGAGCTTCTTCCAGTGAACCCCCAGTTATTCTTAAAAATAATCTTTCAACTCCAGTGAACTTCATTTCAGCTAGTGGAATGAAGAACACTGAGCAAGTAAAACAAGTTAATAAAACTTTAAATAAGCCTAAGAGAGAGAAAAGAAAGAAATTTTTTAAAGAAATGCAAAGAGCGTCGAACGCCGCTCGACGATCGGAAGCTCAATGGTCGAACGAAGCTCGACGATCTGAGCGCCCATCGTCGAACGTCGATCGACGTTTTCAATATGATTTTCAAAATCATCATCAGTACCATAGAAACCTAAATGAAAATAGAAACCCTAGGTTTGTTGACCCATCATCTGCATGGAGAATACCACCTAGGAGATCTCACCCATTAGGTTATCACCCTCAGCCTGCATTTTCATTTATTTCTAGCTTTTCTTATGTGAAAAACAAGGGACCCAAGGTTACCTGGGTCCACTCTGTCTAAATAAATGTCTTGCAGGTGAAGGCCTATCCAATCACTCAAAATAAGTGGTATTTGGATAGTGGATGCTCTAAGCATATGACAGGAAATAAAGATCATCTGTCAAAATTCAAAGCTAAGCTCGGCCCAAAGGTTATCTTTGGAGATTCGAGCTGTGGTCAGACATAAGGCTATGGCAGGATTACAATTGGAGATGTTACTTTCAAGAGAGTTGCATATGTGACAGGACTGAAGCACAATTTGATTTCAGTCAGCCAGCTATGTGATGCTGGCTACCAGGTTTCATTTTCTAACTCTTCTTGCAATATTACTTTAAATAATAATGTTGTTTTAGTAGGCATTAGAATAGGTAATATTTATTTAGTAGATTTCAATTCATCTCACTCTGAAATCTGTTTGTTTAATGAAGTAACAATTAATAATAATTCTTTGTGGCATAAGAGGCTTAGTCATGTTAACCTTAAAAATATATCTAGGTTATCTAAACACAACCTTGTTAGATGTTTACCTTCTTGCCCCTACAAGAAGGAGAGCCTATGCAAGGCTTGTCAGCTAGGCAAGCAAACCAAGAATTCTTTTAAATCTGTAAATAAAAGTGATTCTCCTAGAATCCTGTACTTATTACATTTGGACCTATTTGGCCCAATAAATGTACAGAGTTTAGGAGGGAAGTATTACACCTTAGTAATTGTAGATGACTTCTCTAGGTTCAGTTGGGTTGTCTTTTTGAGAACTAAGGCTGATAACTTCAAAGCCCTTACAGACTTTCTACTATGTGTGCAGACTGAGTACTCTACTCATGTGGCCTTGATCAGAAGTGATCATGGTACTGAGTTTGACTCTCTTCTCATGCAAGAATTCTGTGAGAGAGAAGGTATCAAACATAGCTTCTCAGCTCCTAGAACTCCTCAACAAAATGGGGTAGTTGAAAGGAAAAACAGAACACTCATTGAAGCTGCTAGTATATTGTTGGCAGATGCTAACATGCCTCTCTCCTATTGGGCAGAAGCTGTTAGTACAGCCAATTATGTCTTGAATAGAAGTTTGATACACAAGCTTAAGTGTAAAACTCCTTATGAGTTGCTTAAAGGTAAGAAACCTAAAATTAATTATTTTAGAGTATTTGGCTGTATTGTTTATATTCATAATAACAATAAAGAATATCTTAGAAAGTTTGAAGCAAGAGCTTCAATGGGAATCATGCTTGGATATTCCCAAGTAAGCAAAGCTTATAGGGTTTATAACAAATCAACCTGTAAAATTGAAGAATCTGTGCATGTATCTTTTGATGAGTCTCAGATGTTTTACAAGGAGAAGGAAAATTCTCCTTCCTCTAGTTCATTGCAGGTACCTGATGCCCCTCAAGAGATTCTTCAACTATCAACTCTTCAGATCACTGAATCAGACAGTGATGAAGACATTGCAGAAGCTGTTGTTGTACCACCAACAGTAGATCGAATTCCTCCTGAGGAATTAATCCCAACTGTTGCTGAAGATCACATCCCACCTGCTGATATTGTCACCCTTAGAGATCACCCTACATCTCAAGTGATTGGAGACATATCAGCTGGTGTGCAAACAAGACACCAATTAAGACAGGATGTGATGCACGCTTGTTTCCTCTCACAGATTGAGCCCCTCACCTTTAAAGATGTAGAGCTAGATCCCCACTGGATCATTGCTATGCAAGAGGAACTCAATCAGTTTGAGAGATATAAAGTTTGGACTTTGGTTCCAAGACCTAAAGGCCAACTGATCATAGGCACCAAGTGGGTGTACAGAAACAAGTTGGATGCAAATGGAATTATTGTAAGGAATAAAGCAAGGCTTGTAGCTCAGGGCTACAGATAGTAGGAAGGCATAAATTATGACCAAAACTTTGCTCCTGTTGCAAGGCTAGAAGCAATAAGGATCTTCTTGGCCTATGCAGCCTACATGAAGTTTAAGGTATTCCAGATGGATGTCAAAAGTGCATTCCTGAATGGTGAGCTTAAGGAAGAGGTGTTTGTTGAACAACCACCAGGGTTTGTTTCTTCAACTCAACCCTCACATGTGTTTAAGTTGCAGAAAGCTCTTTATGGACTAAAGCAAGCTCCCAGAGCCTGGTATGAGACTCTAGCTAGTTTCCTTTTAGAGCACAACTTTACTAGGGGAGTAGTTGATAGAACCCTTTTTGTCAAGCATCACAAGGACACAATCCTGTTAGTTCAGGTGTATGTAGATGATATTATATTTGGCTCCACTGATCCCAAACTTTGCAAAAGGTTCTCTTACCTGATGCACTCTAAGTTTGAGATGAGTAGTATGGGTGTGCTGTCTTACTTTCTTGGTCTCCAAGTTAAGCAAGATGTTGATGGTATCTTCATCTCCCAATCCAAATATGCCAAGGAATTGGTAAAGAAATTTGGGATGGTTGATGCTTCAGCAATGCCTACACCTATGGCTACTAATGTAGTTATTGATTCTGATGATCACGGCAAGCCAGTTGATCAAAAGAATTATAAGGCCATTGTTGGTTCCCTATTATATCTAACTGCAAGTAGGCTTGATATAATGTTTGCTACATGCCTTTGTGCTAGATTCCAGGTCAACCCCAAAGAATCTCATCTGATTCTTCTAAAGAGAATCCTGAGATACCTGAAGGGATGTCCAAATCTAGGACTTTGGTACCCAGCTGAGTCAGAATTTGAATTAATTGGATATTCTGATTCTGATTATGCTGGTTACAGAGTTGACAGGAAGAGCACCTCAGGAACTTGTCAGTTTCTGGGAGAGAGATTGGTCTCTTGGTTCTGTAAGAAGTAGGCTTCTGTCTCAACTTCAACTGCAGAGGCTGAATATATAGTAGCTGCTAGTTGTTGTTCACAGATCCTGTGGATTCAAAACCAGCTTGTGGATTATGGTTACTCACACAAGAACACCAAAATCATGTGTGACAGTACTAGTGCTATCTCCATTGCACAAAATCTAGTGCACCACTCTAGAACGAAGCACATTGAGATTCGACACCATTTCCTGAGAGATTGTGTGGAAAAGAACAAGATTTGTCTTGAGTTCATATCCACTGAGTTTCAGAGAGGTGATATATTCACCAAGCCCTTAGATGAACAGAAGCATCTGTTCTTTTTAGTTCAACTAGGCATGATCAATGGACGAGACTAAGTGTGACTATATCTGCCTATGTTGAAACCTGCTTTAAGATCGTCGAACGATGATCGAAGATCGTCGAACGGATCAAGCCTATCGTCGACCTCTGGTTAATGATAGCTTATCTGTTTGAAGATCGTCGACCGGCGTTCGAAGATCGTCGAACAGGTCGAGCTTATCGTCGATCTCTGGATGACGACAGCTTGTTGTTTGAGAAGCCAGAAATAGTCGAACAATTGATCGACTACTCTGCTTCTGGGCCGATCGTCGAACGACCGTTCGACCATCAGGTCTAGTATATTTTTAATAGATCGACTATTTCCGGTCTAATATAAAGCCGATAGTCGACCTAGGTTAAAAGATCTTTTGTTTTATCGTCGACGAAGCGTGACTTTTCGCATTCTATCTTCCCGCTTGCGATTTTCTGCTGCTTCGTCTCCTTCGTCTTCGTCGTCTTTCTCGCGCATTCTCCAGCAATTCAATGGCGATTTCTCCCGCAGTGCTAGCTGTTGTAAAGTTCGATGCAGGGTTCAGCGTCGATTTTGACGCCTTCAGTTGCTGTGAAGCAGGGATTGTGGAAGTTCTTCAGTTGTGCCGAGATCAAGGTCTAGAAAGATTAATGTCGACAAGGATAAAGTTAAATGTCCCCGAGATTAAGGAATGGGCTTTCACTTCGTCATCCTCTGACGATTCGATGACTGGCACCATCGACGGAGAAGAGGTAATTTTAACTCCGGTCGTTCTGACTGATGTTTTTGGATTAATAAATGGTGAAGAAGATTATGAGCAAGATGCTCAAGAGTTTGGAAAGATGCTGACTGAGCTGGGACATGCGGAGGGCATTCCCACGAAGCTGCTCAAGGTCAATTTCCCCTTTAAGATTAAATTTCTCGCTGAGTTAGTTGGAAAAGTGCTCCTTAGAAAGCACTCTACTCATGACAACATTACAAGGCAACAATTTTCACTGATGTGTGCAATTGTTAATCAGAAAAAGATTGATTGGGCAGGAGTAATGTTTGATTTGATAAGGAAAAAGAATAGTAAGAAAGAGGTTACCCTAGGCAGGGTTATTGGAATTTTCTTGAAGGAAAAGTATCCTCAGCTGCTGGTCTCCGTTGCAACAACCATAAATGCGAGCAAGAAGATGGACCCAAATCTGTTCTCCAAGTGGAAGAGGACTTTTGTGAAACCCGCTCTCACAGGGGTTGCTCCAGCGATATCAGAGAGCACTAGGACTGATTCAATCTCTCCTCACCCGGTAGAAGCTGGCTCAGCTCTTTCCCTTCCCTCATCTTCTTCTGCTATGCAGTCTACCTCAGTTGAAGTTCCATCAACTTCAGCTGAAGTACGACTCTCTCCTTCTCTTGTTCGAGAAACAACCACGGTTGTTCTTCCTTCCCCTCCAGCATCTCCTCTTCTTTCTCATCTGTCTAGGATATCTGCTCCTAGTTTTGATCTGTTAGGATCTGAGAGGATTCCAACACATCCTCAGTCTCCTATTCATTCTCCACATCATTCTCCATCTCCAATTCGATCTCCAGTCCACACCACTTCTCATCCTAACATTACAACCATCTCTGCTGCATCTCCATCCACTGCAATTCCATCATCTTTTGAGATCACCCCAGAATTCATTTCCAGCATTTTGGAGTTGATTACCCCTTCAATCAAAATTATGATTGAAGAGGCAATCGCTCCACTTGCCTCCTCTATTGCTACCTTAACTGCTTCCATCCAATCACTTTCTAAATCTGTTGAGCCCTCTTCTTCAAGGGGCCTGGTTTCAGTTTCCACTGAAATCAGGCAGGGGGAGATGTTCTGTGAAGATGTCTCAGAGCCTCCAGCCTCCCTTCCAGCAGTTCTTCCAGCAGTTCAAGAAGAGTCTGCTCTAGATCCAGTTCAAGATGAATCAGTTTCAGTGCTATCTGATAAAGAAATATCTGATGCAATTATGCTATCTGAATTTGCTGTGAAAGTTTGCTTAGAAGATCTCACCACTCCCATGGTTGCCCATTTCCTAGAAGGGATTATTACATCCTACCTAGATGAATCTTGGGAGTTGGTAAAATATGAAGGTAATTCACTCATCCGCTTTATTGACGAGTCAATTAATTTGCTAGCTTGTGAATACCTAGAAGGAATGATTTTAGCTTATTTAGATGATTTGTGTTCATAAATCTACAGATTATATTAAAGAAGATATAGCTGCTCAGGTTATAGTAATTGTTTCTGAAGCTGCTCCAGTTGTTCCTGATGTTCAAGTAGATCCAGAACTGGATTCATTTTTAGATGATATAGAAGATATGTCTGAAAATCAAGAAGAGAAAGCAAGAGATGCTTGGAATCAAAGAGTTCAATCTTTGTTAGAGGAAAAAGAAAAAGATTTGCAAGTTGAAAAGTCAACTGTTTGGGATGATTCCCCAGGATTTGATTTGGATTTCCTTCTGGCTCAGGATGCCATAGAAGAGGAAAAAGAGAAAGCTGATCTGAAATTAAAGGAAAAGGCTGTTTCTGAAGCCTATGATCCATATGATAATCCTCCATCATCTCACTCTGAAGATGAAGAGGATTCAGATTTATCTGAAAATTCAAAGAAAAAGAAAGCTGCGCAGAAGAAAAGAAAAGCTATTGCTCCTCCTCCTCCCAATCGTGATAATGATACTCCATATTATATTCTGAAAGGAATTGACCCCAAGTCAAAAGAGTTTCAACATTGGATGTGGTTCTCCAAGAACCAACAGAAAGAGAGAAAGAAAGCTAAGAAATATGATAGTCCTACCCCTAGATGGACATCTAGAGGTCCTCCTCCTCCACCTCCTGGTGCAGGAGCCTCTGGGAATTTATTTGCCAATCCTTCTGCTCCGTCAGGAAAATCTGCTCCTCCTCAGTCTTCTTCAAGGAAAAGCTCTCAAGATTTTCAAGGTAAATCATATACTGGCCATCAAACAACTGATACAGTAAGAGAACAAGTGAAGGAGGTTGTGTTTCAAAGACCAAATTTTTCCCCTCCTCCTTCTCCAAAGAAAAGGATTTCATCTCCAATGCCAGTGCATTCTGAAAAAATTGTTTCAAAAGGTAAGTAGTTTATTTTGTTTAAAATTTCTAGCAAGAACTTTGCTAAGTCTGCTCCCCTGTCTTATCTAGTTAATCAAGATAAAGAACCAGATGATACTCCTTCTGAGACTGTTTATGAAAGTCCTGAGCTTGATCCTAACTTTAGGATGACTCGTTTTCATGAATTGGTTGGAGCAGCTCAAATCAGGAAAGCAAAAGTTGAAGGAAAGGACACTACTGGATTAACCACAATGTCTACATTCAGAAAGAAGGAGTTTGAAAAGTTCCAGGTTAGCCCTGAGGTCTTTGACCCTTCAAAATATATGGAAAAGCACCCAGAAGCCGTTGTTCCAAGGGCTGCAGAATTAAAGATTATTGGCATGCAAGACTTGAAGATGTCTAAGAAAGAGGCTATTGATCCTTTGAGAAAAGTTTCCTTTGTTCCTAGATCGTCTAACCCTAAGCCAGACTCTGTAGACTCTTAATTTTGTTTAACTGTTATTTATCTGTTTGATAACTGCTAGTTAATTGTTTATCTATTTCCTGTATTAATTTTATTGCTCTTTAGCTAGTTCTATGTTTTAGTTGTTGAGAGACTTAACTCAAATAGGGGGAGATTGTTGGTACCCTAGTTTGATTTGAGTTTAGTCTTCTCTTTTTGTCCCTTGACCCAAGGAATATCTATGGTTAATGGTTAGTGGTCTAGCTGTAGAGTCCTCGCTTTTCCAGATAAAGAATTTGGTTAAGTAGTTTGTTCGTTCGACTATCGTCGAACGCCGCTCGACTATCGTCGACTAACTGTTCGATGATCGTCTATCAGTTGTTCGACTTTCAGTCTGCGAGGATAGTTCGACTATCGGTTGATAGTTCGACTATCTGTGTGCTTTGATAGTTCGACTATCTGCTTGGATAGGTCGACTATCTGATAGCTCGACTATCTGTTGATAGTTCGACTATCTGTTCTGCGTTGATAGTTCGACTATCTGTTGATAGGTCGACTATCTGTTCTCGCTTGGTAGTTCGACTATCTGCTTTGATAGTTCGACTATCTGATAGTTCGACTATCTGTTAATAGGTCGACTATCTGTTTGTTTTTGATAGTTCGACTATCTGTTGATAGTTCGACTATCTGTTTCGCTTTGATAGTTCGACTATCTGTTGATAGGTCGACTATCTGATAGCTCGACTATCTGTTGATAGTTCGACTATCTGTTTTGCCTTGATAGTTTGACTATCTGTTGATAGGTCGACTATCTGATAGCTCGACTATCTTCTGATAGTTCGACTATCTGTGGTGATAGTTCGACTATCTCCTGTGATAGTTCGACTATCTGGATCGTTCGACTATCTATCCGATAGTTCGACGATCTCCGTGCGTCGGTCGACGATCTTCGAGGGTCGTTCGACGCTTTCTGTCTGCCTTTATATTTTGTATTTATTTATTATATTTAATTAATTAATACATTATCTGGCATATCTTTTTAGTTGTTTTGTGATAATATTTCCAGGCAATATTTGCTCCTTCCCTTATGCCTGAGTAAAATCTTTTCAGATAAAGTTGTTTGTCTTATTAGCTGACCTTATATTTTACTTTATCTGCTGTCAGTCCTTTATAGCCGTTAGACTGAAAAGTCTTTCTTCTGCTATAAAGAGTTTGTTTCTGATGTGACTTTATTTAGTACTTTATCATCAGATTGCTTCCTGCAGCTTCTTCGAAAGAGGTTTATCCCTTTTATAGAATGTTTCTGCTGCAGAGATTGTTTTGTCTTCTTGATATTTACAGCCCAGGTCTCAAGTTTCAGAAGAAGACAAGTAATTCAAATTGAAGAGAGCCGTTGCTTGTTGATATTATAAAAGGAACCCTTTGAAGAAGGATTCAAGCTAGCTAACTAGCTACCCAGTTGTTCACTTAAACATTCAAGCCTTCATCAAGATCAAATCTTCTGCTCTCAGCAATACTCATCCAACTGAGAAGTGTTAAGCTCTTCTACTCTTCTTCAACCCGAGTTCTCCTGCTTTCAGGAAGTTCAAACTCAGAGCTCTTTTGAAGAAGAAGAAGAAGACAGCTGCTTGAAGATCTCTAATTTTATTATTTATTATCTTCTTGTAGTTTTTCCTTCAGATCTTTCTGAAGAGTTTTCTGCACTGAAGCAAGACTTCACCTGGACATCTTTGAGCCAGGGGGAGCCTTGATTCTTTAGAGCTTTCTAGCTCAGTGCAAGTCCTTGTGCTTCTCTAATCTTTTGTAAAATAGAGAAGACATCTTAACCTTCTTTCCCCCTCCTGTACAGGGTTATTACTCCCTTCAAAAGTATCCCTTGGTGGCAGGGCACCTGATCAAAAACCTGTGCTTGGTTTTTAGACACCTGATCAAAAGTCTAAAGGGTTTCTGGATCTACCTGAAGCAGATCCTGTTGGTGGCAGGGCACCTGATCAAAAACCTGAGTGGGTTCCTACCTTGTTGATAGAAGAGTGGACGTACCCAAGTTGTTTGGGGAACCAATATAAATTCCTTGTGTCGTCTGGATTGCCTTGTTTAATTCCTGCATTGTGGCTGTGAATAGATATAACTAGGTTGCTAGTTGCTGATTAGGATTTCCAAGCCTTAACTGTAATTACAGTTAGCTTGAGTTTGTGCACAACACTTGTGTTAGGCTATAGGGTTAATTCTATATCTATAATCTTTTCATTCCGCATTTCACTCCAAGGGAGTTGGATAGACCATTAAGTTTTGTCTTGTACAAAATTTGATAACTCTATTCACCCCCCCCCCCCTCTAGAGTAGTATCTATCACTTCACTTTCATGGAATGTGTTTGAAGCAGCTTCTTTTGTCCCACTTTATTCAAAGATGCTAAAAAATGGTAAGCACTTGCAATAGCTGCCAACGATCAAGTAATATTTCTTGTTGGGACGAAATTCCCCAGAACTTGTTTATAGAATGTGAAATATTTGATCTATGAGGAATATCTTTTATTGGCCCTCTACCTCCATCTTTTAAAAATCTTTATATTTTAGTAGCGGTTGAATATGTTTCAAGGTGGGCCGAAGTGCAAGCTCTCCCCACCAATGACGCGAGAGTTATCGTGAAATTTTTGAAAAACTTATTTTCTCGTTTCGGCATGCCTCGTGCAATTGTTAGTGATTGAGGTACACATTTTTATAATGCCAAATTAGCTAAAATTTTAGCTAAATATGGAGTCACTCACAAACTCGCCTCCGCTTATCACCCGCAAACGAGCGATAAAGTGGAGGTAGTCAAAAAATTTGGTCTTAAGAAAACTGTAGCCATCAATCAAAAAGATTGGTGACTTAAACTTGATGACACACTTTGGGCTTATCGCATGGCATACAAAACCACTATTATTTATATGCCTTATCTTTTAGTCTACGGAAAAGGGTGTCTTCTTCTAGTTAAATTATAACATCGCGCATACTGGGCGCTAAATTTTCAAACTTGGATATGAACTTAGCCTCTGAACAAAGAAAATATGAACTAAATGAACTTGATGAATGGCATGTCAATTCCTACAAAAGTAATAAATTTCATATGAAGCGTTCTAAGTTTTATCATGATAGGAAAATAAAATTTCCAAAATCTTTTTCACCGGGAGATCTCGTCCTTCTTTTTGTGTCAATTGCTCGCAATGTTCCAGATTTGTAGAAGTCAAACATGTCAATGATATACATATTATTGTATTAAATGTATGTTCAAGTTCATGCATGTAGGTTAGTCCTTGTAATATTTATTGGACAGGTATTTCAAGTGATGTGATAGGTGGTTATAGAGTAAAGATGTGGAGAGATAAACATCTGTATAAGACCACAGGCATTGAGTGAAGCCAGTTCACTCAACCTAGATGCAAGGGACGATGCTAGATAGGCTAAAAATGCCCAAGTCCACATACGTTGAGTGAAGCCAGTTCACTCAACACCAGATGCCAAAAAATGCGGAGTTAGTTGTGGACCGTTAATGCCATGAAGTCTGCAAAGCAATTCTATGACCAAGTCCACAGGCGTAGAGTGATGACAGTTCACTCAACGCTATCGTCGACTATAGCTCAATATGTCAAAGCCTCAGTATTGGCGGGATGAATATTCGACTAAGTCCAGAAGCGTTGAGTGAATACAACTCACTCGACGCCAAAGCTGAAGGAATCTATGAAGATAAAGCCTAAGAAGAAAGATTACAAAAAGCGGCTAAGTACTAAAGCATTGAGTGATGACGCTTCACTTAACGCTCTCAACGGCAGACAGCAAATGCTTTGAGTGAAGCCAATTCACTCAACGCCTAATAAAGAAGATTGGCAAAGGTAGAAAGTGTTGACTTAGGCCAGCTCACTCAACGCCTTCAGACAGTTGCAGAAATGACTAAGTATAAAAGAATTGAGTGAAGCCAGATAACTCAACGCTCTCAATGCCCAGAGGCAAAATGATGAGCTAAGTCAGAAAGCATTGAGTGATGAAGGCTCACTCAACACTCTCAACGCCTAAGATGTTGAATGGTTAAGAATATTGACTAAGGGTTTTGGCATTGAGTGAAGCTTGTTCACTCAAAACACTCAACACAAGAGGAATCAAAAGATTGGCTAAGTCCATTATCATTGAGTGAAGCCAGTTCACTCAACGCACTCAATGTCTGGAGTGGATCTGAGAAATTTGATAAGTCCATAATTGGTGACGTCAACCCAAGTCAACAAAAGTCAACAGAGTTTAAATAAGTTGCGGGAAAGCTACAGAACACGACAAATAGCGCCAACGCTCTACTATACGTCTTCTTCCATTAAAGCAAGTTGCAGCTGCCAACTATAGGTCGTCCCCACTACTTCCTGGAGATGTTAATCGGCGGAAGATAAAAGGGATAGCTACAGAAGGAAGAACTTAACTTTTAGGGTTTCATTCTTTGCGACTTGACTTCATCTTCCTCGACATTGCTGCCGAGCTAAAAGATTGAACTCGTTCCCGCTGAACTAAAAGTTTATCCCAGATAGCTGTAGCAATTTCATCTGTTATAACAAGTTTAGATTAGCTTCTGATAAAGAATGAGGAGAAGATCCTTCAGGTTTCTGAAGGTTCAGGTTAGATGTTTGAAGAACTCAAGATCAGTCAATTCTTCAGTCTTCTACAGCAAGTTCAGAAACATATTTCTGAGATACTTCTAGTAGAGACAGTTATTTACCAAAGACAATTTCTCTACTGCTATTAAGATAGTTACGGCTAAGATAACTCAGCTCAGGAAGTTGACAGAAGGAAACATCTCTGTGCCAAATTAAAACAAATTAATTTCATTTCTATAGGATCCATTTTGATCTGAGTTTTAAGGCCTTTGTGTCTGTGGTAGGGAAGATTTGCCTGAGTATAAGATCTTATTTTGGATTTGAGTGTAGGACATTTGGGTCTGAGGTAGGATCCTGTGTGGATCTGAGCTGTAGGGCTTTTGAGCCTAGTGTAGGGCAGTTTTGCCTGAGCTATAAAAGAGTCATACTCTCTAAGTATAAGACCTTTGGGTCTGTGAAAGTTTGAAGTTGTCAACCTAAATCACCTAGAGGGGGTGAATAGTTGAATCGTGCGTCTATTTGCGGAATAAAAATTTTAGAGATCTAGCACAAGAAATCAAGCAATCACAGAGAGATAAGAAGATTTATAGTAGTTCCCCAATCTTAGGTACGTCCACTTTACCTCACAGATCTAGCAAATCACTAGACTCGGCTACTCCACTATCTCGGATTTAAAACAATCCTACGCCTCCGAACCAAGTTCCTACAAACTCGATCCAAAAGGATCTACACTTGGAAGATAAAAACTTCCTACAAACTCGGAGAACAACGCTCCTACACTCGGAGAAAATCTCCTACAATAATAGTAAAGAAATTTTGAATTACAAACAAAATAACTTTCTCAGATCTGGAAAAGTGAATATCTGAATCTTCTTCTTGAACTTTGCGGCTCTTTTAGAAATGTTGAAGAAGATGAGTAGATCTGATCCGAGAAAGCTTTGACCAACTCGATCAAGGAGAAGATGAGAATCCTTGAACAACAAGTCTTCTTGATCGACAACATAAGAGTCGATCTGATCGTGAGCGGCGGCAGCAGCTTCAGAGATCTGAAATTAGAGATGGCTGACGAGAAGGATTTCGAGTGAACGGACAGCCGCTTCTTACAAAAGATAATTATTAGGGTTAGGTCTTGATGACAAGACCTTATATAGGATTACTCCTAACGGTTTGAAAAGACAATAATGACGACACGTAGACCAATCACGTCAAGTCATTCAAAAATCCGGCCGATCTTGACTAAAACAAATTTCAGAAAAATTTAGTCTGCAGTTCTCGATAAGTAGCATTAGCTCTCGAGAACTTATTGAATTTCTCGAGAACTAAATTGTCTTGATTTGAACTTAGTTTTCGAGACTTCAGGATCAATACTTCTCCAAAAAAATATGGACTTCTCGAGAACTATACTCTGACTTCTCGAGAACTATGAAGCTGAGTTTCTCTAGAACTGAGGACTTCTCGAGAACTAAGAGATACTTCTCGAGAACTAAGACTTAAAAAAAATTCTTGAAACTTTCTGAACTTCCCGAGAACTAATCTAGGACTTCTCGAGAACTAAGAGCTGAGCTTCTCGAGAACTGAAAGGACTTCTCAAGAACTAAGAGATACTTCTCGAGAACTAAGACTAAGAAAATTTTTCTGAACTAAAACAGCTAAACTTCTTAAGAACTAAACTCCTGTTTCTCGAGAACTTCTAACTCTACTTCTCGAGAACTGAAAGGACTTCTCGAGAAGTGGACTTAGAAAATTTGTGAACTTTTTAGAAAGAAACTTTTCTTCTCTTCAAGGGTCCAACCTGCATTCCATGGTCCAAGTGTTTGAATATGAAGTGTTTCCTAATAGAGAGGCAACACATGAGTCAACACCTTAGATCACACAGTGAGGGATTACACTGTATGGTCCTGTGTTCATGACCCACTGTAGACTGACATTGGTCTACACTTAGTAATGATGATATGCAAACACACAACTTAAACAAGATATCAAATACAACTTAATTCATCTTAGTTCAAGGGTGACTTCAGGCAAATCTGGGTTATTGTGGATGCAATGCCCAACAGTCTGAGTGTAGGATCCAGATTTGGATCTGAGGTAGGCCTTGTGCCTGAGCAGTAAGAGTGTCATTCTCTCATAGGTAGGGATAGCCTCCATAGTGATAGTTGTAGGACTTGGATTCAAGTCTGAGGTAGGTGATCATTTGATCACTAAGTTGTAGGAGCAAGTTTGCTCTGAGGTAGGGCTTTGTGCCTGAGTTGTATGTCTTGGAGGAGACTGAGAGATCCTACGGGATCTGTGATGTAAGCTCATTGGAGCTTAGTCTTTGGAGAAGTGCCTTGTCTATCTCGAAGTTAGAAAGGTGGGAGGAGAGTGGATATACCCATAATCTTACGAACCACTATAAATTCTGTGTGTTCTTTGTGTTTGGTCTTGAAAGCTTAAAAACTTTTAACTCATAACACATTAAGTTAAAGATAATAATAATAAACCAAAAAACCTATTCACCCCCCTCTAGGTTGTTAGCTACCTTGAAATTAAAGACTTTCAAGTGGTATCAGAGGGAGGTTGCTCAAAAATCATTTAATAGTCTGAGTGATCTCCAAGGGTAGCTACAGTTCTATACTTTTTTGTTTTAAAGAGAACCATAAGGAGCTAAGTTCCATGATACTCCCCATCTATAGGAAGGAGAGTTTTGGAATCTAGATGGAGAGGGTCAGGTTATTTATGGAAGCCTATGACTTATGGATCTTTGTGGCAATAAGAGAGGGACCTTTCATCCGCATGAAGGTCTCAGTTCTAGATGCCAATCTCCAGACTCCTACGACATATTCAGAGAAGAAAAAAGATGAAGTCAACTTGGTTACATTGGACAAGAGGGCACAAAACATTACTGTTAGTGTCATAGATGATTCAAACTTTCAGAATCTGGTCCACTGCTAGACCTCCAAAGTGATGTGGGACACCCGTGTGGTCTACATGGAGGGTATTAAAGAGGTGAGAGATGACAGGAATTCCATGCTCAATTAAGAGTATGAGGCTTTCAGGAAATCTCAAAAAGAGAACATATAAGCTTGCTATGAAAGATTTTTCATGATTATAAATGTACTGAGGACCTATGGGAGGGTATTCAGTCATTTTGAGATTAATGACAAGTTCCTAAGGTCTCTCACTAAAGACTGGGATACTAACATATGTGCCATAAGAGAGGTAGACAAGCTTGCTGATACTCCTCCCCAAACATTGTTTGGAAATCTGCTCTCTTATAAGATGCAGCTGGCTTCCAAGAAAGAGGAGGAGGCCACCAACAAATACCATGCCAAGGAAAAATCCTTGGCCTTCAGATAAGACTGCCCCACAATAAGTAAGGAGAGAATTCCCTCTCCTCTAAGGAGGCCTGTTGAGTCAGATAGCATAGAATCAGATACATCAGACTACAGCATGTCTGATGAGGACTTTGCTGCATTCTCTAAGCACCTTAAGAAGATGATGAAGAAGAAACAGTGGAATAGAAGACCTTTCACCTCTTCTCATCACAGGAAGAATCACTCCAAGGCAGACATGTATGATTCAAAACCTAGTAAACATATTTCATCTAAAGTTGTTTGCTACTGTTACAGCAAACATGGGCATGTTATAGCTGACTACCAAGTCAAGAGAAAGGAGGCTGGTGAGAAGAAATAACACCAGTACAAGGGGAAGTTGGAGACATCCTTCATTGCAAAGAAGGAAAAGGGCTGGGCATACACATCCTCATCAGAGTATGAAGAAGAAGAAGCCTATATTGGGCTGGTTGCTACTGCTGCTGAAGGAGGAGCTGATGTAGTAGATGAAGACTATCCTACTGCCAGGATATGAATCAGGGCCCCGATATCACACTCAGATAGTGATACAGAGGTGAATGAGGATGAATAGGATACCTACAACAGTTATGGGTTGTTGGCATTGATTGATGAGGAATCCAACCCGGATCAGCTTGGCCAAAGTAAGGTAAATTCTCTATCTAGCTTTTCTTTTGAGTCTAGGTATGTGACTAGTCCCTGTATAGAAGCTTCTTCATATAATGGTGAAGATGATCCTGAATCAGAAGTAGAAGTCAATCAATTGATTGATAAGTATGGAGAACTTCTGGATGCCTTTAAGAAGTGCAAGAAGTTGTCTAAAAACAAGTTGTGGAGATTTCCTCTCTACAACTAGCTGCTTCCCAGCTCACAGAGACAACATCTTTGTTGGATCAGAAGGACAGGGAAATTAGCCAACTTTAGATCATGAACCTCATACAGATATGCTCCAAGTACAAGTATAGTATCATCAGGGATCTTGAAGATAGGCTATGGAGGGAGAAAAGAATAATGGCTAACTATTCTAAGCAAAGTACTATGTCGCCCTTGATAGACTCCCTCTCCTCTCAGAGGGTAATATAGGGTTGTGATTCAAGGGAAGCACAAGAGTTGAACCTTCTAAAGGGAAGAGCAATGCTCCAGCTCTAGCTCTGCCTTTGGCTTCCAAGCCTCCCATTCCTTTTAAAAAAGGTCAGTTACCTTTAAACAAGTATCACCAAGGGAGAAACTATGGTCACTAGATGAATGGTAGTTCCACTTGTGTAAACAAGGAGGTTCACAACTATGGTGGAAGGTATAGCATGAGAGTGAGAGAATTTAAGGCTGCCCATGAAGAAATTCAAATTGCCCATCATGGACCATTTGTCTTTGCTGCTCCAGCTTCCACTCTCATGAATGTTGCTATGGAAAATTTTTAGAACCACTCAGCAAAGACTCAGACCAAGGGTTAGTCTATCAGCAAGCCTGATTTGGCATTTTCTGATGTTATCAAGAGCATGTCTTCTACAAAGAAGATTGCTACTGATGGCACTCAGAGCAGGCCGAATAAGCCAGATGAAAGACTTACCTTAAGTGAGATCCTTGCTGAAAGGAATCTGAAGAAGGATGCTGCTCCTCTTCCCTCTATTCAGTCAGTAGTTAACCATATTGCAAGGCCTACACAAAAAAGAAGATATATCATTCAAGAATGTTTGTACTATGGCAAAGTGGGCCACTTTGCTATAGACTGCTGACACAATCCAAGTGTGCCAAGAGCAGCTGTTAGTCCACTAGTCAGAAAAGTTGCAGGTAAACAAGTCCATTTTCAGACGAACATGCACATAGGACCCAATAGATATTGGGGTCCAAAGATAAAATGAATTGTCTGATGTAGGTTAGTCCAAGTGCCCACACCCCTATATTGTCCTTGGATAGTGCTTGTTCCACGCACATGACTGGGACAAGGAGCAACTTAAAGGAGTACACTCCAGTGAAAGATGGACCCAAGGTTATCTTTGGTGGTTCAGATAGAGGGGTGAGAAGAGGCTATAGTAAGATTACTAATGGCATAGTCACTATCACAAAAGCTGCTTATGTTGAAGGGTTGCAACACATAAGCGTAAGCCAATTCTCTGATCTTGTCTTTGTCATTGTCTTCCATAAGGACGAGTGCCAGATTAAGAGGTTATGTGACCAAGAGATCATCTTGATAGGCACTATGAGTGGAAATGTTTATTTGTTTAAACTTTCTTTGTCTAGATACAAACTCTCCTATTAATCTAGTGGTAAAATGAGAAAGTCTCATATTGTGTGCAATGGCACAAGAGACAAGCTCATTTAAATTAGAAGACTATTGGCAAGCTTTTTAGCGGAGAGCTAGTTAGGAATGGTTCTAATGTGAAATGCACCAAAGAAAGCATTTGCTCTGCATGCCAAAAGGGCAAGCAGACCAAAGCCTCCATCAAGGGCATTAGGACAAAAGACTCCGTGAGGAGTTTATACCTCTTGCATATGGACTTGTTTGGTCCAATGCGAGTTCATAGTCTTAGTAGGAAAGTGTACACCCATATGGTGGTTGATTACTATTCCAGGTATGCTTTTGTGTTCTTTCTTAAGAAAAAAGAATGAAACCCTTGATGTCTTCATGAAGTTTTTCTAGAAAATTCAAAATGAGTTTGACAGTACTGTGGTCAAAATCAAAAGTGACCATGGGACAGAATTCCAGTATGATAACATGACAAAGTTCTGTGAAGAGTTAGGGATTCATCAAGATTTTTCTTCTCCAAGAACACCCCAGCAAAATGGTATTGTTGAGAGGAAAAATAGAACTCTCATAGAGGGTGGAAGGACCTTATTGAGTGACACATCTCTCCTAGATTATTTCGGGGCTGAGGCAGTTAATACTGCATGTCATGTCCTTAATAGAGCCTCTATCACCGAGACCCACAAGAAGACTCCCTATGAGAACTTTAAGGGCAGAAAACCAAACCTAGGCTATCTCAGGATATTTGGTAGTTAGTGTTATGTGCTTCATAATAGAAATTCCATTGTGAATAAGTTTGCTACCAAGTCCTTTGATGTGATTTTTATTGGGTACAACAATCATAATAAAGCCTACAGGATCTACAACTTGAAAAGCTAAGTTGTAGAAAAGTCTTTACATGTAGTCTTTGATGAGTCTACCATGATTAATAGTGAGCTGCCAAGCTCCTCTTCTATTATTGCAGGTACAAAGCAGATGATGGACAAGCTGACTATCAAGAAAGCTACTCCAAAAGTCCAAGATAAAGTTGAGGTAATGATCATTCAAGAAGATGCACCAGGCTCACTTGAAGTGGATGAAGATCATCAAGAAGCTGCTACTGAAGCAGAAGCTGAAAGAAAATTTCCTACTACAAGCATGAATCTAAGAGACCATCCAAGAAATTTTATCATGAATGATGTAAACTAAGGAGTGGTGTTAAGGAGCAAGAGCCTAACAATAGCAAGTTTCATGTCATTGGTTGAGCCAACAAAATTTGAAGAGACCAACATAGATCATTTCTGGATTGTAGCTATGCAAGAAGAACTGAACCAGTTTAAGAGATGTAAGGTCTGAAAGTTGGTTCCTACACCACAAGGACATAATGTCATTGAATTCAAGTGGATTTACAGGAATAAACCCTATGAAAATGGCATTATAATCAAGAATGAAGCAAGGCTAGTAGCTAAGGGGTACACACAAGAAGAAGGTATTGACATTGATCAAACCTTTGCCCCTATAGAAGCCATCAGACTGTTCCTTACATATGTTGTACACAAGGGATTCAAGGTATAATAGATGGATGTGAAGTTAGCATTCATGAATGGTGAATTAAATGAATAATTCTATGTTGAGCAGCCTCAAGGTTTTGTTGTTCCTAACTCACCTGATTCAATTTATAGATTTTGGAAAGCTCTATATGGGCTGAAGTAAGACCCTAAAGCAAGGTATGAGACATTATCTAACTTCCTCATTAAGAACAAATTCTCAAAGGGGAAGATAGACAAGACCCTATTCCTAAGGGAATCTAAGGGTAAGATCATCATAGTCCAGATATATGTATATGACATTATCTTTGGATCTACTGATGACATCCTTTGCTGGAAGTTTGCCAAAATTATGCAAGGGAAGTTTGAGATGAGCAGTATTGGTGAACTTAAGTTCTTCTTGGGTCTCTAAGTAAGACAGACTGATGATGGCTTGTCCATATCCCAGTCTAAGTTTACCAGGGAGTTAATCAAAAAGTTTGGTATGGAGACTACCTCTACCTTGAAAACTACCATGGGGTCAAGTATTCCTACAAGCAAAGATAAGTAAGGGAAACCTGTTGATTAAACTTTGTATAGAGAGATAATTTGATCCCTTTTATATCTTACTGGAAGTAGGCCAAACATCATGTATGTTATATGTGTTTGTGCTAGGTATCAGGCTAGCCCTAAAGAATCTCACCACTCTACTACAAAGATGATTTTGAGATATCTTAAGGGCATAGCAGATCTTGGCCTATGGTGCCCTAGAAATTGGGAGTTTTAACTAATAGGCTATTCCGATATAGATTTTATAGGCTACAAAGAGGACAGGAAGAGCACTTCTGGCACCTGTCAGTTCTTGGGAGGAAGACTAGTGTCTTGGAGCAGCAGAAGTAAACAAGTGTTGTAATCTAACCTGCAGAGTCATAGTACATCTCAGTAGGTAGCTGATGTGCTCAGTTGTTGTGGATCAAGCATCTACTCCAGGAATATAACCTTTAGATAAGTAGAACGCCCTTATATTATGATTCTACTAGTGCAATCACACTTCCTAGGAATCATGTCTAACACAGCAGGACAAAGCATATTGAGATAAGATATAATTTCATTAAGGAGCATGTGGAATGTGAAGATATCAACCTTAAGCTTGTCCCCATAGACAAGCAAGTGGCTGACATCTTCACTAAGCCACTAGATGAAACAAAGTTCAACACCTTCAAATTTAAGTTGGGTATGTTGATCCTAGTATAGCTTCAGGTTCTCCTCATGTTGTTTCTTTATTGCCGGTTGTACTATTTCTTACAGGTGGAAAAGTCCTTCAGTGGGATGAAGTTTTTTGAAGTGGTATACCTTTAGTGGCATCATGTTAAAGTGTTATCCAGACTGGTATAGACTAGTCTATCTACCATGAAGTATGATAGAGGATGCCTCAATTGAGGGGGAGCACGTCCGGCACTTGTAGAGATAACTTCAATTTCAAGTAAAGAAGGAGTAGCACACCTCCTTGACTATTTACAAAAGTCAAAAAAGAGGGGGAGGGGGAGGAAATTAGAAGTAAATGGCAAGGATAGGCATCAACAATCTAGAGGGTGCCTGGAGTGATGATGATCACACTGCAGGCAAGGAATGGATGGTAACCTATAACTTGTTACCTTGTTATAAGTCTTCATATTTTATTTCTTATTACTACAACTAGCTAGTGCTTATGGATTCGAAATCTATTCTGAAGTTGTGGAGGCTGCTCTAAAGGTCGAGATGATCGACAACGCCATGAATAGAGGTAAACAAATGAGAAAGGATAAGATGAATACTGGTTATGGTAAGAGTTCCTAATAATCTGGTGTTGCTTGGAGGAAAACTAGTGAAGAGATATGCAGTTTCTGTGGCCGTTCAGGGCATCCCTTCGAAAGATGTTATAAGACGATAGGAGCTCAAAAGCAGGAGAACATTCATGTGATACAATGTGCTCTTAAAGGGAATTTAGTTTGTTATACGAGTAAGAGGAGGGGGCACGACGCTGCCCATTGTTGGGGTAGGGAAAAGGTCTTCTCCTAGTGCGAATAGAAGGGACATTTCAAGTAAATGTGCATGCAGGCTCAACACCTATTGCAACTAGTTCCACTTCAGGCCTTGTTGCTACCGCAGCCATTGGAAAAGGGGAAGGGTAAGCTGAATGTGGTGTCATTGGAGGAAACTCAGACATCGACACAAGTAATTTCAGGTTAGGTCCTAACCTAGTTTTAGCTTTTAATTCGTAGATATGGTTTTGATATCTGTTCTCTTATTTGCGTATACGATTTTATAGGAATGTTTAAGGTAAAGAACCGATGGGCGCGCATTTTTTTTTATTTCGATGCTACCCATTTGTTTGTGGTTAGGGCCTTCGTAGAGCGTCACTGTTTGACCCTCGATCATGTTGGCGACGCGTTTAGTGTCAAGTTTCCCTCTAGCGAATCAGTATTGTTAAACCAAGGCATTCAAATTTGTCTTATCCAGTTAGGTGATTTTCTTGTGATATACTTATAATAATAATTTCAGGTTTAAAAGTAACTAGCAACCTTGCATAAATCAACCTTAGAGCAAGTAGACTAACTCTAGAAAGGTAGCAGCAAAAAGTAACACATCTAGTATCAAGGTAAAAACTACCAGTGGGCGTCAACAAACTGACACGAACCCACTAACAAGTATGTATGTCTGTAAGAAAAACAACACCAAAACTACCTCGTAGAAACAAGAAACTGATCTTTATAGCACCAAAGACCGCCAGCAACAACACAGCACCACTAGCCGTAAGAGCGGCTACTATCCAGAACCTGAGGCATTCAAGAAGAAAGAATACCTTAGCAAGCGAACTAGAAAAAAACTGCTCGAAAATGTCAATCAGAAGATAAGTAAAAGAGGAAAAACAAAGTAGTAACAGTCATACCTGCCCAAGGCAAGGCAAAAAGGAAGCGCACTAAGTGCGAGGACACAACAGTAACTCTGCCCAAAAGCTATAGAGTCAATAAGGCTACCATGAGCCCAAATGTTGCAATCTACCGAGGAAGAAACATCTAACACCCTAAGCTGTGAGAGATGGTAGTAGAAAAAAAACATCGTGGATCCGGGTTTGATGCCAACTCAGTCCCCCAACCACTATTTCCAAGAAACCAAACTCAGGGGTCAACATGTGAAAGCACTAGGGACCTCCCACCCCCTTGCCCAGCCCGTACCTAGAGCAAGATAAAGAAAAAGGGTGGCCTTGGCTAAATTACACAACACCTCCCCAATTAAGAGCTTCAAACCACCACTACTAACCACGACCCACGATTCAGCCTTTTTGGAAAAACAAGAAAATAACCGACAAAGAACCTCAAAATCAAGAAATTCACTCAGGGGAGAAAACCAAGGGGAGGGAAAAGTGTTGAGATGACTCAACACGACCTGGCGTTGAGTGAGCCCCACTCACTCAACGCCTAACCAGACCTCTGCGTTGAGTGAGTTAGCCTCTCTCAGCGCAAGAAACAACCATGGCATTGAGTGAGGTTCACTCACTCAACGCCTTCCACAAGAAAACTATTGTGTTGAGTGCGCTAACCTCACTCAACGCCAAAATAGCCATGGCGTTGAGTGAGGTCCATTCCCTCAACGCCTTTAGCAAAACAGGCAGTGGCGTTGAGAGAGCTAACCTCACTCAATTCCAAAACAGCTATGGCATTGACTGAGGTTCACTCACTCAATGCCTTAGCACTTAACTGCAGGAAAACCCTTAACCAATGCTATCCGGAAGAGGTCGGTGGGAATGCCGACAAATTCTCGCCGAATCAGTGGGAATGCCGACTGATTCTCGCCGAATCGACGGGAATGCCCACTGATTCTCGCCGAATAGGCTGGAATACCGATAGATTCTCGCCGAATCGGCGGGAATGCTGGCTGATTCTCGCCGAATCGGCAGGAATACCCACTGATTCTCGCCGAATCGGCAGGAATCACTAACGATACTCGTCGAAGTCGGCGAGAATAACTTAGTGATTCCCTTCGATTTCGACTTAGACGAATTTCTCACTCAGTCGCCTCACTACTAAGCCGCAAAAGAACAGACCAAACTATGCCTTTGGGTGTGTGCACCACACTCAACGCCAAATCCCGGGTAGCTTTTGGCTTTGATTGTGTGCACCACACTCAACACCAAATCTCGAGAGCCTACCTAGACCGGTTCTAACCAGAGCACTACCACAGAAATCTCCCTCTCTCTCTTTCGGCTCCACCCGCAAAAGCACCAAACAAGAAATAAAATCTGGAGTCTAAATGGTGAAAACAACCAGCGGGTTGTGCAAAAACAGTACAAGGAGGAAGATCAAAACAGAATTTAGGGTTAACCTAAAACTACAGCACAGAATTTTAGCAAGAAGAAGGGAAAAACTTGGCTTCTATCCTAGGGCTAACCGGGTAGTTAAGAGGGGGAAGATCAAAACAGCAAGTGCAAGAACCACTTGCCTCAGTTTTTCAGCGAAGCTTCACACGAGCCTTTGCTCTCCCTCGGCACCAGCAGCAGCAACACCTAGCCAGCACATCCCGAGCTTTTAATGGCAGAAAGGGCAAAAACCGAAATTCCAAATCTCCTAAAAACCCTACGAAACTAAAATATCTTACCATAGAAATGAAGGTCTTAGCGAAATCAATCCAGATCACCTCTCGGAAAAAAATCCGTCCACAAACGCTCCCGGAATCGCCGTCCGAATTGGTAGCAGGTCCGGCGGTTTCCTCTGTTTTCCGCGATCAGGAGCAGGCGACAGTTTGGTCTCTGTAAGAAGAAGAGTGGGCCCGCCATCTACTGATTAAGGCTTTAAAAATAAAAAGGCACGCCTATTCGGCCCTAACCGCTGCCTAAACTGTCGGTTCACTTAAGCTAAGAAATCTCTAATTTATTTTTACTAATAGCACACCCAAAATGACTCGAAAACCGAACTATCTCGGAATTCGATTAAATTCACACCGTAGCTAAATATCCACGCTACGAACACAACGACAAAGTCGAAATTAACTTTTGATGAACAGAACCCGAGTTATCTCCACCCAAATCCAAAACACAAGCATCCCCCGAGAGGCCACACCGGGTCACCCAAAACGACTCGGCTTGCTAGGGAGATCTTGCCAATAGGCTACAAAATAGTCCACCCAGTTCTAAGGAGTTAAGACCACACTCCACAAATTGCACAAGCCAAGAAAACGCGTCGACGTAATGCCAAACGAGAATTAAATAATCGCAAAAAAAATCGGGGGCGTTACAACTGGGGAATGGAGAGGAAACATCTTCTCCAACACATATTGAGCAAATCGAGGACTATATGGGTTGCGTGCAATTGGAATTAAATGATGCCTGCGAGTACAACAACCCCGGTCTACCACCAGGGGCAGGGACATGAGGTCGAGTATGGTGGAAATGCCTCCAGTTTTGAGCCTACCTGCACTCACTACACTCCCCCACTATTCTTTACCACCATCTTTTGTTCCTGTGGTACTGTAATATTTATGTCGTGTTAAATTTAAACTTGCTAGGATTATTATAATAATGCCAACTTGCCCGGCGAGTGGTATTGCTCTTAGCTGTTGGAGCATGTGTTCCGAATTCCTTGATTTGAAAATAACAAATCCTAAATGTATTTGATCATAGTGTGTTTATGGTGTACAGATATCTTCAGATTAATACTCTGATATTTTTGGATTGCCATTGAGTTGATGAATTTTCAAATCAAGAAATATCGCTGACAATAGCTCTTTATTGCCAGGTGATATCGTGATGATGTCATCAATTTTATCGACTGTTTCAGGCATAGAACATTATTCACCGATATCGCTAGGTGATATCTACCAATTGCGGGGCAATAGCGCTCGATCTGCAAGATCACAAACATTCTGGCAAGGTTATAGTATAGTGGGCCATGTGGCAAGCAGAGGTGATATCGCGCAGGCGATATCTACCAATGGCGGGGCGATCGTTCAAATTTTTTAAAAAGGAGATAAATTTCATGCATTTGAAGATACACACCTCTAGGAGCCTTTATGTTGTCAATCTACAGACGGATAACTCCGTTGAACCAAAAAAACTCCTAAGTGTGCTAGCAAGTTCAAGAGAAAAGAAGAGACTATTCGTGTTATACTACTCTTGTGACCTTTGTAACGATTCATCATCTTCTACAAGTGCACTAAACCAGAGGGAGTTTTCATTTCAGATCTCTATTTTGCAAAGTTTTCTTTATTTCTTTTAATCGGTAGAGAAATCGTCATCTTGTGCGTGGATAGGGGAAATCGCCTCCTTTTTTGCAGCGACTAGGTCATGGAGTGATCTAGTGGAGACTAGTTGTTATATCTAGGGAGAGATAGGCTTTAGCCTTCCGGTCCTTGGGAGAAGGATCGGTGAAAACTAAAAAGTAGTTTTTCATTTGTAGACTCGATTTCAAGCTCTATTGGAATCTTTGTTTATGTTTTCATCACTTATGAAATAAAGTCATCATTTCATTTTCGTTAAATTTCTAAGTGTTTGAAATATATTTCTGGTTGTGAAAAACAACTTCTTAACTCTCTCAATTATTTTACTTAAGTTTTACATTTGTGCAAAAAATATTATTTGCCCTTATTAACCCCTCCCCCCCCTCTTAGGGTACCTCTAGATCCAAAACTTTGTATCAGAGCAAGGTTACTCTGAAACGGTTTCACCACCAGGAGTAATGGCGCATAACGATCACGTATTTTCTGAGGGTCAAGGGATTATTATACCTACCTTATTCACTGGGATGGACTACAATTATATGAAACCTCGAATGCGATGTTTTCTAATCACATTAGATATTGAAGTATGTAGGGCACGGTAGAACAATACTACACTCTACCTATAACAGTAGTTGGAAATGTCACTATGGAGAAACCTAAGGATAAATGTGACGATACTAATAAACTGAGATGCAAAAATAACGCTAAGGTAATGAAAGCTTTATTCTATGTGTTAGATAGAATTGAATTTAATCGGATGTGTTCATGTAAAACTTTGTATGATATTTGGAATTTACTTGAAATTACACATGAAGGTAAATTGCAGGCGAAGGACTCAAAGTTTTCTCAATTAGAGCCAGAATTTGAAAAGTTCAAGATTGAAGTTGATGAAGATATAGATTCCATGTACATGAGATTTAGTAAAATTGTGGATGACCCCAAAGTTCTTGGAAAGAACTTCTCAAGTGGTGATTTGGTAAGAAAGATTCTTAGATCGCTTCCCCCAAATTTCAATCCAAAAGGGACTATCATCTCAGAGTAACACGATATAAAGACTCTTCAAATTGAGAATCACATTGAGAATCTTAAAACTCATAAGGTGGAGTTAAGGATTCAATAACAAGAATATAATTTGGAGCCAAGAAATTAAGAAGGCATTAGCGTAAAAATCCAAGAATGAAGAGGAAAGTGAAATGGATGAAAATGATGAATAAGATGAGGAGAATTTGCTCCTTGTGTAGAAACTAATCCTATAGGCAATGATGAAGAACCACTTTCACCACTAAAAATAGATGATGATGAAATACTTAGAGATAAAGAAGAAGATAAAGAAGAAAGAGAAGAAGAAGTGGAAGAATATGTGCCTCCAAGAGAACTAAGATATTCAAAAGATCATCTACAGGATTTAGTCATTGGAGAACCATCAAGAGTGGTTAGTGCTTATTCTTTATTACATGATTTATTTTCAAACCTTTGTTTTGTTTCTAATATAGAACCAAAAGATATTTCAACCGTTTTAAATGATGAATCTTGGTTTTAAGCTATGGTTGATGAACTTAGTCAATTTGAACATAATAAGTTTTGTAATCTTGTAGAGAGACCTTCTGATCATCCTGTCGTTGAGTTAAATTGATTTTTAAAAATAAATTAGATAGTGAAACTAGGATCACTAGGAACAAAGCAATACTTGTAGCAAAAGGTTATCCTCAAATTGAAGGAGTAGATTTTGAAGAAACTTTTGCGCATAGAGCACGTCTTGAACAGTTAGGATTATCCTTGCATTTGGTAGTTTCAAGAGATTTAAATTATTTCAAATGGATGTGATAACTGTATTTTTGAACGGTATATTAATGAAGAAGTTTATGTATAAAACCCCCTGGCTTTGTGAATGAATATTATCCTAATCATGTTTAAAAATTTAAAAAATGCTTTATAGGTTGAAACAAATGCCTCATGCATAGTATGAAAGATTAACTTTATATTTGTTAGAAATGATTATAAAATGGGTAGTGTTGATTCTACACTATTCATTAAGCATATTAATAATGAATTAATAGTTTTACAAATTTTTGTTGATGTTATTATTTTTGAAGACACTAATGAAGAGTTATGTAATGATGTTGTAATGATTATGAAAAATAAATTTGAAATAAGCATGGTAGTAGAACTTACATTTTTTCTAGGTTTTTAGATTACTCCAAAACATGTTTGCATTTTTATTTGTCAATTAAAATATATTCATGATGTTCTTAAAAGATTTGGATTTGAAATTCTTAAACATACAAGTAACCTTATGAGTGTTTCATTAAAGTTAGGAAAAGATAAAAGTGGAATATATATTGATCAAACTTTATATAGAGGGATGAGAGGTTCTTTATTATATTTAACCTCACCTAGACCAGATATTATGTTTGCAGTTTGTTTATATGCTAAATTGCAGGATAATTCTAAAGAGTCACATTTAAAAGCATTTTAGGAGAATCTTTTGATATCTAATTGGTACATCAAAACTACGACTATGGTATCCTCATAATGATGATTTTATTTTACATGGTTATTCAAATTAATATTATGCTAGTTTTTCGTTAGATCGTAAGAGCACAAGTGACACTTTTTACTTTTTAGGCCCTTCACTTATTTTATGGTCGAGTAGGAAATAGAATTCTGTTGCCATCTCCACCACCAAGTTTGAACATATTGCACTGTGTTGTTGCTTGGCACAAGCTTTATAGATGAAAAAAACTTTAGAAGATTTTAGAATACAATAACTAACCAAAGAATTAAGGTGTGAGAATAAAAGTGAAATTGATTCAACTTACAATCCAGTACATCATTCATGATCTAAACATATAGACGTACGTCATCATTTTATAAGAAATCACATTAAAAAGGATAACATTAAAATCACTTTTATAGGAACCGAAACACAAATTGATGATATTTTCACTAAATCTCTTCCTTATTCACGTTTTCCTACACTAAGAGTAGAGTTAGGTGTCTTCTATATTTCAATTTTTTTTAAAAAAAATTCCTTAAAACCATTCAACCAGAAAATTATAATATACATATATATATATATATACATACATATATATATATATATATATATATATATATATATATATATATATATATATATATATATATATATATATATATATATATATATATATATGGGGGCACTGTATTTCCGCGCAGCGCTTTTTGGACAAAAAAACGCGCTCCTCGGAAAAATGAAAAAAACACCCCCTAAACAGCATTTTTAGAAAAAGTGGTCGACATGAAAGTTGTAGATCTCGACAACTTTAGGGGGTCTATTTTCAAAAGGCGCGAAGGGAGGTCCGCGCAAAAAAAAAATCGTAATATTTACCGGGCGGAACCCCCTTCGCGCCTTTTGAACATAGACCCCCTAAACAGCATTTTTAGAAAACGTGGTCAACATGAAAGTTGTAGATCTCGTCGAGATCTACAACTTTCATGTTGACCACTTTTTCTAAAAATGCTGTTTAGGGGGTGCTTTTTCCGTATTTCCAGGGAGCGCGTTTTTTAGAGCAAAACGCGCTGCGCGTTTTTGCATTAATCTGTGTATATATATATATATATATATATATATATATATATATATATATATATATATATGGGTTTGGAATATATAAACTCAAGCTTTTTTAAGTGTAAAAAAACTTGAGTTGGTTCTCCCACAATACATGTCTGAATTAGGCAAATAATATATGCATTTTGTAGCCAAGAACGAGATCTACAACTTTCATGTTGAACATTTTTCCAAAATTTGCACGGTTTAGCCGGAATCTGGCCCAAAAGGTTGCTGGCTCGAATTTTGAAATTTATTATTATTATAATCATTTCGAGCCAGCAACCTTTCAGTCGAGATTCCGGCCAAACCGTACAAATTTTGAAAGAATGTTCAACATGAAAGTTGTAGATCTCGTTCTTGGCTATAAAATGCATATATTATTTGTCTAATTCCGATATGTATTATAGGAGAACCAGCTCAAGCTTTTTTAGGCTTAAAAAAGCTTGAGCTTATATATGTTATTCTGTATATATATATATATATATATATATATATATATATATATATATATATATATATATATTATCATAAGCTTAATAACATTCAAATGAACTAATTAATCAAAAATGCAAAGCATCAAAATCAAGCTTAAAATTTTACTTAAGAATCAAGATATAATTTAAAGTTAATTCGACCAAACATCTTTAATACAATACTAAGTCCGGCAAAATAAAGTGCAAAATGAAAAAATACATTTTCATTATCATCAAGCGATAGCTCCCTGTTGTCGAGTGATATCTTTATGCCACCAGGCGGTAGCTCCCAGTCATCGGGCATTAGCTACTAATAGCAAAACTTGTATCCAATCCAATCAAAAATCCCAATCCTCACTAGTGGGTGGCTGGTCTTCACTTGTGCTGTCCTTGCTCCCACAGTAGTCTTATACGTAGAAATTGAATGATGAGGAGGATCCATCACAGGACTCTCCCATTCTCTTTCTTCCTCCGGAGTCGGTTTCAAGTTCAGTCATTTGGCTATAAATTTCATAAATTTTTTCAACCCACTCATCCTTACCTTTGTTTCAGTCTTGTGTTCTTCCACTAAGTCAAACAACTCATCAACCCTTTCTCGAAGAGATCCTCCTCGAGGAAGTGGCAGTCTAGTAGATGTTGAGGCTTCACCTAAAGTCTGTCTTGCTAACGTGGAAGCTTCACCTCATCCTAATGGATATCTTGTCACATCCAAATTATAAATGGGAGGAAAGCAGTCATTGATGTAGAGGTCCTTGTGAATCCATTTGTATTTTTGATAAAGAACCCACCGAATGACACTTCTTAATGGAAGTGTGTTGATTTTTCTCCTAAAGGGGTCTTTCATCTTAAATGTATATCAGATCACCGATAATACCAGATCTACTACATCAAATTTCTCATTTTCTATCACTAGAAAAGTGGTCAAGCTCTAATGTGCAGTGATTTTTCTCGTATCACCAGCTTTCAACAACACAGTATTAATTAATATGTCTTCTACCAAATAAGCCTTCGGAGTGAGTGTAGTGGTCATCTGAATGAGGTTCTTAGTTGATTTTCTATGAGGGACCTGATTCCTTTGCATCCAGTCCCTATTTTTTTATAATTCTCTACTACATCCAGAACATTTCTACTAGCAATCATGCCAAATTAAATTTTTAGATCATCGTAGGTTGTCACCATGATTCCACTTTCTAATCATGATCTAACCCCTCCATTAAGTCCAATATAGGTGGGATCTTCCAAATGATTATAAAATTCCCTAACTAAAACTGAGTTAAACATATCTAGTAGTAGCAAAGATAGTATGCCTGACTGAGCAAACATGTCATAGATTAGTGACTCATGCATCATGTCCAATTATACGATCTTAGCTATACTTATAGCAGCTTTTTCGATCCCTAGATAGGATTAGTACGATGAATGAGGATTTCTTGCTGTATTCTTTCGTGTTCGGGAACTATATGCCACTTCCTGAAATGAAAATTGATATTATCGAATTTTCTCACTATTGTCAGCAATAGTGACAATCATTAGGCGATTGGTTAAATTCTTCATCAGCCCGAATATTCAACTTAAAATTTTTAGATCTACTCTTTACATTCTATTTCAACCATATTCAAACACCAAACTCTTACATGCTCTAGATCTACAACATCCTGAAGAAAACAAACATGAAAAGTAGAAATTTACTCAAGCATGAAACCCTCATCAAATTCTAGTAAATCATCATCTAAATATTTTTTAGATCTCATAGGATCTTTTTTTGCCTTCTCACATAAGATCTCTAACCATTTTCACAAGAAAAGTAAGAAATTACATTAGATCTGAGAGTTCTGCAGCTTGTATGGTCCTCTTCTCCCACTAGGGTTATAGGAAGAACAAGGGCTTTTAGGATCTGAATCAGATCGAGCCTTTTAAAATAAAATGATATAGCGGGGCGATATTGCACTATCACGGCGCAATTGTAAAACTTAATCCAAATTTTCCCATCTTTATGTGTCCATCATTATTCGACCATGTTACTCATAATTCAATCAAGTTTTTGTTTTATTTTTTTCAGATGACATACAATGTAACTTTGTCACTAAAATTCTTTGTGACAAATGTTTCTGATTGTTTTTGTATGCCTCTAAGTATGAGTAATGTGTTACATTAGATAATGAAATTCACAAACACACTTTTAGTTCCAAGTTATATGTGTTTTAAGTTACTCTCTCATGAATATGCCTTATAAATACTTAACCTCTTGAATTATACATGTTCATTGCTTCATATGTGATTCAAGCCCTTTTCTTCACTTCAAATTATATGGCTATTTTACACTAAAAAATTGTTTGCAAAACAAGTGAACACAGAGTCCTTGTTCAGCATAAAAAAATTGAATGCAATAAGCAAACCGCACTACACAAAATCAAATCTCAAAGCAACTCAACCAAGCACTACTCAACATCTTGATAAGTCTTAATGAGCATTGAGTTTGAGCACCTTTGAAAGAATTATAAAGTACCTTGTGTAAATATGAAAGCCATTCAAATTAACTTTGTGTTCCCTTAATCTCTTTATAAGCACAATGAATATTATCAACATTCAACGTTATGATTTATATTTCATTTGGTTCATGAGGAATAATTTCACCACTTATATCTTCCAAACTAGCACACGTTGGACACCTCATTATTTTCTCTAACATTTCTTCGCATGAGAATTTAACTAAACATGATTGGAACATTTCTCTGTAAAATCTTTGGATGGCAATGATTAGCATGAGTTTTGCAATGTTTCTGTTAACTTGGATAAATTTTTTTCCATTATTAGGCTATCTTTTCTTGATAAATCACTGACTTGCTTAATTTTGTAAAAGGAATTCTTGTTTTACTTTTCCAATTCTCTGGTCACGTACTTTTCTTTCACATCATTCTCTCTCTTTCATATTCATCTTCAATGCTCCATGATAATCCTTACTTCTTAAAATTTTTTTGCTACTAACAAAAGGGGGAGAATATCGCAAGAAATCTTTTGATAGTTATGAAACATGGAAAAGGGAAGGTTTTATTTTTGTTATAAATTAGTGTTTACTGTAAGACCACTTTTTTTGCCTCCGGGGTCTTATGCCCAGAATCGCCGTTTTGCGGTGACACTAACACTCGGGAAAGTCGCCACTACAAAACCCCGATCCTTCCGGTAGAAACGATCACCAAAGAAATAGAAGTATATAATTAGAACAAATAAGTCTAAGTCCACAATCACATGTAATATAAGAAAGCTGAATCACGGCACAATCCACATAGAAATGAAACAAAAATGACAAAGATAAATGGGCTCATGCCAGGTACATCATGGCCTCACTACAACACTCTTGCAGAAGCAAAATATACTAATCACTCATGGATCCTGAAGCTGGTGCTCCTATGCTAGATTGGCCTACCTCCATGTGCACCGCACTCCGCTGGTGCTGCATCTCCTCATGCTGCTCCCTATCTCCCATCTGGGGCCCCTGAAACATTTGGTCCCCCGACCGTTAGTCAAAAAGAATAAGCCTTATTTCCCCCACCCCTCGCCAAGTGGCTCCTAGGGACCGTGCTGAAGGAATGATAGGAAAGCTATGATGGTGGAGAGTAAACATGAGCAGGTGACGGTGGACCTAATCTTGCAATTATATAATCATATTCACAGTGCTATAAAAAGAAATGCAAGTTAGCAATACAATAGTAATATAGCAGAAATAGTAGAAAGTAAAGTGCACCATAAAGAAAAGTAACAAATAACCATAAAGAAAGTAACCATAGCTTTTAAGCGTGCCCACACAAGCTTGTGAACTATGGGGTCATTTTGCAAGGCCTAACGTATAAAAAGTCTCATACCAATTTATATATTAGGCTTAAGGTTGAAGTATGATGATGACATGATATGTTATGTTATGTTGGTTTAATGATATGTTCATACAAGTACAACACATACACACGACTCTATGCGCACAGACCTTTAGTTCCCCGGTTTTTGAAGCTAGCTTCACTCCCAAGAGGCTCCCTAGTGGTCACCGGAGATAGTGGGTTGGACCACCCCACTCCTAGGTGGGGTTATCCACACTACCAGGACTAGCCCTTACGTACCCCTCTAAAGGACACACCAGAGTCACCACGTACTAATGCTGACAAACCCGCCAGTCTTTTCATTGGCTAAGTGTAAACCACACCCGTCAAGTCTTCGTATCGATTTCAATGTGAACGACCATCAAATATCGAATACCCACCACCTTATGCACATGCAGTCTTGAATTACCGATCCATCGGCTTCCTGGACTAACCTGTCTGTTACAACTACCTTCCGAGCCTTCAGCTCGTCGGGCTAACTTGCCCATTTCCATAACCACTGCGCCTACCGCTCGGATAACCCTACCAAGCTAACCTCCCGAGTAATCGAGGTGAGTGAAAGTGAAGCCCTGGTATTTACTCAATACTCTTTGATATTTTTAGTCTTACGGTTCAAGGTTAACTATGGACTGCCTAGGGCATTCTTTGTAAAAGGCTCTCGAGGGCACTAGGAACAATGATTGGCTAAAGCCCATAGCTCCCTTTCACAAGGTACTTATTATTGTTGGTATCTACCCATGTCCCAACTCTCATGATCTTACACTTGAACTAGACCTAAGTATATTTAGACTTCCTCTAAAGAAAAGACGATCCATCGTCGGTCTCAAACACGACCTTAGCTTTTCCAACCAGGCTCTCACATCCTTACTCCACATCCATAACCAAACCAGACCATGTACACCATCTATCCCACCTTCCCATTCTAAGGCTTACATGTTATCTTATTTCAACAGCTTACTTTGTGCAGACCTAATGAGCTATATGACGTGCATGAATGATGACCCCCTCCAAAAAATCATCCAAATGACCTAAGATTATTGATGGAGGTCTGACATGATACTTTGAAGAAAAACCCAGAATATAATATATTTCCTAAATCATTTGGCATTTATTTAATTTTCTACAAAATCAGGCCAACTGAGCTTTTGAACACCAAGTACAATTTTCTGACATGATATGGGCTTAAAAAAATTATGACAACTATATAACATCAACATAACAGTAAATACTGAAATTCACAATTTTTCAAAAAAGTTTGACCACCAAACTAATTATTGATTAAATAACCTCATTAAAAGGGCAAGGCAGGAAATAAACGAAATAATCATTCAAATATTATACAAAAATTACCAGAAGTCAAGAGTAAAAAGAAAAGTCTACTGGCCAAAAAACATAATTCTCCAAGAATGTTTGGTAACCAAAATAAATCATTTAAAAATATTCTACAAAAGGCACTTTGTGAAGCAACCTATATTATAAGACTTCCAATAATTTATTAATATACACAGAGCATGATGAAACCTTAAATAGTCCTCAAACCAAATTTCATAATTTTCTAGTGAGTAAATAACTCATAATAATTTTTCTTACTAAAAGGGCAAGTTCTAGGTTTGTGAATGAAGTACTATCAATGTAATCCAAAAATTCATACCAAAACTTCAAGAGTTTTTTTAACAATTTTATAAGATCGCTGCGTAAGTTTCATGAACATTCAGGTCATATAGCTATGCAACAAAATTTTGAGTAAAAGTACCCTAATTGTCCTAAACTGTTTTAAAGGGGTTAAATGCTCCTAAAAATTCTAATAACATTTCCTAGGGCTTACTTCCACCCTATGAACTCATCTACAAAGTTCCAAGACATTCCAAGGACATTTGGTCCCATGTCCTTCAATAGACTCCATATCAAACCCTAGGGTTCACACTAGGGTTCTAGGGCATTCCAACCATAAACCACCCAAATTCTCTTATGGGGATGTTTTATATGACATTAAGGTAGTGTCCAAAGATCCATTTCTTTTGGATGAGGATTGCCCACTCAAACCAGCATGTGCACTTTTGACCTAATCTTCCCCTTATGAGGCAAAACTTTGGTCACACAAATTCCTAATCAAATCAACCCCAAAAGGTATGAAATTTTTACTAGGGTCATACCATGACCCTATTGGTCAACCACCAAAATATTGGATGTATTTGAGGTCAATAGACCCTTTAATTTAATCATACATGATTTATTAAATTTTTACAAAAAAATAAAGGAAACTATTTTCCAAAAATTCACTTTTTTGGATTGAATGAGTGTGTTTGAATAATTTGCCATGGTAAAATTTATTAGTCTTTGATTAACCCTAAGTATAGACTGCATAATTTTGAGTGCTGAGATCAGACCACTGACCCAAATATGTTGAAATAAATTTTAAATTATAATAGACTTCAAGGTCTACAACTTTTATATTGATCATTTTTCCAGTAGGGGGACTTAAGTGTTTTTAATCATTAATTTAAAACACTGCAATAATAGTGATATAAATGAAATTATAATATCCTTAATTAAATCGGGCCGCATGAATCTTGGCCCAAAATCGACGAAATCAGTTCATCTTTCTCAGCGCGCCAACGACCCAGATTAACTCGTTCTGGGACACTTTGGCTAGTGAATTCCCGGACACCCACGCCCCTTCCTGGTCGGCCACTGCTACCACCACCTTCGTTAAAGTGGTGGCTGGCGATTCGCGGTGGTGGGCCGGTCAGAAGTGGCCAGAATAGTTAATTTTGATTAGAAGAAAAGCTTGAAAAATCAAGCTCTCTGCTGCCTTTATCTGGGGCCAATTAAACCCAAACCATGCGGCCAACAAATGGAGATCTATCCACAGAGAGAGCGGAGAAGGACAGGACCTTCTGAGGTGGCTGGAGTTGGGCCGATCGTCGTGCCACCATTGTCGGTGGTGGTGCTTTCGGGGGCTATGCAACAACACTACCAGAGGGCTCGAATTATTTGGGGAAAGAGTGGAAATGACTGCTCTAGGTCTGGGGAAGCTTTTAAAATAATTAGTTAGGGAAGAGGAGGCGTTAAAGCATCAATGGCCACTAATGGCCATGAAGGAGTTTTCGGCCAAACTAAAAATTCTCTGAATCAAGCCACCAATGGGGCTGGCTATGGCTGTTGATCTCCTTAGAATTAATCAGGGGAGATGGACCAAGCTATTGGAATTGAAGAGAGGAGGCCCTTGGCCTCCCTTGGCCATGAATGGCCTCTTCTTCACTTTCTCTCCCTTGCATTAAAGGGGAAATTGTGGTTTCTCTCTCCTAATCAGCCTCTCCAGATTTTAGATGCATTTTAGGTAATTGTCAGCCTCCTAAAGCTAGTAGACCACTTAAATTGGGCTTTGCCCAAGTGGATTGGGCTATGTTGGGTCAACTTGAGCTAGTTTGACCCATATTAATGTTTAGTTGACCTTTGTCGATTTGACCTTTTGAGTTTACCCCAATGGGTCCTTAGTGACCCATTGCCCTCCCCTAGGGTCTAGAGTGATAACAGTAGGGTTGGTTTGACACCTTGGTTGTCACTTGACCCTTATTAAGGTACTTTGAATATTTTAGGGTTAGGGTTGACTTTGGTCAACTTGATCACTTGGATTGACCCCAATGGGTCCTTAGTGACCCAATGGACCTCTTAAAGGGTTAAAGATGATGTGGTGGAGTCAAGGTATCAAGTTGTAGCCCAAAAGGCAAACCCTAGGGTTGGTACTTAGATTGTGTTATTTGCAGACAAAGGTGATTTCCACCTTCATACCTTGGTTCACTTTGTCTTCTTGAGCTTTCTAGGGTTTTGTCATGACCTATTCATGACAAAACCACTCTTAGCGGTCTAATTATTTTAAGGAAGTTACAAATACTAGTACATAAAAATAAAAATGTCATCCCAGAAATTAAACTTAGGCCTACGGGGTTCTACTGAAATTAAAGCATGTAAAATCCCTTAGAAAGTTAAAGGTATACTTGACTCAAAGAGATCGCGGTATTTCTGCTGCCTTAGATCCTGTGTCTCCCAGGTATCCTCCTCCTCCCCATGAGTATTCCACAGGACTTGACCAGCGGAAACTTCTTGCACCGCAAGACCCGCACTGCCGTATCGTCGATCTTGACCGGCTCTAGGCTGACCAATCAATCAGATGCTACTGGGCCTACTGTGATAGAAATATACTACTGTGGCTATAATAGAGCCCTTTGAATGTAGGAGACGTGGAAGACGTGATGCAATCACGCCAACTACTGCGGTAGCTCTAGTCTGTAAGCTAAGGAGCTAATCCGCTCTAGATTCTGTAGGGCCCCATATACATCGGACTGAGCTTCTTCCGCTTGCGTACCCGCGAGACTCCATGCATCGGGCGTATCTTAAAGAAGACCCAGTCTCCAACCTGGAACTCAACCTGACGATGCCGCACATCGTAATATTTGGCCTGCCTACTCTAGGCCTCCAGTATCCTATCCCGGATCAGTCACACCTGAGCATCTGTGTACTCTACAAACTCCGAGCCGAGTGTCATTGGATCCTCATCATTGATCCAAGATAGTGGGGTCCTGCACCTCACTCTGTACAATGCCTCGTAAGGGGCCCTGCCTATACTGGACTGATGACTGTTATTATATGAGAACTCGATCAATGGTAACAGTCCCTCCCTTGGCTCCCCGCGGTCCAAGATGCATAAGCGCAAGAGATCCTCCAGTTTCTGGTTAGTACGCTCTGTCTGTCCGTCCATCTAAGGGTGGAAGGTTATACTAAATATCAACCGGGACCATAGGTAAGCCTGTACTGACCTCCACTCTCTAGACGTAAACCGTCCATCTCGATCCAACACGATCGACCTTAGCACGCCATGATAGCGGACAAACTGCTCTGTGAACTTCCGTACCAAACAACCAACTGGAGCATCCTTCCTAATCGGAATGAATCTTGCCACCTTCGTCAACCAGTCGACGATCACCCTTATCGAATTATTTCCCGCATGTGATCGAGGGAGACCATGATTGAAATCCATGGCTCTGTCGTCGAACTTCCACTTCGGCACCTGTAGTGGCTACAATAATCCGGCCAGACTCTTACACTCTTCCTTTATGAGCTGACAATGCTCGCAGTGCATCACAAAATAAGTGATATCCTTTTTCATGCTCGACCAATACATAGTCCTCGTCAGTTCAGCTATCATCTTCGTAATCCCCTTGTGTATAAAATACCTGCTGCTATTTGCCTTTGCCATGATATCCTCTCGTATATGGACTCCTACCGGTATAAAAACTCTGCCTCTAAAACACAGAAGCCCATTCCTCAAATAGTAGTTCCCAGTCGTGCCTTCCCCCAAGGCCCTGAATATTGGCTCCATCCTCGCATCCTTCCTCTGTCCATCTCTGATGTGATCTCGTATGACATCAGTGGCACTCATCGAGTCTAGGAACTCCTCATAAAACTTTGGATCATCCTCGGTGTACAACCCCGTATTTGGCGAGTGGGGTAGGAAGAAGCAAGACTGGCCAAGTCAAGCCCAAGACCATGGAAAGCCAGGCCCGTGGCATCGAGTGAGGCAAGCTCGCTCAACGCCTTCTACCGTGGCGTTGAGTGAGGCGAGCATATTCAACGCCTTATATCTTAGCATCGAGTGAGGCAAACTCACTCAATGCCTTCTGCCTTGGCTTCGAGTGAGGCGAGCTCATTCAACGCCTTTAGCCGTGGTGTCAAGTAGGGCAAGTTTCCTCATCGGCCGACTTGCACTCGCCCTAAAGAGCTCGGCAGTAGCTCTGACTCACCCAGGCGGGGCGGGATGTTTTTGAAGGGCGAGCTTGTACTCGCCAAGCGCGCAGGGTCCGGGCAAGCCGAGACCGTGCCTTTGCGTTGAGTGATGCCTCTCCACTCAATGCCCTCAGCTCCCTCTTGGCCATGGCATTGAGTGACGCTTCTCCACTCAACGCACTTTGTTCTTTTGCACCGCCCCCATTCGGCAAGTAGCGGACGGGTAGGGCCAGCCGGGCCCGTAATTGCCAAAGGCCGAGCGGAAGCAGAGAGTGCCAACCTCGTCAAGCACCGACCGCCCTTGCCGAGCAGAGATTGTTGAGGGCTACTCGCCTAGTAGTCCGTGAGGTATTTTTACCATTTTGTCCCCGCTGGCCTGCCCATAGCCAGTTGGAACAGCGGAGTCTCGCTGTTTGCAGACCCAGGTGGGCTGCACATAGCTATTCAGAACATCGGAGTTTGGCTGTTGGCAGACCATCACAAGGGGCTTTCAGTAATTTCAGGCCAGTAGAGGTTAGTTATTTGCAAGCCATTTTCAGAAATCTATAAATAGAACCCAAGGGATACCTCAGAGGGCATGCTTACTTATCTCCCAGTCTTCTAGCGCCTTCTGAGGTACCTTAGCCCGACATTTAGCTAAGGAGGGGAAGCGCTCAATTATCTTCCGGGTGTGTGGTGGGACCTCCACACTAGGCCCTTGGTCTAGTCCTTTTCTCCCTTTTCCTTGTTATTTTTCTTGCAGGAGCGAAGTAGGTGCATGACTACCCCTTCACCAAGGGTGAACTCCACCAGAGACTGATTTTCGGTTTCAACATTTTGGAGGCGATACCCTCCTGACTTCAATACCTCCTGCACTATGTATGGTCCTTCCCAATTGGGGTTGAGTTTCTCCACTGAGGCTGACCTCCCTGCGGCATCCACCTTTCTCAAGACCAAGTTCCCTTCTGCGAATTGTTTGACTCTGACGTGCTTGTCAAAGTACTTGGCCATTCTTCTCTTTATTTCTTCTTGTATGATGACAGAGAGATCTCGCAGCTCTTCGACCATGTCAAGGGAGATTCGTAGCTCCTCTTCGTTCTCGATTCTCGATTCCTCCCTACCTTCTCCTTCCTCGACCACCCGAGGCATTCAGATCTCGAACTCTATTGGGAGCACCGCCTCGCAACCATAGGAAAGTTTGAAAGGGGTCTCCCCTATGGCCGTGTTGGGTGTGGTTCTGAGGGCTCAGAGGACCGAGGGGAGCTGCTCCACCCAACTACCTTTCAGGTTCTCTACTTTCTTTTTGAGGAGGTTGACAATTATCTTGTTCGCCGCCTCCACCTGCTCGTTGCTCCTTGGGTAATGGACCTAAGCGAACCTTAGATCAATCCCGAGCTTCCCACAAAAGTTGATGAACTCAGCGCTAGCAAACTGAGGTCCATTATCCGTAACGATGGCATGGGGCAACCCATGTCGGCATATGATCTCCCCCCAAACAAAGTTCCTAATGACTTGGGTGGTCACCTTGGACAAGGCCTTGACTTCCATCCACTTGGAGAAATAGTCGATCATGACTAGCAAGAATCTTCTATGGCTGCTGGCCTGGGGATAGGGTCCGACCCAATCCATTCCCGAGATTGTAAATGGCAAGGGTGCTGTGATACTTTTGAGGCTCTGAGCTTGTTGGAGCTAGAGGGGGCCAATAGTTGGCACTTATGACACTCCTTTGTGAACATTGCCGCATCGTGGCTCAGGGTCGGCAAAAAGTACCCTTGCCTGACGATCCTACCTTCCAGCATCCGAATCCCAGAGTGGCTTCCACACTTCCCGGAGTGGACCTCCTCTAAGATCTTCGGGACCTCCCCCTCGGCCATGCAACGTGCCAACATGCCCGAGAGGGTCTTTCGGTACAGCTTCCCATCGCGCATGAGATAGTATGCCGATTTGTGCTTGAGCTTCTTCCCGTCCATCCCCTCAGGATACTCTCCCGTGGACAATAAAGTTATGAATGGGTCCATCCATGAGGGGTGTTGCTCCACCTCCATCAGCTCTCCCTCCTCAATGTAGGGGTGAAACAAGTCCGTGATGGACCCCCCCCCCACCCGGGGACCATGCTTTGCCATTTGATCTACGTGCTCATTTTCCTCCATGGGCACATGCCAGATGGAGAAAGTCTGGAACGTACAGATGACCCCCTTCACCTTTGCCAAGTACGGCTGCAGAGGTTGCTCCCTTGCCTCGAACTCTCTGTTAGTATGGGAGGACACCACCATGGAGTCAGTGAGGACCTCCATGTCGCATACACCAAGCTATCTGGCAAAGCGAAGGCCTACAATCACAGCTCATACTCGGCCTGATTGTTGGCAATGGGAAAATGCACCACTACTGTTTGCTAAATCTTCGTCCCATGTGGACTCTCCAATTTCACCCCCACTCCATGGGAATGTCTTCCTGATGCGTTGTCCACCATCACCTTCGAGGGGACTAGGTGTGGGAGTTCTACCTCCTCCACTTCCACCACATAATCTGCCAGGAAGTCGGCCATTGCTTGTGCCTTGATCGAGAGGTGTGGGACAAAGGAAGTGTCGAAATCTCTTAACTCTACCGACCATTTGGCCCACTGGCCTGAGTTCTCCACCCCCTCGAAGATGTTGCGGAGGCGGTGGTCATTTACCACTCGGATTGAATGTGCCTGGAAGTAGGGCTGGAGCCTCCGGGCTGAATTGATGAGAGCAAATGCCAGCTTCTCCAGGATAGGAACCGAAGCTCTGCCTTCCTCAAGACCCGACTCACATAGTAAATCGGTAGTTGTTTCTTCCCTTCTTCCTGAACCAAAACGAAACTCCGGGCCTCATCTCCGACCCCTAGATACAAGAATAAGTCCTACCCCTTTGGCCCTTGGAGCAGGGGAGCCTGAGTCAGCTGCCTCTTCAAGGCCTGAAATGCCTCCTCGCACTCTGAGGTCTACTCGAACTTCCGACCTCCCCTCAAGGTCTTGAAGAAGGGAGAGCACTTCTCCCCGGACCGGGAGACGAACTGGCTCAACCTTGCTAACTTCCCCGTCAACTGCTACACTTCCTTAGAGTTCCGTGGTGACCCCAACTCCACAATCTCCCTCACCTTGTCAGGTTTGGGCTCTACACTAGCAGGGGTGAGGAGATGCCCCAGGAATTTGCCCCTGCTTGCCCCGAAAATGCACTTAAAGGGTTTTAGTCTCATTTTATATTTACGGAGAGTGGCAAAAGTCTCTTCCTAGTCCCGGCGGTGAGAGTCGACATCCAGGCTCTTGATCATGAGGTCGTCTACATATACCTCCAGCATCCTTCCTTTTTGCTCTCGAAAGACCCTATCCATCATCTTTTAATAGGTCGCCCCTATATTTTTTAGCCCAAATGGCATCATTTTATAATAATAGCATCCATCCCCCATGATCAAGGAGACATCCTTGATGTCGGGGGGGGGGGGGGGTGCATCCTGATCTGATGATAACCTGAAAAAGCATCTAGGAAACTCATTACAGGGAAACCGACGGCTGAGTCAACAAGCGTGTCGATCCAAGGCAAGGGGTAACAATCCTTGGTGCATGATTTATTAAGTAAAGAAAAATCAATACACATTCTCCACTAACTGTCCGCTTTTTTATCCATAACAACATTGGAGACCCAGCCGGGGTATTGGATCTAGGATACAAAACTAGCCTTGAGGAGCTTGGCCACCTCCTCCTGAACTGGCTCGGCTAGCTTGTCCGCCGTAGAACTCTTCTTCTGCTGGATTGGGCGAGCCTCCGGGTCAAGGTTGAGTCGATGGCCGGCCATGTCCGGATCTATCCCTGGCATCTCTGCGACACTCTAGGCGAAGACATCCACATTCTTTCGGATGCATTCTAGCATCCTGCCCTGAGCCTCCGGGGTCAGCTCCCCACTGAAGCGGACCTTCTCCACCCTACCTCCGAGGGTGATAACCTCCATATACACCACCTCTTCCGCCGCCTCCAGATGAGACTCCTCCCCAACTCTTCAGCATCCCCCTCCAGGGATGAAGACCTCTTCCTCGTCTTCTTCCACGGTCATCGCCTCGGCTGGCTCCTAGACCTCCTCCATCTCCTACTCCTGAGGGCGGGTCACCTCCACCTCCTTCTCCTCTTGGCCAGCCTCCTTCTCTGCCTCCTCCATCCTTCGCCCCATCTCCTCGGCACCCCCCTGCAAAGAGATGGAGTTTACGTTAGTGACGTAGCACTCCCTTGCTATCTTGGGCTTTTCGCGGACCCGGACCTGGACCCCCTTGATATTGAACTTCAAGCATTGGTGGAAGGATGAGGGGACACATCGAAAGGCACTGATGAGGGGCCTCCCGAAGATTGAGGTGTAGCTACTGGGGCGTCCACAATAAAGAACTTGGAGGTGCGGGACTCCCCCCCAGTGTAACATGGAGTCCTACTCCTCCTTCTACCTCCTTCCTCTCCCCCGAGAACCCGAACAATGGTCTGTAGGAGGCAAGCACCCTCTTTGCCTCCACCTTCATCGTGTCAAACTCCTTCTTAAAGATTACATTGACCGAGCTTCCATTGTCGACGAGGATCCGGGCGATGGTAAAGTTCTCGATGGCTGTCTGTATGACCAGCGCATACAAAATGGATCCTCTTGATCCGGCATATCCTTCCTTGAGAAGGTGATCTTCTCCTCCTGGGGTTGTAACGTCCCAATTCGCCCTTGGCCCCTTGCGCGTGCTTTTGAGTCAGGAGAGCTGATTTAGGCTCAGAGAGTGCAGGCGATCAGGTGCGCACACATGGGGAAAAGAGAAGTTGGGCCTGTGTAGGACACGGGTAGAGACACAGGCGTGTCCGTACCCTTTTGCATCTGCCAAAACTCAAGTGGCATTGGGTGGTCTTGAGGATGGCGTTGAGTGCATGTTTTTAGTATGACACGGGTAGAGACATGGGCGTGTCCGTACCTATGTGCCGTGGAATTGAGTGGCATGGCGTTTAGTGATAAGAAAATGGCGTTGAGTCGCCTGTCCTGAGAAGGACACAGGTAGAGACAAGGGCGTGTCTCTACCCATGCACATCTATCAAGATTGTCCAGAGAAGGACATTGGTAGAGACACGGGCGTGTCCTTACCCGTGTGCGTCGAGGGAAGTTAGACGAAATGTGTCCCGAGCAAGACACGGGTATAGACACGGGCAGAACCATGGCCGTGTCACCTGGACACGGGTACATACACGGGCATGTCAGTACCCGTGTATGTGCATGAAGCGGTAGTCGAACCATTGACAATGTTTCGCCAGAGCAGGACATGGGTAAGGACACGGGCGTGTCCCTACCCGTGTCACTACTGAATAAAAAGGCAAAATGAAACCCTAGCCGTTTTCAATCTCGTCCAAGCCATATCTTCTGGAGAAAACTTCTATAGGAGGGAAGAACTTGCTGGAGCCAACCAAACTCCGTGAGGAATCACCACCACCGCCAAGGAAAAGGGATGCCGATGAGAAGAATGACAAGATCCATGGCCAGAAATGGCGGAACCGCTGGAAATGAGGTGAGCTTCCTCCCCTCTCCCTTGGTGCTAGATCAATAGTTATTCTTAGGAGAGACATTGACTCAAATGAGTCTTGATGTGCGAGATGAAGGTTTCTAGGAGGGCCATGCTAGAACTTGTGTTCTAAGGTTTAGTCATCTTAGAACTCCCCTTCCTTCAAAGTAATGATGGGGGTGGTTTCGTGAAGTGGAATGGCCTTAAGAGTGTGAATAAGGGTGGAGGAACTTTAGTTTGTGATTTGGGAGGATCGTCTAGAGGAGGAAGATGAACCGATGTCGTTCATTCCGCCTCAAGATTAGTGCAGAAATCTGCGTTCTACACGCAACGACCTTCTTGGCTATTTTCAGGCAAGGTATGGCCAGATCTGGGTCTTCCACTAAACACAAAAGCCATAACCCTTGGAATTACCTTTGCAACGAGTGGTTACACGACTTCAGGTGAAGTCTATAGCCACAGGAATGTCTGATCGAAGTAGAGGGATGTCAGACTAAGCATGCAGAAATTGTATTCTGTACGCAGCAGGCATTGGAGCCAATTTCATGTGTGATATATTCTTATCTGGGTTGCAGACTAAACATGAAAGCTGTAGCCCATGGAAATTCCTTTCCATCAAGGGGTTACACGCACTCATTTGATTCCTATAGCTACGGGAATCTCCGGTTGAAGTTGTTATCCAGCAGGTGTTCTGCACCTGAAATTCCTGGGTTAGTGTATAGTTGGGTTTGGACTCGGAATAGGTTTTGTAACAATCCGACGTTAAGTTGTAGGCGAATCATAATATGCCTTATTGTAATAATTCAACGCATGATGAAATTAATGGATAGACCCCACATAAACAAATGGTGAAATGGTATGTGGTTCAACAAAACGACTTAGTGGGGGTTAGTGAACGAAGGGTAATAAGATTTACTAGAGCTTGGGTAATTGTTCGGTGTTGGTTGTTATGAACACGTGTTGTTGATAATAAGATGATTAACTCATGAGCACACGAGTGATTGGGTTGGTAAAAGAATTATCGTTGATGTCGTAAGAAGAGTCATAAATGGACAGTTGGGCTTGGTCCTCGTGCTCGTTTCTGAGGCTCCTTCCATACCACGATGTGGTTGTATTGCATGAGGTGTTAGTCAACACGCAGTGTAGTAATCTCGGGTTAAGGATAGTGTGGCAGGTCTACGGGCTCGCCAATCATCATACCGATGGGAGTTGACAGCTAAACCTTGGGCGGTTGGGCTTGGTCCTCCATGTTCATGTCCCGAGGCTCCTCCCATGCCAAGTGAACGGTTGGGCTTGGTCCTCGTGCTAATTTCTGCTGCTCCTTCTGTATCACACCTTAGGCCAGTTCGGGGCTAGGATCTCGGTGCACATCTACCCGAGACACCCGCTGAGCTGTAGTACGCACGTGAGCTCCACTGTTGTATTCTTAGCATTGAGGCGTACGGAGGCCTAGGCCAAGTAGTGTGGAGACCAGCCTAGTAGTATAGATGCCCGCTCTACTATCACCGTCCAGCCACGATGGTTGATACCTGAGAGGTTAGCTACCTTCACAAAAAGTTGGAACTGCAAGTCTGTGTAGACATAGCAATTGCATGCGCATGATCATGGGTGAGTCATTACATTGCATACATGCCATTACACCTCATTACATACATAAGATCCTCATTGAATATGTTTGTATGGGCACTGCTATACGATTAGTTATTTCTTGCTTAATGATCCTCAACTTATATGCTTGTATAGGCGTTCATATAAGTTGAGTTACTTTCTGTTATAACAATATACTCTCATGCTATTGTAGAAGGAAGAATTGTTAGAATAAGAGGTTGTTCATTTATTACACTGCTTTATATACATAGTGTTATTCAGTTTATAACACTTTCTTGTACTTAAGCTTTAACTATTTATATTATACCATGATCCTTTCTCCGCCCGGTGCCGAGGAGTCACCGGGAGAGTGGATGTGAAGCCACTTAGTATTTATGACTAACGGTTGCTACGTCTTTCTCTTTAGGAGGAAACCCCCCAAGTAGAGCAGTAGGTTATACAGCCGGACAGCCAGGCTAGGACGACAGGGCCTGAGGGGATAGTACCGTCGCTACCATTAGTTACAGATATGAGAGTGAGGGGTGTTTGTTGCACACCTTTTGGGAAAAAACTATTTACGTACTCTAATATTAGAAGCTTGTTGTAGCTTCTTTACTTAAGATTTTAATGACTATATGCTTTGTATGGATTTTACTTCTGTGTTTTATATTCTGGTTAGGTCGACAATGAATGATATTGGTTGTAGCCGGCAGAATAAGCGTCTTGTGGTACAGGCTAGCACGAGTATTAGTGCTACTGCAAGGCAGCTGTTCTGGGCATAAGACCCCTCTCGTGCCGTGTTTTGTGTTCCGGGAGGGGGGGTCTTATAATTGGTATCAGCTTGCTACGATCCTGAACTGAAGAAGTCATTCAACAGTGGTACCACCCCCGTTCATTTAGTCAGTTTGCGGATAAAGTGACTTAGCGGAAGTAGTGGTGTGCCCATATGTAATTCACACTAAGTTTGTCCATCTTTTACCTTAGATTAGCCGACCTAACCTTAAGTTGTCCATCTTTGACCTTAGATTAGCCGACCTAACCTTAAGTTTGTACATTACGTGTAGATCCCAGTGCATGTTGAGCTAGTGAAGGGCACCCCTGCCCCGTCCGTACCTACACAATTCCAACAATCAGAGCTGGGGCAAACGCTCACAGATATACTGGACGCCTTCAGGTCCCAATCCCAGCATTCCCCTATACAATAGCAGGGTCCGGGATCCAATTGGTTAAGCATTTACTGAGCTCTCTCACCTCCTTCTTACCTTGGGAAGGAGTCGGCAGTGCGTACGGAAGAATGGCTCAACACTGTACAAGAACTATTGGCAGGAATAAGGTGCCCAAACAACATGGCGGTGACCCTTGTAGTGACACTCTTAGAGCTGCACGCCAAAAGGTGGTGGAAGTCCATCATGGGCTCCACTTTTCAAGGACGGGTTTATACGGATATCAGTTGGATCAAAATCTCTGAAGCCTTTTTAGAGCATTTCATCCCCTCAGCTGCTCGGGATGATCTTGAAGAGAGGTTTTTGCAACTAAAGCAAGGGTCCAAGTCGGTGACAGAATACCAATGGGAGTTTCAGCACTTGGCTAGATTTGCTGACTCTTATGAGTTGGATGACAGATGATACGCAAAATGAATCTACAAAGGCTTGCGATACCCCCTGAGCCAAGCCATTTTTTTTATAGCAAACTCCAGTCTAGGCGAGATTATTGACATGGCGAAGAGGTTGGAAGCGGAGAACTTGGGAAGTGGTAAGAGGCCAGCTGGGGGAGTGATGGAAGCCGGCACCAGCAATTGAATGATATTTTATAATAGAGGAGGAAGAGGATATCGAAGAGGTGGCGGGCGTTTCCCCAAGAATTTTAGAATGGAGCGCCCGGTTCCGCAACCGCCAGCATTGCCTCCAACTAGACAATTTCAGCAACCCGGTGGGCGGCAGGAGCGAGTGTTCTTCGAATGTACCCAACCGGGCCACATTCGACACTACTGCCCGCAACTATTTGGAAATGCGCCTCTCGCTTTCCCTCCAGCAGCTCCTCGAGGGCAGGGGCACATGCGTGGTCAAGGGCGTGGACCACAAGGAGGAAACCCCGAGCCCGCTCGGGATCAGATGTATGTGTGGGACATGACTCAAGAGCGGAATCCTCAGGAGGTGATTGCAGGTATGATTATATTTAGTCATTTTTATTTTCATTAATACCCTCAAGTTGCTTAAGATATACAAGACGCCTAGCTTGAGAATTATTATTGACACTTAGGCACCGTGATTGTCACAACCCGCATTTTCTTCGAGGAAAACGAATTATCAGAGTAGGAGAAAACACGCGTCATGATTCCACGTCGAGTAGGGGATAACTGCCGACGCTCAAGCAACCCACTATCAACAATACTTTATGAAAATTCATAAGTTAAATGATTAGAAAATCGGTTATATTCTTAAAGGCCGTATCCCTCGGCTCGGTGGATCACCTAGTCCACAATTTAAAAACTATACTTATACGCTGCGGAAAATTACTTTATTCAGGTTTGAAATCCTAAATGAGTGCATAAGTGTCCCCAGAGGACATCTTATACTATGCAAGACCCTACATTCAATTTATACTATATATATAAAAAACGATCTTTTTACGTTGTTTGGAGAATAGTGTTTGAGTTTTATAAAACATGCTGATCTTGTGATATACTTATAATAATAATTTTAGGTTTAAAAGTAACTTACAACCTAGCATAAATAAACCTCAGAGTAAGTAGACTAACTCCAGAAGGGTAGCAGAAAAAAGTAACACATCTAGTATCAAGGTAAAAACTACCAGTGGGCGCCAACAAACTGACACGAACCCACTGACAAGTATGTATGTCTGTAAGAAAAACAACACCAAAACTATCTCGCAGAAATAAGAAACTGATCTCTATAGCACCAGAGACCACCAGCAACAGCACAACACCACTAGCCGTCAGAGCGGCTACTATCAAGAACCTGAGGCATTCAAGAAGAAAGAATATCTCAACAAGCAAACTAGAAAACTGCTCGTAAGTGTCAATCAGAAGATAAGTAAAAGAGGAAAAACAAAGCAGTAACGGTCACAACTGCCCAAGGCAAGGCAAAAAGGAAGTGCACTAAGTGCGAGGACACAACAGTAACTCTGCCCAAAAGCTGCAGAGTCAATAAGGCTACCATGAGCTCAAATGCTGCAATCTACCAAGGAAGAAACGTTTAACACCCTAATCTGTGAGAGATGGTAGTAGCATTAACATCGCGGATCCGGGTTTGAGGCAAACTCAGTCCCCCATCCACTATTTCCAAGAAACACAGCTCAGGGGTCTACATGTGAAATCACTAGGGAGCTCCCACCCCCTTGCCCAGCCCGTACTTGGAGCAAGATAAAAGAAAAAGGGTGGCCTTGGCTAAATTACACAACACCTCCCCAATTAAGAGCTTCAAACCACCACTACTAACCACGACCCACGATTCGGCCTTTTTGGAAAAACAAGAAAATAGCCGACAAGGAACCTCAAAATCAAGAAATTCACTCGTGGGGGAAAACCAAGGTAAGGGAAAAGCGTTGAGATGACTCAACACAGCCAGGTGTTGAGTGAGCCCCACTCACTCAATGCCTAACCATACCTTGGCATTGAGTGAGTTAGCCTCTCTCAGCGCCAGAAACAACCATGGCGTTGAGTGAGGTTCACTCACTCAACGCCACCCACAAGAAAACTCTGGCGTTGAGTGAGATAACCTCACTCAATGCCAAAACAGCCATGGAGTTGAGTGAGGTCCACTCCCTCAACGCCTTCAGCAAAACAGGCAGTGGCGTTGAGTGAGCTAACCTCACTCAACGACAAAACAGCTACGACGTTGAGTGAGGTCCACTCACTCAACGCCTTAGCACATAATCGCAAGAAAACCATACACCAACGCTATCCGGAAGAGGTCGGCGGTAATGCCGACAGAATCTCGCCGAATCGGCGGGAATGCCGACTGATTCTCGCCTAATCGGCGGGAATGCCCACTGATTCTCGCCGAATCGGCGAGAATGCCGACAGATTCTCGCCGAACCGGCGGGAATGTCGACAGATTCTCGCCGAATCAGTGGGAATGCCGGCTGATTCTTGCAAAATCGGCGGGAATGCCCACCGATTCTCGCCGAAACGGCGGGAATCACTAACGATACTCGTCGAAGTCGGCGAGAATAACTTAGTGATTCCCGTCAATTTCGACTTAGACGAATTTCTCACTCTGTCGCCTCACTACTAAGCCGCAAAAGAACAGACCAAACTATGGCTTTGAGTGTGTGCACCACACTCAACGCCAGATCCCGGGCGGCTTTTGGCTTTGAGTGTGTGCACCACACTCAACACCAAAACCCGAGAGCCTACCAAGACTGGTTCTAACCAGAGCACTACAACAGAAATCTCCCTCTCTCTCTCTCTCTCGGCTCTACCCGCAAAAGCACCAAACTAGAAATAAAATCTGGAGTCTGAATGGTGAAAACAATCAGCGGGTTGAGCAAAAACAGAACAAGGAGGAAGATCAAAATAGAATTTAGGGCTAACCTAAAACTACAACACAAAATTTTAGCAAGTAGAAGAGAAAAAAATTGCTTCTATCCTAGGGCAAACCAGGTAGTTAATAGAGGGAAGATCAAAATAGCTAGTGCAAGAACCACTTGCCTCGGTTTTTCAGCGAAGCTTCACTCAAGCCTTTCCTCTCCCTCGGCACCAGCAACAACAACACCTAGCCAGCACATCCCGAGCTTTAAATGGCGGAAAGGGCAAAAACCGAAAACCCAAATCTCCTAAAAACCCTACGAAACTCAAATCTCTTATCGTAGAAATGAAGGTCTGAGCGAGAGAAATCCAGATCCACTATCGGAAACAAAATCCATCCACAAACGCACCCGGATTAATCTCCGTCCGAAGGCGTAGCAGGGCCGGCGGTTTCCTCTGTTTTCCGCGAATAGGAGCAGGCGACGGTTTGGTCTCGGGAAGAAGAAGAAGAGTGAGCCCGCCATCTACTGATTAAGACTTTAAAATAAAAAGGCACGCCTATTCAGCCCTAAGCGCTGCCTAAACTGCCGATTCACTTAAGCTAAGAAATCTCTAATTTGTTTTTACTAATAGCACACCAAAAATTACTCGAAAACCGAACTACCTCGGAATTCGACGAAATTCGCACCGTAGCTAAATATCCATGCTACGAACACAATGGAGAAGTCGAAATTAACTTTCGACGAACAAAACTCGAGTTATACCCACCCGAAGCCAAAACAAAAGCATCCCCCGAGAGGCCACACCGGGTCACCCAAAACGACTCGGCTTGCTAGGGAGATCTTGCGAATAGGCTACAAAATAGGCCACCCAGTTCTAAGGAGTTAAGACCACACTCCACAGATGGCACATACCAAGAAAATGCGTCGACGTAACGCCAAACGAGAATTAAATAATCGCAGAAAAATCGGCGGCGTTACAGTCACTCCCCCTAAAAGAAAGTTTCGTCCCGAAACTTTACGCACAACACTTCTACTATAGAAGGAAAAAGTAACAAGCTAAACATTACAAGAAGAAAACAAACCGAACTAATCAGGGAAACAGTTGAGGGTGAGCCTCCCTCATAGCTGACTCTAACTCCCAAGTTGCGCTTTCCAAACCCTGATTCTTCCATAGAACTTTGACCATCGGGATGGACTTCCTTCGCAGCACCCGATCTTGAGTATCCAAATTGCGGACCGGCACATCAATAAAAGAGAGATTAGGCTCCAACTAGGGCACCACATCCAAGACTTGCCCACTACTGTGCACACACTTCCGCAATTGGCTTACGTGAAATACATTATGAACACTTGGGAAGTTTGCTGGCAAATCCAACCTATAAGCTGACACGCAAATCCGCTCAACAATCTTAAACGGGCCCACATACCTCGGGTCAAATTTCCGATTCTTACCGAACCTCTTAACTCCAACCATCGGGGAAACCTTAAGAAATACAAGGTCCCCTACAGAAAACTCCAAGTCAGACCTACGCCGATTGGCATTCTTCTCGTATCTCTCCTGAGCTAAACGAAGCATTTCTCGAATAAGCTTCACTGCGACTTCCATCTCCTCGAGTGCATCCGGAGCCAACAAGGGTCACTCACCTGCCTCAACCCAAAACAGGGGAGTTCTGCAGCGCCTCCCATACAAAGCTTCAAACAGAGCCATTTGCAAACTTTCTTGATAACTGTTATTGTATGCAAACTCCATATGCCGCAATTGCTCATCCCATGCTCCACCGTGGTCTAGAATGTAGCATCTGATCATATCCTCAACTATATGGTTCACCCGCTCCGTCTGCCCATTGGTCTGTGGGTGGTATGCAGATGAATACCTAAAATCAGTACACAAACCCTCCTGCAGACTCTGCCAAAAGCAAGAAATAAACCGGGAATCTTGATCGGAAATGATGCTAACAGACACACCGTGCAATCTTATGATCTCATACAAGTACAACTCTGCAATCTTCTTCATCGGGTAGTAAATCTTATACGGCACGAAGTGAGCACACTTCTTCAGTCTATCCACTATAACCCAAACAGAATAAAATCCCTTTTGAGATTTCGGTAAGCCCGTGATGAAGTCCATAGAAATACTTTCCCACTTCCAAGTCGGGCTCTCTAACGGAGTCAACTTGCCACCAGGCCTTCCGTGATCGGCCTTCACATGCTTGTAAGTGTGGCACTCAACAACAAATCAGGCTATATCACTTTTCATGCCATACCACCAGGCTATTTGCTTCAAATCATGGTACATCTTCGTAGATCCTGGACGGTAGGCAATGTAACATCACATTTCCGGCTAGACCCCTAGGAGTCGGTTGGTCGTGACAGAACCCGAGGAAGCCCGAAAATTGAAATAAATCGACCGAGATTTCGGGTCACGGGTTGGTCACGCCCGTGACCGACCCGTAATGCCCATGACCTGGGCGTGACTTCTTCGACGATCGTCGATCTCCGTGAGACGATCGTCGAACGTGCAGCCTGGGCATGTCACGCCCGTGACCAAGGTGTCACGCCCGTGACCAAGGGGCGTGACTCCTTCGACGAGCGTCGATCCCCGTAAAATGATCGTCGAAATTGAACTCGGGCCTGTCACGCCCGTGACCTAAGTGTCACGCCCGTGACCTAGGGCGTGACCAGCCTTCGACGACCGTCGATCCCAGTTCGATGATCGTCGACCTCAAAATTGCCGTTCGGGCCTATCACGCCCGTGACAAAGGGTGTCACGCCCGTGACCCAGGGCGTGACCACCATTCAACGACCGTCAATCTCAAAGCGACGATCGTCAACCCATAACTAACCACCCGAGCCTGTCACGCCCGTGACCCAAGGTGTCACGCCCGTGATCATCTATCGACGATCGTCGATCTCAGTTCGATGATCGTCGAACCCAGAATTGGCTATCCGGGCCTGTCACGCCCGTGACCTATGTGTCACGCCCGTGACATTGGCCGAAACGATGGTTCAGGCCCGAAATTATTCTAACACGCGTGGTAATAAATGCTGGTGTGGGAAGTTACACCAGGAGTAATTTCAAGCCATTTTCCATCTGTAATTATATAATAAATGAGGAAGATATGGTCCAATAGGAAGCCGCCAGCTGGACACACCTGTTCAGTTTCCACCGTTTCTTATCCCTTCACTGTAACCGAAACGTTAAGGGGAGAACCTTCATGGCCATAAAGGCTTTACCCATTCACCTTCCCACTTTCTGATTTATAAAAGCCCACCTGGAACCAGAGGAGAAGGTTACACGCTCAAGCAAACGGATCAGACCTTTGTTCTTGCTGTAGGAGAAGTTCAGCAACGCCACCACCGCGCCATGGCACCCCGTCGTTTTTCTCGCCTTCAAACCGCGAACAAGGTCCTCCTCTGCTCCTTCTCTTTCATGGGTAGATCTTAGGATTCTTAGAAAGGAGGTTCGCGCTCAACGGAGCCGGACCCGTCTCTCGTTTTCATGGGAAAACCATGAAAATGGTATTTTTGAGTTCGCCGGAAACCGTCACCTCCGGCGGCCAAACCACCGCCGACCGCTAGCCATCGCCTCAACGGAGGTGGTGGTGGTGGTGGCTGGCCAGGGAAGTGACCGGACTGCCGGCGACGGATCACGGAATGCTTACAGGAAAAATGGTTTTCTGTCTGTTTTCGGGTTCATGAAGAAGATGAACAGTAGAATCAATATTATAATACATAGATTATTATATATTACATAATGGAAAAATAAATTATTTGAATATATTTTGAGGCTGCAAAACGAGGCACTTAGAGGCCGAATTAGGAAAAATGACCAGTCACAAAAGTTGTAGCCCTCTAGGTCTACTTTAATTTAAAATTGATTTTATTCAATTTGGGTGAGTGGTTTGACCACAACACTCATTTTGGTGGGATCAAGACCTAGGCTAACCAGAAATTGAAATGGTTGCCCACGGTTCATAACATGTCCAAATGACTTGAAATTTGGGCTGGAGGTCTATAATATGTATATCGAGAGGCTGTCCAAAAATGAGACTTTTTGGAGAACTTTTGCCTAATGTTTTTGTAAAATTTTAATAAATATTATAAAATTAATTAGGAGATGATATTAAGTCCAAACTCCCCCAAATTTTGGGTGGTGGTCCCTGGCATCAATGTTAAGATCTGTACAAAATTTCAACTCAATTGGTCGAGTTTTGAATAGGGAAGTATCAAGTCCTAGATAGGTCTTGGTGAGGGGTACTTTGGGGAAAAGTACAATTGGAAATGGAATGGACAAATCTCCTCAAAAGAGGCTGAAGTTGTGGCCACTGATTTGTTAAGTCTATGTTTACCCTCTTGGGTAACATGGTGTGGATTAGGGTGGATTTCACCCTAAGAGATCAGCTCAAACCCAGTGTGTGGTAGTTTGAGGTTTGTGAAGGACATAGGAGCAAAAGCTCTTGTATGCCCTTAAAATTTGGAGGAGAGGGGGATGATATGATGAAAACCCTCTGGTTTAAATAGTGAAGGAATTGGAGGTAATTAGGTACCTCGAAAGTTGAGATTTCGGTTTAGGATAAAAATGTAATTTATTTATTTTAAGCACTAAATCTAATCCAAAAATTATGAAACTCAGGAAGAGGGAGTTTTAGGATGTTTTAGACTTATAGTAATTTTTCTGGAATTTTATGATTAATAAATATTATACTCCATGTGTTAAATGATTATTAGCCCGATTGTTGTTTCAATTATTTGGAAGTTTTAAATTAATTATATTCAGTTAAAATTCTGTATTTAGATCTTGACTAGCAGAATATTGATCCCTGAATTTTTATAGAATTTTATGTTGAGAAATTTTAGAGGTTCATTCTCAATGTTTCAATATGGGCTTTTGAGCATAAAAATAAATTAGGGCTTGTACAATCGCTAGAAAATTATCATAATTGGAACTTAAGGTTTTTAGGCCCTTTTATATCACTGGGAATTATTCGGAAATTTTTAGAGTTACTGTTATGGCACTTCATTCACAAAGCATGTTAGGTTGTAATTTAGTATTTGATTTATTATGATCTAATTACCAGCAAGAAAATTATGGGATTTTGTCAAAGTTATTTTTAGGATAAAACCAGCACCCTGTATTTTATTTTGAATTATTTGAAGGACAAATTAAGGTAGCTTATTCATTAAGCTTGGAATAACTGAAATAATGATTAAATAAGTTTAGGCCCTTGAAAATCATTGTAAAACTATCAAACTTTGGAAACTTGATATTTAGGCCTACTATTATTTACCTCAATTTTTGTGATAGCTGGAATCAACTAGAATGTTATACCTCATGTTCAAATGATGATATTAGACACTTATGAATAAATAAATAAGTTCTCGGATTTTTTAGGAAAATTCCAATATTTTGGATTTAGGCAAATCTTGTTAGGATAGACCCCCGATAAATAATTTAGGGCAGTTGGATGAGTAATGGATCATTGCATAACCGGTCCGATATGTAGCCTAGGTCGGTCTGCATATAGCAATTTGTGAAATACAATAGGACACGATCTGAGGAAGTCATTGGAGTTAAACATTTTGTCTGGGTGGACAATTGTGGTGGAAATTACAATAGGAAGATATAAAGAGTAGTGAGTAGTGGTGATAGCTAGAGTTAAGGGGTGCTCGGGTTCGACGAAACATCGTCTTCCCCGAAGAGTGGAAGGTTTAAAAATCACCCTAGGATAGTCTATCGTAATGTGAGAAGGGAATGGGTTAAGGGAGATCAACCAATAACAATAAGTGCCTTGCGAAAGGGAACTTCGGGCCGTAATGCCGACGTCTTGGTTCCTAGTGCCCCTTGAGAGCCCTTCACGGGGTATACCGGGGGCAGTCCTGGGCTAACGTAAACTGTAACATCAAACTGACAAGAGTAACTTAGTAACTAGGGCTGCATCTTTCACAAACACTGTTGGCACAGGAAGATTGATGGGAGCTTCAGCTCGGTTGGTTAAGAGACGGACGGGATGGTCCGGGGAGCTTCGGCTCGGTTGGTTTGGAGACGGACGTTTTGGTCCGGGGAGCTTCGGCTCGGTTTTTGTGTGTTTACGATTAAACTTGCATGTGCATAAAATAGGAAAAGTTAAGATATCGGGGAGTTCGATTGCACCGACACCGATATCGTTGACTCGGCGGGGTGATTAGCATTTCTCCAACAGAAGTCCGGTGCGCCAGCCGGCAAGAGTACGCAGGCGTCCGCTTAGTGCACCAAGCGTTGAGGCGTACGATAGGTCAGACCAGTGGTGCTTTTACTGGTTTTGAGGTGGGCGAGGCCCAACCCACCGCTTCCGTCTGCCACTACGGAGGTATCCTGGGAGGTAACGGCTCCGAAAGGGGGAACTAAAGGTTTGTGTGCACAGAGTCGGGTGTGTGAGTTGCACTTGCATGTTTCATCAAACCCACTAGCATGTCATGGCATAATCGATTCATTTAATCCTGACACCTAAAGTATAAGTGGTATGGGACGCTTATACATTAGGACCTGCAAAATGACCCCTTGGTCAATAAGCTTGTGTGGGCAAGCTTATAAATCAAAGGTTAATTTCAATATATAACAACCATTGCTGTTTGATAACCGACACCCCAACGTATAAGTGGTATGGGACACTCTATACGATGGGAGCCTTGCAAGAGATCCCTTTTGCTTATGTGTTCTCGCATAAGTGAAGGTTTAAATTCATATATTTACTTTTTTTATTGCTAGATTAAGTCCACAGTCACCTGTTTCTTGATTTATCTCTACCATCATGTCCTTCCCTTTCTTCCTCCCCGCTCGGTACCTAGGAGCCATGGGGGAAGGGGTAGGGGATGATAGGGCTTAGTCTTTATGACTAACGGTTTTCGAACCACATCATTTAGGGGATCGTGGAGCCCAGCATGGAGGAGCAGCCCCAGAGATCGGTGCGCCTGGAGATGGGGCAGTCTAGCTCCGGAGTTCATACAGCCGGGACCGTGAGTCTCGACCTTGAGTAGTTTATGTTTCGCTTCCGCATGAGAGACTTGTAGTGAGGACATTTTGTACCGGGCATAAGCCCGCATTTATAGTACTCTGATGTTTTCTGTGGACACTCCCTTCGTGGAGATTTTATCTTATTTACATGTGATTTATTATTGTGGACTGCATTGTTCTTACTTCAATTATTGTGCTACTTATTGTGATCGAAAAGGCCGGCAGAATCGGCGCGTTGTAGTGACGACCTTCCCGGGTGCGAAGGTGTCACCGCAAAGCGGCGGTTCTGGGCATAAGACCCCGGTGGTTGAAAAAGAAAAAAAAAGGGGTCTTACATGTGGTATCAGAGGCGAACATCGATCAGAAGGAAGTAGCAGTCCACAAACCCTAAGTCACCCCCCGCTCGAGTTTAGTTTGGGGACAAACTAAGCAGCGGAAGCAGTGGTGTGCCCATATGGGGATCACATATAAATTGTCCACCTTTATGTAATATTTGAACGTTTTCTCAGCGTGTGTTTTTGTTACGCAGCCTCCAGCACAGACTACGCCACAAGGTGGAGTTCAACAGGCTCAGGATGTTGCACCACCCCCACCGGCCCCCACTCCTTTCCTTCAGTCAGACATGGGACAGACCCTGACTGCCATCCTGGAGGCCTTCAGGGCCCAGCAGGTTCCGGCCCCGCAGCCAAATCCGGGGGCCAACTGGCTCAGCATCTTCCGGGGTCTTTCTCCCCCATCCTATTTGGGGACAGAGTCGGCTGTTCGGATAGAAGAGTGGCTAGATATCATGTACGAGATGCTGACCGGGATTCGGTGTCCATGGGAGGAGAGGGTGGCTCTGGTTGTCTCCTGCCTGGAGTCCCATGCAAAGAGGTGGTGGAAGACGCTGTTGGACACGACATTTGCTGATAGGGAGGTTGCGGAGGTTACTTGGGAGGAGTTCAGGGCCGCACTGCTGGAGCATTTCGTTCCGCAGTCGGCTAGGGATGATTTGGAGGAGCGGTTCTTATAGCTGAAGCAGGGTACTCGGACCGTGGTGGAGTACCATCGAGAGTTTGACCATCTGGCTCGATACGCAGATTCCTACCAGCTGGACGAGGCAGGGTATATCAGGAGGTTCTATAAGGGCCTGCGGGAGGACTTGAGGGAGGCTCTGTTGTTTGTATCTGACGGGCCCATCTCCCGGATTTTGGAGATGGCCAAAAGGATTGAGGCAGATTGGCACGCCACCCGGGGCCGGAAACGGCCAACAGAGGATCAGGGACGGAGAGGTAGAAATGACCAGCGGCGAGGTGCTGTACCAGAGGGGAAGAGGACGGAGGACCAGCCTCGTCAGGACGTGAGGCAGGAGCCGAGGGAACAGGTGGTATTAGCCCCTCCCCCTCTTCGGATGCAGGAGATGCCGAGACCCGGGGGAATGGCGTATCCCCCACCAGAGTGTTTTCTTTGTCATCAGATTGGGCACATTCGGAGGAACAGCCCCATGAGGGGGGCACCACCTCCAGCACATCAGGGCGGCCCACCAGCTCAGCATTACGGAGGCCGAGGACGCGGCCGTGGACGTGGATACCAGTGGGGAGATCGTAGACAGGAAAGAGAGCAGGTATATGCTTTGGACCTTGCGCAGCCTCGAAATCCGGAGCAGGTCATAGCAGGTACGCAGCAATGCTTCTTTATTTTCATAGAATTTCCCTTTTAGTTGTTAAAACTCAGAACCGCACTAGATAGGTTAACAAGGAAAGAAAATTCTTTATAGAACCCTAAGATGTTTAATCACCCCAGGTATAGTCTTCATTAGCGGCAAGCCGGCCCGCACGCTGTTCGATACTAGAGCTACTCACTCCTTTGTGTCGGAGATGTTCGTAGAAGGACTGGAGGGTGTGGAGCGGTTCACAGGCTCGAGGATGAGGGTGCGACTACCAGATGGATCTGAGCTCCTTACCACGGATCACTGCAATATGGAGGTAGAAATTGGTGGAAAAGCGTTCGAGGCTCCAGCGACGATTTTGAAGCTGACGGACTACGACCTGATCCTGGGCATGGTATGGCTGCACTGGAACTATGCCCAGATTGACTGCCAGGCAAAGAGGATCACCGTGAGACACGGGGACTCTTTCATTACCATCGAAGGTATAAGACCTGTCTCTCGTATACTCTTATCTTCGGTACAGGCCGTTAAGGCCCATCTGGAGGGAGAGGAGGTCTATCAGATTCTTTTTGAGATGGCGGAAGTTAAGGAGTCGGTGACAGACATCCCGGTGGTGCGAGATTTCGCTGACATCTTTCCAGAGAAACTACCAGGACTACCTCTACACCGAGAGCAGGATTTTCAGATACAGCTTGTGCCGGGAGCTAAGCCGGCGTCTAGGGCCCCTTATCGGATGGCCCCAAAGGAGTTGGCAGAGTTTCGGACTCAGTTGCAGGAATTAGTTGAGGCAGGTTTTGTTAGACCGAGTTCCTCGCCATGGGGAGCACCGGTCCTATTCGTGAAGAAGAAAGATGGGACACTCCGCCTGTGCATCGATTATCGAGCACTAAACAGGCTGACCGTCCGGAATACCTATCCGCTCCCTCGGATAGACGAATTGTTCGACCAGCTAGAGGGGCCCCATTATTTCTCGAAGCTGGACTTGAGATCAGGATACTACCAGCTACGGATCCAGGAGGAGGATATCCCGAAGACGGCCTTTAGTAGCAGATATGGCCTATATGAGTTCACCGTGATGCCCTTCGGGCTCACGAATGCTCCGTCGGCGTTCATGAGCCTCATGAACCGGGTTTTCGAAGCCTACTTGGATGTGTTCGTCATAGTATTCATAGACGACATCCTGTTCTACTCTAGGACGGAGGAGGAGCACACTCGACATCTGGCACTGACTTTGGAGAGGTTGCGGGAGCATCACCTTTATGCAAAATTCAGCAAGTGTCAGTTTTGGTTGAAAGAGGTGGCTTTTTTAGTCCACATTATCAGTGGAGCCGGGTTGGCAGTGGACCCGACAATGATTCAAGCAGTTCGAGATTGGCCGCAGCTGAAGACAGCCACCGATGTACGAAGTTTCTTGGGACTTGCCGGCTATTACCGGAAGTTCGTGGAGGGGTTCTCTCGTATTGCCCTCCCCCTCACATCTTTGACGAAGAAGGAGGCACCTTTTGTTTGGACCCTGCAGTGCCAGGCGGCTTTCCAGGAGCTGAAGGACCGACTCATCTCAGCCCCTATTCTGGCCCTTCCATCTGGAAAGGAAGGATTCTAGGTGTATACCGACGCATCATACCAGGGAATGGGAGCAGTGCTGATGCAGAATGGACACGTCATAGCATATGCCTCCCGCAAGCTGAAGACCCATGAGAAGAACTACCCAGTGCACGACCTTGAGATGGGAGCGGTCGTTTTTGCTCTGAAGGTCTGGCGCCATTATCTTTACGGAGTCCACTACGACATCTACTCCGACCACAAGAACCTGAAATACGTGGACACGCAGAAGGAGTTGAATATCAGGCAGAGGCGTTGGGTGGAGTTCTTAGCAGATTATCAGTATGAGATGCACTACCATCCAGGGAAGGCAAACGTGGTGGCCGACGTGTTGAGCCGGAGAGCTGCCACTTCCGAAGCTGGGCCCCAGGTTATGTCCATGGAGCTAGTCCGGTCATACAGAGATATGCAGATATCCCTAGTGTCCGAGGATGACCCAGTTCTGTATAGGGAGTATCTGGCATCGATGGTGGCCATAAGCGATATTCGGGATCGCATTTGGGACGGACAGAGGATAGATGCGTGGGCGGAGCCGATGTTCCGAGCTTTGGAGGAAGGTTCGACAGGAGATTATTCCCTGAGAGATGGTTTGCTCCACTTCAGAGGCAGAGTATATATACCCGCAGGAGGCCAGATCCGAGAGGATATTATGATGGAGGCGCATTGCAGCCGGTACTCGGTGCACCCGGGGATCACAAAGATGACCGCTGATTTGAAGAGGATGATGTTTTGGCCGGGCATGAAGAAGGACATTACGTACTTCGTGACCCATTGCGAGGCGTGTCAGTTGGTGAAGGCGGAGTGCAGGAACCCCGCAGGACTATTGCAGCCACTCCCGGTGCCGGAGTGGAAGTTTGACGATATAGCTATGGATTTTATACATGGTCTTCCCCGGTCTCGGACGGGGAATGACTCGATCTGGGTGATTGTTGATCGGTTGACAAAGGTGGCCCGCTTTATACTGATCAGGAAGGACGATCCGGTGGGAGTGTTGGTACGGAAGTTTGTGGAGCAGCATGTCCGATATCATGGAGTGCCCCGGACGATAGTGTCGGACCGCGATGGACGGTTTACATCCAGGGAGTGGCGGTCAGTGCAGGCATACCTGGGCACCCGTTTGACTTTTAGCACGGCCTTCCACCCTCAGACGGACGGGCAGACAGAGCGCACCAACAGGACGTTGGAGGATCTACTACGACTGTGTATACTGGACCGAGGGGAGCCGTGGGAGAAGATGTTACCGTTGGTCGAGTTCTCCTACAATAATAGCTACCAGTCCAGCATCAGGATGGCGCCTTATGAAGCCTTGTATGGACGAAAATGTAGGACCCCGCTTTCTTGGGTTCAGGATGAGGATCTGAAGCTGCTGGGATCGGATTTCGTTGAAGACACCGAGGCTCAGGTGAGACTGATCAGAGATAGGATGTTGGAGGCGCAGAGTAGACAGGCTAAATACTATGATGCCCGGCATCGTCAGGTGGAGTTTCGGGTAGGGGATCGACTGTTCTTGAAGATCCGGCCCATGCACGGAGTCTCACGGGTGCGCGGTCGGAGGAAGAAACTCAGCCCTAGGTATATGGGCCCTTACCGGATCCTGGAGCGGATCGGACCCCTAGCCTACAGGCTAGAGTTGCCACCAGAGCTGGCAGCTCTACACAACGTCTTCCACATCTCTTCGCTGAGAAGGGCTCTACTACGCCCGGAGCAGCGAATTTTGACCACCGAAGGGCCGGTAGCTTCAGACCGATCTGTTCACTTGGAGCCGGTTCGGATCGACGACAAAGGAGTGCGGATCTTGCGCCACAAGAAGATCCCCTTAGTCAAGGTTCTGTGGAGAAATCACGGTCAGGAGGAGAACACCTGGGAACCGCAGGATCTGATGAGGCAAAGATACCCGGAATTGTTCAGTCAGGTACATCTCACCACCTCTCGGTATACTATAGATTGCCTTCTTGTTTTGGACAGTTAAGACTAGATGAGGAAAATTCAAGACCTAGGCATGCGCACTTAATCAGAAAGGTAGGGGCTAATCTTTTGTTTATTGGGGAGATTGTCTTCGCTATCAAACGAATAGTCGCCTAAACCCAATAAAAAGATCGTATGGGATGTTACAAGTTTAATTTATTCCGATAGAAATCCCCATAGGCTCAACCTCAATTTCGGGGACGAAATTTTTGTTTTGTTTATTGGGATTTGTAACATCCCATTTCCGGCTAGACCCCTAGGAGTCGGTTGGTCGTGACAGAACCCGAGGAAGCCCGAAAATTGAAATAAATCGACCGAGATTTCCGGTCACGGGTTGGTCACGCCCGTGACCGACCCGTCACGCCCGTGACCTGGGCGTGACTTCTTCGACGATCGTCGATCTCCGTGAGACGATCGTCGAACGTGCAGCCTGGGCATGTCACGCCCGTGACCAAGGTGTCACGCCCGTGACCAAGGGGCGTGACTCCTTCAACGAGCGTCAATCCCTGTAAAACGATCGTTGAAATTGAACTCGGGCCTGTCACGCCCGTGACCTAAGTGTCATGCCCGTGACCTAGAGCGTGACCAGCCTTCGACGATCGTCGATCCCAGTTCGACGATAGTCGACCTCAAAATTGCCGTTCGGGCCTGTCACGCCCGTGACAAAGGGTGTCACGCCCGTGACCCAGGGCGTGACCACCATTCAACGACCGTCGATCTCAAAGCGACGATCGTCAACCCATAACTAACCACCCGAGCCTGTCACGCCCGTGACCCAAGGTGTCACGCTCGTGATCATCCATCGACGATCGTCGATCTCAGTTCGACGATCGTCGATCTCAGTTCGACGATCGTCGAACCCAGAATTGGCTATCCGGGCCTGTCACGCCCGTGACCTATGTGTCACGCCCGTGACATTGGCCGAAACGACGGTTCAGGCCCGAAATTATTCTAACACGCGTGGTAATAAATGCTGGTGTGGGAAGTTACACCAGGAGTAATTTTAGGCCGTTTTCCTTCTGTAATTATATAATAAATGAGGAAGATATGGTCCAATAGGAAGCCGCCAGCTGGACACACCTGTTCAGTTTCCACCGTTTCTTATCCCTTCACTGTAACCGAAACGTTAAGGGGAGAACCTTCATGGCCATAAAGGCTTTACCCATTCACCTTCACACTTTCTGACTTATAAAAGCCCACCTGGAACCAGAGGAGAAGGTTACACGCTCAAGCAAACGGATCAGACCTTTGTTCTTGATGTAGGAGAAGTTCAGCAACGCCACCACTGCGCCATGGCACCCCGTCGTTCTTCTCGCCTTCAAACCGCGAACAAGGTCCTCCTCTGCTCCTTCTCTTTCATGGGTAGATCTTAGGATTCTTAGAAAGGAGGTTTGCGCTCAACGGAGCCGGACCCGTCTCTCGTTTTCATGGGAAAACCATGTAAATGGTATTTTTGAGTTCGCCGGAAACCGTCACCTCCGGCGGCCAAACCACCGCCGACCGCTAGCCATCGCCTCAACGGAGGTGGTGGTGGTGGTGGGTGGCCAGGGAAGTGACCGGACTGCCGGCGACGGATCACGGAATGCTTACAGGAAAAATGGTTTTCTGTCTGTTTTCGGGTTCATGAAGAAGATGAACAGTAGAATCAATATTATAATACATAGATTATTATATATTACATAATGGAAAAATAGATTATTTGAATATATTTTGAGGCTGCAAAACGAGGCACTTAGAGGCCGAATTAGGAAAAATGACCAGTCACAAAAGTTGTATCCCTCTGGGTCTACTTTAATTTAAAATTGATTTTATTCAATTTGGGTGAGTGGTTTGACCACATCACTCATTTTGGTGGGATCAAGACCTAGGCTAACCAGAAATTGAAATGGTTGCCCACGGTTCATAACATGTCCAAATGACTTGAAATTTGGGCTGGAGGTCTATAATATGTATATCGAGAGGCTGTCCAAAAATGAGAATTTTTGGAGAACTTTTGCCTAAAGTTTTTGTAAAATTTTAATAAACATTATAAAATTAATTAGGAGATGATATTAAGTCCAAACTCCCCCAAATTTTGGGTGGTGGTCCCGGGCATCAATGTTAAGATCTGTACAAAATTTCAACTCAATTGGTCGAGTTTTGAATAGGGAAGTATCAAGTCCTAGATAGGTCTTGGTGAGGGGTACTTTGGGGAAAAGTACAATTGGAAATGGAGTGGACAAATCTCCTCAAAAGAGGCTGAAGTTGTGGCCACTAATTTGTTAAGTCTATGTCTACCCTCTTGGGTAACATGATGGGATTAGGGTGGATTTCACCCTAAGAGATCGGCTCAAACCCAGTGTGTGGTAGTTTGAGGTTTGTGAAGGACATAGGAGCAAAAGCTCTTGTATGCCCTTGAAATTTGGAGGAGAGGAATATGATATGATGAAAACCCTCTGGTTGAAATAGTGAAGGAATTGGAGGTAATTAGGTACCTCGAAAGTTGAGATTTCGGTTTAGGATAAAAATGTAATTTAGTTATTTTAACCACTAAATCTAATCCAAAAATTATGAAACTCGGGAAGAGGGAGTTTTAGGATGTTTTAGAGTTATAGTAATTTTTCTGGAATTTTATGATTAATAAATATTATACTCCATGTGTTAAATTATTATTAGCTCGATTGTTGTTTCAATTATTTGGAAGTTTTAAATTAATTATATTCAGTTAAAATTCTGGATTTAGATCTTGACTAGCAGAATATTGATCCCTGAATTTTTATAGAATTTTATGTTGAGAAATTTTAGAGGTTCATTCTCAATGTTTCAATATGGGCTTTTGAGCATAAAAATAAATTAGGGCTTGTACAATCGCTGGAAAATTATCATAATTGGAACTTAAGGTTTTTAGGCCCTTTTATATCACTGGGAATTATTCGGAAATTTTTAGAGTTACTGTTATGGCACTTCATTCACAAAGCATGTTAGGTTGTAATTTAGTATTTGATTTATTATGATCTAATTACCAGCAAGAAAATTATGGGATTTTGTCAAAGTTATTTTCAGGATAAAACCAGCACTCTGTATTTTATTTTGAATTATTTGGAGGACAAATTAAGATAGCTTATTCATTAAGCTTGGAATAACTGAAATAATGATTAAATAAGTTTAGGCCCTTGAAAATCATTGTAAAACTATCAAACTTTGGAAACTTGATATTTAAGCCTACTATTATTTACCTCAATTTTTGTGATCGCTGGAATCAACTAGAATGTTATACCTCATGTTCAAATGATGATATTAGACACTTAAGAATAAATAAATAAGTTCTCGGATTTATTAGGAAAATTCCAATATTTTAAATTTAGGCAAATCTTGTTAGGATAGACCCCCGATAAATAATTTAGGGCAGTTGGATGAGTAATGGATCATTGCATAACCGGTCCGACATGTAGCCTAGGTCGGTCTGCATATAGCAATTTGTGAAATACAATAGGACACGATCTGAGGAAGTCATTGGAGTTAAACATTTTGTCTGGGTGGACAACTGTGGTGGAAATTACAATAGGAAGATATAAAGAGTAGTGAGTAGTGGTGATAGCTAGAGTTAAGAGGTGCTCGGGTTCGACGAAAGATCGTCTTCCCCGAAGAGTGGAAGGTTTAAAAATCACCCTAGGATAGTCTATCGTAATGTGAGAAGGGAATGGGTTAAGGGAGATCAACCAATAACAATAAGTGCCTTGCGAAAGGGAACTTCGGGCCGTAATGCCGCCGTCTTGGTTCCTAGTGCCCCTTGAGAGCCCTTCACGGGGTATACCGGGGGCAGTCCTGGGCTAACGTAAACTGTAACATCAAACCGACAAGAGTAACTTAGTAACTAGGGCTGCACCTTTCACAAACACTGTTGGCACAGGAAGATTGATGGGAGCTTCGGCTCGGTTGGTTAAGAGACGGACGGGATGGTCCGGGGAGCTTCGGCTCGGTTGGTTTGGAGACGGACGTTTTGGTCCGGGGAGCTTCGGCTCAGTTTTTGTGTGTTTACGATTAAACTTGCATGTGCATAAAATAGGAAAAGTTAAGGTGGTGGGTCTTTCGATATCGGGGAGTTCGATTGCACCGACACCGATATCGTTGACTCGGCGGGGTGATTAGCATTTCGCCAACAGAAGTCCGGTGCACCAGCCGGCAAGAGTACGCAGGCGTCCGCTTAGTGCACCAAGCGTTGAGGCGTACGATAGGTCAGACCAGTGGTGCTTTTACTGGTTTTGAGGTGGGTGAGGCCCAACCCACCGCTTCCGTCTGCCACTACGGAGGTATCCTGGGAGGTAACGGCTCCGAAAGGGGGAACTAAAGGTCTGTGTGCACAGAGTCGGGTGTGTGAGTTGCACTTGCATGTTTCATCAAACCCACTAGCATGTTATGGCATAATCGATTCATTTAACCCTGACACCTAAAGTATAAGTGGTATGGGACGCTTATACATTAAAACCTACAAAACGACCCCTTGGTCTATAAGCTTGTGTGGGCAAGCTTATAAATCAAAGGTTGATTTCAATATATAACAACCATTGCTGTTTGATAACCGACACCCCAACGTATAAGTGGTATGGGACACTCTATACGATGGGAGCCTTGCAAGAGATCCCTTTTGCTTATGTGTTCTCGCATAAGTGAAGGTTTAAATTCATATAATTGCTTTTTTTATTGCTAGATTAAGTCCACAGTCACCTGTTTCTTGATTTATCTCTACCATCATGTCCTTCCCTTTCTTCCTCCCCGCTCGGTACCTAGGAGCCATGGGGGAAGGGGTAGGGGATGATAGGGCTTAGTCTTTATGACTAACGGTTTTCGAACCGCATCATTTAGGGGATCGTGGAGCCCAGCATGGAGGAGCAGCCCCAGAGATCGGTGCGCCTAGAGATGGGGCAGTCTAGCTCCGGAGTTCATACAGCCAGGACCGTGAGTCTCAACCTTGAGTAGTTTCTATTTCGCTTCCGCATGAGAGACTTGTAGTGAGGACATTTTGTACCGGGCATAAGCCCGCATTTATAGTACTCTGATGTTTTCTGTGGACACTCCCTTCGTGGAGATTTTATCTTATTTACATGTGATTTATTATTGTGGACTGCATTGTTCTTACTTCAATTATTGTGCTACTTATTGTGATCGAAAAGGCTGGCAGAATCGGCGCGTTGTAGTGACGACCTTCCCGGGTGCGAAGGTGTCACCGCAAAGCGGCGGTTCTGGGCATAAGACCCCGGTGGTTGAAAAAGAAAAAAAAAGGGGGTCTTACAGGCAACACTGGATCCATGAGCCTCAATGCATACCATATCCTTGTTGTCTCCAACAGCATGGATGCAAAATATATTGCGGTACTTCAAAGTACCCGCATCATCGATGGAAAAATCCGGCAAATCCCCTCTCTCAGTCCTGAGGTATAAGTGCAGAAGGCCTTGATCATCCTTCTGGTGCAATCTAGTAATGGAAATCCAAGACGGCTCTGTCACTACCAAACTACTCTGCATGCCGCAGCATCCCACTGAGATATCCATAAGGAGGAACGCTTCCACTAAACGATCGGCGGAGAGATTAAAGATCTTCCCCGTCTTCTGACTCAGGGCGTCGGCCACCACATTGGCCTTGCCTGGATGGTACTAGATCTCTACATCATAATTGGCCACATACTCTAGCCACCGACGCTGGCGCAAATTTAACTCCTTCTGCTTGAACACATACTTCAGGCTCTTGTGATCAGTGAAGATCTTGCACTGAGCCCCATAAAGTAGATGCCTCCACAGCTTCCACGCATAAATAACCGCTGCAAACTCAAGGTCATGCGTAGGATAATTTTTCTCGTGAGTCTTTAATTGCCTTGACCCATAAGCAATCACTTTTCCAACCTGCATCAACACGCAACCCAGACCAACATGCGAAGCATCCACGTAAACGTCATACTCCACACCCTCAGTAGGTATGGTCAGAACAGGAGCAGTGCACAATCTGTTCTTTAGCTCCAGGAAGGCTTCTTCACACTTCTCGATCCAAACAAAGGCCGCGTTCTTCTGAGTCAACCTGGTCAAAGGTACAGCTAGGGTAGAGAAACCCTCCACGAACCTCCTATTGTAGCCGGCCAACCCTAGAAATCTCCTGATCTCCTTGGGCGTGCCCGGCCTACTCCAATCCATCACTGCTGCGATCTTTTCCGGGTAAACCGAGATCCCATCCTTGTTCACCACGTGGCCCAGAAATGAGACCTGGGGCAACCAAAATTCGCACTTGCTCAACTTGGTGAATAACTTGTGATTCCTCAACTTCGATAATACCAAGCGCAGATGCTGCTCATGCTCCTCAGCGTTGCGAGAATAGACTAACACGTCATCGATGAAAACCACTACGAACTTGTCTAGGAAATCCTTGAATACCCGGTTCATCATATCCATGAAAGCTGATTGGTCGTTGGTCAGACCGAATGACATCACCAAGAACTCAAAATGTCCATGCCTCGATCTAAACGCAGTCCGTGGAATATCTGCCTCACGGATCCTGAGATGATGATAGCCAGAACGAAGATCGATCTTGGAGAACACTGTGCTACCGCATAGCTGATCAAACAATTCATTGATCCTCGGCAGAGAGTACCTGTTCTTAATAGTGACTTTGTTCAACTCCCTGTAGTCGATGCAAAGCCGCATCGACCCATCCTTCTTCTTCATAAATAGAACAGGAGCACCCCAAGGCGATGAACTCTGCCTGATAAAACCTTTTGCCAACAACTCATCTAACTGGACTCGCAACTCCTCTAGCTCACGAGGGGCCATCCGGTACGGCGCCTTAGCAATAGGACGCGTACCCGCTTCCAAATCAATCACAAATTCGACATCCCGATCGGGAGGAAGGTCAGGAAGGTCATCAGGAAACACATCAGTGAAACCACGAACAACGTGAATCTTCTTTAAGCACGGTATACTAAAAGCGGTCCCAACCACCGAGACTAAACAAGCAAAAAAAACCAGAAGGAAACAACTTTTGAGCACATACCACAGAAAAGACAGGAGAATCTTGGCATGGATCAGCATACACGCTTCCCGGCTGACCATTGTCCTTGATGAAGTCCAAGCGCTTCCATTTGCACTGAATGACCACATCATACTTAGACAGCCAGTCCTTGCCGAGAATGACATCGAAATACTCCAGGTCAATCATCTTCAAGTCTGCCCTCGCAAGAAAATCCCCTAACAAAACAAGGCAATCTAGAATGCCCAAATCTGATAACACAGATTCACCATAAGGGAACTTTACGCGGAAGGTACCCCGAACTCGATCTAGAGTTAACCGATGTCGCTCCATAAAGTCTCTAGCCACGAATAAGTGGGTAGCGCCGGAGTCGAACAGAACGCTCGCCCAGCGGTTCTTCACCTTAAATTTCCCTATAGGTGTATATAACTAAGGATCTACCAAAACCAAACTGTAACCATACTAGAAAATAAAACTTTCAAGCTGGAAAAAGAAACAACCAACCTGAGATGACCTGAGTCGAAGCTTGGGCCTCCTCGGAAGAGATCACGTTCAGCTTTCCTTTATCCTTGTCCACATGCTGAGGCGGAGGTAGTGCCTGAAGTGGAACTGTATGAAGAGCAGGCTGGACCTGAGGACACCTAGACTTGATGTGACCCTTCTGCCCATACTGATAGCAGACTTTATCCTTGGACCTGCACTGGGCAGGATCATGCCCGGGTCACTTGCAAACAGAACAAGAAACATCCCTCCTAGGGGCACCTTGAATAGCATGAACCTGCTCCTTCTTCTTAGCTGCTGCCCTCTTGAAACACCTCTCGACAGGATTGCCCAACTGGCCACAGAAGCTACACACCACCTTGCTCTTCTTTCCCGAAACAGCATCGGGTACCTAGGGTTTCTTCTCCTCGACGGACTTCCTCTTGTCCATCCTCATTTGCTTGCCTATGCTCTTTGCGGTCTCCATAGCCTCCACCTTCAGAGCGGCCTCCACTACCCCTACATAGGTCTCCGATCCATAAGCACTGGTAAACTGCTGCACCTCGCTCCTCAAGCCACCAAGAAACCGCTTGGATCGATCAGACTCAACACTCACCAACCCAAGAGCAAACCGGCTCAACTTACTGAACTCTATCTCATACTCATGGACCATGAGTTGTCTTTGCTTCAGGTGGAGGAAGTCATTCATAAGACAGTCACGCTCGACCGTAGGCAAGAACTTCCTCAGCAACATTTCCTTGAACACTTCCCAAGAGCAACTAGCTACCAAGCCCTCCTTTTCTCTAAGCCACCAATTCTTCGCCAAACCCTTGAGCTGATAGGCGGCTATCATCACTCTCTGATCGTCTGCAATATCGGAGTATGAGAACATCTCCTCCATGGAGATCATCCAATCGTCTATGAACATGAAATCTGCCCTTCCATCATACGTAGGGGGGCTAAGTCTCTAAAATTATGAGATGAATGCCATCTCCGTTGGCACCACCACTAGAGGTCTTAGGGGTGCAGGAGGAGGAGGAACAGCAATCCCCCCTATAGGGCCTTGCACTCCCTGAGTCTGTCCTGCCACAACTTCCACCAAAGACTGGATCTGGTCTCGCACCTCCACCAACTGCCTGCTCAAGGAATCTCTACTCTGTCACAAGCTCTCAATCATCGCATCATTCTGCGCTCCAGATGACTCACCATCAGATAGGGGGTCAATCTAGTCGAAGGGCGTCTCGCCATCCTAAAGTCATAACAACCTTAGTCAGATCCTAGTACGACAGCTGCAACTAACTACAAGTATAGACAATACATACATAAATATGAACTTAAAGCTGCGAAACTTTCTCTGGGAGTTTATTTTTTTTACAAGAAATGATGTTATGCCTTAACCTAGGATGGTTAACCACCACCATACTAACTCTTGTGCCTGGATCGGGGATGCATGACTTTATATTATTTTTGATTCAAAAATTATGTGTGTACATATGTCATCCTGCCAGTCTTTAGCTTGGCACGTTGTGCTGATGCAATGTTATGCTATGCATGTTTGTGCAATGCATTCTAAAAAGGCTCTAATGCATGTTATGAGCGGCGTACACATGAAAATGTTATGCATCCCATGCTACATAACATCCTCATGCAACGAAAAAGAAATCGAGCTAGTCGCAGCCATGTGGTGAGGTTATGCATCCCATACTACATAACCCTCACATGTTGCCCCTATGGTGGATCCAAATACGAACACATATTATTCATCCCATACTACATAATATGCCCCGTATATTTCATGTTATGCTATGAGTGTAGTGTTCGTGCTTTTGCCAAGACGTGCTGATGACATATCAGTGTGTGAATGACATGATGCTCAACTACTAATGCAATCAAAAGGGAAGGTTGCCCGACTAGCCTGTCAAGCAACCTCCCTCTGATACCAACTATCACAACCCGCATTTTCTCCGAGGAAAACGAATTATCAGAGTAGGAGAAAACACGTGTCATGATTCCACGTCGAGCAGGGGATAACTGTCGACGATCAGGCAACCCACTATCAACAATACTTTATGAAAATTCATAAGTTAAATGATTAAAAAATCGGTTATATTCTTAAAGGCCGTAACCCTCGGCTCGGTGGATCACCTAGTCCACAATTTAAAAACTATACTTATACGCTGCGGAAAAATACTTTATTCAGGTTTGACATCCTAAAAGAGTGCATAAGTGTCCCCAGAGGACATCTTATACTATGCAAGACCCTACATTCAATTTATACTATATATATATATAACGATCTTTTTACGTTGTTTGGAGAATAGTGTTTGAGATTTATAAAACATGTTGATCTTGTGATATACTTATAATAATAATTTTAGGTTTAAAAGTAACTAGCAACCTAGCATAAATCAACCTCAGAGCAAGTAGACTAACTTCAGAAGGGTAGCAGCAAAAAGTAACACATCTAGTATCAAGGTAAAAACTACCAGTGGGCGCCAACAAACTAACACGAACCCACTTACAAGTATGTATGTATGTAAGAAAAACAACACCAAAACTACCTCGCAGAAACAAGAAACTGATCTCTATAGCACCAGAGACCACCAACAACAACACAACACCACTAGCCGTCAGAGCGGCTACTATACAGAACTTGAGGCATTCAAGAAGAAAGAATACCTCAGCAAGCAAACTAGAAAACTGCTCGAAAGTGTTAATCAGTAGATAAGTAAAAGAGGAAAAACAAAGCAGTAACAGTCACAACTGCCCAAGGCAAGGCAAAAAGGAAGTTCACTAAGTGCGAGGACACAACAGTAACTCTGCCCAAAAGCTGCAGAGTCAATAAGGCTACCTTGAGCCCAAATGTTGCAATCTACCAAGGAAGAAACGTCTAACACCCTAAGCTGTGAGAGATGGTAGTAGCAAAAACATCGCGGATCCGGGTTGGAGGCAAACTCAGTCCCCCAACCACTATTTCCAAGAAACCAAGCTCAGGGGTCTACATGTTAAAGCACTAGGGACCTCCCACCCCCTTGCCCAGCCCGTACCTGGAGCAAGATAAAATAAAAAGGGTTGCCTTGGCAAAATTACACAACACCTCCCCAATTAAGAGCTTCAAACCACCACTACTAACCACGACCCACGATTCGGCCTTTTTGGAAAAACAAGAAAATAGCCGACAAGGAACCTCAAAATCAAGAATTCACTTGGGGGGGAAAACCATGGTAAGGGAAAAGCATTGAGATGACTCAACACAGCCTGGCCTTGAGTGAGCCCCACTCACTCAATGCCTAACCAGACCTTGGCGTTGAGTGAGTTAGCCTCTCTCAGCGCTAGAAACAACCATGGTGTTGAGTGAGGTTTACTCACTCAACGCCTCCCGCAAGAAAACTCTGGCGTTGAGTGAGCTAACCTCACTCAATGCCAAAACAGCCATGGCATTGAGTGAGGTCCACTCCCTCAACGCCTTCAGCCAAACAGGCAGTGGCATTGAGTGAGCTAACCTCACTCAACGCCAAAACAGCTATGGCGTTGAGTGAGGTACACTCACTCAACGCCTTAGCACTTAACTGCAGGAAAACCCTAAACCAACGCTATTCGGAAGAGGTCGGCGGGAATGCCAACAGATTTTCGCCGAATCGGCGGGAATGCCGACTGATTCTCGCCGAATCGGCGGGAATGCCCACTGATTCTAGCCGAATTGGTGGGAATGCCGACAGATTCTCGCCAAATCGGCGGGAATGCCGACAAATTCTCGCCGAATCGGTGGGAATGCCGGCTGATTCTCGCCGAATCGACGAGAATGCCCACAGATTCTCGCCGAATCGGCGGGAATCACTAACGATACTCGTCGAAGTCGGCCAGAATCACTTAGTGATTCCCGTCGATTTCGACTTAGACGAATTTCTCACTTAGTCGCATCACTAATAAGCCGCAAAAGAACAGACCATGACCATACCGATTGTCTTGTTCTGCAACTATTTATCGGCTCTATCTTCGATCAGAATGGGTATAACCTCTATCGTTAGCCCATAGTCGACCGGTACACGATCATTCTCAATCACTTGAGCTGGATCCTTGATGGCTTTTCGAAGCACTACGATGTGAAACACATCATTCAAGCCACTCAATTCTGTCGAAAGAGCTAGCAGATAGGCAGCTTGTCCAACTCGCTCCACCACCTCAAATAGACGAGGATATCTCGGACTTAGCTTTTTCAAACGCCGATTCCTGGAAACACCTTTGAATGGTTTTATCTTCAAAAATACCCAATCGCCCACCGCGAACTCCACGTTCCGGTGCTTGGCGTTGTAGTACTTTGCTTGTCGATCATGGGCTATCAGTAGCCTCTCCCGAATAGAGCATATCGTCGAAGTAGCTTCTTCGACAGCCTTGCGCAAATATACTTTTGATTCTCCTGCTTCCGCCCAAGCAAGCGGTGTACGACATTTCTGACCATACAAAGCTTCATACGGAGTCATACCGATGCTCGCTTGGTAGCTATTATTATAGGCAAACTCCACCATATAGAGATGATCTTCCCATCTCTTACCAAAGTCTATGGCACAGAGTCGGAGCATATCTTCAATCGTCTTGTTGGTCCACGAAGTTTGGTCATCTGTTTGGGGATAAAAGGCTGTACTGAATGCTAACTTTGTTCCCAACAATTGATGGATTAGCCTCCAATCATTTAATGTAAATCGCCCATCACGATCACTTACGATGCTACGGGGAATCCCGTGCAATCGTACAATCTGCTCCACATAGAGCTTTGCCAAAGTTTCCACTGAATCATACCTCTTATTCGGTAGGAAATGAGCCACTTTTGTCAACCGTTCTATAATTACCCAAATAGAATTATTCTCACGTTGAGATCTCGGCAACCCATGCACGAAATCCATAGAAATATCATCAAACTTTCATTCCGGGATAGGCAACGACTTCAGGAAACCGTCAGGCATTTGTCATTCTGCTTTCACCAAAGCACAAGTTTGACATTCAACCATATAGCGAGCTATGTCTCTCTTTAATCCTGGCCACCAGAACAGCTTCTTCATGACCTTATACATTTTTGTTCTCCCAGGGTGAATTGAGTACTTTGCAAAGTGAGCTTCGTACATCAACTCTTCTCTTAACTTGCCCATACTTGGGACGCACAACCGACCATCTTTTCGTAACAAGCCATCATCCCAGGAGAATTAGCCATCTGACCCATCATTTGCATAGCGTTGGAGACTCTCATCAAGCTCCGTTGCTCGCCAAACCCTGTCCGTAAGGTCATACTGTACCTCCATCCAGTTCAAGCATGTATTGGCTATGGAATTCTTGTCAACACAAGAATCTCTAACGCTTCCAACTCTTGGATCAGACGCACATCATGTATCTGCAACCAACTTGCCCATACCGGAGTCCTACGACTCAACGCATCAACGACCATATTTCCCTTCCCGGGAGTATAGTGAATATCAAAGGTGTAGTCCCCAAGGAACTCCATCAACCTTCGTTGTCGTATATTCAGATCTTTCTGGTCCAACAGATACTTTAGGCTCTTATGATCTGTATAGATATGCACTTTAACGCCATAAAGATAGTTCCGCCACAATTTAAGTACAAAGATCACCGCCGCCAACTCACAGTCATGGACGGGATAATTCCGCTCATGCACTTTTAACTAGCGTAAGCCATAAGCAATCACTTTACCAAACTGCAGAAGAATGCATCCTAAGTCGCTCCCTAAACCATCACTATAGATCCCATAGCCGTTTGTAACACATGGCAAAGTCAACACAGGCGCAAAGGTAAAACGACTCTTCAGCTCTTCAAAAGCTCGCGCGCACTCCAGCGTCCAAACAAACTTCTTATCCTTTCTCGTCAATGTGGAAAGAGGCAAAGCGATCCTCGAGAAGTTTTCTAAAAACCTCCTGTAGTACCTTGCTAAACCAAGGAAACTTCTAACTTCAGCCACTGGGGACAACACCCGCCACTCCTGTATGGAGCTTATCTTTGATGGATCCACCGCTATGCCCTCTCCACTTACCATTTGGCCAAGAAAATCCACTGACGATAGCCATAACTCACACTTTGAGAACTTGGCATTGAGCTTATTCCTTCGCAATGTGTGCAACACCTTCCGCAAATGATTCTCATGATCAACTTCCGACTGAGAGTACACCAATATATCATCAATGAATATGATCACAAAGAGATCCAAGTATTCTCGGAACGTTCGGTGCATTAGATCCATGAATACTGAAGGCGCATTAAATAGCCCAAACGACATTACCGTGAATTCATAATGACCTAAGCGTGTTCCAAATGCGGTCTTGGGAATATCACCTTCCTTAATCCTCAACTAGTAATATCCAGATTTCAAATCTAGTTTGGAATAGACAGTTGATCCCAGTAGCTGATCAAACAAGTCATCTATTTGTGGGATTGGATACTTGTTTTTCTCGGTCAGCTTATTCAATTCACGATAGTCAATACATAACCGTAAACTATCGTCATTCTTTTTCACAAACAGAATAGGCGCTCTCCAAGGTAACATACTTGGGCGTATGTATCCCTATTCAAGCAACTCTTGCAGTTGGACTTTCAATTCAGCCATTTCTTTTAGCGATACACGATATGGCGAGCGGGCCACAGGTTTCGGACCTTGCACCAACTCGATAGAGAAGTCCATCTCCCGATTGGGTGGTAACCCAGGAAGATCCTTAGGAAATACATCGGTAAACTCTGATACAATCGGAACGTCATGCACACTAGCCTTTGGCTCAACATTCTGAATAAGTGTGAAAAATAAGTCCGCGCCCTTCCGAATAGCATTGACGACTTGGAGTGCAGACATCAAGGTCCCGCTAACTCCTCACATACTAGGAAACTTAGTCTCAAGCTCGGTATTCTGTCCCAGTGTTATCTCCTTTTAATTGCAATCAATAAAGGCACGCTACTCTGAGATCGAGTCCATGCCAAAGATCACATCAAACTCCTATATTGGTACCACAGATGCACTCAAACTGAAATCCCGACTTCCTATTTGAACTGGAACATCGCAAGCTCTATCCGCAAATATCACACAACCATTCGGTAATAACACCTTTATACTACCTGTCGTCACATGACTCAGTACTCCAATTCGAGCTGTGAAGTCCTTAGACTGAAATGAATGCGAAGCACCCGTATCAAACATGGCTCTCACTTGGTTGTTCCGAATCAAGATAAAGCCTATAGCACACACATCAAGCAAAAGCTACATAGAAAGTATGCAATAAACACAAAGAAAGCAATATCTTAAATCGTACCTGTGACGACGTCACTCTGCTTTATAGCCTCCTGCTGACCAAGATAATAAACTCTGGGATGCGCCTGGGATGTAGAGGATTCTACCATCATGGGCTATATGCCTAACTTTGCCACAGGTAAAGCAGGTACGAGACTCCTTCTTTAAAGTTGCTTCCGACGCAACTGTTGCAGAAGCATGCCCAAAAGGCTTGGACCTCTTGCCCCACTTCTTTTGGTAGTATGATTTTCCGGGGCGGGGTTCTTTGAACTCTAGCTTTGTCACAGCCAAATCCCTTTTTCCTTGCACCCGCTTCATGTCCTTCTCAAGCGCATACGTAGTATCAACCAATGCTAGGAATCCTTGGTTCACCGAACTTGAAAACAGGAACCTCAACTCATCCCGCAAACCTTCATAGAACCGATTAGTTTTCCGTTGTTTATCCGCCAAGATTGACCCCGCATATACTCCTAACCGCGAAAATTCATGCAAGTATGTATTAATGCTACTTTCTCCTTGCGGTAACCGTTGGAAGTCGTTCTCCATAGCAATGCATTGTGTCGCTTGCAAGTTCTTTGCCAAGAACATTCGAGAGAACTCCTCCATCGAAACTTGAGTCAATTGCTTGCCAGCTAAATGGTGCAACTCAACCTCGTCCCACCATAATCGAGCCTCTCCTTCCAACAAGAAGGTGTCTAAAGTGACCTTCTGATCTTCCTCCGTCCTGATCGCTGTAAATATATGCCTGACGCGTGATAACCAATCCTCGACCTGCGTTGGGGATCCCATGCCCGCAAACGTAGGTGGATTGAAGCTCAAAACTGCTTTAACTTCCGTTCAGCTACTCGAGGGTCAACATGTAACACCCCAAAAATCTCAAAAGCTGAATTTGATGTTCAGGCTGGGAGACACGGCCTGGGACACGTGCGTGTCTCATGGCGTGTCCAGTGTACACGACCTGGGACACGGGCGTATCCTAGGGCGTATTCTTCTCTGTGTCGATGCGAGATCTGTTGTCGACGATCATTGAGGGGCAATATGGCCAGGGACACGTGCGTGTCCCATGGCCTGTCTTGCCCAGGTGAGGGCCAGAATGTGTCCGAGGAGGACACGACCTGGAGCCCAGGCGTGTCAACTATGACACAGGCATGTCAAAATGTGACACGGGTGTGTCTAGTGCCCGTGTGCTTCTCGGGATTTTTGCTAATTCCATCTCGATGGGGGGGGGGGGGGGACACGCCCCTCGACATGGGCGTGTCTGTTGGCGACACAGGCGTGTCGCTAACCGTGTTCTAGTTTGACTTGAGTCGGTTATGTGCCGCTTCAGGAACACAGCCTGTGACACGGGCGTGTCACAACCCGTGTTCGGACCAGGAAAATCAATTTAAGGGCTGATCTGAGCCTTTCATTGTCTTTGACCAAGATCCAATGGTCTAGGCTCTTCTATGGGGTGATAAGGCTGGCCTTGAGGAGGAGAAAGATCATTTGAGTTGTGTTATTCTCTTTCTAAAGTTAAGAGAGAGAGGAGAGCAAGGAAGGAATAAGAAGGGAAAGCCAACTGCCGGTGGTGCTGCGGTGGTCAAAATCGCGTGCCGAGTTCAGCTCTGCGGAGGCTTGATCGTTGTGGAGCTTTTGATGAGTCCCTAATTTATATCTTATTTTGGACTCATCTAGGCATGTTTCCACTGCTTTGCACTATCTTTTAGCGCCATTAGTACTCCTTTTGGTTAGCTACGGCATTCCACGCCCTGTGCACCTTTTTAGCCCATTTCTGTGCTTGTGTGTATTTGCATTCTTGTTATGATTATTATTGTTTGCTGCGGCTGCCACGATCGATGTCCCGTGCAGTTTTCCTGCAGGTTTGGGGATCGTGAGGGCATTCGGGATAGGCGTTTCACTATTTTTGGCAAAGGAGTCAGTGGTCGTGCGTTTTTACCCACGCACGACCATCGACCTCCTGGCGCACGATCACTGATCGTGCGCAGCCCAGACTCATTTGTGAAATCCCTGTCTTGAACATTCCGCACGATCACTCGCCATACCGCGCACAACCACTGTTCGTGCGACGCCGATCGTGCGCAGTCATACCCCATTTTACAAAGTTCTGCCTGGCAATTTCCGCACGATCATCAGCATTGCCTCGCACGATCACTGATCGTGCGCTGCTGATCGTGCACGACCATTGATTTTCTGATGCAAGTCTACAAGTTGCTCGCGCACGGGCGCTGACCTTGGTCGCGCACGACCACTGGTCGTGCGCAAGTGGTCGTGCGCCCTATTTATTCTGCAAGCTATAAAATGCCCTGTTCCGCGAATTAGGGCAACGGGACACGTTATAGAACCTCCGCTAGTCCGCCATTTCGCCCTCCAGCAGTTCCATTCGCCTCCACCTTCATCCCCATCATCGGGAGGACCTTCTCCGGCGATTCCAAAGCATTCCGCATCCTCCGGTGACCCTCCCGGCCATTGAAGCATTCTTCTCCGAGCTTTCCACCAAGGAAGAAGACGAAGCATACCTAGAGAACGGAATTACAGGCCCTCGAGGTGACAGCTCGGTGGTACCGGAAGCTCTCCTCGGACTGCGCATGGAAGCGGATTGACAACCCGCACCTCCGGCCAACAACCGCGGTGGATCTTCAATCTAGTGGTTTTGCATTTTCTCTCTTTTCTTGTTGCATGGATTGTTTATGCATGTAATGAACATTAATTTCTAGTGTTAAATTGGATCATTTGTGTTTCATCGTGCTTGTGAGAATTATCCTTTGATGCGTCTCGCTCCATCTCGCTCCACTCCACACGTTCGTTTCACTTAATTTCACTTCGCACTAATCACCTCACTCGCTAGACTTCCGTCTATTCACCAACCGAAGTACGGCATCGCGGCCTCTACATCTATCTCGCCTTAAGAAGCGGTGATTGCGACCCGCATAGTTTACATTAGTGTAATCGGTCGTAAGACCACCAACCAAAGCCCCCTTCCTTTTTGTTTATTTCAATTAACTCTCATAACAATAGTTTTATAGTCTAAATCGTTTGACGCTAATTGCATTCCTCAAGAGACCGACATCCGGGGATTTATTCCCAACTTTATTACTTGTGCGACCGGTACGCTTGCCGTATTTTACGCGCATCAAGTTTTTGGTGCCGTTGCCAGGGATCGAACCCGGGTCACCCGCGTGACAGGCGGGAATACTCACCACTATACTACAACGACGGGGCGCGCCCCTATTTTGATTCGCGATAAAATTAACAGTTTCATTGGAGAAGGTGGGGTCATATGTTACCTCCGCTCCAGGGCACTCAAAGCTATGATGATCGGTTCCTCCGCATCCTTGACACGAAATGGCCAACACCGGAGCAACAGCAGCGGGCCAAAGATGGCAACCGGGGCAGCATCAAAATGATGCCTCCGCCTCCGGAAGTCAACCGCGGCCGCCATACCCGAATTACCCCCAAGGGCCCCCCCGCCGTAAAAACCAATTCATTGGCTGAAATGTTTGAAAGATTTGTTGAAGTTTCCCAGACGAACATGACAAACCAAGCCGCTTCAATGCGAAAGCTTGAGGCACAGTTGGGCCAATTGGCTCAAATGGTCTCCGAGCGCACTCATGGTACTCTCCCAAGCAACACCGAAAAAAATCCCCACGAACAAGGGAAAAGCCTTGGGGAGGAAAGGCTGGGGAATAACAACGAGCTCGTGATTAGCTGTATGATCAATAATGTTGAAACCACTACTTTATGTGATTCCGGAGCATCTAGCAACATCCTCACTCTGCAGGATGTCGCGAAGATGCAATTGCAAATAAACACCGAAGACCGAAAATCACTTATTTTAGCTAATGGAAATGTGGTTGATACTGATGGTGGTGTGAGGGAAGTTGAGATCGAGGTTAACGACAAACATTTTACCACTGATTTTCAGGTCATGGGACCAAAAGAAAATGACTCCATTCCGATACTCGGTGTCCCATTCCTGACGGCCAGTGGCACATCCCTAGATTTTTCCAAAGGACGCGTCACCTGGCCGGCTGATGATTTCGCCCTCGATGATACTTCCATACACCCCTCTCTTGTTCAAAATGACGTTTTTCTGAGTAGTGCAGATTTCAAGGAAGATTCTGGAATCCAAGCTTTGAAGGCAACCCTCACGGATGAGAAAACAAAGGGAGGATTGACCGAGACGACTAATGAGAAGAATGACTTATTGACCATCAAGATGTTCGAGTGCACCAAAGATACGGCGACCGTGCCATTTCCCACCGATGCTGTTGTTGAGCATGACATTCCTAGTTCCATACGGGAGAAATCCCTAGATATTTATTCTTGTAATAATATTCATGACTGTGCTAAGCGTTCTGTCGCTTGGGCTGATCCGATCGCCGTCGCGGTGCCTGAAATGACGCCATCGATCATAAAATCTGGGAAAACTGTGGAATACACTCCTTGGAAGTCTCCATCGGTTGAGAAGCTTAAGGAGGCCAAGCGCTTGCGCGATAAGCGTTATTCTTCCTTCCGGCGCGAAGACACGCACCATCTGAGCAAGGGGAAATCTCCTTCTCAAGATGCTATGAAAAATTCTGCTTCGCCTTCGCTCTCCACCGAAAAGACTTACCACAAATCGGCATATAGCTGATTGCTTCTTTGCCGCTCTGCCTCGCTTTTCCTGCTTATTCTCCTAGTTGTTTTGGGACCTTATTTCGCTCTCTATTCCGTAGCTTTTATTTTGCTGCAAAAACATTATATACAACTGCTAATACAGGTATTTGGTCCACCTTAAGGACGGTAAACAAAAGGGCTATTCGGGAGACAACCCAAGCTTGGACCTTTTGGTCCCCTCGTTTATGCTTTTTATTTTATGTTTTCTATTTTTTGTATTTTCTATTGTTCGGCCTAATTCGCAGGTTCAGCTTATCTTTTGTGCGAAGCAGCAACTCCCGCGAATCATCACGCAATCTTCTGGTATGCTCCCCTCTTTGGAGCATAGGTACTCTCTCTCGCTTCAGATTTCATTCCTTGGTTGAATGTCTATTTTACTTGCTTATGTTTTCATTCAAGTCTGGGGGGAAGAGCTGCCTGTGCACTCCACGAGCACATTTAAATTTCGCATGCCAGTAGTTTTCCTTTTTGCTTCATTGTTTTTGACTCCTGCTGCACACACTTTGGCACCCACTTGAGCGCGCACTTGACCACGCGTGCGGCTCGAGTTGATGTATTATTTCGTGTAAACTTTAAAATGGTGGTGCTGACGTAGGATTTTGATTTCGAGTAGTTCGAAACTCGTGCAGTGCACCTAATCGAGTGCTCACGTTGTGTAGAAATTGTATAGATTTAGTTTTTCTTTATGCTTGCAATTTATATTTTTTTCTGCACTCGTAAATACTGTCTGTCCTACTCAAATCTATGAATCCGGAGTAATCACTCGGTAGTGTAGGAATGTGTGTAGGCATCGCTAACTTTGTATTGCTCGAGTCGGGAGGACGGATCACTTTTCTCGGTGACTAAGAACTTGCCCCAGGCTACTTTCGAAGCATTGGTGCACGGTTAGTCGAGCGTGAGCGTGACATAGGCCATCACTTTGGCCCGGTTGAGCCTTGCACCCGTCCTAACATAGCCCTCGCTAGCCCCGTTGAGCCTACCTTCCTTTTGTTTCAGCTCCATACTCAATTCACCAATGCCTCAAGCCAATCCTAGTCGCACACCCGCGTCGAGCTCTAGTTCCAAGCATTTTCTCGTTGGGTTGTTGATGTGGGAGGTGGTTTTGTGAATAATGTGGATTTGCCATCTTGTTATATTTGCTGAAATTCAAGAATTTGAAAAAGAAAAAAAAATTATAAAAGCAAAAATTGTGAAAAAGAAACGAAAAAGAGAAAATAAAAAGTATAAATGAAAATCTGTTTTTGAGAAATCTGTTTTGGCGTAGGCGGTGCACACGCCCATGTTGTAAAAACCAGGTCTGGGGGTGTGGTGCACTCGCATTCATTTTGCTAGTGGGAAAACTGTATTTGTGCGAGCTCCGTTGGGTTGTGCGTAGCCTTCGTTTTCATCTTTTTCATCCATACCTATGTCTACACCCAAGCCCCAACTCTTCACCTAAAGTCCTACGGATTTACGCTCGAGTCAAACTAGCATCGTGGAGAAAGTGTGAACGGGCAAGCATATGGTCCCCGACATTGGTGGATTCCTTTGGAGGTGATCACGAGCCCCGCTCTTTGGCAATGCTCCACCATCCGACTTGCCTATTTTCTTCCTACGCATGACCGCGCGATTCTCCGGAAATTCAATCTTTGAGTAGTGACAGTATTTATTTACATTTTTCGAAAATTATAAATTGCTTAGCATGATTAAAAACTCCTTCTATTATATTTTCTATGCACTTGTGTTTCTCGATTTCTCGTCCTACTGTATTTTGAAATTACTACGTCAGCTAGGTTTTTTTTTGAGTCCACACGGTGATTATTTGCCCGGGGCGTGCAAATGATTAAGTCTGGGGGTGTGATGAGTCCCTATTTTATATCTTATTTTGGACTCATCTAGGCCTGTTTCCTCTGCTTTGCACTATCTTTTAGCGCCATTAGTACTCCTTTTGGTTAGCTACGGCATTCCATGCCCTGTGCACCTTTTTAGCCCATTTCTATGCTTGTGTGCATTTGGATTCTTGTTATGATTATTATTGTTTGCTGCGGCTGCAACGATCGATGTCCCGTGCAGTTTTCCTGCAGGTTTGGGGATCGTGAGGGCATTCGGGATAGGAGTTTCACTATTTTTGGCAAAGGAGTCAGTGGTCGTGCGTTTTTACCCACGCACGACCATCGACCTCCTGGCGCACGATCACTGATTGTGCGCAGCCCGGACTCATTTGTGAAATCCCTGTCTTGAACATTCCGCACGATCACTCGCCATACCGCGCACGACCACTGTTCGTGCGCCGCCGATCGTGCGCAGTCATACCCCATTTTACAAAGTTCTGCCTGGCTATTTCCGCACGATCATCAGCATTGCCTCGCATGATCATTGATCGTGCGCTGCTGATCGTGCGCGACCATTGATTTTCTGATGTAGGTCTACAGGTTGCTCGCGCACGGGAGCTGACCTTGGTCGCGCACGACCACTGGTCGTGCGCCAGTGGTCGTGCGCCCTATTTATTCTGCAAGCTATAAAATGCCCTGTTCCGCGAATTAGGGCAACGGGACACGTTACGGAACCTCCTCCAGTCTGCCATTTCGCCCTCCAGCAGTTCCATTCGCCTCCACCTTTATCCCCATCATCGAGAGGACCTTCTCCGGCGATTCCAAAGCATTCTGCATCCTCCGGTGACCCTCCCGGCCATTGAAGCATTCTTCTCCGAGCTTTCCACCAAGGAAGAAGACGAAGCATACCTAGAGAACGGAATTACAGGCCCTCGAGGTGACAGCTCGGTGGTACCGGAAGCTCTCCTCGGACTGCGCTTGGAAGCGGATTGACAACCCGCACCTCCGGCCAACAACCGCGGTGGATCTTCAATCTCATGGTTTTGCATTTTCTCTCTTTTCTTGTTGCATGGATTGTTTATGCATGTAATGAACATTAATTTCTAGTGTTAAATTGGATCATTTGTGTTTCATCGTGCTTGTGAGAATTATCCTTTGATGCGCCTCGCTCCATCTCGCTCCACTCCACACGTTCGTTTCACTCAATTTCACTTCGCACTAATCACCTCACTCGCTAGACTTCCGTCCATTCACCAACCGAAGTACGGCATCACGGCCGCTACATCCATCTCGCCTTAAGAAGCGGTGATTGCGACCCGCATAGTTTACATTAGTGTAATCGGTCGTAAGCCCACCAACCAAAGCCCCCTTCTCTTTTTGTTTATTTCAATTAACTCTCATAACAATAGTTTTAGAGTCTAAATCGTTCGACGCTAATTGAATTCCTCAAGAGACCGACATCCGGGGATTTATTCCCAACTTTATTACTTGTGCGACCGGTACGCTTGCCGTATTTTACGCGCATCAGCTTTCCAACCGTGTGCTTTTCGCCATGGCGCAAAAACATCCTTCAAGGATAACGATTTCCTTTTTGGACAAGTGAAGTCCTTCTTTTCTGCATTTGCATAGGAATCCTCCACCAAAAAGGTGGATGGCGAAGTGATTCCCTTAGGTCGTTTGTTCGTCCCTTATTGTTTTGCGTTAGAACTGGAAGTGTGAGTATGGTTAAGAATACTGTGTGAAGCCCATCTGGACATGTTGGTCTGGATTGGTGATGCATGTTTGCACATCGGAGAAGACTCTGTGTTTATTACTTGTGTGCATGAAATCTGTGATGGATGCCTGTGGCTTGGTTCTATAAGAAGTACTGTAGGAAGTCCAGGAAATTGTGAGAGTTGGGTTCAATTCTTGTGGTCCTGAGTGCCATGTGGAATGAAGTTGAGTTGTTGGGCTGCAACTAAAGGAAATGCATTGGTGGAGAACGGGCAAAGTGAAGTCGTACCCGTGTCAGTCCAGTCTTGAGTCTGACGATTTTGAGCAACGGGAAAGGTGGATCCATACCCGTGTTATGGCTGTCTAACCTTTGGTGCTTAATGCCCTGTTAGGATCACATAGCGAGAGTCGATGGCGTGTGTGCCGATCAGACTAGGAATGCTCAAATTGGACCGTCAAGTCTTGGACCTCTGAATAGTGGTGGGATCCGGTGTTTCCGGTACACCAGAATGTGACCTGAGTGCACGGAATGTCGGGCCGTCAGGCGGGCATTTGTGATATGTATTGCCTTGGTGGATGAATATATATGTATGTGATGTAAAATGCTATGTAGGGAAGGAATTCTGCTTCCCCGTGCCAGGGGCAGGGTCGTTATAATTGGTCAGCTGAATGCTGAGCATTGCCTTATTTGCCACCGGTTAGTGTATTGGTTCTTATAGGTGCAGGTGGTGCTGGTCCATGCGGTGCTTAGCGGGCTGAAGCCTAAGCTGCGCTGCTACCCTTGAAGGCCTTGTTTTGTTTACTCTTATTCATGTGTGGCCGGCCTGCATGCTGATGTTTGTAAACCATACCTTAAGTTAAGAGAAACTTGTAAAACCCATAAGGCTGTGTAGCTTGTGTATTTGGTTGTATACATTCCTATTTAGTAGAAGTGGACATTTATGTTATTGTTGAGTTCAAGTTTTCAACCCTGATGCTTCCGCTAGAATGCTTTGTGTTAGGGTGCGATGGTTCTTGATATTATTTAGTTACGTCTCTACCTATTTGTGGAATATGGTGTGGGGCCCCGGCCCGACCCTCTATTATATCCTACGTGACGGGTAGAGGTGTTATAATTTGGTATCAGCTTGTTGGTCGATCTCTTCCGAATTCGCGGATGAATTCTTTTGAGGGGTGGCGAGCACGTGTAAGTGCTGTCGTTATAACACATAGGTTGAACTCAAGAATGTCCACTTAGGAATGTAAATATACTTGTTTGTTGAACATGTGTGTTCATTTTTGTATGTTTGCCGTTTTTTAGTCGCTAAATTGTGTTTCTAGACATATAGGTGACTAGAAGTGTTGTGGGTCAGTCGGAACCTCAACATTCTGTTGAAAGTGCGACACTTGCTGAGGTGCCCACACCTCCTCCATCTACTGAAACTGTCTGTTTGATTACGGAGACAATGATTGCAGTTATGAATGCTCAGCAAGCTGGGCAGGCTCGGCCTATAGTGGTGCCAATGCATGCTGAGATAAGGCAAGAACCAATGGAAGCTGTAGTTTATCCGCGGGAGGCAGATCAATAATTGAAGTTGTTCATGAGCTTCAATCCTCCTCAATTTACTTGGCCGGTTCCCCAGCCCAAGCAGAGGATTGGCTCTCAAGGATTAATAGACTCTTGATAGCTATCAAAGTAGAGGAGGAACAAAAAGTCACACTAACAACTTTCCTGCTTGAGGGAGAGGCACGGTTGTGGTGGGACGAGGTAGAACTGCATCACTTGGCAGGTAGACATTTAACGGGAGTCTCGATTGAAGAGTTCTCTTAATTGTTTTTAGCAAAGAATCTCCCGATGCTGCAAAGAATTTCTATGGAGTTGGAGTTCCAACGTTTAACTCAATGGGAGCATAGAGTGGATGAGTATTTGCATGAGTTTACACGTTTGGGACGGTATGCGGGCAATATCTTCACCAAAGAAGTGCGTAAGACCAATCAGTTCTATTGGGGACTACGAGATGAGATGCGGTATTTGCTCTCGAGTTCTGTGAATCAGGGATTCCAAACATTGGTATGTACGGCTCGGTCTTTGGAAAAGGATATGAAAAGAGGGAAAGCAAGGGGGATCTTGGCTGTTACAAAACCGGAGTTCAAGCCGCCGCGTCCCGAGAAGTCTGGGTACTGAAGGAGATGGAATAAGATGTCCAAATCTACTTGACAAGCTCCTTCAACGACTATGACAGAGGCATCTTCTAGGTATGGATCTCGCAATTGTTTTACGTGTGGAAACTTGGGACACTTCGCACGTGATTGCTGACTGGGCCCTCCAAAGGGTGAAAAGAAGATGGTAGCGTCTTATGCAAAGAAAGGGAAGACTGTGGTGGAGTCTTCTACATCGCACATGCACCCCGGGTCTTCAACCTTGGGCAACAGGAGGCCATTAAGCAGGCCGATGTCATCACAGGTGCGCACAGTTTTAATTTTATTTTATGCCGTGTGTTGTGCTTGTTTTAATCTTTGGGTAATAGGTTTTGTCCTTATACGAGACTATCCGGCATGAGAACTGTTCGATACAGGTGCTTCACATTTGTTTCTATCGGAAGATTTCTTCTTGCGAATCGGGATGCCTATACGGAACACGACAGACAGTCTGAAGGTGTTACTACCTAACAGATGTTTGATGTGTGCGGATAAGTCTTGTTGTGTTGAGGTCAAGATAGGGAGTCGGGATTTTAAGGTGGAAACATTAGTATTGCTGATATCAGAGTTTGATATAATCTTTTGTATATACTGGCTTTCAGAGAGGCATGCTTGTATAGATTGCACTTCAAAAGAGGTTACACTGGGAAAAAATACCGAACAAGAGGCCAAGTTCAGTGGTATGCGAGGGACGAGTCAGGTACTGATATCAGCTCTCCAAGTCGTTAAGGCAGTTCGGAAAGGTGCGGAGTTATTCTTCACACTCATTGAGGCGGTGGAGCCGAAGGCCAATGTGAGTGAGGTGCTGATTGTATCGGAATACGCTGATGTGTTTCCAAAATACCTTCCGGGGTTAACACCCCAAAGGAAAATCGACTTCGCTATCAAGCTGGTGCGGGGTTCGAAACCTGTGGCCCGCTCGCCTTATCGAGTAGCGCCAAAAGAGATGTCGTAACTAAAGGTTCAGTTGCAAGAATTACTAGATCCAGGCTATATACGCCCAAGTCAATCGCGTTGGTCCGCACCGGTTGTCTTTTTTAAAAAGAAGGACGGCAGCTTGCGTCTATGTATTGACTATAGAGAACTGAACAAACTAACAGAAAAGAACAAGTATCCAATTCCACGGATTGACGACTTATTTGATCAGTTAGTTCGCTCGACTGTATACTCCAAGTTTTATTTTAAGTAAAGCTACTATCAGTTGAGAGTTCGTGAATGTGACATACCCAAAACAGCGTTTGGAACACGCTATGGTCACTATGAGTTCACGGTAATGCCATTTGGGCTATCTAATGCGCCATCGGTATTCATGGACTTGATGCATCGAACGTTTAGGGAATACTTGGATCTCTTTGTAATCGTCTTTATTAACGATATCCTCGTATACTCCCAATTCGAAGAAGATCATGCAAATCACTTGCGGATAGTGTTGCACACCCTGAGGAAGAATAAACTCTACACCAAGTTCTCTAAGTGTGAGTTTTGGCTATCATCAGTGGCTTTTCTTGGCCATGTGGTTAGTGGAGAGGGCATTGTGGTGGATCCTTCCAAGATAGTTACTATACGGGAGTGGTCTGTTCTTTCTTCAGTAGAAGAAGTCAGGAGTTTTCTTGTGCTTGCAGGCTACTACATGCGCTTCGTAGAGAATTTCTCGAGGATAGCTTTGCCTCTCACCACACTGACGAGGAAGGATCAGAAGTTCATTTGGACGCTGAAGTGCGCACGAGATTTTGAAGAGCTAAAGATTTGTTTGACCGCGACGCCAATCTTGATATCGCCATCTGGTCAAGACGGCTTTGAGGTTTATAGTGATGCATTAGGGAGCAGCTTAGGATGCGTTCTATTACAATTCGGAAAAGTGATAGCTTATGTCTTATGCCAGTAGAAGGCGCATGAATGGAATTACCCCGTCCATGATTTGGAATTGGCGGTGGTGATATTTGCACTTAAACTGTGGCATCATTATCTATATGGCGTGAAAGTTGATATATTTACGGACCATGAGCCTGAAATATCTGTTGGATTAGAAAGATCTTAATATGCGACAGAGAAGGTGGATGGAGTTTCTTGGTGACTACACCTTCCAGATTCATTATACTCTCGGTAAAGGGAATGTAGTCGTGGATGCCTTGAGTCGTCGGACTCCGGCAAGGGCAAGTTGGCTTCTAAGGCATTATGAAAGCCTAATTCGAGAACTGGAGGCATTAAATATTTCTTGTGTTGAAAGGAATGCCACTGCAAATGCGTGCTTAAACTAGACGGAGGTATAGTGTGACCTGGAGGACAGAGTTCGGCAAGCAACAGAACTTTATGAAAGTCTACAACGCTATGTAGCGGAAAGTGAGGACTCTAGATTTTCTTTTAATGACGGTATTTTTCGGAAGGACGGTCGTATGTGTGTCCCAGATAGGGGTAAGCTTTGTGAAGAGGTGATGTATGAAGGACACTTCACCAAATATGCGATTCACCCCGGGAGAACGAAGATGTATAAAGATATGAAAAAGCTATTCTAGTGGCCTAGAATGAAGGACATATCATACTATGTTGCAAAGTATAAAACTCGTGCTTTGGTAAAGGCGGAATGCCAAAAACCGGGTGGTTTGCTAAAGTCGTTACCTAGCCCTGTGTGGAAATTTGATGATCTTTCCATGGACTTTGTGCATGGATTGCCGAGATCACAACGTGGAAATGATGCGGTATGAGTGATTGTGGGCAAGTTAACTAAGGTGCCGCACTTCATCCCGAACCGTAGGGATGATTTAGTTGAGAATTTGGCAAAACTATACATGGATACTTTTGTACGATTTCACAGTGTGCCCTGTAGCATCGTTAGTGATCGAGAAGGGCATTTCACTTTGGGTGATTAGAGATTAGTCCACGAACTGTTGGGTACGAAATTACATTTCAGCACGTCCTTCCATCCTTAAATGGATGGTCAAACCGAGAGGACCAACAAGACGTTTGAGGATATGCTCCGAATATATGTGTTGGATTCTGGGAAGAATTTGGAAGATCACCTCGGTGTGGTTGAATTTGCCTACAACAACAGCTACCAAGCTAGTATCCAGATGGCGCCCTTTGAGGCTTTATATGGTAGGAAATGTCGTACACCTTTGGCTTGGGCGAAGACTAGCGAAACGAATTTATACCGGCAAAAAGAGTTAGATGATGCCAACTCAATTATACGGTTGGTACGCGAAAGACAGATGGTGGCTCAAGATAGGCAAGCAAAGTATTATAATGCCAAACACCGAAATATGGAGTTTGTGGTGGGCGATTGGGTGTACATGAAAATAAAACCATTCAAAGGTGTGTCCAGGATACAGCGTCTGAAAACGTTGAGCCCGAGGTATCTGGGACAGTTTGAAGTGGTCGAATGTCTTGGTGAAGCCGCCTATCAGTAAACACTTTTGCAAGAACTGAGTGGTTTACAAGATGTGTTTCATGTCTCGGTATTGCGGAAAGCAGTCAAGGATCCAGCTCAAGTAATTTAGAGTGACCAAGTGTCGGTTGAGTATGGGCTAACGACGAAGGTTTGACCCATTCAGATCAAGGATCGAGCCAAGAAGCAGTTGCGGAGCAAGAAAATCGGGATGGTCAAAGTCCGGTGGGACAATTGTGGCCGAGAAGAGCTAACATGGGAGCGGGAGCAGACCATGCGAGCTGAATTCCCCGAGTTATTTATGTAAACTGTTGGCTCATCTTTATTTTGTTGAATCTTATATGTAAAGTATCACATGTTGTGTAATGCTTGGACTTCCTTACTGTTTCCAAATTTCGGGACGAAATTTATTGTAAGGAGGGGAGGGTTGTAACACCCCAAAAATCTCAAAAGCTAAATTTGAGGTTCAGGCTAGGGGACACGGCCTTGGACACGGGCGTGTCTCAGGGCGTGTCCACTGTACAAGTCCTGGGACACGGGCGTGTTCTTCTCTGTGATGATGCGAGATCTGCAATCGACGATCGTTGAGGAGCGACAAGGCCTGGGACACGGGTGTGTCCTAGGCCGTGTCTTTCCCAGGTAAGGGCCAGAATGTGTCCGAGGAGGACATGGCCTAGAGCCTAGGAATGTTAGCAATGACAAGGGCGTTTCAAAATGTGATACGGGCGAGTCTAGTGCCCGTGTGATTCTCGAGATTTTTGCTAATTCCGTCTCGATGGTGGGACACGCCCCTCAAAACGAGCGTGTCACTTGGCGACACGGGCGTATCAGTTGGAGACACGGGCTTGTCGCTAACCGTGTTCTGGTTTGACTTGGGTCGGTTATGCGTTGCTTTAGGAACACGGCCTGTGACACGGGCGTGTCACAACCCGTGTTCGGCCCAGGAAAATCAATTTAAGGGCTGATCTGAGCCGTTCATTTTCTTTGACCAAGATCCAATGGTCTAGGCTCTTCCCTAGGGTGATAAGGCAGGCCTTGAGGAGGAGAAAGGTCATTTTAGTTGTGGCATTCTTTTTCTAATGTTAAGAGAGAGAGGAGTGCAAGCAAAGGAAGAATAAGGGAAAGCCGGCTGCCGGTGGTGCTGCGGTGGTCCAAATCGCGAGCCAAGTTCAGCTCTGTAGAGGCTTGATTGTTCTGGAGCTTTCCAACTGTGTGCTTTTTGCCATGGCGCCAAAACGTCCTTCAAGGGTAACAATTTCCTTCTTGGACAAGTGAACTCCTTCTTTTCTTGTATTTGCATAGGAATCCTCCACCAAAAAGGTTGAAAGTGAGTGAAAGATCTACCTTAACTCTAGAGGGGGGGGGGTGAATAGAGTATTTTAAAATAATTTACAATTAGAAACTGAAAAACAGTGGTAGACTTAATTTATGTATATGTGTAAGGTGCTTGCAGTCAAATAAATACTAAAGCAAGAATTAAGAAATCACACAGCACACAGCAAAGTCAAACACACAGCAACCAAATGACACAAGGATCTATAGTGGTTCCCTAACAACCTGGGTACATCCACTCTTCTACTACCCTAGGTAGGAATCCAGGGCAGGAATTGTTGATCAGGTGTCCTGGGCACCAATGAGCTTTTGATAAGGTGCTCAAAAACTAGAACTAGATTTTTTGATAAGGTGTCTTACCACCACTGAGATTTCACAAGGTCTCAGAAACCAGTTTCAGAACTTTTGAAGGGAGTTTTGATAAACACTTTTACAGGAGGGAAAGGAAAAAGAAAGTAATTTGAAGATGTTCTTCTCTGTCAACACTCTAAGAGAAGACAAGTGGAAGTTGTTGCTAAAGCTCCCCCTGAGATCTATAAGGGTTCAGGAAGGTGAGCTTTGCTAGGGTGATAGGTCTTCAGTTGCTTCAGATCTCCAGCAAAAGATGATTTCAGCAGATGCTGATGTGAGATGTCTGGATTCCTTGATGTTGAAGCTTTTTAACACTTGAGGATTATGAGGAGTAGAATAGCAGATGATCTCCTCTATAGAAAAGTTCCTTGTGTTCTTTTAGAATTTTACTCAGGAAATCTGTATATTTTAGAAGATGAGTTCTTGATCAGAGTACGATTTTTGTCTCTCTTCTGTAACTATTTCTCAATCTGATCTGTTCTCTATATTCAAAATAATTCTCTAGGGAGTATATCAGATTCCGACTTAGATGGCCGTTACTCAGTAATAAATGACTTCCATAAAATGACAACTGTCTCTGGGGAAAGTCCTAAGTAACATTCCTTTTAGCCTTCCTTGAAACTTGCTCTAGATTGCTTGAAACGACTACATAATCCTTTGCAATAAATGCAGGAAATAAATCTGAATGAATTCCATAACTATTCTTGAATTTGAATTTTAAAAGCATCGATCTCTCACAAAAATCGTCGACCTGAGCTCAGCTATCGTTGACCTGAGCTCAGAGATTGGATTTAAACAACATACAGAAAACGTCGATCTGAGCTCGAAGATCGTCGACCAGAGTTCGACATCTTGCAGAATTGAGCTCAAAGAGCGTCGAACTGAGTTCGACGTTTCGTCGACCTGAGATCGACGAGAATTGTCTTTGTCTCAGTACTGAGTCCTGATCTTTGAATGTTCTTTGGGGCAGCTTCAAACCTAAGTTCTAACCCTTAGACTCATTCTAATTTGACCTTTTCAACTATATAACTAGGTCAACCAAATTTCCTAAAAACATAGTGATCCTTGCCCAAATTAGTAATAGGGTGTTCCAACAATCTCCCCCTATTTGGGTTAGGATTACTATTTACAAGACAACATAGGAAATAACAAAAACATACATACAAAGCAAAAATTAAACAACAATGACAAAGCAGCATTGCAGATCACAGATAGAATATCAGCATATAATCAGAGATAGATGTTTGTTCAGCTTACATAAATCACTTCTTCTCATTTCCCTTTTTAAACAGAATTTCCCTGTTAGGATTGAGGGCTTCTTTCTTTGATCTCCTGTCGTAATCTGCACCTAAGGAGGTTTGGGATCTGGGCCTTGGAACTACAGCCTCAGGATGCAGCTTCATATAATCTTCTGGATTGAATAATTTTCTTGAAGAATATCTCTCTAATTCTGTCTTTCTTTGATCTGATAGGGTTGTAATGTTGGAAATGTCTTTGCCTTGCTCTTTGGCCTTTTTCATTTGATCTAGAGCAGCAAGCTCCTTCATTCTAGCAGTCCAAGACAATGGGTTGTTTTCAGGATCTTCAAATGGGACTAGAGGTTCATATCTATTTATAGATTCTGAATCAGTAGGAGTCCTGGTAACAATTGTATCTCTAAGCTTGTATGGGAAAGGACCTGAAGTTGAATCAGAGGGTCCTTGTCCTTTCCTTTGGTGACTGGAGTAAGTTTTGTGCTCTCTCTGATTTCCTCTATAATGACCTCTTCTAGAATGATAGCCTCTTTGATATTGACCTCTAGGTTGATATCTTTGAGAAGATTGAGTAGAGCTATGCTTTGAAGCAAATGATTGAAAATCTGAGCCTCCACCAGATCCTGATTCTGGAGGAGGAGGAGGAGGAAACTGAGAAGAACCTTTCTCATATTTATCAAGCTTTCTTCTTTTCCTCATAGCCTTTAGCTGATTCTTAGAGTATTGCATCCAAGGCTCTATAATCTGACAGTCATGCAAAATGTAATATGGAATATCATTGACATCTTTTGCTTGAGCAGGAGGGACTCTCATCATTGCTTTGCTTCTTGCTTTCCTTTTCCTAGCAATTGTGCCAGCAGAATCATCAGAGTCTGTGTTGAATTTGTCACTATCTGAGCTTTGGGGTCTGTCATAGAGATCATCAATCCTTTTGATGTACTCCTCTTGTTGTTTGGACTTGTCAGAAGCAGAAGCAGGAGCAGAAGAAAATGGAACAACAGCATGAGGCTCAGAAACAGCAGATTCTTCCAGATAACTAAAGAGTTCTACATTAGCAGCAGCAGCAACAACAGATAACATATCTATATCAGTAGATTAAGCAACTTCAGCAGCAGCAGCAGCAATACAATCAGAAACTTCCTTAGCCTTAAGAGAATTGATATAAGAGATAATTAGGCTGGGATCACATACATTAATAGGCATAATGGCCTTAGTGAGGTCTTCAACTCCATGAGTTGGTAAGCAGCTTCTGTGAAGAAGATCAAAGTCAGATAACAGTGACTTGAAGTCCACTGAGATTACTGGTATTGGAGCTGGAGTAGAAATCTCTGGCAGCACCAATTTCTCAGGAGCAGCAGGCATTACCTCAGCTTCATAGGGCATCTCCCCCTGCCTTGATTCAGTGACAACTGGATCAAGCCACCCCATAGAAGGGTTGCCTGAGGAGAAGGGACAGAGGATAGCCTGTCAGATAACTCCTTTATTGATTGCAGGAGTGGAGCCATGGTGGTCTCCAGCAGGTCTACTAGCTTGGGGGCCAGTATCCCATATAGCTTATCTACCAAACCTAATAGATCCACTTACTCAAGTGTGACTTTAGTAGAGGTGGAGGATGGAATGATTTGGGCTAGTGATGGATGGGATGCAGGAGATGGTATTGTGGATGGTAGGATGGTTGGTTGAGAGATTGGGATGGTGGAGATAGATGATATTAGTGTGGAGATGGATGGTGTGAATGTTGGTTGGGTAAGAATATCATGCAGAAGTTGTATATATGAAGAGGTAGAGGGAAGCTCAGCAGGTGAGGAAGGGGAAGCATCCATGAAGGAGTCTTCCAAGAGGGTGAAAGATGGAATGTCAATAGGTGGATAGTAGTGGAGTGGATGGAATTGTTCTGAGGTGGCTGGAGGAGAAATTGGTGATGAAATGGTAATGGGAGAAGAGATAGATATGGAGATTGTTAATGTGGAGGTGGAGGTAGAAACAGCAGGAGGTGGAGAAGGAGGAGAAGAGGTGGAGGCAGGCAATTCCTCAATGAGGGCAGGAGCCTGAGGGGAAGAGACTACAATAGTCCTTGTGCCTGAATCAGTGGTAGTCCTAGAAGGCTTGATTATCTGCCTGTCCCGTTTTCCAAATAGGGCACATGATAACCTTTTTGATGCATTGATGTGCATCCCATTTGATACTAGGAGTTCAGGGCACCTGGAGTGCAGATAAACCCCTAAGATCCTCCCAAAGTTTATAAAGTTTTTGTTTATTTTCTTCTTTATCAAATCAAAGAAAATTGCTTCCCAGTTCAGGTGTTTCTTATCCACTAGGGCTCCCATCAAACAGAACTGATACCTGGATATGGTATCATATGCTGAGTGCTTTGCCAGTAGCACTTTCCCCACAACAGCAGCAAGAAAACGAAATTCAATAGATAAGTTCTTTTTCAATAATTTGTTAGGGTTTTCTGCAGCATGACCCATTCTGTCTAACATTGAAGAAGATTCTTCTCCCGAAAGTTCAACAGAGTCATCTCCAGTACTCAAACGAAATACTTCAGTCAGTAGGGTAGGTGATAATGATACCTGAGTCCCACTGATAGTACGAACAAGGGTATTCTGATCCAGATTATGTGTTGTAAATACCCATTCTTTAATCTCATCTGCGGCAATCTTCATCCTGGTAGACATTATGTGCACTAACTATTGTTCTCGAAAAAGTTCCAGAATGTCTTTGAAAATCTGATCGCTGCCATCAAACGAATCCATATCTATATTAAATCCTGTATCAAATTTCATCTTCGCGAGAGCGGCAACATTCACGGTCATTGTTTACCTGCAAAAAGCAACAAACACAACCAAGTGCAGTAGAGTTTGGAGGGAAAGAAAAAAATTTACGGAGAGAATGAAAGCACAAACGAAGAACGACGGTGAAAGAATGATTTTATATTAGGGTTCGACGCCGGAAAGGAAAAATCGTTGAACTCCGTTCGACGATCAGGGCTTCTGATTGAATCTGAAGAGTCTTCAATAACGTCGATCTCCGTTTGACGATATTGGAGAGAGTCGAACACTGATCGACGATCGCTGAACAGAAGAAGATAGCCTAGTGCTATTTGGAAAATGTTGAACTCCTGTCGACGCTATTGGAAAGCGTCGATCTCCGTTCGACGCTTTTTGGGAAAAAAACGTCGAGCGTAGTTCAGAGACAAAAAGAAAACCTACAGACACTAAAAAATACAAATTTTTAGCCTAGTCTTGGTCTATTTTTAGAGTTTTAAGATCTTGGGTTTTATTTTAGACTTCCTCCATCTAACATTCCTAACTGATTTAGGAAGGTGTGTTTTTTTTCATCCAAAGGTTTGGTGAAAATATCTCCCCTTTGCAGATCAGTTGGGATATATTGAATTTCAATTTTGTTTTTCTCTATATTATCTCTTAAAAAGTGATGTCTAATCTCTATATGTTTTGCCCTACTATGGAGGACTGGATTTTGTGCTATAGAAATAGCACTGGTATTATCACAAAAATATTTTGACCCTTCTAAGTTATAGCCATAATCTAGGAGCTGATTTTGAATCCACAGAATCTGTGAGCAACAACTGCTTGCAGCCATGTATTCAGCTTCAGCAGTTGAAGTGGACACAGATGTCTGTTTCTTATAGAACCAGGAGACAAGTCTGTCACCAAGGAATTGGCAGGTTCCACTTGTGCTTTTCCTGTCTACTCTACATCCAGCATAATCAGAATCTGAAAATCAAGTTAATTCAAATCTTGAGTCTTTGTGATACCAGAGGCCTAGATTTGGACAACTTTTTACATACCTAAGAATCCTCTTAACTAATGTTAGGTGTGACTCTCTAGGGCTTACTTGGAATCAAGCACATATACATGTAGCAAACATTATATCAGGTCTACTAGCTGTAAGGTACAATAGAGAGCCAATCATTGCTCTATATATTGTCTGATCAACATGTTTTCCATGTTCATCAGCTCCAATACAACATTAGTAGGCATTGGTGTTTTCATACAAGATGCTTCAAACATACCAAATTTCTTAACCAGTTCTTTTACATACTTGGTTTGAGAAATAAATATGCCATCAGCATGTTGTTTGACTTACAAACCTAGAAAGAAGGAAAGCTCACCCATGCTACTCATTTCAAATTTAGAATGCATTAGGTTAGAGAACCTTCTGCACAAATTTGCATCAGTAGAACCAAATATGATATCATCTAAATATATTTGTACTAGTAGGGTATGGGACTTATGGCTTCTAATAAAAAGAGTTTGGTCTACTATACCCTTTATAAAATAATTTTTCAGAAGAAAGCATGCTATGGTCTCATACCATGCTCTAGTAGCTTGCTTGAGACCATATAATGCTTTATGCAATTTGAAAACATGGTCAGGATAAGTTGAAGAGATAAAACTTGGAGGTTGTCAAACATAGACTTCCTCTTTGATGTCTTCATTGAGGAATGCACTCTTCACATCCATTTGGTAGACCTTGAATCCTTTGTGAGCTGCAAAAGCAAGGAATATTCTTATGGCCTCTAACCTTGCCACTGGTGCAAAGGTATTGTCATAGTCTATCCCTTCTTCTTGAGAATAACCTTGAGTAACTAGCCTTGCCTTGTTCCTTACAATAACTCCTTGATCATCAAACTTGTTTCTGAACACCCACTTTGTTCCAACAATTGAGTGATCCTTAGGCCTTGGCACTAGTTCCCAAACTTGATTCCTCTCAAATTGATGTAGTTCCTCTTGCATAGCAATGATCAAGTGTGGATCTTGTTCTGCATCTTTAATGGATTGAGGTTCTACTTGAGATAGAAAGCAAGTAAGCATCAGGTTCTGGTTGACCTGATTTCTGGTTTGCACACCAGCTGAGATGTCTCCAATCACTTGGGAGATTGGGTGATCTCTTGTTATTACAAAATCAATAGAGGGTGTTGATTGTTCACCAACCTGTGTTGTTGTTTCCTCTTGTGGAACAACAACTGGCTCTTCAAGGTGGTTTTCTCCAAGATGTTGAACACCAAGATATTCAGTATCCTCTTCATCTTCACTGATTTCTTCTCTCTGCTGGATAGGTTGATGTTTTGAATCCTTTTCAACAATATGTAACCTGTCCAAATTTTCTGAAAGAGAATTTACCTGCAAGGGTTCTATGGTAGAAGTAGACTTATCCTTATAAAACATGTTAGTCTCATCAAAATATACATGAACAGATTCTTCAATTTTAAGAGAAGATTTGTTTTAAACTCTAGATGCTTTACTGATCATGAAGTATCCCAGAAATACTCCTTCATCATCTTTAGCTTGGAATTTTGCTAAATATTTTTTGTCATTATTGTGAATATAACAAATGCAACCAAAATTTTTGAAATAGTCTACTTTAGGTTTCTTCCCTTTGAGCAATTCATAGGGAGTCTTGCCCTTCAGTTTATGTATCAAACTTCTGTTCAACACATGGTTGGAGGTGTTCACTGCCTCTTCCCAAAAAGATAGAGGAAGGTGATCATCTATCAACAATGTAGTAGCAGATTAAATTATGGTTCTATTTTTCCTTTCAGCTACCCCATTTTGTTGAGGAGTTCTAGGAGCTGAGAAAGTATGCCAGATCCCTTCACTCTGACATAACTCTTGCATTAGAAAAGAATCAAACTCTGTCCCATGATCACTTCTGATCAGGGCAATGTGAGTATTGAACTCAATCTGTATGTATTTGAGAAAATCGGTCAAATACTTGAAGTTATCAGACTTCTTCCTCAGGAAGAATACCCATGTGAATCTAGAGAAGTCATCTACAATCACTAAAGTGTAAGATTTCCCTCCTAAGCTTTGTACTGTAATGGGTCCAAAAAGATCCATGTGTAACAGATACAATATCCTAGGTAAATCACTCTTATTAAGTGACTTGAAACTATTTTTAGTTTGCTTGCCTAATTGACAAGCCCTGCAGAGTCCTTCCTTCTTGTAGGGGCCAGAAGGTAGTCCTCTAACAAGGTTGTCCTTGGACAGCCTAGCAATGGTTCTAAGGTTTAAGTGTCCTAGTCTCTTATGCTATTAATCATTTTTGTTTGCAGACTGAATTAAATAAGCAAATATCTATGTTGGTTGAAAGGAAATCTACAAGATAAATGTTACCTTTCCTTTTACCTGTTAATACTGTTGTGTTATCCTCTGTCTTGATCTTGCATAAGGATTTGTTGAATGTCACTTGATATCCTTCATCACAGAGTTGACTGATGCTGATTAGATTATGCTTCAGTCCTTCCACATAAGCCACCTTCTTGAATGTGACTGAGCCAATCTGAACAGCACCACATCCTTTTGTTTGACCAAAGTTTGAATCACCAAAAATCACTTTGGGTCCAAGTTTGGCTTTGAAAGATGTGAGATTCTCCTTGCTCCCTGTCATGTGCTTTGAGCACCCACTATCCAAATACCATTGTTGGTTCATTGCTGGATAAGTATTCACCTGCACATAAAAAGTTTATATGTTTTTGACCTAGTTTACCTTGGGTCTAGGTTGATAACCTTTAAACTCATAAATTAAAAACATCCCTGACTGACTCTTATATCCTTTAGTATTGTATGTCCTAGGAGGCACTATCCATTCATTATAAGGGTTGAAGCTTTGGGATGAGGGACTTCTAGAATTGCTTTTAGAGTTTCCTCTGAAAGAATGTTCAAGGCTCTGAGCTCCGTTCGACGATCGTCGTCCTGAGTTCGACGATCTTGGGTCAGATCGTTGAGCTCCGTTCGAAGATCGACTATGCTAGAGTTCAGAGTTCAGAAGTCGTCTATCTGAGTTCGACGATCCAGCCAGAGATCGTCGACGTCTGTTCGACATTTTCTGTTGAACTGAGTTTTCCTTAGGTAAATCAGGATTTTTCCTAGCTACCTCGACAACACCCTTTCCTTTATCAGAAATAAATTTAATTGGGGTTGTTAATACTATAAGTTGGCTGGATGAAGCACCCAAGCCCAGTGTACTGTTGAATCTTGAGTTCAATGTGCTTGTGATGTCCATCAGTCTAATGCTTCTCCCATTAAGAGATTCTTCAAACTTCTTTGCCTGTGATAGCTCACTTTTAAGTGAAGCTATCTCCTTCCTACAGCATTCTAACTCCTCAGAGAGTTTGAGGTTGTCTGATTTTAAGGTGCTATGTTCAAAAAATTGATTTCTGAGAGAGATAATTTCTTTCTCAGACTTTAACAGGTCTAAACAAAGTGCCTTAAATTCAGATCTGAAGTCCTCTGAATCAAAGTCAAAGGAGTCTATTACCTGGTCTTCTTCAGTTTGAGTTTCAGATTCTGAATCTGATCCTTGTTCTGCATCAGAATTTTGCTGAGAGGCATTGATAGCCATCATGCAGAACTCCTTTTTTTCAGCATCATCCTCATCATCACTTGAGCTTGATAAGGCTTCTGATTCCTCTTCAGTATCACTCCAGCTTTCAGCTACAAACACCTTCCTTGTATGTTTATTTTTGTTGAAGAAGGATTTGTTGTTGTTGTTTCCCCTGGAGTCCTTATCTTTTCCCCTATCTTTCATGTCCTTCTTGTCCTTATTCTGATTTTCTGGACAGTCAGGCACAATATGGCCTTATTTCCTGCATCCAAAACAGATTTTTTCTTTATTATTTGACTTGTAATACCTTGGCTTCTCATGCCCTCTGGATGACCTCTTTCTGAAATCTTTCCTGGCCATCTTGTAGAACCTTTTGGCCAGCAAGCTCATCAATTCTTCATTTCCTGTGACCTTGTCTTCAGGCTTCTCTTCTATGGCTTTGAAAGCTATGGTCTTCTCCTTTCTGATGACTGGAGAAACAGTCTTTTGCTCTTCTTCCCAATTCTTAATGAGCAGCTCATAAGATTTGAGCTCACCCAAAAGAGCTTCTGTGGTTATTTCACTTAGACTTCTGGCATCTTTAATTGGCGAGATTCTTGAATCCCAAGTGCTGGGGAAGCACATTAGGATTTTATCATTTAGTTTAGTGAGTGTGATCTCCTTATCCAATGTCTTCAACTCACTGACTATCAGACTTAGCCTGTTGTACATATCTGACACTGACTAAGCTTCTCCTTTCTTGAAATTCTCATATTGGGATATGAGATGGGATCTCCTGTCCTTTCTTTCATCAGCAGATGCAGATATAATTTCAGAGAGCTTATCCCATATATCTTTAGCTGAGCAGCATTCAGCTATCTTTTGGAATATCTCATCAGACATAGTCTGAGCAAGAATATTCATAGCCTTTGCATCTGCAACTTTCAACTTCTTTATCTTTGCATCTATTCCTGAGGGAGGTGGAACAACACTTGTGCTTGTTGTCACTGGAGGTCTTGGACAAACTGTCAAAACAGAATTGAAAATGTCCTCATCAATAGAAATCATATACAGTCTAATCCTTGCCTTCCAAAGTGCAAACTTGGAAAGGTTGCACACTCGAGGTCTGGTGCTAGCATAGTCTTTATTTTGTGCCCTAGTTTTAGAAAGGAATAAATATAATACAGAAAGTAATACCCCTTTATATAAGATTGATCTTTTTAGAGATCTTTTGGTTTAGGTGTTAGCCTGTAATAACCAACCTCCCTCTGATACTAATTGAAAGTGAGTGAAAAATCTACCTTAACTCTACCGGGGGGGGGGTTGAATAGAGTATTTTAAAATAATTTACAATTAGAAACTGTAAAACAGTGGAAGACTTAATTTATGTATATGTGTAAGGTGCTTGCAGTAAAATAAAAACTTAAGCAAGAATTAAGAAATCACACATCACACAGCAAAGTCAAACACACACCAACCAGATGACACAAGGATCTATAGTGGTTCCCCAACAACCTGGGTACATCCACTCTTCTACCACCCTACGTAGGAATCAACTGCAGGAATAGTTGATCAGGTGTCCTGGGCACCAATGAGCTTTTGATAAGGTGCTCAAAAACAAGAACTAGATTTTTTGATAAGGTGTCTTGCCACCACTGAGTTTTGACAAGGTCTCAGAAACAAGTTTCAGAACTTTTGAAGGGAGTTTTGATAAACCCTTTTACAGGAGGGAAAGGAAAAAGAAAGTAATTTGAAGATATTCTTCTCTATCAACACTCTAAGAGAAGACAAGTGGAAGTTGCTAAAGCTACCCCTGAGATCTATAAGGGTTCAGGAAGGTGAACTTTGCTAGGGTGATAGGTCTTAAGTTGCTTCAGATCTCCAGCAAAAGATGATTTCAGCAGATTCTAAAATGTGAGATGTTTGGAGTCCTTGATGTTGAAGCTTTTGAACACTTGAGGATTTGGAGGAGTAGAATAGGAGATGATCTCCTCTGCAGAAAAGTTCCTTGTGTTCTTTTAGATTTTGACTCAGGAAATCTGTATATTTCAGAAAATGAGTTCTTGATCAGAGTATGATTTTTGTCTCTCTTCTGTAACTATTTCTCAATCTGATCTGTTCTCTATATTCAGAATAATTCTCTAGGTAGTATATCAGATTCTGACTTAGATGGATGTTACTTAGTCATAAATTACTTCCATAAAATGACAACTGTCTCTAGGGAAAGTCCTAAGTAACATTCCTTTTAGCCTTCCTTGAAACTTGCTCCAGATTGCTTGAAACGGCTACATAATCCTTTGCAATAAATGCAGAAAATAAATCTGAATGAATTCCATAACTGTTCTTGAATTTGAATTCTGAAAGCGTCGAAATCTCACAGAAATCGTCAACCTAAGCTCATCTATCGTCGACCTGAGCTCAGAGATTGGATTTAAACAGCAGACAGAAAACGTCAATCTGAGCTCGAAGATCGTCGACCGGAGTTTGACGTCTTGCAGAATTGAGCTCAGAGAGCGTCGAACTGAGTTTGACGTTTCGTCGACCTGAGATCGACGAGAATTGTCTTTGTCTCAGCACTGAGTCCTGATCTTTGAATGGTCTTGGGGGCAGCTTCAAACCTAAGTTCTAACCCTTAGACTCATTCTAATTTGACCTTTTCAACTATACAACTTGGTCAACCCAATTTCCTAAAAACATAGTGATCCTTGCCGAAATTAGTAATTGGGTATTCCAATAAAGGTGGATGACGAAGTGATTCCCTTGGGTCGGTGGTTCGTCCCTTGTTGTATTGCATTAGAACCGGAAGTTCGAGTGCGGTTAGGCATGTTGTGTGAAGCCCATCTAGGCATGTTGGTCTGGATTGGTGATGCTTGTTTGCACATCGGAGAAGACTCCATGTTTATTACTTGTGTGCATCAAATCTGTGGTGGATGCCTGTGGCTTGGTGCCGCAGGAAGTACTGGAGGAAGTCCAGGAAATTGTGAGAGTTGGGTTCAACTCTTGTGTCCGTGAGTGCCATTTGAAATGAAGTTGCGCCGTTTGGCTGCAACTGGAGGAAATGCCTTGGTGGAGAATGGGCAAAGTGAAGCCGTACCCACGTTAGTACAGTCTTGAGTCTGACGATTTTGGACAACGGGAAAGCTGGATCCGTACCCGCGTTATTGTTGTCTAACCATGGGTGCTTAAGGACCTGTTAGGATCACATAGCGAGAGTCGATGGATTGCGTGCCTATCAGACTAGGAATGCTCAAATTGGACCGTCATGTTTGGGACCTCTGAACGGTGGTGGGATCCGGTGTTTCCGGTACCCCAGAATGTGCCCTGAGTGCAAAAAATGTCGGGCCGTCGGGCCAGTATTTGTGATATATATTGCCTTGGTGGCTGAATATATATGTATGTGATGTAAAATGCTATGCAGGAAAGGAATTCTGCTGCCCCGTACTAGGGGCAGGGTCGTTATATTTGGTCAGCTGAATGTTGACCGTTGCCCTGTTTGCCACAAGTTGGTGGATTGGTTCTTGTAGGTGCAGGTGGTGCTGGTCCAAGCGGGACTTAGCGGGCTGAAGCCCAAGCTATGTTGCTTCTCTCAAAGGCCATGTTTTGTTTATCCTATTTTATGTGTGGCCGACCTGCGTGCCGATGTTTGTAAACCACATTTTATGTTAAGAGAAACTTGTAAAAGCCATAAGGCTATGTACCTTGTGTATTTGGTTGTATACATTCCTATTTAGTAGAAGTGGACATTTCTGTTATTGTTGAGTTCAAGTTTTCAACCCTGAAGCTTCTGCTAGAATGCTCTGTGTTAGGGTGCGATGGTTCTTGATATTATTTAGTGACGTCTCTATTGTTTGTGGAATATGGTGTGGGGCCCCGGCCGGACCCTCTATTATATCCTACTTGACGGGTATAGGTGTTACACAATAGCTGGAACAGGTTCTTGCCTTTCAGGAACCCGTTCTAGCACCTCTGTCGGCCGTGCTTGGCCAACAGGCAAAGCTTGAAACGTTGCAAAGAGAGCCTCAACAACTAAGCAGACAATTTTCGCAGAAGGAGGTGTAGGCACCTCAGCTGGTCACGTACTCTCATCAGAATGCTGGGGCTCTGACTGCCCAACACCACTACGAGTCACCTATAGGTGGACAAGACGCATATTAGCAACCTACGCAAGCAATAACAAAAATTTATGAACGCGCAGATTCCTCAAACAAGTGTATTTGCATTACTTAGTTGAAATTCAAGAGTTCATTGGTGTTAAAGCGGTTCGCATAGACACGTGCTCTCTACCCCCACAAAAGAATTCGACCATGAATTCGAAAGAGGAAGACCGAGACAAGCTGATATAAAAATGTAACGACTCCACCCATTAAATAACATATAATAGAAGGTCCGGCCGGGGCCCCACACTATATGCCACAAACATTCGGTGATGTCACAGGTTAATACCACAACACCATCGCATCCATACTCAGAGCATGCTAGCGGAAGATTTTAACAATAAAGATGAACTCATACTAGAAATGTCCATGACATATATAAACCATATTTATATATCAACTCTTGAAAAAGTGTATAACAAATACAACACAAGCTTGCCTTAAGGCCTTACAGTTCCTCTTTTCATAGTGTGGATTGCATACATCGGCGCGCGGGCCATCCACACATGAACAAAACATAGTATAAAGTTCAGCATTAAAGGTCTAGCAATGGCAGTAACAGAAACAACAGGGACTTCAGCCCTCACTTCCCGCTCGGCTCTCCAGCACCTTCATAGAGACAGCCCACCGAGAAGGTGGAAAATAAGGCAACGGTCAGCATTCAGCTGACAAATTTATAACAATCGTACCCCTTTCACGGGGTAGTGGAATTCCTTCCCTACATGTATAGGAATGCGTAGATAGATATATCAAATCTTGTGCTCTCACGCACAATCAATCCATCACAATCGTTAGCCACACGACCCGACAATCCGTGTACTCAGGGCAAATTCTTGGTGCACCGACGAACTAGGGTCAACACGAATGTTTATATGGTATTGAGCATTTAGTCTTACTGGCGCGAAGGCCTAAGACTCTCATTATGCCACTAAAGAAAGCTCAATGCCTTGACGCTCTCCTGTACAGTCGACATAACGCAGGTATGGATCAACCACCCCCGTTGCTCAAGTCACCTTGCCATTACCGAGTACAGTGTGCCCGAGGCTATTTCTAAAGGCACGGGTCAATTTCACCTTTCCTGTTCGGCAAGAAGCCTTTTCAGAGCTCGCAACTCACAATAGCCATAACGTCCACCAAGGACTAGCTTCACAAGGCCACGCTGTCCGCCAAGGACCGGCCTTACAATGGCCACATTGCCAACAAAGGACTGGCCACAGCATAAGCAATACAAGGGTATTCCCTAGAACTCCTTATTCTAGTACTTCCTGCTACTCCCCTTCACAGGAACAACCCTTCGAATCCACAAACCACATGTTTATACGCGGAGTCTTCTCTGGTGCGTAATATGTAACATCACCAATCCAGACCAACCTGTCCAGATGGGCATCACACAACATGCCTATCTCGTACTACACATTTTCGGGTCTAGATGCAGACTCAATCGGGGATAGTAACTATCAACCCACTGGAATGACTCACACTTTCCACCTTTTGGTGGAGATGATTCCATGCTCATGCAAAAAGGAGGACTTCACATGTCCAAGAAGGAAGATCGTTACCCTTGATGATCTCTTGTGAGCCATCAAAATTCTAGCCAGTTGGAAAGCACCGCAGCAACTTTGCCTCCACAGATCTGGCCTCGGATCTCGAATCAGAACTCCGGAGCTCCACCGGTGGCTTGATCTTCTCCTCCATCTTCTTCTTCCTCTCCCTTCTCTCTTCTCTTTTAGAAAGAGAATGGCCAAGTTAAGAATGACTTCTTCATTCCAATCCATTGATTTAACCAAGAAAAGAATCATCTGAGCCCTTGGATCCAGGATGAAGGAATCGAACGACCACAAATCGGTCTCAAAGTCAAATATTTGGACTGACATGACCTATGACACGCCCGTGTCACAGGCTGTGTACTCCAAGCCGTACATGAACCGACTTACCCCGTCTAGAATACGAGCTTAGACATGCCTGTATCAATCAACTTACATGCCCGTATCACATGGTACACGCCCATGTCGAGGGGCGTGTCCCTCAGTTCAGACAGGATCAACCAAAATCCCAAAAGGCACACGGGTACCACATACGCCCGTGTCATATTTGACACACCTGTATCCTACAGAACACTCCTGGGCTCTAGGCCATGTCCTTGTCGGAACCCAATCTGCCAATCAACCTGAGCAAGACATGTCCTGGGACACGCTCGTGTACCAGGACGTGTCATCTCTCAACGATCGTTGAGTGCATGGCGTGGAGTGCTCGAGACGACACACAGAGAATGACATGCCCTAGGACACGCCCGTGTACCAGGCCATGTCTCCTCACTCAACGCCCACTCAATACCAAAATAACAATCGAGAACACTAGAGAAAATAGAGCAGGATACGCCCATGTACACGCCCGTGTACCAGGCCGTGTCATCCGGCCATTTTTGGACTTCTGGATTTTGGGGTGTTACACTAAATGACAAGATACTCATGTGCTTTCCCAAGTCATGGGCTTCCAGAATCTGGTCTATCAAAGAAGGCAGAAGCATCAATTAGATCACAACTGAATCTCTGTTGGGCAAGCTCAAGAGCTATGAACAACTGCTCAAGACAAGAGAAGAAGAAGAACGTAAGATTTCTACCCCTCCAAGGAAGGATCAAAATATAGCATTCAAAGCCTCTGAAAAATTAGAAGCAACTGCTTCTAATGAAGAACTGATGAGTCTCTTTGCAAAAAGATTCTTCAAGATGGGAAGAAAAGATTTCAGAAGGAAGTCTTCAAGAAATGAAGATAAACCAAGGTATGACAAAACTCAAACAATGGTTATTATTTGCTTTGGCTGCAGGAAACCTGGACACATCCTACCAGAATGTCCAGAGAATAAACATAAAGAAAGAAGAAAGGAGAAGGACTCTAGGAAACACCACAGCAAACCATGCTCTCACAAGCACAAGAGGAAAGAGAAAGGTTTCCTTGCTGAAACCTTGAGTGAAACTTAAGAATCATCCTCCTCCAGCTCTAGTGAAGATGATGAAGAAGCAAATGCCAAAGAAATATGCTTAATGGCTACCAATGCTTTAGGTCATGTATTAGAAGTAGAAGAATCTAAAGAATATTCAGACTGTGATCAGGTAATAGAATCTTTTGATTTTACTTCTGAAGACTTTACAAATGATTTTAAATCTATTTGTAATGCTCTTATTAGATCTGAGAAGGAAATTAAACTTCTCAGAGATAGACAACTTGAATATGATAACTTAGTATCAGAAAATATCAAATTAAATAATGAATTGAATATGTATAGTGAACAAATCACATTTCTGAAAACAGAACATAGTAAAGAAAAAGAATTAGAAGAAACTTTAAATGGCAGAAGCCTATAGATGGTAGAAATAACTAGCACACTAAATTCTAGGTTAAACAAAAGTAAGCTAGGATTAGGTGCATCACCTAGTGAAGCTCCTCTAATTCTGAAAAATATCTTATCTAAACCTGTAAATTTCTTTTCAGAGAAAGGTAAGAAAAACACTTAACACATTGAAAAAGTGAACAAAGTATTAAAGCAAGTTGAACTTAACAAAAAAAAAACTAAGTCTCAACCAAAATCGTTGAACTAAGATCGACGATCTCAGTACTTCTCATCGAATGCCGACCGATGATCTCTGAACCCAGAGATTGAGTTTAATTACTCAGGAAAGGGAGATCGACGATATAATCAAACATCATAGATCAGAGATTGATGATCGTAGAACACAGATAGTAGAAACTATTATTTTGTGAACCGAGATTGATGAGATCAGCACTGGTCGTCGAACACAGATCGACGATCTCTACATAAATTATCGAACCCAGATCAGTTTTATAAAAACTCTAACTACAACAGAAACTTCAATAAAAACCCTAAACCTATTAACCCTTTTTCTAACTGGATAATCCCACCTAGAAAATTTCATCCCTTAGGTTATAAATGCCAACCTGTATGTTCCTTTATTTCCAGTTTCAAGTATGAAAAGAGATAAGGACATAAGGTCACCTGGGTCCAAAACATTTAATCTGTTTTCTTACAGGTAAAGACCTATCCTACCACAAAGGATAAGTGGTATTTGGATAGTGGTGCTCAAAGCACATGACAGGGAATAGAGACAACCTAACTAATTTCAAGTTCAAGCTAGGACCAAATGTGATCTTTGGAGATTCAAGCTTTGGTCAGACATAAGGCTATGGAAATTTTACTATTAGAGCTGTCACATTAAGCAAAGTAGCTTATGTAAATGGTCTGAAACATAATCTGATATCCTTAAGTCAGTTATGTGATGAAGTTTATCAGGTATGCTTCACTGAATCCAAATGCAATATCTCTTTAAATAGCAATATTGTTTTATCTGTTTTTAGACAAAGTAATATATATTTGGTTAACTTTAATTCTGCTAGTTCAAAAATTAGTTTATTTAATCAAGTTAGCAATAGCAATACCCTTTGGCATAAAAGACTAGGCCATGTAAATCTTAGAAACATTGCTAGATTATCTAAAGACAACCTTGTTAGAGGATTGCCCTCTTGTCCCTACAAGAAGGAAAGCCTTTGTAGTGTTTGTCAGTTAGGCAAGCAAACTAAAAATATTTTTAAATCAATAAATAAGAGTGATTCACCAAGGATCCTGTACTTGCTTCATTTGGACCTTTTTGGACCAATTGTTGTACAGAGCATAAGAGGGAAGTTCTATACTTTAGTTAATGTAGATGACTTCTCCAGATTCACTTGGGTTTCCTTGTTGAGACCTAAGTCTGATAACTTTAAAGTTCTTACAGACTTTCTGAAATGCTTATGGATTGAGTATTCTACTCCAGTTTTTTTTATCAGAAGTGATCATGGTAATGAGTTTGAATCTCTTCCCATGGAAGAATTATGTGAGAGAGAAGGTATCAGACACTTTTTCTCTGCTCCTAGAACTCCTCTACAAAATGGGGTAGTAGAAAAGAAAAATAGAACACTCATTAAATCGCAGGCACATTACTTGCAGATGCTCACATGCCTCTATCCTATTGTGCAGAAGCTGTAAGCACAATAAATTATGTCTTGAACAGAAGCTTGATACATAAACTTAAGGGCAAGACTCCCTATTAACTACTCAAAGGGAAGAATTCAAAAATAGATTACTTTAGAATATTTGGTTGCATCTGTTACATTCATAATAACAACAAAACTTAGCTTTGAATGTTTGAAGGCAAAGATGCAATGGGAATTTTTCTAGGATATTCCCAAGTCAGGAAGGCATATAGGGTTTTCAATAAATCATCTTTGAAAATGGAAGAATCTGTCCATATTACTTTTGATGAAGCTAATATGTTTTATAAGGAGAAGGAAGCTTCTACGTATAACTCTTTGCAGGTACCCCAACTTTGTGAAAAATTGGATGATCTCAACCTTACTCAAATGGTTCCATCACATTCCTCCTCACAAGTTGATGAAGAAAGTGAAGAAGAAACTTTGGAAGTGGCTAAACTTCCTCCAACAGCTAACTCAATTCCACAAGAGGAATTATTTCCCCAAGCTGTTGCTGAACCAACTCCACTACCTGAACTTATCACACTTAGAGATCACCCTACATATCAAGTGATTTGAGACATAATAGTGGGTGTGTAGACAAGGCATCAAATCAACCAAGACTTGATGCATGCCTGCTTATTATCTCAAATTGAGCCCCAATCCATTAAAGATGCTAATCAAGATCCACACTGGATTATTGCAATGCAAGAGGAGCTCAACCAATTGGAGAGATGCAGTGTTTGGGACTTGGTTCCAAGACCCAAAGACTACCCAGTCATTGGAACTAAGTGGGTTTTCAGGAATAAGCTTGATGCCCATGGATCAATAATAAGGAACAAAGCAAGACTTGTAGCTCAAGGCTACAGACAAGAGGAAGGAATTAACTATGATCAGACCTTTGCTCCTGTTGCAAGGCTAGAAGAAATCAGGATATTTCTTGCTTTTGCAGCATATAAGAAGTTCAAGGTATATCAAATGGATGTCAAGAGTGCCTTTCTTAATGGAGAACTAAATGAAGAGGTTTATGTTGAACAGCCTCAAGGTTTTATCTCTTCAACTCATCCCTCCTATGTTTTTAGATTGCATAAAGCTCTCTATGGTCTAAAGTAAGAACAAAGAGCTTGGTATGAAACCTTAGCTAGCTTTCTCTTTAAGCATAAATATTCAAGAGGCATAGTAGATAGAACTTTATTTATTAGACATCATCATGATAGAATCTTGTTAGTACAAATTTATGTAGATGATATTATTTTTGGTTCTACTGATTCCAAACTATGCAAAAGGTTCTCTGACCTGATGCATTCTAAGTTTGAAATGAGTAGCATGGGTGAACTCTCTTACTTCCTTGGTCTCCAAATGAAGCAATCACCTGATGGCATCATCTTATCTCAGTCCAAGTATGCTAAGGAATTAGTAAAAAGGTATGGGAAGAATGAGGCCTCAGCAATGAAAACACCATGACTTCCAATGTTGTGGTGGATTCTGATGAAAAAGGGAAACCTGTTGATCAGAAAACTTATAGCGTTATTGTTGGATCCCTATTATACCTCACAGCAAGTAGACCAGACATCATGTTTTTTACATGTCATTGTGTTAAGTTCCAAGTGAACCCTAAAGAATCTCATCTAATTTTTCTAAAAAGAATTTTGAGATATATAAAGGGTTGCCCAAATCTCGGACTTTGGTATCCAACATAGTCAGAGTTTGAGTTAACTTGATACTCAGATGCTGACTATGCTGGATGCAGAGTAGACAAAAAAAGCACATCAGGAACATGCCAGTTTCTTGGTGATAGGCTTGTGTTTTGGTTTTGTAATAAGCAAACATCAGTGTCCACTTCAACTGCAGAGGCTGAATACTTGTAGATGGCAGTTGCTGCTCACAGATAATGTGGATTCAAAACCAATTGCTGGATTATTGATACAATCTAAATAATTCAATTATATTTTGTGATAGTACTAGTGCAATTTCTATTGCTCAAAATTCAGTTCATCATTCTAGAACAAAGCATATAAAAATAAGGCATCATTTCATTAGAGATAGTGTGGACAAAAAGAAAATTAATCTTAACTTTATCTCCACTGATTTTCAAAGCGCAGATATCTTCACCAAGCCTTTGGATGAAAAGAAACATCTATTCTTCTTAAATCAGCTTGGAATGATAAATGGAGTGGATTAATTTATTTTATATCTGTGTTTGAAGATCTGTTGACAAATCATCGAACAGAGATCGACGATCGGCAAACTCATCTTGAGCTTTATCATTGACCTGAGATCGACGACAGCTCTATGTGAAGCTAAAATTATCGACCAGAGTTAGACGACTTTTTTCTTCAAAAAATAAATCGTCGACCTGAGATCGACGATCTGTTTTCCCTCTTCATTCAGAGGCCGACGATAATATTTTTCTATAAATACACCATCGACCTAGGATCGAAGATTTCTTATCTTATCGTAGGACAGAGCCTGACCTTTCGTATTCCAAAATAAAAACCTATATTATGGTTTCTCGTCGTGCTCTATCCCGGGCCTTCCAAGTTCTTTTGCACTTGATCTTTGTTTTCATTGCAGGACTCAAAAGGCGATTTCAGCGGCTGTTCTTACTTCGATGAAGTTCGACACAGGTTTCGACATTGACATGGATTCCTTCAACCGTTGCAATCAAATCTTCTTGGATATACTTAATCTCTTCAAGGAACAAAATCTGAAGAAGATAATGTCAATCAGGATCAAGCTTCTAGCAACTGAATTAAAGAATGGGTTTACTGTTCAACATGTCAAGATGAATCGATTATGGTTGGAACTATTTCTGGAACCTAGGTTATTCTAACTCCATCTATACTTTCTGAGATTTTTGAATTAGTAAATGGAGAAGATGCTCTAGAACTAGATACCACTGAGTATAGTTCAAAGCTGATAAGAATGGGTCATCCAGAAGGAACACCATCAAAACTGCTTAAGAAAAATCTGTCTGTAGATATTATATTCTTGGCAGATGTTGTTGGTAAAGTTCTGATGGGCAAGCATACAGCTCATGACAATATTAACAAGCAGCAGTTCTCTGTGATGTCTGCCCTAGGTAATAGGAAATGTATAAACTGGGCAGCTCTTTTCTTTGAGTTGATTAGAAGGAAAAACTCTAAGAAAGAGGTTTGTTTTGGGAAAATATTAGGAATATTTCTCCAGGCTAAAGCTCCTGAATTGTTGGTCTCCCAGACCCAATTCATAAATGCTACTAAGAGGTTGGACTACTCTCTGTTTGGAAAGTAGGAGAGGACCATTCCTAGGCCTTCCAGTTCCTCTAGGCCTTTTGACGATACAAGAGCTGATGCAACTACATCACCAAACCCAGAAGATGTTCCTCTCTCTGTCTCAACCTTAGCCCCCTCAGCCCCTTCCTCCCAAATCCAATCCTCTGTAGTTCTTTTACCTCCACCTCCTGCTTCACCTATCCAAATTCAGAACTCCCCATATCATCATGTATCTCCTCATGCAGATCATCATGATTCTCCTCAGCACATTGCTTCTCCCATCATTTCTCCATCATTATCCTCTCAGATTCCCTCTGAGGCCATCCAAAAGGATGTTCCATCATCACCTCTTCCCTTTGATGTCCCACCATCTTCTTCTTTTCCTGAGTTCACCCATACAGATTTCCCTTCTGCATTCTTAGTTTGCTCAAATTGTGGACATCAAACTCCTTACACCTCCTCTGAGCCTGAACCCCTATACCTCAATTTCTCAGATATAGCTAAAGATCTTCTGCAATTCATTTCTCCTTCCTTAGAGCATCTTATAACACAAGTTATAGCTCCTCTAACTGCCTCCATCAACACTCTTACCCATAGAGTTGTTGCCCTTTCCTCTGTCCCCTCTTTTGGGGGCCTGGCTACAGATGCCTCTGTAGCCAGGAAGTGGGAGATATCCAATAAAGAAGCTCCTATGCTTTCTCCAGCAGCAGCAGTTTCAGCAGATTTGTAGGAAGATGTCACCTCAGATGATAAGTTGTCTTTAAATACTGAAATTATTGATATTGATACTGATACAGATGAAATAGTTCTTCCAAAATTTTGACTGTTAGTGATTATTGCATCAATCCCACAGTAGATATCTTTGGATTGTTGAGTTCCTTCTGCACACTCTTTCTAGATTGGCTTCCAAGTTTTAAGCCATCCTCCTTTGCTATTGTGTGTTGTACTCCCTCTCTAAGTCCTAAAGTTTTCAGACAACTAAAGGCAAGTTTTGCAGTTCCTCTAGCAGAAAAGTCTGATGATCAGATGTCAAGATCTCCTGGGTCATCCAATGTTTTGGATGATAGCCCAATTCCAAGTCTTGATGATCTCATTGCTCAAGATATTGCTATGGAAATTAAAGTAGTTCCTACTGAAGTTATTCTTCCTCCATCTAATAAGGAAGTTCCAAAGGATGTAATTAGAGAGATTGATGCACTGTATGATAATCCCCAAGGCTCATCTGATGATGATCAAGATGATAATTAAAATTCTGATGATAGCAAAAAGAATGTGTCTATGAAAAAGAAAAGCTCCACCTAAGGTAGTTCCAAAGCCAAATCCTCTTAATGACACTCTATACTACATAATCTAGAAGATTACTTCTTATCAAGGAATGCCACAGTGGATGTGGCTGTCTAAGAATGAGCAAAAGGCTAGGAAGAAGCGAAGAAGGTACTCTCCTCCTCCTCAAAAGTTCACGAGAGGTCCTCCTCCTCCTCCTCCTCCTGCTGTAGGAGCATCAGGCAATGTAACTCAAAGTTCAAATATCTCTAAGTCTTCAAAGCCAGCTCCTTATCAGCATCAGAATCAAGCTCCTTCTAGATCTCAAACACATTCCTCTTCTAAATCTTCTAAGTCCAAAGGCAAGTTCATTCAAGCTCCACCTCCAAGATCTCTGCACTCTAGTAAATAGCAACAAAATATAATATCAACAATCTTTCAAGCTCAATCTACCCAATTCAGAAGCTTATCTCAGAAGCCATCACAGGATGCTGATCCAGAGAAACCTTCCTCTCCTCCTGCTCGTCCAGAACTTGATCCTAACTTCAGGATGGCCAGACTTAATGAGCTAATTGGATTGTCTCAGATTAACAAAGCCAGAAAAGAATCATAAGATCACTCGCAGTTTACCACTATGTCTTCTTATAGAGAAAAAGAACTTGAAAGGCTGCAGGTAAGTAAGAAAGTATTCAATCATGCTGAATATATGTCACTTCATCAAGAAGAAGTTGTAACCAGAGCCACCTCTCAGAAAACCCTTGGTGAGCAAGATTTAAAGATGTCAAAGAAGGAAGCAGAAGACCCAACTAGGAAGAATGCTTTTACCAAAACTTCTTCTGCTCCTCCTCCTGTAAATTCTTAAGTTTTTCTCTGAACTGCTATTACTTTATTGATTTACTGTTTTACTATTTTATCTGAACTGAATGTGTAGTACGTTGCAATATTATATCTGTTGATAATTTAAATTTTATCAGATATGTATGGCCTTGTATTTTTAGTTTCTTTTTTACTTTTAGTGACCTCACTCAAATAGGGGGAGATTGTTGGAACCCTTGTTTGATTTGGGCTTGGTCCACTTTTAGGATGTTGACCCATATGTATAGCTAGGGTCAAGGTCTAGGTCTAAGTAAGTCTCTACAGGTCATATTTCTCAAGACCAACTTTGGATTTCTCTCATAGATCTCAGACTCAGAAGAAATCTGTGGATTTCGTATCAGTTCGAATTTCATCGAGCTCAGTTCGCCGATCGCCGATCTCCATTCGATGATCTCAGAGATTAGTCTCTTAACAGAGCTCGGCGATCTACGAGCTCAGGTCGACGTATTCTCTTTTGTTCACCGAAGTCTTATATCGCAGATAGTTGATCTAAGCTTGACGATCTTCCAGCCCAGATCGACGATCATTCTCTGTGTCCGATTCCTTTTGTTTTCAGCAGCTATCTTGAAGATTTATTTCTTACTTCATTGATTCTATTTATGTCAAATAATCTCTGGTAGTTAATGCTGACATTCTCAAGGCATATAGCCGTTTCTTCATAGTATTAACTGAAATATTTGATTTCAAGAGCCTAGATACCTAGAGGGGGGGGGGTGAATAGGTTCAAATCTTTTTAACTATTTAGGCAATTAACAAGTTCTAACACATCTTATAAAAACACAGTTCTCAAAAAAAATAAACACAGCACAACACAGCAAAATTTATAGTGGTTCCCCAATTTATTGGTACATCTACTTTCCCCCTTCGCTTATCTAGTAGAGAACTGGATTCAGCCAAACTTCCTTCCACAATCTCAGATCCACAGATCTTACAACTTAGAACTGGATTATGTTAACCCAGAATCCGCGACTAGTTCTCCAGTTTTTTAGTTTGGGCGGCTTGCTATTTCCAACCGTCGTTCTCAGCTAGCCGGCTTATTGTCACACAAGCTGGGCGGCCTCTATGTCAGACCGCCGCCAGTTCCAGTCCAGCCATCATCTAAGGGTCGGCCTGTCCTTGCCCAAGCTGAGCGACCTATGTCCCAGGTCGCCGTCAGAGGAGGTCCAGTCCAGCCCGCCTAGAGGCCGAGTCCTGCAGCTCGGCAGAAGAAGATCGCCAGGCCGCTCAGCCTGTCTCTTGGCTTTTCTTATTCTTCTCGATTCCCGTCACCGCTGCCCGATTCTCTTGTACCTCGGGCAGCCGGTAATTTTAGCCCTGCCCGTTTGGGCAGGCCCCCAAGCCTATAAATAGGGGGCGGCAGCACACCCAAAGCACGCTGACTGGAGTCCAAGAGCTCACTTGTTGTGAGCTGCGGTCTCTAGTTTAGTGCCTTGCGGCTTGCTGTCCGGCCGGTTTCTTTTCTCTTCTCCTTCTCCTTGTTGTTTTCTCCAAGTGTAACCGTTTCATCTTTTATAAAAGGAAAGCCCGCCGCAGGAGAGGCATTCAGGCCGCGGCGGGCGAACTCTGGTGTTGCCGCTGGTAGCGACCCTTTCTCTCTTTTTTATATCCGGTCCTATCCGCCATTCCTAGCCGCTAGTAACCGACTAGCCGACAGTCTTTTCCCAATTCCCTTCCCCAGTGCTCGAACAGTTAGCTGGAGGTGCATTTTCGTGCATCAACAAGCATCAAAAAATCCAGTTAAATAAAATCCTGAATCAGCTGGATACCAAGGACCTAGATTTGGAAAACTTTTCACATACCTAAGAATTCTCTTAACTAATGTGAGGTGTGACTCTCTAGGGCTGACTTGGAATCTAGCACATATGCATGTAGCAAACATTATATCAGGTCAACAAGCTGTAAGATACAATAAGGAGCCAATCATTGCTCTATATGTGGTCTGATCAACTAGTTTCCCATGTTCATCAGCATGTAATACAGCATTAGTAGGAATGGGTGTTTTCATAGATGATGCATCAGACATACCAAACTTCTTAACCAATTTTTTTTTGCATACTTGGTTTGAGAAATAAAGATGCCATCAGCATTTTGTTTGACTTGCAATCATAGAAAGAAGGATAGCTCACCCATGCTACTCATTTAAAATTTGGAATGCATTAGGTTGGAGAACCTTTTGCACAAATTTGAATCAGTAGAGCCAAAAATAATATAATCTATATAGATTTGTACTAGTACGATATGAGACTTATGGGTTCTAATAAAAAGAGTTTCGTCTACTCTACCCCTTTTAAAATCATTTTCCAAGAGAAAGCAAGTTAGGGTCTCATACCATGCTCTAGGAGATTGTTTGAGACCATATAATGCTTTATGCAATTTATAAACAAAATCAGGGTGAGTTAGAGAGATAAAACCTTGAGGCTATTTTACATAAACTTCTTCCTTTATATCACCATTGAGGAATGCACTTTTGACATCCATTTGATATACGTTGAACTTTTTGTGAGCTGCATATGCTAGGAATATTCTTATGGACTCTAACCTTGCAACTGGTGCAAAGGTTTGGTCATAGTCTATGCCTTCTTCTTGAGAATATCCTTGACCAACCAGCCTTGCCTTGTTTCTTACTATAACTCCTTGATCATTGAACTTGTTTCTGAATACCCATTTTGTTCCAACAATGGGATGATACTTTGGCTTTGGCACTAGCTCCCAAACTTTGTTTCTTTAAAATTGATTTAATTCCTCTTGCATTACAAAAATCCAGTTTGGATCTTATTCTGCATCTTGTATGGATTGGGGCTCAATTTGAGAAAGAAAGCAAGTGTGCATCAGATTTTGATTGAATTGGTTTCTGGTTTGCACACTAGCTGAGATGTCACCAATCACTTTGGAAATTGGATGATCTCTTGATGTTACTAAATCAACAATGGGTGTTGATTGTTCACCAACCTGTGTTGTTATTTCCTCTTGTGGGACAACAACTGGCTCTTCATTCAGATTTTCACCATGACATGCTATGATCTGACTGTCATCTTCATTTTCACTGCTTTCATCTTCTTGTTGAGTGGATAAAGGTGATGTATCTTTTTCAATGATATTTAGCTTGTCCAAATTCTCTGATAGAGAATGTACCTGCAAAGGGTCTATAGTAGAAGTGCTCTTCTCCTTGTAAGACATATTAGTTTCATCAAAAGAGACATGCACTGTTTCTTCAATTTTATGAGATGATTTATTATAAACCCTATAGGCCTTACTGATCATGGAGTATCCCAGAAACACTCCTTCATTAGCTTTGGCTTCAAATTTTGCAAAGTATTTCTTGTTATTTTTATGAATGTAGCAAATACAACCAAAAATTCTAAGATAATCAACTTTAGGTTTCTTCCCTTTGAGTAATTCATAGGGAGTCTTGCCCTTTAGCTTATGTATCAAACTCCTATTTAAAACATAGTTTGAAGTGTTCACAACCTCTGCCCAAAAGGATAGAGGGAGGTGAGCATCTGTCAACAATATTGTAGCAGATTCAATAAGGGTTCTATTCTTCTTTTCAGCTACCCCATTCTGTTGAGGAGTTCTAGGAGCTGAGAAAGTGTGTCTGATCCCTTCCTTCTAACAGAACTCTTGCATAAGAAGAGAATCAAAATCTGTCTCATGATCACTTCTGATCAGGGCTATGTGAGTATTGAACTCAATCTGTATACATTTGAGAAACTCTGTCAATCATTTGAAGTTATCAGACTTCTTCCTCAGAAAGAACACCCATGTGAATCAAGAGAAGTCATCTACAACTACTAAAGTATTAGATTTCCCTCCTAGGCTTAGTACATTAATGGTTCCAAACAGATCCATATGTAACAAGTACAAAATCCTAGGAAAATCACTCTTATTAAGTGACTTAATTTTTTTTTTAGTTTGCTTGCCTAATTGAGAAGACCTGCAGAGTCCTTCCTTCTTGTAGGGGCAAGAAGGTAGTTCTCTAACAAAGTTGTCCTTGGATAGCCTAGCAATGGTTCTAAGGTTGACATGTCCTAATCTCTTATGCCATAATTCATTAGGTTTGCTAAGAGAATTAAATAAACAGATATCTACCTTGGTTGAATGACTATCTACTAAATAGATGTTACCTCTTCTGTTACTTGTCAACACAGTTGTGTTATCTTCTAATTTGATGATGCATGACGACTTGTTGAATGTAACCTGGTAGCCTTCATCACATAGCTGACTGATACTGATAAGATTGTGCTTCAGTCCTTCCACATATGCTACCTTCTTGAATGTTACTGATCGTATTTGGACTTCACCATATCCTTTGGTCTGTCCAAAAGTTTGAATCTCCAAACATGACTTTGGGTCCATGTTTAGCCTTGAAAGATATTAGGTTATCCTTGCTTCCAGTAATGTTCTTGGAGCTCCCACTATCCAGATACCAATGATGGTCCATGGTTGGATAGGTCCTCACCTGCACAAATAACAGTTCATTTGTTTTTGACCCAGTTTAACTTGGGTCTAGCTTGATAACCTTTGAAATCAGAAATGAAAGACATCTCTGGTTGACTCTTATATCCTTTAGGATGATATCTCCTAGGAGGAATTATCCATTCAGTATAAGGGTTGAACCCTTGAGATGTAGGATATCTAGAACTAATTTTTGACATACCTCTTGAGAACTGGTCGTATCTCTGAGCTCCGTATGACGATCGTGGAGCTGAGTTCGACGATCTTGGGTCAGATCATCGAGCTCCGTTCAGCGATAAATCTTGCCTGTGTCCATAGATCAGAGATCGTCGACCTGAGTTTGACGATTCAGCATGAAATTGCTGAGCTTTGTTCGAAGATCGTCGAGCTCTGTTCGAAGAACGTCGAGCTCTGTTCGACGATTTCTGTTGAACTTTGTTCTTTTTGGGTAGATCAGAATTTTTTCTAGCTACCTCCACAACTCTTTTTCCTTTATCAGAGATAAATTTAATGGGAGTTATTAACACACTAGCTTGGCTGAATGAAGCACCCAAGCCCAGTGTACTATTGAGTCTTGAGTTAACTGTGCTTGTGATGCCCATCTGTTTGATACTTCTCCCATTGAGGGTTTCTTCAAACTTCTTGGCCTCAGATAGTTCACTTTTCAGTGAAGCTAGCTGTTCCCTATAACATTCTAACTCTTCTGAGAGTTTGAGGTTATCTTAACTTAAGGTACTGTATTCAGATAATTGATTTCTGAGAGAGATAATTTCTTTCTAAGAATTGAGTAGATCTAAACACAGTGCTTTAAATTAAGACTTGAAGTCCTCAGAATTAAAATCAAATGAATCAATTACCTAGTCTTCTTCTATCTCTGGTTCAGGTTCAGATTCAGATTCATTTTCTGAATCAGTGTTGTTCTGAGATGCATTGATTTCCATCATGCAGAATTCTTTTTCTTGTGCATCAACCTCATCATCACTTGAACTTGATGATGCATCAGATTCTTCTTCTGTTTCACTCCATGTTTCAGCAACAAATCCCTTCCTAGTGTGTTGTTCTTGCTAGAAGAGGATCTGTCATAGTGATTTCTTCAAGAGTCTTTATCTTTTCTCTTTTCTCTCCTGTCCTTCTTGTCCTTATTTTGACTTTCTGGACAATGAGGCAGTATGTGGCCTGGTTTCCTGCATCCATAACAAATGATCTCTTTATTATTTGATTTATCATACCTTGGCTTTTCTTGGCCTCGGGATGACCTTTTTATGAAGTCCTTCCTGACCATTTTGTAGAATCTCTTGGTTAGGAGGCTCAACAGTTCTTCATTGCCTGTAACTATGTCCTCAGGCTGTTCTTCTATTGCCTTGAAAGCAATTGACTTCTCCTTCCTTACTATTGGAGAAGTCGTCTTCTGCTCTTCTTCTCTATTCTTGATGAGCTGCTCATAAGATTTGAGCTTGCCTAATAGAGCTTCTATAGTGATCTCATTCAGACTTCTGACATCCTTGATGGTCCAGATCCTTGAATCCCAAGTGCTGGGGAAGCACATTAGGATTTTATCATTTATCTCTGTGAGAGAGATCTCCTTGTCCAAGGTCTTGAGTTCAAAGATAATCAAACTTAATCTGTTATACATGTCAGCTACTGATTCACTTTCTGCTTTCTTGAAATTCTCATACTGAGTGATGAGATGAGAACTCTTATCTTTTCTCTCATCAGTTGATCCTAACACAAGCTCAGATAGTTTATCCCAAATCTCTTTAGCTGAGTTGCATTCAGCTACCTTCTGGAAGATGTCATCAGACATTGTTTGAGCTAGGATGTTCATAGTTTTAGCATCAGCAACCTTCCATTTCTTTATATCAGCATCTGTTCCTAAAGGTGGTGGAACTGCATTTGTACTTGTGCTTGCAGGAGGCTTGGGGAAATCTGTCAAAACAGAATTAAAAATATCTTCATCAATGGAATTAATGTATAATCTAATCCTTGCCTTCCAAAGTGCAAACTTGGAGAGATTGCATACTGGAGGTCTGGTGCTAGCATAATCTTTGTTCTGTGCCATGGATTTAGATTAAAATATATATAATAAAACTAACCCTCTATTAAGGATGGATCTTAAGAGAGATCTTTTGGTTCAAGTGTTAGCATGTATGAACAACCAACCTCCCTCTGATACAAATTGAAAGTGAGTGTAAGATAAATCCTTCACTCTAAAGGGGGGTGAATAAAGTGTTTTAAAATAATTTTGCAAATATGAAAATTATTCTAGCTATGGAAGACTTAATTTAGTTATTGTAGAGTGCTTGACAGAAATCAAAATAAAACAAACAAAAGAGCAAATCCACAGCACACAGCGAATAAAATAGTAAACAACCAAAAGACACAAGGAACTATAGTGGTTCCGTAAAACCTGGGTACATCCACTCTTCTACTACCCTTGGTAGGAATCCACTACAGGATGAGTTGATCAGGTGTCCTTGGCACCAATGAGCTTTTGATCAGGTGCTCAAAAACCAAACCATATTTTTTGATCAGGTGTCTTGCCACCACTGAGTTTTGATCAGGTCTCAGAAACCAAAGCAAAACTGTTGAAGGGAGTTTAAAAACCCTTTTACAGGAAAGGAAAAAGAAAAATGGTGAAGTTGTATTCTCTGTCAACAATCAAAGAGAAGCACAACTGGATGATATGTTGTCAAAGCTCCCCCTAAGATTAACAAGAGTTAAGGAACTAGAAGCTTTGTAAGGGTGATAGGTCTTCAATGAAAAGAAACCTCCAGCAAAAGATGATTCCAGTAAGAACTGAAATATGTGTTGTCTTGAGTGAGAATGATGAAGACTTCTTAAGACTTTGAATCAGAATCAATCAGAAGGAATAGGAGCTTGTTCTCTGTTTTGTGTTATTGAACTCCTTCTCTTTGTTTTCTTCTGTATATCTATTTGTTTCTCCTTTACTGAATAATAATATGAAATCAAGTCTTCAAATCTTCTAGATAGTCATTAGCAAAGTCATAAAAACTTTTCTTAAATGTCAACTGTCTTTGGAGGAAATAACCTAAAAACATTCCTTCTTTGTTTCCTTGAAACTTGCTCCAGATTTTTTATAACGGCTAGAAATCTTCTTCAATAAATGCTCTGACTTGAAGACATTTGAAATCCTTAACAAACTGACAAAATTCCAGAAATCGTCGATCTCAAAAGATAATCGTCGATCTGAGCTCAACTATCGTCGAACTGAGCTCAGAGACATTGGAATTAGTCTAAGACAGAAAATGTCGATCTGAGCTCAGAGATCGTAGAACTGAGTTCGACGCATCGTCGACTTGAGCTCAGAGAGATAGTCGAACTGGGTTCGACGCTTCGTCGATCTGAGCTTGACGACAAGTTGAATTCTTCTTCTGGGCTTCTCATCTGAACTAGGAGGTCTTGGGGAAAGCTTCCAACCTAAGTCCTAATCTTCAGACCTAACTAGTTGACCTTTACTCTATACAATAAGGTCAAAGCAACAATCCTATAGATATAGTGATCCTGACCCAAATTAGTAATAGGGTGTTCCAACAATTGCTCATAGGCATACTTGTTCCCATAGGAGTTTTCATGGTGGAGGTTGTCTCCATGTCATATTTCTTAATAAACTCCTTGGTGAACTTAGACTGGGATATGAAAAATCCATTATCATCCTATCTAACTTGGAGTCCCAAGAAGAATTTCAGCTCACCCATGTCGCTCATTTCAAGCTTACCTTGCATAAGTTTGGAATACTTACTACAAAGGTTGTTTTCAGTACAACCAAAGATAATGTCATCAACATAAATCTTGACTAGGATGATCTTACCTTTTGATTCCCTAAAGAATAGAGTCTTGTCTATTTTCCCTCTTGAGAATTTATTCTCAATAAGAAAAGCAGAAAAAGTTTCATACCAAGCCCTTAGGGCTTGTTTCAAACCATATAGAGCTTTCTTAAGCCTATATACGTAGTTGGTATAATAAGAATCAACAAAACCTGATGGCTATTCTACATATACTTCTTCCTTCAAGTCTCCATTCAGAAAAGCTGACTTGACATCCATTAGAATACTTTAAACACTAGAAAAGCTGCATAAGCCAGGAATAATCTTATAGCTTCCAACCTTGCCACGGGGCAAAAGTTTGATCAAAGTCTATTCCTTCTTCCTATCTGTAGCCCTTGGCTACCAGTCTTGCTTTGTTCTTGATTATGGTGTCATTCTCATCTAGTTTATTCCTGTAGATTTTCTTGGATCCTATAACTTTGTGATCCCTTGGTTTAGGAATCAACTCCCAGACTTTACATCTTCTGAATTGATTCAGCTCTTCTACATGGCATCAATCCAATTTGTGTCTAGCATGGTTTCATCAAACTTCTTAGGTTCTATCTGTGATAGAAAACTTATACATAGAACTGTGTCATGCTTTTTCTCCTGGTTAGAACTCTCTGGCTTGCATCACCAATGATATGGTGTACAGGATGATCCTTCAAGTGTCTTCTAGCTGGAGTAAATCTATCAACCTTTTTGTCTTCTTCTCTTTCCACATTCTGATACACTTCATTGTCTTCATCTTCATCCAGAGAGTCTTGTACTTCCCATGGAAAGTTTCCATCCTTTTCTTCATCCAGTCTTGCAGGTTGGTCCTCACTAATAGTCAGCTTGTCCATCCTTTCCTTTAAACCTGTAAAGCTACCAGAAGAGCTAGACAGTTCACTATTAATTAACTTAGACTCATCAAATACTACATAGACTGATTCATCTATAACTTAGGTAGTCAAGTTGTAGATCTTGTATACCCTACTGTTATTGCTGTACCCAATAAATATCCCATCTAGGGATTTGGCAGCAAACTTAGTTTGGTAGTGCTTACCATTAACTAGCACATAACATTTGCTACCAAAGATTCTAAGGTAGGAAATATTTGGTTTTCTGCCTTTCATACTCTCATAGGGAGTCTTCATATGTCTTTTATTGATGGAATCTCTATTGAGTATATGATATGCAGTATTTACTGCTTTAGCCCAGAAGTATTCACGGAGAGAAGTGTCACTTAGTAGTGTTCTACATGCCTCAAAAAGAGTCATATTCTTTCTCTCAGCAACTCCATTTTGCTGGGGAGTTCTAGGTGAGGAGAAGTCCTGATGAATCCCAAGTTCTTCACAGAACTTTGTCATACACTCAGACTGAAATTCAGTTCCATGATCACTTCTGATTTTGTCCATGGAATTGTTAAATTCATTCTGAATTTGTCTAATAAAAGTCTAGAAGATAGTAGGGGTTTTAGATTTCTGCCTCAAGAAGAAAACCCATATAAATTTAAAATAGTCATCCACGATAACTAATGTGTATTCTTTCCTTCCTAGACTATGAACTGGTATTGGACCAAATAAATCCATATGCAGGAGATATAGACATCTCACTGAATCTTTGGAAAAAGGTCCATGGAAAGAAGTCTTGATCTATTTGCCCATCTAGAAAGCTGAACAAACACCCTCTTTAATGCACTTGACCATAGGATTATTCCTCACTAGCCCCATACTAAATAATTGTCCTATTGACCTATAATTCAGATGAGCTAGCCTCTTGTGCCATTTGACACAATGTGATGCTTTCTCATCTGCAACTAGACATATAGGTGAGTTGTTATACTCACAATAAAGGTTAAGACAATATACATTCACTTTCCTAGTGCCAATCACAATGTTCGCTTGATCACTTGACCTCTTTATTTGGCACTCACCCTTGAGGAAAGAGATGTCATACCAAAGATCACATAGTTGACTTATGCTAATTAGGTTATGTTTTAGACCTTTCACATAATCCACTTTAGTGATATAGATAGAGTTACTAGAAATGTTACTAAACCCTTTTATGACACCTTTTACTGATCTACCAAAGATTACTTTGGGTCCATTCTCTATAGGAGAATAGTCCTTCAACATCCTTCTTGTTCCATTCATGTGTCTGGAACATCCACTATCCAAGTACCATATAGGGGTATGGCCACTTGGACTCACCTGTATCAAATAAAGATTTACCCATCCTTAGAACCCAAATTGTTATTGGGTCCTAGGTTCAAGTTAGCTTGAAATCTGACATGCTTACCTGCAGCCTTTCTGACAAGTAAACTGGCCTTATTCTGTATACTAGAATTGAACAAACAATCAATGGCAAAGTCGTCCACCTTGCCACAACACCAGCACTCAAATCTATTATACCTTTTCTTAAGTACAGGCTTCTTAACATTGTTGCCAGCATTCCTTTTAAGTGTAGGTGCTGGAGTAGCATACCCCAAATATTCCTTAAGAACATGATGGGTTTGTTTATAGGGTGCCCTATTAGCATGTGCACCCTTGCCTTTGAGATCAACATACTTACAGTGACGATGAGTGAGGTTATTATCATACCTGTTAGTAGGTTGCATCACTTTTCTAAAAGAAATAGGGGGTTTCATAGCTAGTGGCTGAACTGGGCCTTTGCATTTTCCTTGAGAATTGGCTGCCCTTGTTCTTTCCTTGAAGCCTAGTCCTGTCTTTCCTTTCTGAGATATGAAGTTATCTATTAAAGGCTAGACAGACTTTGGCTTTGAAAATTTAGCCACTAGATCCCTTTCTTTCTGGAGTCATGCTTCCAGATTTTTGATGTGATTTTCTTTGATGGAGATTGTGCCAATCTGAATAACAGTTATGTTTTTCAGTTTAGCAACCTCCTTCAATTTCAAATCTATCAGATTGGCTGAATCTGTTACAGCCTGTTTGAGAGATTAAATTTCCTTGGCCTGCTTCTTGATAAGGAATTTGCTCCTCTTAAGTGCTTGAAACAAACCACCATACTCATCAATTAATTGATGTATATCCCCCTCAGATTCAGAACCATCCACTTCTCTTGAAGTTGATGCTACTGATTCTGATCCAGTAAAATAATCAGAAGCTAAGGATGGACTGTATACCTTACTTGGACCAGGCTGATCCAGGAACTGATCTTCTTCTGGAAGAGCCATCAGCCCTTTACAACAATAGTCTTCACCACCATTTATGGAATCTAGCATTTGCAAGAATTCTGATTCCATTGAATCCTCTTCTGAAGTAAACATCCTAATATAACCTTCTGCATCATCTTCTTCTCCAGATTATAAGGATGAAGAGTCAGTCCAACTCTTCTACTTCTTGGAAAACCAAGGATTTCTCCTTCTTGCCCTTATTTTAAGGTATCTTCTTATCCTTAATCTCATTTCTCATATTAAAACAGTCAGCTATGACATGTCCAGACCTGTTGCAGTAATAACAAACAATTTTAGAGGTAGTTTTTTTACTAGGATTAGAGGCATACCTGTCCTCCTTAGAAGTCTTCTTTTTCTTGTAATAATCATCCTTGAAGGAGGATGAAGATGGCTTGGTTCTCCATTTCTTCTTCTTCATGAACCTCTGAAATTGCCTTGTAAAGGCAGCAAAGTCTTCATCAGAATGGTGGCTGTCTGATGTACTAATGTCAGGATTTTATGCTTCAGTCTCAGCACTTCTTCTATATAGAGAAGGAGAATTTCTCCTACCCATCCTTGTGGTTTCAGCTTTGAAGGCTACTGACTTGTCCTTATACTCATACCTACTGCTTTTCTCCTCCTCCTTTCTAGTAGTGAGCTGCATCTCATAAGATAATAGTTTTCCAAACAAGGTTGGTGGAGGTATATCAACAAGCCTAGCCACCTCTCTGATGGCACATATTTTTGTATCCCAGTCCTTGGTCAGTGACCTGAGAAACTTATCATTCAATTCATATGTGCTAAAGACTCTTCCATAGGTAATCAACTCATTTACAATTCTAAAGAACTTCTTGAAACATTCTGTTATGTTGTCTGACTTAGCTTGTTTGAAGCTTTCATATTCTTGATTCAACATAGATATCCTATCATCTCTAACTTCTTCAGTTCCCTCCATGTAGACAATTAAGGTGTCCCACATCTCCTTGGAGGTTTTGCAATGTACCAAATTCTGAAATGTGGCATCATCTATAGCACCCACAGTTATGTTTTGTGCTCTCTTGTCTAAAGTTGCAAGAATGATCTCAACCTTAGTCGTTTAAGAATAGCTTTTAGGGGTTTTGAGATTAGCATCAAGAGCTGATATATTCATTGGAATGAAAGGACCTTCTTTTACTGTGATGTAGATTCTAGGATCAGATGCTTCCATGAACAATCTGACCCTTTCTTTCCATATCCCAAAGTTTTCTTTCCTGCAGAGGGGAAGTTTCATGGATCCAAATTCCTTCTTATTCTCATTTGAACCCATTCTGGCTAATAGTTAATTTCCTTGGAGATTTACTCAGACTGTTAGGTCTATTTTTGAGCAACCTCCCTCAAATATCACTTGAAATATTTGATTTCAAGAGCCTAGACACCTAGAGGGGTGGGGGTGAATAGGTTCTAATCTTTTTAACTATTTAGGTAATTAACAAGTTCTAACACAACATATAAAATCACAGTTCTCGGAAAAATTAAACACAACACAGCAAGATTTATAGTGGTTCCCCAATTTATGGGTACATCCACTTTCCCCATTCGCCTATCCAGTAGAGAACTGGATTCAGCCAAACTTCCTTCCACTATCTCAGATCCACAGATTGATGGCGACGTCCACCACGACGGCCAACTAGGTGATGAAGACGACGTCCATGGCGCTGTTGTAGTGGAAGAAGATGATGACGATGCTCCACCAACATGAGATTTGCGGCGCCGTAGCAGTCACAGCTAAAATCTTCGCCCACGCAACAAGAATAAGATTTAAAGTTATCTTGCTAGTTGGTCTGCATTTATCCTTTTATATGTTGTATTTGAAACTATTTTATTCCTGTCATTTCATTTCTGAAACTATTTTATTTTGGGTTGCTAATAGTCGCTTGGATGTAAGCCTTATATAAGGCCAAACTTTTATTTGTTTAGTAGATTATTATTGAAATCAAAAACAAAGTTTGCCTAAATCTAATTCCTCTCTTCCTCCTCCTCTTAGCTGCCGCCCCCAAGGGGTCTTCCTCTCAAGGTTTCGGCCGCCTCTCTCCCTCCTTGCTCGGCCGCCCCCTTCCTCTCTCTCTTTCTCTTCCAACCCTTCACTCTCCCTCCACACTTTCCCATCTCAACTGAAGTGATATTTTCCCTGTCAAGAACTTCGGCCACTTGGAGGAGAAGGCTCTTGTGCAAGGAAGAAAAGGTTTTGGGTAATCTTCCACGGCGAGAAGTGAAGGAGACGATCAAGATCTTCATCCGTGGCACGTTTCCCGTGGATTTCAAAGGAAGAGCAATCATTCTTTGTGGATCCAAACATCTCGGATCTACGTTTCCGAGTGGGGTAACGAAATTCCTACACAAGAGATTTCCTTTCTTAGATTAGTTCTTGTGGTGGACGAATTTTGCGTGATTTCTCGAATCGTTAATTTTTGCGGTATTACTAGTAATAGATTTATGATTTTCTTTTGGTTTTCCGAAAAGACTTATCGAGAGGATTGGCGATCCTCGCTCTTGTTTTGTTTGGATAGATCCTACATATTTTCGAATCGTGATTTCTTACGTGGATCTATTTTGGTACAACTCCAAGCTCGATCGGAATCGATATTATTCCATTTAGCCGGAAAGGATTTTAGCCTATAGCCATCTTCCATTCCATTTGCGGATCGGCTATCCGTATGTTAGCGCGAACGATAAATAAAACTCATTGTGATTGCTGCATTTCGTTAGCGTGCGGGTTAGGGAGCGTTGAGCGTTGTAATAGTCGTAGTCATGCCTTCCATGTAGGATCTTATAAGACATAGCCTACATCAATTTGGTATCAGAGGGAGGTTGTGTTGATTTCTCAATCGACACCGTTCTTACGCTTTCCTGTCATAGGACGTCGACCCACACTTGGTCATGCACGTTTCGTTAGACACAAAATCTGAAGTTTTCACCATCTGGTCTGCATATAACAAAAAAATAAAATAAAAACATTTCTGCAGAAAATTACAAAACAAATTCTAAATTTTCTCCCTATTTTTCTAAGCACAAAAGTCAAAAAAAATATTTTCGTTCTCCAAGTTATTAAGCGTATAAAAATCCTACTTTATAAAATTCTTGTCCAAACAGTTCTTTTTTTTAAGAGTAACTCCGTAATAGTGTTGTTCATGCGCACGAGGTTTGGCACGGAGTATCCTCCATCAACCTCACACATGGCTGACAACCATGATGATGAGCACGCTCCTGCAACAATTGGGCGCTTAGGGAAGAGTTTAACACAAGGTTTGATGCACTCACCCAATTAATACAAGGGTTAGCTGTAAATCAGGCGGCGCCTCAAAATCCCGGCTTTGGGATAAATCGACCGGGGCCACCACTCCAGCCCGCCAACCAACGAGAGGAGCGACAAAACCAACCTCATGATCAGGACTATGAGTACGCACCTCGAGCCCCTTATGAGTTCGACTTAACTAGGGCCGTTAAAATGGAATCACCATCCTACGATGGCATGGGTGAACCCCAGGTATTTCAAGACTGGATCATGGGGATCGAGTACTATTTTGAGTGGCACAACCTGACGGACGTTGAGAAGGTGCGGGTAGCACAAATGAAACTTTTGGGTAAGGCCAAAACGTTCAAGTTGAACGAAGAGAGGCGTCTAGGTACCGTAAATGGAGCACCCCCACTTGGGTGGGCTGCAATGAAAGCACTCCTGACTGACCAATATGTCCCTTCGTATCACCAAACCCAAATGTTCGACGAGCTAGCCACCCTTCGTCAAGGGGGCCAATCAGTAACAGAGTACATGGGACACCTTAAGGATATGATGGTGCGTTGTGACATTCGAGAAATGCCCGAGGTCACACTATCTCGTTTTCGTAAGGGACTCAACACGGACATCCAAGGCAAGCTTCTACGTTATGGTCACACGGACCTTAACACAACATTCAATGCTGCTTTGGATATAGAAAAGCACAATGCCTACAAGTCCAAGGGACGAGCATTTCAGAAGGGAAAATCCATCTTAGGACCCCCACCTTCATCATCCATACGGGACAAAGGAAAGTTCCGATCAACTGACTCAAGTTCCATAGTAATTACCGCTAGGAATAATAAAAACCCCAATGGTGAGAGAGTTCCAATAGGACGAATTAATAAGACTAATGCTACGTGTTATTCATGCGGAATCCAAGGGCACTACTCTAGTGAGTGTCCCACTAGGAGTAAACCACTGGCACTATTAGATTCCACGTCTGAGCCTGCCGAGCTCTTCTACGAAGCTGGCGGTGAATCAGATGCCGAGCCGAGTGATATCGAAGATGATTCTTATATGATGGTTATGAGGTGTATTCTGGCCACACCCCGTGCGTCGGATGGGTATAATAGGACGAACATCTTCTCGTTAAATTTTAAAAGCGGTGAAAAGTGGTGCAAGTTAATAATAGACAGCGGAAGTTGTATGAATGTCATTTCGGAAAACACCGTCACTCGTATGCATCTAGTCCCCGAACCACACACCCATCCGTATAAAAAAGCGTGGGTAAACAAAACATCTATCGCTATTTCTAAGCGTTGTTCAGTACTACGTACGGTGAAGAGCTATAGCGATAAGGTATGGTGCGACGTCATCCCCATGGATGTATGTCATGTACTACTAGGACGCCCGTGGCTCTACGATTATGACGTGACCCATTTTGGAAGAGCCAACACGTACGAGTTCAAGTATAATGGTAAGACCATTGTCTTGACACCCTCACCGCCCAAGGATCCTTCAATTGCCTCCAAAGACACAATTGTGCTTGCGGAAAAGAAAATTATAAGCTTGATAAGTAAGAAGGAGTTGGAACACGAGACCTTCTTGGACGGCATCATGTATGCTTTAGTATGCCTACAAGCTAAGGAAGAGTCGTCCTCTTTAGAGAATCTACCTTTATCTCTGCGCACTCTATTGGAAGAATAAAGACGTCTATCCGGTGGACTTGCCATCTAAGTTGCCACCCATAAGAGATATTCAGCATGAGATTGACTTTGTCCCGGGCTCATCATTGCCTAATCATCCACATTATCGGCTCAATCCCTCCGCACATGATGAATTACAAAATTTAATTTCGGATTTGCTAGCAAATGGATTTATCCTCCATAGTAAGAGCCCATGCGCAGTACCGGCCCTCTTGGTCCTAAAGAAAGATAAGTCTTGGCGATTGTGTGTAGACTACCGGGCCATAAATAAAATTATGGTCAAATATAGGTTTCTCATTCCCCGTTTGGATGATTTATTAGATATGTTATCGAGAGCCACCATATTTTCGAAATTGGATCTCAAAAGTGGTTATCATCAAATAAGAATACGGGAAGGAGATGAATGGAAAACAACCTTTAAATCTAAGGATGGGCTCTATGAGTGGTTGGTGCTTGGAGAGGGGCTCACCAACGGACCGAGTAATTTCTCACAATTGATGACCAAAGTATTTAGACCATACATGGGTAAGTTCGTGGTAGTTTACTTCAATGATATACTAGTATTCAGTCGTTCGCAAAAGGATCATGAAAGACATCTAAAGACAATCCTAACAACAATGCGCCAAGAAAATCTATTTATTAATTTTAAAAAGTGTGCATTTTATGTGATGTCCGTAGACTTTCAAGGCTACATAGTGAGTTCTGAAGGCATTCATGTTGACCCAAAAAAGGTCCAAGTGATTAAAGAGTGGCCTGAACCAACAAATATTCGGGAAGTTAGAAGTTTTCACAGCTTGGCCATATTTTATCGAAGGTTCATTCAAAACTTTAGTAGTATCGTGGCACCGATCACCGAATGCATGAAGAAGGGTGAATTTTCTTGGACTAAAGCGTCCACTCGCGCGTTTCAAACGATTAAGGACCGGATGTCCGAAGCCCCACTACTACGGTTGCCGGATTTTAGTAAAGTGTTTGAGTTATCATGCGACGCATCGATGATAGGGATCGTAGGAGTTTTAAGTCAGGAGGGACATCCGATAGGATATTTTAGCGAAAAACTTGCCGGTCCAAAGTTAAATTATTCCAATTATGATCGTGAGTTTTATGTCGTGATACGTTGTCTCCAACATTGGCGACACTATCTTATCTCAAAAGAATTTGTAATCTTATCCGATCATGAGGCCTTAAAATTTATAAACTCCCAAAGTAAAATCAGCCTTAGGCACGCCAAATGGGTCTCCTATCTTCAGGAGTACACATTAATTATCAAGCACCTTAAGGGTACTTTAAATCGTGTGGCAGACGCCCTTAGCCGGGTCACCCTATTACTATCTACCATGGAAGTATCAGTCATAGGATTTGAAAGAATTAAAGATGAGTATGTTTAGTGCCCGGATTTTTAGGATATATACTTCGCCGCTCAGGACAATTCCCCTTCAACTATCTCGGCATAATACATCTGTGATGGGTACCTATTTAAGCATACACAACTATGTATTCCCCGCTCTTCATTACACCATTTTATCATATGGGAATTACATAGTGGAGGGTTAGGTGGACATTTCGGTCGCGATAAAACGATAACACTTGTAGAGGATAAATTCTTTTGGCTGGGCCTCAAACCAATGTTCAATAAAATCGTAGGGAGCTGCCGTGTCTGTCAATTAGCAAAGGGTAACAAGACCAATGCGGGTCTTTACACACCCTTTCCGATTCCGTCTGCCCCATGGATGGATGTTAGCATGGACTTCATATTGGGCCTCCCACTGACATTTAGGCAACACGATTCCATATTGGTCGTAGTGGATCGATTCTCAAAAATGGCTTGTTTTATCGCTTGTCATAGCACCAACGATGCTTCACATGTCACTAAGTTGTACTTTAAGGAGTTCATGGCACATCGGGGTGTCCCCAAAACAATCGTGACCGATAGGGACGTTAAGTTTACTAGCTATTTTTGGAAAACACTTTCGAAGCTGTTGGGTACTAGACTTATGTTTTCGTCGGCCTATCATCCCCAAACGGATGGACAAACGGAAGTTGTTAATCAGAGCTTGGGTGGGTTACTTCGTTCCTTAGTGGGTGATCATAAAGGTACGTGGGACCTTATTCTTCCTCACGCTCAATTAGCCTACAATAATTCTAAGAATAGGTCCACTGGTTTATCTCCAAATGAGGTCATGCATGGATATAAGGCGCCCGTGCCTCTTGACTTGGTCTCGTTACCACCATCATTTAAATCCAATCACTTTGCACAGGACTTCGCCTCGCACGTTCACACTCTCCATGAGCACATTGACAAGACGTTAGCTAAACAATAAGCTATTTATCAATCGAATGCTAACATACATAGGCGAGCAGTCCCCTTGAATATTGGTGATTTGGTAATGGTACGTCTTATCCCTGAACGGATGCCTTCGGGCACCATAAAAAAATTAGCTAATAAGAGAGACGGTCCTTTTCGAGTTTTAAAGAAGCTAGGTGAAAATGCATATTTATTAAAGTTACCCGCTGATTGGGGAATCTCCCCTGTTTTTAACATTTCGGATTTAACGCTTTATGTCGCTCCACCACCTGAACTGTCAGTCTCTCCATTTCATATTTCCACTATACCGTCTAAAGGGGTTGGGGTGAGATTTTTTCTTGACCGCTATCCCTTTCGGATTCTTCGGGAGGTACGTTGTCTATTGATGATGAAAATTGTTTTTCTTCTTCGCCTAACGCTTTTCCAAGGTTCCCCCGGACCGATTTCTTGCCTGAGAAGATTTTGCAGGATGCGGTGCTATCTACTCCCGACAGCGACATTCACAGGTTTTTCGTCAGATGGCGTGGTCCTCCAGCTTCAGATGACTCTTGGCTTTCTTCGGCGGAAATGGCTCTTCTCGATGCAGATCTCCTACATAGTTACCGTCCAACCCACTCATCAGTGATGAGTACTTTTGAGAGCGGGAGGATTGATGGCGATGGCCACGACGACAGCCAACTGGGTGATGAAGACAACATCCATGGCAATGTTGTAGTGGAAGAAGATGATGACGATGCTCCATTAACAAGAGATTTGCGGCGTCGTAGCGGTCACGGATACAATCTTCGCCCACGCAACAAGAATAAGATTTAAAGTTATCTTACTAGTTGGTCTACATTTATCCTTTTATATGTTGTATTTGAAACTATTTTATTCCTGTCATTTCATTTCTGAAACTATTTAATTTTGGGCTGCTAATAGCCGCTAGGATGTAAGCCTTATATAAGGCCAAACTTTCATTTGTTTAGTAGATTATTATTTAAATAAAAAACAAACTTTGCCTAAACCTAATTCCTCTCTTCCTCCTCCTCTTAGCCGCCGCCCCCAAGGGGTCTTCCTCTCAAGGTTTCGGCCGCCCCACTCCCTCCTTGCTCGGCTGCCCCCTTCCTCTCTCTCTTTCTCTTCCAACCCTTCACTCTCCCTCCACACTTTCCCATCTCAACTGAAGTGATATTTTCCCTGTCAAGAACTTCGGCCACTGGAGGAGAAGGCTCTTGTGCAAGGAAGAAAAGGTTTTGGGTAATCTTCCATGGCGAGAAGTGAAGGAGACGATCAAGATCTTCCTCCGTGGCACGTTTCCCGTGGATTTCAAAGGAAGAGCAATCATTCTTTGTGGATCCAAACATCTCGGATCTACGTTTCCGAGTGGGGTAACGAAATTCCTACACAAGAGATTTCCTTTCTTAGATTAGTTCTTGTGGTGGATGAATTTTGCGTGATTTCTCGAATCGTTAATTTTCGCGGTATTATTAGTAATAGATTTGTGATTTTCTTTTGGTTTTCCGAAAAGACCTATCGAGATGATTGGTGATCCTCGCTCTTGTTTTGTTTGGATAGATCCTATCATTTTTCAAATCGTAATTTCTTAGGTTGATCTATTTTGGTACAACTCCAAGCTCGATAGGAATCGATATTATTCCATTTAGCGGGAAAGGATTTTGGCCTATAGCCATCCTCCGTTCCATTTGCGGATCGGCTATCCCTTTGTAAGCGCGAACGATAAATAAAACTCATTGTGATTTTTGCGTTTCGTTAGGATGCGGGTTAGGGAGTGTTGAGCGTTGTAATAGTCGTAGTCACGCCATCCGTGTAGGATCTTATAAGACATAGCCTACATCACAGATCTTACAACTCAGAACCTGATAGGTTCCAAAAGCTCAGACATCTTCAAGTCCTACCTCGGATTCTTCCCAAGAACCCTACCTAAGGCAACAGCCCTACCTCAACCTTTATCTCCAGGCCTATAACTCAGACTTTAACAAGTCCTACACCTTAGGCACTCAGCCCTACCTCAACCTTTATAAATACAGGCTTACAACTCAGATCTATGTAAGATCTTACAAGAAAATGTTTATTTAAAGAAATAGAAATTTCACCCAGATTTAAATCTAAATGGGTGAGAGCTTCTTGAACAGTTCTTGAGTGACTGAATACTTCAGATCCAACCTAACTTAGCTTCTTCAAAGCTTTTTTAATTTGAACAAAATAAGGTTGATCTTTATTTGGTGTTGAAGTTGATCTTTAATCAACTTTCTTCTTAAATTCAGTATAAGATCTCAATCTTTCTTGCAGACTTGTTCAAGATCTGCCTTCTGCTGGGTCAGCTTCTTGCTCTCCAATACTTGTTGTTAGTTCTATATAATTTGTTCTGTTGGATTTCTTTATGGTTGTTATGGATCAGCCCTTTATATAGAGATCATCCATGATTACCGGCTGATCCGGTTTATAACAGACTTCTGACAGCACTGATAGATGTGTCAGTCTTGTTACTTATGATAGCTGTCAAGTCTTAAGTCGTGACAACTGACCCTTCATTAGAATTCTTTCTTAGCAGGACACTGTCAGCAAACTACTTCAAATGTGTCGACACAAATAAACTAAGTGTCGACAAAATTCTTGATTGTGTCGACACAGCTTCCAATGTGTCGACACAGTCATTCTTTATCTTCTCGACACAGCTTCTGTTATATGTGTCGACACAAGTCCTGTTTGTCGACACAACTGCTCCTGGTCTCCACATAGCTGATGATGATAGATGGCATTGAGTGTATGTCCAGACATCGCTGAGTGTGTGTCGACACCAGTCCTGTGTGTCGACACAAGCCTTTCAGACTCAGTATAGCTGTTGTTGATAGATGGCATTGAGTGTGTGTCGACATAAGACATGTGTATCGACATAAGCCTTTCAGACTCAATATAGCTATTGATGATAGATGGCGTTGAGTGTGTGTCGACACATGTCCTGTGTGTCGACACAAGCCTTTCAGTCTCAGTATAGCTGTTTTTGATAGATGGCGTTGAGTGTGTGTCGACAAAAGTCCTGTATGTCGACACAAGCTTTCTTCAGGTGTCGACACAATTCCTGGGTGTCGACACATGCCTTGCTTATGTTGTCGACATAACTCCTGGGTGTCGACACAACTCCTACATTAGGTGTCGACACAATTCTTGGGTGTTGACACAACTCCTACTTCAGGTGTCGACACAATTCCTCAAAAGTGTCGACACTTGTACTTAGAAATTTTCTTGTATTTCTTAAAACTGCATACTGAAACACAACATCCCATCAAATACAAATTGATGTATATAATTGAGTAAAGAGAGGCTTCTCCAAATCTGATACATAATTTCCAGTCTTCCCAATATTAACTATGGTATTTCACAGAGTTATTATTCTGACTTATTTGCAAAGAAAGTTGGGGAGAAAATTAATTGCCAGAATTTGTAGCCGTTTCTCTCCTCGTTTTCTTCAGTAATTTATGAAATGTTTTTGAATCTTAAAAAGAGGTATTCAAACTGGTTAATAGACATAGTAGCAGATTAAGAAAGTCACTCGGAGAATACAAGCATTTTTTTTTCTGGAATAGCTCTCAGAACTCTCCATTCTGCTCTCAGAAAACAGAAGAAGAACAATAAATTTTCATCTTGAGTCTTCTTCTTCAGTTCTATCTTCAGGAATCTACAGAGACAGAAAATCAACATCATTCTACGGATTCTGAAGAGCAAGAACACCAGTCTATTGAAGACCTATACCCTGGACAAATCTTCCATCTTCCTGAATCTACTCAATATCTCAGGGGGATCTTTGACATCATCAAATCCAAATAGTCTTCTCATTTGCTTTTAGAAAGAGAAGACTGCCTTCTATTTTCTTTAACCTCTCTTGTACTGGGTTATTACTCCCTTCAAAAGTAAACTCTTTGGTGATAGGGCACCTTATCAAAAACCTATTTGTTTTAATGCACTTGATCAAAAGCTTGAAGGGTTTCTAGATCTACCTGAAGCAGAGCTTGTGGGGATAGGGCACCTGATCAAAAACCTAAGTGGATTCCTACCAGGGTGCTAGAAGAGTGGATGTACCAAAATTTTGGGAACCACTGTAATTTTCTTGTGTCGAATGGTTGCTCATCCTTCTTTATTGCTGCTGTGTTGTGTTTGCTTTTGTTTTTAATTCTCTTATACTTATAAGTAACACCTATTTTAATTCCGCTATAAAAATTAATTAACTAGAGTAGATTTGATCTATCCCCTCTCTTTCACATCATTTTAGGGGATCGTGGAGCCTAGCACGGAGGTGCAGCCCCGGAGGATGGCACGCTTGGAGATGGGACAGTCAAGTACCGGAGTTCAAACAGTTGGGACAGTGAGTCCCAATTGTCAGTATATGTTTAAATTTTTCTTCCGTGATGAGAGACATGTAGTGAGGAATTGATGTATCGGTCATGATCCCTATTTACAGTACTTTTATTATTATTTATGTGGACTCTCCCTTCGTGGAGATTATTTATTTTATATGTGGTTATTGTTGATATGTGTTAGTGTTTCTCTTTACATATACTTTTTGCTCTTGCTAATTTTCGGTGATCGATATGGCCGGCAGGATCGGCGTTTTCTGGTGACGACCTACCCGGGGGTGATTGTTTTACCACAAAGCGGCGGTTCTGGGCCTAAGACCCCGTGGTTTAAGAAAAAGAAAAATGGGGGGGGGGGGTCTTACAGTAAATAACTCATAATATTTTTTCTTACTGTAAATACTATGTTTTTAAATAAAGTACTATCAAAGTAATCTAAAAAATTATACCAAAAATTCCAGAGGCTTATAACAATTTTATAAGATCACTGCCTATGTTTCATGAACATCCAACGTCATATAGTTATGCAACAAAATTATGAGTAAAAGTGTAAGACCCCATTTTTTTCTTTTTAAACCACAGGAGTCTTATGCCCGAAATCGCCGTTTTGCGATGACACCGACACTCAGGAAGGTCGCCACTACAAAACACCGAACCTATTGGCCTTTACGATCACCAAAGAAAAAGAAGCTTATACACTGTTCAGATAAAAATAAGTCCACAATCACATATAATATGAAATAGAAGAAATCACATAGTGTCCACAAGATAATAAAAGTACTGTAATAGAACAGTACATATAAATATAAACGGGCTAAAGCCCGGTACATCAAATCCTCACAACAAACTCTCGCGGAAGCTAAGTAAACTAATCACTCACTGAGCCAGTAGCTGGTGCTCCTGTGCTAGACTGGCCCTCCTCCATGATCACCGTACTCTACTGGTGATATATCCCCTGCTGTTGCTCCCTGTCTCTCATCCGGAGCCCCTGAAATATTTTGGTCGTTGACCATTTGTCAAAAAGACTATGTCATATCATCCCCTACCCCTCCCCCATGACTCCTAGGTAGCGAGCAAGGCAAAGGAAAGGGAAGGTAACAAAGGTGGGGAGTATAAAGAAAGCAGGTGGCGGTGGAGCTACTAAGTTGGAACCCCTATTTTGATTTGGGCTTGGTTCACTTCTTAAGTTATATTGACCCATGATGTATAGTTAGGGTCACTATTTTTCTTTCTAGGTTTTAGGCCAGTCCCCAAGTGTCAAATTTCATGGACCTGCTTGATGTGGACTTCAGATTCAAGACTTAGAAGATTTTCAGTTGTCTGGAAATTAGTTCGATGTTCGTCAAACTCAGCTCGATGAACTTAGAGCTTAGGTTAATGATATTAATCAGAAGGATATATTCTGTGGTCGACGTTTTCTCCCAGATAGATTCTCAGCTCGACTAATTCTATTTGTTCAAGTTCTGTGGTCGATGATCTTTGAGTATATAACAGATTCTCAGGTCGACATTCTTGGAGCGCAGAATCAGTTGTTTATATTTAGTGTTTGCTTCGCTTAGCTCAGGTCGATGAACAAGATTTCTCAGGTCGACGTTCTCTGAGTGCAGCTCGATGAAATCTGTTCTCTAGTCGACGAAATCTATAAGCTGTCTTTTCTTTGTTCTTTCCTTATCTGTTCCCTCTTTATTAATATTTTAAGTCATAAATTCCTTGAGTAATCAATCCTTTTATTCCCTATGAATATAGCCGTTCCTGGCATCATTGATTATGGTATTCATCAGAGGATTTATTTGACATATTTCTCGGGACAGTTGAGGAAACGAATAATGACAGATATGCTAGCTTTTTTCCTTCCCAGTTTTCTAGCAAGGCATTAATTGCAGTTATTCAAATTTCTAAGGAAGATTGGTTGTCGAATAGAATTTAGAGAGAATATTTTTTAAAAATACACAAAGATTGAGAATAGGAGTTAATTCTTTTCAGAGTAGAAAAATTGTAGAGGGATATTCTTAGCAAGAGCAAAAACTTCATAGCAGCTCTCAATCTTCATTTCTCACTTTGCTCTCAAAAAGATAGAAGAAGAACAACACACCCTAATCAAGAGTCTTCTTCATCTTTTCTTTCCAGGAATTTGCTTAGACAATAAAGATCCATCTATCAAAAGTTCCTGGATCTGCTGTATACAAGCTGAAGACCTACACACTCCTGAACAAAGCTTCTCAATCCTGAACAACTCTAAATCTCAGGGGGAGCTTTGACAAGATCTTGAATCCACACAAATTCTTCTCAAATTGTTTTTGAGAAAAGAGAAGACTAACATCACTTTCTTTCCCACCCCACTGTACAGGGTTTTAACTCCCTTCAAAAGTTAGCCTGGTTCACAAGTCACCTTCCAAAAGACTTGAGTTTGGTTTTTGGGCACCTGATCAAAAGCTCGAAGGGTTGCAATATCTTCTTACAAATAGATATTGTGGTGGCAGGAACCTGATCAAAACCTGTAGTGGATTCCTACAAGGGTGGTAGAAGAGTGGATGTACCAAGTCGGGAAACCACTATAATATTCTTGTGTTGTCTGTGTGTTTGCTGTTTTTTTTATCTTGTGATGTGGTAGCTTAGTGTAGCTTTTCTTTGCTCCTGTTAATATCTCTTAGCTATTACTATATCACCTATTTTATCACTTAACTTTATATTTTTAAAAAGTTGCAAAGGAATTTTTAATTAAACTCTATTCACCCCCCCCCCCCCTCTAGAGTTAATCAGAGCATACTCTCCCTTTTCTTTCAATTGGTAGCAGAGGGAGGTTAGTCATTTTTTTTAAACAAGCTAACACCTGAACTAACCAAGATCCTAAGATAATCTCTGATTAAATCTTGTTCCATTCATATTTTATATCATGGCACAAAACAAGGATTATGCTAGCACCAGACCTCTAGTTAACAACTTAACAAAGTTTGCCATCTGGAAGATAAGAATAAAATCCTATATGAACTCTATTGATGAAGACATATTCAATTCAATTTTGACAGGACCACCAACTCCAGTGTCCTCCACTCCATCTACTTCAACAAATCTGAGTGCTGTTTCACCTCCAGATTGGACAGATGCACAGAGGAAAGCTAAGATTATAGATGCCAAAACAATGAACACCCTAGCTCAGACTATGTCTGATGATATATTTCAAAAGGTAGCTAAGTGCACTTCAGCAAAAGCCATATGGGATTCTCTAAATCAGATGGTGGTTGGATCTGCTGATGATAGAAAGGAAAGGAGATCCAATCTCATCTCACAATATGAGAACTTTAAGAAGGATGAAGCTTAGTTAGTGGATGATATGGACAGAAGGCTTAGCTCAATCATCAAAGAGCTAAAGACCTTGGAAAAGGACATCACTTTGACAAAAGTCAATAAAAAAATCCTCATGTTCTTCTCTAACTCATGGGATTCAAGAATCTGGCCAATCATAGAATCCAGAAAAATGACAAAAATCTCTACTGAATCACTTCTTGGAAAGCTCAAATCTTATGAACAATTAATGAAGACCAGAGAAGTAGCAGTTGAACAGAAGACTCCAACACATATCTAGAAGGAGCACAACATTGCATTCAAGGCTGCTGAAGAATCTGAAGGGACTCCAGTCAAGGAAGAATTGATGAACCTCTTTGCCAAAAGATTTTTCAAGATGGCAAAGAAGGACTTCAGAAGAAAGTCATTAAGGCAAGATGACAAGCCAAGGTAAGATAAGACTCCATATAAAGAAATTGTTTGCTTTGGTTGCATGAATCCTGGACATTTCATCTCAGAATGTCCAAAAACACAGAAGAAGGATGGGAGAAGAGAAAATGATTCCATAAGAACACATCACAGCAAGCCCTCCTCCAGTAAACACAAGAAGAAGGAGATAGGGTTTGTAGCAGAAACCTGGAGTGATACTGAGGAAAAGTCATCATCCTCCAGCTCAAGTGATGATGAAGAAGAAGAGAAGGTAATGGAGGTTTGCCTAATGGCAATAGATGATTACAACAGTCAATCAGAGGCTTAAGCTTCAAAAGATGAAGAAACTCTATCTAAACAGGACCAAGTAAGAGCATCCTATGATTTTGATTCAGAAGAATTTAAAACTGAATTTAAAAATCCGTGCTTAGATCTAATAGGCTCTAAGAAGGAAATCAAACTTCTCCGAGAAAGATTAATTGAATAAGATAAGTACATTGCTGAAAATACTAAACTCACAGATGAACTTACCTCAACAAATGAACAAATTGCTTTCTTTAAAACTGAATTAAGCAAAGCCAAGAAATTAGAAGAATTACTTAATGGTAGAAGCTTACAACTGTTAGATATAACTAGTACTTTAAATGCTAGGGAAAAAAACAGTAAACTAGGACTAGGTGCATCATATAGTGAACCACCTATAATTCAAATAAATAATTTATCTAAACCTGTAAATTTCATTTAGGATAAGGGTAAGAAGAATACTGAACAAGTAGACAAAGTAAATGAAGTCATAAAACATATGGAACTCAAACAAAAATCTAAGAACAAGAAGAAAAATAACTATAACAATGTTCAATAGATTTCGTCAAACTAACATCGACGAAATGTGTACAGTTCGTCGACCTCAAGACGACAAACTCCAAATGCCAACTATAATAATAGTTACTATTCGATCCACGATCGATGAAACCAGTCTTGTTCGTCGACCAGAGATCGATGATATTTGTGCCCTGAGAATGAATACCTTCATTCTTCGAGCAGAGATCGAAGATCTTTTCCCAATTCATCGACCTCAGGTCAACAAACTTACCAAAGTTCGTCGATCCCAGATCAATCTTACAGAAACTTCAACTCTAATAGAAACTCTAATAATAACCTTAACTAACCTATGGAAAATATTAATCCATTCACCCAATGGATAATTCCTCCCAAAATATTTCACCCCTTAGGTTATAAAATCCAACCTTAATGTTCTTACATTTCCAGCTTTTCTTATGAAAAGATACAAGGACCCAAGGTGACCTGGGTCAAGAACATCTAACTTGTTTCCTTGCTGGTGAAGAACTATCCTATCACTCAGAATAAGTGGTATCTAGATAGTGGGTGCTCAAAAAATATGACAGGATGTAAGGACAGCCTAATCAATTTTAAGGCAAAGCTGGGTCCAAGAGTGATCTTTGGAGATTCTAGCTTTGGACAAACTGAAGGCTATGGAGACTTCAATAGTAGAGTTGTCACTTTCAGAAAAGTGGCATATGTAAATGGTCTCAAACATAACCTAATATCAATAAGTGGGTAATGTGATGAAGGTTATCAGGTTTGCTTTACAAATTTTAAATGTATTATTTCTTCAAATAACAAAACTGTTTTAACAGGTTGTAGACAAGGGAATATATACCTAGTAAACTTTTACTCTGCTAGTTTAGAACTATGCTTATTCAATCAAGTTAGTAATAACAATATTCTATGTCATAAGAGACTACGTCATGTTAACCTTAGAAACATCTCTAAGCTATCTAGGAACAACCTTGTTAGATGATTGCCTTCTGGCCCCTACAAGAAGGAAAGCCTATGCAAGTCTTATCAAGAAGGCAAACAAACTAAAAATAGCTTTAAGTTAATTAATAAGAGTGACTCACCTAAGATTCTGTACTTGCTACATATGGATCTTTTTGGACCCATTGCTGTACAAAACTTAGGAGGGAAGTCTTACACTCAAGTTATTGTAGAAGACTTCTCTAGATTCTCTTGGGTGTTCTTCTTGAGAAACAAGTAAGATAACTTTAATGTCCTTACAGACTTTCTTAAGAGCATAAGGATTGAGTATTCTACCTTTGTTGCATTGATCAGAAGTGATCATGGTACTGAGTTTGAATCTCTTCCCATATAAAGATTCTGTGAGGAGGAAAATATCAGGCATTGTTTCTCTGCTCCTAGAACTCCTCAACAAAATTGGGTAGTAGAAAGGAAAAATAGAACCCTCTTTGAATCTGCAGGGACATTGCTTGCAGATGCACACATGCCCCTATCCTTTTGGGCAGAGGCTGTGAGCACAGAAAACTATGTGCTGAATAGGTGTTTGATACAAAAACATAAGGGTAAGAGCCCCTATGAATTACTGAAAGTGAAGAAATAGAAATTCAACTACTTTAGAATCTTTGGGTGTAGATGTTTCATTCATAACAATAACAAGAAACACATTAGAAAATTTGAAGCTAAAGCTACAGAGGGGATTTTTCTTGGATATTACCAAGATATCAAGGCTTATATGGTATTCAACAAATCATCTTTAAAAATGGAAGAATCTGTACATATTTCATTTTATTAAGCTAACATGTATTATAAGGAGAAGGATTCTTCTATCACAGACTTATTGCAGGTACCTCACTTGTGTGAGAAATTGAGTGAGTTAAACCTTACACAAACGGTCATATCACATCCTCCTCTACAAGGTGATGTAGATAATGAAGAAGAAATTTTGGAAGTGGTTTAACGTCCTCCAACAGCAGACATTATTCCACAAGAGGAATTAATTCCAATGTTGTTGCTGAACCAACTACACCCACTGACCTTGTCACACTAAGGGATCACCCTAGATCTCAAGTGATTGGGGACATATCAGTAGGTGTACAGATAAGGCATCCACTCAACCAAGCTGTGATGCATGCCTATTTTCTCTTTCAAGTTGAGCCTCAATCCATAAATGATGCAAAGCAAGATCCCCACTAGATTATTGCAATGCAAGAGGAGATCAATTAATTTGAGAGATGCAGAGTTTGGGACTTGGTTCTAAGGCCCAAAGGCTATCTAGTAATTAGAACCAAGCGGGTATTCAAAAACAAACTTGATGCCCAAGGTGTAATTATGAGAAATAAGGATATAGGCTAGAGGAAGGCATTGACTATGATCAAACCTTTGCTCCTGTTGCAAGGCTAGTAGCAATCAGGATTTTTCTTGCTTATGCTGCTTTTAAGAAGTTTAATGCCTACCAGATGGATGTCAAGAGTGCTTTCTTGAATGGAGAACTAAAGGAAGAGTTTTATGTTGAATAACCTCCAGGATTTATCTCTTCTACTCATCCCTCATATGTTTTTAAGTTGCATAAAGCTCTCTATGGTCTAAAGAAAGCTCCGGGTGCTTGGTATGAAACCTTAGCTAGATTCCTTTTAGAACACAAGTTATCTAGAGGCATGGTAGATAGGACCCTTTTTACTAAGATTCATCATTATAAAATTTTAGTAATACAAATATATGTAGATGCCATCATATTTGGCTCTACCGATCCAAAACTATGCAAGAGATTCTCTGATTTAATGCATTCAAAGTTTGAGATGAGTAGCATGAGAGAGCTATAATACTTACTTGGTCTACAAGTGAAGCAATCCCCTAATGGCATATTCATATCCCACTCTAAATATGCATATTGTTGATGCACGAAAATACACCTCCAGCTAACCATTCGAGCACTAGGGAAGGGAATTGGGAAAAGACTGTCGGCTAGTCGGTTACTAGCGGCTAGGAATGGCGGATAAGACCGGATAGAAAAAAGAGAGAAAGGGCCGCTACCAGCGGCAACACCAGAGTTCGCCCGCCGCGGCCTGAATGCCTCTCCTGCGGCGGGCTTTCATTTTATAAAAGATGAAACGGTTACACTTGGAGAAAACAACAAGGAGAAGGAGAAGAGAAAAGAAACCGACCGGACAGCAAGCCGCAAGGCACTAAACTAGAGAACGAAGCCCACAACAAGTGAGCTCTTGGACTCTAGTCAGCGTCCTCTGGGTGTGCTGCCGCCCCCTATTTATAGGCTTGGGGGCCTGCCTAAATGGCAGGGCTAAAATTACCGGCTGCCCGAGGTACAAGAGAATCGGGCAGCGGTGACGGGAATCGAGAAGAAGAAGAAAAGCCAAGAGACAGGGCAAGCGGCCTGGCGATCTTCTTCTACCGAGCTGCAGGACTCGGCCTCTAGGCGGGCTGGACTTGACCTCCTCTGACGGCGACCTGGGACATAGGTCGCGCAACTTGGGCAAGGACATGCCGACCCTTAGATGATGGCTGGACTGGAACTGGCGGCGGTCTGATGAAGAGCCCGCCCGGCTTGTCTGACAATAAGCCGGCTAGCTGAGAACGGCGGCTGGAAATGACAAGCCGCCCGAACTGAAAAGACTGGAGAACTAGTCGCGGATTCTGGGTTAACATAATCCCCACACATTTTTATGTTTCTGAAAAACTTCGAAAATGTAGAACTAAGTCGGAGACCTCGACTGCCATTAATGCTTCTGGATCTATAAAATGCCGAGGGCCCTGCCATTTCGTCAAGATTTCTGCCAAGCCACGGGTCACTATTCACCACTCGCGGTTAGAATCCTCCAAGCCGACAGAGACTTCTACAAGATGGACGTCATGTCCTCGATGCTAGATCGCGAAAAGAAGTCGTCTGGGTCGAAAAGGAGGAGCAAAAGAGCGGACAATTCTGACCAACAGCCCGAGAAGAAAGCTGAGAAGCCGATCATACCGGCGGCTTCTGCTTCTAGAAATAAACCGATGGAAGTCGTGGAATCCTCGCAGACTGCGACCAAAGTCAAAGCAGTTTCCAAATCTTCTCTCCCGCAAGCTGGAACCACCAAATCCTTCGACATTACTTACTCGCCATCAGGTGAACCCCTCTTGAGGATCGTCGGGACAGAGGAGAAAAGTGTCGACTCTTCCAAACCGCGCGAGTTTCCCGCATCTACTGACTTGATCATTATTGAAGAGGACGACTCGGAGAAGCTACCGGAGGCCGAGCGGTCTCTGACTGAGAAGAGGAAGCAGACAGAGACAATAGTCGGCCACTTGAAGCGACATAAGAAAAAGGACGAGACCCTTGAGGAAAGGATGGAGAGGAAGGCACGGAAGATGCGGGTTGATAACCGCAATGTTTCTGTAAAGACCGGAGCGGCTAGTGTGTAATTTAAGCCGCGGGAGAAAGACGTATCTGAGGGTCTGTCGACTCCATCCTCCAAGCCGGACGAGCCAGAGAGTACGCCTGCGGTTAGCGAATCTCTGAGCGATATCCTGAAGGGCATGGAGAAATTTCAGCAGCAGGACAAGTTACTGGCAACTCCGCCGGCTTCTGCGGAGGTCGCCGACACCGATGTCGAAGTTACAGGAGAGAAGCTTGGCGAACCGGCTCCTGCGGTTTCAGAAGGAGCTGAAAAATTAAAACCCAGAGAGAAGATAGAGGAGATGAAGAAATTAATCGCCGGGAAGCAGGTGACGACTACATTTCCTGCCCTGTAAGGTAAACATGAAGAAGTTAAGCGTATTGTAAAATTCTACAAGCCGCGATCACGGAAGAAGGGAGCGGACACTATATTTAATCCGCCGGCGAGCTTCTTCCTGACCACGGCACAACTGAAAGGCAAAGCTAAAGAGACCGCGCGGCTATGGAAAGAAAAGCTGAAGCGAATAGACTCTGAAAGGTTTAGGCGACCAGTGGCTAGATTTGATACTGCGGCTTTCGAAGGAGAGATAACCACGAGATGCGGTCTCGTTTTAACGAGATCTTTTAAAAGGGGACGATCATGTTACTGAATCTAACCGCTTGTTTGTTCGCTGCAGGTGCACCTGAAACTGCCATCAAGCCGGGCGATCTGACCACCTGCCTACTTCCACTGATACCACTGCTACCTCCCAATATCCGCGATCAAAGGACAGCCGAATTCCAGTGTGAAGTCGCTGCCTTGTAGGCTAGGATAAGGGAGCATGCCGAGGCCCTTCGAGCCAGGGAAGAAGAGTGGCGACTTCAAGAAGAAGATCAACGGTTTATGCTGGAGGCCGCTGAAAAGAGAACAAAGGAAGTGCTGGAAGACTTGGAGCTGGAAAGAGGAATGATGCGGTCTGAGGTGGAGGCCGCTGAGAAAAGGACGCAGGAGGCCCTGGTCAGCTTGGAGTTGGAGAGAACGATGATGCGGATTACGCAGGAGACCGCTAACAAAAGGGTGCAGGAGGCACTGGCCAGCGCGGACATGGAGAAAACGGCCAAGCGGACTGCGCTGGAGGCCGCTGACAAAAGGATGCAGGAGTCCTTGGCCAGCTGGGAGGAGGAGAAGACAACGATGCGGACTGCACTTGAGGCCGCTGAGCAAAGAACACTGGAGGTGCTGGCCCACCTGGAGCAGGAGAAGACAGAGAAACTTGACCTGCAGGCTTTAGTGCTGATGCTCGGTCGGATTGAGAGGGAAAGGGCGAACACCGCTCGACATGACGAGTAAAGGGATAAGGACCGACCAGAGGAGGCCGGCAGAGGCTTGCGACCTGCTGGGACAACTGCTGGACAGCAGCAACTACCAAATTGCCCGGCTTCCGGAGAGACTTCAGACTCACCAGTAGTCGCGGCGGTTAGGCAGGTCGCTGCTTCTGGCGACCCGGGAGATCGCGCTTTACCGCTGGTTCCATTTGCCCGCGTAGAGCGTGATACCTCGCGAGTTCATCGGACTCTGCACTCTATCCACAACCTTGTCAGTCAAGTGTATGTCCAGCTAGTACAGGCCGGCGACCAAGTCGCGCGGGTTGGGCGAGAGGCTCCAGAGAGTGGAGAGAGATAATTATGAGAACTCTAATTTGGCTTTGTAATAAACATCAACTCGTGATGTCGGACAGTTTGATTCCTGTGGACAATTATTATTGTCTGTTTGTATATTAGTGCGAATCGCTTGTGGCTTTGTGCGGTTTGAATACTTTCTAGCCGCTGTCTTTTCTTCTTTGGAAATTTTGCCAAGTACTGGAATTTTAGTCGCTCGAACTACCGAACTAGAATGCGGTTAGAATACTTTACCTTACAGGTTGAGCCGTACGGCCTGATATCTAACCGCGATTTGACAACCACTACTGTAGCTACGTAGGAAATCAATAAATTGAGATGATCCCGGAGTATTCGGCACAGAAGATCAAAATGCGAGCTAAAGCAATGGCGATGCGGTCTGACAAAGCTCCAACCGTTAGGACCGACGCGGCTTCTGTTTTCTATTCGTTGAATCACAAGGAAGGCCGGCTTACCCAAGCCGAGCTCGACAGCTTTGCAGAGAAGCATATGAAAGACAGCCCGCTCCTCGCGCGGCTTCCGCTTCCTCACGAGCGGATTAACACCTCCGCAGCCAACCAGATCGCTATCCCAATCGATCACTTTGACTGCGGCTTCGGCTTCCCTGTGCTAATGGAAGCCGTTGCGGTCTTCGACCACTACGGATTAGTGCCTGGACATCTACCGCCGAACTCTATTGCGGCGATTTACAGCTTAATCTCCTACCTCAGGTCAGAGAGAGTTCGCTTCTCAATGAAGCTGTTCAGAGAATGCTTTTCGGTCCGGTCTATTCCGGACTCCGGGACAAAGATCTTCAGAGGACATCTGTACTTTGGCTGCCGGGGGCTAAAGGTCGTCAATCTGGCGAACAAAATCCTGAATTGGTCAGAAAGATACCTGATCTTCGAGGGTCAACTCGGCCTCCTGCCGGTCAATCCTCAAGTTCGGGACGAAGCCGCTTTTGGCAGCAGCGGACTGGACGGCGTGGAGAAGGAGATCTTCAACATCTTCAAGGGCGAGCGGCTCGATGTCACCCACTACCTTCCACTGCTCCCAACTTTGGAGGATGTCCAGGCGAAGGACAGTAAGTATTAGCCAGCCGAACTGCTCTGCTAGCCGCGCGGCTTACAAACTGACTTGTTAACTTTGCCTTACAACTGCCATCGCGGTCCCACTCAACAAGCCACTAACTCCTGGCGGCCTAACCCTTACACAACGGGAGAAAAGGGCCAAGAGGGCCAGGCCGGAGCGGGCTGAAGAGGAAGGAGCATCGGACTCCTCGAGCGACTTCACGCTGCATGGTATGGGCAGCCGCTTGAAGGATCTCCGCGGCAACCCCACCATGCACTGGAGTGCCGACGGCGAATCGGTTCAAGTTTCCATCGCCCTCCCTAACTGGGGGAAGGAAACAATAAGCCGCCACGCCTCCGCGGCTGGCGCGGCTTTGTATGGTAGGCGCAACCTAAAAGCGCTGAAAAAGATACCTGCAGAGGACTTCTCGCGGTTTGCCGCGCAGGTCTGCGCGAGAAGCTTCGTGGCTAACCACTATATGGGCCTGGCCCATAGGCGGTTAGTCGCAAGTGAAGGCGACCTGAAGCAGCAACTCGCCGAAAAGGATGAAGAAATCGCACGGCTAAAGGAGTCAAATGCGGTAAGATATTACCTGATTTTTGCGGCTTCATTCATCAAGCCACACGAACTAACCTTTTTCTTTCCTTTGCAGAAAATGTACGATCCGGACAACCCGGCCTTCCAGGACTCTGTCTTTCTGCAGCTCGTCCAAGGGATTGACGGAGCGCTTGATCGTCTCCAAGATCGCAGCGGCCTCGCCCCAGACTTCACCGACTTCACTTGCGCTGACTTGTATCCACACTTAAAGAGAAGGGTGGCCGCGGTTTATCGAGCGCTGAAAGGCAAGGAGAAGATCGATGGAGAGGGCGAGGGCAATGCGGAAATGGAAGAGGAGGACAGCGAGGGAAGCAGGAGCGAGATCGCTTCTTTAGAAACCGGCGGTCAGGCGTCTGAGACCGCGCGGGTTGATGCCGTTGGGTTAGAGACCAGGGGCACTGGCAGTTCGCGTTCATCCTCGTCTGACAGCGGCGACTACTCGCCTTCTGAGATCGACATCGACGGTGAACCGGACACCAGCACTCCTGCGTCCAAAAGACGGAAGCCGAACAGCTAGGATAGATTACTTGTAACAGTTTTTACATTTTTTGAGACTGCCAGTAAGATTTTGTAAACCGCGCGGTCTACCTTTTATACTTGACATTAGAAATGAAAATTTTTTACCTTTTATGAGAATCTATTGTAATTTTACTTACTTGTTTGTTTATGCGGCTTAATCTTTCTTACTCGTTTCCGACTTAAGAAATCTCATCGATGACTTCACCGAATAATAACTACCTTTGCTCCGGTTAAACTCGAGTAGAATACCGGTAATCGGGAATGTTAGTCATCTGCGAATTTATAACAATCCGATCATCCTTGAGAGTATATAGAGCAATAAGCCGAGCGGTCAAGAGATTATTCGCCAAGAAGATAAGGCAGTTCAACTGTTGAAGGTTCATATTTAACCTCGAAGTCCCACGATTAATGTATAGGCCGTAATTTTATTGGAGATGAAGAAGATACATGGCGATCGACAAGCCGCTCGGCTAAGGGGATAAACCGGATAGATATTATAAAAACCAAGCTGATTGTGGCGGCCTGTCCGAACTTTAATACGAAACTCGCTTCCCATAGGAGAACTACTAAACGATAGAGTTAAACATATTGCGACTTCTTTATATAGCAAGCCGCGAATTGATTTGAATGAATACCATAAGCCGGCGGACTAGAATTAGTTGAGAGGATCAAGTCGGCCGAATTCCAGAATATATTAGTAATAATCCGAGAGAGATTTCATAGCCGAATAGAATAAACCGAAATATGTAACCGCACGGTCTGCGGACTGTGTAATATAAATCGGCTAGGGTATAAGACTGTGAGACAGTGGATAAGCTGGAATGTATAATTGCAAGGTCTACGAACTGACCAGCATATCGATAATAATATGTGAAAACCATAATTTATCTACCATTGTAACTTGCAGGTTGAAAAGATAACGAAAACTCTGCCTGCACTGTCTTACAACATAAACTGAGAATCATTACCCTTCTAAAGATATCATTTCAACTCATCTGCGAATGATTCGAGCGGGGTTTACATCTGCGACTGATGTCGTATGGGATTTACACTACACATCTGCGACTGATGTCGTGCGGGATTGCCACTACACATCTGCGACTGATGTCGTGCGCGATGTGGAGGGCCAAAAAAGTAATATTATTTTTGTTATAGGTAAATGTCCACATACGTATGTCAATGTTAAGTGTAAAGCTAAGAAGCAGAATTTAGAGGGCATATGAATGCTTATTTCTAGAGGAAAGCTTAGTAAACGGATATGGGCTTGAAGCCTGATCGAACCCAATTGTCGATGATCGTTGAGAGATATTTGTGAAGCCGGATGCTGGTGAGGACTGATTTGTTGCTATATCTATTACAACTGTCATTATCAAAAGAAAAGAAGCAAATGCAAGAAACTCCGAACACATGGGAGATATACGAAATATGTAAAAGAAAGACAAACAAGATACTACCGCTTCTAATACTTCCACTATTTAACAACAGAATCTTCATTTGCAACATCGGCTTTATTAGTGGAAAATGTGCTGGAAAATCATAGGACAACATAGTCTTGTAATTTCCCTGCCCTTGCAAATTGATCTGCTAGTTTCCGGAGAGCCCGACAATCTTCTGTGTTGTGACCAATATCCTAATAATATTTACAAAAAAGTTCTTCATGTCGATGTTCAATCTTTGATTTCATACGTCGAGGCTTTTTAAATTCTTTCATACTAGCAAGAATTGGCAGAAGATCTTCCATAGAAATTTTGAACTTGACATATCTGTCCGAGTACTTTTCATACTTGAGTGTTTTAGGATCAAAAGACATGATAGGGCAAGCTTCTATATACTCTGATGATTTATCCTGTTGCGGAGGTTCTGAAGCATTTCGGGAAGAACCGGGCTGTTGATGATAAGAATCTTTCTGATATTCCTTAGCCATTTGATTTAAGAAGGATATATAGTTGGCATTTGCTGCTTCACCCATTATGAACTGATTAGCTGTTTTAATAAGATCTCCATAGGTCTTTGGCTCCTTTTTGCTAACTTTAAATTTGAGAGGACCTTCTCGAAGTCCGCTTATCAAGGCATATTTGTAAAAGTCTGGATGAACGTTAACGATATCGAGCGTTTCCTTTTGAAACCGATCAATGAAATGAGCGGTAGACTCATCAACTTCCTGCTTGATTTGGAAGAGAGCTACTGGGTTTCTCTTCCGCTTCCGGAAAGTATCAAATCTCAAAAGGAACTGCTTTTGAAAATCCCCAAAGTAAGCGATGGACCGAGAAGGTAAACCGTGAAACCATTCCTGAGCAAGACCGTCAAAGGTCATAAGAAAACCTTACATTTGATTCCTTCTGACATGGATTTTAGAGAAGCAGCCGCTTCAAATGCTTGTAGATGCGAAACTAGATCACTAATCCCAGAATAATGCGGCAAGCGAGGCTCTCTAAAATCATCAGCAACGGTATCCCCGCGAATTTGATCAACGAACGGAAAAGAAACTTCTTCTTCTCTGTAGAGAGGTGTCTGCTTCATGCAAGCCTGAAACGCATCCTTAGCTACATTCTTGGGATGAGAACCATCTTGCCTCGTTAAGGAATCCCGCATAGATGATAAGAAATTTCTGTAATTCCTCGGAAAATTCATTGCAACCAACACAAACTTAGAGACCGTCGGACAGTTACAGTCTAACTGAGCGGATAGAATGGCCAGCGGTTACTAAGCAGGTTAACCACCCTTGCCGCTGCTTGCTCGACTAGCCGCTAAGCACTAGCGGCCGAGCGGTCTGACAATATCTAGCCGCGGATTTCACCGGCTAACTGAGATCTGAAGGCCGCGTGTTAACTGTTGATGCACGAAAATACACCTCCAGCTAACCGTTCGAGCACTAGGGAAGGGAATTGGGAAAAGACTGTCAGCTAGTCAGTTACTAGCGGCTAGGAATGGCGGATAAGACCGGATAGAAAAAAGAGAGAAACCCTACCAGCGGCAACACCAGAGTTCGCACGCCGCGGCCTGAATGCCTCTCCTACAGCGGGCTTTCATTTTATAAAAGATGAAACGGTTACACTTGGAGAAAACAACAAGGAGAAGGAGAAGAGAAAAGAAACCGGTCGGACAGCAAGTCGCAAGGCACTAAACTAGAGACCGCAGCCCACAACAAGTGAGCTCTTGGACTCCAGTCAGCGTCCTCTGGGTGTGCTGCCGCCCACTATTTATAGGCTTGGGGGCCTGCCCAAATGGGCAGGGCTAAAATTACCGGCTGCCCGAGGTACAAGAGAATCGGGCAGCGGTGACGGGAATTGAGAAGAAGAAGAAAAGCCAAGAGACAGGTTGAGCGGCCTGGCGATCTTCTTCTGCCAAGCTGCAGGACTCGGCCTCTGGGCGGGCTGGACTTGACCTCCTCTGACGGCGACCTGGGACATAGGTCGCGCAGCTTGGGAAAGGACAGGCTGACCCTTAGATGATGGCTGGAGTGGAACTGGCGGCGGTCTGATGAAGAGGCCGCCCGGCTTGTCTGACAATAAGCCGGCTAGCTGAGAACGGCGGCTGGAAATGACAAGCCGCCCGAACTGAAAAAACTGGAGAACTAGTCGCGGATTCTGGCTTAACACATATGAGCTTATTAAGAAATTTGGGATGGCTGATGCCTCCTCAATGAAAACTCCCATGACTTCTAATGCTGTGATTGACTATGATGAACATGGAAAACCAGTTGATTAGACCAAGTATAGGGCAATTATTGGATCCCTACTTTATCTCACAGCAAGTAGACCAGACATCATGTTTGCTACATGTCTTTGTGCTAGGTTCCAATTGAGCCCTAAGAAAACTCATCTTATTTTCATTAAAAGAATTTTTAGATATATAAAGGGTTGTCCTAATCTAGGACTCTGCTATCCAATAGAGTCAGCATTTGAGCTTACTGGATTTTCTGATGCTGACTATGCTGGATGTAGAGTGGACAGGAAAAGCACATCAGGAACATATCAGTTCCTTGGTGATAGGCTTATGTTCTTGTTTTTCAAGAAGCAAACATCTGTTTCCACATCAACTCTAAGGCTGAATACATAGAAGTTGGTAGCTACTGCTCACAGATCTTGTGGATACAAAACCAACTCCTGGATTATGGGTTCAATCTAAATAATTCAACCATATTTTGTGATAGTACCAGTGCAATCTTTATTACACATAATCCAGTGCATCATAGTAGGACCAAGCAAATAGACATAAGACATCATTTCATAAGAGACTGTGTGGACAAACAAAAAATTAATCTTGAATTTATCTCCACTGATTTGCAAAGGGCAGATATTTTCACCAAGCTCTTGGATGAATCTAAACAATTGTTCTTCCTGAATCAGTTAGGAATGATAGATGGAAATGCTTAATTTTAAATTTATCCTTAGTGTAAACGATCTGGAAACAATTCGTCGACCTGAGATCGACGATTCGCAAACTTTTCATTGGGAGTTCGTTGACCGGAGATCGACGAAATCTCTGTGTGAAGTCAGTTTCGTTGACCTGAGATCGACGATCCTGTTTCAGGGAATTTTTTTGAGGACGACAAAATATCTCCATATCTTCAGTCTGAGATCGACGAATTTATCTCTTCATGAAATTTTTCGTCGACCTGATATCGAAGAATTTTCTTTTTTGTCGGGCTGAGCTTGTCGATTCATATTTTGAAAACCTTTATTGGGCCTTCTCCTTCGAGCTCTATCCCGCGCTTTCAGAATTTCCTTTTCCACTTGATCTCTATTGTTCTTGCAGAAGTTTTCTATGAGCAATGGTGACCTATGGATCTTCTCTCACCGCGATGAAGTATGATACTTGTTTTGATATTGATTTCGTTTACTTCAGTCAATCAGACAAAATCTTCCCCGACATTCTCCAGCTCTTTGAGGAACAGAATCTGAAAAAACTCATGACCACCAGAATAAGGTTGTCGGCGGAAGAAATTCGAGAATGTGTATATTCATCTACTGCTTTAGAAATAGAAATGATTAGCACTATCTCTGGAACATTGGTTACTCAATCTCCTGCTGTTTTGTCTGAAGTGTTCAGTTTTGTATATGGTGTAGATGATAAAGAATTAGATTCTACTGAGTATGAGAACATGTTGACTGTTATGTTTCACTCCGATGGAAACTCTAATAAGCTGTTAAAGAAAAACTTCTCAGCGTCTTACATGTTTTTGGCCGATGTCGTAGGCAAAGTGTTGTTTGGGAAACACACTGCTGAAGACTACATTACAAGGCAATAGTTCCTTGTGATGTGTGTCCTGGTTAACAAAAGGAAGGTTAACTTAGGGCAAGTTCTGTTTGATCTGATAAGAAAGAAAAACACCAAGAAGGAAGTATGTTTTCAAGGATATTAAGTCCATTCTTGCAGGCCAAGGCAAATGAACTACAAGTCTCACTGACTGTGTTCATCAATGCCTCTAAGAGGCTGACACAAGACATGCTCGACAGATGGGAGAGGACTATCTCAAAGCCCTCAAAGGCTCCCTCCTCTTCAAATGCTTCTGAAAGCACAAGGGTGGTAATAACCTCTCCCTTACTGGTTGAAGAAACCCCTTCATCGGTTCTTTCACCACCTCCTTCCCCTCTTCCTTCTCATCTGGAAAACATCTCTTCCTCCAACATCCTCTCATCCCCAACCTATGAACTTATATCACAAGGTTCATATCCTCAACAATCCGCTCACAAATCCCCTCAACATATTTCATCCCTAGAAACCCCATCTTTTTCCCCCTCATCATTACCACCTGGAACACCACCTCACATCCCTACCTCAACTGTCATTCCTCCATCATCTCTCCTCATTCAGGATGAAATAATGACAGATTTCATTCCTCCTCCAGCAGACATTCCATCATCAACCCTTACACCATCTCCTTTGGACAATAACTCCATCTCCATCCTTATATCTCACCTAACCCCTCTTCTAAAATAACTCATAGCAGAGGCAATTGCAACTCTTGCTGCATCCATCAACTCCATTGTTGCCCTCCTTTCTGCTTCCTCTATCCCCCCTCCTTCATCAATCAGGAGCCTGGTTCTAGTATCTACTGAAACAATGTAGGGGGAGATACTTGATGAAGAAGTAGTAGCAGATGCAGTAGCAATTTTTGTAGTAGCAGCAGCAGTTCAAGATATTATAGCAGCAAAAGTTGATTCTACACTAGCAGAAGATGATTCTAGTTTGCCTGAGATCTTGAAAGTTGGTGATTGTATCATCAATCCCACAGTAGATTTAGTTGATTTATTACATTCCTTTGATTGTTTATTCTTTAGTCATCTTCTAGTAGTAGAAGCAAGCTCTGGTAAGGCCATTGTGTGCTATTCTCCTCCAGCAAGCTCTGAGGTCATAGCTTTAATTAAGGCCAGTTTAGCTATTTTTTTGGAGCCAGATATAGTTGAATTTGAAAGGGTATCAGTGGCTAAGTCAAAGTGTTCCGTTCCTACAATCTTGATCCAAACGGATCTACACTCAGAAGATAAAACTTACTACAATACGGAGAAAAATCTCCTAAAAGAATTGATAATCAATAATTGAAAAAACAAACAAATGATCTTCGAATCTTGAGATGTTCTGGCTGGATCTTCTTCTTTGAGAGTTGCAGCTTTATCAGACTTGTTGAAGAAGAACTCACGGCTAGAACTAGATCTGAAGATTTTCTTTTGACTTCACCCGATCAAAACGTTGATGGAGAAAGAGAAACTATCATGAAAAGGAAATCAATCTTTGTCTGAATCCTTTGAATCGGAAATCCTGACTCTAGCATGATGAAGATCGGCGGTGGCGGGTATCGTTTTGGAAAGATAGAGAGAGATAGGATTTAGCAACTTGAGAAATTATGACAGCGTATAGATCCTTCGTATTCTTGGTATTAGGGTTAGTCGATTGACATGACATTATATTGGATCTTTCTAACAGTCATAATTATTCTTAATGATGTATACGTGGACCAGTCACATCAAGTGATTTGAAAATCCCGTCATTCTGGACTTAACAGAAGTTTTTGTAGAAAATCACTTACGTTTCTCAAGAAGAATGATATTTCTCGAGAAGTAATGTTTATTACTCGAGAATAAGACAAAGGATTACTCGAGAAAACATATCTACTAAATGGAAGTTCAGTTCTCGAGAACAAGAATACTACTCGAGAACTAAAAATTGCTTCTCAAGAAAAGGAAGCCAATGGCGTTCAGTCAGGTCTTAGCACTCAATGCTCTCAATGCTTTTACTGTTGAGTACTCGAGTAATGTCTGAATTTCCCGAGAACAAAGAAACGGATTACTCGAGAACGAGAATTGCTTCTCGAGAAAAGGAAAGTTTCTCGAGAACTAGGAATAACATTTCTCGAGAACAAAGAGTTGTTCTCGAGAACTACACTTAGAAAATTTTCTGATATTACAAATCAGTACTCGAGAATTAGAGGAGTCTACTCGAGAATTAAACTTAGTTTCTCGAGAACTAAGGGACTACTCGAGAACTAAGTATAATACTCGAATAAAGTTCCTGACTACTCGAGAACTCTCAAAAATACAACTCGAGAACTAAAATGCTATTTCTCGAGAACTAAAGGACTACTCGAGACAAAGACTTAGAGAATTTCGATTTTTTAAGAAAACTTTTCTTCTGACAAAGCTCAACATCAACATCTCATCTCTTGATCCAAGTGCTTGAAAATGAAGTGTATCCCAATAGAGAGGCTACACATTAGTCAACACCTTGGATCACACAATGAGGAATTACTTTGTATGGTCCTGTGTTTATGACCCACTGCAGACTGACATTGGTCTACACTTAGCAATAAAGTCCTGCAAACACAAAACTAAACTAGATGATCAAATACAACTTAATTCATCTTAGTTCAAGGGTGACTTCATGCAAATCTGGGTTATTGTGCATGCAATATCCAACAATCTCCCCCTATTTATTGCAGTCAGAACTCTCTACACTAAGGTGAATTATATGACAATAAAAAGAATTGGAGATGAAAAGTGAAGAATATATAGAAATGCAAGAGATAAAGATAGACACATAATTATCAAAACTAGAGTTTATATAATCAGAATAGTTTTAGATTTAAAGTCTACATTCATTCAATCTATATTCTAAATATCCAAAAATACAGTCCTAGCTCTGATGTTGTTGATGATGTAGCTTTTCAGACTTCTCTTGTTGCCTCCTCAAATATCTGAATGGCTTTGGGTAGTACATAAGTGGTCTTGGGGGTGCCTTGGGATTATTTCTTCCATAATCTTTATCATAGATCCTTCTCTTTGTCATAGATTTCTCATGGAGGTCCCATTCAGTAGAACTATAATGGGTAGATCTGCTTTCATTGTAATCCAATACCAGCTTCAAAGTATCTAAAATCAAAGTCTTGGAAGTGGGGCTCAAGATTTCAGTATATTCTTGGGCTTTCCTCTTATATGTCTCTTGATTAGGAACTAACTTAGAGGCTGATGATGCATATTTTAGCTTAATTTATTAGGGTAAAAATATGTTATTTTCGTTTTAAATCTCTTTCTTTATGTTATTTTTTGCTTCTTTTTATGTAAATATTATAAATAATATTTATTTTCTGTTTTTGCAGGTTTCAGACAATTTCCAGGAAAAAATCCCCTGACACGCCCCCCTGTCACGCCCTCCCCGGGCGTGACTCAGGGCGTGTCACCTGCTCCCGATGTTGAAAGCCGCCAGGTGAATTTCCCGCCAAAGAATCCCCTGTCACGCCCCACCGACACGCCCTCCCCGGGCGTGTCACCGGGCGTGACACGGGGCGTGTCGCTCACTGCCCGAAGTCTGCGCCTCCTTCAATGCTTTGTACACAGCTGCACGCAACAGTACTGTCACGCCCCATGTCACGGGCGTGACCTGGGGCGTGACTGCCCCCATTCGAACGTCTGATGGACCTACGACTGCTGAATTTGACTTGACACGCCTGTCACGCCCCCCTGTCACGGGCGTGACCTAGGGCGTGACCACCATTGTACCGAAATAATCATCATTCCCGCCAGAATTCAGCTCCCGAGGTCAAATCCGTACTTGTCACGCCCCCTGACACGCCCCCCTAGGGCGTGTCGGAGGGCGTGACCAACCCGAGAAATTTTCTATAAATTGAGCCCCCCTCCTCCCCATTTCAGCAAGCTTTTGGGGAGAGGGGGAGGTGCTGCCCCTTTAGTTCTTCATCCCTTTTTTATGCTTTTTCTCTCTCTCTCCCTCTCTCTCTTATTTTGTAATTATTTTCTTAACCTAGCTTAGTGTTTTGCTTTTAGCTCTTGCATTTCCTTTACTTGCTTAATATAGGGCTAGAATAGGGCTTTAATTCATGCACTTGTAATTTCAATTTCATTAGTGTAACTTGCTCCTTTTAATTAATATAAGTGCTCTTCCTATTACTAGTGTTCTTTTTATGCTCTACTACTCACCCCCCCTCCTCCACTCTATTATGATTAACTAATCGTCCTTGTACTCGATCTTGATGATCCGAGGTTAGAGCGATTAAGTTATGACGCTTTAATTAATCTTTTCTTTTTAGGTTAGGGCCTTGAATTATTCTTGATTAATCACGGGTTGGAGGTATATTTTCGATATATATTCTCCGCCTTTGCTTTCGTTCTGGGCTAGCCGAGAGGCCGATAGAATGAAGTGAGCATTCAAGAGTAAAGGGAGTTGTACGCACCCCTCGAGAGAGGCAGACGTCCAAATCTCCCGGATTGGAGTAAAATCCAATAGAGGGGTTCACCGCGTAAAGCGAGCTTTAGGCCTCCGATTTAGACGAGAGTCGGTCGGACCTTCTTAAACTCAGTTGGACACGACTTCGAGAGAAGCGTGTTCAAGCATTAGGAACCTCCACGGTCAAGGACCTTTATCCTATTAAGTTTAGATTTTTATCGCATTTTCTTAATCGTCTTTAGCCGAGGTGATTCTAGATTCGAGTGCGCCTCTTTATTATTAGCTATAAATCTTTTTATCCTGCAAGTAATTAGTTCTCTTTTCTTTTAGCTTAGTAATTTAATTTCAGTTTTTAGTTTAGTAATTAATAGAAATTCCAATTGATAAAATAATAGCAATCTCCTTTGAGTAGAAGTAGTCATTACGCCCCAGGGAAATACGACCTTGATACTAATCTTTAGTATCCTATACTATAACCGATAAGGTACGCTTGCCTTTATCGGATATAGAATCGGAGAATATTCTTAACCACCACATCCACTTTCTCTTCTCTTCTCTCTAACCCTCTCTCTCCGCCGTTGCGAATTTGTGTATCAAGTTTTTGGCGCCGTTGCCGGGGACTGTTTTGATATTTTGAAAAAAGGATAGCTATTAATTTTATCGTTTTTGTTTTATTTTATTTTTTTTCTTTTCTTTTTTCTCTCGTCTCTTTCACCCCACTCTCGCGGTTGATTAATTTTATTTTAAAATGTGTAATCTTTGTTTTAATTGTGGAGAGTTCGGTCACTCTCGCGAGGAGTGTTGGGTAAGGTATCCTTCATCCTCCCATGATTCTATCCCTTCCGGATCGAATCAATTTGGCCAAATTGATCCGTCCGCGAATTTTTTTTCATGGGGTTACGATGGTTTTCAAACGCCTTCCTACCCCACTCCTCCGAATTTTTCTGATTTTAATTCTTATGGAAATTTCTTGAATGGACATTTTGATCCTAGCCCTACTTTGAACTACTCAGGGTGGCAACACCCTGATCATTCTTGGGGCCAAGGTGATCATCAATCCATTCCATCTCAAGATTTTTCCACTTTTTCTCCGCAAGTTTGCGCGCCTCCGATTTTTGATTCTAGCGAAAATGAAGTCATTTTTGATGGCGTAGCATTTGATGCACGCATCAATGCTCACTTCAAAGTGATTTTTGACGCTTTGGCTGCTGAGGCCGCATCTTTTTCTTCCCCTCCTCCTCCTATTTATCTTTCGAATGATGAATCTTCGGATATTCCGTAGTGCCTTCAATCACTTGCGGAAGACGATTATTCAGAAATTCCATTGTGCCTTCAACCTCTCGAGGAGGAAATTTCCCCCGATATTCCGATTTTTTTTCAAGTTTCCGAGGAAGACGAACTTTCTTGTGTTCGATCTTCTGAAGAGATTGATTTTTCGGATATCCCGGTTTGCTCCCAATCTACCGAAATGATTGCTATTCAGGTGGAGCAACCGGATTTTTCTATCCAACCATTTTCTTGTGATCAACCGCCATCGCCTTCTTCTTTTTCTTCTCTTCCCCCTTCTTGCGAAAATTCTGTTTTCTTTTCTTGTTTTATTTTTCCTTCTAGTTTAGTTTCTTCTTCTTCTTCGTCCCCTTCTAATAGTATAGTTTCTTTTTCTAGTTTTTTTTCTTTTTCTAAATCTTCTTGTTTTTTGTTTTATTTAAAAAATAAAAAATTACAAAAAAATATTTTTATTTTCTTAAAAAATGTTTTGGCACTCGCGCCGAAACGCATATTGCGCGAGCTGCCATTACATTTCTGTTTTTATTTTCCATTTAGCTAACCATAATACGTCGAGCTCAACGACGTTTTAAACAAAGAGCGCTCTTGGGAGGCACCCCTTGCTTATCTTTTTCTTTTTTTTGTTTTTGTTTTTGTTTTTCCTTTTTTTTATCTTTTGTTTTGTGCAGGAATAAGCTCCCGCGTGTTTGTGCCGCTTTTCGCCTCGCAACTTGGACTGAAGCCGATCTTTAGCTCAAGTTTGGGGGTCGCATTTTCCAACGTCTGGGCATCAATCGCTAGGGAAGCATCTTCTCCCTCTCTTTGCATTTTTTTCTCTCTTTTCTCTCTCTTTTCTCTCTCTTTATACTTAACATTAAACATTGGGGACAATGTTTAACTTTAAGTATGGGGGAGTGTTCCCTTAATATTTTACTTTAGAAAAAAATTGTATATATAATATTAAAAAAAAAAAAAAAAAAAATCCAAAAAAAAAATAAAATAAAATATATATAAATATTTTTTTAAAAAAAAAAATCCCAAATTAAATTGAGTTAATTTTTGCCAAATCAATTAGTACCCCGCTACTTTGCTTTTTATTGTTTTTTCAAGCTCGTGTCTACTTGCTTAGTTAGAATAAATTTGATTAATTTTCTGTTTAAATATGTTTAGCAAGTAGTATGTTGACTCATGCAGTGTTCCTATTTAGGGTAGTATGCTATTTTTGAAATTTTTTTGAAATTTACTTTACGTTTCCATAGCCTTTCTTTTATTTCTTTTACTTTTATAAAACCCATCATCCCTTATTTTTCATTATTAAAATCTTTTTAAACGTTAATTAGTATTAAGTGTAGTAGACACAAAACGGTCTAGACGCTTATTATCATTATTTTCATGAAAGCAAATTCTCTATTTTTATTTTTTTGTGCTTATCCTCTTTTGAAATTTCAAAGCTTTACTTGGAGTAGATTTAGGAAGCATGAAAATGATTTAGGCATTTCTTTTGTAACGTTTGAGCCTTTGCACCTCGCCTAACAATAACCATTGCTAGCCATTTTTGTGCCTTTTCCTTTCCTTTTTGTAGCCCCACTTTTTATTTCACCACGGCCAAATAGCCTACCTACATGCACACATTAAAATTATTTTTGAGCTTTAATTGCTAATGTGCATCTTTTTGAAAAATTAGTGGAAAATCTTTGTGTTATCTTTTGCTACAAAAGTGAAAAGTTATAAGTATAAAAAAAAAATGAAAAAAATATGATGAAAATAAGTGAAAAAAAGAAAAGGTAAAAGAAAAGAAAAGAAAAGTATTTATTTTGGCTAGTTTTATTTTGACAAAGCTCATTTTCTTTTTGTTTTAAGTGTGCAAATATCCCTCGTGTTTATCTTTTTGAATATCGCACCCTTAAAAACCTAAGCCTAACTATACGCCTAATTAAAGCCCTAATGATTCATGCTTTCTACGTTTACTTTTTAGTATAGTAGCGAGAAACTAGATTGAGTAAGTATTTTTGATAGAAATATTGAATTTTGTATTGATTGACTGTGGTTTTAATTTGTCTCTTAGACTTTAGTAGTGACTCAATGCGCTTTTTACTCGTTACTTTATTAAGTTTTAATTCTGTAAAAATTTGGGATGATTTGTTTTTATATTTAGTAAAATTTATAAAATTCTGTGCTAAGTTAAAGTAGGACTTTTCGGTTCTTTTTCAAAAATTTCTCTACCTCTAAATTCCCGTCTTACTCGTTTATAGCATTTTTAAACTTTTCAATTAACCCTTTTTATTTTCTCTAACTCGTAGTCTTTGCTTGAGGACAAGCAAAATAATAAGTATGGGGGAATTTGATGATGCATATTTTAGCTTAATTTATTAGGGTAAAAATATGTTATTTTCGTTTTAAATCTCTTTCTTTATGTTATTTTTTGCTTCTTTTTATGTAAATATTATAAATAATATTTATTTTCTGTTTTTGCAGGTTTCAGACAATTTCCAAGAAAAAATCCCCTGACACGCCCCCCTGTCACGCCCTCCCCGGGCGTGACTCAGGGCGTGTCACCTGCTCCCGATGTTGAAAGCCGCCAGGTGAATTTCCCGCCAAAGAATCCCCTGTCACGCCCCACCGACACGCCCTCCCCGGGCGTGTCACCGGGCGTGACACGGGGCGTGTCGCTCACTGCCCGAAGTCTGCGCCTCCTTCAATGCTTTGTACACAGCTGCACGCAACAGTACTGTCACGCCCCATGTCACGGGCGTGACCTGGGGCGTGACTGCCCCCATTCGGACGTCTGATGGACCTGCGACTGCTGAATTTGACTTGACACGCCTGTCACGCCCCCCTGTCACGGGCGTGACCTAGGGCGTGACCACCATCGTACCGAAATAATCATCATTCCCGCCAGAATTCAGCTCCCGAGGTCAAATCCGTACTTGTCACGCCCCCTGACACGCCCCCCCTAGGGCGTGTCGGAGGGCGTGACCAACCCGAGAAATTTTCTATAAATTGAGCCCCCCTCCTCCCCATTTCAGCAAGCTTTTGGGGAGAGGGGGAGGTGCTGCCCCTTTAGTTCTTCATCCCTTTTTTATGCTTTTTCTCTCTCTCTCCCTCTCTCTCTTATTTTGTAATTATTTTCTTAACCTAGCTTAGTGTTTTGCTTTTAGCTCTTGCATTTCCTTTACTTGCTTAATATAGGGCTAGAATAGGGCTTTAATTCATGCACTTGTAATTTCAATTTCATTAGTGTAACTTGCTCCTTTTAATTAATATAAGTGCTCTTCCTATTACTAGTGTTCTTTTTATGCTCTACTACTCACCCCCCCTCCTCCACTCTATTATGATTAACTAATCCTCCTTGTACTCGATCTTGATGATCCGAGGTTAGAGCGATTAAGTTATGACGCTTTAATTAATCTTTTCTTTTTAGGTTAGGGCCTTGAATTATTCTTGATTAATCACGGGTTGGAGGTATATTTTCGATATATATTCTCCGCCTTTGCTTTCGTTCTGGGCTAGCCGAGAGGCCGATAGAATGAAGTGAGCATTCAAGAGTAAAGGGAGTTGTACGCACCCCTCGAGAGAGGCAGACGTCCAAATCTCCCGGATTGGAGTAAAATCCAATAGAGGGGTTCACCGCGTAAAGCGAGCTTTAGGCCTCCGATTTAGACGAGAGTCGGTCGGACCTTCTTAAACTCAGTTGGGCACGACTTCGAGAGAAGCATGTTCAAGCATTAGGAACCTCCACGGTCAAGGACCTTTATCCTATTAAGTTTAGATTTTTATCGCATTTTCTTAATCGTCTTTAGCCGAGGTGATTCTAGATTCGAGTGCGCCTCTTTATTATTAGCTATAAATCTTTTTATCCTGCAAGTAATTAGTTCTCTTTTCTTTTAGCTTAGTAATTTAATTTCAGTTTTTAGTTTAGTAATTAATAGAAATTCCAATTGATAAAATAATAGCAATCTCCTTTGATTAGAAGTAGTCATTACGCCCCAGGGAAATACGACCTTGATACTAATCTTTAGTATCCTATACTATAATCGATAAGGTACGCTTGCCTTTATCGGATATAGAATCGGAGAATATTCTTAACCACCACATCCACTTTCTCTTCTCTTCTCTCTAACCCTCTCTCTCCGCCGTTGCGAATTTGTGTATCAGAGGCAGAGGGACCTTCACCATATTTTCTTTTCTTAGGAATGTGAACTTCAGGTAAGTCCTGGGGAATAATATCATCCCACACATGAGTGTAAGAATCTGGAGGAATGGTCTCATAAGAAGGTCTAGGAGAGAATGTAGGCATTGGAGCAGGAACATGCATCTGAGCAGATTGAGCAGACTGAGTTTCAGCAAGAGGATTGAGATTATGAGTAATAATATTGGGATCTGCTTGAAACTCTGGAAATATATGATTGTGCATCCAGACTGATGTATCATATGTATGAAATTTTACAGACTAGATTTGGGCAAGCACATCCTCGTCAATTCCTGTTAACTTTTCAGTCCAAAGAGCATGAGCATTTTTAGTGAATTCATCTACAAGCTTGGCTACATATTCTTTTACTAGAGTCTCCCCCTTTCTTATTTCTATACAGAGAGAGCTTATTGTGCCATCTTTAAAGGTGCCAACTTCCTCACATACCTTCATAACATCTGCTTGGCCTTTCTTCTCAATAAAAATTTGATTGTTAGCCAGAGTTATGCATTGATTCATCGCTTCACCAACACTTATAACAGTGTTGTCTTAGGCTTTTCCACCAATCTGAAATAAATGTTTTAGTTGATCTGTGTTATGAGGAATTTCTACAAATCCTCTGCTCATCCTCTTTTCAAGAGCAGTGACTTGAGTTTGCACTGATAGCAAGGAATCATCAAAATGCTTTCTTTGTTCAGTCAACATTTTTTCAATTTTACTTAAAATTTCAGAAGAACTGGTAGAAACAGAAGCAGTATTAGTAGCAGTATCAGTGGCAGTAGCAGGAGGAGCTGGAACTTTCCATGGAGTAATTTTTCAATTACCACAAGGCTTGGAGCTCTCTTAAAGTGATCAGGAGTAGTTTATTCTTCTACATCAGTATAGACAAGAACAGAGAAATTTAAGTTCCTCAAAGCTGGTTCAATTGGTTCTTGAGAACCTTGGTCATCATCAGAGAGGAGGACAGCGTCTTGCTTGTATTGATCAATAGGTTATGAGGCAGCAGGATGTGACTTTGAAGGCTATAATAGAGAAGCAGCAGGGGCTGGAGATGAAGTTTTATCTGGAGTTTGGACCTGAGGAGGCTCCTTTTCAGTAAGTTCCTCTATCATTCTATCAATATCTTATGATGTGGATAAGAGAGTATCTGGAACTTGTTCATCTGTATGAAGTACTGTAGAAATGTCTGGATGAGGAGATCTGACTGGAGAGGAGGAAGGAATTCTGACAGCAGGAGTAGAGGAGACAGGCTCCCCCTCAATTGCTACACCATCAGTATGAGCAATCTCAAGATGAGAGGGAGATAGGGTCCTGTCCTCTGAGGTAGCAGCTTCTGAAATCTTAGTAGCTTGAGATGGATTTTGTAATCTGAATTCCCATCTTTGAATGGAAGAAATAGAAATTTTCTTCATATAGTGGATTGGAGTACCCTTTGAGGTGTCAAAAACTTGAGGATTTATCACATGAAGCATTAGAGATATAATCCTTGCAAAATTTGGAGCCTTAATGCTCTCCCTTATTTTATCCAGAATCATCATTCCAAATTGAAATTTCTTCCTGCATACTATGGCTGTGAGAACTGTAAACAAGTCATTAGAGATAAATCCTATAGAACATGTCTTGCACCAGAGGATTTTCCAATGATGTCTACCAGCAGTTTGCTCTCTGCATTCAAATCTAGTCTTCTAACAGAATTGTCTTCAATAGAGATTCCACAATAACTGCAAGCCCAGGCATTTTCTTCGACAGCTAAATCATCATCTTCATCTACAACTGGAATACTTAACAGTTGAGAGACAATGTTCTTCTTCAACTTGATCTTAATACATTTAACCTTAGATTTCAGGACTTGGCCATTTCTCCTTACTTTGATATTCTTGAAGAATTCTTCAACTTCTGGAAACAGTATCTTGTAGGATTCTTGAAGAACAAACTACAAACCTGCGCTGTCGAGAAGTATATACAAATTTTTGAAATCGTCCGACAGTTCTGCGATCCAAACAATAACTAACTCACTTTCAACCACGATCTTGGATTGCGGCGCCATGGATTCTTTAAGAAAAAGATGAGCGGCAGAGGGAAGAAGACGGCGACGAAAACTCTGGTTTAGCGGTAGAAGACGAAACAATTTCTCGAGAAATGGATTTTGTAATCGTGTATGTTTAATGAAATCTAAAGTTCTCTATTTATATAAGTCTAGTAATGATGATTAGGTCTAAATTAACCCTTATATTAGGGCGGAAAGCAGGCTTAGAGCGAAACAGAAGAATTCGGGAAATTTCGAAAATTGAAGAGTCATTTCTTGAGTGGAGACTTAGTTCTCGAGAAATGAATGAATGCTTCTCGAGAAGTCAGAATCAATTTCTCGAGTGATGATTTTACTTCTCGAGAACAAAGTTATTACTCGAGTTTAGTTTTGAATAATTTCGAAATATGTTTTGACTTCTCGAGAAGCATTCATTCATTTCTCGAGAACTAAGTCTTCTTCCAAGGAATTGACCTGTCCCGGAAGTGCTTTTTCTGTCATCTTTACTACCTGCAAAGTCAGCATCTGAAAAACCAATCAGCTCGCTGTCATTACTTCTTGGGTACCATAAGCCAAGATTTGGTGTACCTTTAAGGTATCTCAAAATCCACTTCGCAATAGCGTAATGAGATTCCTTACAGTTCAATTGAAATCTAGCACAGACACATGTAGAGAACATTATGTCTGGTATATTAGCAGTAATGTAGAGCAAAGATCCAACTATGCTTCTGTACTTGGTTTGATCAAAAGGTTTCCCTTTCTCATCCTTGTCAAGAGACATGGCAGAACCCATTGGAGTCCTCATAGAGGTTGCGTTCACCATTCCGAATTTCTTAATTAGCTCTCTGGTGAACTTAGTCTCGGAGATGAAAATTCCATCTTCAGATTGTTTCACCTGAAGCCCTAAGAAATATTTCAGCTCTCCCATGCTGCTCATTTCAAACTTCCCTTGCATAAGTTTTGAGAACTTTTTGCAGAGGTTGTCGTCAGTAGAGCCAAATATAATGTCGTTGACATAGATTTGCACAAGAAAAATCTTGCCTTTTATTTCTATATGAAATAATGTATTATATATCTTTCCCCTTGTGAACTTGTTCTCAAGGAGAAAACTAGATAGCGTTTTGTACCAAGTTCGAGGAGCTTGCTTCAAACCGTACAACGCTTTAGATATTAAATAAACATAATCAGGTAGGTTAGAATCAACAGAACTTATGGATTGTTCTACGTACACTTCTTCCTTTATGTCACCATTGAGGAAGGCGGACTTCACGTCCATTTGATAGACAGTGATTCCCTTTAGTGCAACATACGCTAAGAACAATCGTATTGCCTCCAGCTTAGTCACTAGAGCATATGTCTGGTCGAAGTCGATTCCTTCTTATTGACGATATCCTTTGGCGACGAGTCTGGCTTTGTTCTTTATGATCGTTCCATTTTCGTCCATCTTGTTCCTGTAGACCCACTTTGTCCTGATGACATATTTACCTTTGGCTCTTGGAACAAGTTTCCAAACTTTATACGCTTGAACTGGTTCAGTTCTTCTTCCATGGCCAAGATCCATGATGCGTCCGAGCTTGCTTCCTCGAACTTCTTTGGTTCAACATGTGAGAGGAAACTTAAATATATATTTTCATTAGTTATACCTCTATGAGTTTTGAACCCATCCATGGGATCTCCTATGATTTGGTCCATTGGGTGATCCTTCAGATGTCTGAGCTCTAGGGTCCTTATATCTGGAACTTCAACCACTAGAGTGACTTCTTCAATTTGGACTACTTCTTCATCTTGATCATCTACCTCTCCAATATGGGTTGGAGTGGTGATCTTGATGAATTTTTCACATTCGTCTTTGTTTGGTTCATCCAAGATAATTTCTTTCAACTTTGCACCTACATCTTCAATAAGCACACTAGAAGAGTTGCTTTGCAGCAAGTTCGTCTCATCAAATAAAACATGTATTGATTCCTCTATAACCAGAGTTTTTCTATTAAATATCCTATTTGCCTTACTATGACTGCTATATCCTACAAAAATACCTTTAAAACTCTTCTCACTAAACTTGATAGTGTAATGCTTACCAATGTTAAGCACGAAGCATTTACAACCAAAAATTCTAAAATATGAGACAGTTGGTTTCCTGCACTTTAAAAGTTCGTAAGGTGTCATATCATGATTCTTATTTATGAGTGCTCGATTTTGCACGTGGCTTGCAGTGTTGACGGCTTCTTCCTAGTAGTACTCCGGTAGTGAAGCATCACTCAACATAGTCCTGCAGGCCTCTATGAGTGTTTTATTCCTTATCTCAGCTACTCCATTTTGCCGTGGAGTACGAAGAGAGGAAAACTCATGAAAGATACCTAGGCTTCCACAAAATTCTGTCATGGCCCCAGACTTGAATTCAGTTCCATTGTCACTTCTTATCTTGACTACGGAACAATTGTATTCATTCTGGATCTGCCTAACAAAATTCATAAAGACATCAAAGGTATCTTACTTGTGTTTCAGAAAGAACACCTACGCAAAGCGCGAGTAGTCATCAACAATAACCAATGTATATTCCTTGCCTCCCAAACTTCTAATTTGCATTGGACCGAACAAGCCCATATGATGTAGATGTAGGCATCTATTTGAATCTTTGCTAATAATGCTTTTAAAAGTTATTCTCATTTTCTTGCCTTTCATACAAGCATGACAAATTCTATATTTGACGTGCTTGACCTTTGGGGCATCACGTACCAGGTTTAGTGAAAATAATTTGTAAATAGTTTTAAAATTAATATGTGATAATCTCTTGTGTCTTTGGTAAACAAGAGACACACTATCTTTTGCTAAAAAGCACACTGGTGTTGAAGTATCTATACAAATGAAATTTAAACAAAATATATTCCTTCTTCGAGTGCTAGATAGAATTGTTTCCATATTGTCAACAGACTTTATCAAGCACTTGTCAGCATAGAATTCATCTATGTATCCTTTGTCGCATAGTTTGCTTATGCTTATGAGATTATGTTCCAATCCCTCGACATAAGCTACATTCGAAAAGGATAAACTGTCGTTAGTGATCATACTGTAGCCTTTAGTGATTTCTCGGTCTGAACCTCCAAAGATAACCTTTGGTCCGTTCAATACTAGAGAGAAGTTCTGAAGTAGGCTTCTTTTCCCGGTCATGTGCCGAGAGTATCCACTGTCCAAATACCAGATAGGCGTTTTAGTGGTCTTTGGACATCCCTGTAATCATAATCAGTTTGCCTTAAGAACCCAAACATGTTTGGGTCCTTGGTCTCATGTTAGAACACTCCCCCTACGAGGATTAGCATTATGAGTGGTCATTCTCAAGTTGTCAACTTGAGGAGTAGCAACATTTCTTAGATTAAACCAATAATCGATCGCAAAATGACAAATTTTGCCACAGCACCAACATTCGAACCTGTTGTATCTTTACCTTAGGTACTCCTGCTTGACCTCCTGGGATAGTGGTCTAGCAGGGGTTGCAGTCTTGGAGGAAGAGGCTTCATGATGAATGCAATCACATGATTTCTTCTCCTTCTCAGGCTTTTCCACAATGGGTTTTACCTCTGGTGCTTTCTTGAAGTTATGACCATAATCATAAGGACCATAGTCTTGAAGAATGACTTCTTCATAAGGTGCCTTAAAGACACACTCAACAAAGTTTCTGGGGCAAGTCCATCCTTGGTAATGAGACTTTGGCTCTACATAAGTAGGCCTAGTCAAGTGGCCGTAGGATGAGTCAAGATCAAACTCATTAGTTTGAAACATGACTTTATTAAAGATAGTCTGATCTTGAGGGGCCTTCCCCTTTGCTTTGGCCAAGGCCTTCTTGGCAGCCTTATTCCTTCTCTGATCCTTATTCCTCCTAGAAGATTTACTAGGAGCTTCTACATGGCCTAGACCAGCTCCCTTGGCCTGAGCAGAGAACTCAGAAACAAGCGGAAGAACTACCTTCGGCTTAGAGAAACCTTCAACAAGTGTCTCGGCTTCTAGTAATTCTTCCAACCCCTTGATGATTTCATCCTTCAGATCAAGGTACTTGATAGCCTTATTGAACTCATCAATTGCAGTATCTAAGTCTTCTTTATGTGAGTCCATCTAGTTGGGTACATTGGAAAATTTGTACCATATTTGGAGAAGCATCAACTAAGTCAATGATATACATAGATTTGTATTTGATAGAAGTTTGAGTTTCATTGTGCCGTTTTATGAATTTGAAGCAAAATTTTCTAAGTACAAGTGTTTGCACTTGTGAAGAAACTGTGTCGACACTCAGGGAACTTGTGTCGATACTCAGGCAAGCTGTATCGACACACAGGCTAACTGTGTCGACACTTGTAAAGAAGTTGTGTCGACACATAAAAGCTCTGTCGACACTTATGAAGAAGCCTTGTCGACACTCAAAACTATGTCAATACCCAAAGAAGCAGCTGTGTCGACATCCAGATTTGTGTCGACATCTTAAGCAGGACTTGTGTCGACATTTAAAACTGAAACTATGTCAATACTAAGAAGATATGTCGACACCTGAAGCAATTGTGTCGACACACAGGACTTATGTAGACACACCAACTCTCAAAAGGCTGTGTTGAGTTCAGAAGTAATTGTGTCGACACACAGGACTTGTGTCGACACACACTCAACACCATTTTACAAACACTCAATGCCAACTATCTGCAACAGAAATGTCGAGACAAGGAGCTGTTGTGTCAACACACAGGACTTGTGTCGACACATACAACAAAAGCAGTGTCGAGAAGCAGAAGTATAACTGTGTCGACACATTGAGTAATTGAGTCGACACCATGAAGACTTGTGTCGACACTTAGTCTATATGTGTCGACACATGTGAAGCAGTCTACTGAGTGTTGTGTGCTGAGTTGAAAAGACATTGAAGAGCCTGGTGACGTGACTGGTGACTTGACAGCTATCATAACTAGCCGGTCGTACACCACTGTTAGAACTCTCAGAAGTTTGTTATGAACCGGATCAGCCGGTAACCATGGAGAAAGCTCTATATAAGAGATAGATTGGAAACGACAGAGAGTTATCATTAATAAGAAGCATTCTGACAGATCAAGGGCTGTCTGCAAGAAATATACAGAGTTCAATCTGAATTTTTAGAAGGAGCTGACTGAGGATCAACTTCAACATCAAGAGAAGATCCACCTTATTTTGTTCTTATCAAGAAGCTTTGAAAAGCTAAGTTAGGTTAGATCAGAAGGATCTTTCTATACAAGAACTGATCAAGAAGACAACATCAACAGAGAAATCTAGCTGGTGAAGTTTTCAGTTACACTTTACTCACAAATTCTTGTAGGATCTATTGTTTGATCTGAGATTGTAAGCCTAAAATTATAAAGGCTGAGGTAGGGTTGTGTGCCTGAGGTAGGACTTGTGGAAAGTCTGAGTTGTAAGCCTAATTATAAAGGCTGAGGTAGGGCTGAGGCCTGAGGTAGGATTCTGGAGAAGAATCTGAGGTAGGACTTGTGTTAAGTCTGAGGTGTAGGAACCTTCTTGGGTTCAGAGATTGTAAGATCTGCGGATCCGAGCCAGTGGAAGGAAGTTAGGCTGAATCAAGTTATCTGTTGGATAGGCAAAGGGGGAAAGCGGATGTACTCATATCTTGGAGAACCACTATAGATCTGGTGCATTATGTGTTGTGTTTAAATTTCTATAGATAGATTGATCTGTACTAAAAGAAGTTATAAATTTGTTTGCCTAAAAATTAAAAAGACACAAAAAGATAAGAACCTATTCACCCCCCCCCCTCTAGGTGTTTAGGCTCTTGAAATAAAGTCTTTAAAGTGGTATCAGAGGGAGGTTCCTCAAAATTTGACCTAATAGTCAGAGGATTTCTCAAAGGCAAATAACAGATAACAAGAATGGGTTCAAGTGAAAATCAAAAGGAATTTGGATTTATGAAATTGCCCATATGCAGGAAAGAATCTTTTGGCATTTGGAAAGAAAGGGTTAGGCTGTTTATGGAAGCATCTGATCCAAGAATTTATATCACAGTACAGGAAGGCCCCTTCATCCCAATGAAGGTATCAGTTCTTGATGCAAGCATTCAAACTCCAAAGAGTTATTCAGAGATGACAAAGGATGAAATCATCTTGGCTACATTAGATAAAAGATCTCAGAATATAATTGTAAGTGCCATAGATGATGAACCATTCCAGAATCTTGTACACTATAAAACTTCCAAAGAAATGTGGCATACATTGATTGTCTATATGGAAGGCACAGAAGAAGTCAGAGAGGACCAAAAGTTTATGCTTAATAAGGAGTATAAGAGCTTTAGGCAGACTAAAACTGACAGCATAGTTGAATGCAATAAAAAGTTTTTCAGAATAGTGAATGAACAAATGACATATGGAAAAGTCTTCAGTACTTATGAACTGAATGACAAGTTTCTAAGGTCCCTAACAAAGGATTGGGACACTAATATATGTGCCATCAGGGAAGTGTCCAAACTGGCTGACACACCTCCACCTACACTTTTTGGAAAACTGCTTTCATATGAAATGCAGCTTACTGCTAGGAAAGAGGAATAGAAGGGCAACAGATCTGAACATAAAGAAAAGTCAGTAGCCTTCAAGGCTGAGGGCTCAAGGAAGGGTAGGAGAAAATCTCCTTCTCCACCTAGATGGAGTACTGAAGCAGAAGGAGTTCCTTAAACAAGTACATCAGATAGTCACACATCTGATGAAGACTTTGCTGCCTTCACAAGATAATTCCAAAGGTTCATGAAGAAAAAGAAATGGAGAACCAGGCCTTCATCAACATCCTATTCCAAGGATGAATACTAAAGGAAGAAGAAAACACCTAAGGAGGACAGGTATGCTTCTAAACCCGGTAAACAATCTAATTCTAAGATTGTGTGTTATTGATGCAATAGGTCTGGGCATGTCATAGCTGACTGTCCTGATAAAAGAAAGGAGTCAAAGGACAAGAAGAAGTAGCTGGTCAAAGGAAAGAAGGAGAAGTCTTTAGTGGCTCAGAAGGAGAAGAGTTGGACAGACTCTTCATCTTCAGAATCTGGAGAAGAAGAAGCAGAAGCATGTGTTGGACTCTTCTCAACAAAAGAGGATTCTAGGGAACTAGAATTCCTACAGATGCTGGACTCCATCAATGGAGTGGATGAATATTACTGTAAAGGGCTGATGGATCAATCTGAAGAAGAACAGTGCCAGGATCAGCCTGGACCAAGTAAGGTAAACAATTCTTTCCCAGTCTTAGATTACTTTACTTGATTAGAATCAGAAGAATCTGCTTCAAAAGAAGTTGATGGATCTGAGTCTGAGGGGGATGTTCACCAACTCATTGATGAGTATGGTGGGTTGTTGCATGCTCTAAAGAAGAGCAAGTTTCTTATTAAAGAGCAGGCCAAAGAGATTGAGTAACTTAAACTGGCTGCAGCAGATTCAGCAAAACTGCTGGATCAAAAACTGAATGAGGTTGCCAAATTGAAGAACATTACAGTTATTCAGATGTGCATAATCTCATTCAAAGGGAATCATATCAAGAAACTGGAGGTAAAACTCCAGTAAGAGAGAGAGCTAGTGGTTAAATTCTCCAAGCCAAAATCAGTTTTACCCTTGATAGATAATTTTGTTTCACATAAAGGGAAGACTGGTCCTGGCTTTAAGGGTAGAACTAGGTCTACCAATTCTCATAGAAAAGGTAAAGCCCCAGTTCAGCCTCTAGCTGATAATCCCCCTATTTTTTTTAAGAAGGTAGTGAATCCTACTAACAGGTATGATCATGACATTACACATGGTCACTATGAGCATGAAAATTTCATGAGCAAGGGTGCAAATGTCAATAAACCAATCTATAGGCATGCCCATCATATTCAAGAGGAGTACTTGAAGAATGTTGTTCCAGCACCAACACTTAATAAGTCTACTGGCAACAAAGTAAGAAGTCCTGTACCTAAGAATAGGTATAATAGGTTTGAGTGTTGGTGTTGTGGCAAGGTGGGCTACTTTGCTATGGATTGGTGGTTTAACTCAAGTGTTAAAACCAAAAGTAGGATTCCTGTTAGATCAATTACAGGATTTCAAACTAACAAGGACCTAGGACCAACTAGCAAGTTGGGTTCTAAGGGTAAGTGATTCTTTATTTGTTGTAGGTGAATCCAAGTGACCATACCCCTATATGGTACTTGGATAGTGGCTATTCCAGACACATGATTGGAACAAGGAGAATGTTGAGGGACTATGCGCCCATAAAGAATGGACCAAAAGTTATCTTTGGTGGATCAGAAAAGGGAATCATCAAAGGATTTTTTAACATATCTTGTGATTCAATTACAATCACTAAAGTGGCTTATGTAAAGGGTCTAAAACATAACCTGATTAGCATAAGTCAACTTAGTGATCTAGGTTATGATATTTCTTTCCTCAAAGGGGAGTGCCTAGTAAAAAGGTCAAGTGATAAAGAGATCATTTTGACTGGCACTAAGAAAGGAAATGTGTATTTCCTTAACCTAGATTGTGAGTCTAACAACTCACCTATTTGTTTGGTTGCAGGAGAGAAAGCTTCTCTATGTGTCAAATGGCACAAGAGGCTAGCTCATCTTAACTATAAGTTAATAGGACTTCTGTTCAGCATGGGATTAGTGAGGAATGGTTCTCAAGTTAAGTGCATAAAAGAGGGTGTGTGTTCAGCTTGCCAAAAAGGCAAGCAGACTAAGTCCTCTTTTCAGTCACTTGATATCAAAGATTCAAAGAGATGTTTGTATCTCATGCATATGGATTTTTTTGGTCCTATGCCAGTTCATAGTCTTGGTAGGAAAGCATACACACTTATAGTTGTAGATGACTATTCTAGATTTACATGGGTTTTCTTCTTGAGGAAGAAATCTGAAACCCCAACTATTTTCTAGACTTTTGTCAGACAAATACAGAATGAATACAAAAGTTCAGTGGTAAAAATCAAAAGTGACCATGAAATTGAATTTCAGTTTGAATGTATGACAAAATTCTGTGAAGAACTTGAGATTCATCAGGAATTCTCTTCACCTAAAACTCCTCAGCAAAATGGTGTTGCTGAAAGAAAGAATAGGACTCTAATTGAGGCCAGTAGAACTCTATTGAATGACACTACTCTCCCTGAATACTTCTGGGATGAGGCAGTAAATACTGCATGTCATATGCTCAATAGGGCGTCCATCACCAAGAAATACAAGATGACTCCCTACCAGATCTTGAAAGGCCGAGAACCAAACATATCTTATTTCAGAATCTTTGGTAGTAAGTGTTTTGTACTAGTCAATGGTAAACACTTCCAAACTAAGTTTGCTGCCAAATCCCTAGAAGGGATATTTGTTGGGTACAACAACCAAAGTAGAGCATTCAGAATCTAGAACTTGACTACTCAAGTTGTAGAAGAATCTGTGCATGTTGTATTTGATGAGTCAATGTTTATTAACAATGAATTGTCTAGTTCTTCAGTTAGTTCTACAGGTCTAACATATAAGCTGGATAAGCTGACCATCAATGAAGATGTTCCTGCTAAATTGGATGAGGATAATGATGCCAGCTATTCAGGGGAGACCAAGTCCCTCTGGGTGAAGAACAAAATGTGGAGCATCAAGATGAGGAAACTGGAGATAGCCATAATGCTGACAGAATTCCACCAGTAAGGAGAAAACTTAAGGATAATCCAGCTCACCAGATCATTAGTGATGCAAGTCAGGGTGTTCTAAAAAGGAGCAGGAGCATGACCACATTTATATGTTCTAGCTTACTGTCTCAGATACAACCCAGGAAGATTGAAGAAGCAATGCAAAACACCAACTGGATTGATGCAATACAATAAGAGTTCAGTCAGTTCAAAAGGTGTAAGGTCTGGGAACTGGTGCCAAAACCTAAGGATCACAACATAATAGGAACTAAGTGGATCTACAGGAATAAGTTTGATGAGAATGGCACTATATTCAAGAATAAGACTAGACTGGTAGCAAAAGGCTACAGACAAGAGGAAGGTATTGATTTTGATCAAACCTTTGCTCTAGTGGCAAGGCTGGAGGCTATATGGTTGTTCTTTGCCTATGCTGCCTATGAAGGGTTCAAAGTATATCAGACGGATGTGAAATCAGCATTTCTGAATGGTGATTTAAAAGAAGAAGTCTATGTAGAACAACCCTCAGGTTTTGTAGACTCTCACTTTCCTGATAATGTATATAGGCTTAGGAAAACACTATATGGTTTGAAGCAAGCTCCAAGGGCTTGGTATGAAACCTTGTCTGCCTTCCTCATTGAGAATAAATTCTCTAGAGGAAAGATAGACAAAACTCTATTCTATAGGGAATCAAAAGGCAAGATAATACTAGTCTAGATATATGTGGATGGCATTATCTTTGGTTCTACTGAAAAAGCCTTTGTAGGAAGTTTGCTAAACTTATGCAAGGGAAGTTTGAGATGAGCAGTATGGGTGAGCTGAAGTTTTTCTTGGGACTTCAAGTTCGACAGACTGAGAGTGGGTTATCCATATCCCAGTCTAAGTTCACCAAGGAGTTGATTAAGAAGTATAGTTTGGACACAACTTCTACTATGAAAACTCCAATGGTAATAAGTATGCCTATATGCAAAGATGAAGCAGGAAAACCTGTTGATGAGTCTTTGTATAGAGGGATAATTGGCTCCCTACTCTACTTGACTGCTAGTAGACCTGAAATCATATATGCAATATGTGTCTGTGCTAGGTATCAAGCATGCCCTAAGGAATCTCATTATACTATAGTTAAGAGAATATTGAGATATCTTAAGGGCACACCTAATCTAGGCCTTTGGTACCCTAAGAATAGAGATTTTCTATTAACTGGTTTCTTATATGTAGATTTTGCTGGATGCAAAGAAGGCAGAAACAGAACCACAGGAACCTGTCAATTCCTTGGTGGGAGGCTGGTGTCAGGGAGCAGCAAGAAGGAAACCAGTGTAGCTATATCAATAGATGAATCAGAGTATATAGCTGCAGGTAGTTGTTGTGCACAATTGATGTGGATAAAACATCCACTAGAAGATTATGACATCCAGGTAAGTAGAATTTCACTATTTTCTGATTATAAGAGTGTTATTTCTATTGCTAATAATCCTGTATCACACAGTAGGACCAAGCATATAGAAATTAAGTTTCATTTTATCAAAGAACATGTAGAGAAGGAAAATATTAGCCTAGAGTTTGTGAAAACTGATAATCAAATAGCTGATATTTTTACAAAACCTCTGGATAAAACTAAATTTAATAATTTCAAAATTGAATTAGGTATGTTGAATCTAGAATAAGTTAACATAAGTTTCCATAAGTAGCATAAGTAAGAACCAAATTTTTCTTGAAATTAGTCTAAGTACAAAGTTTGTGTCGACACAAGCAAGTTGTGTTGACACACTCAGTGTGTTGTGTCGATACAGAAAAAGGATGTGTCGACACAGAAACAGTATCTGTGTCGACAAAAGAATAGGTGTCGACACAACCTTATCGAGACTATATGTCAAGAGGATATTTGTATCGACACAAAAAGTTGGTGTCGACGCAACTCTATCGAGACTAAAGTTGTCAGTGTCAACAAAGACACAAGTTTGTCGACACAGACTCAAGTATGTCGACACATAGATGTGTCGACTTAAAATACATTTTGTCGACTTAGAAATTAGTATGTCGACACATATTCGTGTCGACTTAACTTAAGTTCTGTCAAGACCTAGGTTATTTGTGTCGACAGAAAAACTGATTTGTCGACTTAGGCTCGATATTTGACCTGCCCTTGACACAAGTACTATAAATAGGTGAAGACAAAATTTGTTCGACTACAGTATCGGAATTTTTGACTCTACACTTTCTGTCGACATAGACCTTCTCTTCTCTTCTCCTCTAGCACTTACGTCAATAACGCCACACCAAGAAGATAAGGTTAATGAAGGTTATGAACTGCTTCACGAAGGTTTCACGACTGCTTCTGATGAAATTCAGGGAGTTATTGCCCTAATTTATAAAAATGGATTAGAATTTTTGGTCTCTGAACCGACCAAAATATGTAAAAAGTAAGTCATGGATTTCTACTCAACCTCTACAATGGACTCTAAAGGAAAGAAAATCGTGGCGTCTATTCAAGATACCCGGGTGAAGCTCACTTTGAAAACTATTAGGAAAGCACTACATCTTCCTTTAATCAAGGATACAGACGAAAAAACTCCTTACCAGATAACTAAAGCTTTAAGCTGGTGTGGACTGAGTCCCAGTATTAAGATTGGATCATCTATCAATAGAAAAGGGATTAATTCCCAAGGAAAATTTCTTTCATAAGTTGTGGGCAATGTGATTATTTGCAAGATTGGTGGACATGATAAGATTTCTGCCCACATGTTCAATCTTATGGTGAGGGTCATATTCAAGATAAACACTGACTGGGCAGCAGTGGTGTTTGATAAAATACAAGAAGGAATTAAGAAACCTAACTTGGGAAGGATCCTCAGTTTATGCTTAACATCAGTAATTGCAGATGTTCTGAAACAGGCAAATGGATCTAAGATAAATTATATGAGGAAAATGGATGTGAGGATACTGTCAAGGTGGGACAGAGTTCTGACCAAGGAAGACCCTACTCCTAAGGAGCAAACTAAGAAAGACAAGAAGAAAAATAAAGTTGTTGTACAGGCTGACTCCTCCAGTGATTCTGAGGAGGAAGTGATCTTTAGTTCTAATGAAGAACATTGAGCCCCAGGAGCAACAAGTTGACTCCACTCTAGGGGGATAAAACATAGAACAAGAAACAGAGCTGCCTGCCCAAGGGGGAGGTATTAATGATGATGTCCTAGACAGTGACTTAGTTGCAGATATAATCATGGATGTAGTATCTGAAATCAACACTGCAGCTGAAGAAACTGATAAGACAGATGCTCAAAATGAGCCAGTAAGTATCTTCTCCACAGTCTAGTGATATATGATGGGATTCTCCTCAAAAATTATTCTAGGGGACACTTTTATTTACACAAAAAAATCTTTCAAGTGGTATTAGTCTTTTAAGTAGTACTTTAAAAACTAATCTTATTCCTTCTGTACAGATACAACATGAATTTACAATGGAAGAATTGTTTCCTGATCCTCCTCAAGATAGGACTGAGGGGGAGCATATTGAGAAAGGAAAAGATATTCTAAGGACTGAGGGGGAGTTATCAAAGGATACTGAGGAGGATGCCCCTAAGAAAAGCTGACTGTGTTAAAGAAAAATAGTTCTGGATATAAGAAGGCCTTAAAAATAGGAACTGCACCATCTACATCAAGCATGGACTTCAGTTCTTTACCGGTCCGAATGTAGATAAAATTAGATAATCAAAGACAGACAATAGAGAAATATGTGGATGAAACTCATAAGGAGTTACAGTTTCAGTTGGCCCAGGACATCAAATCTGTTAGGTATGAAGTAAATCAGAATAAGAAGGTGATGACAGATTGCTTCCATAAAGGAGATAATGTTGTGGTGTTCCTGGCCAAGCAACAACAAGATATCAAAGCTACAGTGGATGAAATTGAAGTGAAGTAAGGCTATGTACCTGAGAATCAGATCAGAATGAATGAAAACCTTAAGGATTCACATCATGCCATAATAACAAAGCACACTGATTTTAGCACTGCTCTGAAGGATGAAATCTCCAAGCAAATCCATGAAGATATATCTGCTTTCAAAGCCACATTTCAAGACTCTCAGGAGAAGATTAAAGCTTTCCTGACAAAATTCAGAGCTTATTTTAAAGAGGGAACTGAATATGAAGCTGATCAAGTCAGATTCCAGAAAGAAGATTTAAGAGATCATGTTACAAGAGAAGTCATAAAGGGGGAGAGATTACTAGTCAAAGCCAGCTCTGACAATGCTAAATGGACTTCCAATAGCATCAGAGCTACTCTTGGATATCCTCCTCTTTGTGATGATGATAATGTAGCAGGGTCTGGGATATAACCTGCATATTTTAAAGGAGATCAGCCTGAAGTTGCTTAGGTGATCTACCCTCCCCTTATCAGATTTTTAGATGATTCAAGAAGAAGTGCTGAAAATGTATAGTCCTCCACCAGAGGCACAACATGTAATTATGGAAAAGGTTGAGATGTCAGAAGCTACATTAGAAGCTCAGAAGGAAGCTCAACTTTCCAAGAAGAGGTTCAGAGAGCAGGCTGAGTTGATGCCAGATTTTCAGCAGTGGAGCTTAACTTCTAGAAACATCATACTTACTGCCTGGAAAGCTGTAAAGGATAAAACCATTGACATGGGTAAGTGGTATTCTGAACAAGAGTGGAATAAATATCAAGCAGGACAAGAAGTAATCCTTCAACATAGAAGAAGTGCTAAGGATGGGAAGCTACCTGCTAATGCTCAAGAGCCAAGCAAGTACTTCCCCAAACCTTTCCATTATTTTGAAAGACAGAAGATCAAGGCTGACGAATCAAAGAAGAAAGCTCTAAAAGGGAAAAAGCCAGCTAAGGATGCTGAACCTTCTGTGCAGGCTAAAATCAAGTCTAGTAAAGGAATAGTTATTAAGGAGCCTAGTCAGTAATAGGATTGCTAGGTTTATGTAATAGAACAATGTACTAATTTGTTTTTTTGTTCTATAAGAAATTCATGTAAACCAAAGTTTTACTGATTAACGAAATCTGTTACAGTATTAAGTGTTTGTTTTTTACAATGATTATGTGATAACCTGCTCTGAAATGTTTTTACACTTATTTACAATTTGGTTTTATCTTAAGAGATGTATATCTTTGACTAAGGGTTATGACTTCTCCAAATAGGGGGAGATTGTCAGGTACATTGGAAAATGTGTACCAGATTTAGAGAAGCATAAACTTAGTCAATGATATGCATCAATTTGTATTTGATAGAAGTTTGAGTTTCATTGTGCAGGTCTAAGAATTTGAAGGAAAATTTTCTATGTACAAGTGTCGACACTTGTGAAGAAACTGTGTCGACACTCAGGAAACTTGTGTCGACACTCAAGCAAGTTGTGTCGACACACATGCTTACTGTGTCGACACTTGTAAAGAAGTTATGTCAACACCCAGAAGCTGTGTCGACACTTATGAATAAGTTGTGTCGATACTCAAAGCTATGTCGACACCCAAATAAGCAGCTGTGTAGACATCCAGATTTGTGTCGACATCTGAAGCAGGACTTGTGTCGACACTTAAAACTTAAACTGTGTCGACACTCAGGAGATATGTCGACACCTGAAGCAATTGTGTCGACACACAGGACTAGTGTCGACACACAAACTCTCAAAAGGCTGTGTCGAGTTAAGAAGTAATTGTGACGACACACAGGACTTGTGTCGACACACACTCAATGCCATTTGACAAACACTCAACGCCAACTGTCTGCAATAGAAATGTTGAGAAAAGGAGCTGCTGTGTCGACACACAGGACTTATGTCGACACATACAACAAAAGCAGTGTCGAGAAGTAGAAGTATAACTGTGTTGACACTTGGAGTAATTGTGTCGACACCATGAAGACTTATGTCGACACTTGGTCTATATGTGTCGACACATGTGAAGCAGTCCGCTGAGTGTTGTGTGCTGAGTTTAAAAGACATTGAAGAACCTGGTGACGTGACTAGTGACTTGACAGCTGTCATAACTAGCCGGTCTGAAACCACTGTCAGAACTGTCAGAAGTTTGTTATGAATCAGATCAGCCGGTAACCATGGAGCAAGTTCTATATAAGAGACAGATCGGAAACGCCAGAGATGTATCATCAATAAGAAGAATTTTGACAGATCAAGGGATGTCTGCAAGAAAGATTCAGAGTTCAATCTAAATTTATAGAAGAAGCTGACTGAGGATCAACCTCAACATCAAGAGAAGATCCACCTTATTTTGTTCTAATCAAGAAGCTTTGAAAAGATAAGTTAGGTTGGATCAGAAGGATCATTCTATACAAGAACTGATCAAGAAGACAACATCAACAGAGAAATCTAGCTGGTGAAGTTTTCGATTACTCTTTACTCACAAATTCTTGTAGGATCTATTGTTAAATCTGAAATTGTAAGCCTAAAATTATAAAGCCTAAGATAGAGCCGTGTGTCTTAGGTAGGACTTGTGGAAAGTCTGAGTTGTAAGCCTAATTATAAAGGATGAGGTAGGGTTGAGGCCTGAGGTAGGATTCTGGAGAAGAATCTAAGGTAGGACTTGTGTTAAGTCTGAGGTGTAGGAACCATCTTGGGTTCTGAGATTGTAAGATCTGCGGATCCGAGCCATTGGAAGGAAGTTAGGCTAAATCCAGTTATCTGCTAGAAAGGCGAAGGGGGAAAGTGGATGTACCCATATCTTGGGGAACCACTATAGATCTGGTGCATTATGTGTTGTGTTTAAATTTTTGTAGATAGATTGATCTGTGCTAAAAGAAGTTATATATCTATTTTCCTAAAAATTAAAAAGACACAAAAGGATAAGAACCTATTCACCCCCCCCCCCCTCTAGGAGTTTAGGCTCTTGAAATAAAGTCTTTCACATCTTAACAACTTCCTATCTCATAGAGCTTTCTACGGCCTTTAGATGCTTAATCTCTTTTGCCTGTGTTTTCACGACCTTTTGACATTTGTCGTATGCCTTGATAAACTCCTTATACTGGGCCATTAGTTCAGACTCATCGTCAGAAGTGCTGTCCTCATGATCATGCTCAGAGACTTCAGATAAAGAAAGAGGAGTGTGAGAGTTAACCTTCCAAGTGACCTGGGACTCTTATTCACCATCTTTCTGAGCCATAAGCCCAAAGTAGGCTTCTTATTCTTCACTCGACTCAGATGAGTAAGAGTCACTAAGAGTTTTGCCCTTTGTTGCTATCAGGCTCTTCTCTGTCCTCTTTTTGTTGTATGAGGACTTCTTTTATTCTCTCTTACCACCCTACTTTTTCCTGTGGGGGCAATCAGCAATGACATGACTTGGCTTGTTACAATAATAACAAATTATGTCAGTCGAAATATGTTTGTTAGGTTTAGAATTATACCTGTCATGGCTACTTGAGGCTTTCTTTCATTGATCAGTGCCATTTCGTGATCTTTTGTATGATGCATCCTTGCCTCTCCATTGCTTCTTTTTGTTCAAGAATTTCTTGAACTGTCTTGAGAGTAGTGAGAACTCTCCTTCAGATAGCTCTGAGCTTGAAGTGCTTGGCTCAAATGATTCCACTTCACTTTTTCTAGAGATGGTGCTGGTGAGGCAGCTTTGCCATTCTTTGAACGTCTGCCTTTAAAGCAATGGACTTTTCCTTTGAAGAGAAACAACTTTTCTCTTCTTCAGCCTTTCTGGGGTTGATCTGCAGTTCATAGGACATTAGCTTGCCAAACAGATTCTATGGGTCTATCTCAGCTTGTTTGCCAAACTTTCGGATGTCACAGACTTTGTTATCCCATTCCTTTATGAGAGACCTCAGAAACTTATCATTCAGCTCCCCAATAGTGAATACCCGACCATACACTCTTAGGCCGTTGACTATCTTGAAGAAATTTTCAAAAGTGTCTGCAATGGTATCTTTTGTACCTTGCTGGAAGGCTTCATACTTCTGATTCAGGAGGGACCTTATATCATCCCTTACCTCTTCTGTTCCTTCCATTAAGGTGATAAGAGACTGCCATATTTCCTTACTAGATTGGCAATGAATCAGGTTCTGCAGCATTGAGTCATCGACTGCACTTGCTATTATATTTTTAACTTTCTTATCTAGTGAGACAAGTGCAATCTCGTCCTTGTCTAGATTCATTAATTTCTTAGGTACTTGCTTAGTTGGATCTATAATGGAGATGGTCATGGGAACGTGAGGACCTTCTTCAACAATCATGAAGATCCAGGGATCCACAGCTTCCATGAAAAATTTAATTCTTTCTTTCCACATGAGAAAGTTGTTCTTGGTGAACAGAGGAAGCTTAGAAAAATCTTTACCCTTGTCCATGCTTGGCAAAATCTCAAATGACAACGGAAGAGGAAATTGATCAAGGTGTAAACCTTTTAATGACAAACCTCACTCTGATACAAATTGAAATTGTTCAGTTGTCTACCTAAATCACCAAGAGGGGGGGGCGGTGAATAGGTGAGTTGTGCATCTATTTGCGGAATAAAAAAAATTTTTGATCTTGCACATAAATCCACCGAGCAAACACAGACGACAAAAGATTTATAGTGGTTCCCAAATCTTGGGTACGTCCACTTTCCCTCACCGATCTAGTAAACCACTAGACTCGGCAACTCCAATATCTCTTATTGAAAACCAATCCTGCGTCTCGGAACCAAGTTCCTACAATCTCAATCCAAACGGAATTACACTCGGAAGATAAAACTTCCTACAACTCGGAGAAAAATCTCCTACAAGAATTGATAATCAATAATTGAAAATACAAACAAATGATCTTCGAATCTTGAGATGTTTTGGCTGCATCTTCTTCTTTTAGAGTTACAGCTTTATCAGACTTATTGAAGAAGAACTCACGGCTAGAACTAGATCTGAAGATTTTCTTTTGACTTCACCCGATCGGAACGTTGATGGAGAAAGAGAAACTATCACGATCAGGAAATCAAACTTTGTCTGAATCCTTTGAATCGAAAACCCTGACCCTTGCACGATGAAGATCGTTGGCGGCAGGTCTCGTTTTGGAAAGACAGAGAGAGAGAGGATTAACCGACTTGAGAAATTATGACAGCGTATAGATCCTTCGTATTCCTTATATTAGGGTTAGTCGATTGACATGAATTTATATAGGATCTCTCTAACAGTCATAATTAGTCTTAATGACGTACACGTGGACCAGTCACATTAGGTGATTTGAAAATCCCGTCATTCTGTACTTAACAGAAGTTTTTGCAGAAAATTACTTAAGTTTCTCGAGAAGAATGATATTTTTCGAGAAGTAATGTTTATTACTCGAGAAGAAGACAAAGGATTACTCGAGAAAACATTTCTGCTAAATGGAACATCAGTTCTCGAGAAAGAAGAATACTACTCGAGAACTAAGAATTTCTTCTCGAGAAAAGGCAGCCAATGGCGTTGAGTCAGGTCTTAGCACTTAATGCTCTCAACGCTTTTACTGATGAGTACTCGAGTACTGTCTGAATTTCCCTAGAATAAAGAAACGCATTACTCGAGAATGAGAATTGCTTCTCGAGAAAAGGAAAGTTTCTCAAGAACTAGGAATAACATTTCTCGAGAACTAAGAGTTGTTCTCGAGAACTACACTTAGAAAATTTTCTGATATAACAAATAAGTACTCGAGAAGTAGAGAAGGAGCCTACTCGAGAACGAAACTTTATTTATCGAGAACTAAGGGACTACTCGAGAACTAAGTATAATACTCGAATAAAGTTCCTGACTACTCGAGAACTCTCAAAAATACTACTCGAGAACTAAACTGATATTTCTCGAGAACTAAAGGACTACTCGAGAAAAATACTTAGAGAATTTTGGTTTTAAAGAAAACTTTTCTTCTGACTAAGCTCAACACCAACATCTCATCTCTTGATCCAAGTGCTTGAAAATGAAGTGTATACCAATAGAGAGGCTACACATGTGTCATCACCTTGTATCACACAATGAGGAATTACATTGTATGGTCCTGTGTTTATGACCCACTGCAGACTGACATTTGTCTATACTTAGCAATAAAGTCCTGCAAACACATAACTAAAATAGAGGATCAAATACAACTTAATTCATCTTAGTTCAAGGGTGACTTCATGCAAATCTAGGTTATTGTGGATGCAATACCCAACATAAGGAAACATGGCTTCTAGGAAACTATGATTCTCGAGGTCGTACGCGATCTGCAAAAAAGAAAAATCAAGAAAGGTCGGCACGGACTTAATATGGAGACCGCTATGAATACAAAGCATACTGACGCCGCCTCCTTCTGAAAAAGCGACCTTCTTTCCTAACCGCTTATTTCCTTCCTTAGGCGACTTTACCTCCTGCTCAAGTCGCACATTATCTTTGAGCAGGTCTCTCATCAGGCAACCCATGAAGTGGCTTGTCACCACGATGTCCGCGCTGGCCTGTGCGGCTATAAGACGAAGCTCGGCAGGATGGACATTTTTCAGGTCACTCAAGTTTCGCTTCGCGTATAGCGCCGAGATTTCAACATTTGTGTGGCGAGATAATCTTGGAATCCTCTAAGAGGTAAGCGCGGTGGAGAGGCGAACATGCTTATTTTTGCTATGCAAGTGGATCATCGGGTTTCCCCACAGATCTTTCTTGCTTCTTCTAAAGCCTTGCATATCAAAGCTTTCAGAAGAGGAGTAGCCTGCGGCAGGATCCCTCTCCTCTATTCTTTTTCTTGCAATCTCTTTCTTCCTTTCCCTTTGTGTAAGATTCAGGCCACTTGGTGTTTGAGGCGTAATCGCTGGTACCGCCACGATCGCTGTAAGAAAAGGAAAATTCAATCACTTAACTGTAGGTTGCGGCGACTATATAGGCAGGTTGCAGAGCATAGGGCTTACTCTATTGATGAGCTACGTTATCTAAGCTCGCAAGCAGCGGGATGTAGTGTTCAATGTCAAGACTTGGTCCCACCAATAACTCAACAATTGCGGTCTCCACTGCATCAAGATTTTTTACTTTTGAAGGCAGAGTCCACACGCTCCTGCAGATAAGTGTCTGCAAACCCTTGGTCACCTTCAAAGATCAATTACCTTGAGGTCCAGTTATGGATCTTATTCGGCATGCCCATAACCTTCATGCCTCTGTAGTAAAAGTAAATCACGCCTTTGTTTGGGCAGCCTCCAGTTGGTGTTATTGAGAGGACCGAAAAGATTTTCTTGAAAATGTTTAAAGAGAAGGCGATCTTCTCAGATCGCAAATAAGATATATAAATATAAATGGCAGCCAGTGTATTCAGCGCGAGCTGCCCTGACACCATGTCGTAGTGTTTTAAAATTTCAGCAATCTCCCATAGGAGAGGGAACTTGAATCCACAGTCAAAATGATTAATAGGCACTGCGATCTGAGTTGCCGTGGAGAAATTGACCCTTTCCTGATCTTCTAGAAGGCCGACATGCACAGGCGAGTCCGTCATATACCTCTCAATAAAGTCCTCTAAATCAGCCTCTGTAAGCTTACACTTTTGTGGTCAGAAGCATGGAAGGCAATCGCTGTATCAATACTTGGGGACACTATTTTATGAGACCGCAAGGACTTCTGCTTCGATCGCTTTTCCTATATTAAAGAAACAAAGAAGCTCTATTTATAGAATTTTTGGTCTGACAACATTCGGCCAAACCGCGCTGTTTGATCCTTCAGTTTGCCCAGCTCGCAGAAGTTTCATCCAAATCCTAAAGTTTCAAGTTCAAAAATCAAAAGACGCGAACATATAAGCAGTTCGCACAGTTTGCATTCAACATCATCCTGCAGAAAGATTTTAAGTCACGCATAACACAGCATTGTTCAAATAATTATACTATATAAAACAGATCGCACAAATCACATAACAGTTCAATAACAAACAAAGCAATGTTCGAACATATAAATTATACATCAAATATCAAATGATCAAATGTTTGCGCCCATAAGCGAACTTAGCGGTCTCTAGGACCAGGTCGCGCAAGTCACTCCTGCCTATCCATACAGAGATGCGCCTCTTTGTCGCTTCCTCAATGTACTTTGCCATACAGCTGGTAGATGAGGTGGTGCATGGACCAGGTGCATATGCCCGGCCTCCCGATCCACCCGACTCAAAGGAACTATGGGCACAGTTGCCGGCCTCTACACCTTGTCCGTAGTGAGCTGCCCACATTCTGCTTAAACTGGAGCCTCTGATTTAGCAGTGCGATCTGGCAATCGCGGCCTCTCAACTTGGACTTCGGCACCTCATTGGCTCCTTCGTTCTTGCACCAGATTTAAGTGTTTCCCTTTGTAGTGGCGGGAATCCTCCCAAGCCGCCACTTCTCCTTGTCGCTCTTCTCAAGCGCTATTGAAATGCTGGGGATCTTGTCGTCCCGATCTTTTTCTTGCTCTATTCACTTCCTCAGCTCAACTTGATTGTCTTTTATTTCAACTTCAAATTTCTTCTTTTCTAACATTAAGAAATTATCCAGGCTGGATTGCTTACCTTATGCGGACTCACCAAGTGAGATCGCTCCAGGCCGCTCTGAAATATTTACTTATGGAGATGGCATGATCTCGCCAGGTTCAGCAGGGCTAGGCGGCAACTTATGTCCTTAAACAAATGAAGCAAAGTTCAAATTTTAATCCAAGTTGCAGCAGACTCAAAACACAAAGATTAAAATCAGACTTTTGGAAATCATCTCGGCAATTTGGCGACTATCGATATAGGATGCCTCACGTGCTCCGGATCAAAGGCACATAGACGCTTTTTCCATTCTCGATGGACTCTTGCTCTCGTCATGTCCTCCATTCTTCTTGAAGCCACTATATCATCGGTATTTGTGATTATCTTTACCGACTTTGACATTCGTTGGTGACACTTATAAATACACTAACGCTTAAATTTCTTATGCACTGGTTGGAGTTTACCTAACCACAACAGCTCAGCGGCAGCCCGTAGATACTTAGCTTGCTTGTACGCATCAATCTACTTTGTGGCCGCCTCCACTTTGTCCTTCTAGGCGGCGATCATTTCGTTATGGGTGGTGATATTCTCCATTAGCTTCTCCTTCTCATCTCCTTCAGTTGCTGATGTGGAAGGGTGGTCGCCACCCTTAACCCCAAAATTTCGACTTCAGGCTGCAACACCAACAACAAAGATTGATTAATGGTATCAACTTGGTCGTTATCTATAGAGTTGAGTATCTAAATAGTAGATAAGATGACCATGGACAGGGAATCATTTCCCTTGATTGCAGCCTCCGGAGTATTGAAGCCTGTCTCGGGATCTTCCTTTTCTCGCGGCCTGTTCTGCAATCTCACAGCCCCAGTCCACGAAGAGATATTCTTTTCCGTTCTCGAACACAGCTTCTTCTCAACCAGCTCGGCAACAGAAGACTTATCCCTCTTCCTTTTCTTCTTTTCATTGGGGCCTTCTTTCTCAGTCAAGTCCACAATGACCTGCTCTAAGTCCAACAAGCTCTCGTGGACCGCCTCTGCGTTGACAACAACCAGGGCAGGAGAAGGCAGTTCTTCCTTAGCTTCTTCTCGAGAAGACCGCTTATCTTGATCAAGATCGACGACAGGCTACTGGATATCTAATGAGGAAACTTCATTTTCCGTTTTTATGCACAATATAATTATTCCCGAAGCAGACGTTTACACGTCCATGTCCGCTGAGTCCGCGGGTTTTAGATTATCTGTTATCGCTAGCAAATTCAGTGCTTCATCCACATTTTTTAATGGCACCTCTTTATGGGAAGTGGTGGCTTCCGCGGACTTCTCGCTAGAAGGTTAATCATTGTAGCAGACTGTCTCAACTACTGGCATATCCCTTCGGGAAGTTTCTCCAACAAGGTGAACAGTCGCTCCACCTATTTTCACTACTTTCTTAGTGTTCATCGGCGGCCTGGGCTTCTCTCTCGTTAAAGAAAGGCTGCCGAAGAATGCTCCTAACCCATTCATCACGGACTGTAATGCGTAGACCACAAGTGGTGAAAAATGACCCGTAACGGTGACAGCTTTTGGTAAATGTAGAGCTTCCAGCGATATTTATAGTGCTGACAGCATAAATGAGGGTTGCTGACTCGGCGGTTAAGCAATCATGTTTGAAGTTTTCTAAAACTTAAAAAATGTATGGGGATTATGTTAAACCCAGAATCCGTAACATGTTCAACAAGGATCTAGGTCTCTCTGGCAGCGGACTCAATTTCTTGTCCGCCTAGGTCACCTAATCTCGTGATTCCAGCACAAGCCTCCTTCAGCGGCGGACTCAATTATCCAGTTTGCCAAGGTCGTCCAGCCTTAGGAGATCAACTTCCTAGATCGCCCGGCTTCCTCTTCAAGTGTACTCAAGAATCAATCCTCACATGTCACGGCATTTCAACCAGGATCGCTCCCTCTAGCAACAAAAGGAAACTCCTGACTGCGAGCCCAGTCCGCCCCTCTTGCACGGACTGGCTTGTCTTCTCTTTTTTTGTTTCACATGACCGCTGCCCAGTTCTCATGTACCCCGAGCAGCCAGTTATTTTCGCCATGCCCGTTTGGGCAGGCCCTTAAACCTATAAATAGTGGGAAGGGGTGCACCCAAATCACGTTGACTTGAGCTCAAGAGCCTACTTGTTAAAGGCAGCGGACTCAAATCTCAGGCTTTACGGTCTCCAGCTTGCTCTTCTTTAAGCTCTCTTCCTCTACTTGTAATCAACCATTTGCAATAAAAGGAAAGCCCGTTGCAAGAGAGGCATTTAGGCCACGATGGGCGAACTCTTTTGTTGTCGTGGCACACGGCTCTACTGTCTTTTTCTCTTGTCCGCTATTAGATAGCTGCTTGTAGTCGCCTTTTTTCCCTTTCTTTCCCACGTTATCGAACCGCTAGCTAGTGGTGCCCATTTCCGCGCATAAATAGTTGATGCTCGGGAACCATGTCTCGAGCTGCTCTTGGCAGTCAATGAGGCTTGAGTTTAGGGAATTAAGGGGGAATACATGGCTTCAAAGAGATCTTGCCGAATGGGGATGTTGAAGGCAAACAGTATGTAAGTGAGTACTAGTTCTTGGGGTTGGGTATCACGAATTATACACCTCAGCGTGCATGATCCGACATGGTGAGAATGGAGCAAGACCCTATCCTAAGCAATGAGTTCTAAAAGCCAAACATCCTAAGCGCGCAAGAGCCATTGATGTAGGAACAAGGTGAGACCTGGTTCTATATATTAAGTTAGCAAAGACTGCATGTTAGTGCGGCGAAAGGGTGATCTATAGTTTCGTGAGATGTCTCGGCCATGGGTAACCTAAGTTGAAGCATGAGTGGGGAATGTTTTTGCATAATATTATTCATATTCAAATCATACACAAAAAGAGGATAGAAAATTTTACAGCACAAATCACATTTCATTTATAGTTTGATAGTTAAATTCTGCCAAAAAAGGCAAGGCCTAAAGAAAAGGAAAGAAGTACAAGAATTGTAAAGCGAAAACCCTAAGACGATGACGTCGATTGCTCGCTCTCATCAGAGCATGCGACACTGTCTTCAAACTCAGGGATAGGAAGGAAGAGCTCCGGGACCAGGATCACGGCAGTCACCTTCTCGCCCTCGTCGTTCATGATTCCGACCCTCTTCATCGTTTGGAGCGAGTTCCTTATTGCTGTGATGGCATTTTCCACCATCATCAACTCAAGATCCCGCTGCATATGAAAGTGAGGGTAAGATCTATCTTCACTCTAGAGGGTGGGGGGGTGAATAGAGTATTTTAAAATAATTTACAATTAAAACTGTAAAGCAGTGGAAGAATTAATTTACTTATATGTGTAATGTGCTAGCAGAAAAGTAAACACTAAAGCAGTTAGAAAACATAAACACACATCACACAGCAAAGCAAAAAGCACAGCAAGCCAGATGACACAAGGAGCTATAGTGGTTCCCCAATAACCTGGGTACATCCACTCTTCTACCACCCTAGGTAGGAATCCACTGCAGGAATAGTTGATCAGGTGTCCTGGGCACCAATGAGCTTTTGATAAGGTGCTCAAAAACCAAACCTAGATTTTTTGATAAGGTGTCTTGCCACCACTGAGTTTTGACAAGGTCTCAGAAACCAGCCACAAAACTTTTGAAGGGAGTTTTGAGAAACCCTTTTACAGGAGAGAAAGGAAAAAGAAAATGAGTTGAGTTGTTCTTCTCTGTCAACAATCTGAGAGAAGACAAATGGAAGATGTTGTCAAAGCTCCTCCTGAGATCTGTAAGGGTTCAGGAAGATGAGCTTTGCTTAGGGTGATAGGTCTTCAGTTGCTTCGGATCTCCAGCAATAGATGATTTCAGCAGATGCTGAAATGTGAGATGTCTGGAGTCCTTGATAATGAAGCTTTTGAACACTTCAAGCTTGAAGGAGTAGAATCAGCAGATGATCTCCTTCACAATGATGTTCTTTGTATTCTTGAAGAATTCTTACTCAGTAATTCTGTAAGCTTTTGTCTACTGAGTTTATTCTCAGAAGATGAATTCTTGATGAGTGAATTTCTTGTTCTCTCTTCTGTATGTCTTTTTCCAATCTTGTCTGTTCTCTATATTCAGAATAATTCTTTAGGGAGTATATCAGATTCTGACTTTAGATGGTCGTTACTCATTCATAAATGACTTCCATAATTGACAACAATCTCTGGGGAAAGTCCTAAGTAACATTCCAATTATTCTTCCTTGAAACTTTCACTAGATTGCTTAAAACGGCTACATAATCCTTTGTCATAAATGCTGAAAAATAAATCTGAATGAAATCCATAACTGTCCTGAATTTGAATCCTGAGAACGTCGACCTCTCAGAAAATTGTCGATCTGAGCTCAGCTATCGTCGACCGGAGCTCAGAGATTTTATTTATACTAGAGAAAGAAAATGTCGACCTGAGCTCTACGATCGTCGACCTGAGCTCAGCGACTTGAAAAACAGCTGGAAACAGAACGTCGATATGAGCTCAACGATCGTCGACCGGAATTCGACGACTTGTAGAACTGAGCTTAGAGAACGTCGAACTGAGTTCGACGTTTCGTCGACGTGAGCTCGACGAGAATTGTCTTTGTCTCAGCACTTGAATCCTGAACTTTAGAAGGTCTGGAGGGCAGCTTACAAACCTAAGTACTAACCCTAAACTCATTCTAATTGACCTATCAGACTATACAGCAAGGTCAAAACAAAAACCTAAACACATAGTGATCCTAACCCAAATTAGTAATAGGGTGTTCCAACAATCTCCCCCTATTTGGGTTAGGATTACTATTTACATGATAGAATGTAAAATAACAAGCTTACATAAAAAAAACAAAATAGAAACAATAATGCAGATAACATATGTTGAGCATTGTAGAAACACATCAAGATTCACAGAATCAGTCAGAAGATAAATATGAGTGTCAGCTTACACAAGTTACTCATTGCCCTTCTTGAATAGGATTTCTCTGTTAGGATTTAGGGCTTCCTTCTTGGATCTTCTATCATCTTCTGCAACTAAAGAGGTTTGAGATCTTGGCCTTGGAACTACAGCCTCAGGATGCAGCTTCATATATTCTTCTGGATCAAAGAATTTCCTTGAATCATATCTCTCTAATTCTTTCTTTCTATTTTCTGACAAAGTTGTGATGTAGAAGTATCTCTGCCTTGCTCTTTAGCTTTCTTAATCTGATCTAATGAAGCAAGCTCTTTCATTCTAGCTGTCCATGATAAAGGATTGTTTTCAGGGTCCTCAAAAGGAACTGGGGGTTCATATCTGTTGATTGACTCTGAATCAGTAGGAGGAGCCCTGGTGACAACTGTTTCTCTTAGCTTGTATGGGAAAGGACCTGATGAAGAATCAGTGGGGCCTTGTCCTTCCCTTTGGTGTCTGGAGTAAGTTCTGTAATCTCTTTATCTTCCTCTATACTGGCCTCTTCTAGACTGATCACCTCTTTGATGTTGTCCTCTGGGTTGATATCTCTGAGAAGGTTGAGAGGAGATATGCTTTGAAGTAGATGACAGAAAAGCTTAGCCTCCACCAGATCCTGAATCTGGAGGAGGAGGAGGAGGAAATTGAGATGATCATTTTTCATACTTATACAGCTTTCTCCTTTTTCTCATGGCCTTAAGCTTGTTCTTAGAGTATTGCATCCATGGTTCAGTGATTTGGCAGTCATGAAGAATGTAATAGGGTATATCATTGACATCTTTGGCTTTTGCAGGAGGTACTTTCATCATAGCCTTACTTCATGCTTTCCTTTTCTTGGCAATGGTGCCAGAAGAATCATCAGAGTCAGTGTTGAATTGATTACTGTCTGAACTCGTGGGTCTGTCATATAGATCATTAATTCTTTTGATATACTCTTCTCTTTGTTTTGACTTATCAGCAGACAAATTAGGAGCAGTAGCAGGAGAAGAAACTATTGGAGTAGCAGCAGGAGCAGAGATAGGAACTTCTGGAGCAGCAGGAGCAATAGGAACCTCAGAAACAATAGGTTCTTCTAAGTAAACAGGTAATTCATCAGCAGCAGCAGTAACATGAACAACAGACAACATATCAATATCAGCAGTTTCAACAACTTCAATAATAGCAGCAGCACAAACAGAAACAATAACTTCCTCAGGCTCAAGAGAACTGATATAAGAAGTAATTAGGCTAAGATCACAGACAGCAACATGCACAATGGCCTTAGTCAGATCTTCAACTTCCTGAGCTGGTGAACAGCTGAAGTGAAGAGAATCAAAAATTGAAAACAGTGACCTGAGGTCCACTGTTAGTACTGGTGCTGGGACTGAAGAATCAGCAGCAATTTCAGGCAGCAATTCCTCTGAAACAGCAGGCACTACCTCAGCTTCATAGGGCATCTCCCCCTACCTTGATTCAGTGAGAACTGGATAAAGGCACCCCATTGAAGGGATTTCCTGAGGAGTAGATAGAGAGGAGAGCCTATCAGATAACTCCTTTATGGACTGCAGGAGTGGAGCCATGGAGGTCTCCAGTAGAGCTACTAGCTTGGGAGCCAGCATCCCATAGAGCTTATCTGCTAGTGCTGAGAGATCCACTTACTCAAGTGGAACTTGAGTGGAGATGGAGGAAGAAATGACTGTGGCTGGTGATGGATGGGCTGCAGGATGTGTGGGTAGGGATGGTAGGATATTTGGTTGAGAGATTGGGATGGTGGAGATAGAGGTTATGGGTGTGGAGATGGATGGGGTGAAGGATGGTTGGGTGAAAATGTCATGGAGTAGTTGTTGGTATGAGGAAGTGTAGGGAACCTCAGTATGAAAGGAGGGGGAATCATCCATGAAGGAATCTTCCATGATGTTGAAAGATGGAATGTCAAGAGGTGGATAATAATGAAGTGGATGGAATTGTTGTTCTGTGGTAATAGCTAGAGGAGGTGAAGGAGTGGACAGAGGAGATGAAATTATAATGTGGGAAGAGATTGATGTTGATGTGGAGATGGTTGAGGTGGAGATGGAGGTAGAGATGGTTATAGTGGATGAGGGAATGGTTGAGGGAAGAACTGGAGAAGGTTGAGAAGAGGAGGAGGCAGGCACTACTTCAATGAGGTAAAGGGCCTTAGAAGAAGAGACTGCAGCAGTCCTTGTGCTTGAAGCAGTAGTAGTCCTGGTTGGCTTGAATATCTGCCTGTCCCATTTCCCAAACAGGGCACAGGTCAACCTCTTTTATGCATTGATGTTCATTCCACTTGATACCAGCAGTTCATGGAACCTGGAGTGCAGGAATAACCCTATTATCCTCCCAAAGTCTACCAAACTTTTGTTCACTTTCTTCTTAATCAAGTCAAAGAAGAGCTCTCCCCAGTTCAAATGTTTCTTGTCCACAAGTGCTCCCATCAAGCAGAATTGATACCTTGAGATGGTATCATGTGCTGAGTGATTTGCCAACAGCACTTTCCCCACAACATCAGCGAGAAATCTATACTCAATAGATAAGTTCTTTTTCAACAACTTTCTAGGGTTAGCGATAGAGTGTCCCATTCTATCTAACATATTTGCAGATTCTTCTCCAGATAACTCAATAGAATCATCTCCAGAACTCAGTTGAAACACTTCAGTCAGAAGAGCAGGTGTTAGGGATACCTGCGTCCCAGCTATAGTACCAACCAAAGTATTCTGATCCAGATTTTGTGCTGTATATACCCATTCTTTAATTTCATCGGCTGCAATCTTCATCCTGTTTGTCATTATTTGCACTAGCTGTTGTTCTCTGAATAGGTCTAGAATGTCTTTGAAGATTTGATCGCTTCCATCAAAGGAGTCCATGTCGATATCAAACCCTGTGTCGAACTTCATCTTGGCAAGAGCGGCAACAGACACAACCATTATGTACCTGCAAAGATGAACAAACACGACCATGTGTAGAGAAGTTTTGAGGGAAAGAAAACGTTTGCAGAGAGTATGAAAGCATAAAAGAAGAACGACGACCGAAGAATGATTTTTATATTAGGGTTCTGTTGGAACACCCTATTACTAATTTGGGCAAGGATCACTATGTTTCTCTTAGGAAACCAGGTTGACCTAGTTGTATAGTGTAAAGGTCAACATTAGAATGAGTCTAGGGCTTAGAACTTAGGTTTGAAGCTGCCCCCAAGGACCATTCAAGCTCAGGATTTCAAGCTAAGTAAAGAGATAAACATAGTCGAACGACGGTCGACTATCGTCGAGCTCAGGTCGACGATCGTCGAGCTTAGGTCGACTACTTATGTCCTCAGCCTTCTGCTTATTGCTGGTTTCGGTCGACTATCGTCGAGCTTCAGTCCGACGATCGTCGAGCTTTGGTCGACGATCTCTGGCTGTGCTTGGGTCGACTATTTCTGGGAAAGTTTAGGTCGACGATCTCTGTTTGCTTCAGGTCGACGTTTTCTGTTGAAGTCTAGGTCAACGATCTCTGTCTTAATCAGATCGACTATTTCTGCCAGACCAAGAACTTAGATAGTCGATTTCAGATCGAAGTTTTCTGTTTACTGCTTATCTTCAATATCTCTGAGCTCAGGTCGACGATCTTCGAGCTCAGATCGATGTTTTCTGTCAGAATGATCTATTCCTTCTCTGAGCTCTGGTCGATGATCGTGGAGCTCAGATCGACGTTTATTTTGAGAGATCGGCGTTCTTAAGGATTCAAATGCTGCCGGTCTTTGGAATGTTTTTTTCAGCATTTAATTTCAAGAAGTTTTGCCAGCCGTTTTCATTTATTCTGGAACAAGTTTTAAGGAATTATTCAGGAATGTTTCATTGGACTTTCCTCTAGAAGACAAATCCTTTATGGAAGGCATTTAATGTCTGATAACGGCTATCTTGGAAGAAATATATTCAGAGAATAAGGTCGTCTTCTCCAACAATACTACTCTCCAAGAGAATTAATCCAGAGTCAATACACGATAGAATCAAGAGACACACACTGTTACAGAAGAACAAGAAGAATTAAGCTGTGAAAGATAACCATCCTCTTGCTTACAGAAAAGTGATCAAAGCCTAATCTAAAAGAACTCTAGACACCTCATCTTTCAGCCTCTTTGCTGAAACAATTCTTTGCTGGAGATCTAAAGATCTGAAGACCTATCACCCTAGAGCAAAGCTTCCATTCCTGATTCATTCAACATCTCAGGGGGAGCCTTGACAACAAAAGATCCACTAGTCTTCTCTCATTTGATTTGAGAACAGAGAAGACAACCTTACCTCTTTACCTTTTTCTTTTTCCTGCTGTAAAGGGTTCTTGAACTCCCTTCAAAAGTTCTGTCTGGTTCTGAGAGCCTTGTCAAAACTCAGTGGTGGCAAGACACCTTATCAAAAAATCCAGTTTTGGTTTTTGAGCACCTTATCAAAAGCTCATTGGTGTCAGGACACCTGATCAACTCATCCTGAGTGGATTCCTACCAAGGGTGGTAGAAGAGTGGATGTACCCAGGTTTTTGGGGAACCACTCTATTTCCTTGTGTCTTCTGGTTTGTTTGTGTGATTTGTTTGCTGTGTGCTGTGCTCTTTACTTCTTGGTTTTTAACTTTTTACTAGCACGCTACACTATATCATAAATTGAATTTTATATGTGCTGTTTATTTAAACTGTGAAAAATTATTTTAAAATACTCTATTAACCCCCCCTCTAGAGTTGAGATAGATCTTACCCTCACTTTCAATTGGTATTAGAGGCAGGTTGGTTGCTTATACAGGCTAACACCTGAACCAAAAGATCCTTGATAAGATCAATCTCTTAAGAGGATTATTTTCTATACATCTATCTATTTATTTAAAGACATGGCACAGAACAAAGATTATGCAAGCACCAGACCACCAGTGTGCAACCTTTCCAAGTTTGCACTCTGGAAGGCAAGGATTAGATTATACATGAATTCTATTGATGAAGATATTTTCAATTCTGTCTTGACAGTTTGTCCAAGTCCACCAACAAGCTCAAGCACAAATGCTGTTCCACCTCCCTCAGGAACAGATGCAGACATAAAGAAATGGAAAACTGCAGATGCAAAGGCCATGAACATCTTAGCTCAGACAATGTCTGATGAGATATTTCAGAAAGTAGCTGACTGCAACTCAGCCAAAGGAATTTGGGACAAGCTCTCTGAAATTGTCTCAGGGTCTGCTGATGAAAGGAAAGATAGAAGATCTCATCTGATAAGCCAATATGAGAACTTCAAAAAGGGAGAAGCTGAATCAGTGGCTGACATGTACAATAGACTAAGTCTAATTGTCAATGAGTTAAAAATCTTGGACAAAGAAATCTCACTGACTGAGCTGAATGACAAAATCCTGATGTGCTTCCCCAGCACTTGGGATTCAAGAATCTGGCCAATCAAAGATGCCAGAAGTCTAAATGAGATTACCACTGAAGCTCTCCTGGGCAAGATCAAATCCTATGAGCTGCTCATTAAAAATAGAGAAGAACAAAAGGCTACTTCTCCAGCCACAAGGAAAGAAAAGACCATAGCCTTCAAAGCTGCAGAAGAGGAGCCTGAAGATAAAGCTACAGGAAATGATGAGCTCATAAGTCTACTGGCCAAAAGATTCTACAAGATGGCCAGAAAAGACTTCAGAAAGAGACCATACAAGGGTCATGATAAACCAAGGTATGACAAATCAAATAACAATAAAGAAATTATATGCTTTGGTTGCAGGAAACTAGGCCACATTGTGCCTGACTGTCCAGAAAACAAGAATAAGGACAAGAAGGAAAGAAGAGAAAGGAGAAAAGAAAAGGATTACAAGAAGAATAGCTCAGACAAAGCCTCCTCCAGCAAGAACAAACATACAAGGAAGGGCTTTGTTGCTGAGACATGGAGTGAGACTGAAGAGGAATCTGAAGCCTCATCCAGTTCTAGTGATGATGAGGATGATGCAGATGAAAAAGAATTTTGCATGATGGTTATCAATGCCTCACTGCAAAACTCTGATGAAGAATCAGAATCAGATTCAGAAACTCAACTAGATGAAGATCAGGTAATCAACTCTTTTGATTTTAATTCTGAGGACTTCAAAGATGAATTTAAGATACTGTGCCTAGATTTATTAAAATCTGAGAAGGAGATAATCTCTCTCAGGAATCAATTATCTGAGCATAGTGTCCTAAACTCAAAGAACCTCAAACACTCTGAGGAGTTAGAATGATGTAGGGAGGAGATAGCTTCACTGAAAAGTGAACTATCAAAGGCCAAAAAGTTTGAAGAATCCCTAAATGGGAGAAGTATCAAACTGATGGACATCACAAGCACAGTGAACTCAAGATTTAATAGCACACTGGGCTTGGGTGCCTCATCCAGCCAACCTATAATATTATCAACTCCAATCAAATTTGTCTCTGACAAAGGAAAGGGAGTAATAGAGGTAGCTAGGAAGAATGCAGATCTGCCAGAGAAAAATTCAGTTCAACAGATGGCGTCGAGCAGAGCTCGACGATCGTCGACCAGAGCTCGACGATCTAACCACAGATCGTCGACCTCAGCTCGACGATATCCAAACTCTGAACTTCAGTATAATCGATCTTCGAACAGAGATCGACGATCTGACCCAAGATCGTCGACCTCAGTTCGACGATCGTCGAACAGAAATCAGGACTGTGAACATTCCTTCAATGGCACATCTAGATTCAATCCTAGAAGTCCCACATCCCAAGGCTTTAATCCCTATACTGAATGGATAGTACCTCCTAGGATATACCATCCTGAAGGTTATAAGGATCAACCTGGGATGTCTTTTATTTCAGAATTCAAGGGATATCAACCTAGGCCCAAGGTTAACTAGGTCAAAAACAAATAAGCTGTTTCTTGTGCAGGTGAAGACCTATCCAGCATCAAACCATCAATGGTATCTGGATAGTGGGTGCTCAAAGCACATGATAGGGGACAAGGACAACTTCACTTCCTTCAAAGCCAAGCTTGGACCCAAAGTAATTTTTGGAGACTCAAGCTTTGGAACTACAAAAGGATATGGTGCGGTCCAAATTGGCTCAGTCACTTTCAAGAAGGTGGCATATGTTGAAGGACTCAAGCACAACTTGATAAGTATCAGTCAACTGTGTGATGAAGGATATCAAGTGACATTCAACAAAGCCATATGCAAGGTCAAGTCAGAGGACAACACAACTGTGTTGACAGGTAACAGAAGAGGTAACATTTACTTGGTAGATTTTCATTCACCTGTAGTAGATATTTGCCTGTTCAATATCATTTCAAAATCAAATATTTTATGGCATAAGAGACTAGGGCATATTAACCTTAGAACCATTGCTAGGCTATCCAAAGACAACCTTGTTAGAGGACTACCTTCTGGTCCCTACAAGAAGGAAGGACTTTGCAAGGCTTGTCAATTAGGCAAGCAAACTAAAAGTAGTTTTAAATCAATTAATAAGAGTGATTCACCTAGGATTTTGTACCTGTTGCACATTGATCTTTTTGTACCCATATCTGTACAAAGCCTAGGAGGGAAATCCTATACTTTAGTGGTTGTAGATGACTTCTCAAGATTCACTTGGGTATTCTTTCTGAGGAAGAAGTCTGATAACTTCAAGTGTTTGACAGATTTTCTCAAATGCATTCAGATTGAGTTCAACACTCACATTGCCCTGATCAGAAGTGATCATGGGACAGAGTTTGATTCTCTTCTCATGCAAGAGTTCTGTCAAAGTGAAGGGATCAGGCACACTTTCTCAGCTCCTAGAACTCCTCAACAAAATGGGGTAGCTGAAAGGAAAAATAGAACACTCATTGAATCTGCAACTACATTATTGGCAGATGCTCACCTACCTCTATCCTTTTGGGCTGAGGCAATGAACACCTCCAACTATGTGTTGAACAGAAGCCTGATACACAAACTGAAGGGCAAGACTCCCTATGAATTGCTCAAAGGGAAGAAACCTAAAATAGGCTATTTTAAAGTTTTTAGTTGCACTTATTTTATTCATAACAATGACAAGAAATATCTAGCAAAATTCCAAGCTAAAGCTGATGAAGGAGTGTTTCTGGGATACTACATGATCAGCAAGGCCTATAGGGTTTATAATAAATCTTCCTGTAAAATTGAAGAATCTGTTCATATTATTTTTGATGAAGCTAACATGTCTTTCAAGGAGAAGAATGCTTCTACCATAGAACCTTTGCAGGTACATTCTCTAGCTGAAGACTTGAACAAATTGCAAGTTGCTGAAAAGAATGAAAGCAGTGGTGATGAAGAAGAAGTTCAACATCTGGAAGAAAATCACCTTGAAGAGCCAGTTGTTGTTCCACAAGAGGAAACAACAACACAGGTTGGTGAACCATCAACACCCCCTGTTGATCTAGTAACAACAAGAAACCATCCAATCTCTCAAGTAATTGGAGACATCTCAGCTGGTGTGCAAACTAGAAATCAGGTCAACCAGAACCTGATGCACACTTGCTTCCTCTCTCAAATTGAGCCTCAATCCATTCAAGATGCAGAGCAAGATCCACACTGGATCATTGCAATGCAAGAGGAGTTGCATCAATTTGAAAGGAACAAGGTTTGGGAACTAGTGCCTAAGCCAAAGGATCATCCCATTGTTGGAACAAAGTGGGTATTCAGGAACAAGCTGGATGATCAAGGAGTTATAGTCAGAAATAAGGTAAGGCTAGTTGCTCAAGGGTACTCTCAACAAGAAGGAATAGACTATAATCAGACCTTGGCACCAGTTGCAAGGTTAGAAGCCATCAGAATATTCCTAGCCTATGCTGCTCACAAAGGTTTCAAAGTGTACCAAATGGATGTAAAGAGTGCATTTCTCAATGGGGACATCAAAGAGGAAGTCTATGTTAGACAACCTCCAGGTTTTATCTCTCTAACTTACCCTGATTATGTTTACAAATTGCATAAAGCATTATATGGTATCAAGCAAGCTCCTAGAGCATGGTATGAGACCCTAGCATGCTTTCTTCTAGAAAATGATTTTATTAGGGGGAGAGTAGACCAAACTCTTTTTATTAGAACCCATAAGTCCCATACCCTACTAGTGCAAATTTATGTAGATGACATTATATTTGGTTCTACTGATTCAAACTTGTGCAAAAAGTTTTCCAAGCTTATGTATTCTAAATTTGAAATGAGTAGCATGGGTGAGCTGTCCTTCTTCTTAGGACTGCAAGTCAAGCAACATGCTGAAGGCATATTTATTTCTCAAACCAAGTATGCAAAAGAATTGGTTAAGAAATTTGGTATGTCTGATGCATCATGTATGAAAACACCCATGCCCTCAAATGCTGTAATAGATGCTGATGAACATGGGAAACCTGTTGATCAGACAACATATAGAGCAATAATTGGCTCTTTATTGTACCTTACAGCTAGTAGGCCTGATATAATGTTTGCTACATTTATTTGTGCTAGATTCCAAGTTAGCCCTAGAGAGTCACACTTAATCTTAGTTAAGAGGATTCTTAGGTATGTTAAAAGTTGTCCAAATCTAGGTCTCTGGTATCCAAAAGATTTAGCATTTGATTTAACTGGATTTTCAGATGCTGATTATGCTGGATGCAGAATAGACAGGAAAAGCACCAGTGGAACTTGTCAGTTCCTTGGTGATAGACTTGTCTCTTGGTTTTGTAAGAAACAAACATCTGTGTCAACTTCAACTGCTGAAGCTGAGTATATGACTGCAGACAGTTGTTGCTCACAAATATTGTGGATACAAAATCAGCTTCTAGACTATGGTTACAACTTAGAGAAGTCAAAAATTTTTTGTGATAATACTAGTGTTATCTCTATAGCACAAAATCCAGTCCTCCATAGTAGGACAAAACACATAGAAATTAGGCATCACTTTCTGAGAGATAATGTAGAGACAAATAAAATTGAACTTCAATATATCCCAACTGATTTGCAAAGGGGAGATATTTTCACCAAGCCTTTGGATGAAAAGAAACACAGCTTCTTCCTAAATCAGTTAGGCATGTTAGATGGAGGAAGCCTAAACTAAAGTACAAGTTTTTGAAAAGCTAAAACAGACCAAGACTAGGCTAAAAATCAATTCTTCTTGTGTCTGTAGAACAAGTTTTGTCTCTTAACTGCGCTCGATGTTTTCCCAGAAATCGTCGAATGAAGATCGATGATTTTCCAAAAATCGTCGACCAAAGATCGACGTTCCCGAAGTCGTCGATCTGAGTTCAGAGTCTTCGCTAGATCTAGGTTTTTTTTCCTTCTGTTCAGAGGCCGTCGAGCGGAGCTCGACGCTTTTCAACATCGTCGAACGGAGATCGACGATATTGACGTCTCTTCAGATTCCTTCTGCAGCCCAAATCGTCGAGCTGAGTTCGACGCTTCTTCGAACTGAGCTCCACGATTTTCCTTTTTCGCGTCGAACCCTAATATAAAATCATTTTTTGGCCGCCGCTCGTCGTTTACGCCTTCATACTCTCTGCAAATTCTTTTTCCCTCCAAACCTTCTACACTTGGTCGCATTTGTTCAATCTTTGCAGGTACAGATGGCTTCAACTGTTGCCGCCCTTTCGAAGATGAAATTTGACACCGGATTTGATATCGATATAAGCTCATTCGATGGAAGCGATTAGCGCTTCAAGGATATTCTCAATCTGTTCAGAGATCAACAACTGTTGGAAATAATGACTTCCAGAATGAAGATCGCTTCAGATGAAATAAAAGAATGGTACTATTCAGCGACAGATGAGAATGAGAATTCTGTCGTCGGCCTCATAAAAGGGACCCAGGTACAACTGTCCCCGGCTCTCTTAACTGAAGTGTTTCATCTCAGTTCTGGAGAAGATTCCATCGAGTTATCTGAAGAAGAATATGATTCCATGCTTGATCGAATGGGTCACAATGCTGTGAATCCTAATAAACTGCTGAAGAAGAATCTGTCATTGGAATTTCAATTTTTGGCTGATGTAGTTGGGAAAGTGCTGCTGGCCAAGCACTCTGCCCATGATACAATTTCAAGATATCAGTTTTGTCTGATGGGAGCTCTGCTGGATAAGAAACATCTGAAACTGGGGATCAATTTTCTTCAATCTAATTAAGAAAAAGATCAATAAGACTGCCGTGAGTTTTGGGAGAATCTTAGGGGTCTATCTGCACCACAGATGCCCTGAACTGTTAACCTCCTCTGGGATGTTCATCAATGCATCCAAGAGGCTCTCCTGTGCCCTATTCAGCAAATGGGACATGCAAATCATCAATCCCTCCAGAACTGCTGCATCGACTCCTACTTCAGGCACAAGGACTGTCTTAGTCACTCCACCTCTGGTCTCTGCACCAGCAGAAGGGTTGCCTGCTCCACCTCCTCCTCCAGTTGTCTCTACCCCAGCCATTTCATCCTCACCTCCAATCTCTACCATAGCCATATCTTCCCCAATTACCATTTCTTCACCAGTTTCATCCCCTCCAGCATCTACCTCTGAGGTATTCCTTCCTCTCTTCTCTTACCCATCCTTTGCCACTCCATCATATTCTCTTTTAGATGAATCCTTTATGGATGATTCTCATCCTTCCTCTCCTCCTGAGCCTCCCTCTACCTCCTCATTCCAACAAATGATGGAAGACATTTTCTCTCAACCTACCTTCAATCCTTCTCTTACCCCTTCTATCTCCACCTCACCTCATTCTATCTCCTCCTTTCCTATATCAGAACCATCCATTCCCTCACCTCCTATCTCCTCTTTCCCCATGCCACCAGCTCCAGCCAACATCCTTCCAACAACCTTCTATCCTACCTCTGCTCAAGCCCCTCTTGAGCATGTAGATCTATCAGCCCTGGCTAACAGGTTATATGAGCTGTTAGCTCCAAAGCTAACCTCATTACTGGAGACCACTCTGGATCCACTCCTGACCCATGTCAAGGAGCTATCTTCCAAGCTATCATCTCTCATTCCCTCTCAGGCAACTTCATCTTCTGGGTGCCTTGATTCACTTATCTCTGAACCAAGGCAGGGGGAGATGCCATATGAAGTAGTTTTTGCAATGAACCTCCAGAGCCTGCTCTCCAAGTTTAATGCTGGATACTTCAGATTCCTGCCAGTTCCTCATACTGAAGATCTGTCTAAGGCCATTGTGCCTATTTTTGTCTGTAATCCCAGCCAAATTGAAGCATATATAAATTCTTGGAAGGCTGTGGATGTTGTTATGTCCATCTCTGATGCTGCTACTAAGGCCATTGTGCCTCTTATTGATGATGCTGCTACTGCTGTTGTAGATATTTCTGCTGATATTTCTGTTGATTCTGATATGCTTGTTGATACTTCTGCTGCTGATTCTGTTTGCTCTGCTGCTGCTCCCTCTCCTCCTGCTCCTACTGTTTCTGCAAAGCTTAAAGCTCAAGAAGAGTATATCAGAAGAATTGATGATCTGTATGATCAACCTCAGAGTTCTGAGAGTGATCAGTATAGGACAGATTCTGATGATTCTGCTAGCACTATTGCCAAGAAAAGGAAGGCCAGAAGAAAGGCCATGATGTCTGTTTCCCCAGCTCAAGCAAAGGATTCTAATGATACTCCCTACTATATTTTGCATGACTGCCCCTTATCTGAGCCTTGGATGCAGTACTCCAAGAACCAATTAAAAGCTATGAAGAAGAAGAGGAAGCTAGACAAGTATGAAAAAGGATCTTCTCAGTATCAGCCTCCTCCTCCTCCTCCTCCAGATTCTGGTTCAGGCTCAGCTCCTCAAGCTCCAGTTTCCAGACACAGTTCTTCCCAGTCCTATCAGAGATCCTATCAAAGGGGACAACATCAAAGGGGATATCAATCCAGAAGAGATCAACATAGAGGAAGCCAGAGAGGGCACAGATTTCATCAAAGAGAAGGACAAGGCCATACTGATTCTACTTCAGGTCCTTTTCCCTATAAGCTAAAAGATGATGTTGTCTCCAGGACTCCTCCTACTGATTCTGAAATCATCAACAGATATGAACCTCCTATTCCATTTGAGGATCCTGAGAACAACCCTGTGTCCTGGATAGCTAGAATGAAAGAATTGGCTGCCCTTGATCAAATGAAAAAGGCCAGAGAACAAGGCAAGGATACTTCCAACATAACTACTTTATCAGAGCAGAGAAAGAAAGAACTAGAGAGATATGCATCAAGGAAATTCTTTAATCCAGAAGACTATATGAAGCTGCACCCTGAGGCTGTTGTTCCAAGGCCCAAATCTCAGACTTCCTTAGGTGCAGAATATGATAGAAGATCCAAGAAAGAAGCCCTAAATCCCAACAAAGAAATTTTGTTTAAAAAGGGAACTGAAAAGAAGTGAACTGTGTAAGCTGAACATCATTCTCCCTTGGATATTTGCTGTCTTTTTATCTGTGATCTGCATTGCTGCTATATATCTCCTCTGCAGTATTGATTTAGCTTTTGTGTTGATGTATGCTTATTTATTTCCTATTTTTGTCTGTAAATAGTAATCCTAACCCAAATAGGGGGAGATTGTTGGAACACCCTATTACTAATTTGGGCAAGGATCACTATGTTTCTCTTAGGAAACCAGGTTGACCTAGTTGTATAGTGTAAAGGTCAACATTAAAATGAATCTAGGGCTTAGAACTTAGGTTTGAAGCTGCCCCCAAGGACCATTCAAGCTCAGGATTTCAAGCTAAGTAAAGAGATAAACATAGTCGAACGACGATCGACTATCGTCGAGCTCAGGTCGACGATCGTCGAGCTTAGGTCGACTACTTATGTCCTCAGCCTTCTGCTTATTGCTGGTTTCGGTCGACTATCGTCGAGCTTCAGTCCGACGATCGTCGAGCTTTGGTCGACGATCTCTGGCTGTGCTTGGGTCGACTATTTCTGGGAAAGTTTAGGTCGACGATCTCTGTTTGCTTCAGGTCGACGTTTTTTTTTGAAGTCTAGGTCAACGATCTCTGTCTTAATCAGATCGACTATTTCTGCCAGACCAAGAACTTAGATAGTCGATCTTAGATCGAATTTTTCTGTTTACTGCTTATCTTCAATATCTCTGAGCTCAGGTCGACGATCTTCGAGCTCAGATCGACGTTTTCTGTCAGAATGATCTATTCCTTCTCTGAGCTCTGGTCGACGATCGTGGAGCTCAGATCGACGTTTATTTTGAGAGATCGACGTTCTTAAGGATTCAAATGCTGCCGGTCTTTGGAATGTTTTTTTTTTCAGCATTTAATTTCAAGAAGTTTTGCCTGCCGTTTTCATTTATTCTGGAACAAGTTTCATGGAATTATTCAGGAATGTTTCATTGGACTTTCCTCTAGAAGACAAATCCTTTATGGAAGGCATTTAATGTCTGATAACAGCTATCTTGGAAGAAATATATTCAGAGAATAAGGTCGTCTTCTCCAACAATACTACTCTCCAAGAGAATTAATCCAGAGTCAATACACGATAGAATCAAGAGACACACACTGTTACAGAAGAACAAGAAGAATTAAGCTGTGAAAGATAACCATCCTCTTGCTTACAGAAAAGTGATCAAAGCCTCATCTAAAAGAACTCCAGACACCTCATCTTTCAGCCTCTTTGCTGAAACAATTCTTTGCTGGAGATCTAAAGATCTGAAGACCTATCACCCTAGAGCAAAGCTTCCATTCCTGATTCATTCAACATCTCAGGTGGAGCCTTGACAACAAAAGATCCACTAGTCTTCTCTCATTTGATTTGAGAACAGAGAAGACAATCTCACCTCTTTACCTTTTTCTTTTTCCTGCTGTAAAGGGTTCTTGAACTCCCTTCAAAAGTTCTGTCTGGTTCTGAGAGCCTTGTCAAAACTCAGTGGTGGCAAGACACCTTATCAAAAAATCCAGTTTTGGGTTTTGAGCACCTTATCAAAAGCTCATTGGTGTCAGGACACCTGATCAACTCATCCTGAGTGGATTCCTACCAAGGGTGGTAGAAGAGTGGATGTACCCAGGTTTTTGGGGAACCACTATATTTCCTTGTGTCTTCTGGTTTGTTTGTGTGATTTGTTTGCTGTGTGCTGTGCTCTTTACTTCTTGGTTTTTAACTTCTTACTAACACTCTACACGATATCATAAATTGAATTTTATATGTGCTGTTTATTTAAACTGTGAAAAATTATTTTAGAATACTCTATTCAACCCCCCTCTAGAGTTGAGATAGATCTTACCCTCACTTTCAGGTTCGACATCGGAAAGGAAAGATCGTTGAACTCCGTTCGACGATCTGGGATTCTAACGGAATCTGAAGAGTCTTCAATAACGTCGATCTCCGTTCGACGATATTGGAGAGCGTAGATCTCCGATCGACGATCGCTGACCAAAAGAAGATAGCCTAGCTCTATTTAGAAAACGCTGAACTCCGGTCGATGCTATTGGAAAGCGTCGATCTCCATTCGACGTTTTTTGGGAAAAACGTCGAGCGTAGTTCAGAGACAAAAAAACCTACAGACACTAGAAAATATAAGTTTTTAGCCTAGTCTTGGTATGTTTTTAGAGTTTTAAAATCTAGGGTTTTATTTTAAACTTCCTCCATCTAACATTCCTAACAGATTTAGGAAGAAGGTATGTTTCTTTTCATCCAAAGGTTTGGTGAAAATATCTCACCTTTGCAAATCAGTTGGGATATATTGAATTTCAATTTTATTTTTCTCAACATTATCTCTTAAGAAGTGATGCCTAATCTCGATATGTTTTGTCCTACTATAGAGGACTGGATTTTGTGCTATAGAAATAGCACTAGTATTATCACTAAAAATTTTTGACCCTTCTAAGTTGTAACCATAGTCTAGGAGCTGGTTTTGAATCAACAAAATCTTTGAGCAACAACTGCCATCTACCATGTATTCAGCTTCAGCAGTGGAAGTGGACACAAATGTCTGTTTCTTACAGAACCAGTGGATAAGTCTGTCACCAAGGAACTGGGAAGTTCCAGTGGTGCTTTTCCTGTCTACTCTACATCCAGCATAATCTGCATCGGAAAATCCAGTTAATTCAAATCCTTAGTCTTTTGGATACCAGAGACCTAGATTTGGATAACTTTTCACATACCTAAGAATCCTCTTAACTAATGTTAGGTTTGACTCTCTAGAGCTTACATGGAACCTAACACATATGCATGTAGCAAACATTATAACAAGTCTACTAACTGTAAGGTACAATAGAGAGACAATCATTGCTATATATGTTGTCTGATCAACATGTTTTCCATGTTAATCAGTATCTAATACTGCATTGGTAGGCATAGGTGTTTTCATACAAGATGCTTCATGTATAACCTCGGACTTGTAGGCGAGCGAGAGGGCCCAGGCGAGAGGGCCCAGGCAACGAGAGCCGAGCGAGAGGGCCCAGGCGAGAGGTCCCAGGCAACAAGAGCCGAGCGAGAGGGCTCAGGCGAGAGGTATAAGGAAAGAGGCGCCAGGCGAGAGGCATCAGGCGAGAGGTGCCAGGAGGCAGGGCATGGAGTGAGGTTCACCGCATCAAGTAGGATGGCCTAAGTGGAGCGTGGCCTCAGATAGGTGAATGCCGAGACGGGAAGCTTTCCCGGCGAGTGACCAGCTAACTGCACGAGAGGACTCAAGGAGTGGAGCTCTGGCCCAGGGTAGCCTTCTCGCCATGCGAGAGGACCCTATGGGGGAGTTCTTGCCAGGTGCCACTTTGGTTTAAGGCCGGTTCAGGTAGAGTCGGGCCCATCTTTTGGGCCCCAGGGTGTTTTACCCTTTTACCCCGGGTGCTCTGCATTTAGCCCTTGTGGACAGTGGAGTTTGGCTGTTTGCAGACCTAGCCAGGGATGTTCTGGTAATTTCAGGGTGGTGTAAATTGGTTATTTGCAGTCCCAGCTCAGAGGCCTATAAATAGACCGGTAAGGTGTCTTAGAAAGGCAAGCTTTTCTTGACTCCTTCCAATTCTTCTAAGGCACCTAGCTCAGCATTGGCTAGGGAGGGGAGGAGCTTTAGTCTCTTCTGGGTAGGAGGTGGTACCTCCTCACTAGAGCCTCCGGTCTAGTTCTTTGCCTCGAGTGTGATCCTAAGGGAGTAAGCGTGAGCTGCCCCCAATAAGTCCGAGCTTTAGGAGGAATCGACCTTGTTGGTTCCAACATTTTTTGTGCGGTGAGCGTGGAATAACAGCTTGCGCGGAAGAACGAAGGGTTACCACATGGCGGGAGATGCAGGAGGAGAAGACGAGGGGTCCTCAAGCCAGGGGGTATGTCGGGAGGGCAGAGTTCATGTCGTCCATCGGAGGGATCATGGACATGCTCAAGCAGCTCGCATAGAGAGGGGAGTGCGAGACCCCCTGCCCAAGGTGCCGGACCCCGCGCTCCGCGAGGGGGTCGAGCCGGCGTGGATAGGTGAGGACACACACGGGAGGCGACCGGGAAAGGAAGTGGCGGCGGAAGAGAGCCGGCGAGAGGCGGAAGGAAGGGAGCTCTTCCCTAACCCGGCGAGTGCCGTCACGCCCGTAGGGCTAGTCGCGCGTGTAGACCAGGCGAGACCACCAGCGAGAGGATCTCTCTTCTGCGAGTTGGTCCTCTCGGCACCCATTCCAGAAGGGTTCCGCTAGCTGGAGATGACCTACTACGTGGGGAAGGATGATCCCATCCAACACCTGCAATGGTTTGAAGATGCGGTCTCCATCAGACCTATGACAGACGCCTTCAAGTGCCGCCTCTTCGCCATCACTTTGAAGGATAAGGCCAGGGACTAATTCCATCAACTCCCGGCGGGTTCTATTTATTGCTTCGACGACCTGAGCAGGAGCTTCCAACTGCGCTTATCGACCTCGAAGAAGAGGAAGAAGAACCCGGAGTCCATCTTCCTGATCAAGCAGAAGGCGAACGAGTCTTTGGCTCAGTACGTGGATCGTTTCCAGGAGGAGATCCTAGACATCCAGGAGGTGCCTGGTTTCGTCCTCCAGATGGCCTTCACCGTGAGGTTGAGGGAAGGCTTCTTCAAGATGAGCCTAACCCGGAAGGCACCATTGTCCTTTGAGGGATTGATGGAGAAGGCAGCAAAGGAGATAGCCATGGAGGCGGAAAACCCGGCATTTGCGAGGAAGTTAGCAAGGTTCACGGAGGGGGAGCAGAGAGAGTCAGGAGGAGCAAGGCAGCAAGAGGGAAGGAGAAGGGAGGAGCCAAGGGGGCCCGCGCACCCAGAGTTGGGCTGGAGGCAACCGGGAGGCCCAGTTCAAGGACCAGGAAGGGGTCCTCCGCAGGGCAGAAGGAACTTTTATCCGGGACCAGGGAGATTTCATTCGCTAGGGTGGGGGCATGGCCCGAGGCCGCACCCACCTCCGCCTCAGCAAGCTATGGCCATTGGCCAAGGGAGAGGGAGAGAAAGAGAGCGTGGGAGAGCGATTGTGTGGAGGAGGAGGAACCCCCAAGAAGGGAGATGTGAGGGAGGAGTTTTGCCATATTGTGATTTCAATAAGGAGGAGGGCCATGCGACGGCCACATGCCCGGAGTTCTTGGAGTTGAAGAGGGGTAGAGGAGGAGAAGACCAATGACCACCCGTGCAGATAATGGAGATGTTAGGAGCCGTGAAGGAGGATCGATATGTGGATCGGTCAGACACAGGAGATCGAGGGGGGATCGGGGTGATTCATGGGGGGGTGGGGATTGAGGCCACCCGTAAGGCCAGTCTTCACACTATATATCGTCGGAGCGTTGCCTCGACGTCGCAAGCTCCCCCCCGAATGAGAAAATCACCTTCTCTATAAGGGACCTACCAGATCACGAGGACCCTTTCTGCGACGTGCTGGTAATCCGGACCGCCATTGAGAACTTCACAGTGTCCCGAATTTTTGTGGACAACGGGAGTTCCGTCAATGTGATCTTCAAGAAGGTATTCAATGAGATGAGGGTGGAGGCCCGAATGGTGTTGGCGGCGGATGGGCCATTGTTTGGATTCTCGGGGGAGAGGAAGGAGGTCAAGGTAGGAGTAGGACTTCAGGTGACGCTGGGGGGGCTGTCTAGGAACTATCGTTTCGTGATAGGGGATGCCCCCAACAACTATAATGCGATCTTCGGGCGCCCTCTTATCAGCGCCTTTAGGTGTGTACCATCCTCGTTCCATCAGTGCTTGAAGCTTAATTCGGGAGGAACCCAGATCAGGGTAAGGGGGATCCGAAGGCGGCTCGGGAGTGCTACGTGACGGCGGTCAACACCATCTCATGGAAGGGGGATGCAGAGGAGCTGGAGAAAAGGATGGAATGAGAGGAGTTGGAGAAAGAAGAAGGAAAAGGTGACAGAGGCATTGCTGGGGAGCCAGCAATGGCAGGAGAGCAGGTGGCCGGAGGAGAGGAGCTGGTGAGAGAGGAAGCAAGGGTGGAGGGAAGTCTTATAGGAGAGATGGAGATGGCTGGAGGAGAGGAGTTGGAGAAAGAAGAAGGAGGAGGTGACAGAGGCATTGCGGGGGAGCCAGTAATGGCAGGAGAGCAGGTGGCCGGAGGAGAGGAGCTGGTGAGAGAGGAAGCAAGGGTGGAGGGAAGTCTTGTAGCAGAGATGGAGATGGCTGGAGGAGAGGAGTTGGATAAAGAAGAAGGAGGAGGTGACAGAGGCATTGCGGCGGAGCCAGCAATGGCGGGAGAGCAAGTGGCTGGGGAGCGGGAGCGTAGGGGTAATGAAGGAAGTATTGGGGAAAAGAAGAGAAAAAGGGCATCACCAGAGGGGACCTTGGAAGAGAGAAAGGGAGGGCCCAGGAAAGGGTAGCTGTCGTTGAAGGCTTGGGAGTAGAGTACGGGGGAAAGGATCTGGAGGAGGATCTGAGGGAGCCAGAGGAAGAAGAACCTTCAAGGTTGAGGGCAGCTGTGGAAGTTCTGGAGGTGGAGATCCTCACAAAGGACGGAAGGAAGGAAAAAATAAAGATCAGCGGAGAGCTCACTCCCAAAGACCAGGAGGAGATCCGAAGGTGCGTGCAAGAGAACATTGACGTCTTCGCCTGGAGCGCGGCAGACACGCTAGGGATCGACGCGGACGTGGCATGCCACCATCTCAACCTTGACCCCAAGGTCCGTCCCATCTAAAAGAAAAAGAGGGCCATCGCCTCCAAGATGGTCAGGCCTATCAGAGAAGAGGTGGAGAAGCTGCTCCAGGCAGGATTCATATCTGCCAACATGTATCCAGGGTGGGTGAGCAATGTTGTAATGGTAAAAAAGGGGGAGGGGAAATGGAGGATGTGTATTGATTTCTCTCTTTTAAATAAAGCCTGCCCTACGGATTGTTACCCCCTGCCTCGAATCGACGCGCTGGTTGACTCAGCGGTCGGCTTCTCGCTAATGAGTTTTTTAGATGCTTTTTCAGGGTACCATCAGATTCGCATGCACCCTCCGGACGTCAAGGACGTCACCTTCATCACAGAGGATGGGTGCTTAAGTTATAACATGATGCCCTTCAGGCTAAAAAATGCGGGAGCAACGTATCAAAGGATGATGGAACGGATTTTTCGAGAGCAGAAGGGGCGGAACCTCGAGGTCTATGTGGATGACTTGATGGTTAAGAGTCGGGACCTCGGGTCCCATGTCTTGGACTTGTAGGAGACGTTTACAACTGTAAGGAAGTATAAGATGAGGCTTAACCCTCTAAAATGTGTGTTCGGGGCTAGTAGGGGGAAGTTTTAGGGACATCTCCTTACTCCTACAGGGGTGGAACCCAATCCGGACAAGGTAAAAGCAATACTTGAGCTGAAATCTCCTCAGAATGCCAAGGAGGTTCAGCGTCTTACTAGAAAGCTAGCAGGGTTGAGCAGGTTCCTCTCTAAGGCAGGAGAGAGATGCTCCTCCTTCTTCCGAACTCTAAGAGGAGGAAGGGAGTTCGAATGGACCTTGGAATGCGAAAAGGCCTTTGCGGCTCTGAAGTAGCAGCTTACCCAGACGCCGCTACTTCAAGGGCCGAGGGAAGGGGAGAGTTTGTTCCTCTATTTAGGGGTAGGGACGGGGGCGGTTAGCTCGGTCCTTGTCCGAGAGGAAGGAAAGAAGCAATTCCCCATTTATTATGTAAGCAGGGTCCTCAAAAAGGCGGAGCTAAAATATCCCATCCTAGAAAAGCTGGCCTTCGCTCTCATCGTGTTGGCCCGGAAACTTAGACCATACTTCCAAGCTCATGCCATTCAGGTTGTGATGGATCACCCTCTTCGCCGCATCCTTGAGGGGGTCGAGCACTCGGGATGATTGGCCAAGTGGTCGATCGAACTCAGCGAATTCGACCTCTCCTACGTCCCTCGAGAGGACATTAAGGCACAGGTAGTGGCGGATTTCTTGGCGGACTATGTGGTAGAGGCCAAGGAGGTGGAGGTATCTCCAGTGGTGGCTTGGGAGATGCTGGTAGATGGGGCCTCTAGTAAGAATTCTTTTGGGGAGGGGTCATCTTGACGAGTCCCGAGGGGACTAGGATCGAGCAAGCCTTGAAGATACACTTCACCCTCACGAACAATCAAGCCGAGTATGAAGCAATCATCGTCGGGCTTCGGCTGGATAGGGAGTTGGGCATACAGGATATCAGGGTCTTCACGGACTCCTTGGTGGTGGCAAGACACATCAACAGAGAGTTCGAGGTGAGGGAACCGACCCTCCAGGTTTACCTGCTAAAGATAAAGGGTATCATTGGGCAGTTTCATAGCTTTTCCATCCAGCACGTTCCTCGGGAAGAGAGTGCTAAGGCAGACTTGCTCACAAAGCATGGTCCTTAGGCCGGAGGGACTATGACCGAACTCTTCAGGCCTTCCATAGATGAAGGGGAGATAATGGAGGTCGACCAGGAGGTGTCTTGGATTGATCCTTTTGTGACCTTCTTGGCGTCGGGACGTCTACCCGAGGGAGATCTCGAGAGAAAGCGGATTAGGTATAAGTCAGCTTATTATCTGTTGAAGGAAGGAGTACTCTACAGAAAAACATTGTCCGGATTGCTAGCCCGGTGTATATCCGAGAAGGAAGCATCAAAGATATTGGAGGAGGTCCATTCGGGGGAATGCGGAAGCCACTCAGGGGGTCGGACTTTGGAAGGGAGGGTATTAAGGCAAGGCTATTTCTGGCCTACCCTCCGGAAAGATGCGGAAGAGCTTGCTAAGAGGTGTAGAAAGTGTCAGGAGTTTTCTCCCTTACAGATCCTCCCAGCACAGAGGCTGTGAACGATCACCTCTCCATGGCCCTTCGCCATATGGGGACTGGATCTGGTGGGGCTGTTCCCTCAAGCCAGCGGTCACAGGAGGTTCCTACTGGTCATGGTGGATTACTTTTCAAAATGGTTAGAAGTGAAAGCTCTGGCAAAGGTGACATCGCAAGTGGTCAAGAACTTTGTGTGGGGAGAGATTATTTGCCGGCACGGGCTCCCTTTGGCCATAGTCACCGACAATGGGCCATAATTTGCCAGCAGGGAGTTTGTGGACTTTTGTGTACAGCTTGGCATAGACCTTCGGTTTGCCTCAGTTCATCACCCTCCGTCCTGTGGGCTCTGCGAATAAGATCATTGTGAATCTCTTAAAGAAGAAAGTGGAGAACTTCAGGGGGAGCTGGGTGAAACAACTCCCCTCCGTCCTGTGGGCTCTGCGAACTACTCAGAATACGGCCACAGGAGAGACGCCTTTCAAGCTCTCCCATGGCTCGGAGGCCGTCATACCTATGGAGTTTGACGTTGAATCTCCCAGGGTAACAGAAGCAAGGGAGGGAGATGAAATGTGGCAGGTGGATAATGGAGAGGAGCAGAGGCTTTCACTCGACCTCGTTGAGGAGCTCTGGGAGCTAGCATCAATCCGACAAGAGGAGGTCATGCGCCGGATGTCCAGGTACTTTTATATGCACATCCAGATCAAGCAATTTCAAAAGGGGGACTTGGTCCTCAAGAAGGTGGATGCCGCGGGCAGGGGGGCCTCGGTAGGAAAGCTCGACCCCAATTGGGAGGGTTCCTTCATTATAAAAGAATTTTTGAAGTCAGGGGGGTATCACCTCCAGGATGTGGATGGGGTACCCCTTGATCGCGCCCGCAGCGGTGATGATCTGAAGTGTTTCTACCCGTAATGATAATTTTCCTCTGAATATGCTTGAGTATGACTTTAGTGATCTTACCTTTTGAATGTGTCATGATTTCCAAGCACAATGCACCTCAGGACGTCTTTCTTAGAAGACGACGGTTGGAGGAGAAATAGGAGAGGAAACCCCGAGCAGACCCGCTGACCAAGCTCTCATTAAGCTGACAGGGCTGTAGGCTCACTCGGTAGTTGGAGGAGAAAGAGGAGAGGAGACCCCGAGCAGACCCGCTGACCAGGCTCAAGCTGGTAGGGCTGTAGGCTCACTCAGTGGTTGGAGGAGAAAGAGGAGAGGAGACCCCGAGAAGACCCGCTTACCAGGCTCTCATCAAGCTTGTAGGGCTGTAGGCTCACTCGGTGGTTGGAGGAGAAAGAGGAGAGGAGACCCCGAGCAGACCCGCTGACCAGTCTCTCATCAAGCTGGAAGGGCTGTAGGCTCACTCGGTGGTTGGAGGAGAAAGTGGAGAGGAGACCCCAAGCAGACCCGCTGACCAGGCTCTCATAAAGCTGGCAGGGTTGTAGGCTCACTCGCTGGTTGGAGGAGAAAGAGGAGAGGAGACCCCGAGAAGACCCGCTGACCAGGCTCTCATCAAGCTGGCAGGGCTGTAGGCTTACTCGGTGGTTGGAGGAAAAAGTGGAGAGGAGACCCCGAGCTGACCCGCTGACCAGGCTCTCATCAAGATGGCAGGGCTGTAGGCTCACTCGGTGGTTGGAGGAGAAAGAGGAGAGGAGACCCCGAGCAGACCCGCTGACCAGGCTCTCATCATGCTGGTAGGGTTGTAGGCTCACTCGGTGGTTGGAGGAGAAAGAGGAGAGGAGACCTCGAGCAGACCTGCTGACCAGGCTGTCATCAAGCTGGCAGGGCTGTAGGCTCACTCGGTGGTTGGAGGAGAAAGAGGAGAGGAGACCCCGAGCAGACCCGCTGACCAGGCTCTCATCAAGCTGGCAGGGCTGTAGGCTCACTCAGTGGTTGGAGGAGAAAGGGGAGAGGAGACCCCGAGCAGACCCGCTGACCAGGCTCTCATCAAGCTGGAAGGTCTGTAGGCTCACTCGGTGGTTGGAGGAGAAAGAGAAGAGGAGACCCCGAGCAGACCCGCTGACCAGGCTCTCATCAAGCTGGAAGAGTTGTAGGCTCACTCGGTGGTTGGAGGAGAAAGAGGGGAGGAGATCCTGAGCAGAACCGCTGACCAGGCTCTCATCAAGCTGGTAGGGCTATAGGCTCACTCGGTGGTTGGAGGAGAAAGAGGAGAGGAGACCCCGAGCAGACCTGCTGACCAGGCTCTCATCAAGCTGACAGGCTGTAAGCTCACTCGATGGTTGGAGGAGAAAGAGGAGAGGAGACCCCGAGCAGACCCGCTGACCAGGCTCTCATCAAGCTAACAGGGTTGTAGGCTCACTCGGTGGTTGGAGGATAAAGAGAAGAGGAGACCCCGAGCAGAATCGCTGACCAGGCTCTCCTCAAGCTGGCAGGGCTGTAGGCTCACTCGGTGGTTTGAGGAGAAAGAGGAGAGGATTCCCCGAGCAGACCCGGTGACTAGGCTCTCATCAAGCTGGCAGGGCTGTAGGCTCACTCGGTTGTTGAGGAGAAAGAGGAGAGGAGACCCCGAGCAGACCCTCTGACCAGGCTCTCATCAAGATGGCAGGGCTGTAGGCTCACTCGGTGGTTGGAGGAGAGAGAGAAGAGGAGACCCCGAGCAGACCCGATGAACAGGCTCTCATCAAGCTGACAGGGCTGTAGGCTCACTCGGTGGTTGGAAATAATAACAAAAGGTGGATCAGGCCCCTTTCTGCGGAGTGGTTACCCCCTCCCCATCCCCACTTACCTTCTTACTCTACCGTGCTACAGTTTTCGTGAGCAAGGACCTGTTTCCATTTAAAAACTAGATAGGGGCATAGAAGCTGCAGTTGGGGAGCATAAATGTCTTACGGCTGTAATTTGGGTTGGGTGTTTTCTGGAGGCAGCTTACTAGGGTCTTGACATAGAAGCTGATTAATCAGTAAAACACTGACCCTGGCCACTAACAAAAGGGGGGGGGGAATACTTCAAGATGACTTCCTACGTAAGGAAAAAGAAGAGTGGGGGGGGGAATAATTTACCCCCCAGGTCCACTCGCGCCGAGAGGAGCCGGTAGGCAGCGCGAGAGGAAGGAGAAGGTGTCCCCGCGCTGGCGAGACTGGCAGAGGCTTGCCAGCTCGCCCCCCGGGCCAGGTCTACTGGTAACAGTCGGCGAGGGGAAAGACAACCCCCTCTCGCCCCAAGGATTTTGAGGATCTCGCGAGCTGTCCAAGCGAGAGAAAAAAAAAGAGAGGAAGAAAAGAAAGAGGCTAGCTTCAGGCCCTTATAAGTAGGAGGATAAGCGGATAGAGAACTATGCTGGGGAAGGGAAAGCGTCGGCCGACCCTTCTCTCTCTCCAAGCCTCGGGCGGTGGAACCCTAAGTGGGCCATCAGCCCAAGAAGGAGGTGAAAAGATTGATGTAGAGAAGTAAAAGCAACAAAGGTTAAAGATTAGCATAAAAGAAGGTATTAACGCTGTCGCATCAATTAAACAGGAAAACCACCAAATTAATATATTTAATCCCGCATAAAGACGGGTGGCAAGTTCGAAGAGCACACAGCTGGCGCTATATAAGCAAATATTTTATTATTACAAACAAGGCGAAACGAAAGAGCTAAGAAGCGAGAGGCGAGAGGCGAAAGGAAAGAAGGCGGAGCTCTCGTCAATTCTTATCCCACATCCATCGTTCTCCCCCGCAGCTTCTCACGCAGGGAGGACGACTGGGGAGGTGGAAGGCACGAGCCGCCTGAACACCACTGCGTGCGAGACGGAGCTATTGGTCGACATCATCCAAGATAACCTGAGGGTTCGTTTGGTCCACCTCAATGTCAGCGTCTATCTCCGAAGACAGGAGAGCGCATTCCAACTCTAGCTAGTCAATCTGGTGGTCTGCGGCTTGCTTTCCTTTTTCCAACGCTTGAATGATGCGCGCGTGCTTCCGCAGCATCTCAACCACCTTACGCTTCATCTCTATGGGGTCCATGGGGTCGCCCAGGTAGTCCTCGAACTCATCTATAGGAGGAGGGTTGACCGGCGAGTCGGCAGCCAGTGAGTCCTTGACAGGGTCTCCACTCGCACCTATGGATGAGCCAAAGAGATAAAGCGGCAAGGAGAAAGCAGGCGATAAGAAGAAGAGAGCAGGTGTCATAGGTAGAGCCTCTTACCTAATCGGCGGGTTGAGCCCGATGTGGTAGAAGTGTCATCCCTCCTCGTCACGGGGGTGGAGGGGGGAGTGGAGGCTTGGGGCGAGAGAGGCCTGGAAGGAAGCTCCAAAATGTTGATACGAATGGTCTCAGGACGATGAGGAGGCGCCGAAATTTTCTGAGAAAAGGTAGCAAGTAAAAAATGTGTGGTGCAAAGAGATCATAACAGGCTTGGCTTGAAAGACTTACCTCTTTTCCTTTGAGACTAGATGGAGTGGGAGGTACATACCCCCTCGAAAAGGAGCGAAAAGGTTCTCCTGCCAGGAGGGGAGGTTCTGGAACTTTTGCCTTTTTTAGGAGAGAGGTGGATGGCAGTTCCGAAGGAGAATCGCGCACGGGGATCTTGTTCAGACCCGCCACCGTCGCCTTGTTCTGTTGGCGCACGGCCGCGATACGGTCCCGAAAACTTTGACTGAGAGACATGGAGGTAGATGCTGGAAGAGGATGGAGGAAAGGGAACGGCCCCTTGCGGGGAGGCAATTTCCGTATTTATAGACTGGGCAAGGGTCCCACCAAAAGATTCCCCCCAATAAATTCACCATACTACCACGAGCCTCGGTTGAACTATCTTTTCGATCTTGTAAACAACCTCGAAAAGAGCGGGGATTATGTATAACCTGGGACTCGCAGGCGAGCGAGAGGGCCCAGGCGAGAGGGCCCAGGCAACGAGAGCCGAGCGAGAGGGCCCAGGCGAGATGGCCCAGGCAATGAGAGCCGAGCGAGAGGGCTCAGGCGAGAGGTACAAGGAAAGAGGCGCCAGGCGAGAGGCATCAGGCGAGAGGTGCCAGGAGGTAGGGCATGGAGTGAGGTTCACCGCATCAAGTAGGATGGCCTAAGTGGAGCATGGCCTCAGATAGGTGAATGCCGAGACGGGAAGCTTTCCCGGCGAGTGACCAGCTAACCGCGCGAGAGGACTCCAGGAGTGGAGCTCTCGCCCAGGGTAGCCCTCTCGCCATGCGAGAGGACCCTCTGGGGTAGTTCTTGTCAGGTGCCACTTTGGTTTAAGTCCGGTTCAGGTAGAGTCGGGCCCACCTTTTGGGCCCCAGGGGTGTTTTACCCTTTTACCCCGGGTGGTCTGCATTTAGCCCTTGTGGAAGGAGGAGTTTGGCTGTTGGCAGACCTAGACAGGGATGTTCTGGTAAGTTCAGGGTGGTGTAAATTGGTTATTTGCAGTCCCAGTTCAGAGGCCTATAAATAGACCGGTAATGTGCCTTAGAAAGGCAAGCTTTTCTTGACTCCTTCCACTTCTTCTAAGGCACCTAGCTCAGCATTGGCTAGGGAGGGTAAGAGCTTTAGTCTCTTCTGGGTACAAGGTGGGACCTCCTCGCTGGAGCCTCCGGTCTAGTTCTTCACCTTGAGTGTTATCCTAAGGGAGTAAGCGTGAGCTGCCCCAATAGTTCTGAGCTTTAGGAGGAATTGACCTTGTTGGTTCCAACACTTCAGACATACCAAATTCCTTAACCAGTTCTTTTGCATACTTGGTTTGAGAAATAAATATGTCATCAGCATGTTTTTTGACTTGCAATCCTAGAAAGAAGGAAAGCTCACCCATGCTACTCATTTCAAATTTAGAATGCATTAGGTTAGAGAACCTTCTGCACAAATTTGAATCAGTGGAACCAAATATGATATAATCTACATATATTTGTATTAGTAGGTTATGAGACTTATGGGTTCTAATGAAAAGAGTTTGGTCTACTCTACCCCTTATAAAATTATTTTTCGGAAGAAAGCATGCTAAGGTCTCATACCATACTCTAGGAGCTTGCTTGAGACCATATAATGCTTTATGCAATTTGAAAATATGGTCAGGATAAGTTGAAGAGATAAAACCTGGGGGTTGTCTAACATAGACTTCTTCTTTGATGTCTCCATTGAGAAATGCACTCTTCACATCCATTTGGTAGACCTTGAATCCTTTGTGAGATGCATAAGAAAGGAATATTCTTATGGCCTCTAACCTTGCAACTGGTGCAAAGGTCTGGTCATAGTCTATTCCTACTTCTTGAGAATAACCTTGAGCAACTAGCCTTGCCTTATTTCTTACAATAACTCCTTGATCATCCAACTTGTTCTTGAACACCCACTTTGTTCCAATAATGGAGTGATCCTTAGGCCTTGGCACTAGTTCCCAAACTTTATTCCTATAGTAATGATCCAGTGTGGATCTTGTTCTGCATCTGGAATGGATTGAGGCTCAACTTAAGATAGAAAGCAAGTGTGCATCAGGTTCTGGTTAACATGATTTCTGGTTTGCACACCAGCTGAGATGTTTCCAATCACTTGGGAGATTGGATGATCTCTTGTTGTTACTAAATCAATAGGGGGTGTTGATTGTTCACCAACCTGTGTTGTTATTTCCTCTAGTGGAATAACAACTGGCTCTTCAAGATGGTTCTCTCCAAGATGTTGAACATCTTCTTCATCTTCACTGTTCTCATCCTTATGTTGGATAGGTGAATGTGTTGAATCCTTCTTTGTAATATACAATCTGTCCAAATTTTCTGAAAGAGAGTTTACCTGCAAGGGTTCTATGGTAGAAGTAGACTTCTCCTTATAAAACATGTTAGTCTCATCAAAAGATACATGAACAGATTCTTCAATTTTAAGAGAAGATTTGTTATAAACCCTATATGCTTTACTGATCATGGAGTATCCCAGAAACACTCCTTCATCAGCTTTAGCTTGGAATTTTGCTAAGTACTTCTTGTCATTATTGTGAATATAACAAATGCAACTAAAAAAATTTGAAATAGTCTACTTTAGGTTTCTTCCCTTTGAGCAATTCATAAGGAGTCTGGCCCTTCAATTTATGCATCAAACTTTTGTTCAACACATGGTTGGAGGTGTTCACTGCCTCTGCTCAAAAAGATAGAGGAAGGTGAGCATCTGTCAACAATGTAGTAGCAGATTCAATTAGGGTTCTATTTTTCCTTTCAGCTACCCCATTTTGTTGAGGAGTTCTAGGAGCTGAGAAAGTATGTCTGATCCCTTCACTCTGAGAGAACTCTTGCATAAGAAGAGAATCAAACTCTGTCCTATGATCACTTCTAATCAGGGCAATGTGAGTATTGAACTCAATCTGTATGCATTTGAGAAAATCTGTCAAATACTTAAAGTTATAAGACTTCTTCCTCAGAAAGAATACCCATGTGAATCAAGAGAAGTCATCTACAATAACTAAAGTGTAAGATTTCCCTCCTAAGCTTTGTACTGTAATGGGCCCAAAGAGATCCATGTGTAACAGATACAAGATCCTAGGTGAATCACTCTTATTAAGTGACTTAAAACTATTTTTAGTTTGCTTGCCTAATTGACAAGCCCTACAGAGTCCTTCCTTCTTGTAGGGGCCAGAAGGTAGTCCTCTAACAAGGTTGTCTTTGGATAGCCTAGCAATGGTTCTAAGGTTTAGATGTGCTAGTCTCTTATGCCAAAGATCATTTGGTTTGCAAACTGAATTAAATAAACATATATCTATATTGGTTGAAAGGAAATCTACAAGATAAACGTTACCTTTCCTTTTACCTGTTAACACTGTTGTGTTATCCTCTGACTTGATCTTGCATAAGGATTTGTTGAATATCACTTGATAGCCTTCATCACAAAGTTGACTGATGCTGATTAGGTTGTGCTTCAGTCCTTCCACATAAGCCACCTTCTTGAATGTGACTGAGCTAATCTGAACTGCACCATATCCTTTTGTTTGACCAAAGTTTGAATAACCAAATATCACTTTGGGTCCAAGTTTGGCTTTGAAGGATGTGAGATTCTCCTTGCTCCCTGTCATGTGCTTTGAGCACCCACTATCCAGATACCATTATTGGTTAATTGCTGGATAGGTCTTTACCTGCACATAAACAATTTATATGTTTTTGACCCAATTTACCTTGGGTCTAGGTCTATAACCTTTAAACTCAGAAATAAAAGACATCTCTGGCTGACTCTTATATCCTTCAGGATGGTATCTTCTAGGAGGCACTATCCATTCAGTATAAGGGTTGAAGCTTTGGGATGAGGGACTTCTAGAATTGATTTTAGATTTACCTCTAAAAGAATGTTCAAAGCTCTGAGCTCCGTTCGACGATCGTCAAGCTGAGTTCGACGATCGTCAAGCTGAGTTCGACGATCTTGGGTCAGATCGTCGAGCTCCGTTCGAAGATCGACTATACCAGAGTTCAGAGTTCAGAAGTCGTCGATCTGAGTTCGACGATCCAGCCTGAGATCACCGAGCTCTGTTCGACGATCGTCGACCTCTGTTCGACGTTTTCTGTTGAACTTTGTTTTCCTTAGGTAAATCAGGATTCTTCCTAGCTACCTCTACAACACCCTTTCCTTTCTCAGAAATAAATTTAATTGGGGTTGTTAATACTATATGTTGGCTGGATGAAGCACCCAAGCCCAGTGTACTGTTGAATCTTGAGTTCACTGTGCTTGTGATGTCCATCAGTCTGATGCTTCTCCTATTAAGGGATTCTTCAAACTTCTTTGCCTGGGATAGTTCATTTTTCAGTGAAGCTATCTCCTCCCTATGGCATTCTAACTCCTCAGAGAGTTTGAGGTTGTGTGATTTTAAGGTGCTATGTTCAGACAATTGATTTCTGAGAGAGATAATCTCTTTCTCAGACTTTAACAGGTATAAACAAAGTTCCTTAAATTCAGATTTAAAGTCCTCTGAATCAAAATCAAAGGAGTCTATTACCTGGTCTTCTTCAGTTTGAGTTTAAGATTAAGACTCTGACTCTTGTTTTTCATCAGAATTTTGTTGAGAGGCTGGCATAGCCATCATGCAGAATTCCTTTTCTTCAGCATCATATTCATCATCACTTGAGCTTGATGAAGCCTCTGATTCTTCTTCAGTTTCACTCCAGGTTTCTGCTATAAATCCCTTCCTTGTATGTTTATTTTTCTGGAGGAGGATTTGTTGTAATTGTTTCCCCTGGAGTCCTTGTCTTTTCTCCTATCTTTCCTGTCCTTCTTGTCCTTATTCTTATTTTCTGGACAGTCAGGCACAATATGGTCTGGTTTCCTGCATCCAAAACAGATTATTTCTTTATTATTTGACTTATCATACCTTTACTTCTCATGCCCTCTGGATGACCTTTTTCTGAAATCTTTCCTTGCAATCATATAGAATCTTTTGGCCAGCAAGCTCATCAATTTTTCATTGCCTGTGACCTTGTCTTCAGGTAGTTCTTTAGTAGCTTTCAATGCTATGGTCTTCTCCTTTCTGATGGCTGGAGAGGCAGTCTTTTGCTCTTCTCCCCTATTCTTTATGTGCTACTCATAAGATTTGAGCTTGCCCAAAAGAGCCTCTGTGGTGATCTCACTTAGGCTTCTGGCATCCTTGATTGGCCAGATCCTTGAGTCCCAAGTGCTAGGGAAGAACATTAGGATCTTGTCATTTAGTTCAGTTAGAGAGATCTCCTTGTCCAGTGTTTTTTGTTCACTGACTATTAGGTTGATCCTATTGTACATGTCAGCCACTGATTCAGTTTCTCCTTTCTTGAAGTTCTCATATTGGCTTATGAGATGGGATCTCCTGTCCTTCCTTTTATCAGCAGATCCTGAGACAATTTCAGATAACTTGTCCCATATCTCTTTTGCTGAACTACATTCAGCCACCTTTTGGAAAATCTCATCAGACATAGTCTGAGCAAGGATATTAATAGCCTTTGCATCTGCAACTTTCCATTTCTTTATTTCTGCAGCTGTTCCTTAAGGAGGTGGAACAGCACTTGTACTTGAAATTACTGGGGGTCTTGGACAAACTGTCAAAATAGAATTAAAATTGTACTCATCAATAGAATTCATGTAAAGCTTAATCCTTGCCTTCCAAAGTGCAAACTTAGAAAGGTTGCACACTGGAGGTCTGGTGCTAGCATAATCTTTGTTCTGTGCCATGGTTTTGTATGAAAATAAATATAATACAAAAAGTAATAACTATCCTCTATAGAAGATTTATCTTATCAAGGATCTTTTGGTTCAGGTGTTAGCCTGTTCAACCAATCTATTGAAGATTCAGTTGCTGAGTAACCATCCTCGCTCTGATACCAATTGAAAGTGAGGGTAAGATCTATCTTAACTCTAGAGGGGGGGGGGGGTGAATAAAGTATTTTAAAATAATTTACAATTAAAACTGTAAATTAGTGGAAGACTTAATTTACTTATATGTGTAATGTGCTAGCAGAAAAGTAAACACTAAAGCAGTAAGAAAACAGAAACACACAGCACACAGCAAAGCAAAAAGCACAGCAAGCCAGATGACACAAGGAGCTATAGTGGTTCCCCAATAACCTGGGTACATCCACTCTTCAACCACCCTAGGTAAGAATCCACTGCAGGAATAGTTGATCAGGTGTCCTGGGCACCAATGAGCTTTTGATAAGGTGCTCAAAAACAAAACCTAGATTTTTTGATAAGGTGTCTTGCCACCACTGAGTTTTGATAAGGTCTCAGAAACCAGCCACAAAACTTTTGAAGGGAGTTTTGAGAAACCCTTTTATAGGAGAGAAAGGAAAAAAGAAAATGAGTTGAGTTGTTCTTCTCTGTCAACAATCTGAGAGAAGACAAATGAAAGATGTTGTCAAAGCTCCCCCTGAGATCTGTAAGGGTTCAGGAAGATGAGCTTTGCTTAGGGTGATAGGTCTAAAGTTGCTTCAAATCTCCAGCAATAGATGATTTCAGCAGATGCTGAAATGTGAGATGTCTGGAGTCCTTGATAATGAAGCTTTTGAACAGTTGAAGCTTGAAGGAGTAGAATCAGCAGATGATCTCCTTCACAATGATGTTCCTTGTGTTCTTGAAGAATTCTGACTCAGTAATTCTGTAAGCTTTTGTCTACTGAGTTTATTCTTAGAAGATGAATTCTTGATGAGTGAATTTCTTGTTCTCTCTTCTGTATGTCTTTTTCGAATCTTGTCTGTTCTCTATATTCAGAATATTTCTCTAGGGAGTATATCAGATTCTGAATTTAGATGCCCGTTACTCAGTCACAAATGACTTTCATAATTGACAATTGTCTCTAGGGAAAGTCCTAAGAAACATTTAAATTATTCTTCCTTGAAACTTTCACCAGATTGCTTGAAACGGCTACATAATCCTTTGTCATAAATGCTGAAAAATAAATCTGAATGAATTCCATGAGTGTCCTGAATTTTAATCTTGAAAGCGTCGACCTCTCAGAAAATCATCGATCTGAGCTCAGCTATCGTCGACCTTAGCTCAGAGATTTTATTTATACTAGAGACAGAAAACGTCGACCTGAGCTCTACGATCGTCGACCTAAGCTCAGCGACTTGGAAAATAGCTAGAAACAGAACATCGATTCTAGATCAACAATCGTCGATCGGAGTTCGACGACTTGTAGAACTAAGCTAAGAGAACATCGAACTGAGTTCGACGTTTCGTTGACCTGAGCTCGACGAGAATTATCTTTATCTCAGCACTTGAATCCTGAACTTTAGAAGGTCTGGAGGGAAGCTTACAAACCTAAGTACTAACCCTAAGACTCATTCTTATTGACCTATCAGACGATACAGCAAGGTCAAATAAAAAACCTAAACACATAGTGATCCTTACCCATATTAGTAATAGGGTGTTCCAACAGCATATACAAGAGAGCTATCTTCTCGGCTGGAAGAGGGGGAATTAGTGAGTCGATCCACTATTAGTTCTGGGCCTTCAGCCTCCATTTCTCCTCCTCAAGTTCGGCTATGAGTGTTTCCTTCTTGGCAATAGTCGTGGAATCCTGCAAGATAATCAATATTAAAGGGATAAATACATTCTGCGAATGAACGGGATGCGAGACAACTTACCACTCCTCCCACTCATAGTGCGAGATCGTTCTTGTAAACTGTGAGCTTCCCCATCAGAGTTGCCACTTCCTTTGATAGAGCAGATCGCACGACACTGACATCCGCCACCTATCGCGATAGGTGGATGCTGTGGCGAGCCGACATATGAGCGAGCTCGACGACTCTAAGTTTATCCTATGAACTCTCATAGGCAAGAGATTGCATAAGGGCGTCGTCGTAGAAGGCAGCGCTGTCTCGCCCATATAGCCAAAAGGCCAGCAAGTAGGCCTAGGCAAAGACAGTTTCGCCCTCCTGCCAGAAGAGGACGATGGTGGATACATGGGTCATGTTGACCTCCCAGTCCTAAATCAATAGGGGCTCGCTGGCGACATCCAGCAGCTTCTCGCCCAGGCCGAAGTTTCAGTGGCCTCTAGTCTCCGGTTTCTCTATCGTCGTTGAGATCCCGCCGATCTCACCGGTCTTCTTCCAAGTAGTCTCACCCATGTCCGGCGCACTTGCATGAGGGTTAAAGATGACCTCCTTAACCTTGGCGAGATCTTTAGTACTTGGTTTCTTCGGTCACGGTGGAGGAAGTGTCTCGGGCTTCCGCTTTAGGCTGCCTAATTTCGGCAATGACTTCAGCTCGCTCTGGCATGCCGCGATAGTGGCCTCTACAAGTGTCTTCTTTGCAGTGAATGTTGCGCTGCTCGCGAAGGTGTTGTTGAGGGTAAAAACCCGCGCCCCTTCACATGCGACATAAGTTAGCAAAATTATTATATTCTTAAAAAGTACAAGGTGGCGAGAATTACCTTCCACGACGAGTACAGGAAGGAGCGAATCGACATTCCTCCTGAAGTAGGGAACGTCGAAATCTTTTGCAAAGAGGAACTGGTGAAGCTTTGACTCATGGTCGCTAAGAGAGGGAGGGCGGTAGGTTGATTCCTCCTGCTGGTTCAATGAGAGGGGGAGGTTGCCTAAATCAACGGAAATGAAAATGAACTTTTGAATCAAGTGATGGTTCTTGTTGGCGAGACCCTCTGTGTTGAGGTTATTGCCGGATAAGAATGCAATCCCGTCCCTCTTTGCGTGGATGTTGAATAGCTTCCAGAAGACAGGCAGGCTCAACTCTATCCACTCCTCCCGCTAGTAGTAAGCTATTTAAAAGTGTTAAGTTGTCAACCTAAATAACCTAGAGGGGGGTGAATAGGTGAATTGTGCGTCTATATGCGGAATAAAAATTTTAAAGAACTTGCACACACAATCAAGCAATCACAGACGACAAGAATATTTATAGTGGTTCCCCAACCTTGGGTACGTCCACTTTCCCTCACCGATCTAGTAAATCACTAGATCAGGCTACTCCACTATCTCGGATTGAAATCCAATCCTATGCCTCGGAACCAAGTTCCAACAATCTCGAACCAAAAAGATCTATACTCGGAAGATGAAAACTTACTACAACTCGAAGATTAATTTCCTACAAAATTTACAAAGAGATTTCAAGAAAAATACAAACAGAAATTTGTCTCAAATCTGGAAAAATTCAACTCTAGGTCTTCTTCTTCAACTTACGGCTTTTTCAGAAAATATTGAAGAAGAGTTGAGAGATTTGATCTAAGAAATCTTAGACCTACTTGATCAAGGAGAAGATGAAATATCATTGAAAAGAAAGCCTTTCTTGATCAAAAACAGAAGTGTCGATCTTCACGTTGAGCGGCGGCGGCGGCATAAAGTTCTATTCTTCTTAGAGAGAGAGACGGCCGATCACGATAATAGACAAATACTATTTTCTGCTTGGGGTTAGTCTTGATGAAAAGACATTATATAGGATTTCCCCTAACGGTTAGAATTAACATTAATGACGACACGTGAACCAATCACGATGTCTCATTTGAAAAACCCGCCGATCTGGACTTAAGAGAAATTTCAGACAAATTTGACAGCAGTTCTCGAGAAGTATGAATGAGTTCTAGAGAACAGGCTGACTTCTTGAGAACTAGACTGTCTGGACTTAAGTTAGTACTCAAGAACTAAAGGCATTGAGTCTACTCGAGAACTAACTAGACTTCTCGAGAACTATTACTCGAAAGCCAAATCGTATACTCGAGAACTATGTTGACATCTCGAGAACTAGAGACTAAGTTCTCGAGAACTAAGATAGACTTCTCGAGTGAGGGACTTAGAATAATTTTGCGGCTGTCTCTGACTACTCGATAAATAAAGGCTTGGACTTCTCGATAACGTTAGACTGACTTCTCGAGAACTATAAAAAGGTTTCTCGAGAACTAGTCTCGGCTTCTCGAGAACTAGAGGAACTTCTCTTGTTCTACTAAGTCTACTTCTCGAGAACTATCATGGACTTCTCGAGAAGTGGACTTAGAGAAATTCTGGACTTTGAAAATTTTCTCTACTCTTCAATAATCCAATCTTCATTCCTTGATCCAAGTGCTTGAATATGAAGTGTATCCCAATTGAGAGGCTACACATGAGTCAACACCTTGGATCACACAGCGAGGGATTACGCTATATGATCCTGTGTTCATGACCCACTGTAGACTGACATTGGTATACACTTAGCAATGATAATCTGCAAACACACAACTTAAACCAAGATATCAAATACAACTTAATTCATCTTAATTCAAGGGAGACTTCATGCAAATCTTGGTTATTGTGGATGAAATACCTTATAATCTCCCCCTATTTGTAGAAGTCAGAACCCTCTATACAAAGGTGAATTACACCAATAAAGAAAGAATTGTAAATGAAGAAAAGAAATCAAAAGCAAGATAGAAAAATTAAACACACAATTAGCAAAACTAGAAATTGTATATATATAATGTTTTAGATTTCCAATTCAACATCATTTCTTCCATAGTCTCAAAAACAAGTATCAGTATAAAAATCATCTCTAGCTCTAATGCTGTCTGTCATGCTTCTCCTGTTGTCTCCTATGGTAGCTGAAAGGCTTTGGGTAGTATCTTGGAGGTTTTGGAGGAGCCTTGGGATTATTCTTGCCGTACTCTCTATCATATATCCTTCTTTTATTCATGGACTTCTCATAAAGTTCCCACTTAGTAGAGAAGTATTGGAGCTCCTGTTTTCATTATAGTCCATAACTAACTTGAGAGTATCAAGAATCAATGACTTGGATGTAGGATTCAAGACTTCAGCAAATCTTGTACCTTTCTTTTATCAGAATCTGGCTTGGGAACAATTTTGCTTGCTGAGGGGCCTTCCACATACTTCCTTTTCTTGTGGTGTGGATCTAAGGTAAACCTTGAGGAATAATATCATCCCATACTTGGTCATAGGAAGCAGGAGGAGAATACTGATCTTTTGGCCTAGGAGAAAAGCAGGGCATCTGAGGTTGTTGCATCTGAGCTGGCATCTGACTGGACTGTCCTTTAGCAAGTGGGTTCAGATTATGAGGAATGATATTAGGATCAACCTGAAATTCTGGGAATATTTGGTTGTGTATCCAGACTGAGGTGTCAAAGGTATGAAATTTCACAGATTGAATTTGCTCTAAAACACTCTTATTGCTTTCATTTATCTTGTCAGACAAAGTTGATTTTACAGTAGCAGTAAACTTATCCACAAGTTTTTCCACATGTTCTTTTACCAGGCTCTCCCCCTTTCTGAATTCTACACATAGCTTTCCTATGGCATCTTCCTTAAAGGTTCCCACTTCTTCACAGATTTTCATAACATGTTCCTGGGCTTTCTTCTCTAACTGAATCTGATTGTTAGCAAGAGTTACAGATTGTTCCATTACCTGACCAACTCTAGTAATGGTGTGCTCTATAGCTTTTGCACCAATCTAAAATAGTTATTTGAGGGAGTCTGTATTGTGATGGATTTCTACAAATCCTTTGCTCGTCTCTTTTTCTAGAGCAGTGACTTTGTCCTTGACTACCTTCAAAGATTCATCAAAATATTTCCTATGGTCAGCCAACATGACTTCAAGCTTACTGAGAATATCTGAATTGATAAGGGCAACAACAGCAATAACAGTAGGAGGAGGTGCAGTCCATGGAGGAATCTTATAAATCACTACAGAACTTTTAGATATAATAGTATGAGTGACTGCATCTCCTTCTTCATCAAGGAAAGTGGGCATGGTGAAGTCAAGTTTCCTTAGAGGAGCTTCAACAGGATCTAGAGAAATTCTATCTTCATCAGAAAGAAGATTAGTATCTGGTAGATCATTCTTAGCAGATGGGGATTGAGCAGTTTGAGACTTGGGTGATGGTATTGGAGATGGAGTATGTGCTGATGATGGAGATGGAACTGGTGATGGAGAGGGAGCTAGAGAAGGATCCTTTGATGGCTCTTCAGCAGTTTCCTTGTGTAAAGAAGGAAGAGGTTCATCTGAAGTCAGCACTTTTATCATACTTTGAATATCTTTAGCAGTAGATTTGAGGGTTTCTTGCACTTGCTCATCTGAGATGGCATTATCTAAAATGTCTGCCTTTGGGGACTTGGTTGGAGATCTTTCTGTGTTCATGATGGGGGTTCTGATGGGTGAACTGGCTTATGTTCTAACTGTACTTCTAACTGGAGATCTAGCTGGAGGAGGAGGAGAAGGAAGTCTGACATCTGGAACTGAGGCTGCAGGCTCCCCCTCAGTTGCTACACCATATTGTTCAACAATATTATGAGAGGAGGGAGATGGAGTCCTGTCCTCTATAGCAGGGGCTGCAAGCTCTTTAGCCAGCTGCTTTGGATTCTTCAGCTTTAACTCCCATCTATGAATAGAGGCTAGGGAGATCTTCTTCAGGTGATGGATTGGAGTGCCTTTAGAAGTCTTGAAGATAGTTGGACCAATCTCATGCAACATCAGGGAGATTATACTAGCAAATTTTGGTTATCTTATGTTGTCTCTAATCAAATCAAAGATCATCAAACCATATGGAAAACTTTTCCTGCAGACTATGACAACCATGATATTGAAGAAGTCATTTGTAATAAACCCTATTGACCCAGTTCTGCACCACAGAATTTTGCCAATAATGTCTACTAAAAGTTTGCTAACATCATGTAAAGAAGTCCTCCTCAGAGAAGTAATGTCATTTGGAACTCTACAGAAATGACAGGTTCTGTCATTATCATCTCCTGTTATTTCATCTACATCATCTACATGAGGTAATCTGAGAAGTATGGACACTATGGTCGAGCTCAAATTAATTTTAATTCCCTTTACCTTGGACATCAGGACAGTGCTATATCTCCTTATCTTAACATTTCTGAAGAACTCTTCTACCTCAGGAAATAAAATCTTGCAAGGTTCTGATAGGACGAATGACAAACCTGCTGTGTCCAAGAGATGAAGAAGATTTCTGAAATCCTCTGAAAGCTCTGCTATCCATACAACTACTAGCTCACTGCCGACGCCGATTTTGTACTGCTGGGCTAATGAGATGAACGACAGCGAAGGACAGAGAGCGAGAAGGCGGCAGCGTCGAAGCACTGATCGGCGGAAGAAGAAGAGTTTTCGAGAGAGTCGAGTTTGAAATGTCAGTTGAATTTTGGATTCTAACGTTTTATATATATAGCCCTAGTAATGTCGATTAGATGTCTAACTAAACTAAATTAACCCTTGGATAAAGGCAGAAATCGAGCGGTTTTCGAAATAATAGAAATTGACAAAAATCAAAAATTGACATGGCATTTCTCGAGAGGTAGGGTAGTTCTTGAGAAGTATCATTGTAGTTCTTGAGAAGTAAAGGACTTGTTTTCGAGAACTTTCAGTACCTCTCGAGAGACAGATTTTCTGTTCTCGAGAAGTTGACTTTAAGTTTTCGAGAACTAATTTCATGCTTTTCGAGAAGTAATAATAGTTCTCGAGAACTGCCTTCCACTTAAGATATTTCTTACCTTTTTAAAGTTTCCTCGATGCTTGAGCTTTGAACTGATTCCCTTTGATCAATCCTTCTTTGTTCAGCATCCCAAGTTCAGTTTTGAGGAAATTGAACTTGGTCTCATCTAACGGCTTTGTGAAAATGTCTGCAACTTGTTGATCTGTTGGCACGTACTACAGATCCACATCCCTTGCTCCACATGCTCCCGGAGGAAGTGATATCTGAGCTCGATGTGCTTTGTCCGGCTGTGCGAGACTGGGTTGTTTGCAATTACTATTGCGCTTGAGGAGTCGCAAAATAACGGAATGTCTTTAACCTTTATATTGTAATCTTCTAGCTGGTTCTTTAGCCAAAGAAATTGTGCACAACAACTGCCGACAGAAATATATTCTGACTCGGCCGTTGAGATTGCGACACAATTTTGCTTTTTGCTACTCCATGAGATAAGCCTATTTCCAAGGAACTTACATGTCTCGGAAGTGCTTTTCCTGTCATCTTTGCTACCTGCAAAGTCTACATCTGAGAAGCGAATTAGTTCGTTGTCATTACTTCTTGGGTACCATAAGCCAAGATTTGGTGTACCTTTAAGGTATCTCAAGATCCGCTTTATAGCAGCATAGGATATTCCTTACAGTTCACTTGGAATCTAGCACAGACACAAGTAGAGAACATTATGTCTGGTCTACTGGCAGTAAGGTAGAGCAAGGATCCAACTATGCTTCTGTACTTGGTTTCGTCAAAAGGTTTCCCTTTCTCATCCTTGTCCAAAGACATAGGTGAGGCCATTGGAGTCCTCATAGAGGTTCCATTCTCCATTCTGAATTTCTTAATCAACTCCATGGTGAACTTCGTCTGTGAGATGAAAATTCCATATTGATATTGTTTCACCTGAAGTCCTAAGAAATACTTCAGCTCTCCCATACTACTCATTTCAAACTTCCCTTGTATAAGTTAATAAAACTTTTTGCAGAGGTTGTCGTCTGTAGAACCAAAAATAATGTCGTCGACATAGATTTGCAGTAGCAAAATCTTGCCTTTAATTTCCCTAAGAAATAATCTCTTATCTATCTTTCCCCTTGTGAACTTGTTCTCGAGGAGAAAGGTAGATAGAATTTCGTACCAAGATCGAGGACCTTGTTTTAAACCGTACAACGCTTTCGATAATAAATAAACATACTCCGGAAAGTTAGGGTCAACAAAATCTGGGGGCTGTTTCGCGTACACTTCTTCCTTTATATCACCATTTAGGAAGGCGGACTTCACGTCCATTTGGTGGACAATTAAGTCCTTTAGTGCAGCATAAGCTAAGAGGCCTCCAGCCTTGCTACTAGAGCGTATGTTTGGTCGAAGTCGATTCCTTCTTCTTGACGATATCTTTTGGCGATGAGTCTGGCCTTGTTCTTTATGATTGTTCCATCCTCATCCAACTTGTTCAGGTAGACCCACTTCATTCCGTTGATATTCTTACCTTTGGGTCTAGGAAGTAGTTTCAAAACTTTGCATCGCTTGAACTAGTTCAGTTCTTCTTCCATGGCAAAGATCCATGATGCGTCTGAGTTGGCTTCCTCAAACTTCTTTGGTTCAACCTGTGAGAGAAAACTTAAATATAAATTCTCGTTAGTTGTACCTCGACGAGTTCTGACACCATCCCGGTGATCTCCTATGATCTGGTCCAATGGATGATCCTTCAAATGTCTGAGCTCTAGGTTTCTAGCATCTAGAACTTCTTCAGCCACTGGAGTGACATCATCAACTTGGATGTTTTCCTCATCTTGATCATCTGCCTCTCCAATGGGGGTTGGAGCAGTTATCTTGAAGAACTTTGCTCTTTCACCTTCAGTCGGTTCATCCAAGCTGACCTCTTTAATCCTGTACCTGCATCTTCAACAAGCACACTAGACGATTTGCTTTGCAGCAAGCTCGTCTCATTAAATACAAAAGGTATGGATTCTTCTACAACTTGAGTCTTTCTTTTCAAAATCCTTTATGCCTTACTATGGCAACTATAACCTACAAAAATACCTTCAAAACTTTTCTCACTAAAATTGGTAGTATGATACTTACCATTGTTAAGCACGAAGCATTTACAGCCAAAAATTCTAAAATATGAAACAGTTGGTTTCCTGCCTTTTAGAAGTTCGTAAGGTGTCTTATTATGGTTCTTATTGATGAGTGCTCGATTTTGCTTGTGGCATGCAGTATTGATGGCTTCAGCCTAGAAGCATTCCGGTAGTGAAGCATCACTCAACATGGTTCTGCAGGCATCTATGAGTGTTCTGTTCCTTCTCTAAGCTAATCCATTTTCCTGTGGAGTGCGGGGAGAGGAAAACTCATAAAAGATACCTATGCTTTCATAGAATTCTTTCATGGCCTAAGATTTGAACTCTATTCCATTGTCACTTCTGATTAGGACTATGGAACAGTTGTATTCATTCTTTACCAGCCTGACAAAATTAGTTAAGATGTCGAAGGTATCTGACTTGTGTTTCAGAAAGATCACCCACACAAAGCGCGAGTAATCATCAACAATAACCAATGTATATTCCTTACCTCCCAAGCTTCTAATTTGCAGTGGACCAAACAAGTCCATATGAAGTATATGGAGACATCTACTTGAATTTTTGTCAATAATGCTTCTAAAGGTAGCCCTTGTTTGCTTCCCTTTACGCATGCATGACAAGCTCTATCTTTGACGTACTTGACAATCGGGGCATCACGTACTATGTTCTGGGAGAATAATTTATTAATAGTTTTAAAATTAATATGTGCTAACCTCTTCTGCCATTGGCCACCAAGAGACGCATTATCTTTTGCCAAAAGACACACTGGTGTAGAAGAATCTATACAAATGAAATTTAAACAAAATATATTCCTTCTTCGAGTGCCAGATAGAATTGTTTCCATATTGTCAACAGACTTAATCAGACACTTGTCAGCGGGGAATTCAACTATGTGTCCTTTGTCGCATAGTTGGCTTATACTTATAAGATTGTGTTTCAATCCCTCCACACAAGCTACATCTGAAAATGATACACTGCTGTTAGTAATCATACCGTAGCCTTTAGTTATCCCACGGTCTGAACCTCCAAAGATGACCTTTGGTCTGTTCAACACTGGAGAATAATTCTGAAGTAGGCTTCTTGTCCCGGTCATATGTCGAGTGCATCCACTGTCCAAATACAAGATTGGCATTTTGGCGGCCTTTGGACATCCCTGCAATCATAATCAGTTTGCCCTAGGAACCCAAACATGTTTGGGTCCTTGGTCTCGTGTTAGAACACTCCCCCTACGAGGATTAGCATCATGAGTGGTCATTCTCATGTTGCCAAATTGAGGAGTTGCAAAATTTCTTGAATTAAACCAACAATCGATGGCAAAATGACCAATTTTGCCACAACACCAACAATCGAACCTGTTGTATCTTTGCCTTAGGAACTCCTGCTTCACCTTCTGGGAAACTGGTCCAGCAGGGGTAGAATTCTTGGTGGAAGAAGCTTCATGATGATGGCAATCACATGATTTCTTCTCCATTACAAGCTTTTCTACACTGGTTTTTTTACTTTTGGTGCTTTCTTGAAGTTATGGCCATGATCATAAGGGCCATAACTCTGAAGAATGACTTCTTTATAAGGTTCCTTAAAGACACTCTCACCAAAGTTTTTGGGGTGAGTCCATCCTTGGTAATGTGTCTTTGTCTCTACATAAGTAGGCCTAGTCAAGTGGTCGTATGATGAGTCAAGATCAAACTCATTTGTTGGAAATATGACTTTCTTAAAGACAATCTGATCTTGAGGGGCTTTCCCCTTTGATTTTTCTAAGGCCTTCTTGGTGGCCGTATTCCTTCTCTGAGCCTTATTCCTCCCAGAAGATTTACTAAGAGCTCCTACATGGTCTAGCCCAGCACACTTAGACTAAGCGGAGAACTCAACAACGAGAGGAAGAACTACCATTGGCTTAGAGAAACCTTCAACAAGTTTCTTTTCAGCCTCTAGTAAGTCTTCCAACCCTTTGATGATTTCATCCTTCAGATCAAGGTGCTTGATAGCCTAGTTGAACTCATCAACATCATTATCTAAGTCTTCTCTGAGTGAGTCAATCTTAACGACTTCCTCTCTCAGAGAGCTTTCTATGGCCTTTAGAGACTTCATCTCTTTGACCTGAGTTTTCACGACCTTTCGACATTTGTCGTAAGCCATGAATAACTCCTTATACTGGGTGAAAGTTAGGGTAAGCTCTGAAAAACTCTAAAGGTGGGGGGGGGGTGAATTGAGTTATTGAAATCTTTTGATTTTTACTGAAATAAAAAATCTTTTAATAAAATAGGTTACTATAGTATAAGTGTATAGGTACACAAGTGAAGCAGATAAACTAAGCTACACAATAAGAATATATCACAGCACAAGCACAAATCAAAAACTACACAGCCACACAGACAAAACAAGAAATTTTTAGTGGTTCCCCAAACTTAGGTACATCCACTCTTCTACCACCCTAGGTAGGAATCTACTACAGGTTTTGATAAGGTGACTGCCACCAATGAGCTTTTGATCAGGTGCTCAAAAACCAACCCTCAAGTCTTTTGGTTAGGAGACTTGCAACCAGGAATAATTTTGAAGGGAATTAAAACCCTGTATAGAGGTGGGGATGAGAGAGTGATGGTGTTCTTCTCTTTCTCAAATACAACTGAGAGAAGACTAGTGGATTTGTGTTGTTGTCAAAGCTCCCCCTGAGATCTTGACTGGTTAAGGAGTGGAAGCTTTGAAAAAGGGTGAGTAGGCCTTTTAGCTCTTCAGAGATCCTTGACTGATTTGAATAGCTTGTAACTCTAGATCCCTGAAAGCAAAGAGAGAATGGAAGAAGGAATCTTGATGGTGATGGTTATTCCTTCTTCTTCTCTTGAGAGCAGTAGTTTTTCTGAGAAATGTTTTCACTGCACTTTTGATGTCTGTAAGCTTTTTCCTGTGTGTTGCTTGTTGATAACACACGAGTTTTTTGTGTATCACTTTTTTCTCTATTTTCTTAGCTCTCCGTGACTCTCTTTTCTGAGAGATCCTCCAATGATATCTGTAGGTTGGTCTAATTCAAAAATCTACAATAAATGTTTAGCCGGAATCTCGGAAATGAAAACGGCAAGTATGCTGTCATATATTATATTCCATGTCTGTCCCGAGATATAAGTAGTTAATTCCATGAAGAATATTTGCAATCAATTCTGCTAGTAACGGATCAATTCAAAAGATACAAGAGCATTGATTATCTAGTAAATTAACGGCTTATAGTAGTATAAGACAAGGAGATAGAAAAGGAAAGAATAAATGACACTATACCTCACAGTTTTCGTCGACCTGAGAACAACTTTCATCGACCTGATGTTCTTAGTTCGTCGACTGATGTTTTACTGAGGAGTTATTACTATGTTTAGAGATCATCGAGCTGAGATCTAAGTTTGTCGAGATCAGGTCAGAGAATTGTCTCTGGGTTAGTCGAGCTGAGCACGATGATCGTTGACCGGAGTTCGACGAACGCAGATCTCCTTTTTATTAAGTCTTAAATCTTCTAAGTCTTGAGTCTCTGGTAGTTTCTGAGGCTGGTCCTTTTAACTGTTGCCTTAAGGGACTAGACCTAGACTCTAAGACACAACTATGATCCTGATCTATACATGTTGGGTCATATCCTAACTCAGGGAACCTAGCCACAATCCAACTAGGGGTTCCAACAATCTCCCCCTATTTGGGTAAGGTCACTAATAACAAAACTGAACAAAAATAAAATATAAGGACCATAAATATCTGAAGGGATGAAATAACATCAGCAAGTTTGTTATAGTAGTGTATTGTACATAATCAGTTAATCATTAAACAAATAACATACACTATGGTTTATCAGTTGAAGGGCCAGATGAAGGTTTTGAGAATATTATCTTCCTTCTATTGTCTGGTACATTCTTATTGGATGTCATCAAGTCTTGCCCACCAAGAGTTGTCTGAGTGCTTACCCTGGGCACAACTGCTTCAGGATGTAATGCCATATATTCAGTTGGGTTGAAGACTATCCTGCTCACTTGAAGCTTATCCAGCTTTTTTTCTCTGAAGGAGGACATAGTTAAGAATGAGGATGGATCTTTTCCTTCTTCTATAGCTTTTCTGATCTGAGAAAGACTAATCAGTTTCTGAAGCCTGGCCATCCAAAAGTTTGGATCAAGTTTTGTTCAACAGGTGGCTGATCTTCTTATGGAGGCAATACAGTGACTGCTTTAAACTGAGTGGACTGAGCTTGAAAGCATGTAGAGCTGAGCTGATCATCACTTTGGGAGTAGAGAGATTTTGGAGGGGCAGCCTCACTATATTTTCCTTTAGGTTTGAAGGATACATCAGATTTTCTGACTTAATAAGCAGTTGTCTTCTGAGTTTTTGAGGGAACTTGTTGATGAGGAGGAGGAGAGGGATCTTGAAATATGACTTCTTTCACTTGTTCTGAGGGACTCTGACTTCTATGTTACTGACTACTTCCCTGGAACTGAGTCCTGGAGGATCTATCCTACCTTTGATATGTTCTTGAGTAGGAGGAAGGCTGGGAAGATGCACCAGAGGCTTGAGAGGTAGCACTTGAAGAACCAACAGAAGGAGGAGCAGGAGGAGGTGGACATCTTTTGAACTTTTGAGGAGGTGGAGAATATCTCCTGCTCTTCTTTCTGGCTTTCTGCTCATTTTTGGATAGCCACATCCAAGCTGGCATACCCTTGTATGGATTTATATTTTGTAGAATGTAGTATGGAGTATCATTGGTGTTACCAGTTTTTGGTAGCAGGAGAAAGTGGAGCTTTCCTTTTCTTTGATACTTTCTTTTTCTTGGATTCCTCATCAGAGTCATCATCATCCTCATCATCATCATCACACTGTCCTTGAAGATTGTCATACAAATCATCTATTTCTTTTAGGAGCTCAGCAGAATTGGAGGGTTTTCCATGCTGGAAGGGAGCTGGAGGAGGAATACCAATTGTTCTTGGTGAGTGACTTGTGAAAGTGCTTTCAGCAGCTGCCTTATTCTCTTCTTCAATATCAGCCATGATCAAAGCATCAAGATCAGGCATTGGGGAATCATCCATGACAGATGTTGGGACAGAAAATGTTTTTGGAGGTCCAAAGACTCTGACTGAATAAGCCTTTATTGTCTCTACTGGAGTTTTAGGAAGCTTGTCAAAACTATCTTTAAGTTGCTTAGCAACTTCAGGACTGATTGGGGAGGAATAAGGTACAATAGCCAGGGATGGCTTAGTAGATTCATCTGGAGGGAAACTTAGATAAGCTGTGTCAAAAGTCTTTAACAGACTTATTAATTCTACTGTGGGATGAATGACAACATCACCAACAGATTTTATTTCAGCTATCACTGACTCATCAATGTCCATGTAAGTTTCAATAAATTTAACTAGATCAATTAAATCAGAATCTACATTCTCTGTTACTGCTTCTGCTATATCACTTGTATGTACAACTTGTCCTGCTGCTGGTTGTGCTTCTGCTGCTGCTGCTGCTTCATCATCATGTATCTCCCCGTACTGGTTTTAGTAGGTGCTGAAGCAAGGCCCCCAATTGAAGATGGAGCAGAGGTTAGGGCAGGGATTTGAGCAGCAAGGGATGAGATGGAGACAGCAAGAGGGGAAATAGCCTCTGCTATAAGAGTTTTGAGTAAGGGGGTGAGAAGAGGGATGAGGGTTTGGGGAAGAGAGGGGTCCAGGGTTGGGGAGGAAGAAACTTGTGGAGTAGCTGATTGAGTAGATGGTGCTGGAGGATGAATGGGTGGAGGTGGAGGTGGAGTTTCTAAGGGAGAGTCATGTTGTGGTGATGGAGAGTTCAGGGGAGAGGAAAGAAAATTAAAGGAAGGAAGGGAGGAGAGGTTAATGTCATCCAAATGAGATGGTAGAGGGGATAGAGGTGGTATAGGGATGGAAATGTCATGTTGAGGTGAAGGATGAGGAGAAGGGAGATGTGTAGGTGAAGAGGGAATTGGAGAGGCTGGAGGTGTTTGGGTATGGATGTGGATGGTAGTGGAAGGTGACTAGACTTGTTGTTGGGATGGAACTGGAGGGACAAGAGGTGGTGGAGGTGTGGAAAAGATTCCTTAAGTGGGATGGGGAGTGGCTGTAACAGCCCTAGTACCTTTAGAAGTCTTGGTGGCAGAGGATGAAGACTTGGAGGGCTTAGTGATTGTCCTTTCCCACCTGCCAAACAAGGTGCATGTGAGCCTCTTGCTGGCATTGATGAATGTGGTCGGGGAGACCGATGATTCAGCAACCTTTGCTATTAGGAAGATTCCTAAGATTTGTCCAAAGTTCACTTCCTTCTTTCTGTTCTTTTTCCTGATAAGATCAAAGATTATCTGAGCCCAGTCCACCTGCTTCTTCTTTACCACTGCACACATGACAAGAAATTGATGCTTGGTTATATAATCATGTGCAGTGTGCTTTCCCAGCAAGATATTACCAACTATATCTGTTAGAAATTTGAACTCGGCAGATAGGTGTTTCTTCAGTAGTTTATTAGGGTTGTCTCCAGAGTACCCCATTGTATTCATCATTATATCAGACTCTTCCGAATCAGTTTCTTACTCTTCCTCACAATTTTTCACTCCAAACAGTTCAGTAAGAATATCGGGGGAAAGAGAGATTTCGTTACCTGCGATGGTGCCGGTCATCTTGTTTTCATCAACAGTTGTTGTGTACACCCATTCTCTAATTTTTGTGCTGGGTAGTTTGATTCTCATGGTCAGCAGTTGTTTCAGTTGCTTGTCTTCCAGCTGTTGTAGGATGGGAAGAAAGATTGGATTTGAATGCTTGAATGAGGCAAAATCCATGTCGAATCTGTGTCAAATTTCATTGCCGCAAGAGCGCATGCTGGAATCGCCATGAATGCACCTGCAAGAGAGAAAACGAAGATCAAGTGCAAAGGGGAACTGAAAGCGTGGGACGGAGGTCGAAGAAAACCTAAAATATAAGGTTTTCCAGAATATGAACCGACAAACTCCGTTCGACGAAAAGTTAGAAGATCTTCTGTTGATGCGCGAAAATGCACCTCCAGCTAACTGTTCGAGCACTGGGGAAGGGAATTGGCAAAAGACTGTCGGCTAGTCGGTTACTAGCGGCTAGGAATGGCGGATAGGATCGGATAGAAAAAAGAGAGAAATGGCCGCTACCAGCGGCAACACCAGAGTTCGCCCGCCGCGGCCTAAATGCCTCTCCTGCGGCGGGCTTTCCTTACATAAAAGATGAAACGGTTACACTTGGAGAAAACAACAAGGAGAAGGAGAAGAGAAAAGAAACCGGCCAGACAACAAACCGCAAGGCACTAAACTAGAGACCGCAGCCCACAATAAGTGAGCTCTTGGACTCCAGTCAGCGTGCTTTGGGTGTGCTGCTGCCCCCTATTTATAGGCTTGGGGGCCTGCCCAAACGGGAAGGGATAAAATTACCGGCTGCCCGAGGTACAAGAGAATCGGGCAGCGGTGACGGGAATCGAGAAGAAGAAGAAAAGCCAAGAGATAGGCCGAGCAGCCTGGCGATCTTCTTCTGTCGAGCTGCAGGACTCGGCCTCTGGGCGGGCTTGACTGGACCTCCTCTGACGGCGACCTGGGAAATAGGTCGCGCAGCTTGGGCAAGGACAGGCCGACCCTTAGATGATGGCTGGACTGGAACTGGCGGCGGTCTGACGAAGAGGTCGCCTGACTTGTCTGACAATAAGCCGACTAGCTGAGAACGGCGGCTGGAAATGACAAGCCGCCCGAACTGAAAAGACTGGAAAACTAGTCGCAGATTCTGGGTTAACATCTTCGATCTGAGGTTGACGAAATAATTTACAGTCAACAAGTTCGTCGATCTCAGGCTGAAGATTTGAAAGCCTTTCGTCGATCTCAGGTCGACGAAAGGTTTCTGAAGTAAGTTCGTCGAACTTAGATCGACGAAAATTACTTCACCAGGAGATTTCTTCGAGCACAGGTCGACGAGAAATCTCAAGAACTGTTATCAGTTCATTGATCTCAGATCGACGAACAGAGACAATTCTTTGAACAGTGACATAGCATTAGATTAAGTCTTGAACATTTATCATACCAAGCTGATTGACAAAGAACAGATGCTTGGATGAGTCAATGGTTTGGTGAATATGTCTGCTCTTTGCAAATCAGTTGAGATAAACTCAAGTTTAATCTTTTGTTTGTCAACACAATCTCTAATGAAATGATGTCTAATGTCTATATGCTTGGTTATAGAATGCAAAACTAGATTTTGTGAAATGGAAATAGCACTTTTATTATCACATAGAATAGTTGAATTATTTAAGTTGACATCATAATCCAGTAATTGGTTTTGTATCCACAAGATCTGTGAACAGCAGCTTCCTGCAGCCATATATTCAGCTTCAGCAGTTGATGTTGAAACAAGTGTTTGCTTTTTACAGAACCAAGATACACGTATGTCACCAAGGAACTGACAGGTTCCAGAGGTACTTTTCCTGTCAACTCTACAACAAGCATAATCATCATCAGAGAATCCAGTTAACACAAATGCTGATTCTGTTGGATCCCAGAGGCCTTGATCTGGACAACCTTTTATATATCTTAAAATCCTTTTTAATAAAATAAGGTGAGATTTGTTAGGGTTCACCTGGAACCTACCACAAAGACATGTGGCAAACATAATGTCTTGTCTGCTTGCTGTTAAGTACAGTAGGGATCCAACAATGGCCCTATACTTGGTCTGATCAACTATTTTTCCAGATTCATCAGCATCTACAATAGCATTGGAAGCCATGGGAGTTTTCATGACAGAGGCATCATTCATCCCAAATTTCTTAATAAGCTCTTTAGCATATTTAGACTGAGAGATGAAGATTCCGTCAGGGGTTTGTTTCACTTGGATACCAAGGAAATATGATAACTCACCCATGCAACTCATCTCAAAACTTGAGTGCATTAGATCAGAAAATCTTTTACACAGATTTGGATCAGTAGAACCAAAGATTATGTCATCTACATATATTTGTACTAAAAGAATTTTATCATGATACAATTTTGTAAAAAGGGTTCTATAAACCATGCCTCTTGAAAAACCATGCTCTAAGAGAAGCTTTCTAAGGTCTCATACCAAGCTCTTGGAGCTTGTTTTAAACCATAGAGAGCCTTATGCAATTTAAAGACATAAGAGGGATGAGTTGGAGAGATAAAACCTGGTGATTGTTCAACATATACCTCTTCTTTGAGTCTCCATTTAAGAATGCAATTTTTACATCCATCTGGTAGACTTTAAACTTCTTGAATGATGCATAAGCTAAGAAGATCCTTATAGCTTCAAGTATTGCAACTGGAGCAAATATTTGATCATAATAAATTCCTTCCTCTTGCATGTATCCTTGAGCAACAAGCCTTGCCTTGTTCCTCACTATCACACCTTGGGCATCAAGTTTGTTTTTGAATACCAACTTAGTCCCAATTACTGGATAGCCTTTAGGCCTTAGAACTAAGTCCCAAACTTTACACCTCTTAAACTGGTTGAGTTCCTCCTGCATTGCAGTAATCCAGTTTGGATCTTGCTCTGCATCAGATATGGATTGAGGCTCAATTTGAGAGAGAAAGCAGGCAAGCATCACATCAGGGTTGAGTTGATGTCTTGTCTGCACTCCTAATGATATGTCTCCAATTACTTGAGATCTAAGGTGATCCCTAAGTGTGACAAGATTATTAGGAGAAGTTGGTTCAGTAACAGTTATTTGATTTAATTCCTCTAGTGGAATTGTATCAACTGTTGGAGGAAGTTGAATTGCTTCCACAGTCTCTTCTTCACTTTCAGCTTCTAATATAGCTTGTGGAGAGGGATGTGATTCAACCTTTTTGGTAATGTTTAGATCATCTAAGCTCTTACACAAATTCTATACCTGCAGATTGTTGTTCGTAGAGATATCTCTCTCCTTGTAAAACATATTAGATTAATCAAATATCACATGCATAGATTCTTCAATTTTTAGTGTTGATTTATTAAACACCCTATATGCCTTGCTGACTTGGGAATATCCTAGAAAAATTCCCATTGCAGCCTTAGCTTCAAACTTTCTAAGATGTTTCTTCTCATTATTGTGAATATAGCATATACATCAAAATACTTTAAAATAGGTTATTATAGGTTTCTTCCTTTTGATTAGTTCATAAGGAGTCTTAAGCTTTAGTTTATCTATTAAACTTCAATTCAGAACATAGTTTGTTGTGCTCACTGCTTCTGCCCAGTAGGAAAGAGGCATGTAAGCATCTGCAAGCAATGTACCTGTAGATTCAATGAGTGTTCTATTCTTCCTTTCAACTACCCCATTTTGTTGAGGAGTTCTTGGAGCTGAGAAACAATGTCTAATACCTTCCTTCTCACAGAACTCTAGCATAAGAAGAGATTCAAACTCAATGCCATGATCACTTCTAATCAATGCAACTTGAGTAGAGTACTCAATCTGTATGTTCTTGAGAAAATCTGTGAGAACTTTAAAAGTATCTTACTTAGTTCTCACAAAGAAAACCCATGTGAATCTAGAGAAGTCATCTACAATAACTAATGTATACGAATTTCCTCCTAGACTTTGTACTGCAATAGGGCCAAAAAGGTCCATAAGGAGAAAGTACAAGATTCTAGGTGAATAACTCTTATTAATGGACTTAAAACTAGATTTAGTTTTCTTTCCTAGCTGACAAGCCCTACAGAGGCCTTCCTTCTTGTAGGGACCAGAAGGTAAACCTCTAACAAGATTGTCTTTAGATAACCTAGCAATATTTTTATGGTTTACATGTCCTAGTCTTTTGTGCCATAAGTTAGTTTGAATTCAAACAGAATTGAATAAGCAAATTTCAGATTTAGCCGATTCAAAATTTACTAAGTTGATTTTGCCTTGTGTAATTCCAGTTAAAATAGTTGTGTTGTTTAAAGAGATAAGACATAATGAGTTAGTAAAGCTTACTTGATAACCTGTATCACATAGTTGGCTTACTGATATCAGGTTATGCTTGAGACCATTCACATAGGTCACTTTCTTGAATGTGACATCTCCACAGTTTAAGTCACCATAGCCTTCTGTCACTCCAAAGCTAGAGTCCCCAAAGATTACTTTGGGTCCAATCTTGGCTTTATAGTTGATTAGACATTCTTTGCAACCTGTCATATGTTTAGAGCAACCACTGTCCAGGTACTATTTTTTTTGAGTGACAGGGTTCTCTTCTACCTGCAAAAGGGATTAGCAGTTTTTGACCCAGGTTACCTTGGGTCCTTGATATTTGACATAACTAAAGCTTGAAATGAATGAACATTCAGGTTGATCCTTATAACCTAAAGGATGATCCTTCTGGGAGGTATGACCCACAAACTAAAGGGATTAAAAGGTTTATCAGTTTTTAGGTTACTCTTGTTATGAACTGAGTTGGACAAATTCGAGTATGTTCGTCGACCTGAGCTCGACGATCGGGATTGAGTTCGTTGATCTCTGCTCGAAGAATGGAAATATCCATTCTCAGAGCACAAAAAACATCGATCTCTGGTCGACGAACCATACTGATTTCGTCGATCCCAGTTTGAAGAATAAATTTCATTATTATTTGCGTTCAGAGTTTGTCATTCTGAGTTCGATGAAATTTGTTGAACATAGTTATGTTGTTTGTTTTTCTTCTTCTGATTGGTTTTCTTAAGTTCTAATTGTTTAAGAACTTCATTAACTTTCTCTACTTGTTAAGTGTTTTTCTTTCCACTTTCAGAAATGAAGTTAATAGGTTTTGATAGTTGATTTTTCTGAATCAGGATTTGTTCACTAGATGAGGCTCCTAATCCTAGTTTGTTATTATTAGATCTTGTGTTTACTGTGCTAGTTATATCTATCAGTTGTAAACTTCTACCATTTAAGGTTTCTTCTAATTCCTTAGCCTTACTTAATTCAGATTTTAGAAATACTATTTGTTGATTAGCAAGATTTAATTCTTCAGTTAATTTTTCATTTTCAGCAATGAATTTTTCTTGTTCTAACAGTTTTTTCCTGAGAAGTTTGATTTCCTTCTTAGATCCTATTAGGTCTAAGCATAAGAGTTTAAACTCATATTGAAATTCTTTAGACTGAAAATCATATGAAGCAATTACCTGATCCTCAGATTGAAGTTTAAACTCAGATTGAAGTTTGATTTCCTTCTGAGAGGAATTCTTCATCTCTTGATTCTTTTGAATCTGATCTACTGCTTCCAGCATCAATTGCCATAAGACACATTTCTCTTGCCTTCTTTTCTTCTTCATCATCTTCACTAGAACTAGAGGAGGATGTTTCTTCTTCAGTATCACTCCAGGTTTCAGCTATAAAGCCCTTCTCCTTCTTTTTGTACTTGCTGGAGGAGGACTGGCTATGTTGATGTCTTCTTGAATCCTTATCTTGCCTTCTGTCTTTCTTTTGGACTTCTGGGCATTCTGAGATGAAGTGTCCAGGATTCCTGCATCCAAAACAGACAACCTCTTTAGAAGGAGTCTTGTCAAACCTGTGTTTATCTTCCTTCCTTGAGGGCTTTCTCCTGATGTCCTTCCTTGCCATTTTATAGAATCTCTTAGCAAAGAGACTCATAAGTTCTTCATTTGCTGATAAGCTGGAAGATTCTTCTGCAGCTTTGATTGCCAAGTTCTGTTCCTTTCTAATAGGTGTTAAAGTCTTTGGTTCAACTGCAGCTTCTCTTGACTTGATCAATTTCTCATAAGATTTGAGCTTTCCAAGCAGAGATTCTGTTGAGATTTCAGCCATGCTTCTGGCTTCTCTGATGGGCCATATTCTGGAATCCCAAGTGTTAGGGAAGCACATAAAGATATTGTCATTGACCTCAGTCAGAGTAATTTCCTTATCCAATGTTCTGAGCTCACTGAAAATGGAGCTTAGCCTATTGTACATTATCTCCAAAGATTATGCTTCATCTTTCCTTAAATTTTCATATTGAGATATGAGGTTGGATCTTCTATCCTTCCTCTCATCAGCAGAACCTACTACCATTTGATTGAGGGAATCCCAAATGGCATTGGCAGATGTACATTCAGCAACTTTTAGAAATATATCATCTGATATAGTCTGAGCTAGTATGTTCATAGCTCCGGCATCTGTAATCTTTGCCTTCTTATGTGCATCTGTTTGATCTGGAGGAGGCACTGCACTAAGATTTACTGAAGTTGAAGTGGAGGGCACTGGAGCTGGTGGTCCTGTCAAAATGGAATTAAAAATGTCTTCATTAATATAGTTCATATAAAGCTTGATTCTTGCCTTCCAGATCCCAAACTTTTGCAAGTTACAAACTGGAGGTCTGGTGATAGCATAGTCCTTGTTCTGTGCCATGATATCAGAAAAATAAAATCTAATCAGAGAGTCTAATAAGAATTATTCATAGATTATCCTTAGGATCTTAGTTAATCCAGCTGTAAGCCTGTATGATGCGATTAACCACCCTCTGATACCAATTGAAAGTTAGGGTAAGCTCTGAAAAACTTTAGAGGGGGGGGGGGGTGAATAGAGTTATTGAAATCTTTTGATTTTTACTGAAATAAAAAATCTTTTAATAAAATAGGTTACTATAGTATAAGTGTATAGGTGCACAAGTGCAGCAGATAAACTAAGCTACACAATAAGAATATATCACAACACGAGCACAAAGCAAAACCTACACAGGCACACAGACAACACTAGAAATTTATAGTGGTTCCCCAAACTTGGGTACATCCACTCATCGACCACCCTAGGTAGGAATCCACTACAGGTTTTGATCAGGTGACTGCCACTAATGAGCTTTTGATCAGGTGCTCAAAAACCAACCCTCAAGTCTTTTGGTTAGGAGACTTGCAACCAGGAATAATTTTGAAGGGAATTAAAACCCTGTACAGAGGTGGGGATGAGAGAGTGATCATGTTCTTCTCTTTCTCAAATACAACTGAGAGAAGACTAGTGGATTTGTGTTGTTGTCAAAGCTCCCCCTGAGATCTTGACTGGTTCAGGAGTGGAAGCTTTGCAAAAGGGTGAGCAGGCCTTTTTCTCTTCAGAGATCCTTGACTGATTTGATTAGCTTGTCACTTGAGATCCCTGAAAGCAAAGAGAGAATGGAAGAAGGACTATTGATGGTGATGGTTGTTCCTTCTTCTTCTCTTGAGAGCAGTAGTTTTTCTGAGAGCTGTTTTCACTGCACTTTTGATGTCTGTAAGCTTTTTCCTGTGTGCTACTTGTTGATAGCACACGAGTTTTTTGTGTATCACTTTTCTTCTTTGTTTTTCTTAGCTCTCTGTGACTCTCTTTTCTAAGAGATCCTCCAATGATATCTGTAGCTTGGTCGAATTCAAAAATCTGCAATAAATTCTTTGTCGGAATCTCGGAAATGAAAATGGCAAGTATGTTGTCATATATTCTATTCTATATCTGTCCTGAGATATAAGTAGTTAATTCCATGAAGAATATTTGTATTTAATGCTGCTAGTAACGGCTCAATTCAAAAGATATAAGTGCATTGATTATCTAGGAAATTAACGGCATATAGTAGTATAAGACAATGAGACAGAAAAGGAAAGAATAAATGACATTATGCCTTACATTTTTCGTCGACCTGAGAACAGCTTTCATCGACCTGATGTTCTTAGTTCGTCGACTGAAGTTTGATAGAGGAGTTATTACTATGTTCAGAGATCGCCGAGCTGAGATCAAAGTTCGTCGAGCTCAGCTTAGAAAATTATCTCTGGGTTAGTCGAGCTGAGCACGACGATCGTCGACCGGAGTTTGACAAACGCAGTTCTCGTTTTTATTAAGTCTTGAATAAGTCTTGAGTCTTTGGCAGTGTTGGAGGCTGGTCTATTGAACAATTTCCTTAAGGGACTATACCTAGACTCTAAGACACAACTATGACCCTGATCTATACACGTGTGGTCATATCCTAACTCAGTGAACCTAGCCCAAATCCAACTAGGGGTTCCAACACTGGGCCATGAGTTTAGACTCATCGTCAGAGGAGATGTCCTCATGATCATGCTCAGAAACTTCAGATTCTGAAAGAGGGGTATGAGATTTTACCTCCCCAGTGAACTGGGGCTCTTGTTCATCATTAGATTGAGCCATAAGTCCAAAGTAGGCTTCCTCTTCTTCAGTTGACTCAAATGAGTCATATTCACTAAGAGTCTTGCCCTTCTTGGCTTTCAAGCTCTTCTCTATCCTCTTCTTGTTGTACGAGGACTTCTTTTCTTCTCTCCTGCCATCCTCCTTCTTCTTGTGGGGGAAGTCAGATATGACGTGACCTGGCTTGTTACAATAGTAACAAACTATGTCAGTCGAAATATGTTTGTTCTGTTTAGAACCATACCTATCGTGGCTGCTTGAGCCTTTTCTGTGTCGATCACCATCATGTCGTGATCTTATGTGATAGGAATCCTTGCCCTTCCATTGCTTTTTCTTGTTCAAGAATTTCTTGAACTGTCGTGAGAGTAAGGAGAATTCTGCTTCAGATAGCTCAAATCCCGAGGTACTTGGCTCTTAGTTTTCTTCTTCACTAACTTCTTGTGCTTGGGCTGGAGAGATAGCCTTTGACTTCCTTGAGGTGTTTGCCTTTAAAGCTACAGACTTCTCTTTGGATGCAATCCTGCTCTTCTCTTCTTCAGCTTTCCTCGTGTTTAGTTGAAGCTCATACGACATCAGATTCCCGAAGAGATTCTCTGGATCTGTCTCAGCTAGCTTTCCAAATTCCCTGATGGCACATAACTTATTGTACCATTCCTTGGTTAAGGATCTTAGGAACTTGTCATTTTGTTCTCCATTGGTGAAGACTCTGCCATATACTCTGAGACCATTGACTATTTTGAATAAGTTCTCAAATGTAATGTATCTGCAATAGTATCCTTTGGCCCTTGCCTGAAGGCTTCATACTTCTGGTTCAATAGGGATCTTCTATCATACCTCACTTCTTCAGTACCTTCCATCAGATTGACTAGTGACTGCCACATCTCCTTAGCAGATTAGCAGTGAATCAGATTCTGCAGCATAGAGTCTTCGACTGCACTCGCTATTATATTTTTAGCTTTCTTATCTAGAGAGACAAGTGCAATCTCGTCTTTATCTAGATCCATTAACTTCTTTGGAACCTTCTTGGTTGGATCTATAGTGGAGACAATAATAGAAATGTAGAGACCTTCTTCAACAATCATGAAGATCCGGGGATCCACAGCTTCCATGAAAAATTTAATTCTCTCTTTCCACATGGGAAAGTTATTCTTTGTGCACAGGGGAAGCTTGGCAAAACCCTTAGCTTTGTACATTGCTTGAAAATTCTCAAAGTCAACTTAGAGAGGAAATTGATCATGGTGTTAAGCTTTTAATGACCAACCTCCCTCTGATACCAATTGAAAGTGTTAATTTGTTAACCTAAATCACCTAGAGGGGGGTGAATAGGTGAATTGTGCGTCTATATGCAGAATAAAATTTTTAAAGAACTTGCACACACATCCAAGCAATCACAGACGACAAGAAGATTTATAGTGGTTCCCCAACCTTGGGTACATCCACTTTCCCTCACCGATCTAGTAATTCACTAGATCCGGCTACTCCGCTATCTCGGATTGAAATCAAATCCTACGCCTCGGAACCAAGTTCCTACAATCTCGATCAAAAAAGATCAACACTCGGAATATGAAAACTTCCTACAACTTGGAGATTAATCTCCTATAAAATTTAAAGAGAGATTTAAAGAAAAATACAAACAGAAATTTTTCTTATATCTGGAAAAATTCAACTCTAGGTCTTCTTCTTAAACTTGCGGCTTTTAAGAAAATATTGAAGAAGAGTTGAGAGATCTGATCTAAGAAATCTTAGACCTACTCAATCAAGGAGAAGATGAAATATCCTTGAACAGCAATCCTTTCTTGATCGAAAAAAGAATTGTCGGTCTTCACGTTGAGCGGCAGCGGCAACTGAAAGTTCTGTTCATCTTAGAGAGAGACGGTCGATCACGATAATAGACAAATATTATTTTCCGCTTGGGGTTAGTCTTGATGAAAAGACATTATATAGGATTTCCCTTAACGGTTAGAATTAACATTAATGACGACACGTGGACCAATCGTGATGTCTTTTTTAAAAAAACACGTCGATCTGGACTTAAGAGAAATTTTCAGAAAAATTTGACAACAGTTCTCGAGAAGTATGAATGAGTTCTCGAGAACAGGCTGAATTCTTGATAACTAGACTGTTTGGACTTAAGTTAGTACTCGAGAACAAAAGGCGTTGAGTATACTCGTGAACTAACTAGACTTCTCGAGAACTATTACTCGAAAGCCAAATCGTATACTCGAGAACTATGCTGACTTCCCGAGAACTAGAGAGTAAGTTCTCGAGAACTAAGATAGACTTATCGAGAGAGGGACTTAGAATAATTTTGCGGCTGTCTCTGACTACTCAAGAAATAAAGGTTAGGACTTCTCGATAACCTTAGACTGACTTCTCGAGAACTATAAAAAGGTTTCTCGAGAACTAGTCTCAACTTCTAGAGAACTAGAGAAACCTCTCGAGTTCTGCTATGTCTACTTCTCGAGAACTATCATGGACTTCTGGAGATGTGGACTTAGAGAAATTCTGGACTTAGAAAATTTTCTCTACTCTTCAAGAATCCAATCTTCGTTCCTTGATCTAAGTGCTTGAATATGATGTGTATCCCAATTGAGAGGCTACACATGAGTCAACACCTTGGATCACACAATGAGGGATTACACTGTATGGTCCTGTGTTCATGACCCACTATAGACTGACATTGGTCTACACTTAGCAATGATGATCTGCAAACACACAACTTAAAACAAGATATCAAATACAACTTAATTCATCTTAGTTCAAGGGTGACTTCATGCAAATCTGGATTATTGTGGATGCAATACCCAACACTATTGCTACTAGGAAGGCAATAGAGTTGGGGTTGAGCTGCGCGAAAACTACTCTGAAGTAGCGCAGTGCTTGGCAGACTTCTGACCAGATAGGTAGGTGCAATCCCACCTTAAAGTGTTTGGAAGAGAAAGAGAGTTCGTACATCATGAAATGGTTGATAAACTCATCCTTCCCTAGGTGTTGTGCGTTGATACCTGGCGGGATGTAAAGGTTTGTGAGCGAATGATATTCCTATGTAGACATGTTGCAGTCCATGAAGGGGTAATCAGCGAATGCGACGATGCACTGAGTCCTACCATCGACATCCCCTGTCATCTATCAAGAACTAGGAAAGCATGGAAGAGCGAGTGCAAAGGAAATTGAAATAAGAGAGTGCTGGAAGTTCTTAAAACTAGTGGTTAATAGGTGAGGGGCATATTTATTGAAAATTTTGGGCGGGAAAGGATCCGGGCTAAAGAATGTCCGGATAGCCAATTATCCAACCCCACCAAGAACCTTGTCGAGCTCTCGTATTTCGTCACTCTCCGCCGAGACAGTGGCATACCACTGAGGCCTTAGGTTCAAAAGAAAAACTTACGAGAAAAAACATAATTAATAGCGAGAACGATCAAACGAGGGAAAAAGAATAATAATAATACAATCATTCGCCCATCAGAATTCGACACGGATTTAGATTATTACAAAGAAAAGAAAAAAGAATAAAAAGGAGGGCAGAAAAGAGAGAGCCAGTAAACCTGCCTGGGGCCTTTACCACCATCCCCGGGCTCCCCTTCCTGCCCTAGGGATCATGTGTAACTTCTCAGTTCGCGCTAGTCCCCTCGTGCACACTTTTAAGTCAGGAGAGCTAACTTGGAGTAAGGGAGTGCTGGCAGCTAGGCTTACACTTGTGTAAGGGAGGAGAAGTTGGTCCAGAGTAGGACACGGGTAGTGATACGGGTGTGTCCATTCCGTGTGGTACTCTTGTGTCTTTGGTTCTTCTTTGTGAATTTCCTGAGAAGGATACGGGTAGTGACATGGGCGTGTCCCTACCCATGGGTGTGTGTGTGTGATACAAGCGAGTCCATAATCGTGTGGCTCTCTGGAAATGTTGTGGATTCCTTGTTGTGTTTCCCGACCAGGACACGGGTAGGGACACGGGCGTGTCCCTACCCGTGTGTGTGTTCATCGAGCAGAGCTCGACTAACATCGTCGACCGTGTTTCCCGAGCAGGATATGGGTAGTGATACGGGCGTGTCCCTACCAATATGTGTCTAAGCAGCAGTTCGACATTTCGTCGAGCGGAGCTCGACGATCGTCAACCGTGTTCCTCCCGAGAAGGACATAGGTAGAGACACGGGCGTGTCCATACCCATATATGTCCATAGTAGTTCTACGATTCGTCGAGCTGAGCTCGATGATCGTCGATCGCGTTCTACCAAGCAGGACACGGGTAGTGACACGGGCGTGTCCCTACCCGTGTCGTTCATTTTCGGGTTTTGGCAAATTTTTCCGGCCACGTCATTTTGAAGGGACTCATTTACTAAGTTATTGGCGATCCAATGCGAGGTCGACATGTGGCTATGCAGTTACCCACTTCCCACATGAAAAGGGGAGAAAACTCTAGCTGTTTCTACTCTTCCTTCCAAGCCATTATTGTAGAAAACTGCTGGAGAGGAAGAAGGTGTTAGAGCCGATCTTCTTCCTGTGAAGAACTAACACCGATCGATGAGAAGAAGATGACACCAAGAAGGATGACAAGATCCAAGGCTAGAAATGGTGGAAATGCCTGAAATGAGGTGAGCTTCCTACCCTCTCCCTTGGTGCTAAATCTGTAGTTACTTCAAGGAGAGATGTCGACTAAAGAGAGTTTTTACTTGCGAGATGAAGATTTCCTAGGAAAATACCATTCTAGGGCTTGTGCCCTAAGGATATTGATGTCTTCAACCTTTTCCCTCTCCTTGAGTAGATGGTGGAGTTAGTTCGTGAAGAGGAAATTTTCTCATGAGGGTTACTAAGGGTGGAGGTATTTCTGGACATGGTTTGAACATATGGCTAGATAAAGAAGATGAGTCGATGTTGTTCATCTTGCCTTAAGATGCTTGCAGAAATCTGTTTTCTGCACGCAGCAGTCTTCGAGGCCGTTTTCGGACTTGATGTGGCCAGATCAGGGATTTCGAATAAACACAAAAGTCGCAGCCCTTGGAAATGCCTTTCCAATGAGGGGTTAAATGTCTTCACTAGATTGATGTAGCCTCTGAAATCCTCGTTTGAAGTTGCTGTACAGTAAACATTCCCGCACATGTAGATCTCGTGTTTGTTTTATATCGGCCTTCGGCAGGTTGAGAGATTGTAATACATTAATACTAATGTTTTGTTGAATGGAGTCTATAAGCATTTGCGATAAACATGTTTATGTCATTAATTGGATAGACCCTTAATGAACAAATGATGTGGCTAAATGTCCTTGATCAATATGATTTGGTGAAGGTTGGATAACGAATGGATTGACGAGTTGGGATGGTAGGAATGGTTTAAATATTTGAATCAATAAGGATGTACTTTGCAAGGATAATGCATTGAATAATGATGAGTTTGGCTTGAAGGTACTGTACATAATTGGTAACAACTATTATAAACAAATTGTTGTATGGTTGATGAATTTGTGAGGTGTCGTTATGTCGACGATGAACCCTTAAGTGCCCGTGCCACTAGATTGTGAAAGGGAGTAAGTGCGGGGTTTGACTACACTGGCTTGGTAATGTTGAGAATAGATGTAAGTGGACGGTTGGGCATGGTCCTCGGTGTTCATTCCAGAGGCTCCTTCCGGGCCACAATGATGTGAAATTACATGCGGTGTGAGTTGACACGCGGTGTCATAATCTTGGGTTAAGGATAGTGTGGCAGGTTTACGGGCTCGCCAGTCATCACACCGACGGGAGTTAATAGATAGACTTTGGGCCGATCCTAAACTATTGACCCAATCCTTAACTTATATGTTTGTATGGGCATTCATATAAGTTGAGTTAGTTTCTGTCATAGCTTTATATTTTTCATATACTGTTGTAGATGGTAGAACTGCTAGAGTAGAATGTTTACTCGTTCATTATACTCCTGATATACTTGATATTGCTCACCCTATACCACCTGTTTGTACTACTACTTATATAAATATATTGTACCCTTGTTCCATTCTTCTCCCGGTGCCGAGGAGTCTCTGGGGGAGCGGATGTGATAGCCACTTAGTCTTTATGACTAACGATTCCTACGTCTTCCTTTTTAGGAGGAATCCCCACAGACAGAGCAATAACACGTCATGCAGCAGGACAATTAGGACAGGATTATTAGGCCTGAAATGACGGTGCCATCGCTACCATCAGTCACTGATGTTGAGAGACTCTTGATGTAGCCCCTTTGGGCCAGTTTTACCCGTACTCTGATATTTAGAAGCTTATTGTAGCTTTTTTTAATTATTTTACTTTTGGACTATTCTTACTTATGTGTGGATGGACTTATATTTATATTCTTGGTTTGGTTGGACTTGGTTGATATTGTTTAGAGCTAGCAGGATAGGCGTCTTATAGTACATGTTAGCCTGTGAGCTAACGCTACCACAAGGCGGCTGTTCTGGGCATAAGGCTCCCCTTGTGCCATGTTTTGTGTTTCGGGAGGGGGGGTCTTACAAATGGTATCAGCTTGCTATGATCCTTGTTAAAGTTTGGAGTTTTCGGGCGGCCTGGTTTCTAACCGCAGCGGTCTTGCTGTTCCAGCAGTCTTGCGGTCTGATCTGGCGGTCTGGCGAAGAGAAGACGCAACAGTCTGCTTGAAGCCGCAGTGGTCTGGCGAAGAGAAGTCGCAGCGGTCTGCATGAAAATGCAATGGTCTGGCAATGTGTAGCAGTATGCTTGAAGCCGTAGAGATCTAACTGTGGTTGTAGTCCGACAACTTGTAGCAAACGATCAAGCGGTCAGTTCGAGAGGCTGACTCTGGGAGATTGCGGCTTTGTAGTTATTTGTTTTATTTCTTGTATAGTTGGCAGTTTGTTCATGTCAAACCGCATAAGCCGCACGGCTTGTATTTAGTCCCACATTGCTTGTTGTAAATCTCTCTCTCCTCCCCTAGTTTCTATAAATAAGCGGGCATACCTTTGTAATCTTTATCTTTTTGAGTAATAAAAGTTTGCGGTTTATTTACCTCTTTGGTCAATTTTCTACATGGTATCAGAGGAAACCGATCCTTTACTTCAAGAAGGTCACAATTTGTTGCTCTAATCGCGCGTCCTCTTCAACAGGCTTCATCCGGTTTGGGCGGCTTCTTTCTTCTCCCTTCCCTCCCTTGCTTATCTTTGTGCTTGCGACTTGCTTCCTCCCGTGCCTTTTCGGTTCGCCCGACTTCCCTTGCTAACCACATTGTCTCTTCTCTGTTGCGAGTTTCTCACTTAGTCACGGTTTCTTTCTTGTCGCTGGTGTGTTTTTCGCCTTGACCGGGCGGTCTCATGCTTTTTTCTATTCTTGCTGCTTCTTTGGTAGTCTCTTGTCTCTTCTTTGGTGTGAGTGCGCATTTTTGTCGCGGCTTGTTCCTTGCCGCTGGTGTGTTGACACCTTGACCATGCAGTCTCCGTCTCCTTCTGCAACTTGTTCTTGATTGTTTTGTCCTTTTTACACCGTGGTTTCTTTCTTTCCGTTCGCGCGGTTTGCGCCGTGTTCACGGGGTCTCTGACCCTTCTTCCTTCTTGCGCATTTTTTTCCACCCTTGGGTCGCAATTTTTCTTGTTTTGTTGCTGGTGTGTTGACACCGAGACCCGACGGATTATTTTTTCCTTGACCGCGTGCTTCTTTTCTTTTCTCACGGGCGTTTCTTTACACACTGCAGTTTCCGCTCCTTGGTTCGGTTTCTTCTGGTTTCTTACTCTCTTCCCGCCCTTTTGGTCGCCGCTTCTTTTAGCCTCTTGTTTGTGTACCTTTGACTTGGCGGTCTTCTTAGTCTCTCTTTCTTCTTCATTGTTTGTGCCGGCTAGTTTCTCCCTGAGCGGTTAGTTTCCAAGCTTTCCAGCTTCTTCTTTCAAATGAATTCTCTTCTCTCTTCTACTACTCGTGCTCTTGCAGTCTCCTCTGATAAGTGGCTTATTGACTTTGGTGCCACTAGTCATATGACTGGCAACTCTAGTTTGTTTTCCTCTTTGTTTGAGACAAACAGGTTATCTCCTGTTGTTATTGCTGATGGGACATCTGCGCCTATGCATGGTATTGACAGTGTGCATCTCTCTTCATCTTTGCTATTAGAGGACACTCTTTATGTCCCTACTTTCCCATGTAATTTACTATCTGTTCATGCTCTTTGCACCCTGTTAAGTTGCACAGTTACTTTTACTAGCACCACTTGTTCTTTCTTTAATTCTGTTTCTAAGGCTACAATTGCTACTGGTACTGCTCATGGTTGCCTGTTTTTTCTTGACAATGCTTTTACTCTTTCTGCTTCTTCCTCAATTCAGTTGTGGCATCGTCGTCTTGGTCGTCCTCTTTCTCGCCTCATTCATCAACTTCTTCTAGACCTTCCTTTCGACAATTTTCCTTTGAACTGTGAAAAATGTGAGTTGGGCAAACATCATCGCTCGTCTTTCGCAGCTCGAACGGACAGTTGTTCTGATGTAGGGATGTCCGGAATCGGAGATCTCTATGGAAATAATTCACTCCTCGCCCAATATCGCCTTAGATCTACCGCACCTACACAGCACCTATCGCCCACAATATTTCCTCGTCACAAACGCAGCGCATAAAAATAACAAGGAGGATTGGTCGACTCGAAAATAGCAATCGAAATTTGAGTCGGATCGTTCCCCAAATTAACATAAAGATTGCCAACCTTTTTGGGAGCAAAACCAAGGCTATAGGCCAAGATCCGCTCTGGCACATAGGATCCACCCGATCCGGAAATAAAAAGCCTAGCAACGGCGATTTTGAAATGAAAAGTGCCGCGATTGATTTAACAAAGCGGATAAAACGATTCGCGATCCACCACAACTAATTAGAAGAAATCGCACAAGGAGGGATGGGATATTTTACCCAACCGGAGAACGTTCACACAAGATAACTGTGGGAGAATCACTCTCTCCACGGATCCACCGGCATCACACCGAAGGGCTTGCAACCTTCTTCCACGGAGTCGCACCGAAGGAAGCCGCGCCGGAGTCGCACCGAACCGGATGGAGGGAGCAAAGGGGGGGCCGGCGGCTTCACACCACTAGAAGGGGGCGGCAGCAATGAGGGAGACCTCCTTGGCCGAAATCTCAACAAGAGGTTTTTTTTAGGGTTCAATCTTTCTAATTATCTCATAACAAAGGCCACCTTATATAGGAGTTACAAACAAGCTTTAACCATTCATGATGGAGATGTAATCTCATCCATCCAAATGGTTAAATGCACACCAAATAAAAATATTGTCCAAATGCAAAAATAAAAAGTGCAATATTGAATATAAAATTATCACTTCAAACTTGGATAATTTTTTATTCCTAAAATAGAAATAATAAAGCATGAAAAGGGAAATGTTTTAATGCGGTGCGGCGAATGTTGCGCGCCGCGGGCAGAGGTTGTAACGTAGCCTTCTGCTAGCATCATCGTGACGCCTCACGTCCTTTAGTTGAATCGCCTCAGCAACCGGATCAACCTCATCATCGTCAGCATCGTCTCTAAGTAGAGGTGGAGGGGGCGCGCCATCAATCCTCCCCCGCTCAAAATCACGCATCTCTGTTGCGTGGTCCAAGAGGTAGCGGCGAAGAAGATCGGCATCCAAACTTTGCAGCTCCAACTCGAGCACCCAAGAGTCATCCGAAGGGGGGCGGTCACGGCAACGGATGAGGAAGCGGCGGGTGTCGCCATCAGCAGTGGTAACATGCTCAGCATCAAGTATCATCTCTGGAGTGGAAAATGTCCGTGGAAACCTGGGGAACATATTAGCAGTAGGCAAGAAAGAAGGCAACGTACCATCCGATGATATACCTGTGGGGACCGTAAGAGAGAGATCATCCGTTCTACCACTCCCCAACCCATGAGAATTTAAAGTGGGAGAAGAAGACGACAAAGAAATCAACTCTTGTGGTGGCGACACAAATATCGTTAAATCTGAAACGTTAAAAATGGGGGAGATACCCCAATCAGCAGGCAAGTCCAAAATGAAAGCGTTGTCACCTAACTTCTTAATAATCCGAAAAGGGCCGGCGCGCTTTGGTGCTAACTTTTTTACGATGCCAGTTGGCAAGCGTTCGGGAACTAAATGGACTAAAACCAGATCTCCAATTTTAAAGTTTGATACTCTCCTATGTAAATTAGCGTGCGCCTGATAAGAGTCGTATTGTGACGTCAAAGTGGCCCGTATACGTGCATGTAGATCATGGATGTGTTGGGCAAAGGATTGTGCAAATTGACTTGCTTTGTACGTTGGAGGCAACGACACCAAGTCAAGCGGAACAGGAGCTTTATAACCGTGGACAATCTCATTCGGAGACATACCCGTAGACCTACTTTTGGAATTATTGTAGGCTAATTGGGCGTGGGGTAAGAGAAGATCCCAAGTGCCCAAATAATCGCTCACGAGGCATCTTAACAAATTCCCTAAACTCCGATTAACTACTTCCGTCTCCCCATCCGTTTGGGGATGATAGGCAAAGGAAAACAATAACTTTGTTCCCATTAATATCCATAACGTTTTCCAAAAATAACTAGTGAATTTTACGTCTCTATCCGAAACTATGGTCTTTGGCACTCTGCGGTGACTAACGACTTCTTTAAAATATAATTTAGCGACATGAGACGCATCGTTTGTTCAACTGCACGGGATGAAATAAGCCATCTTGGAAAACCTATACACAACTACAAAAACGGAATCATGACGGCGTTGGGTAGGGGGAAGGCCTAATACAAAGTCCATACTAACATCTACCCAAGGCATGGAGGGAATTGGCAAGGGTGTATATAATCCTACATTGGTTTTACCACCCTTAGAAACCTGACACGTTCGGCAGCTACTCACTACTCCTCCTACCATAGCCTTAAGTTTTGGCCAATAAAACTTCTCTTCGACTAATGTAATCGTCTTATCTCTACCAAAGTGACCACTCAACCCTCCACTATGCAATTCCCAAATGATATGTAATCGTAGTGATGACTGTGGAATACATAGCTTCCCGCTCCTAAACAGGTATCCATCCTTAATGACGTATGCAGATATCGTCGTGGGGGAACTATCCTGGGCTGATAAATAGACGTCTTGGAAGTCAGGACACGTAGCATACTCATCCTTAACCCGCTCAAATCCTATAACATGTACCTCCATAGAAGTGAGTAAAAGCGTAAGACGACTAAGGGCGTCAGCGACTCGGTTATCAGCTCCTTTAAGATGTTTGAGGTTAAATGTATAACCTTGTAGGAATGCTACCCACTTAGCGTTTCTTGGGCTGATTTTATGCTGTCCGTTAATGAAACGCAAGGCCTCATGATCGGAGAGGATCACGAACTCCTTGGAGAGGAGATAGTGCCTCCAATGGTGTAGACATCGGACTACAGCATAGAACTCCCTATCGTAATTGGAATAATTCAACTTGGTGCCCGACAACTTCTCGCTAAAGTAGCTAACGGGATGGCCTTCTTGGCTCAAGACACCTCCAACCCCAACCCCTGAAGCATCACATGTGAGCTCAAAGACTTTAGAAAAGTCGGGTAGACATAAGACAGGTGCCTCAGTCATGAGCTTCTTTATTCGTTCCAAAGCATAGGTGGCGGACTTCGTCCACGTAAACTCTCCCTTCTTCATACAGTCCGTGATAGGCGCCATAATATTACTGAAGTCCTGTATGAAACGGTGGTAGAATGTGGCTAACCCATGGAAACTACGCACCTCACGTAGGTTGGTTGGTACGGGCCAGTCTTTAATGACCTGAACCTTACCCGGGTCAACTCGGATACCCTCAGAACCGACTATATAGCCTAAGAACTCTACCTCCGAGGCATAGAAAGTGCATTTCTTAAGATTGAGAAATAAAGTCTCTTTCCTTAGGGTGGAAAGGATCACTCTCATGTGGGAGATGTGCTCGATGGTAGAAGTGCTATAGATCAGAATATCGTCAAAATAGACGACGACAAACTTCCCCATGAATGGCTGGAAGACATGGGTCATCATCCGGGAGAAGGTACTCGGGGCATTGGATAACCCAAAAGGCATCACAAGCCACTCGTACAGACCATCCTTCGACTTAAATGCGGTCTTCCACTCGTCACCCTCTCGTATCCTAATCTGGTGATAGCCACTCCGAAGATCTAACTTGGAGAATATGGTGGCTCCAGACAAGACATCCAACAAATCATCCAGGCGGGGAATAGGGAACCTATATTTGATGGTGATTTTGTTGATAGCTCGGCTATCAACGCACATCCTCCATGTACCATCCTTCTTGGGGGCAATGAGGGCTGGTACCGCATATGGACTCATGCTAGTCCTAATAAAACCCCTCTCAAGTAAGCTCTCTATCTGGGTCTGCAACTCCTTGTGAGCCGCGGGATGGAGTCGGTAATGGGGCTGATTCGGCAAGGAAGACCCTGGGATGAGGTCTATCGCATGCTGGATATTCCTAAGCGGGGGTAACATAGGTGGCAGCTCATCCGGGTACACGTCCTTATACTCTTCCAATAGTACCCGTAACTCACTAGGCAGCTCATCCAAAATACTAGAATCGGGTTTCGCACTCATGAGAACTAGCGCATACATAATTCGAACAACGAACGGGTCTCTCACAAACTCTTTCCTACCAACTAGACTCAACGTCTTTCTCTCTACAGGGATAGTGGTATCCTTAGCCAAGACTACGGGCTCCTTTGGGATGGTGGGCCTCAAAGTGATGGTTTTACCATTGAATTTAAATTCATAGGAGTTGGCTCTACCAAAATGTGTGACATCACGGTCGTATAACCAAGGGCGGCCCAACAACACATGACAGGCGTCCATCGGAAGGACATCACACCACACCTCATCAACATAAGACTTGAATGAGAGTGGGACCAGGCATCGCTTAGTAACAGGCACGGAGATCTTGTTGATCCAAGCAACCTGATACAGAGTCGGGTGTGGTTCCGTGGTCAAGGACATACGTGCTATTGCGTTCTCAGATACTACGTTCACACAACTACCACTATCTATAATAAGCTTGCAAAGCTTTTCGCCACTCTTAAAGACCAGAGAAAATATGCTCGTCCTCTTCCAATCATCTAACGGTCGAGGAGTGGTCAAGATACAACGCATCACCATAAGGGGGTGATCGTCCTCTAAGTCACTTGGGACCCCTTCTGGGTCGCTCTCCTCAGCAGCCTCATAGACATAATCCGCCAGATCGGTCGTCGACTCTATCAGGGCTATGGCCTTAGTTTTCGTTGGGCATTCAAAGGCATAGTGGCCTTGGATGCCGCAAGAATAGCATGTGGCGTTAGTCTTGCTAACCTTTCCGATTGGAATGCGTTCACTCGCGGGGTTCTTGGTGTTCCTAGCCGTGATCACGACAGACTTGGACTCGGCCGACCGGTACTTCCCCTTATCTTGATAGGTGGAGGAAGATGCTCCGGTAGAGGATTTTCCTTTTGCATGAGAATAACAGGAGTGAGCCTTAGAGGCTAAGTGTTTTTCAATGTCGAGGGCGACATTGAATGTTGTGTTCAAATCAGTGTGGCCATAACGCAAGAGCTTCCGCTGATTATCAGGTTGAAGGCCCTTACGGAACCTAGAAAGGGTAACCTCAGGGATTTCCTTCAAATCACAACGCACCATTCGGTCCTTCAGTTCTCCCATATACTCCGCTACTGATTTCGAGCCCTGCTGCAGGGTGGCAAGCTCGTCAAACATCTGTGTCCGATGGTACGCGGGAACGTACTGATCGGTCAACAAATTCTTCATTACGGTCCACCCAATAATTGGGTTTCCGTCTCCCGCACCTAGCCTACGCTCTTCATTTAGCCAATAAGTTTTGGCACGGCCTTTCAATTTCATCCTGGCAACTTGGACCTTTTGGGGGTCCGTGAGATGGTGCCAGTCGTAGTAACATTCCATGTCCACTATCCACGTAAGGAAGTTCTGTGGATCTCCCATGCCGTCGAAAGTGGGGGCATCAATCTTGATGGCCCTAGTAATGTCAAACTCTCGCTCATGGAGACGGCCTCGAGGGGGCACTCGTGGGGAGTCCCCATCCGAATCCGAATCGGAGAAGTGTTGGCGTCGGCGGGGCAACTCAACATTAGCGGGTGGTGGTGGTGGCCTAACTTGATTTTGTAAAAGTGGCCCTAAGCTCCGCCATATCATTACGTAGACCAGCTATCGCTTCAGCGTTATGAAGTTCATTCCCGTTCTCAGCCATCCTAGACGTAGACGGCGCCGTATATTCCGTACCTAGCCTAGTGCGCATGCAAGACCCAGAAAATTATGAAAGATAATTTTTCCTAGGGCTGTAGTTAGAATGAAAATAATTTTTTTTTTTTTTACAAGCGTGATGTGAGAAACACGTAGATTGTTAAAATTTTTTTTTTAAAAATTTTGCTGAAAAATGAAGATTTCAGCCCGCTATTTGCAGACCAACTAGACAGAATTACGATGTTCTAATTTGCAGGCAGACTTAACGCGGCCGAATCAAAAAATTTTCTGTTTTAAAGTTGCTGGAAATAAGTGCAGGAAGCTACAATTTTTTTTTCAGATTTGTTTGGCAAGTTTAAAATTTCGACGGATTTACTAAACGCAGACCAATCCGAAATTTCAGATCTTAGAAAATTCAGATCAACCAACGACGAACACAGAGAGGATGTTTGCAACGTGGAAGTTGAAACGACCGCCTCTGATACAAAATTGATGTAGGGATGTCCGGAATCGGAGATCTCTACGGAAATAATTCACTCCTCGCCCTATATCGCCTTAGATTTACCGCACCTACACAGCACCTATCGCCCACAATATTTCCTCGTCACAAACGCAGCGCATAAAAATAACAAGGAGGATTGGTTGACTTGAAAATAGCGATCGAAATTTGAGTCGGATCGTTCCCCAAATTAACATAAAGATTGCCAACCTTTTTGGGAGCAAAACCAAGGATATAGGCCAAGATCCGCTCCGGCACATAGGATCCACCCGATCCGGAAATAAAAATCCTAGCAACGGCGATTTCGAAATGAAAAGTGCCGCGATTGATTTAACAAAGCGGATAAAACGATTCGCGATACACCACAACTAATTAGAAGAAATCGCACAAGGAGAAATGAGATATTTTACCCAACCGGAGAACGTTCACACAAGATAACTGTGGGTGAATCACTCTCTCCACGGATCCACCGGCGTCACACCGAAGGGCTTGCAACCTTCTTCCACGGAGTCGCACCGAAGGAAGCCACGCCGGAGTCGCACCGAACCGGATGGAGGGAGCAAAGGGGGGCCGGCGGCTTCACAGCACTAGAAGGGGGCGGCGGCAATGAGGGAGACCTCCTTGGCCGAAATCTCAACAAGAGGTTTTTTTTTAGGGTTCAATCTTTCTAATTATCTCATAACAAAGGCCTCCTTATATAGGAGTTACAAACAAGCTTTAACCATTCATGATGGAGATGTAATCTCATCCATCCAAATGGTTAAATGCACACCAAATAAAAATATTGTCCAAATGCAAAAATAAAAAGTGCAATATTGAATATAAAATTATCACTTCAAACTTGGATAATTTTATATTCCTAAAATAGAAATAATAAAGCATGAAAAGGGAAATGTTTTAATGCGGTGCGACGAATGTTGAGCGCCGCGGGCGGAGGTTGTAACGTAGCCTTCCACTAGCATCATCGTGACGCCTCACGTCCTTTAGTTGAATCGCCTCAGCAACCGGATCAACCTCATCATCGTCAGCATCGTCTCCAAGTAGAGGTGGAGGGGGCGCGCCATCATGTTCTTCATGTCCTTTTGAGCTTGTTCACTCTGGCATCTGGGGCCCTTCTCCGGTTTCTTCGGTTGGTCGCGGAAGCTTGTACTTTGTCACATTTATTGATGATTTCTCCAGATGCACTTGGATGTATCTCTTGAAGGAACGTTCTGAATTGTTCTCTGTATTCTCTTCTTTATCATGAGATCTTCACACAGTTTAGTGTGCCCATTCAGATTCTTCGTACTGATAATGCCAAAGAATATGTCAGTCATTATTTCTCTTCATTTTGTGTGGACAAGGTTTTGATTCATCAGACAAGTTGTCTGTATATCTCTCAAAAGAATGGCATTGCTGAACGCAAGAATCATCATCTTCTGGATGTTGCTTGCAGTCTTTTTATGCAAATGAATGTCCCCCGGTCTTATTGGGGTCATGAAGTTCTTCTTGCTTGCTATCTCATTAACCGTATTCCCTCGTCTATTATTCAGGGAAAGACTCTTTTTTCAGCCTTATATACAAAGGCCGAACCATTTCCTTTGCTTCTTAAAACCTTTGGCTGTACTACCTTTTTTCACGTCCCTTCTGTTGGACGGGACAAACTTTCTCCCTGATCAATTAAATGCATATTCCTTGGCTATTGCCCTACTCAAGAAGGGTATCGATGTTTTGATCCTCTCCTGCGCAAACATTATTTTTATGCAGATGTTACCTTCTTTGAAGATACTCCATATTTTTCCTCTCCTTCTTCTCTCGTACTTGTCGATACTTCTCCTTCCCTTCCAATTCTCTCGGCAGCTCTGCCAGAGCCGATTCTTTCCGCATCTCCTCCGGTTGCTCCTTCTCTTTCTCGGGAGCCTGATGGGTTATCGTTGGAAGCCTCTATGCCTGTTTTGGAGCCTCTTATATCTTCTTCTAGTACATTGCCTCCTCAAGTCAGCAGTGACCTCGATCTTCCAATTTTCCTGCGAAAGGGTGTTCGCAAATATACTCAGCATCCGATTGGAGCGGTTGTCTCCTATGATCATCTTTCCCCAACTGCCAATCGTTTTGCTATTTCTATTTCTTCTACTTCCATTCCGAAAATGTATCAAGAAGCACTTGCTCTTCCACTGTGGAGGCTGTTATGGATGAAGAAATGAGCACGTTAACAGAGAGAGGGACTTGGACTCTTATTCCACCACCTCTAGGCATTGATGTGGTTGGATGTCGGTGGGTCTTTGTGGTTAAGTATCTTCCAGATGGCTCTGTTTAACGGTATAAGGCCGGCTTGTTGGCAAAGGGTTTACTCTGACCTATGGGGTGGATTTCTTCGATAATTTTTCTCCTGTTGCTCGCATCAGCACTATCTGTATTCTCTTCTCTATAGCTGTTAATAGAGACTGGTAAATGTCTTAGTTGGATATTCAGAATGCCTTCCTTTATGGTGATTTTTAAGTGGTGGTATACATGGAGCAACCTCCTGGGTATTTTGCTCAGGGGGAGTATCAGGTGTGTAAGCTTTGGAAGGCGATTTATGCTTTAAAGCAGAGTCCACGAGTGTGGTTTGAAAAGTTTAGTGAAGTTGTTTCTCTTATTGGGTTCAATGGAAGTTCTGCTGATTATTCTTTGTTTATATGCAAGACTACTAGAGGTCTTGTAGTTCTTGCTGTCTACATTGATGATATTATTTTGACTGGTGATGATAAGGAGGGCGTTCATCTAGCCAAACAACATCTTCGACAATACTTTGTCACTAAGGATATGGGACCACACAAGTACTTCTTGGGAATTGAGATTTCACGAAAGAGGAACTCGGTCGTTCTTTCACAACAGAAGTATGCGCTAGATCTCCTAAAGGAGATAGGTCTTCTTGGCACGAAACCTTCTCGTTGCCCAAAGGTTGTTTGAGATGATAATGGTTGGACTGATGATTCTCCTCTTCTCCCAGATTTCTCTGTATACAGGAGACTTGTAGGAAAACTTATATATCTGACTGTTACTCGACCAGATATTTGTTATGTTGTTGGGATGTTTAGTGAGTTTATGCAAATTTTTAGAGAGTGACATCTACGCTCTGCCATGAAAATTTTGGAGTGTGTGAAAGTGTCTCCAGTAAAGGGCTTATTATTTCAAAAGAATGGTCATCTGAAGATTGAAGCATATTCTGATGCAAGCTATGTTGATAACAAGAAGGATAGAAAGTCTACATCAGGTTTTTGCACTTTTGTAGGAGGAAACCTGTTTAGCTGGAAAAGCAAGAAGCAGACAGTGGTTTCAAGGTTAAGTGTTGAAGTAGAATATAGGAGCATGGACTAAACTACCTGCGAGTTAAAATGGCTATGGGCGCTTATGCTTGACTTGGGAGAAGTCTATGACCATCCTCTTCCTAGGTTCTATGATAACAAAGCTGCCATTTATATTTCAAGGAATCCTATCTTTCAGGAGAGAACAAAGTATATTGAGGTTGATTGCCATTTCGTTAGAGAGGAGATTTTGAAGAATCAGGTTTGCACTCAGTTTGTTACATCATAAAGAGAACTAACTGACTTCTTCACCAAACCGGTTACTCCATCTGAGGAGGTATATAGCAAGCTGGGCATGGTCGATATATATTCTCCAGCTTGAGGGGGAGTGTTAAAGTTTGGAGTGTTCGGGCGGCTTGGTTTCTAACCGCAGCGGTCTAGTTGTTCTAGCAGTCTTGCGGTCTGGTCTGGCGGTCTGGCGAAGAGAAGCCTAAGAGGTATGCTTGAAGGTGCAGCTATCTTTCGAAGAGAGCTGCAGCGGTCTGCTTGAAGCCGCAGTTGTCTGGCAAAGTGTAGCGGTTTGCTTGAAGCCGCAGAGATCTGACCGTGGTTGTCGTCTGACAACTTACAGCAGGCGATCAGGTGATCAGTTCGAGAGGCTGACTCTGGGAGATTGCGGCTTTGTAGTTAGTTGTTTTATTTCTTATATAGTTGGCAGTTTTGTCATGTCAATTCTCATAAGCAGCACGGCTTGTATTTAGTACCACATTGCTTGTTGTAAATCTCTCTCTCCTCCCCCAGTTTCTATAAATAAGGGGGCATACCTTTGTAATCTTTATCTTTTTAAGCAAAACAAGTTTGCGGTTTATTTACCTCTTTTGTCCATTTTCTAAAATACTGAACTAAAGAAGTCATCAACAATGGTGCCACCCCCATTCGATTAGTCAGTTTGGGGAAAAACTGACTTAGCGGAAGCAATGGTGTGCCAATATGTAAATCACACTAAGTATGTCCAACTTTGACCTTAAGATTAGCCAACCTGACCTTTGGTTTTTACTCTACGTGTAGATCCTAGTTCACATTGAGCCAGTAGGGGGCACCCCCGCCCCGTCCGTACCCACACAGTTTCAGCAATCAGAGCTAGGGAAGACGCTCACAGCTATTTTGGATTCCTTTAGATCCCAACAAGCCCTCGTACATCAACAACCTCCGGGCTATAATTATGTGAGCAGTTTCCGAGCTCTCTCCCCTCATGCCTACCTTGGGATAGAGTCGATAGTGCGTACGGAGGAATGGCTCGACACCGTCCAAGAATTGCTGGCGGGAATTAGATGTCCGAACAATATGGTTGTGACCCTGGTAGTGACACTCCTGGAACTACACGCCAAGAGGTGGTGGAAGTCCGTCATGGTCTCCACCTTTCAAGGGCGAGTTTATATAGAGATTAGCTGGAGCGAGTTCTCAGGTGCCTTTTTAGAGCACTTGATTCCCTCGTCTGCTCGAGATGAACTCGAAGAGAGATTTTTAATTAGGCGTTCGCGCTGGACATGACACAGGAGCGGAACCCTCAGGAGGTGATTGCAGGTATGTTATAGTTAGTTATCACATCTTCATTATTAATCTTAAGTTTCTTAAGACGTACTAGATATCTAGCTTTGAGTATTGTTATTGGTACTTAGGCACCGTGGTGGTCGGCGGGAAACCGGCCTATACGTTATTCGATACCAGAGCCTCGTACTCATTTGTGTCTGCCGACTTCATTAAAGACCTAGAATGAGAGCAATACTTCACTGGTATTGCTCGAAGAGTACTCCTCCCAGACGTCTCTGAGATCACCTCAATAGTAAATTGCGAATTGGAGATACTAATTGGGGGAAAGACCTTTGATACCCCTGCCACAATTTTGAGAATGCCAGAATTCGATCTCATTATGGGCATGACATGGCTGGATGGGCACTACGCAAGAATTGACAGTGCAGAGAAGAGAATTTACTTGAGACATGGGGACACTGATGTCATCTTTCAAGTAATAAAATTTGCACCTCATTTTTTATTATCTTGGATTCAGACCTTGAAAGCTCACATGAAGGGGGATGAAGATAACATGATGTGTTCCAAATTGAAATAGGGGACAATAGATATGAAGGATGTGCGAGTGGTGCGGGATTTCCCAGAGGTATTTCCTGAGAAATTGCCAAGATTTCCCCCGCATATAGGGGTGGATTTTCAAATTAAGCTATTACTGGGTGCCAAGCCTATCTCCAGGACCCCTTACCGAATGACCCCTAAGGGACTCGAGAAGTTTAGTGTTCAGTTGCAAGAACTAATGGAATTAGGGTTTGTTCTCCCCATCTCATCACCTTGGGGAGCCCCTATTCTGTTCATTCAGAAGAGGATGGAACCTTACGATTATGCATAGACTATGGGGAGCTCAATCGACAGACGGTACGGAACACCTATCCGCTACCCCGGATCGAAGAGTTGTTCGACCAATTGGCACGAGCGCATTGGTTTTCCTAGTTGGATTTGCGCTCGGGGTATTATCAGTTGAGGATACGAGAGGAGGACATTCAGAAAATGGATTTTAGCTCAAGGTACGGTTTGTACGAGTTCCCCATGATGCCGTTTGGGCTTATAAATTCCCCATCAACTTTCATGAGTTTGATAAACAAAGTGTTCGAGACTTATCTAGATATCTTCATCATCATTTTCATCGATGAAATTTTTGTCTACTCATAGACCGAGGAAGAACATGTTGAACATCTGACCTTGGTACTGAAGAAGATAAAAGATAACGCATTGTTTGCCAAGTTTAGCAAGCACGAATTCTGGCTCCAAGTGGTTGCCTTCTTTGGCCATGTGATAAGTGGGGCTGGACTAGCTGTGGATTCGACCAAAGTGCGTACCGTGAGGGAGTGGTCACCCTTGAAGTCAGCGGGCGATGTGCGGAGCTTCCTAGGACTTGTCGGGTACTTTCACAAGTTTGTAAAAGGGTTCTCAAAGATTGCCCTTCCTCTTACTACTCTGACAAAGACAGGTGTGCCATATGAGTGGATCCCCCAATGTAAAGTTGCGTTCCAGGACATGAAGGATAGACTTACATCTGCACCCATCCTAGCCCTTCCATCCAGGAAGAAAGAATTTCAAGTTTACACTAACGCGTCGTATCAAGGGATGGGAGCGGTATTGATGCAGCACAAGCATGTGATTGCATATGCTTCAAGAGAGCTGAAGAAGCATGAAGCCAACTATCCAGTACATGATTTGGAATTGGGAGCAGCGGTGTTCGCCTTGAAGGTTTGGAGACACTATCTGTATGGCATCCACTGCGAAATATTTTCGAACCACAAGAATTTAAAGTACATTCATACTCAGAAGGAATTGAATTTGAGACAGCGGTGGTGGTTAGAGTTTTTTTGTGATTATGAATTTACTATGAACTACCACCCCGGAAAAGGAAATTCCATAGCTAATGCTTTGAGCAGAAAGGTACAAGAACCGGCCCTTGTCCCGATTGATGAGTATGGAGTTAGCTCAAATGCTTGAAGAGATGGAGATTAACCTGGTATATAAAGACCAATCGGAAGGGTATACGGAGTACTTAACCACGATGATCATTGTATGTGATATTCGAGACCGAATCTGGGCAGAGAAAGGAAAGGATGTGGCTCTAGCCCCTTAAATCAAGCAAATTGAAGATGGGACTACTGACGAGTATTCCCTAAAAGACGGCCTCCTTCATATCTGTGGTTGGCTTTACATTCCCAAAGGCGGTAAAATTCGGGAAGATATCCTAAGAGAGGCACATTGCACTCAGTATTCTGTGCATCCTGGGATTGCCAAGATATACGCCGACTTGCGGAACTGTTTTGGCCGAGAATGAAGAGGGACGTCAGATATTTTGTTACGCACTGCGAGACCTGTCAAATGGTAAAGGCGGAAAGCAAGAGCCCCGTTGGATTATTACAGTCATTGCCCATCCCCGAGTGGAAGTTCGAGGATGTCTCCATGGTCTTTGTCCATGGATTACCTCGCACATGCTCAGGGAATGATTCAGTGTGGGTAATCATTGACCTCCTGACAAAGTAGCCAGGTTTATTCGTATGAAAAAAGAGGCTCTTGTGGATGTTTTGGTACGCCTCTTTGTGGAGCAATTTTTACGGTACCCTGGCATACCAAAGATAATTGTTTCTTACTGGGATGATCGCTTTACCTATAAAGAATGGAAGGCGGCACAAGCATATTTGGGCTCGCGCCTTACCTTTAGCACATCATTTCATCCTCAAACGGACGGGCAGTCTGAGAGGACCATCGGAACATTGGACGACCTATTGAGACTGTGTGTGTTTGATAGAGGAGAGGCGTGGGGAAGGCTTTTCCCCTCGTTGAATTCTCCTATAACAACAGTCACCATGTCAGCATCGGGATGGCACCCCATGAAGTCCTTTATGGAAGAAGTTGTATAACTCCCTTGTTATGGGTACAAGATGATGACCGGAAGGTTTTAGCAATTGAGTACATTGATAATACTGATTCAGTTTTTAGACTAATACGTGACCGCATGCTTGAGGCTCAAAGTCGGTAGGCTAAATATTATTAAGCAAGGCACTGGGTGGTTGAATTTCTTGTGTGTAACAAAGCGTTCCTAAAAATCCCGCCAATGCATGGAGTGTAACGGGTACGTGGTATGAAAAAGCTCAGCCCAATGTACGTTGGGCCTTACACTATATTGGAAAGGATTGGCCCTTTGGCTTACCGGTTGGAGTTACCACAAGAGCTGGAGAACCTTCATGACGTATTCCATGTGTTGTCTCTCCAGAAGGCGCTGTTGCAGCCCGATCAGCATATTCTCACCATTGATGGAGCAGTAGCAACCGATAGATCTGTACGACTAGAGCAGAAGTTTGATGTTTCGTCGAGCGGAGCTCGACGATCGTCGAACGTGTTCCTCCCGAGTAGGAAACGGGTAGAGACACAGGATTGTCCCTACCCGTGTATGTCCACAGCAGTTCGACGATTCGTCGAGCAGAGCTCGACGATTGTCGTCCGCCTTCTCCCGAACAGGACACGGGTAGTGATACGGGCGTGTCCCTACCCATGTCGTTCAATTTCGGGTTTTGGCAAATTTTTCCGGCCGCGTCATTTTGAAGGGACTCATTTACTGAGTGATTGGCGATACAATGAGAGGTCGACATGTAGCTATGTAGTTACCCACTTCCCATATGAAAAGGAGAGAAAACCCTAGTCATTTCTACTCTTCCTTCCAAGCCATTGTTGTAGAAAACTACTGGAGACAAAGAAGGTGCTGGAGCTTATTTTCTTCCCGTGAAGAACTAACACCGACCGAGGAGAAGAAGATGCCACCAAGAAGGATGACAAGATACATGGCTGTAAATGGATGAAATGCTTGGAATGAGGTGAGCTTCCTACCCTCTCCCTTGGTGCTAGATCTGTGGTTATTTATTAGAAAGATGTCGACTCAAGAGAGTTTTGACTTGCAAAATGAAGATTTCCAAGGAAAAGACCATTCTAGGTCTTGTTCTCTAAGGATATTGATGTCTTCAACCTTTACCCTCTCCTTGAGTAGATGGTGGACTTGGTTCGTGAAGAAGAAATGGTCTTATGAGGGTGAATAAGGGTGGAGTAATTTATGGACATGGTTTGAACATATGGCCCTATAAAGAAGATGAGCCAATGTCGTTCATCTTGCCTTAAGATGCATGCAGAAATCAATTTTCTGTACGCAGCAGTTTTCGAGGCCATTTTCGGACTCGATGCGGCCAAATTAGGTCTTTCAACTAAACACGAAAGTCGCAGCTCTTGAAAATTCCATTCCAACGAGGGGTTAAACCTCTTTACTAGATTCCTGTAGTATCGGGAATCCCCATTTGAAGTTGCTGTACAGTAATCATTCCTGCACATGTAGATCTCGTGTTTGTTTTGTATAGGCCTTGGGCTGGTAGAGATATTGTAATACATTAATACTGATGTTTTGTTGAATGGAGTCGATATGCATTTTCGATAAACATGTTTATCACATTAATTGGATAGACCCTTAATGAACAAATGATGTGTCAAAATGTACTTGATCAATGTGATTTGGTGAAGGTTGGAGAACGAATGGATTGACGAATTGGGATAGTAGGAATGGTTAAAATATGTGAATCAATAAGGATGTACTTTGCAAGGATAATGCATTGAATAACAATGAGTTTGGCTTGAAGGTTCTGTACATAATTGGTAACCACTATTATAAACAAATGGTTGTATGGTTAATGAATATGTGAGGTACCGTTTTGTCGACGATGAACCCTTAAGTGTCTGTGGCACTAGATTGTGAAAGGGTGTAAGTGCGGGGTTTGACCGCACTGGTTTGCTAATGTTGAGGAGAGATGTAAGTGGACGATTGGGCTTGGTCCTCAGTGTTCATTCCAGATGCTCCTTCCGTGCCATGATGATATGAAATTACATGCGGTGTGAGTCGACATACAATGTCATAATCCTGGGTTAAGGATAGTGCGACAAGTCTATGGGCTCGCCAGTCGTCACACCAATAGGAGTTGACAAATAAACTTTGGGCGATTGGGCTTGGTCCTCGGTGTCCATTTCCAAGTATCCTTCTGTGCCAATTGAACGGTTGGTCTTTGTCCTCATGCTTGTTCCGAGGCTCCTTCCGGGTCACATCATAGGACAGTTAAGGGCTTGGTTCTCGGTGCATATCTACCCGAGACTCCTTCTCAATCGTAGTATGCATGTGAGATCCGTTGTTGTGTTCTTAGCAATGAGGCGTACGGAGGCCTAGGTTTGAAGTGTGGATACCCGCCTAGTAGTGGAGAAGCCCGCTCTACTGTCACCATCTTGCCACGACGGTTGATGCCTGAGAGGTTAGATACCTGCTCAAAAAGTGGGAACTACAAGTCTATGTTGACATAGCAATTGCATGTGTGTGATCATGGGTGAGTAATTGCATAGAATTCATGGCATTGCATTACATTGCATACACAAGATCCTCATCCTATAAGTTTGTATGGGCACTCTTATATGATGAGTTACTTTACTATTGAGTTGACCTTAACTTATATGTTTGTATGGGCATTCATATAAGTTGAGTTATTGTTGGGTACATTGGAAAATGTGTACCTGATTTGGAGAAGCCTCATTTATCTCAATGATATACATCAAGGTGTATTTGATGTTATTTTGAGTTTATATGTGCAGGTTAAGTATTTGCTAAAATGCTGAAAAATTTTCTAAGTCCATATATCGACACTTAAGATAGCCTGTGTCGACACTTTGAAAAGTTGTGTCGACACCAGAAGCAACTATGTCAACACGTAGAATTTATTAGTCGACATCAACTATATCGACACTGGGAGGCAGTGTCGACACACATAAGTATTAGTCGACATCGACTGTGTCGACACCGGGAGGCAGTGTCGACACACAGGAGTATTAGTCGGCATCAACTGTGTCGACTCCTGGAGGCAGTATCGGCACACAAAATTCTGAGTCTACATAAACTGTGTCGACACACAGGACTTGTGTCGACACACAGCAGAGTTTCAATAATGTTGATTGCTGTGAAGTAAAGATGTGTCTATGTCGACACAAAGAAGCAGTATCGACACACTCTACAGATGCAGTGTCAAGAGGCAGTGTCGATACCAAAGTAACTATATCGACATCACCAAATCTTGTGTCGACACTTAATTTACTTGTGTCGACACATAATGACAATCATTCTCGACGCTTTGCTGACAAAGACAAAGCTTCAAGAACTGACTAGAGACTTGATAGTTGTGTATTCCAACAAGTTTGCTGAAGCTATAAGACCTATCAGAAGTTTGTTAGAAACCGGATCAGCCGGTTACCATGGATGAAGTCTATATATAGATGGATTCTGTCAAATCAACAATAAGGTGAACAACAATAACAACAACAAGAACAACTATTGAAGTATTGATCATTGATCAAGAAAGTGCACGTCACACAAGAAGAAGATTTTTGTGAGAAGATCTAAGGAGAATTCAAGCAAGAATTCTGAATAAACTTCAGAAGTTCTGAAGAGTGAGAGAGATCTTTAGCCGTTGAAGTAAAGAAGGAGACATTTACAAGTCTATTAAGAAGCAGATCTTGAACTAATCTGCTAAGAAGGATTAAGATCTATTTTTGGATTCTAAGAAGGAAGTTGGCAGCCAGTCAACTTCAAAGGAGATCAACTCTACTGAGTTCAGATTCAAGAAGCTTTGAAGAAAGCTAAGAACAGGTTGATTTCAGCCATCAGTTTTATCCAGAAGCTGATTAAGAAACCTTTTATCCCTTCTCTCTCAACAAGGGTAAGAGTCCATCTAAATCACTTATAAAATTTTGTAGGATCTATCAAGATCTGAGTTGTAAGCCTATTATATAAAGGCTGAGTGTAGGAGATATAGATCTCTGAGTGGTAGGGCTTTTTAGCCTGAGTGTAAGAGAAATCATTCTCTGAGTTGTAGGCCTTGTGGGAAGGCTTAGGTAGGGCTGTCGTCCTGAGCTGTAGGAGTGTGGTTATACTCTGAGTTGTAGGAGCCTTATAGGGTTCTGAGTTGTAGGAACCTTTCAGGGTTCAGAACTGTATGATTTGTGGATCTGAGAAGAAGGAATAAGTTAGGCCGAATCTAGCACACTGCTGGATAGGTGAAGGGGGAAAGTGGATGTACCCAGACCTTAGGGAACCACTATAAACCTGTGTGCAATCTTTGATGTATGTGTGATTGTGAATTCTGTGCTGTGATTGCTGTAGAATAAGTTAGATTCTATTTTAAGAACTGAAATATTATTCTGCCTTACGTAAAAAAGAAAAGAACCTATTAACCCCCCCCCCCTCTAGGTGTTTGGGTTATCTTGAAATCAATTCTATCAAGTGGTATCAGAGCAGGGTTGCTCAAAAAAGGACTTAATAGTCTGAGTAAGATCCATAAGGCAGATTCAAGATCAAGAAATTGGGTTCAGGAGAAAATCATAAGGAACTAGGTTCTATGAAATTACCCATATGCAGGAAAGAGATATTTGGAATATGGAAAGAAAGGGTCAGGCTTTTCATGGAGGCTTCTGATCCAAGGATCTACATTACAATAATGGAAGGCCCTTATATTCCAATGAAGGTGTCAGTTCTAGATGCAAATCAAATAACTCCCAAAGATTTTTCTGAGATGACTAAGGAAGAGATCATCCTGGCAACTATGGATAAAAGAGCATAGAATATCATAGTAAGTGCCATAGATGATTAACCCTTTCAAAATTTGATTCACTGTAAGACCTCCAAGGAAATGTGGGACACCTTGATAGTCTACATGAAGGGTTTGAAGAAGTCAGAAAGAATAGAAAATCTATGTTGAACTAGGAATATGAGAATTTCAGATAAGGAAAGTAAGATGGTATAACTGAGTATTATAAAAAGTTCTATAGAATAGTAAATGAGTTGATGTCCTATGGAAGGATCTTCAGTACATATGAACTGAATGATAAATTTCTAAGATCCTTGACAAATGATTGGGACACTAAGATTTGTGCTATTAGGGAAGTTGCCAAACTTGAAGATATCTCTCCTCTAACTTTGTTTGAAAAATTGCTGTCATATGAGATGCAGCTGATGGCTAGGAAAGAGGAAGAGAAAAGTGCTAAAGGGGAGCATAAAGAAAAGTCTGTGGCCTTCAAGATGGAAGCCACTAGGAATAATAGGAGGATGTCTCCATCACCTCCTGAGATTGTTGTTGAAATTACTTCAGATAATTCAGACAACCAAAGTTCAGACAGCAGTGGCTCAGATAAAGACTTTGCTGCTTTCACAAGGAAGTTTTCGAGATTCCTGAAGAAGAAGCAGTGGAAGTCTAGGCCCTCCACATCTAAGCCTGTGGATGACTATTATCAAAAGAGGAAGTCATCAAGAAAGGACAGCAGCAGGTCTAGGTCTAGCAAATCTACAACATTAAAGATAGTTTGCTACTACTGTAATAAGCCTCGACATGTTATGGCTGAGTGTCCAGACAAAAGAAAGGAGTCTGGTGATAAAAGGAAGACTCAACAAAAGAGCAAGAAGGAGAAATCCTTTGTTGCTAAGAAGGAGAAGAGCTTGACAGACCAATCATCTTCAGAGTCTGAATCTGAAGCTGAGGCATACATTGGTCTATATGTAGTAGATGAAGAAGATGAGTTTATGCAATTGCTGAACTCTATTTATGAACAAGAAGACCATCAGTGCATGAGACTGATGGCTGTATCAGGAGAAGACAAGTGTCAGGATCAGCCTGGTCCTAGTAAGGTACATTGTATTTCTAGAAATTCAGATTGTAGTACTTGTACAGAGTCAGCTACATCTGCATTAAGTGATGTGGATGGGTCTGAGTCTGAAGGTGATATTCATTAGCTGATAGATGAATGTGGGGACTTGTTGTAGGCACTAAAGAAAAGCAAAAACCTTGCCAAAACTCAGGCTAAGGAAATTGCAGATCTTAAGATGACTGCATTTGATTTAGAGAAAGAGTTGGATCAAAAATTGAATGAGATTGCCAAACTAAAAACTATAACTGTTATTCATATAGGCACAATCACATACAAAAATGATCTAATTAAAAGTCTGGAAGCCAGACTTCAAAAGGAAAAAAGATTTGGTGGATAGTTTTGCAAGTCAAAATCAGTGTTACCCTTAATAGATGAGTTTGTAGCTCAAAAGGGTAAGGCTGGAATAGGCTTTAAAGGTAACACCAGGGCTGTCCAATTTAAGAGAAAGGGCAAAGCCTCAGTCCAGCCACTGAACTTTAAAGTCCCTGTAGCTTTTAGAAAGGTACAAGAGCCTTCTATCAAGTATGACCTTGAGAATACTCATGGTCATAGTAAGACTGAAGTTCTGAATGACAAGGGTGTTTATGTCAATAAGGAAGTCCATGTACATAAACCCCATGTTCCTAAGAAAATAGTGGGTGTAGCTGCAGCAGTACCAGCACAAAACAAAAGATTTGTTGTCAACCAGACTTCCAAGAATGTATCTAAAAATAGATACAATAAGTATGAATGCTGGTGCTGTGGCAAGACAGGCCATTATGCCTTAGACAGCTGGCACAACATTAGTGTCATAAAGAACAACAGTCTATATTTTAGAAGAGAAGCAGGTAGATTTGTTAAGTATGAAGCTAACTTGAACCAAGGACCAAGGATTTACTTGGGTTCTAAGGGAAGGTAATTCTTTATTGCAGGTGAGTCCAAGTTACCATGCCCCTATATGGTACTTGGATAGTGGATGTTCCAGGCACATGACTGGAACAAAGGAATTGCTGAAGGAGTATTTACCTATCATAAATGGGCCTAAAGTAATCTTTGGTAGTTCTGAAAAAAGAATCATCAAAGGATTTGGTAACATTTCTAGTAACCAGATTACTATCACACAAGTAACCTATATGAAGAGTTTGAAACACAACCTTATAAGCATAAGTCAGCTGAGTGAATTAGGATATGACATTTCATTTGTTAAGAATGGATGTCATATCAAAAGGTCAAGTGATCAAAAGGTCATATTGACAGGATATAGAAAAAGAAATGTGTACTGTCTTAATTTTGAGTGTGAGAACAAAGGTTCTCCTATTTGTCTTGTAGCTGATGAGAGAGCCTCTCATTATGTCAAATGGAACAAGAGGCTGGCTCATTTTAACTACAAAACAATTGGCCAACTCTTTAGCAAAGAGTTAGTGAGGAATGGTCAAAACGTTAAGTGTATAAAGGATGGGATATGCTCAGTTTGTCAAAAAGGCAAGCAGACAAAATCCTCCTTTCACAACCTTTAAAACAAGGATTCAGTGAAGTGTTTATACCTCTTACATATGGATTTATATGATCCTATTCCAGTTCATAGTCTAGGTAGGAAGGTCTACACTTTTGTGGTGGTAGATGACTATTCTAGATATTCCTGGGTGTTCTTTCTAAGACAAATCAGAAACCCCAAGTGTTTTATACAGCTTTGTCAAGCAAATTCAGAATGAACTTGACAGTACAATGGTAAAAATCAGAAGTGACCATGACCTTTAATTTCAATCTGAGAGTATGACAAAACTGTGTGAAGAATTTGGGATTTTTCAAGAATTATCCTCACATAGAACACCACAGCAAAATGGTATTACTGAAAGGAAGAATAGAACATTGATTGAGGCTGGTAGAACTCTATTGAGTGATACTTCTCTCCCAGAATATTTCTGGGCTGAGGCAGTAAACACTGCATGTCATGTGATCAATAGGGCACCTATCACCAAAAGCCACAAAAAGACTCCCTATGAGATCATGAAGGGTAGAAAACCAAACTTATCCTATTTTAGGATCTTTGGTTGCAAGTGTTATGTCCTTAACAATGGCAAGTCTTATCTACCTATGTTTGTTGTCAAATTCCAAGATGGGATATTTGTTGGGTACAACAACAATAGTAAGGCTTATAGAGTCTACAACTTGATTACTCAAGTTATAGAAGAATCTGTACATGTTGTCTTTGATGAAACAAGACTGATTAATAGTGAGTTGTCTTGTAGCTTATGCAGTTCTACAGGTATAAATGAGAAATTCGACAAGCTTACCATTACAGAAGAATCAACTAAAGAGTAGTAAGTGGAAAATGGTGACTACTGTCCAGGGGGAGTACAGGACTCCCTAGATGTTGTTGAAAACCAAGAGGTGCAGCATATTGAAGAGACAGGAGAGGTTCAACCTTAAGATAATCTACCTCCAACTGTTAAACACTTAAAGGATCATCCAGCAAATCAGATAATTTGTGATCTAAGACATGGAGAGCAAACCAGAAGCAAGAACTTGAACACAGTGCTTTGCTCAAGCTTCCTATCTCAACTGGAGCCAAAGAGATTTGAAGAAGCTATTCTAGACCCACATTGGATTGATGCCATGCAAGAGGAGCTGAATCAGTTCAGAAGTTGAAAGGTCTGGGAGTTAGTTCCTAAACCAAAAGACCACAACATCATTGGAACAAAGTGGATCTTTAGGAACCAACTGGATAAGAATGGGATCATTGTGAAGAACAATGCAAGACTTGTTGCAAAAGGATACAGGTAGGAAGAGGGTATTGACTTTGATCAAACCTTTTCCCCAGTAGTAAGACTGGAAGCAATTAGGATGTTCCTTGCCTATGCAGCATATCAAGGCTTCAAGGTATTCCAAATGGATGTAAAATCAGAATTCCTAAATGGAAATCTAAAAGAAGTCTATGTAGAGCAGCCCTCAGGTTTTGTTGATTCTCTCAAACCTGATTATGTTTATAGACTTAGGAAAGCTTTATATGGGTTAAAGCAAGCCCCAAGGGCTTGGTATGAAACCCTGTCTTCTTTCCGTATTGAGATCAAATTCTCAAAGGGGAAAATAGACAAAACTCTATTCCTAAGGGAGTCCAAAGGTAAGATAATCTTAGTCCAGATTTATATAGATGACATAATATTTGGGTCTACAGAAAGAAACCTTTGTAAAAAGTTTGTTAAACTTATGCAAGGGAAGTTTGAGATGAGCAGCATGGGAAACTTAAGTTCTTCTTGGGCCTTCAAGTAAGACAGACTGATGATGACTTGTCCATATCCCAGTCTAAGTTCACCAAGGAGTTAATTAAAAGGTATGGTATGGAATCATCTTCCACCATGAGAACTCCTATGGGAACAAGTATGCATATATGCAAAGATGATGCAGGTAAACCTGTAGATGAGTCTTTATATAGAGTACTAATTGACTCTCTTCTATATCTAACTGCTAGTAGACCAGACATTATGTTTGCAACATGTGTCTGTGCTAGGTACCAATCATGCCCTAAAGAATCTCATTATACTGCAGTAAAAAGGATTTTGAGATATCTAAAGGGCACACCTAATCTAGGCCTTTGGTACCCTAGGAATGGAGATTTTCTACTAACAGGCTATTCAGATGCAAACTTTGCAGGTTGCAAGAAGATAGAAAAAGCACAACAAGCATTGGTCAATTTTTAGGAGGAAGATTGGTGTCATGGAGCAGTAAGAAATAGACTAGTGTGGCAATTTCTACAGCCGAGTCTGAATATGTGGCAGCAGGAAGTTGCTGTTCATAGCTGTTGTGGATTGACACCAGCTAGAAGACTATAGTATTCAGGTAAGTAGAACACCTTTGTTTTGTGATTCTACTAGTGCTATTTCTATTGCTAATAATCCTTTTTCACATAGTAGAACTAAGCATATAGAAATAAGATACCATTTTCTTAGACAACATGTAGAGAAAGAGGAAATCTCACTAGAATTTGTCAAAACAGATTATCAAATTGCAGATGTATATACTAAGCCTTTAGATGAAACTAAATTCAATAAATTTAAAATTGAATTAAGAATGTCAAACATAGATTAGTTTAATAATTTGGCTAAGTAAATCTGTGTGGACACATCCAGATAAGTGGTGTCGACACTTAAGTAAATCTGTGTCGACAAATCCAGAGAAGTGGTGTCGACACAACAAGAGTAGTGGTGTCGACACATCCAGAAATTGTGTCGACACTTACAATAAGAGTCGACACAGAATTTTTTATGAACTTCTAAGTTTGTCTAGTGTCATATCATCAATTGGTGTCGACACATAGTAGTGAACGCCGTTGTCGAGACATTAGAAGTTTGTGTCGACACATTTCATCAGTGTCAACACACGTAGACAGTTTTTGCCCGTCTTTTCACCTTCTTTGTTTAGAAGGGTATAAATAGGTCAAGAACATATTCTATCGACACGCTATCCAGGTTTTCGAGACTAAAACCTTGTGTCGACAAACTCTCTTCTCTCAATCCAAGCTTTCTCATCATCCCAATGGCGCCAAAGGTTGAAGATAATAATAACGAAGGATATGAGTTGGTTCGCCAAGCCTTTGATGATGCGGAGTCAGAGATTAAAGGGGTCATTACACTGTTTGCTGAATGTGGTTTGGAGTTTCTGATATCCGAACCAACCAAGATTTGGAAGAAGGAGGTTTTTTAGTTCTTTGCTGCAGCAATAGTAGACTCAACTGGACTTAAGATTAAATCAACAGTTCATGGAGCAAGAGTCAAACTAACCTTGAAAAGTTTGAGAAAAATTCTTCATCTTCCAAGAACTCGGGATGAAGAAGAAGTACAAGTATCAAAAATAAGGGAGACACTACAATGGTGTGGATTGGATCCCACCTTGAAGATTGGAGCAGCAATTAATAGGAAAGAGATGAATCAGCAAGGCAAATTCCTTTCAAAAGTGGTAGGAAAGGTTATTCTGTGAAAGCCAGGGGGACATAATAGGATTTCTGCCTATATGTTCAACCTCATGACAAGGATAATTTTTAAACTCAACACAGATTGGTCTATAGTACTGTTTGAAAAGATTAAGGAAGGCATCAAGAAGCCTAATTTGGCTTGAATAATGATTCTATACTTGGCTGGAGAAATTCCAACGATAATGAACCAGATTCCTGGTTCTAAAATCAATCATATGAGAAGAATGGACATCAGGATTATTTCCAGATGGGATAGGGTCCTATCAAAGGACATACCTGATATAGAGAGACAAGAAGCTGCTGAGAAATCTCCTGTACAGGACATTACAGATACTACACAGATGCTGGGGGAGCCAGATAAATCACAGGAACAGGACAATACTTATAATGCACAAGTGCAGGGAGAGCTAAATACTGCACATATACTGGAAGAAGAATCAACTCACTTGGCAAGTGAAATAGATTCACAAACAGTCATTGAAATATCTCATGATAATATTCCATCCCAAGATGCTATTATGGAGGATACATCTAGAGCTGCTTATGCTCTTGAGAAAGTAGTATCACCAGTTCACACTCAACAGGAGTTCACTCTAGAAGAATTGTTTCCTGACATTGAGGGAGCAACAGATAAGGAGGAGCAAGTAAGGATTGAGGGGGAGCAGGCTGACAATGAGGGGGGAGCAGATTGGAACTGAAAAGGAGATTCCTTTTAGTCCTAAAGATAGAGTTAATATAGCCAGTACTTCTGCTTCAAAAGATGAGGAAATTAGAAATGCCAAGAAAAGAAAACTAATGTTCTTTAAGAGAAGGAGCCAGAGCTATAAGAAGGGATTGCAAACTACTACTCTACAACCTGCCCTAGAGGCTGATTATAGCTCATTACTGGTAGCCTTGCAACTGAAATTAGATGAGCAAAGAATGGATCTAGAGAGGTATGTGGATGAAAGCAATAAGTCACTTCAATTTGATTTGGCTCAGGATATCAAATCCATACGGTTTGAAGTAAATCTCCATAAGAAAGAGATGACAGATTGCTTCCACAAAGGGGGCAATGCTGTAGTATTTCTGGCTAAGCAACAAGCAACAGTCAAGGCTAAAGTGGATGACATTGCTATCTAACAAGGATATGTCCTTGAAAATCAGATTAGAATGAATGACAATTTGACTGAATCTCATAATGAGATAGTCACTGAAATTAAGAATTCAGTCACTGCAATGACTGAAGAAAGAGCTAAAGAGAAAGAGGAATTTGCTAAGAAGCTACAGGAAGCCTTAGATTCATTTAAGACAGCCATTAATACTTCTCAGAAAACAATCTCTGATCACCTTCTTAAGTTAAAATCATTTTATAAAGATGGTGTAAATTTTCTTGATGGCCAAATAAGATTTCAAAAAGATGACTTAAGAGATAACATTGAAAGAGAAGTCATAAATGGGGAGAGATTGTTAGTCAATACAGGCTCAAGATCATGCCAAATATATATCCAATAGCATCAGAGCCACTCTGGGATATCTACCCCTTTATGATGATGACAATGTTGCTGAGTCTGGTGTGCAACCTGCTTATGTTGGAGGTGATCAACCTGAAGTTGCTTAGATCATCTACCCTCCAGCAGATTTTGATATGATTCAACAATAGGTTCAGACAATGTACAGTCCTCCACAGGAAGTTTAAAATGTTATTATAGAGAAAGTTGAAATGCCAAAAGCTGCCTTGAAACTCAGCAGGAAGCTCATCTATCAAAGAAAAGGTTCAGAAACAGGCTGAGTTATAGCCTGATTTTGAGCAATGGAGCCCCACTTCAAGAAATATAATTTTAACTGCCTGGAAAGCTGTGAAAGATCAAGTTCATGAAAGGGGCAAGTGGTATAATGAACATGAATGACAGAGAAATGAGGCAAGATAAGAAGCCATTGTACAACATAGAAGAAAGACTAAGATTGGGAAGCTACCTCCTAATGCTCAGGAGCCTAGCAAATACTTCCCAAAGCCTTTTCATTATTTTGAAAGGCAAAGGATTAAGGCTGAAGCTCAGAAGAAGGAAGAGTTGAAAGGAAAGAAGCTTATTAATGATGCAGAATCTCCTGTGCAATCTCAGATTAAGCCATGAAAAGGCATAGTCATTAGGTATCCTAATCAGCCTTAGGATAGATTTACTAGATTTTGCAAGAACAATGTAATTTTTAGTTTTAAAAGGAATCTATGTAAACAGTTGTTAAGAAACTTTTAGATAATTTAAACAAAATAATGTTTCATGTTCATTCAAGTTGCATTCTTATTCTGTGATGTGATTTGGTTATATGTTTTGTTTATAAGATACCCTATCATTTATTATTTATATGCATCATCATATTTGTTTATTATAAGTGGTGTATATCATTGACTAAAGGGTTATGACTTCTCCAAATAGGGGGAGATTGTTGGGTACATTGGAAAATGTGCACCTGATTTTGAGAAGCCTCACTTAGCTTAATGATATACATCAAGGTGTATTTGATGTTATTTTTTTGTTTATATGTGCAGGTTAATTATTTGATAAAATGCAGAAAAAGTTTGTAAGTCCATGTGTCGACACTTAAGAAAGCCTGTGTCGACACTTGGAAAAGCTGTGTCGACACCAGAAGAAACCGTGTCGACACATAAAATTTATTAGTCGACATCAACTGTGTCGACACCGGGAGGCAGTGTTGACACATAGAAGTATTAGTCGACATCGACTGTGTCGACACCAGGAGGCAGTGTCGACACACAGGAGTATTAGTCGACATCAACTGTGTCGACTCCTGGAGGCAGTGTCGACATACAGAATTCTGAGACTACATCAACTATGTCGACACACAGGACATGTGTCGACACACAGCAGAGTTTCAACAATGTTGATTGCTATGAAGTACAGATGTGTCTTTGTCGACACAAAGAAGCTGTGTCGACACAAAGAAGCAGTGTCAACGCACTCTATAGATGCAGTGTCAAGAAGCAGTGTCGACACCAAAGGAACTATGTCGACATCACCAAAGCTTGGGTCGAAACTTAATCTACTTGTGTCGACACATAATGACAATCAGTCTCGATGCTTGGCTGATAAAGACAGAGGTTCAAGAACTGACTAGAGACTTGACAGCTGTGTATTCCCACAAGTTTACTGAAGCTGTCAGACCTGTCAGAAGTTCGTTAGAAACCGGATCAGCCGGTTACCATGGATGAAGTCTATATATAGATGGATTCTGTCAAATCAAAAATAAGGTGAACAACAATAACAACAACAGGAACAACTATTGAAGTATTGATCATTGATCAAGAAAGTGCACGTCACACAAGAAGAAGATTTTCGTGAGAAGATCTAAGGAGAATTCAAGCAAGAATTCTGAAGAAACTTCAGAAGTTCTTAAGAGTGAGAGAGATCTTTAGCTGTTGAAGTAAAGAAGGAGACATTTACAAGTCTCTTAAGAAGCAGATCTTGAACTAATCTGCTTAGTAGGATTCAGATCTAATTCTGGATTCTAAGAAGAAAGCTGGCAGCCAGTCAACTTCAAAGGAGATAAACCCTATTGAGTTCAGATTCAAGAAGCTTTGAATAAAGCTAAGAACAAGTTGATTTCAGCAATTAGTTTTATCAAGAAGCTGATCAAGAAACCTTTTATCCCTTCTATCTCAACAAGGGTAAGAGTCCATCTAAATCACTTATCAAATTTTGTAGGATCTTTCAAGATCTGAGTTGTAAGCCTATTATATAAAGGCTGAGTGTAGGAGATATAGATCTCTGAGTGGTATGGCTTTTGAGCCTGAGTGTAGGAGAAATCATTCTCTGAGTTGTAGGCCTTGTGGGAAGGCTGAGGTAGGGCTATTAGTCTGAGCTGTAGGAGTGTAGTTATACTCTGAGTTGTAGGAACCTTATAGGCTTCTTAGTTATAGGAACCTTTCAGGGTTCTGAGCTGTAAGATCTGTGGATCTGAGAAGAAGGAATAAGTTAGGACGAATCTAGCACACTACTGGATAGGTGAAGGGGGAAAGTGGATGTACCCAGACCTTGGGAAACCACTATAAACCTGTGTGCAATCTGTGATGTATGTGTGATTGTGAATTCTGTGTTGTGATTGCTGTAAAATAAGTTAGATTCTATTTTAAGAACTAAAATATTATTCTGCCTTAAGTAAAAAAGAAAAGAACCTATTCACCCCCCCCCCCTCTAGGTGTTTGGGTTATCTTGAAATCAATTATATCAGCTACTTTTTGTCATAGCTTTTTATTTTTCATATACTACTGTAGATGGTAGAACTGCTAGAGTAGAATGTTTACTCATTCATTATACTGCTGATATACTTGATATTGCTCACCCTATACCACCTATCTATACTACTATTTATATAAATATATTGTACCCTTATTCCATTCTCTTCCCGGTGCCAAGGAGTCGCCTGGGGAGCGGATGTGATAGCCACTTAGTCTTTATGACTAATGGTTTCTACGTCTACCTTTTTAGGAGGAAACCATGGAGACAGAGAAATAGCAGGTCATGCAGCAAGACAGCCAGGCCAGGATGACAGGGCCTGAAGTGACGGTGCCGTCACTTTTGTTTGTCACCGATGTGAGTTTGAGAGACTCTTGATGTAGCCCCTTTGGACAAGTTTTACCTGTACTCTTATATTTTAGAAGCTTGTTGTGGCTTATTTTATTTGTTGTACTTTTGCACTATTATTACTTATGTGTGGATTGACTTCTATTTATATTCAGCGTTGGGTTGGCATTGGTTGATATTGGTTAGAGCTAGATGGATAGGGGTCTTGTAGTACATGTTATCCTGTGAGATAACACTACCGCAAGGCTGCTATTCTGGGCATAAGACTCCCCTCGTGCCGTGTTTTGTGTTCTGGGAGGGGGGTCTTAAATCATGTGTGAATACTGCAATGCACGGATCGCCAACAGCTCCTATTGGGCAAGGCGCAGCTGATCTTCCGCTTGCATGACATGGATCCAGGGGAAGTACCTCTTGCCACAAGTATCTCCCCCAGCTCAGAAATTAGTTGTGTATAATTGTTTTCCAGGCAGAGAATCCGCTCCTCGATGGACTTGTGGTTCTCGTGAACTTGGCTGTAGAGCTAAAGCAACATCAGGGCGTGCTTTCACAAAATCCCTGTCATTGTTCGTTTTTACGCCTCAACATCTTTTGGATTGCGTAGAAAGGCGGAGATTGAATAAGGCGAGGGAGGAGGCGAGAACTTCTTCTTCATTAATGTCGATATTGGTAGACGAGATCTCGCGCTAACCTATATTGGATGATATTTGATGTGCGTAATGTTCATCATTTTTAGAAGTCGAGTGAAATCGGTTACTTGGCCAGGAGTCCACCTCCTTTCCCGTGTGCCGGCGAGAAGTGTTGGGCCGCCCCTCGAAAAAAGTGTCGAATGTTATGTGCGCCTTCCCGAGCCCGGGGCGGAGAGTTCTTAGCTCGGCGGCGGGAGCATAACCTTGAATGGCAAGGTCGGGCGAACCATTTACCAAAGGAAGTTATACAATGGCGGGATCCAGTGGTGTCAGGAGAGTAGGGGCTTTGGGCATTATAACACCCACTCCCGTGGCCCTGAAGGTAGGAGCTGCAAAAAACAGGAAAAAGCAAGCTGACAAAGAGAGAATATATATAAAAGGGGAATTAGCATTAGCCCGCGGGATATCTTTCGATTTGTGAGGAGAGGTGGTCTCAGGGGCCACATCGTTATTGCAAGCCTCAAGCAAGTACGGAGCAGCACTCGCCTCCCCAACCTCCATCCCCTTTGCTTGGACCTGCGGGCGAGCGTATTATGTTTTTACCACGGTAAGTAATATAAATCGAGTGAAGATATTTGAGGGATCCCGGACTAGGATTGAGTCCGTGAGATAGTCTCATCCCCGGTCAGGTCACGCTTTACCATTTTTGCCTTCTTTATTTTTGGGGAAGGAGCCGAAGTTTTTCAGGAAAGCCAAGGGGCGAATGAGCCAATCAGAGTCTTGCTCTCGGCACGGTCATGTAATATTGGGCTTTCTTCGAATGAGACATCAGGTTGGAGGTTTGATCACCAGAAAAAGAGGTAGGGCAGGTTCCGTTTGCCCGCAGTTTGTTATTTATAGAGCCATGATGGGGCCAACAAAAGATTCCCTTCCAGTATAGCAAGAACTCATCAAATACCTGGGGTTGTATGATTCTTTCCGACCTTTGTGGAAGCTCGTAAAGAGCGGGGATTGTGTACAACCCAATTTTCGATGAGTGGGTTCCCCCCAGGACCATTGCTTTGCAGAATCTCCAGTAGAGAGACCCTTCAAGTTTTCCCCGAGCAAGAAGCGCGAGCCTGCCCCTTAGCATAGAGTTAATCCTAGCATATCAGCGCCTTTAGCTCCTTGGCATTGAGTGAAGTGATTGCACTCAGCGCCTTCAGTTCCTTGGCATTGAGTGAGGCGAGTGCACTCAGTGCCTTCAGCACCTTGGCATCAAGTGGAGCCTAGCCTCTCAGCGCTTTCAGCTCCTCGGCATCAAGTGGAGCCTATCTTCTCAATTCCTTCAGCTCCTTGGCTTTAAGTGGAGTCTAGCCTCTCAACGCCTTCAGCTCCTTGGCATTGAGTCTGACGAGTGCACTCAGCACCTTCAGTTCCTCGGCGTTAAGTGAGTTGAGTGCACTCAGTGCCTTTAGCTCCCTAGCATCGAGTGGATCCTATCCTCTCGGCGCCTTCAACTCCTTGGAATTGAGTGAGGCGAGTGCACTCAGCGCCTTCAGTTCCTTGGCATTAAGTGAGGCGAGTGCACTCAACGCCTTCAGCTCATTAGCATCGAATGGAGCCTCGCGTCCCATTTCCTTCAACTCCTTCGCATTGAGTGAGGCGAATGCACTCAATGCCTTCAGTTCTTTAGTGTTGAGTGAGGAAACTGCACTAGGCTCCTTTAGTTCTTTTGCGTTGAGTGAGGTGAGTACGCACAGTGCCTTCAACTCCTTGGCATCAAGTGGAGCCTAGCATCTCAGCGCCCTCAGCTCTTTGGTGTTGAGTGAGGCGAGTGCACTCAGCGCCTTCAGTTCCTTTGCATTGAGTGAGGCGAGTGCACTCAGCGCCTTATGTTTCTTGGCGTTGAGTGAGACTAGCGCACTCAACGCCTTCAGCTCCTTGGCATTGAGTGGAGCATAGCCTCTCAGCGCCTTCTACTCCTTGGCATTGAGTATTGCGAGACCCTTCTAGAACCTTCCAAAGTTGAGTGTCGCGGAGGAAAATACTTGGCTTCCCCAGCACTCGCCCCTTTGTGTGAGTGGTGCCCTCATCGACCACTCGCCTAGTGGGGTTCAGTGGTAAAGTTACCTTGATATCCTTGCAAGGCTGTAAATAGACTTTTAGAATTGCGGAGTTTGGTTGTTGGTGGACCACTTTTGGCTGCACATAACCATTGAGAATAGCAAAGTTATGCTATCTGAAGACCAGGTTTTAAAAAAATGATAAATAGGCCCAAGGGGTGTAAGACCCCCCTCCCGGAACACAACACACGGCACGAGGGGAGTCTTATGCCCGAAATAGACGCCTTGTGGTAGCACTAACACACGGGTTAGCCTTTACCATAAGACGCCTATTCCGCCGGCTACAATCCATATCATAACAATTATGCCAACCCAGCCATAACAGGAAAGTAAAGCAGTTCAATTCACAGCTAAGTTTAAGTCCAAAAGAGCGGAAGATAACAAGCATAACAGGCTTGTACAAAAGAACAAGAGTCTAGAAATGTTTTGCCAAACGGCTACATGAAAACACTCACGACTGTCACTGACGGTGCCGATGGCACCACCACCTCAGGTCCTATCGTCCGGGCCTGGCTGTCCTGCTGCATAGTCCGTTGCTGCTCTACCTGCGGGGTTTCCTCCTAAAAAGGAAGACGTAGCAACCGTTAGTCATAAGACTAAGTGGCTTCACATCCGCTCCCCCGGCGACTCCTCGGCACCGGGCGGAGAAAGGAACAAAGGTACAATATATATATATATATAAGCAAGTAAACAAGCAGGTGACTGTAAATATGGTGGAGTACAAACTACGCTACACAACTAGCAGTTCTACAAATATCAATAATATATGACAGCAGGTATAATTAATCAGAATAGTAACTTAACTTATAAGAGTGCCCATACAAACTTATAAGTTAAGGATCGGCTTAACAGTAAAGTAACTCATCGTATAAGAGTGCCCATACAAACTTATACGATGAGGATCTTGTGTATGCAATGAATGACATGATATGAATGTTATGCTATGGCCGAATCATGCGCACGCACATGCAAGTTGCTATGTCGACACAGACTTGAAGTTCTCACTTTTCGAGCAGGTAGCTAACCTCTCAGGCGTCGTCCGTCGTGGCCAGACGGCGACAGTGGAGCGGGCGTCTCCACTACTAGGTGGTATCACACTACCTATCCTAGGCCCCCGTACGCCTCAACGCTAAGAACACAACAGCGGAGCTCACATGCGTACTACGGCTCAGAAGGGGTCTTGGGTAAATGTGCACCAAGAACACAGCCCAACCTGGCCTTTGATTTCGAACCGGATGGAACCTCGGAAACGCACGAGGTGCAAGCCCAACCGTTCTCATGGCGCGGAGGAGATCTCGGGTTATGGACACCAAGTATCTAACCCTACCGCCCAAGGTCTACCCATTGGCTCCCATCGGTGTGACGACTGGCGAACCCGTAGACCTGCCACAGTCATTATCTCAATATCGCGTCACGATGAATCGTCGCACATTACATGCCCCAAAACAACTCACTCGATGCTACCCGTAGGGAGACTTCAACTCTAAGCATCGGTTGTTAATAATCCCCTTGGGCTCGGATTACGGTTACAAAGTACTCTTCACATAGTGTTCATCATATTCACGCCCACCTATTCAATGAATTCATCTCAACACTACGCATAATAGATATGTTCAACTCCCAACTATATAAATATATTTTATACCACTCTCAACCCTTAGTTTCTAGCCTTCTCATCCACTTCATTTCTCTACCAATACATGGTTATACCTTATTACACAACCAAATGAGTAACCATGCTAAATTATGGTAACAACAACATTATAGATATATGGGAGCAAGACAACAAATGAGCAAATCACAACCATTGCAAGAGTGCTAGCATTATAAATTAACAAGTGCACTAACATAGGATAGTCCAATACTAAAACTGGGATTCCCGGAGCTACAGGAATCCGATCACAATGTTCAACCCCTCGTTGGAAAGGTATTCGCGAGGGCTACGACTTTCGTGTTGAGTCGATCGCCCAGATCTGGTCGCAACATACCAGAAATTCAACTCGAATACGTACAGGAAACAGTTTCCTGTACAGGATTTTCCCGAACGCAGCGGACTCGAACCAGCTTTCCTGTGGCTACAGGTATCGCATGGAAACGTGCAACCACTCGTTGGAAAGGTAATTTCAAGGGCTACGACTTTCGTGTTGAGTCGATCACCCAGATTTGGACAGAACACCTCTGAAATTGGCCACGAAGGTCGCCGCGTGCAGAAATCAGATTTCTGCACGCATCTTAAGGCGAGATGAACGGCATCCGTTCATCTTCTTCCTTGCAACGACCTCGCATAAACTCCTCCAGAATTCACACCCAACCTTATTTCTCCTTTCAAAGCCAAACCCTCAACGAAAACCCCTCTCATCTCCACTTTGAATGATGAGAAGGTTGAGGGAGACTAAGCCTAGAAAACCTAGGCATGGCTTATCCTAAGAGCTCTCCTCCTCACCATCAAGACTCTATGGAGTCGATGTCTCTCCTAAAATAACTATAGATCTAACACCAAGGGAGAGGGGAGGAAGCTCACCTCAAGTCCAGCGGTACCACCATGGCCGGCCATGAGCCTCGCACTCCTTCGCGGCGGCATTGTTTTTCCCTTGACGGCGGCGGCGTTTCAATTCCTCCAAGGATGGCTCCAGCAAGCCTCTTCCTCCTCCAGCCAAGAGAACTCCCTCAGAAATTTCGGGGCTGAAGAAAGGGGATGAAATGCTAGGGTTTCACAACTTTTTCCTTTTTATACACCGCAGACACGGGTAGGCACACGGCCGTGTTCCTACCCGTGTTCAGGTGACACGGCCGTGTCGCCTGCCGTGTTTAGGGCCGTGTTCATCCCAGAACATCTTTCTGCCGCGTCGGGGTTGCGGCACACGGGTAGAGACACGACCGTGTCTCGACGGTCGTGTCTCGACCCGTGTCCTCGGCACACGGGTAGGGACACGCCCGTGTCCCAATACCCGTGTACCTCTCTGACTGGAAACTTAATATTGGCATGAGGCACACGGGTATGAACACGGCCGTGTCCATACCCGTGTCGGCCAAAATCACCGTTTTTCCTTGTTTTCCTCATCTCCCATACGTTCGCACCTGTTCACCCACACCCCCATTGGGCTCACCACAGCCCCTTGACTCAAAAGCGCAATCAAGGGGCCTAGCGCGAATTGGGGCGTTACAAATCCTATAAACAAAATAAAAGATTTCGTCCCCGAAATCAGGGTAAGGCTATGGGAGTGAAACACATAAAAGGGAACTATGCTTTCAAATAAAATTTTTACCTGGGGTAAATAATTCCGGGTAGCGCCCTTGCATCAAATCCCTTGGCTCCCATGTGAACTCCTCCTTCCCATGATTAGACCATAGCACTTTCACCAAGGGAACACTTTTTCGGCGCAAGGTTCTTGTCTCGTTATCAACGATCCGCACCGGCTCCAGTCGCACAGACCTATCAGACGCCACGGCACCATCCGCCGTGGGGATATACTGTTCAGGCCGCAGCAAAGCCTTCCGAAGCGACGATACATGGAACACGTCGTGAAGGTTCTCCAGCTCCGGTGGTAACTCCAATCGATAGGCCAGAGGGCCAGTCCTTTCCACTACGACATAGGGCCCGACATACCTTGGGCTGAGCTTCTTGACTCCACGTACCCGCGACACTCCGTGCATCGGTCGAATCTTCAGGAACACCTTATCACCCACTTGAAACTCCACCGTATGGTGCCTTGCGTTGTAATATTTCGCCTGTTGGCTTTGAGCCTCTAGCATTCGATCCCGGATCAACCTAACCACTGCGTCCATGTCATCAATATACTCATTTCCCAATGTCTTCGGATCTTCGTCTTGCACCCAGGACAAGGGTGTTCTACACCTCCTTCCATACAAAGCTTCATGAGGTGCCATTCCAATACTGGCTTGATGACTGTTATTATAAGAGAACTCCACGAGAGGTAAGAGCCTCTCCCATGGTTCTCCTTTATCTAGCACACACAACCTCAAAAGGTCCTCCAATGTTCGGATGGTTCTTTCAGATTGCCCGTCCGTTTGTGGGTGAAAGGCTGTGCTAAAGGCGAGGCGCGAGCCCAAATAAGCCTGTACAGCCCTCCATTCTCTTGAAGTAAACCGACCATCCCGGTCGGAGACAATCGTCTTCGGCACACCATGGTACCGCACAAATTGTTCCACAAAGAGACGCACTAAGACGCCCACTTGCGCCTCCTTCTTCATTGGGATAAATCGGGCTACCTTGGTCAACCGGTCAACTATCACCCACACAGAATCATTCCCCGAGCGCGAGCGAGGTAACCCATGGACGAAGTCCATGGAGATGTCCTCAAATTTCCATTCAGGGTTGGGCAACGACTGTAGCATTCCACCGGGGCTTCTGCATTCCGCCTTCACCATTTGACAGGCCACACAATGAGTAACAAAGTACTTGACATCCCTCTTCATGCCCGGCCAACACAATGTCTTTCTCAAATCGGTGTACATCTTCGCGATCCCCGGGTGCACCGAGTACTTGGAGTAATGGGCCTCCTTTAGAATATCCTCCCGAATGTTGTCACCTTCGGGGATGTAAAGCCGGCCACGAAAATGGACGAGGCCGTCTTTTAGGGAGTATTCTTCCGTAGTCCCATCCTCCATTGACTTGAAAGCCGGGGTTAAAGCCGCATCCTTCTTTTGTTCCGTCCGGATCCGGTCTCGTATGTTGCAAACTATACTCATCGCGGCCAAATATTCTGTATACTCTTCCGATCGATTCTTAAAGACCAAAGTGATTTCCATCTCTTGCAGTGTCCGGATTAACTCCATCCTCATCAAGCGGGATTCCGTGCTCGTTCCCGGTGCCTTTCGGCTCAAGGCATCAGCTACGGAATTAACCTTCCCGGGGTGGTAATTCAAGGTGAATGCGTAGTCGCACAAGAACTCCAACCACCGCCGCTGTCTCAAGTTTAACTCCTTTTGGGTGTGAACGTACTTCAGATTTTTGTGATCCAAGTAGATCTCGCAGTGGACGCCATATAAATAATGCCTCCAAATCTTCAAGGCGAATACCACCGCTCCCAATTCTAGATCATGCACCGGGTAGCTGGCTTCATGCTTCTTCAACTGTCTTGAAGCATAAGCGATCACATGCCCATTCTGCATCAACACAGCTCCCATCCCTTGGTACGACGCATCCTTGTAAACTTGAAAGCCCTCCTTCCCAGATGGACGAGCTAGGATGGGTGCAGTCGTCAATCTGTCCTTCAACTCTTGGAATGCAGCTTCGCACTGGGGTGTCCATTCAAACGGCACACCCTTCTTGGTCAGCGTAGTAAGGGGAAGGGAGATCTTCGAGAAGCCTTTCACGAACTTGCGATAGTACCCGGCAAGTCCAAGAAAGCTCCGTATGTCGGCCGCTGACTTCAATGGCGACCACTCCTTCACGGCCCACACCTTGGCCGGGTCTACAGCTAGCCCCGCCCCACTAATCACATGTCCTAAGAACGCGACCTCTCGAAGCCAAAACTCACATTTGCTGAACTTGGCAAACAAAGTGTGCTCCTTTAGCTTCCTCAGCACTAAAGTTAGATGTTCGGCGTGTTCTGCTTCAGTCTTGGAGTAGACTAGGATATCATCGATGAACACGATGACAAAGATGTCCAAATAAGGGCTGAACACCTTGTTCATCAAGCTCATAAAGGCGGAAGGGGCGTTTGTGAGCCCAAACGGCATCACGGTGAATTCATACAAACCATATCTCGGACTGAACGCCGTCTTCTGAATGTCATCTTCTTGTATCCTCAGCTGATAATATCCCGAACGCAGATCTAACTTGGAGAACCAATACGATCCCACCAATTGATCAAATAATTCATCAATGCGCGGTAGGGGATAGGTGTTCCGCACCGTTAACCGGTTCAACTCTCGATAATCAATACATAACCGCAGGGTGCCATCCTTCTTTTTGACGAACAAAACGGGCGCTCCCCAAGGCGACGAGCTTGGGCGAACGAACCCTGCTTCCACCAATTCCTGAAGCTGGACTCTAAACTCTGAAAGTTCCTTCGGAGCCATTCGGTATGGAGCTCGCGAGACGGGCTTGGCACCCGGAATTAGCTTGATTTGGAAGTCCACTTCCCTATGCGGGGGTAGTCCCGGCAATTTCTCGGGAAATACCTCGGGAAATTCTCGCACCACCCGCACATCCTTGACCTCTAATGTCAACTTCTTCAACTCGAAGCAAATTACATAGACCTCGTCCCCTTCCATATGAGATTTCATAACTTGGATTGAAGATAATAATTTACGGGGTGCGAATTTAATACCTTGGAAGATGACTTCCGAGTCTCCATGCCTCAACATAACTTGCTTCTCCGCACAATTGATCCTGGCGTGGTGCCAGTCCAACCACTTCATGCCCAGGATGAGATCGAACTCCGGGATTCTTAACACTGTAGCCGGAGTTTCAAAGAACTTTCCTCCAATAAGGGTGTCGAAGTCGCAACTTGCTGACGACGTCATCTCAGAGCCGTCCGGAAGGCGCACCCTTTGAGTAGTGCCCGTGAAGTGTTGCACTCCCTCCAAGTCCTTCACGAAGTCCGCCGAAATGAACGAGTGAGACGCACCCGTGTCAAATAACGTATAGGCGGGTCTCCCGCTAACCATGACAGTGCCTAGGTTCCAAAAAGGTAATCACTATTCAAAATTGCGCGTATCATTTGTATCGTAAATCTAACAAGTCATATAATATTAATAAATTTTGCACGTACCGGTGATGACTTCCTGCGGATTTCTCTCCTGAGTCATATCCAATGCGAATACATGCTCCCGTGCATGTCCTTGATTTCTCCCTGGTGGTCCTCTTCCTCGGCCACGCATGTGCCCTCGCCCCCGTGGAGCTACTAGAGGGGGAGCAATAGGAGCACCCCCGATCAGTCGCGGGCAAACTCGTCGGACATGCCCCGGTTGGTTGCACTCAAAACATATCACCTCACGTCGGCCCCCAGGTTGTTGATAATATTGCTGCTGCGGTGGTGGTGGTAAAGGTAGTGGTTGCGGAATTGGGTACTCCACCCGATAGTTCCGGTTGACCCACTGACCGCCTCTGTGGTTTCCCCTTCCTCTGCCATGATCATTCCGCCTTCTATTACTAGGGCCGACTTCAATTACTCCTTCCGCAGGTCTCTTGCCACATCCCATGTGGTCCGCCTCCAGTCTCTTTGCCATGTCGATGATTTCTGCCAGGCTTCCATCGGCTATAAACAAAACGGCCTGCCTCAGGGGGTCCCTTAATCCTTTGTAGAAGCGCTTCGCGTAGCCTCTATCGTCCAAATCATAGGAATCGGCAAACCTAGCGAGGTGTTGGAACTCCCTCTGGTACTCCGTTACCGATTTCGATCCCTGCTTCAGCTGCAGAAATTTTTCTTCAAGTCCATCCCGAGCAGAAGAAGGGATGAAGTGATCCAGAAAAGCCTCGGTGAACTCGTTCCAACTGATGTCCGTGTACAACCGCCCTTGGAAGGTGGAGCCCATGAGGGACTTCCACCACCTTTTGGCGTGCAGCTCTAGCAGCGTCACTACCAATGTCACCGCCATGCTGTTCGGACATCTTATGCCAGCCATCAATCCTGCACGGTATCAAGCCATTCCTCGGTGCGCACCGGCGATTCTGTCCCAAGATAGGCAGGAGGGGACAGGGCACGGAAGGTGCTCAACCAGTTGGAGCCTGGCGCTTGTTGTTGCACCGGAGCTTGCTGGGCTTTAAATGCATCCAATATGGCTGACAGCGTTTGTCCCAGTTCCGACTGCTGGAATTGTGAAGGAACGGAAGGGGTAGGAGTGCCCCCAACCGGCTCCACCTGCGCTGGGACCTATACGCAAGGTACAAACTAGGTTCAGGTTGGCTAAGACTAATGTCAAAGTTGGACAACTTAGTGTGAGTTACATATGGGCACACCACTGCTTCCGCTAAGTCGGTTTGTCCCCAAACCGACTAATCGAACGGGAGTGGCCCATTGTTACCTGACTGCTGTAGGTGAAGATCGGCTAAGTCTGATACCATTTGTAAGACCCCCCTCCCGGAACACAACACACGGCACGAGCGGAGTCTTATGCCCGAAATAGCCGCCTTGTGGTAGCACTAACACACGGGTTAGCCTTTACCATAAGACGCCTATTCCGCCGGCTACAATCCATATCATAACAATTATGCCAACCCAGCCATAACAGGAAAGTAAAGCAGTTCAATTCACAGCTAAGTTTAAGTCCAAAAGAGCGGAAGATAACAAGCACAACAGGCTTGTACAAAAGAACAAGAGTCTAGAAATGTTTTGCCAAACGACTACATGAAAACACTCACGACTGTCACTGACGGTGCCGATGGCACTACCACCTCAGGTCCTATCGTCCGGGCCTGGCTGTCCTGCTGCATAGTCCGTTGCTGCTCTACCTGCGGGGTTTCCTTCTAAAAAGGAAGACGTAGCAACCGTTAGTCATAAGACTAAGTGGCTTCACATCCGCTCCCCCGGCGACTCCTCGGCACCGGGCGGAGAAAGGAACAAAGGTACAATATATATATATATAAGCAAGTAAACAAGCAGGTGACTGTAAATATGGTGGAGTACAAACTACGCTACACAACTAGCAGTTCTACAAATATCAATAATATATGACAGCAGGTATAATTAATCAGAATAGTAACTTAACTTATAAGAGTGCCCATACAAACTTATAAGTTAAGGATCGGCTTAATAGTAAAGTAACTCATCGTATAAGAGTGCCCATACAAACTTATACGATGAGGATCTTGTGTATGCAATGAATGACATGATATGAATGTTATGCTATGGCCGAATCATGCGCACGCACATGCAAGTTGCTATGTCGACACAGACTTGAAGTTCCCACTTTTCGAGCATGTAGCTAACCTCTCAGGCGTCGTCCGTCGTGGCCAGACGGCGACAGTGGAGCGGGCGTCTCCACTACTAGGTGGTATCACACTACCTATCCTAGGCCCCCGTACGCCTCAACGCTAAGAACACAACAGCGGAGCTCACATGCGTACTACGGCTCAGAAGGGGTCTTGGGTAAATGTGCACCAAGAACACATCCCAACCTGGCCTTTGATTTCGAACCGGATGGAACCTCGGAAACGCACGAGGTGCAAGACCAACCGTTCTCATGGCGCGGAGGAGATCTCGGGTTATGGACACCAAGTATCTAACCCTAAAGCCCAAGGTCTACCCATTGGCTCCCATCGGTGTGACGACTGGCGAACCCGTAGACCTGCCACAGTCATTATCTCAATATCGCGACACGATGAATCGTCGCACATTACATGCCCCAAAACAACTCACTCGATGCTACCCGTAGGGAGACTTCAACACTAAGCATCAGTTGTTAATAATCCCCTTGGGCTCGGATTACGGTTACAAAGTACTCTTCACATAGTGTTCATCATATTCACGCCCACCTATTCAATGAATTCATCTCAACACTACGCATAATAGATATGTTCAACTCCCAACTATATAAATATATTTTATACCACTCTCAACCCTTAGTTTCTAGCCTTCTCATCCACTTCATTTCTCTACCAATACATGGTTATACCTTATTACACAACCAAATGAGTAACCATGCTAAATTATGGTAACAATAACATTATAGATATATGGGAGCAAGACAACAAATGAGCAAATCACAACCATTGCAAGAGTGCTAGCATTATAAATAAACAAGTGCACTAACATAGGATAGTCCAATACTAAAACTGGGATTCCCGGAGCTACAGGAATCCGATCACAATGTTCAAACCCTCGTTGGAAAGGTATTTGCGAGGGCTACGACTTTCGTGTTGAGTTGATCGCCCAGATCTGGTCGCAATATACCAGAAATTCAACTCGAATACGTACAGGAAACAGTTTCCTGTACAGGATTTTCCCGAACGCAGCGGACTCGAACCCGCTTTCCCGTGGCTACAGGTATCGCATGCAAACGTGCAACCACTCGTTGGAAAGGTAATTTCAAGTGCTACGACTTTCGTGTTGAGTCGATCACCCAGATTTGGCCAGAACACCTCTGAAATTGGCCACGAAGGTCGCCGCGTGCAGAAATCAGATTTCTGCACGCATCTTAAGGCGAGATGAACGGCATCCGTTCATCTTCTTCCTTGCAACGACCTCGCATAAACTCCTCCAGAATTCACACCCAACCTTATTTCTCCTTTCAAAGCCAAACCCTCAACGAAAACCCCTCTCATCTCCACTTTGAATGATGAGAAGGTTGAGGGAGACTAAGCCTAGAAAACCTAGGCATGGCTTATCCTAAGAGCTCTCCTCCTCACCATCAAGACTCTATGGAGTCGATGTCTCTCCTAAAATAACTATAGATCTAGCACCAAGGGAGAGGGGAGGATGCTCACCTCAAGTCCAGCGGTACCACCATGGCCGGCCATGAGCCTCGCACTCCTTCGCGGCGGCATTGTTTTTCCCTTGACGGCGGCGGCGTTTCGATTCCTCCAAGGATGGCTCCGGCAAGCCTCTTCCTCCTCCAGCCAAGAGAACTCCCTCAAAAATTTCGGGGCTGAAGAAAGGGGATGAAATGCTAGGGTTTCACAACTTTTTCCTTTTTATACACCGCAGACACGGGTAGGTACACGGCCGTGTTCCTACCCGTGTTCAGGTGACACGGCCGTGTCGCCTGCCGTGTTTAGGGCCGTGTTCATCCCAGAACATCTTTCTGCCGCGTCGGGGTTGCGGCACACGGGTAGAGACACGGTCGTGTCTCGACCCGTGTCCTCGGCACACGGGTAGGGACACGCCCGTGTCCCAATACCCGTGTACCTCTCTGACTGGAAACTTAATATTGGCATGAGGCACACGGGTATGGACACGGCCGTGTCCATACCCGTGTCGGCCAAAATCACCGTTTTGCCTTGTTTTCCTCATCTCCCATACGTTCGCACCTGTTCACCCACACCCCCTTTGGGCTCACCACAGCCCCTTGACTCAAAAGCGCAATCAAGGGGCCTAGCGCGAATTGGGACGTTACAAGGGGTACCTCAGAGGGCATGCTAACTTATTCTCTGGTATTCTAGCGCTTTTTGAGGTATCCTTAGCTCAACACTTTGCTATGGAGGGGAGGCGCTCTAAGATCTTCTGGGTGTGTGGTGGGACCTCCGTGTTTGAGCCTTGGGTCAGTTTAAGGATCCAAGTCTCTAGTCGTTCAAGCTTGCTAGAAAGATGTATGCGATCACCCCTTCCCCAATGGTTCAGACTCCACAAGAAGCGGAATTTCGATTTCAACACACACCAAATCCCCAACTAGTAATTTTTTGATTCTAACATTTTTATTGAAGTGTTTGGATATTATCCTTTTGAATTCTTCCTTCTTGTTGGTTGCCTCATCTCGAAGATCTTCGATCCTATCTAAAATAATTTTTTTTTATTTATTATTTTCTTACTAATCCACCCATCTTTGTCTTGCAAGCAAGACTCTAGGGAACGATACCTCAAACTCTATCGGGGTGAGTGCCTCCAAACCAAGATAAGACTTAATATGTGTCTCTCCTGTAGCCGAAGACAAAATAGTCCGGAGGGTCTAGAGGATAGAAAAAAGTTACTCTAACCAGTTACAGTTATGATTCACAACTTTCTTTTTTAGGATATTAAGAATCTATTTGTTTGCATCTTAAACTTGACGGTTGCTTCTGGGGTGGTGCACTGAACAAAACCGCAGTTCAGTCATAATCTGAGAACAAAAGCTGATCATCTCTGCATTATTGAACTGAGGATCGTTGTTGGTGATAATATCCATAGGAATGCTATGCCAACAAAAAATCTCACCTTAGATGAAATTCCTGATGATATGGGTGGTGGTCTAAGCTAATACCTTAGCCTCGATACATTTTCTAAAGTATTTAATCATGATAATGATGAAGCGGCGCTGACCACTTGCAGTTGGGAAAGGTTCAAGGAGGTCGATTCACCAAACAAAATTTGCCAAGGCATTACTATCGATTTGAGCTGCTGAGCTGGTTTAAGCTGCAGAGGACAAATTTTTAGGCACTGAACACATTTCTTCGCATAAGTTTTCGCATCATTCCTCATTTGGGGCAAGAAGTATCCCTGCCTAAGGATTCTCTTCTCCAAAATTCCTGCTCCTGACTGACTGTCGCACTATCAAAGTGGATTTCCTGAAATATGATGGGAACTTCTTCTTCTGAAACACATCTTCCTATAGGAGAAAGGAAAGTTTTCCTATATGAACCCTTGTCACTAGATTATAATGGGATGCGTTGATCCTGAATCTTTTTTATCCTTAACAGATGAATGGTATTCCCATATTGAGAGGTAGAGTACGAAAGGATCCATCCAAGATGGTTGTTGATCAATCTGCTTCACCTCCCCTTCTTCTAATACTGCTCGAAAACATTCTGAAGTTGCTCGTCCTGAAGGGAGATAAAATTTGGACAATGTTCTGCTTCTATATTCTCAATCCTCAGTTTGTGCTGAATGGAGAAGCTTCTGAACCTCCCGATTTCTTCTTTGTCCAACACCAAATATTTTTTCAAAATGGCTCCCTAGTCTCCAAGTTGCCTAAAACATAAGATGCCATCACCATCAAACTATCTTTACATGGATATCCTCAATACCAAGTTCCTTTGCAAATATCAGGCCTACTAGGAGTGCCTCATATTCTTCCTGATTGTTGGTTGTTTGGAAATAGAACTTCACCGCCTGCTCTATCTTTATACCATTCGGGTTTATGAGAACTGATAAGTCAATAATTATAGTTATTTATATATAGATTTTATTTAATAAATACTAAAATTTTATTTAGTTTATATTAATATTATTATTAAAATTCCTTTATTTTCTTATTTCATGTCAATCTGGGCAGCTAATATTAATTTGGAGCTTGCATCACTGATCAGGAGAAGGAACTGAACTATTTTGGAAAAATCACAAAATACACGCCCAAGTCACGAGCATGACCAATTGGTCACTAGCGTGACAAGCAGGCGTGACCCCTCCAAGACCTCCAGAATTCAATTCCATGTCAACTTAAATTTACATGTTTCGGTCATGGGCGTAACCTTTGGGTCACGAGCTTGACTACCAGGCGTGACATCCAGGCATGTTGCGCATTATGAAGCCAGTTTCAGATCCAGCCAGTTTCAAGCTTACACACCCTAGGTCACGGGTATGACCTAGGGGTGTGACCTCCCGCAACTGCCAGATTTAATTCCCACCATTTCTAGTTCCCGCCGTTTCTAGTAACAGTACTGGCACGCCCTAGGTCACGGGCGTGACCTAGGGGCATGATTAGCAAAACGATGAATTTTGGCATTTTTCTCTCAACATTCACGGGCTTTTAAGAGGACAGTTCCGCACCTTACACGCCACCTAGTAACAGGCGTGAATGAGGGGCATGACACTCCAAAAAATTTCCTATTAATACCAGATTGAGCCAGGAGATGAGAAGCATCTAGGGAGTAATCTAGGAGTTGAGTTTAGGAAGTTTCAGTAATTTATTTCCACTTGTTCTTGTATTTTCGTTATTGTAATTTCAATTTTGTAGTTTAGGCTTTAATTCAAGTATTTTTCGTTTATGAAATCATTTCTTACTTTTCCATTCTTTTATGTTTTTTTAATGATGAGTAGCTAATTTCTATAGCACTTGATCTTGATAAGATTTTTAATAAAATAAATTTCTTCTTTCTCACAAATCTACTTTTATTTCGGCTTCAGTTTATCTTTGATTTCGATTTTTGATCTTTATCCTAGATTTATCGAGAGGTTGTGGGTAAGAGTAGATCACTCAATGGTAGAAGGATTTGCATGCACTCCTCAAGATAGGAAGGCATGAATCTTCCATATTGGTGTAAAATCCAATAGTGTGCATAAAGCAAGCTTAGGGGTTTCGACTGGCCGAGATTTCTTAATCGATCAACCTAAGTTTTGTCGACAGCGTATTCTCGAGAGAGGCGCTTATGTAATTTGTTAACCTCTACGGTCAAAGTAGGTAATTTAGAAGTTTGCTTTTATGAAAAAGTTTATTTTAATTCAAAGTGAGTCTAGATCAAGTGTTAATCTTAGTTCGTAGTTTTATTTGTATCTTTTTATTTGCCGATAATATAATATTAATTTGCAAGAGTAGAAGTACTCAACAAGCCCCGAGTATAATACGAACTCTATCCTATACTCTATAATGATTGGTATGCTTGCCTTATCGATTTAGAATCACATACTAGCGTGAATTTTATCCATCAAGTTTTTGCCGCCATTGTCGGGATTATTTTTTGTTGATATTTTGAAAGCGTAGATTTTATTACTTTTATCACTCACTTTCTCTACCTCCAATTCTCTTTTTAATATTCTTTTTCAATTCAATTTCAGTAAGTAAAGGTTGTTTATTTTTCTTTTATCAAAAAAATGTATTCTGAATTGGCTGTCGCGCATGCCAAGCTTGAAAATTATTTAAATAATTTGGAAGCCGCATGCAGGAGACATATTTCTTGTTATTATTGTGGTGCTGCTCATCGAAGTGAGGATTGTTATAATTATTATTATTATCAAAAAATTTCTAGAGAAAATAATTTTTTTAATAAATAAGAAAATAATTTTTCTTACTTTTATGATAATTCTAGTTCAAATTTTGATTAAAATAATTTTTCCAATTCTTCTAATTTTCATGAAAATAATTTTTAAAATTTTAATGTGAATAATTATTTTGATTTAAATAATTCTTCTTTCACCTCTGATGTTGGTTTTTCTTGTTCACAAGATCAACCAGAAGAATTCCCGAGTAATGAGAATAACTATTTAGATCTGAATTTTTGTTCTTCTTTAATCAAACCGCAATCTTATTATTCTAATTTTTTGGAAGCTTTACAATTTCAATTTGATCCTCCTCCCCAAAATTTAGAAAATATTATCACTTGTTCTTATAGTTTTTTTTTCTAATTTTGGAGACTTTTCAAAATTTTAGGTTGATCCTCCTCCCCAAAATTTAGAAGAAATTAATACTTTTTCTACAAATTCTTTTAATTTTGGGGAATCATCGCAAATTCAAATTCTTTCTCCTCCCCAAAATTTAAATGAAAATTTTTCTTGTTCTAACGATTTTTCCCCTTCTTCGAATATTTCAATAATGGCGGAACATGAATCTTCATGTGCCTCTTAGTGTCTTATTCCAAAGAGGAAGAAGGAATATTATATCAAGAATTTATTAATATTATGGGCACACCGGGTGACTTTGAAGAAGAACATGTTTATTCTCCTACCACGCCTCATTCTTATTTTCATGAATTTTCAAGCACCCGTTATAATTATTTTGGAATTGAAATTCAAGAAAATGATGTGCCTAATAATTTTATTTTAAATGAATTTTTAGATAATGATATTATTTTAGAATATAAACAACCCGAACCTGATCTTATTATTTCGCACGTGAACCCTCCTTGCAAATTTTTTTCTTACGCGCTTATTTTTTATTTTTCTTGCACTAATAATTTTCAGATAGAAGATGAGTCGTTGCAATGAAATATTGTCCCCGATCCATTTGCTCTCATCTACAAAGATTCAAATCACCTCAGGTACGGATAGGTTATTTGAATCTACATTTTCAAGTCTACCGCAAGAAGGAAATCAAGAAGAAAGTTGAGGAGTTGACGGGCGAGTGACTTCGGCGTATTCACCCAACTGTGAATTAAGGGCGTTGCCCATCCACTTAAACTTTCATTTTCCTTTTTCTTAACAATAATCATCTAGCTTAAAGATGGGAAAAATAAAAGCGTTCTTGGGAGACACCCCTTGCTTATCATTTTAATTTTTTAAATTTTTTTTCTATTTTCTTTTTCTTTTTCCCCTCCTACTTGGCATATAAACATTGCGGACAATGTTTATTTTTAAGTTTGGGGGTGGATCTCATTTATTGTTTTTATTTATTAAAAAAATAAAAAGAATTTAAAAAAAATCTTTAAAATATTGTTAAAAAATGTGTTGTTTTTATTTTAATCAAAAAAAAATTTAGAAAGTTTAAAATTAAATTCTTGGAAAGGGCCATATTGGGCTTTCATCCTCAAAAACTGTCTAGTACCTTGTGAACCTGTCACTGGGTAGCCCTCGAGAAATCCAAGAATTAAAAAAAAATTAGGATTATATTTTATATTTTAGGTATTTATGTTTAAAAAATAAAAAATATAATAAACTCCTACTTAATTTTTTTGAGATTTTTAGAAATTTATTTTGAGTTTATTTATAAGAAATGCTTTTTTTTATATATTTTTGAATCTTTTATTTCATCATTGTTAGATAAATTTAATTTTTAGGTGATTTGATTTTTAAAATACTTTATGAATTAAATTTGTTTAGTGTAATTTATTTTGTTCTTTTTCTCTCTAATTTGAATTAGTTTCAATTTTGTACTGCTTAGCTAAACAATTTCTAGATTTCAATTATAATCACTTATGCTTTAAGATTCTTAGGAAATTTTAATTTACTATAGTTGCTCTCTAATTATTTTAATTTAATCTGAATTTTTGTTTAGCCTTTCCCTTTGTTTTTTTTCTTGTTAGGTAATATGTCATGGAGATAAGACGATAAAATTCATTATCCCCTAGTACAAATATGCAATTTTTCCTTTTTGGTTAGATTATATGTCATGGGAATCAAGTATTCCTTGGTATACATATGCAACCCCAAAAATTTAAGATTGAGTAAGAGGAAAAAATTCATTACTCCTAATAATTTTGTTTTTAATTGAAGAGATAAAAATAATTGTTCATATATCATGAAAAATGAGTGGATAAAATTCATCATTTTCTTGGTAAACATATGCAAATATGTTAAAGAAAAAAATTATGTGGGGTGAGAAGATAAAATAATCACCTCGAATTCAAAACCTCATCATTTTCCTTGTTTTCCTAAAAACCTAATAGCCAATTGAATTGCTTAGATGTAAATAAAAATTCTAAGAGAGCATATATAGTAGTTTGAATTTTCCTTTAAGTCTCTTTTTAGTTTAAAGTGTTAATAATTTTTAATCTAATTTTGTTTGCTAACTACTTAATTTTGAATTCTAATTGATTTACTTGAGAAAATTTTGCTAAATATCTTTGTTCTAAACATTTTAATTTCATATTTTAGGACTTCAATTTTGAAGCTCTAAAATTTATTTTTAACTTTCTTTTGATCTATACAATTTTTAGTTTGATTAAAAAATTATATTAATTTCTTATAAGTACTTCACATATTTTTGCTCTAGAATAGAAAAATCTTAAGTATGAGGGTATTTGATAAGTCAATAAATATTATTATTTATATATAGATTTTATTTAATAAATATTAATATTTTATTTATTTCATATTAATATTGTGATTAAAATTCCTTTATTTTCTTATTTCAGGTCAATCTAGGCTGCCAATATTAATTTGGAGCTTTTAGAACAGCTCAGGAGAAGGAACTAAAATATTATAGAAAAATTACACGCCCAAGTCATGGGCATGGACAATAGGTCACGAGCGTGATAAGCAGGAGTGACCCCTCCATGACCTTCAGAATTAGTTTCCACGTCAGCTTAAATTTACACGCCTCATTCACGGGCGTGACTGCCAGGCGTGACTTTCAGGCATGTTGCGTATTATGAAGCCAGTTTCAGATCCAGCCATTTTCTAGCTTACACGCCCTAGGTCACGGGCGTGACATAGGTGCATGACCTCCCGCAACTGCTAGATTTAATTCCGAACATTTCCAGTAATAGTATATACATGCCCAAGGTTACGGGCGTGACCTAGGGGGTGACCCGCACAGTGGCAAATTTTGGCAGTTTTCTCCCAACATTCTCGATCTTTCAAGATGACAGTTTCGCACCTTACATGCCCCTTATCACGGGCATGACCAAGGGGCGTGACACTCCAGAAAATTTCCTATAAATAACATATTGATCCAGGAGCTGAGAAGAACCTAGGGGGTCATCTAAGAGTAGAGTTATGGAAGTTTTAGTAGTTTATTTCCACATGTTCTTGTATTTTCTTTATTTTAATATCAATTTTATAGTTTAGGCTTTTATTCAAGTATTTTTCCTTTTGATGAGTATCTAATTTCTATAGCACTTGATCATGACAAGCTTTTTTAAAAAATAAATTCCTTCTTTCTCACCAATCTTCTTTTATTTCATCTTCAATCTATCTTTGATTTCGATTTTTGATCCATATCCTAGATTTACCGAGAGGTTATGGGTATGAGTAGATCACTCAAAGGTAGAAGGATTTGCATACACTCCTTGAGAGAGGAATGCATGAATCTTCCGGATTTGAGTCAAATCCAATAGTAGGGTTCATCGCATAATGCAAGCTTAGGGGTTTCGACTGGACGAGAGGTCTTAATCGATCAACCTAAGTTTAGTCGAGAGCGTTTTCTCGAGAGAGGTGCTTTTGTAATTTGGGAACCTCCACGGTCGAAGTAGGTAATTTTGAAGTTTGCTTTTATGAAAAGTTAATTTTAATTCAAAGTGAGTCTAGATCAAGTGTTAATCTTAGTTCATAGTTTTATTTCTATCTCTTTATCTACCGATAAGATAATATTAATTTACGTGAGTAGAAGTACTCAACAATCCCAGAGTCTAATACGACACTTGATCCTATACTCTAGAATAATAGGTATGCTTTCCTTATCGATTTAGAATCACGGGCTAGCGTGAATTTTATCCATCAAGGACAACCCCTACACCTGCAAAATTTCTCCTTGTGGCTCCAAGCTAGAGGAGATTCTGCTTCTGGAATCGGACAAGATTCAAACGTATCAACTAGAAAATCTTCCAACACTTGTGCCTTAATTTACATTCTCGTAATGTATGAAATTTCAAACTCACTGAGCTCTATTACCCATTAGCCTTCTCGAATGTTCTGTATTTTCTAACATATTCTTCAAAGGATGGTCCGTCCCCACCTGGGTAGAATGAGCTTGAAAATATGGTTAAAGTCTTTGGACAAACATAACTAAAGCCAAAGCTAATTTCTCAAAATGGAGTATCTTATTTTAGCATTTTTAAGGATATGACTGACATTATAGACAGGAAACTGATTCCTTCTTTTTTATTTAACCAGGACTGAACTGATCGCTTCTAGACCAACCCCAAGATAAATGAAAATAACATCTCCCGCATGAGGGCTTCAGAGCAAAGGCACTGACGTTAATTGATTTTTCAACTACTCAAAAGCCTCGTCACACTCCTTGGTCCACTCAAATTTTCACATCTGCGGAGCAGCCTAAAGAATGGAGTGCTCTTATCTCCTACTCTAGAGATAAACCTGCTGAGGCCTGCCAGCCTCCCACCTAGCTGTTTAACATCCTTTGGGATACGAGGGGGTGCCATGTCTAAGATGTCTTTCATCTTGTAAAGGTTTCGAGCGAGACCTTCGGGAGTAAGGAGATGGCAAAGAAATTTTCCTTTGCTTTCTTTGAATACACATTTTAAAAGATTCAACTTCTTCTTGAACCTACGCAGAGTAGCAAAAATCTTTGCAAGGTCTTTCAAAAGTAATGGCAAGGACTCACTCTTGATGAGGAGATCATCAAAATATACTTCAAGGTTTCTCCACTTTTTCTTCTTAAAAACAAAACACATCATTCTCTGATAAGTTACACCTACATTATTGAACCCGAAAGGCATTTCGAGATAACAATAATACCCATCATTCTTAATAAAAGATGTTTGGGTTATATCAGGTTTATGCATTCTAATCTGGTGGTAACCTGAGAATGCATCTAAAAAGCTCATGCAAGTGTACCTTACAATAGAATCAACTAAAGAATTTATCTGAGGCAAGGGGAAACATTCTTTTTGGTAAGCTTTATTCAATCTAGTAATGTCTACACACATTCGCCATTTCCCACACTGATATTTTAACAATTACAACATTTGATACCAAGGCGGGATATTAAATTTCACGAATAAACTTGACTTTGGGGAGCTTGGCGACCTCCTTACTGATGGGCTCACCAGGCTTTGTTGCCATCTCCCACTTCTTCTACTGAACTGTCCTGAAGTTCGGTTCAATGTTGAGGTGGTGGCAAGCCACATAGGGTTCAACTCCTGGCATGCATTCCACTGACTAGGTAAAGACATCTAAGTTCATCATCAAGCAGGAGATCAACTGAGTCTTCTCCTCCTCTAGCAGTTCTGCATTGATGGAGAGCTTCCTCTCCTCTCCTTCAGGGATTGGCTAATGTGGTGGTGATCGTCCTCCAAGTCACTAGGGACTCCTTCTGGGTCACTTTCCTCTGCGGCCTTGTACTCATAAACGTCAGGGTCGGCGGCCGGATCTAATAAGGCAAGTGACTTCGTCTTGGTTGGGCATTCGTAGGCATAGTGGCCTTGAACACCACAAGAGTAACAAGTTGTGTTAGCCTTGCTAACCTTCCCTATAGGAACACGCTCACTTGCGGGGTTCTTAATGTTTCGAGCGGTGATCACAACAGACTTCGACTCGTGGGATTTGAACTTTCCCATATCAGGATATGTGGAAGAAGATGTCCCAGTGGTGGACTTGTTCTTCGCGTGAGAGTAACGAGAGTGAGCCTTAGAGGCTACGTGTTTTTCAATGTCCAGGGCGGCATTGAAAGTTGTGTTCAAATCTGTATGCCCATATCACAAGAGTTTCCTTTAGATATCGGGGTGAAGCCCCTTTCGAAATCTAGATAAAGTGACTTCGGGGATATCCTTCAAGTCACATCGCACCATACGGTCCTTAAGTTCACACATATATTCAGCTACCGAACTTGAGCCTTGCCATAGGGTGGCAAGCTCATCGAACATCTGTGTCCGATGGTATGCGGGGACGTACTGATCGGTCAACAAATTCTTCATTACGGCCCAACCAATAATTGGGTCTCCATTCCCAACCCCTAGCCTACGCTCTTCATTCAACCAATAAGTTTTGGCACGACCAGTTAACTTCATCCTGGCAACATGGACCTTTTGGGGGTCCGTGAGATGGTTCCAGTCGAAGTAACATTCCATATCCACCGTCCAATTAAGGAAGTTTTGTGGATCTCCCATGATGTCGTAAGTGGGGGCCTCAATCTTACGGCCCTAGTAATGTCAAACTCTCTCTCGTGGCGACGGCCTCGAGGGGGCACTCGTGGGGAGTCCTCATCAGAATCCGAATCGGAGCTTTGTTGGCACCGGCGAGGCAACTCAACATTAACGGGTGGTGGGGGTGGCCTAGCTTGGGTTTGTATGTACTGGGTTAACATGTTCCTAAGTTCAGTCATTTCATTACGCAGCCGAGCTATGGCCTCAGTGTTGGGATCTACATGCTCATTCGCAGCCATCCTAGACGTTGACGGAGTCGAATATTCCGATCCTAGCCTAGTGCGCATTAAGGTTTAGAAAATCTTGGAAAGGTGATTTTTCCTAGGGCTGTAGCTATGCTGAAAATAAGATATTTTTATAGATTCCCAACGTGAATAACACGTAGATCGTTAAATTTTTTTTTTTCAAATTTCCCTGAAAAATAAGGATTTTAGCCCGCTATTGGGAGACCACAGATTTTTTTTTTAATTTCTAGAGATCCGACGACCAACAACGTACGTAGAGAGAATGTTTGCAATGTGGAAGTTGAAACGACCGTCTCTCATACCAAATTGATATCGTGGTGATCGTGATACAGTCGAGCTTACACTAACGGACACCTAACCGTCAAAGAACAAGAAATAAAAGAGAGAGCTCCGACCAAAAGCGAACGAAAAGGGGTCGGTTGGCTCCCAAAATCCGGGACTCGATACCACGTCCTTAGGACCTACCTCTCCAACAAGCACACAACTCGCCGTAAGCCGGACTCGATACAACGTCCTTAAGACCTACCTCTCTAACAAACACAACTCACCGCACCTACACAAGCATCTATTCATTTCAACATAAGCCATTTCAAACGCAGCAATAATTTTATTTTGGAGCGGCGGAAAACTTTCAAGAGCGATCGAAATCCGAGTCGAGATTAACTCCCTTGTTGTCACACAAAGTGCGCCGATCGGAAGAGTAAATCAAGGCTAGGCCAAGATGCACTCCCGAGACGGATCTACCTGTTCCGGTTAACAAGAGGTTCAATAACAACAAGTTTGAATTCAGATTTTGCAAGCGATGAATTTAAAAATCATGGAGAAAACGATGCGTGAAAAACCTCCACAAACTAAAAGCATGAATCACACAAAGAGAAGAGGTTACCCAACCGGGAATAATGTTCACACAAGATAAGGTGGGAGAAACACTCTCTCCACGGATCCGCCGGCGTCACACCAAGGGGTTTGCAACCTTCTTCCAAGGAGTCGCACCGAAGGAAGCCGTGTTGGAGTCGCACCGAACGGATGGAGGGAGCAAAGGGGGGGGGGGGGCGGCGGCTTCACACTACAAGCCAAGGGGGGCGGCGGCTTTGGAGAACTCCTCTTGGCCGAAATCCTTAAGGGGGAAATTTAGGTTTCAATCTTTTCAATATTTGATTCCTCATAATCACCTCCTTAAATAGGAGTTTACAACAAGCCTTAACCCTCCATGATGGAGTTGTAATCTCATCCATCCGAATGGCTAAGTGCACACCAAAATAAAATTATTCAAATTAAAAAAAAATAAAAGCATGCCATGAATATAAAATTATCACTTAAACATAGGATAATTTTATATTCCAAAACTATAAAATAGAGTTCATGAAATAAGATAATTAAAGCTAATTCTTCATGATGGTTTTAGCACGCCGCGGGCGGAGGTTGTAACGAGCACTTCCTTCAGTGTCATCACGGCGTCTCAGATCTTAATGTCTTAGTGCCTCGGCAACCGGGTCATCATCAATTATCAGCGGCGCTGCATCATTGGCACCCTTTGGGTTTCATGTGTTGTATCCCGGTGAGCTCCTTTCCTGCTTTCTTCTTCAGCTGGCTCTTCCAGCACCTCTAGAGGTTTGGAGACTTTGTTGATGACTATAGGAGCCTTCTTGGGAGGAGCTTGCTCAGTCATAATTATCGTTCAAACATAGCACTCTCGGGCCAGCTTTGGGTCACTCCTGATCTGGTACTGTTTTCCTTCTGCTGTGAGTTTTATTGCTAGGTGGAAAGTGGAGACCACTGCTTGATAATCATTGAGCAAAGGTCTCCCAAAGATGGCATAGTAGCTTCCTTGAGCATCAAATACTATAAACTGAGCTCGCTTTGTAATCCGTCTAAGTGCCACAGGATGGAGACACGTCCTTCCACTTCTTTTATTTCACCAGAAAAGTCATAGAGTGGCCCTTCGATGGAAAGCAAAGGCTTTCCTTTTTTCAAGGCCTCAAAGGTTGGTTTGAACAACAAATTAACTGAACTACCTATGTCGATCAAAATTTTACTCACCGTATAGTTCTCGATGACCGTCGTATTTTCCAAGGCATCATTAAAAGGATTCACAGTCTGAGGGAGGTCAGCTTGACTAAATGTGATGCCCCCCCTAAATAGAATAGAAGATGATGTTTTTGCTACCTCCTATCGGAAGACACTTGGGATAATAGACTTCTGATTTGCTTCAGTCCAAACTGCGCCATGAATGCAAATAATCGGTCGAGAGATCTTTCATCATCAGGTTTAATGCATTAATTACCAAGATCGACATTACCAAGATGGCCGACGTCTTCTACCTCCTTCCACTCTGAAATTACCTCCTCCACCTCCTTACACTTGGAAGTGGATGGTTTTGCAGGTGCCTCCCTGTGAACGTGATCCTGCAATTTTCCCACTCTAAGGTGCTTTTCAACAAGAAATGGAGAGCCCTATAGTTTCTAGTTGTATGCCCCTTATCTCCGTGATGCTCACAGTATAGGTTGTGATTGCAATCTTTTCATTCCGTTTTCAGGGGGACCCGGTCTTTTATAATCTAGCATTTTTTCAAGATTTGGATGACCTCATCCATTAGCACGGCCAAAGCGCTAAACTCCTCCTGAGAGTTTTCATACTATTGAGTAGCTGGAGGCGAAGGTAGAGCATACAGTGGCGGATACACATGCAGAACTTGTGGAGCATGAGAAAATGAAGCAGGTGTGGTGGTCAACGATAGTCTCTGATTTTGAAACTATTGATGGACTTTAAAAGGGTGGATATGGAGGAAATTTCTTTACCTCTGAGCAGGGGGTAGATAATCTGGACGAGGCGGCCCTGTTGTACGGTGCATTGTAGAATAAGAGCTGGCTACATCTCTTGAATCAGCTTTTGCCATCAAAGAAGAGATAAGGTGGGGTAGGAATTTTTTCCCTCAATGAACTTATTGATCAAGGAGATCAATTCCTGATAAGTAGCGAGCTCTTTCGTGGAGATCAAGAAGAGGAAGTGTGACCATGTTTAGGGGCGTGTCCCTCAATCAACATGGGATCAACTCTCCCGAGAAGAACACGGCTAAGGCACAATCCTGTATCCTTGGCTGTGTGCTAAACACGCCCTTGTGACACGCCCGTATCACAGGCCGTGTTCTACACTCAATGCCAGTAAACGCCGCCCGGTTACCAAACCGAGCAAGACACCTCCTGGGACACGCCAGTGTCCCAGGCTATGTCATCTTTCAACGATCGTCGACTTCATTTTCGTCGAGCTCTCGCGATACACCCGAGCACCCAGAGCTAGACACGCCCTGGGACATGCTCGTGTCCCAGGCCGTGTCGCCTAGCCTGAACTCCAAATTGAAATTTGGGGTGTTACAACTTGTGTGATCGGTACACTTGCTGCAACCGCATCAACGGAACCATCATCTTGAAAGCCCGAGAATTTTTGAGAAAAGCCGCCAAAATTTGCTGTTTTGCGGGTCATGCCCTAGGTCACGCCCATGACCTAGGGCGTATCTTGACTGTTGTTGGAAACTGCGGGAACTAGAAATGGTGAGAGTTAATCCGTTAGTTGTTGAAGAGGTCACGCCCCTAGGTCACACCCGTGAACTAGGGCGTGTATGCTTCGAGCAACCTGGATCGGAAACTGGCTTCTTTATGCTACGTAACGTCCTGAGCTACATGTCATGCATATGGGTCATGCCCGAGACCAGATGGACACGCTAGTGACTGGGGCGTGTAACTTTAAAGTGATGTGTAACTTGAATCTGGAGCTCTGGATGGGTCATGACTACGTGACATGCCCATGACACGCCCGTGAACAGAAGGTCATGCCCGTTATATGGGCATGTAATCGTGATTTTTCCATTTTTGCTCAGCTTCTCCTAATTAGTCCTGTAAGCTCCAAAATGTTATTTATATCAAAGATAAACCTGAAATAGAAAAAGAAAGTAATTTAAACAAATATGTATAAAACTAAATAAAAAGTAAATATTAATTAAATTAAAACTACATTAAAATAACTATAAATATTGCTTTATCATAAATATATATATATATATATATATATAAATATATATATTTCTTTCCGTTGTCTTTGGTATATAAATATATATATACCAAAAAAAGAGGATAAAACTTATATAAAATAATTAATAATTTGAGTTAATCTTTGCTAAATCATTTAGTACACCACGATTTTTCATTTTCTTATTTTTAATCATTTATGTACTTGTTTAGTTGAAATAAATTTAATTAAATATCATTTTGTCTATGTTTCATGTGTAATATGTTGACTCATGTAGTATTACTTAATATGGTAACATTGTATGTTTGAAAAACTCTCTTACATATTTGCACTTTTTCATAGCCATTTTCTTTAGGTTTTTCACGAATAGTATATCTACCATACCTTGTTTTCTCTTTCAAAAATCTTTGAAATGATTGATTAGTGTTAAGTATTGTAGTTGCGAACCAATCTATGATGCTAATTATCTTCATTTTCATGAAAATTCAATTATCTTTATTTTCTATCTGGAATTTGCGCCTCTTGAATTTTTAATACCATTCTTTAAGTAGACTTTAGATCATGAAAATGATTTAGGGAACTTTTTTATTTGTTTGAGCTTTTATATCCCGAACCTAAAATTATAAACCATTGCTAGCCATGTTGTGCCTTTTCCATTTTCTTTTTGTAAGCCCCACTTATTTTTCTCCAAAGCCATATAGCTTACCCGTGTTGCACAGTTAAAACTTTTTGAGCTTTATATGTCACTTGTGTGTACTATATTTTGTGAAAATGGTGGAGATTTATATTGTATCTCAATTACTATAAAACAGAAGAAGAAGAAGAAAAAAGTTAATCATTAAAAAGAAATAAAAAAGAAATATATTTATGATTATGTATGTTATTTGGAGCCCATCTTTATTTTGCAAAATTACTAGGGGCGTCAAAATTTTGATTTCTAAAAACAAATTATTTTACAATGCTCTTCCTTTTGTTTTTAGTGTGTTTTACCCTTCTTGTTTTTTTTTGAACTGCACACCATTAAAACCTAAGCAAAAAATCTACACCCAATGAAAGTCCTTTTGATTCATGCTTCCTAGGTTTATTTTTAGTACGGTAGCGAGAAAGTAAATTGAATAAGTTCTTAGGTACCAGTATTGATCTTTGCTTTAGATTGATATGATTATAAAATGTTTCTTAGATTTTAGTAGCAACTCAATATCTTTTTCATTTATCACATTACTAAATTTTTAGTTTTGCTTAAAAACATGGGATAATTTATTTTTTATGCTAGTGAAAATTGTAAATTTGTTCCAAGACTGAGTAAAAATGTTTTGTTTTTTTTTCATAATTCCTCTACCTTAATTTCGCGTCATACTCGTGTTTGGCTAGCCCATTTGTTTGGTTGGTTTTTTTTATTTTTCTTAGCTCGTATGTCTTTGCTTGACGACAAGAAAAATAATTATGAAAGATAAATCAATGTGTAGTTAATCACATAGAGGGGGGGGGGTGAATAGGTGTCTTTAAAATTCTATTACAATTAGATTAACTATTTAGCAGATATTTGAAAATATACTTTCACTAGATCGCATCACAAACAATTCTCAGAACATAGCACAACCACAAGCAATCCACGGAGTACACAACAATTTTATAGTGGTTCCCATATAAACATTCATATTCCCCCTTCTTCCTCACAAGCAATGTACTAGATAAGGTTATATCTCCTCCTCTTCACCTCAGATCATATTATCTTACAGGCTCAGTTTCTATTAAGAAACCTACACTTAAACCAATAGGCCCTACCTCAGAGATTCACCCAATCTCCTACCCTAGGTCCCTCAAGAATTCTACCTCAGCCTTTATAACACAGGCTTACACCTCAGAGATCCCACACAAATCACCTACCCCAGGGCCCTCAAGAAACCTACCTCATACTTTATAAATTAAGCTTACAACTCAGAGAAATAATCTCCTACCCACTCGAATCTAAAATAGATCTTATAAAATAAAAAAGGTAAATTAGAAAAGTAATCTTCAAAAAACAACAATTTTATAATCTGACAAATCAAATAATACAAATTCTTCAATTCTGTAGCAATGAATAAATTCTTAATAAATTTATAGGATGAAAAGATACTTCCCTGGATCTGAAATCTTCTTGTTGATGATCAGCTTGATTTCCTTGAAGAAATTGTAGAACAGATCCACCTTAATACACGGATCAATCTTGTAGGATGTGTAGATTTTCTTGAAGACGACTTTTGTCACATAAATAAATCATTAAAAATATTCAACATTAAGTACCTTGTGAAGCATCCTATATGAAAATTCTTCCAATAATTTTATAAAAATTCACGGAGCATAATAAGCATTAGAATGTCTTCAAACCAAGTTTCATAATTTTCCAATGGGTAATTATCTGTTAAATCATTATCATATGATTAAGGAAAATATAGGGTTTGTGAATGAAGTACTATAAATATTAATCCAAAATTCATACAACAATTCCAAGATATTAATAATAACTGTATAAAAACACTGCCTAAGTTTCATGAACATCCAAGATCATATAATCATGTAATAAAATTATGAGTAGAAGTGCCCTAATTGGTCCTTAATTATTTCAGAGGGGTTAAATGCTCCTAAAAATTTTAATAACATTTTCCAGGGCTTATTTCTACCCTATGAACTCATCTACCAATTTCAAAGACATTCAAAGAACATATGGTCCCATGTCCCTCATTCAGCTCAAAACTCAACCCTAGGGTTCATGCTAGGGTTTTAGGGCATCTTAACCCCAAACTACTCAAAATCTCTTGTGGGTGTGTTTTATGTGTCAATAAGTCAGTGGCAAAAGTTTCACCAACTTTGGATGAGGATTGGTCACTCAATCCTTCAAGTGCACTTTTGTCCTAATTTTCCCTAGTGAGACCATGCTTTGGCACACAAATACCAAATCAAATCAACCTCAAACGGGCTGATATTTTTACTAGTGACCTATCATGACCCTAAGGGTCATCCACAAATATTTTGGAAGGTTTTAAGGTCCATAGACCCTAAATTAAAATCATAAATTATTTATTAAATTTTTACAAAAACTATATAACAATATTCTCCAAAAAATTCCCATTTTTGGAAATGAGGAGGGGGTCTATATAATTAGACTATGGTCAAAATTCCAAAGTGTTTGCCTTAATGGTTTAGTGGGGGCACTCATTTTAGTCTATGGTCAAGCCTATGTATATGCTGCACCATATTGAGTGTTATGGTCAAACCATTGACCCAAATGTGTCAAAACAAATTTTAAATTAACTAGACCCAATGGCCTACAACTTTTTTCACTGCCACTTTTCCTAAAACGGCTTCTAAGGGCCACATTTAATAGCATCAAAAAGGCATGTTTAAAGGATAATTAATCACTATATTATAATATTAATATGATAATAATTTATAAGTACTGTTCATCTTCTTCTCCAACAGAGCTGTAAAACAACAATGTCCTGTAGCTTTTTCCTAAGCCAAATGCCCGCCACCCGGCCATCTACCGGGCCAGCCCCCACAACCACCACCTCTGTCGAGGTGATGGCTATCACCCGACGGTGGTTTGGCTGCTGGAGGTGGTGGTTTCCGGTGAAACCCCCACCATGATATTTGGAAAATCTCCATTTTTTCACACACGATCGGGCTCAATTGAGCCATATTTCTCTCCTAATTGATCTAGGATACTTGCATAAGGGGAGAGGAGGAGAAGTGGACCTGCAACAGGGCGTGCCGATGTGTTTGGTGGGGGTGTGCCATGTTCGACGAGCTCTTCAATCTCCCACCTCCCGATCCCGCTTCTCCAGCAAAAGCCTCAAGGTGAAAGCTTGATTCGTCTGCTTGGGTGATTCTAGAGATGATGAAAGAGTTCATTTTGATTGAGAGGGGTTGTTTATATATTGGCCATTGAGAGGAAAGAGTGTGCCCCATGGTCTTCCTCCATTACTCCCCTCTCTTGATGGCTGTGAGCTGGAGTAAATGGGGAGATGAATCCAAAGCATCAGGGAATACTAAAGACTTCTTAGGGGAGGTGGAAGGAGTGACCCATGCCCTCCCTCTATAACTGCTCTCTCTCTTTCTTCTTTCTCTTTCTTCATTATGGGCAAAATCCCATTTTCACTCTCCTAGTCATCACCTCTAGATTTTTAGTGGCATTCCATGTAATTTCAGTGGTGACTTATCATTTGGGACATTGAAATTGGGCTTAGCTCAAAGGGATTGAGCTTTGGGCTTAATAATCCCAATTAGGGCAATATTGACCAAGTGTTAACTTTAGGTGTTGACTTAGTAAACTGATTGGTTGACTAGTCCAAGGGGCATGTCTTGAGTCCCTTGATACCATCCAATGTTGGTTGGGTCATGGCGGTGTCCCATTTGGACCAATTTATCCAAAAGGCATAGGTTTGACCAATTTTGGCCTAGATTTAACTTTGGTCAAATTGACCACTTTCGTTGACCCCAATGAGTGGTTAGTCACCCAATAGACTCCCTTGAGGGTTAGGAAGGTCTAGGTGTGGTCATTTTTGCAAGTTGGAGGTCCATTGGCCATAGATAGGCCACTTTAACCATTTTAGGGTTAGGGTTGACTTTGGTCAACTTGACCACTTTGGTTGATCACAATGATTTCTAGGTGCTCCAAGGGACAACCTAATGGATTAGGTATGTTATGGTGGGGTCAAAGAGTAAAGGTGAGGCCTTAAAGTCAACCCCTTGATAGGTAATTGAAAAATATTATTTGTAGACCATGGTGATCTTCACCTTCATGCCTAAGTTCACATGGTCTCTTTGAGCTTCCTAGGGTTTTATCATGACCTAGTCATGACAAAACCATTTTAGGGGTCAAGTTGTTTGAGGGATTTAACAAATCCCAATAAACAAAAATAATAATTCCGTCCCCGAAATTCAGGTTAGGCCTGCGAGGTTTCTACTGAGAGTAACTGAATGTAATATCTCTCAGAAATTGAAGTTATACCTTACATGAAGAGATCTGGATACCTATGCTGCATCAGGTCAAGTGGCTCCTTAGTATGCTCCTCTTTTCCATGATTTGATCACATGATCTTGACCAACGGACCCTTCTCGCGCTGCAAGACTCGCACTATCGTATTATCGATCCTGACCGGCTCCAAGAAGATCGATCGATCGGAAGCTTCCAAGCCATCTATAATAGGAACCTATATCGCCATCATTAGTAGAGCCTTAATAAGGAAGGGGACATGGAAGACGTCGTGCAAACCTTCTAAGTCCTGCAGTCGCTCTAGTTTGTAAGCAAATTGGCCGATCCTCTCAAGGACCCTGTAGGGCCCCATATTCCTCGGACTGAGCTTCTTCCACCCGCATACTAGTGAGACTCCATGCATCGGACGTATCTTCAGGAACCCACAGTCTCGATCTTGAAACTCTACTTGACAATATCGCGCATCGTAATACTTGGTCGGTCAGCTCTAGCCTCCAGCATCTTATCTCGAATCAGTCACACCTGGGTATTTGTGTCCTCCACTTATTCTAAGCCGAGTACTTTTGGATCCTCATCCTAGATCCAAGATGGTGGAGTCTCGCACCTCCGTCTATATAATGCCTCATAAGGGTCATGCTTTTGCTTGACTTGTGATAATTATTATAAGAGAGCTAAATCAGTGAAAACAGTCTCTCCCATGGCTCTCTGCGGTCTAGAATGCATAAACGTAAAAGATCCTTCAGTGTCAGGATGGTACGCTTCGTCGGACCTTCCATCTGATGGCGGAGAGGTGTGCTGAATGTCGACCGAGAGCCTACATAATCTTAGACTGATCTTCTTTCCTTGGGCATAAACTGTCCATCCCAATCCTACACGATCGCCTTGGGCACTTGACCTTCTCCAGCCGATAAAGCTCACCATGCATCACAAAATCCATGACGTCTTTCTTTATCCCGGGGAAATACACCTTCTGATTAAAAACATAATTTTCTTCAGGTATGTGTAGACAATGACTCTATAAACATTCTCTACACGAGCAGGTTCTTATTCCTTCTAGTACGATCGAGTAATCAATCAACTCAATATTACGAGTTATCCAATCTAATCAATTAACCGGAATGATCACTTCGTCAAGTGACCCATCATCCTCAAAATTTAAGAGGGTGTACTCGTGAATCTTTGGAGATTATCACTAATACCCATTAATTTTTGTGCCATTTCGCCGTAATTACACTAGATGATACAAAATCCATTTTTCATAGTAATGAATCTTGCTAACCGTGACTATAATGTCATTAAATGTAAATATTCCAGTCCTTGATTCTATCTTAACCAAGTCTGCAGAGTCATACCTAAGGTATACATTTTCAATATATTGTCTGTAAATTTCTTGCAGTTTCCTAAAGTTATCATACTTCCGATGTTACAACATAGCGATTTAATCTTATCTTCCAAGATATCCTGAATCTTATTACCCGTCATCTAATTCACATGATATCTTGTAATAATTATGTCTCATAATTACTCCTTATTACCAATACATTGCCCTAACCAAAACTGCTAGTTTTCAACCTAATGACTTGGGTATGTCAGGTAAGCATGGATAATAGTGATAAATTAATCTTCATTTTTAATTCATCAATTCCTAACATTTAACATACAAGCAGTCATGCACGGGGGACCCCGTGAGGGACACATTCATCGTGGTTGAGACATTTATCGAGGGGCGACATTTGTCATGGTGGCGACATTCATCATGGGTGCAATATTTGTCAAGGGGCGACATTCGTCGAGGGGGAGATATTTGTCATGGGGTAGAAATTCGTCGCGGAGGAGACATTCGTCGTGGGGGCGACATTTATCGCTGGGGAGAAATTCGTCGGGGGGGGGAGACATTGGTCGTGGGGGCGACATTGGTAGGGGAAGGCGACATTGGTTTGGGGCGGCGACATTGGTAAGGGGAGGCGACATTGATCAGGGGAGGTGACATTAGTCGGGAGTGACAAAGACATTGGTCGGGGGAGGCGACATTGGTCAAGGGCGGTGACATTGGTGGAGAGTGGATGCATTGTCATTGGTGGTGACATCGGTCGTAGGAGGAAACATTAAGTGTGGAAGGAGATATTGGTCGTGGATGAATACATTGTTCATGGGGGCGACATTGGTCGTGAGCGGCGACATCGGTCATGGGCAGGGACATTGGTCGTGGGCGACGACCTCGACCGTGGGCTGGGACTTCAGTCGTGATTGGGGACATCGGTTGTGGGCGGCGACATTGGTCGTGTAGGCTGGGCAATGTTGAAGTTTCCCTACCACTGCAAACATGCATATTCAATAACATTTTGTAAAAAAATGTTTGGAGGAAAGTTGCTTCAACTGTTATTAATTTTAGCTAACTAAAGAAAGAATAGCATAGTGTCTATATTAAAGTTAAGACAATGAAGCAATATAAAATATGTTACGTATCTTAGGAATACTATATTAATTGCATTGAATCAAGTATAAAAAAAACAAACTTGAAGTAGGAAGAAGGAGGTTATCGGAAGGAGGCTGTTGAGGAGGATAACCTCCTGTGTTGAGAAACTGTGGAGGAGGCCTACAAACTCACTTTAGGCAAAATAATCAAACAACCTTACTTCTCAACATTTAAATCCTTTTTTATAAAGACAACATTAACAAACTATTCGAAGTAATTCAATACTAACGGTGAATGATATTACGTGTGCATCTACAATTGATTAAACTAAGAAATTCTATAATACTAAAGGTGAATGATGTCCCCTGAGCAAAATGATATTCTATTTTGAACCTTCCTATGAATTACTTCAAGATTCTCAAGCTATTGAGCCATCATCATAATTAAAAATCGGACCTGTAAACATTTTACTTGAACTAACCAAATCTAATGCCCTCATTGCATAATTTCAAGTAACAAATGCCTCTAAATAGAATATAGGGAGAGGATTTTCATATGTGGATGCTTACTGTTAAAGATCATATGATAAAATAAAATATAATGCTCCTATAAATACATTACAGTGCATCAGGTATTTCGACAAAAATACTGCTCAGATCTACCATGAGCCATCGTTCCTTGATCGAGAAGGCAAAGCATAGATCTTACATGAAGTTGAAACAAAGTTAAGCATTTAATCGAAGATCTCATCAGTACTCAACCTCTTAGAAGTATTATTCTTTTTCTGAAGTTAAGCATTTGTGTAATTACCAAATCTAATGCCCTCATTGCTTCCGCCGCTCATCTTTTGTTTTCCTCTTGCTGATGATTATTTAAAACCAATCTCCAGAACCCATAATAATCATTAAACACAGCTTATGTAATCTAACATGGAATCCAATCTAGACCTGTCAAAAACCTTCCAATTGTTAGCAATTCCATGGTGAGAAAGTAAAGATTATAAAACAGGCAGTCTATGTTTTTACCAATGGTTAATTGTCAAGCTGCCAATTGTTCTGTTGAAAAACAATCTAACACATTTCATTGAAGTGTAAAAACCTGCAGGTACATAGTGAAGGAATAGATCATGGATAAAGAAGAAGGTGAAGACAGCGGATTAGGGTTTTCACCATCACCGATTGAGTTCAACAGTACAAACCAACTAGCTTAAATAAGGGTACAGTTGACCCAAAGATATTCGGGGCCCAAAAGAAAAAAATATAGAAAATAAAAGGCAAAGGACCTGGAATAAACTAAAAAAAAGTCTAATAAACCCTTCCTTTGTCCAGGTCTTCTCCTGCATCGGTGACACCTAGCGCGCCACAAAAGGCACGAAACTTCCTTGAGCAGAGGGCTTTCATCATCCCGTTAGTGAGTTGGTCATTGGGGTAGTAGTAAGACAGTATAACTTCTTTCTCTTCAACCAGGTCACGAATGAAATGGTATTTTATTTGTATGTGCTTCGTGAAATTGTGAAACAACATATTCTTGCTAATAGATATGGCAGATTTGCTATCCGCCATGAGGGTTGGTTGTTCAAGCTCTTCTCTCTTCAACTCTTTCAACAGTCTGCACAACCACACACCCTCCTTAGCTGCCTCACATAAAGCCATGTATTCTGCTTCCGTCGAAGATAAGGCAATGCTTTTTAGCTTCCTGGAGTTCCACAATAATGTGTGTCCTCTAATATGAAACACATACCCGCTTTTGCTCTTGCGGTGATCTGCGCTTCCTGCCCAGTCACTGTCTGAGTAACAAATTAATTTATGACTTTCTTCTTATTCTCTTATATACTCGATACCATAGTCTGGTGTGCCAATTAAATAATGCAGAATGCGTTTTACAGCTACCATGTGTCTTGCCCCGGGTTCACTAACAAACCTGGACACAATTCCCACTGCTTGTTTTATATCAGGTCGACAGTTAGTGTGGTAAATTAGCGAACCAACAATACCGCAATATCTTTCTTCATTAACTTTCTCTTCTTCTTCATTCTTTATCAATCTTTAACAGTTGTCATGGGGGTTGATGTTGGTTTGCAGTCCAGCATACAAAATTTTGACAATAATTCAAAAAGATACTTATTTTGATGAACAAAAATACGTCCCTAGATGCTAATGAATTTGAAGTCCAAGGAAATATTTCATTTATCCAAGATCACTTATTTCGAATTCATCTTTCATGATGTTTTTGAACTCTTTAACTAGGCTGAACTTTGATGCCATGACGAGTAAGTCATCCATATATATACAAGTAATCATAAAGTGACTATCTTGGTAATTCTTATAATACAATGACGCTTCATATAGGCTTCTGCTATAACCATGATCACTTCGAAATGTATCTATGCTAGCATTCCATGCTCTCGGCGCCTGTCTGAGCCCATTGAGAGCATTTCTTAACTTATACACCTTATCCTCTTCTCCCTTAACAAGGTAACCATATGGTTGTCTTACAAAAACTTCTTCACTTATTTCTCAATTTAAGAAGGTGGACTTAACATCCAGTTGATGAATTGGTAGATTCAATTTTGCTCCGAAAGAGAGAAGCATGTTTATAGTCTCAATTCTGGCGACATGGGCAAACGTCTCCATAAAGTCCCTTCCTGGTTTTTCATCATATCCTTTTGTCATGAGGCGGGCCTTGAATTTCTGCACTTCCCCCTTTTCATTCAAATTGATTTTATAAATCCACTTTACTCCTATAACCTCTTGATGATCAGGTTTTGTTACTAGCTCCCATGTATTGTTCTTATATATCATTTCCATCTCTGTCTCCATGGCTTCTATCCATCTAGGTTGGGTAGCTACTTTAGCATAGAAACTTAGTTCTTTGCACATGAGTCCCATATTGCATGATTTATAGATTCTACGAGATTGCGATATTTTTTTGGAGTTGATGAATCATAACTTAAATTTCCAGTTGAGTTGATTTGAATCTCTGGATTGGGTGGTTGATAAGAATTATACTCTTGTGATGTGTTGTGGACATCCTCCAAAGGTTCAGGTAACAATTGGTTTTGAATCTATGGATTGGGCGGTTGAGATATATTGTCAACATCATCCAGAAATTCAGGAAAAATCTTATTCTAATCAATCATATCACCCAACTCCTAGCTGTCTTTCTCATCAAATATAGTGTCTCTGCTTATAAGAAGCTTCTTTGTGATAGGATTAAATAGTCTGTATCCCTTGGACTCATAACTATATCCTACCATATGGCACTTCTCCCCTTTCTTATCTAACTTGTCTCTGTGCTCTTTAGGTATTAAGCCATAAGAAATGCATCCAAACATTCTAAATTGATTAATGGATTTTTTTCTACTGTAACATGATTCAAAAGGTGTTGAATTGGACAATGCTTTTGAGGGCACTCTATTTAAAATATGTATGACAGTATGCATGGCTTCTGCCCAAAATTCTTTGATGAGACATCTCTGATGTAGAAGAGTGTGCCCCATTTCAGCCACGGTTCGGTTTCTTCTTTCAACAACTCCATTTTACTGAGGGCTGTGAGCCACTGTGAGTTGTATTTTTATGCCATGGTTCTCACAAAATGAATTGAATTGAGTACTTAGGAACTCATCACCTCTGTCTGTCCTGAGGAACTTTATCCTGTGTTCTGACTCACTTTCTACCATGTGTTTGAATTCTGTGAACTTGGAGAATGCCTCTGATTTGTTTATAAGGAAGTATATCCACATCATTCGACTTTAATCATCTACAATCAGAAAATAATAGCGGTTTCCAGCCCAAGTAGGCACAGTAGCAGGCCCCCATAGGTCAGGATGTATTAATTCTAATGGCGATGAGGCTCTCCAGCTAGATTGTTGAGGGAATGGCATCTTGTGTATTTTGTTTTCAACAAAGACTTCACAAAATTCCTCTGAACTTAGACCTCCTTGGACACCTCTCACTAACTTTGGAATCTTACTCAAGTCATTGAAGTTGAGGTGCCCATATCAGATATGCCACAACATGGCAATCGAGGAACTTTGTGTTGTATTAGCATGATATTTGGTGTCTTCTTGCAGTTGAACACTGCCTATCTTTGTGCCATATGTAATGGAAATATTTTATTTTTTGACATTCTGACACTAGCAATTAACTTCTCTGAATTCTTGTCAATTATGGTGCACTCCTCATTGTCAAATATAAGTTTATATCCCTTCCTTAATAGTTGTCCCACACTGAGAAGATTTTGTGATAGTCCAGGAAAATATTGGACTTCATGTATATGGTTGATATTTCCATCTTTTAGTTGAACAGGAACCGTCCCACTTTCCTGAATGGTTACAACATTTCCATTTCCCATAATCACTCGAATTTCTCCACACCATTTAACTGAATAAAGGAGCTCTTGTTGTTGGACATGTGATTGGAGCAACCACTGTCAAGAAGCCAAACTGCTATGCACTGGTTTTGAGATGTGAAAGATGAGAAAAATAGGGATTCTAAGTTGGAGGTGAAATGAGCTTCATTTTTGGGCTTGGTGTCCCGATACCAGCAATCCCTATGCAAATGGTGGTGTCTTTTGCATTTCTTGAATTTTAAAAAACAGTCTCTGGTGTGATGAGTATTTTTGTTGAATAATTTACAAAAGATTGTAGAGGATTGTTGAGCCTTTTCTTCATTTCTCTTATCATTACGATTTTGTTTCCAGTTAGATATAGTTGGCCTGCTTTGTCCAATCGATAGTCAACTTTGAAAAGCTTTCTCAATTTGTACTTCCTTTTTTTCATTCGTTCTTCATGGCCCAATAAAGAACTCATCAGTTTTGATGTTGATAGCCTAGTAATATCCTTAGCCCTTCTATATCAGTTACAACATATTCGAAACGAGCTATTATACTTCTTAGGATCTTTGATACCATACATTTTTCTGGAAGATCATCACCATAGGTCCTGATCTGATTAACAAGGAAAGTAGTTTTCGAGAAATAACTCTGGATTGATTCACCCTCTTGCAGGGTTAATGTGTCCAACTCATGCCACAAGAGAGTTAATCTGATGGCAACAACTCTCTCACTTCCTCTGTATTCGATTTTCAAAATCTCCTAGGCTTCTTTACCTGACTGAGCATCGATAATCAATGGAAGAATGGCCCGCCCTAATCCTTGTTGAACACAGAGGATTGCTTTGGCATCTCTTTTTTGGTTTCCAAATAGGAGCAATGCACTTGCCTTTTCTTCTTCATCGACTTCTTCTTTTTCTTTTTTCTTTCTTGTAGAGGTTATTCCAGAGGACAAGAATTATCCAAACTAGATAAGATCCCAAACACCTTGAGAGGTGAAGTATACCTTTATCTGGTTTCTCTAGTAATCATAGGATTCACCTTCAAAAATAGGAATTCCTATTTGGGTGTACAGGAAGGCCTGACCGGTTAATGAGGTAGCCATATGATGAAGATCAGAAGGAAGAATCGAAAAATAAAAGATTCAAATATATATTTCCCTGCACATGATCCTCTGATGGCTTGAGCTGACCCCTTTTATACCAATTGTTGAAAAACAATCTAACACATTTCTCTGAAGTGTAAAAACCTGCAGATACCTAAATCACCTAGAGGGGGTGAATAGGTGAGTTGTGCGTCTATTTGCGGAATAAAAATTTTAGCAATCTTACACACAAATAAACCAAGCAATCACAGACGACAAATAATTTATAGTGGTTCCCCAACCTTAGGTATATCCACTTTCCCTCGCCGATCTAGTAAACCACTAGACTCGGCTACTCAACTATCTTGGATTGAAAATCAATCTTACGTCTCGGAACCAAGTTCCTACAATCTCGATCCAAATGGATCTACACTCGGAAGGTAAAATTTCCTACAACTCTAAGAAAAATCTCCTACAAGAATTGATAATACAATAAATGAAAATACAAACGATTGATTTTCAAATCTCTAAATGATCTTGTTGGATCTTCTTCTTTGAAAGTTGCGGCTTTATTAGATTTGGTTGAAGAAGAACTCACGGCTAGAATGAGATCTGAAGATTTCCTTCTAACTTCACCCGATCGGAATGTTGATGGAGAAAGAGAAACAATCACGATCAGGAATAAATCTTTGTCTGAATCCTTTGAATCGGAAACCCTAACTCTTGCACGATGAAGATCGACGGCAGCGACGGGTCTCGTTTTGGAAAGAGAGAGAAAGAGGATTCAGTGACTTGAGAAAAATATGACAGCGTGTAGATCCTTCTTTCTTGGTTATAGGGTTAGTCGGTTGATATTACCTTATATAGGATCTATCTAACGGTCATAATTAGTCTTAATGATGGACACGTGGACCAATCACATAATGTGATTTGAAAATCTGGTCAATCTAGACTTAGAAGAAATTTTGTGGAAAATTATTTTCAGTTCTCGAGAGAGAAGATTACTTCTCAAGAACTAGGAGTTGCTTCTCGAGATAAGGCAGCCAATGGCGTTGAGTCATGTCTTAGCATTCAATGCTCTCAATGCTTTTAGACTCGGGGGATCCAGATATAGATGGCGTTGAGATATCTCTCAACATTCAATGCTTTTACTCTTGAGTACTCGAGTACTTTCTTGAACTTCTCGAGTACCTAACTAAACTTCTCGAGAAGTGAACTTAGAAATATATTTCTTATTCTGGAAAAGATTACTCGAGAATAGGAATTTATTTCTCGAGAACAAAGAATAGCATTTCTCGAGAACTAAGGGTTGTTCTCGAGAACAACACTTAGAAAATTTTCTGAGATATCAAATGAATACTCGAGAAGTAGAGAAAGAGTCTACTCGAGAACTAAGTTAGTACTACTCGAGAACTAAGGATAGTACTCGAGTAATTTGATTGATTACTCGAGAACTCTAATATTTACTACTCGTGAACTAAAGGATTACTCGAGTAATGGACTTAGAGAATTTCTGTTTTTAAGAAAATTTGTCTTTTGAAAATTCTCATCACCAACATGTAATCCTTTGATCCAAGTGCTTGAATATGAAGTGTATCCCAATAGAGAGGCTACACATGATTCAACACCTTGGATCACACAATGATGGATTATATTGTATGGTCCTGTGTTTATGACCCACTATAGACTGACATTGGTCAACACTTAGTAATAGAATCCTGCAAACACATAACTAAAATAGAGGATCAAATACAACTTAATTCATCTTAGTTCAAGGGTGACTTCATGAAAATCTGGGTTATTATGGATGCAATACCCAACAATCTCCCCCTATTTGTTGAAGTCAAAACCCTCTACACTAAGGTGAATTATATCATAATAAAAAGAACAGGAGATGAAAATTTAAGAATAGAATGAGATGCAAGAACTAAAGAATAATACATAATTATCAAAACTAGAGTTTATATAATCAGAATAGTTTTAGATTTCATGTCTACATTCTTTCAATCCATTTTCTCAAATATCAAAAGTTCTGTTCTGGCTCTATTGCTGTGGATGTTGCTTGTCATACTTTTCCTGTTTCCTCCTTACATAATTGAATGGCTTAGGATAGTACTTTGGAGGTTTTGGAGGTGCCTTTGGATTGTTTCTGTCGTACTCTCTATAATATATCCTTCTCTTCATTAGAGACTTTTCATACAATTCCCATTCAGCAAAACTGTAATGTAGATCTATGCTTTCATTGTAGTCCATTACAAGCTTCAGAGTATCTAGAATCAATTTCATGGAAGTAGGGCTCCAGATTTCAGCATACTCTTGAGCTTTCCTCTTCTCTGTCTCAGGATTGGGAACTGATTTAGAGGCAGTGGGACCTTCACCATATTTCCTTCTCTTTGGAATGTGGACTTCAGGTAGGTCCTGGGGAATAATGTCATCCCATACTTGAGTGTAAGACTCTGGAGGAATGGTTTCATCAGAAGGTCTAGTAGAGAAGTTAGTCATAGGAGCAGGAGCAGACATCTAAGCAGACTGACTTTTAGCAAGTGGATTGAGATGATGAGGAATAATATTTGGATCTACTTGAAAGTTTGGGAAGACCTGATTGTGCATCCAAACTATTGTATCATATGTATGAAACTTCACAGACTGGATTTGAACAAGCACATCCATGTTGATTTCTGTTAACTTTTCAGTCCAGAGAGCATTAGCAGTTTTAGTGAAATCTTCTACAAGTTTGGCTATATGTTCTTTTACTAGGGTCTCCCCCTTTCTTATTTCTACACATAGAGTGTTTATGGTGTCATCTTTGAAAGTGCCAACTTCCTCACATACTTTCATAACATTTTTTTGTGCTTTCTTCTCAAGGAAAATCTTATTGCTTGCCAGGGTTATGCATTGATTCATGACTTCACCAACACTTGTAATAGTGTGGTCTAAGGCTTTTCCACCAATCTAAAAGAGATGTTTTAGTTGATCTATGTTATGTTGGATTTCAGCAAATCCTCTAATAATTTCTTTTTCGAGAGCAGTTACTTGTTTTTGCAAAGATTTCAAGGAATCATTAAAGGGCTTTCTTTGGTCAACCAATATCTGTTCAATTTTACTTAAAATATCAGAAGAATTTGTAGAAGCAGAAGCAGTAGAAGCAGTAGGAGAAACAAAAGCTGGAGGAGGAGGAGGAGTTGCCCAAGGAACAACATCTTCAATAACTAAAGAGCTTTGAGCTCTTTTAGTGTGAGCAAGAAAAATCTCTTCTTCTTTATCAGTGAAGACAGGAAGAGAGAAGTCTAATCTTCTCAAGGGTGGATCAACTGGTTCTTGAGAACCTTTGTCATCAACAGAAAGGAGGATAGTGTCTTACTTTTCTTATTTAGCAGCTTGAGAGTCAGCAAAAGGTGTCTTGGGTGATTGAACTGGTGATGCAGCAGGGGCTGGAGATGGTGTATGCATAGGAGTGGGTTGCTTTGCTGAAGTTGATAAGGGAGAAGGAGCAGATGATGGAGCTTTTTTTGGAGAGTGTACCTGAGGTGGCTCTTTATCAGTAAGTTATTCTATCATCCTATCTATGTCTTCTGCTGAAGATAAGATGGTATCCTGAGCTTGTTCATCTAAATGAAATTCTGTTGAAATTGCTGGAAGAGGAGATCTGACTGGAGAGGAGGAGGGAGTTTTTATATCAGGGGCAGAGGAGACAGGATCCCCCTCAATTACTACACCAGCTATGTCAGCAATTTCAGGATGAGAGGGAGATGGGGTCCTGTCAACTGATACAGGGGCTTCTGAAACTTTTGCAGCTTGAGTTGGATTCTTTAACTTGACTTACTATCTCTGAATGGAGGATATGGAAACTTTCTTCATATGATGAATGGGAGTACCCTTTGAAGTGTCAAAAACTTGAGGATTTATCTCATGAAGCATTAGAGATATTATCCTTGCAAAATTTGGATCTTTAATGCTCTCCCTTATTTTATTAAGAATCATTAAACCAAACTGAAATCTCTTCCTGCATACTGTGGCTGTGAGAACTGTAAATAGATCATAAGAAATAAATCCTAGAGAGGTCCTTGGAAAGAAGATAGCTTTCCATACATGACTTCCACTTATCAAAGTTAGTGAATATAAGAAGATCCATTCAGAGATCTCTTGCCAAACCACCTTCCATTGCACTCAACCCTGGTTCACTTAGACTCAGAGAAGCACTGAAGCAAACAACTAGTTAGCCGCTGCACAAGCCTCTGTTCCCTCTAATACCATGTTGAAATTTTATATAGTAGAAGATGGGAAACCGGCGTAGGAACACTCAACCTATCTGAGCCCAAATAAGCCAGATGTAAACAAGAAGAGCAAGAATCTTGTACTAAAAAATCTTTACAACGAGAGACATACATGGCGAGACATGATTTTGCCAAGTACAAAGGAGAAGCAAATAAACAAACAAGAGAATTAAGCAGAGTGAACTGCCTCAGAGATCGCCGAGTCCATCGAGTCCGATGAGACTGCCAAGCCGCTACTGCACCACAAATCTATAACATCCCTCAGACAATTAGACCCCCTAGGAGTGGTTTTGTCATGACTATGTCATGACAAAACCCTAGAAGCCCAAGAAGAAAGAGTGGACTTAGGGATATAGGTGATATCATTATGGTCTGCAAATAGTAGCTTCCTAAACCCTAATTTAGGATGATCATGAGACTCCAAGACCCCACCAATCTATTGAAATGCCCTAAGGGTCTATTTGAGTTAACCCAGGGTGGCCAAGTTTACCTAGGATCATCCAAGGCCTAAATAGGGCATGATGCCCTAGCTAAGGGTAATATACCCTAATGAGCCCAACCAACCCTACCATGTTCTCCCTAGACCTGGAGTGGGGTCAATGGGTCTCCAAAGATCCATTGGTGTAAACCTAAGAGCTTAAGTTGACCTAAGTCAACCCTAACCCTAAATCGGTCAAGCTGACTTACATAGGGTCAATTGACCTTCCCTTAGCCAAGTGGACCCCACTCATGCCCACCTAACCCTAGAGTGAGGTAAATGGGTCACCAAGGACCCATTGGTCTAAACCCTAATGGCTAAGTTGACCCAAGTCAACTAAAACCCCAAAATGGTCAAAGTGCCCTTAATAAGGGTCAAGTGACCTTCAAGGTGCCAAGTCAACCCTACCCATCCCTACCTAGACCCTAGGGGAGGACAACATGTCACCAAGGACCCATTGATGGTCACACAAAAGGTCAATTTTACCAAGGTTAACCCTAGGAAAGGTCAAGTCAAACATAGCTCAAAAAGGGCTAACCCAAGCTTAAGCCCCTAGTCACTTTGGCAAACCACCTCCTAACCACTTTATATTATTTTAGTGGGCTGCATTTAGGCTAGTGTCATGACATAATTCGGCTATGAAGGGCAGGAGAGAGAAAAATCCAAAATTCTCTTTAATGGAGGAGAGAGAAAGAAGAAGGAAGAAACCATTCATGGCTTAGGGAGGCCAAGGGCCACCTCTAATGACTGGATTCAACTCCTCAGGGGAAGAGGGGAAGTTTCCAGCCATTTCCTGGCCACCCCAAGGCAGGTTCACCCCTCCCCCCCCCCCCCCCCACCCACAACTTGACTGAAGCTTCATTCAAGGCCATTAATGGCATTGATTCCATGACCACCCCCTCCTCCATTTTATTGTTTTAAAATATTCACTGGGCTCCAAAGAGTCATTTCCACTCTTGCCCCGGTGATTTCAAGTTACTCCACTATATAGTTGCATAAACCCGAGCGGCGCCACCACCACCAAGGCACCCCGGCGATCGGCGCGCCACTAGCCCGCAAACAATGTCCTCCCCTTCTTCTTCCTCCATAGGTAAATCGTAGGACTAATTAGGTTCAAGGTTTGGGCTCAATTGAGCCTGATCCAAACTTTCAAATTCATGGTTTTTGTGAAAACTTCCGCTTGTCGGGATTGCTGGAAAATGCCCCTCCGGCGGCTGTGCCGCCGCCTGCCGATAGCCACCACCTCGACGAAGGTGGTGGTGGCGGTGGCCGGCCTGGGAAGTGGCCGGTGGCAGAGGCTTGAAGGTGGCCCAGGAGGAGTTAATCTTGGGTGTTGGCGCGCAAGGACGATGACTGGATACCGTCCAAAAATGCGCCAAGATTTGGGCTATCCTAGATTAAACTATAGGTTTAATATTTATTTCATATGATATTCTGTCACACTATTTGAATTTAATATTTTTAATTATTAAAAATACCTAGGGTCACCTACAGAAACAATGATAAATATCAAAGTTGTAGCCCTATGAGTGTACTTTATTATAAACTTAGTTTTAACCAATTTGGGTGCTTGGTTTGACCAGGGCACTCATTTTTGTGGGGTCTATACCTAGGGTTAGACAAAGATTAAAATTTATGCCCCCACTTCACCACAAGTCCAAATGACCTAAAATATAGACAGGGAGTCACCCTAATTTATATCTAGGTCCTTCCAAAAAATGAGAATTTTTTGGGATAATTTTTCTATAGTTTTTGGAATAATTTAATAATCATAGGGTAAATTAATTTAGGGACCTAAAGACCTCCAAACCCTCCCAAATTTTGGTGAGTGGTTCTTAGGGTCATCATGAGATTCTGTATAAATTTTCACCTCATTTTGAGTTGATTTGGTAGGGAAATGAGTAAACCCTAGTTTTCCCTAAAGGGGGTATTAAGGTCAAATGTGCACCTTGTGAGATTGGGTGGCCAAACCACCTCAACAGAGACTGAAATTTCGACCACTGGTTTGACATGAATTTTAACACCCTCATATGGGTTTTTGGGTGGTTTGGGATAGGATTGCCCTAGGACCCAAGTTCAAACCCTAAGTTTGGACTTTGGGCGTTTTGGAAGGGCATGGGGTCAAATGCCCTTGTATGGAATTAAATTTGGTAGAGAGGACACTAGGGTAGCTAAGGTCCTCTGGTAAAATCTTAGAGGATTTGGAGATGGATAAACCCCTCAAAACCCTTACCCTAGTTTAGGGCACAACCCTTATACATGTAAGATAGGCCACCAAAACTTAATGAAAGTTATGAAACTTGGGTTGTATGGTCATTGGATAAATTAGAGCCTCATGTTATTTTGTTGGTAATTTTGGAACAATACACTTAGTACCTTCATTATAATTCATCGAATTGCCCTTTGTAGACTTTTTTTTTATTATGATCACACTGTTTATTAGGAAGTTATGCAAATTGGGAAGATGGTACTTTAGGTCAATATACCTATACTTGAATTTTATTATAATTTTTAGAGGTACATTTCTAGTACTTTCTTCACAAGCTTTTAAAAATGCAATTATATTCAAAAATGGACTCAGAGCTCTATGATTGATTTAAAAATATGAAACTTGATCAGTAGTTTTCCTAGGACATTATGGTCATGTGGGAATTTTATTGTAATTTTTAAATAAATAATTTCTGTATTTAGTTCATTAGATTATCAATTTGGATTATTGTGCAATATAAAGTTTAGAGTTCACTACACATTGAAAAATTATGAAACTTTACCTAGAGTGTTTATAGGTCATTATATACATGCTTGGATTTTCTCAAAAGTTTTGGAAGTATTTTAGCAGTACTTATCTCTTTAAAATGATTAATGTAGGTTATGTTTAGAAATTAGGTTTAAAGGTCTAAACCTTGCTGAAAAATTAGGATACTTTGAATTTACTACAAAATAGTCATACTGTATTTATCATAAATTTTGTGGAGCATTTTGCATGCCTGAAAAAGGCATTTCATGTTCAAACTAAGGTATTTGGATTTCTTAGAAAATTAAATAAATTATCAAGTAAATTAGGGAAATTATGAAATTCTGGATTTAGGCTAAACATGTCATGATAGACCCCCAATAATTATTATAGGGATTTTGGATAATAATTTGGGGTACCTCCTATTATATACATTATTAGCTTAGGATGGTCTTCATTTAGTGAAACCGCTGAAATCGTGTTAACATGGTGAATGGTCGCATGGAGATGGGATTGTGTTTACTGATTTTGGTAAGTGGATTCGAGTATACCATTGGAAGTTGGGAAGAGTAGGTTGTAGAGTTATCTATGTTTAGGTGGTACTCGGGATTAACGAAAGATCGTCTATCCATAGAAGGGGGAGACAGGGTCAAAAACATTAGGGTTAGAACCAGTGTAATACTAAAGAGATCGGGAATGAGGTATTAACTAATAATAAGTGCCCTGCGAAAGGGAGCTTTGGGCTTCAGCCTATCGTATTTCCTAGTGCCCTTTGAGAGACTTTCACGGGGTATGCCGGGGGCAGTCCTGGGCTAACCTAAACGGTAGGACAAATAAATTACAAGAGTAACCAGCATAACTAGGGATTCACTTTCACTCACCTCGATGTCTCTGGATGTTAGGTTGGGTTACACGGGCAGTAGGCTCGGTGGTTTGATGATGGGCAGGTTGTCCTGGGAGCATAGGCTTGGTTGTTGGTTGTGACAGATAGGATAGTCTGGGGTGCTTGGCTCGGTAGCTGATTCATAAGGTTGAATGTGCATAAAGTTTAAGGTGGTGGTTCTTCGGTATTGGAGGGTCGATGCACCGATACAAATACGTCAACTCGGCAAGTGTGGTTTTTCACTTCGCCAAATAAAGTCCGGTGCGCCAGCCGACAAGAGTACGCAAAAGCTCCGCTTAGTGCACCGACATCGAGGCGTACAATAGGTATGACTGGTAGTGCAATTACTAGTTTAGAGGTGGGCGAGGCACAACCCACCGCTTCCGTTTGCCACTACGGAGGTATCCTTTGAGGTTAGGCTCCAGAAAGGGGGAACTAAAGGTCTGTGTACACAGAGTCGAGTGGGTGTGTTGCACTTGCATGATCACATCATAGCATATTTGCATGTCATAGCATCATCTTTGCATATAACCCCAGACACCTATTGTATAAAGTGGTATGGGACGCTTTATACAATAAGCCCTGCAAAATGACCCCTTGGCTTATAAGCTCCCGTGAGCGTGCTTATAAGTAAAGGTTTTTTACTCTATAGATATATACATGATTCTCGAAAACCGACACCCTATCGTATAAATTGGTATGGTACTTTTTATACAATAGGAGCCTTGCAGAAGATCCCTTATCTTATGTGTTTTTATATAAGTTATGGTTACATATTATATATTTAGTCTTTCATACTTTGATTATAGTCACATATACTCCAATAATTGCTAGGTTAGTTCCGCCATCACCTGTTACTTTATTATTCTCCACCTTCATTACCTCTCCTTTCCTCCTCCCCGCTCGGTGCTTAGGAGCCATGGGGGAAGGGGTGGGGGATGATCGGACTTAGTCTTTTAGACTAACGGTTTTTGAACCACATCATTTTAGGGGACCGTGGAGCCCGACATGGAGTAGTAGCCCCGGAGGTCGGCACACTTGGAGATGCGACACTCTAGCACCGGAGTTCAGAAAACTGGGACTGTGAGTCCCGATCGTTAGTAAATGTTTAGTTTTTTTGCTTCCGTGCTGAGTGATATGTAGTGAGGATATTGATGAACCGGGCATAAGCCCTATTTTTTGTACCTTTATTATTTAAGTGGACTCTCCATTCGTGGAGATTATTTACTATGTATGGGATTTTTGTGGACATGTCCTTTTACTATTTTGCTACTGTTCTGTGATCGATTTGGCCGGCAGGATCGGCGTTTTGTAGTGATGACCTTCCCGGGCGTGAAGGTGTCACCGCAAAGCGGTGGTTCTTGGCCTAAGACCCCGGTGGTTTAAAAAGAAAAAAAATTGGGTCTTACAAGTGGTATTAGAGGAAACCTCAATCGAAAAAGTAGCAGTCCACAATCCCTGGGTCACCCCTGCACGAGTTTAGTTTGGGGACAAACTAAGCAGCGGAAGCAGTGGTGTGCCAATATGGTGGATCACATATAAATTGTCCACCTTTTTTTAATTAGTTTTGAACCATTTACTTATCATGGTCCTTGTGGTGCAGCTTCCAGCACATCCCACACCACAGGGTGGAGTCCAGCAAGCTCCGAATGTTGCACCACCTCCCCCGACTCCCACACCATTTCTACAGTCGGAGATGGGGCAGACCCTGACAGCTATTCTAGAGGCTTTCAGAGCCCAGCAGGTTCCGACTCTACTGCCAAACCCGGGGGCCAATTAGTTGAGTATCTTCCGAGGACTTTCTCTCCCATCTTACTTGAGGATAGAGTCGGTTGTTCGGACGTAGGAGTGGCTGGACATCATGTATGAGATGCTGACTGGGATACGATGCCCATGGGAGGAGAGGGTGCCTTTAGTGGTCTCTTGCTTGGAGTCCCTGATGGGTTAAAACGCAGTTCTTTTTATTTAATTATGAAGGGAAGTTGTTTATTTATAAAAAAATAAGAAGGTTTTATTTTGAAACCGAGTTTTAATGAGAGGGAGGCAAGTGCACTTATCGCGTGTAGTACAGGATATTCCAGTGTTGAATATCGGGGTCGTATTGTTCTCGGGGCCGACTTAGATATTTCTACTCTTTCCCTGAAAGCCTATTATTGTACGATGATATTTTGGTTTTGTTTAAAAAGAAGATGACCTAAAAAATATAAAAAGTGCATAATAATAAAAGCATAATAATAAAATATGAAAAAATGCAGGAAATAAATAAAGCAGAAAATAAGGTGCAGAAGGCCTATGAAGAACTCAGCGCGACGATATAAAAAGAGAAATGAACTAAAATAACTTTTAATTAAAAGAGATCCTAAATTTCAAATTAATTAAGGCGGAGACTTGGACGTGGAGGTTCCACAAAAATGAGCCCACATATCTTTAGGTAATATCACTCACCTGAACGCTAAGACTATTCGACCGATCGCTAGACCGACGAAGGATTCCTCTTAATGCCCGTATTACTCTAAGAACCCCTCTATTGGGTGGGGAACCCAATCCGGCAGAGTCACGCGCCTCCTCTCTCGAGGGTTACCGCGGAGCTCTCTTTAATAAAGGGTTATCGGTCCATACGCACGGCCTCTCGGCGTGGCGTATGGATAACGGAAATAGACCCCGCACATCGATATGCGGTCCTACACGTCATAACCCGGGGACAAACCTTTAGAAAATTAATTAAACTTAAAAAACAGGACCTTTAATTATTTAAAGCTACTTTTTCTGTCCTAATGCTCTTCTATATTGAGGGCTAAGAGCGGTTAGCCACTCATCGGAATGGGGATACTTACGCTAGAAAGCGATAAAGAAAGCTGTAAAGAAAGCAGGAAATAAAGCAGTAAAGGAAAGCAGAAAATTGCGAGTCTTGGCTCAAGCGAGTGGGCGGGAGAAGAAAGCAGTAAATGCGAATCTCGGCTCAAATGAGTGGGCGGGGGTAAATTTATCTCATACACGCACACACTCTACAGAAATAAAGACGCACCCACGCACACAAAGTTTTCCTACTCAAGTGAGTAGGAAGAAAATAAAAGAAATAAAAAGACAAGTCCCACTCAAACGAGTGGGCGGGAAATGAAAGCAGAGCGCCATTTAACTCTTAACGAGTAGGCAGAAATAAATGCATACGCACATACGCACTCTACAGAAATGAAATAAAGCTATAAAACTAACTGATACAAGCACGCACACTTGCAAAAATAAGAAAAACAAAGCGAGCAGAAAATTAAAACAACTGCATTTCTACAGCTAGAATGCGGTAGAAATGCATAATAAAAGAAAATAAAAATTAACCGAGAGAAAAGTTTTGCAAATAAACGCAAAATGAAAATGCTCGAAAAATTAAAACAACAACATTTCTACTGCTAGAATGCGGTAGAAATGCGTAAAAAGACGAAATAAAAATTAAACGGGCCAAAAGTTTAAAGTTAAAACAAAGTTGGCTAAACATGAAAAAGACTATATTTTCATTCATATATTTTCCTAAAAACTCAAAAAAATGTGAAAATAAAACTAAAAAAGAACAAAAAGTTTTACATTCCTAAACATTCTAAGTTAAAGAAAATGAAAAAGAACACTTTTAAAGATTTTTTTTATAAAGCTATAAGAATGAAAATAGCATAAAGAAAGCAAGCTAAACCTAAATAAGTTGCATGAAAAAAAATTGTCGGCATAACGGCTAGAGATGCGGAGAAATCCTAAGCTAAGCTAAGTTATGAAAGCTTTAAATGAAGAAAACATAAAAAGAACAAAAAAGGTAACGAAAAATTACTTTGGCTTGGCGCATTCAAATGGATTCCAAGCATTATAAAGAGAGAAAAGCTAACATTGTATTAATAAAAAAGTGATTACAAAGAAATTTAAAACAAGCATCCTAATAAAAACTAGGAGAGAGAGGGGGGGGGGGAATTCTCTTACATAATATTTGGAATACATTTGGGCAGCACCTCCCCTAAGCAAAGTGGACCAAAAAGTGGACAAGAAAAGCTTTTATTTATAGACAAAAAATCGGGTGTGACACGCCCTAGGTCACGGGTGTGACAGGGGGTGTGTCGGACAGAGCCGTATTTGACATGGTGAATTTGGATGTATGGCTTCGTTCATGAAAGTTCGGGAAGTGACACGTGTCTGTCACGGGCGTGACAGGTGTCAGGCACGGGCATGTCAAGCAATGGTCGACGATGTTCGAGCGCCGATCGATGATCTGTAAGCTTCTAGAAGTGACACGTGGCGGTCACGGGCGTGACAGGCTTGGTCACGGGCGTGTCGGGGGGTGTGACTTCGACAGCTGGCAGCTCCGATGTCGGCAGCGTCGAGTGTTGAAAAAAGCATTGAGTGTCGTCATCGCCACGGGCGTGATGGGTCTTGGACACGGGCGTGACTGGGGCGTCTCTGGATGGCATTGAGTGTTGAACAGTAAAATCGTTTAGTGTCGACTGGAGGAAGGCGTTGAGTGCCTTACACGGGCGTGATGGGGGTGTCACGGGCATGACAGGTCAAAAAATTGAATTTTTCTTAAAAAATTCAGAAAACAAAAATAATTTAAGTTAGTACAAAATTTACAAAAAAAGAAGTATATTATTAAATAAAACAAACTAAAAAAGACAAAAATAAGGAAAAATGACTTAAATAAAATGCAAAAATATAGGTATATTTAAAACTCATCAAATACCCCCATACTTAAACTTTTGCTATTCCAGAGCAAAAGTTGGAGATGAACCTATAAGGAATAAAAAAGAATCCTAAATTTAACTAACGCTTAACTTAATTGTAAGAAAGATCGAAATAAATTTCTTGGGTTTTAGAATTAAATCTTAACTTATGAAAGTGTTATAAATAGAGGAACTATTTTAAAAAAATACTTCTAAATGGAAAAAAATAGAAAGTGAATATTATTTTTGTTAGTTTAATAAAGATGGATTGGAATTATAGAAAAAACTTTAGCTAAAAAGATATTGATAAGAAATAATTCAATTTAAAAATTATGCTCTCAAAAAGATTTAGATTAATTCTAGAATCATGAAAATTAGGCTAAGTGGATTGACGGTTATGAAGAGGGCTTTGGTTTTTGAGGCGAGGTAATTTTTTCTCGAACCTCCACATATGTTTTTCTGAATAATTAGGAAAATGAAATCTAATTTTCCTAACATATAATTTATTCTTCATAAATAAAAATAAACCCAATGTATATGTATAGGAGTAATGAATTTTATCCTCTTACTCCATAACATATAATCTTTTTAATTATTGGGTGCCTATGTTTACGAGACGAAATCTTATCCTCATTGACATAAGATCTTTTAATGGTGAGTGGGGAACCATGCCAAATAAGGCATGAAAAAAAGGTGGAAGGGATTTTTTTCTAAAAGAAAACTAGAGTTTAATAAAAAAATTTCAGAGCAACCTTTTTAATTTGAACGTTCCTACGTTTCTAAAAGAATAAGTAGAAATAATATAAAATCTATAAATGTTATTTTCTAACATAAAAATGTGCATTATTTCAAAAAAATAAGGAGTGAAATGAGAAACATAAGTTCCCTATAAAAAGAAAAAGACATAAAAAATTCATTAAAATCTTAACCCCAGAAATCTAAGTCTATCGAGCTACAATTAAGAAAAGAATAGTAAATAAAGAATTAATTAAAATTCGCTTATAAATAAACTCGAAACGATTATTTTGGAGAGCAAAGAGGTTAAGAAATGAGGTATTCAAATTATTTAATTCAAGATAAATTTTTTTTTATTTTTATGAGTTTTTCTAATTATTTTTATATTTTGGGGTTATTTTCATTTTTTTTTATTTTTAACGGTTATAATTTTTTTTGTTTTTTGTTTTTTTAGTTATATAAATTTTTTTAAATTTTTGATTTAAAGAAATATTTACAAGAAGAGTGAGAGAATTTTTACAAGATTGGAAAGAGAAGGGGAAAGAGACGAGAATATTTACAAAATATTTTTACAAAGTAAAAAAAGGATCGCCCACGAACAAACTCTTATGTGTGGTTGGTTCGATGAGTCGAACGTCGCGGAGCGAATGTTTTTATTTTTTTTGAAAAGTTTTTTTTTCTTTTTCATTATTATTAAAGCATGAAAATAATTTTTTTATTGAAGTTTTAAATTTTTGCAAAAAAAAAATTTATTTTTTGATTTGGTGCAGAAAATAGGAAACACCCCCATACTTAAGTCCAACACTGTCCCCAATGTTGCACTAAGTATGAGGAACGATATATGTATGCAAAAATCTAAGCAGTTATGTACAAAAACAAATAAAATAAAAACAGGAGTTAAAGAAGTTTCCTTGAAAACGTGTTCGGGGAGGTCCGTTAAATTAAGACCTGCAAAAGTTAGAAGAAAATTGCAAAAAAACATAATATAAAAAACGAAAAAGATAAATTCGGCGAAAATGTGCGGATGATAGGGGGGCAAGTGAGTGTGGCAGATGTGCGATCCCCTAGCGCTCACAATAGTAAAGCGCACCGAAATGACAAATTTTTTTTTGTTTTATATATTTTTTCTTAGTTTTTTGATTGATTTTTTTTTTTTAAGATTTTTAAGTTTATGTTTTTTATAGTTTTGATTTTTTTTGAAAATAAATAAAAAAATAAAATGAAAATAGGTTAAATGCAAAATAAAATAAAAAAATATGAAATATATATATATATATATGTTGTTGAATTTTTTATTTTTGTGATGAAAAAAAAAATTCATCAATTTTTTTTGTGATTTTTAAGTTTTAAAATTTTTTAGTTTTTAAAGTTTTTAAGTTTTTAGTTTTTTTTAATGTTTTTAATTTTTTAGATTTTTAAGTTTTTTAGTTTTTTTTTTAATTTTTAAAGTTTTTATTATTATTATTAATATATTTTTTTATTGTTATTGTTGGCAAAAATTATTTTTATATAAATAAAAGGTAAAATTAAGAGATTTCAGGAATTCAAAATAGTAAGACGAAAATTTCCCCGGCAACGGCGCCAAAAACATGATGGGTTAAAACGCAGTTCTTTTTATTTAATTATGAAGGGAAGGTTTTTATTTATAAAAAAAGAAGAAGGTTTTATTTTGAAATCGAGTTTTAACGAGAGAGAGGCAAGTGCACCTATCGCGTGTAGTACAGGATATTCCAGTGTGGAATATCGGGGTCGTATTGTTATCGGGGCTGGCAGAGCTATTTCTACTCTTTCCCTGAAAGCCTATTATTATACCGATGATATTTTGGTTTTGTTTAAAAAGAAGATGACAAAAAAAATATAAAAAGTGCATAATAATAAAAGCATAATAATAAAACATGAAAAAATGCAGGAAATAAATAAAGCAGAAAATAAGGTGCAAAAGGCCGATGAAGAACTCAGCGCAACGATACAAAAAGAGAATTGAACTAAAATAACATTTAATAAAAAGAGATCCCAAATTTCAAATAAATTAAGGCGGAGACTTGGGCGTGGAGGTTCCACAAAAATGAGCACACCTATCTCTAGGTAATACCGCTCACCTGAACGCTAAGACTATTCGACCGATCGCTTGACCGACGAAGGATTCCTCTTAACGCCCGCATTATGGTAAGAACCCCGCTATTGGGTGGGGAACCCAATCCGGTAGTCACGCGCCTCCTCTCTCGAGGGTTAGCGCGGAGCTCTCTTTACCCAAGGGTGGTCGGTCCATACGCACGACCTCTCGGCGTTGCGTATAGATAACAGAAAAAGACCCCGCACATCGATATGCGGTCCTACGCGTCGTTAACACAGGGCAAACCTTAAGAAATTTAATTAAGCTGAAAAACAGGACCTTTAATTATTAAAAGCTACTTTTTCTGTCCCAATGCTCTTCGATATTAAGGGCTAAGAGTGGTTAGCCACTCATCGGAATGAGGACACTTACGCTAGAAAGCGATAAAGAAAGCTGTAAAGAAAGCAGGAAATAAAGTAGTAAAGGAAAACAAAAAATTGTGAGTCCCAGCTCAAGCGAGTGGGCGGGAAAAGAATGTAGTAAATGCGAATCCCGGCTCAAATGAGTGGGCGGGGGTAAATTTATCTCATACACACACTCTACAGAAATGAAGACGCACCCACGCACATAAAGTTTTCCTACTCAAGTGAGTAGGAAGAAAATGAAAGCAATAAAAAGACAAGTTCCACTCAAACGAGTGGGCCGGAAATGAAAGCAGAGCGCCATTTAACTCTTAATGAGAATGCGGAAATAAAGGCATACGCACACACGCACTCTACAGAAATGAAATAAAGCTATAAAACTAACTCATACACGCACGCACACTTGCCAAATTAAGAAAAACAAAGCGAGCAGAAAATTAAAATAACTGTATTTCTACCACTAGAATGCGGTAGAAATGCATAAAAAGAGAAAATAAAAATTAACCGAGCGAAACATTTTTCAAATAAACGCAAAATGAAAATGCTCGAAAAATTAAACAACAACGACATTTCTACCGCTAGAATGCGGTAAAAATGCGTAAAAATACGAAATAAAAATTAAACGGGCAAAAATTTAAAGTTAAAACAAAGTTGGCTAAAAATAAAAAAGACTATATTTTCATTCATATATTTTCATAAAAACTCAAAAAAAGTGAAAATAAAACTAAAAAAGAACGAAAAGTTTTACATTCCTAAACATTCTAAGTTAAAGAAACTGAAAAAGAACACTTTTAAATATTTTTTTATAAAGCTATAAGAATGAAAATAGCATAAAGAAAACAAGCTAAACCTAAATAAGTTGCATGAAAATTAAATTGTCGGCATAATGGCTAGAGATGCGGAGAAATCCTAAGCTAAGCTAAGTTATGAAAGCTTTAAATGAAGAAATCATATAAAGAACAAAAAAGGGAACGAAAAATTACTTTGGGTAGGCGCATTCAAATGGATTCAAGGCATTATAAAGAGAGAAAAAGCCAACATTATATTAATAAAAAAGTGATTACAAAGAAAGTTAAAACAGACATCCTAATACAAAATAAGAGAGAGGGGGGGGGGGAATTCTCTTACATAACATTTGGAATACATTTGGGCAGAGCTCCCCTAAGCAAAGTGGACCAAAAAGTGGACAAGGAAAGCTTTCTGAAATCTTTTATTTATAGACAAAAATTCGGGTGCGACATGCCCTAGGTCACGGGCGTGACAGGGGGTGTGTCGGACAGAGCCGTGTTTGAATTGGCAAATTTGGCTGGCTGTCTTCATTCTGGAAAGTTCGGGAAGTGTCACGTGTCTATCATGGGCATGACAGGTGTCAGACACGGGCGTGTCAAGCAGTGGTCGACGATCTTCGAGCGTCGATTGATGATCTGGAAGATTGTAGAAGTGACACGTGGCAGTCACGGCATGACAGGCTTGGTCACGGGCGTGTCTTGGGGCGTGACTTGGACAACTGGCAGCTCTGATGTCAGCAACATCGAGTGTTGAAAAAAGCGTTGAGTGTCGACATTGACACGGGCGTGACGGGTCTTGGACACGGGCATGACTGGGGCGTGTCTGGATGCCGTTGAGTGTTGAACAGTAAAATCGTTGAGTGTCGACTGGAGGAAGACGTTGAGTGCCTGACACGGGCATGACGGGGGGTGTCACGGGCGTGACAGGTCAAAAAATTGAATTTTTCTGAAAAATTTCAGAAAGCAAAAATAAATTAAGTTAGTATAAAATTTACAAGAAAAAAGTATATTATTAAATAAAAAAAAACTAAAAAAGACAAAAAGAAACAAAAATGACTTAAATAAAATGCAAAAATATAGGTATATTTACAACTCATCAAATACCCTCATACTTAAGCTTTTGCTATTCCAGAGCAAAAGTTGGAGATGAACCTATAAAGAATAAAAAAGAATCCTAAATTTAGCTAACGCTTAACTTAATTGTAAGAAAGATTGAAATAAATTTTCGGGGTTTCGGAATTAAATCTTAACTTATGAAAGTGTTTTAAATAGAGGAACTGTTTCAAAAAAATACTTCTAAATGGAAAAAAATAGAAAGTGAAAATTATTTTTGTTAGTTTAACAAAGATGGATTGGAATTATAGAAAAAACTTTAGCTAAAAAGATGTTGATAGGAAATAATTCAATTTAAAAATTATGCTATCAAAAAGATTTAGATTAATTCTAGAATCATGAAAATTAGGCTAAGTGGACTGGCGGTTATGAAGAGGGCTTTGGTTTTTGAAGCGAGGTAATTTTTTCTCGAACCTCCACATATATTTTTTTGAATAATTAGGAAAATGAAATCTTATTTTTCTAACATATAATTTATTCTTCATAAATAAAAATAAACCCAATGTATATGTATAGGAGTAATGAATTTTATCCTCTTACTCCGTAACATATAATCTTTTTAATTATTGGGTGACTATGTTTACGGGACAAAATCTTATCCCCATTGACATAAAATCTTTTAAGGGTGAGTGGAGAATCATGCCAAGGCATGAAAAAAAGGTGGAAGGGATTTTTTTCTAAAAGAAAACTAGAGTTTAATAAAAAAAATTTAGAGCAACCTTTTTTATTTGAACGTTCCTACATTTCTAAAAGCATAAGTAGAAATAATATAAAATTCATAAATCTTTTTTTCTAACATAGAAATGTGCTTTATTTCAAAAAAATAAGAAGTGAAATGAGAAACACAAGTTCCCTATAATAAAAAAAGACAAAAAATTCTTTAAAATCTTAACCCCAGAAATCTAAGTCTATTGAGCTACAATTAAGAAAAGAATAGTAAATAAAGAATTAATTAAAATTCGCTTATAAATAAACTCGAAACGATTATATTGGAGAGCAAAGAGGTTAAGAAATGTGGTATTCGAATTATTTAATTTAAGAATAGTTTTTTTTGAGTTTTTCTAAATTTTTTTATATTTTGTGGTTATTTTCATTATTTGGAATTTTTAACGATTATAATTTTTTTTTTTGAGTTATACAAATTTTTTGGAATTTTTTATTTACAGAAATATTTACAAGAAGAGAGAGAGAATTTTTACAAGATAGGAAAGAGAAGGGAAAGAGATGAGAATATTAACAAAATATTTTTACAAAGTAAAAAAAGGATCACCCGCGAACAGACTCTTATTTGTGGTTGGTTTGATGAGTCGAACGTCGCGGAGCAAATGCTTTTATTATTTTTTTGAAAAGTTTTTTTTTCTTTTTTATTATTTTTAAAGTATGAAAATATTTTTTTTTTTTTGAAGTTTTTAATTTTTGCAAAAAATTTTTTGAATTTTTGATTTGGTGAAGAAAATAGGAAACACCCCCATACTTAAGTCCAACATTGTACCCAATGTTGCACTAAGTATGAGGAACGATATATGTATGCAAAAATCTAAGCAGTTATGTACAAAAAAATAAAATAAAAACAGGAGTTAAAGAAGAAAATAAGACCTGCAAAAGTTCAAAGAAAATAGAAAAAAAATATAATATAAAAAATGAAAAAGATAAATTCGGAGAAAATGTGCGGGTGATAGGGGGAAAGTGAGTGTGATAGATGTACTGTAAGACCCCCTTTTTTTTTCTTTTTCAAACACCAGGGTCTTAGCCCAGAATTGCCGCTTTGCTGTGGCACCGACTCACGGGAAGGCCGCCACTACAAAATGTAGATTCTGCCGGCCCTTTTTGATCACAAGGAGAGAGAAGTAAGTATACATAAAATGTAAACAGGTCCACAGAAATACACATATAAAATTAAATCACATCCAGTCCATCAGTAATATCAAATAGAAGTACGACAAAGATACAGTTCAGATGAAATATAGATAAACGGGCTCGAGCCCGATACATTAGAGTCCTCACTACAAATCACTCATCGTGGAAGCTATAAAAAATACTAATCACTCACGAAGCTGGATAGAGGTGCACCGGTGCTAGACTGGCCCACCTCCATGCGCACCGTACTCCGCTGGAGCTGTTCCCTGGACTAATTGTCCCTGTCTCCCATCCGAAGCTCCTGTAATATTGTGGTTCGAAAACCATTAGTCATAAAGACTAAGCCCTATCATCCCCTACCCCTCCCCCCACGGCTCCTAACCACCGAGCGGAGAGGAGGAAAGGGAAGCTTCAAAGGTGGAGAGTAATCAAGCAGATGACAATGGAGCTAGTCTAACAACTATCATGGTGTATAAACAACTATCTAGAATAAAGTACATCTAGCAATTCTACGGTAGTGAGTAATAAAGTAGACATGTAGTAAGTAGCAAATTTATAAGAAGACAAATAGAAAGCAAGTAAGTAAATAAGTAAGTAACCTTAACTTCTATGAATGCCCATACAACCTTATAAGTTAAGGGGTCTTTTGCAAGGTTCCCATCGTATAAAAAGTCTCATACCGATTTATACGTTGGGGTGTCGGTTGTATGTAAATATGAGTGTAGTGATATGATATGTCATGATTCATGCAACTACAACTCACACACACGACTCTATGCGCACAGACCTTTAGTTCCCCCTATTCGGGTAGCTAGATTCACTCCCAGAACCTCCATAGTGGCAAACGGAGATAGTGGGTCGGGCCCCCACTCCTAGGTGGGTATCCACACTACCGAGCCTAGCCCTTCCGTACGCCCCTAGAAGAACACAACCTAGAGTATCCGTGTACTAGTGCTGGCTATATCCACCAGACTTTCTTTGGCTAAGTGTCCCACACCGCCGAGTCAACGTACCGACGTCGGTGTGAACGACAATCAAATACTGAAGACCCACCACCTTATTCTGTACTCAAACCCTCGAGCCCTCGGCTCCCCGGACTGTCCCGTCCGTGCATCTACCTTCGGAGATACCGTCTGAATGGCAACCAAACTAGCTTATTTTACCTCCCTAGCTACCAGGGTGTGAGAATGTGCAACCCTAGATATTCTAGTTGCTCTTTTAATTTATTATTCCTACGGTTTACGTTAGCCCAGGACTGCCCCCGGTATTCCCCGTGAAGGGCTCTCAAAGGGCACTAGGAACAATGATTGTAGCTTAAGCCCACCATTCCCTTTCGCAAGGAACTTATTGTTATTGGTTGATACCCATTACCCGATCCCTTTTAAATTACTTTAGATCTAGCCCTAGAGTATTAAGACTCTTCCTCTCCTACCGGGGAGGACGATCTTTCGTCGATCCCGGACGCCACTTAACACTAGTCATTCTCACATCTCACTACTCAACCTAAATTTCTAGGATGACTCATCCACATCTACAAAATCCAGCAAGATGACTAGCTCCAACTATGCCAACTCATTTCCTAATGATATTTCAACAACTTACTAAATGCAGACCAACAGATACCTTATGGTGTTCATGATAGGAGGTCCTTCGAGTTTTCATCAAAAAGTCCTATTCTATTTACCGGGGACCTATCATGACATAAACAGCCTAAATGCAAAGAATTAAAATTTTCATAATTAATCTGATAATTAAATAATTTCTTAAAAGGATCCAAAGACTATCACTTGAACATGAGGTATACTTTTCAAACATGTTTACAGCTTCATAAATTCATGATAAATATTAGGGTATCTGAAAACTACAAATCCAAAGTTTGAATATTTTTGCTAATATTTGGGGGCCTTAAAACTATTTTAGCAATATTTTCTATCCTCCATGATTTGTGAATCAACTATAGAAATTTGTCTTCCAAAAATTATGAATTAATTACATTACACTAATACCATCTTAAAAATATCGTTGGCCAGGTTTCATAATTATTCACTGGACATTAAATTCTAAGTAAATGAAATACTAAAATCTTAAATTGACATGCTCGTGAATCAAGTACTGTAAATATACATCTAAAAATAATGAATAAATTCCTATAAGTAAACATCAACCAAATAATATTAGTGGCCAAGTTTCACATTTTTAGAAGGTATATTTACCTCTAACTGATTTATTCACCAAAATTGACCTTTATGAAATTTGTGAAGGTAGTATTAAATAAAGTCCACTAAAATTAAAAATAAAATTCAGAGACATTCATTTAGGTCTATAACCTGTACTGACCATGTTTTATTAGATTCTAATGAACAGAATGATCAAATTAATTCAAATACTATTTTGGGCAAATTGCTATCTACCAAAAGAAGTACTAGAAATTTATTCCATAAAATTCCAATAAAAATATCCAAGTGTTTTTTCTACTCTAAAACTCACTCTACCCAAATTTCACAACTTTCAGATAGAGATTAGTGATTGTTTTGAACAAATAGTGTTTCTATCGTAAAACTAGGGTTTGGATTTTGAGGTATCTTCCTACCTCTAACTTCTCTAATATTCTAACCAGAAGATTAAATATAAGTTAACTTCCTCTCTGCTAATTTACAAGGCCATACAAGGGCATTTGCCCCTATATCCTTCACAACCCTCAAAAGCCCTTCCTTAGGGTTTGAGTTTAGATTATAGGGTAAATCAACCCAAAACCACCCCATTTTCACTAAGGGGGTGAGAATGATAATACCAAGCCCGTGGTCAAAATATCAGCCTCTGCTGATGTGAGTTGACCACTCAAACCCCAAGTACACTTTTACTCAAAAATCCTTCCTTAAGGTATAACTAGGGATTGATCATTCCCTAAACAAAACACCATCAAATGAAGTGAAATTTTGTACAGAGTCATGCCATGATGCTAGGGACCACTCACAAAAATTTGGGAGGGTTTGAAGGTCATTTGACGACTTTACTAAATCATGCATGGATTATTAAATGTTTACAAAAACTATAGAAAAGGTATCTCCAAAAATTCCTATTTTTGGACTGGCCCTAGGTATAGCTAATGGTGGCTCCCTATCCAAATCTCAAGACATTTGGACAAGAGATGAAGAGTGGTGACTCAATTTAGTGTCTGCCCAACCCTAGGTATAGCCCTCACAAAAACGGGAGATGTGGTTAAACCACTTACCAAAATGGGTTGAAATTCATTTTAAAATAATGTAGACTCAAAGGCCTACAACTTTTGTGACTGGCCATATTTCCTAAATCGGCCTCTAAGGGCTTCATTTGGAACCATCAAAATGTGTATTCTTTAAGGCTAACTATTCACTATATAATATATATATTTTTATAATATAAAATCACACTGTTCATCTTCTTAAATCAAACCGAAACAAGCAACTCTAAAACGTTATTTCTTGTAGCTCTTGCGTGACCCACCGTCGGCCACCCAACCACATCCCTGGCCGGCCACCACCACCACCGCCTCTGTTGAGGAGAGGGCTACCGTCGGGCGGCGGCATGACCGCCAGAGTGGCGGTTTCCGGCGAACCCGACCTCCAATTATTTTTTAAAAACCATGGAACAGCTCACTAAAGCTTGCTCCATTGAGCTTGATATCTCTCCTAAAAAATTTCTAAGATCTACCCATAGAAGAAGGAGTAGAGGAGGACCTTGTTCTCGGGCTGGAGGCGTGCAGACCGTCGGGATTCCATTGGTGCGTTGGTGGCGTCACCGGAATTCTCAATAGCATAGTGAGAGGCTCGAAAACTTCAGGTATAAGCTGGGAAAACCTCCTCTTGGGCCTCTGAGGGTGTTTAAAAGCTTGGTCAAGGAGGGTGAATGGCCAAAAGCTGGTGGCCATTAATGGCCATTATAGCTTGGCTCGGCTATGGTGGTGGGGGGCCGAAACGGCTCTGTGACAGCAACCTAACGGCTAGAAACTCCTCCTCTTCCCTAGAGGAGTTGGATCCAGCCGTAAAAGGGAAGGGGGAAGGCCACGACATCAAATGCCATTAATGGCCATGAAAACAAGCTCTCGGCCATGGCCGTAACCGCCTTTTTTGCAAAGCTGCCGGTCTACGTGGCACACTTGACCGGTCAACCTTTTAAATTAAGACTTAACCAAGTCTTGATAAGAGCAAACGACTCACTTCCTAGACCGGCCCGGTTCAACTGAACCAGCACACAGCCATAACAAATTTGCCAGAAATAAAATGCCAAAAAAATTCTAAGTATAATGGCGTTCAGTGAGCTCTGCTCACTCAACGCCATCCTTGCAATGGCGTTGAGTGAGCTCTACTCACTCAACACCATCCCAGATACGGCGTTGAGTGAGCTCTTCTCACTCAACGCCATCCCAGATACGGTGTTGAGTGAGCTCTGTGTAACACCCCAGAAATCTCAAAAGGGCAAAATGAGGTTCAGGCTGGCTGACACGGCCTGGGACACGGGCATGTCCCAGAGCGTGTTTAGGGTACACGGCCTGGGACACGGGCGTGTCCCAGGGCATGTTCTTCTTTGTCGACGATCGTTGAGTCGGCGATCGTTGAGTATCGACACATCGACACGGCCTGGGACACGGGAGTGTCCCAGGGCGTGTCATGCCCAAAAATTAGCCAGATTGTCCGGAGAAGGACACGGCGTAGACGCCAAGCCGTGTCGATCGTGACACGGGCGTGTCAGGTGTCGACACGGGCGTGTTTCGGGCGTGTCGACACCTGTGTTCTGGTTTGGCTTAAGTCAGTTGTGCACCGCTTAAGGAACACGGCCTGTGATACGGGCGTGTCACTACCCGTGTTCGGCCCAGAAAATAAAATTCAGGGCTGATCAGAGCCGTTAATTTTCTTTGACCAAGATCCAATGGTCTGGGCTCTTCCATGGGTTCATAAGGCCGGGATTGAAGAAGATATAGCTCATTTGAGTTTTATCATTCTCTTTCTAAAGTTAAGAGAGAGAGTAGAGCAAGGCATGGAAGAAGAAGAGGAATCCGGCTGCCGGTGGTGCTGTGGTGGTCCAAATCGCGAGCCGAGTTCGGATTTGCGAAGGCAAGGCTGCTGCGAAGGCTTTCATCCATCTAAATTCTCTCCATGGCTACGAGGCGACTTCCAAGGGTAACGATTTCTGTCTTAGACATGTGAAGTCCTACTTTCCTTCATTTGTATAGGGAAAACCCGTCCCCGCGAGTGTGCGGTGGGTTGTGATGTCCCTTGGGGTAGATATGTGAAGTCCCCCTTATTAGAATCCGGAATGGGAGTACGGATCTATGCATGTTGTGTGAAGCCCATCTTGACGTGCTGGTCTGGAATGGTGATGCTTGTTTGCATTTAGAGGAATCTCCGAGTATTTGATTGTTTGTGTGCAATCGGTGGTGCATACCTGTCGCTTGGTATAGCAGGAAGTACTGGAGGAAGTCCAAGAAATTCTGCGAGTTGGGTTCAACTCTTGTGGTGGACGAGCAAGGTGAAGCTGTACCCGCATCAGTCCAGTCTTGAGTCTGACGATGTGAGCAACGGGATATGCGGATCTGTACCCTCGTTATGGTTGTCTAACCTTGGGTGCTTAAGGCCCTGTTAGGATCACATAGCGAGAGTCGACGGCTTGCGTGCTGATCAAGACTAGAATGCTCATTGGTGGGATCCGGTGTTTCCGGTACACCCGAATGTGCCCTGAGTGCACAGAGCATCGGGCCGTCTTGCAGGCGTTTGTGATATGTATTGACTGTGCGGTCGTGCACGTCTTGCGTGGTTTGCTATATATATCATATTGGATAAATGCTATGCAGGGATGGAATTCTGCTGCCTTATGTCAGGGGCAGGGTCGTTATAATTGGTCAGCTGAATGCTAACCGTTGCCCTGTTTACCACTGCTTGGTGGATTGATGCTTGCAGGTGCTGGTCCGAGCGGGACTTAGCGGGGTGAAGCCCAAGCTGCTTTGCTGCCCTCGAAGGATTTGTTTTGTTTCTTCTTGTTCATGTGTGGCCGTCCTGCATGCTGATATCTGTAAACCACACCTTGTTAAGAGTACTTTGTAAGGCCTTAAGGCCAGACTCTTTGGTTGTATGCATTCCTATGTTTTTAGTGGACAGTTCTTGTTGTACTTGAGTTCAAGTTTTCAACCGTGAAGCTTCCGCTAAAAATCTCTGTGTTAGGATGCGTTGGTTCATTGATACTATTTCGTAGCGTCTCCGCCTGTTTGTGGAATATCGTGTGGGGCCCCGGCCGGACCCTCTATTATATTCTTCTTGACGGGTAGAGGTGTTACAATTTGGTATCAGCTTGTTGGTCGATCTCTTCCGAATTCGTTGACGAATTCTTTTGCGGGGTGGAGAGCACATGTCAGTGCCGTCATTATAACACTTAAGTTGAACTCAAGAATGTCCACTTAGGAATGCAAATGCACATGTTTGTTGAACTTGTGTATTCTTTTTGTATGTTTGCTGTTTTACTTGGTCGCTAAATTGTGTGTTTTACACATATAGGTGACTAGAAGTGTTGCGGGTCAATACGAACCTCAACATTCTGTCAAAAGTGCGGTACCAGCTGAGGTGCCCACACCTTCTCCATCAGCTAAAACGGTACGTTTCATCACAGAAATGGTACTGGCTGTGATGAATGTGCAGCAGGCTGGGCATGCACGTCCTACAGTGGTGCCAACGCATGCTGGGGTACGACCAGAACCGATAGAAGCTGTAGTTGATCCGTGGGTAGCAGATCAACAATTGAAGCAATTCTTGATCTTCAATCCTCCGCAATTTACTGGGGCTGGGTCGTCGGCCCAAGCAGAGGATTTGCTTGCACGGATCAAGAGGATCGTTAGAGCGATCAATGTTGAGGAGGGACAGAAGGTTATGTTGGCCACTTTCCTACTGGAAGGAGAGGCTTGTTTATGGTGGGATGAGGTTGAACTGCATCACTTGGCTGGTAGGCAACTTGTAGAGGTCTCGATGGACGAATTTTCTCTGTTATTTTTGGCACAACATCTACCAATGAAGCAAAGAATATCGATGGAAATGGAATTTCAGCGGTTAACTCAAGGAGATCGTAGTGTTGATGATTACCTACATGAGTTCACACGTTTGGGATGATATGCGGGTACAATCTTTGCCGAAGAAGAGCATAAGACTAGTAGGTTTTATGCGGTACTGCGAGATGAGCTGCGGCATTTGCTCTCGAGTTCTGTGAGTTAGGGATTTCAAGCCTTAGTTTGTACGGCTCGGTCTTTGTAGACGGACATGAAAAGGGGGCAGGAAAAAGGGACCTTGGCTGTGACAAAGCCAGAGTTCAAGCCGCCGCGTCCGGAGAAGTTTGGGTACCGTAAGAGATGGGGAAAGGAGTATAAGTCTTCTGGACAAGCTCCTTCTGCGACTGTGACAGAGAAATCTGGGTATGGATCCCGTGCTTGTTTTACGTGCGGGAAGTTGGGACACTTCGCACGGGATTGCCGAGTTGGTCCTCCAAAAGGTGAAAAGAAGACGGGAGCGTCTTATGCGGAGAAGGGAAGACTATGGTGGAGTCTTCTGCCTCGCACGCGCAGCCCAGGGTCTTCAACCTTGGACAACAGGAGGCCATTAAGCAGGTTGATGTCATCACAGTTGCGCGCAGTTTTTAATGTTATTTTGTACTGTGTGTTGTGCTTGTTTTGATTGTAATGTTTTAGGGTTTGTCCTTATACGAGAGTATCCAACGCGATCACTGTTTGATACAGATGCTTCACATTCGTTCCTATCTGAAGATTAGGTCTTTCGTATCGGGGTACCTATCTGGACCACGACAAACAGTGTAAAGGTGTTGTTACCTAACAGATGTTTTATGTGCGTGGATAAATCTTGCGGTCTTGAGGTTAAGATAGGGAGTCTGGAGTTCAAGGTGGAAACATTAGTATTGCCAATCAAGGAAGTTGATATAATCTTTGGCATGGACTGGCTGTCAGAGCAGCGTGCCTGTATAGATTGCACTTCAAAAGAGGTCACACTCGGGCAGAATACCGAACAAGAGACAAAGTTCATTGGTATACAAGGGATGAGTGGGATGTTGTTATCTGCTCTCCAAGTTGTTAAGGCAATTCAGAAGGGTGTGGAGTTGTTCTTCACACTCGTAAAGGCGGTGGCGCCAAAGGCAAGTGTGAGTGAAGTGTCGATTGTGTCGGAGTATGCTGATGTGTTTCCAAAGGACCTTCCGGGGTTACCTCCCCAAAGGGAAATCGACTTCGCTATCGAGCTGGTGCCAGGTGCGAAGCCTGTGGCCCGTTCGCCGTATCGGGTAGCACCAGAGATGGCCGAACTAAAAGTTCAGTTACAAGAGCTGTTGGAGCAGGGATATATATGCCCAAGTATGTCACCTTGGAGTGCGCCTGTTCTTTTTGTGAAAAAGAAAGACGGTAGTTTGAGACTATGTATTGATTATCGTGAACTGAATAAGCTGACGGAGAAAAATAAGTATCCGATTCCACAGATCGATGACTTGTTCGATCAGCTAGTGGGCTCAATCATCTATTCTAAGTTGGTTTTGAAATCCGGGTATTATCAATTGTGTATTAGGGAAGGTGACATTCCCAAGACAGCGTTTGGCACACGCTACGGTCATTATGAGTTTACAGTGATGCCGTTTGGATTATGTAATGCGCGTTCGGTATTCATGGATCTCATGCATCGAACGTTCCGTGAATACTTGGATCTGTTTGTGATTGTGTTAATTAATGATATCCTCGTGTACTCTCAGTCGGAGGAAAATCATGCAAACCATTTGCGGTTGGTATTGCATACCTTGTGGAGAAATAAGCTGTATGCCAAGTTCTTTAAGTGTGAGTTCTGGCTCTCGTCGGTGGCTTTTCTGGGCCATGTGGTAAGTGGAGAGGGCATAGATGTGGATCCGGCAAAAATAAGTGCCATTCTTGATTGGCCAGTGATGTCTTCGGTGGCCGAAGTCAGAAGTTTTCTTGGACTAGCAGGCTACTATAGACGATTTGTGGAGAACTTCTCCCGGATTGCTTTGCCTTTGACTACGTTGACGAGAAAAGATCAGAAGTTCGTTTGGACGCCGGAGTGCGCGCGAGATTTTGAGGAGCTAAAGAGTCGTTTGACCACGGCGCCTGTTTTGACATCACCATGGTGTACAGATGGTTTTGAGATATACAGCGATGCGTCAGGGAGCCTCTTAGGCTGCGTTCTCCTGCAGTTTGGCAAGGTGATCGCCTATGGCTCACTTCCACGACTTGGAGTTGGCGGCGGTGATCTTTTCGATAAAGTTGTGGCGGCACTATCTTTATGGCGTGAAGGTAGATATTTATACAGATCATAAAAGCCTAAAGTATCTGCTCAATCAAAAGGATTTGAATATGCGACAAAGGATGTGGATGGAATTCCTAGGGGATTATACCTTCGACATTCACTATGTTCCTAGAAAGGGAAATGTGGTCGCTGATGCCTTGAGTCGTCGGACTCCGGTACGGGCAAGTTGGTTGCGGATACATGACGAGCGTCTAATCCAGGAGTTAGAAGCTTTGGAGATATCTTGTGTTGAGAGGGATTCTTCAGCCGATGCACGCTTGAACTGGATGGAGGTTCAATATGACCTTTCAGACAGAGTTCAGCGGGAAATGGAGTTGGATGAAAGTCTCCAGCGCTATGCAAAGGAAGGGTCTAGTGACCAATTCTCCTGGGATGATGGTTTATTACGGAAGGATGGCCGATTGTGCGTCCCTTGTGCGGGTAAATTGTGAGAAGAATTGTTATATGAAGCGCACTTTACAAAGTACTCAATTCACACTGGGAGCACAAAAATGTGCAAGGACATGAAGAAATTGTAATGGTGGCCCGGTTTAAAGAAGGACATAGCTGCGTATGTGGCTAAGTGTCGTACTTGTGCTTTGGTAAATGCAGAATGTCAATGGCCGAGTTGTTTCCTGAAATCATTGCCAGTTCCGTAGTGGAAGTTTGAGGATATTTCCATGGATTTCCTGCACGAGTTGCTGAGATCGCAACGTGGGAATGACTCAATCTGGGTGATTGTAGACCGGTTGATAAAGGTGGCTCACTTTCTACCGAACAAGCGGGACGGACGATTCAATGGAAACGTTGGCAAAGTTCTATGTGGAGATGATTGTTCGATTGCATGGTGTTCCCCGGAGCATCTTAAGTGACCGAGATGGGCGATTTACTTCGAAAGATTGGAGGCTAATTCATCAGCTGTTGGGCATGAAGTTAGCATTCAGTACGGCCTTTCATCCGCAAATGGATGGCTAAACTGAACGAACCAACAGAACAATGGAGGATATGCTCCGTATGTGTGCCCTGGACTTCAGTAAGAAATGGGAAGATCATCTTGTTATGGTGGAATTTGCCTACAATAATAACTACCAAGCGAGCATTGGCATGGCACCGTTTGAAGCTCTGTATGGCCGCAAGTGCCGTACACCGCTAGCTTGGGCAGAAACTGGCGAGTCCAAACTTTTGGGACAAATGGAAGTCGAGGATGCTACCTCAACTATACGCTCTATTCGAGAGAGGCTACTAATTGCCCAGGATCTACAAGCCAAAAATTACAATGCTAAGTACCGGAACGTGGAGTTCGCGGTGGGTGACTGGGTCTATTTAAAGATTAAACCCTTCAAAGGCGTATCTCGGATTTGGCGGTTGAAAAAGCTAAGTCCGCGATATCTTGGTCCTTTTGAAGTGGTGGAGCGAGTTGGGGAAGTTGCCTATCAGCTAGCTCTTTCATCGGAATTGGGCGGACTGCATGATGTGTTCCACATCTCAGTACTATGAAAAGCAGTCAAGGATCCAGCTCATGTAATTGAGAATGATCGAGTGCCGGTTGAGTGTGGGCTAACGATAAAGGTAAGGCCAATTCGGATCGAGGATCGAGCCGAGAAGCAGTTGCAGAACAAAACGATCGGGATGGTCAAAGTCCGGTGGGAAAATTTTGGCAGAGGAGAGCTAACATGGGAGCGAGAGAAGACCATGCAAGCCGAGTTTCCCGAGTTATTTTTGTATACTGTCCACTCGTTTGTATACGTCATAGAAACATATATGGCTCTTATTATGTTATGGTGTTATCTCCCTGCTGTCTTTAAATTTCAGGAGAAAATTTTGTTAAGGAGGGGAGGATTATAACACCCCAGAAATCTCAAAAGGGCAAAATGAGGTTCAGGATGGCTGACACGGCCTGGGACACGGGCATATCCCAGGGCGTCTCTAGGGTACACGGACTGGGACACGGGCGTGTCCCAGGACGTGTTCTTCTTTGTCGACGATCGTTTAGTCGGCGATCGTTGAGTATCGACATATCGACACGGCCTTGGACACGGGCGTGTCCCAGGGCGTGTCATGCCCAAAAATTAGCCAGATTGTCCCGAGAAGGACACGGCGTGGAGGCCCAACCGTGTCGATCATGACACGGGTGTGTCAGGTGTCGACATGGGCGTGTCCCAGGCGTGTCTACACCCGTGTTCTGGTTTGGCTTAAGTCGGTTGTGCACCACTTCAGGAACACGGCCTGTGACACAGGCATGTCACTACCCGTATTCGGCCCAGGAAATCAAATTCAGGGCTGATTAGAGCCGTTCATTTTCTTTGACCAAGATCCAATGGTCTGGGCTCTTCCCTGGGTTGATAAGGCCGGGATTGAAGAAGAGAAAGCTCAGTTGAGTTTTATCATTCTCTTTCTAAAGTTAAGAGAGAGAGGAGAGCAAGGCAAGGAAGAAGAAGAGGAATCCAGCCGCCGGTGGTGCTGCGGTGGTCCAAATCGCGAGCCGAGTTCGGATTTGCGAAGGCAAGGCTGCTGCGATGGATTTCATCCGTCTTAATTCTCTCCATGGCTCTGAGGCGACTTCCAAGGGTTACGATTTCCGTCTTGGACATGTGAAGTCCTACTTTCCTGCATTTGCATAGTGAAAACCCGCCCCCGCGAGTGTGCGGTGGGTTGTGGTGTCCATTGGGGTAGATATGTGAAGTCCCCCTTGTTAGAATCTGGAATGGGAGTATGGATCTATGCATGCTGTGTGAAGCCCATCTGGATGTGCTGGTCTGGATTGGTGATGCTTGTTTGCATTCGGAGGAATCTCTGAGTATTTGATTGTTTGTGTGCAATCGGTGGTGCATACCTGTCGCTTGGTGTAGTAGGAAGTACTGGAGGAAGTCCAGGAAATTGTGCGAGTTGGGTTCAACTCTTGTGCTGGACGGGCAAGGTGAAGCTGTACTCGCGTCAGTCCAGTCTTGAGTCTGACAATATGAGCAACAGGATAGGCGGATCTATACCCGCGTTATGGTGTTCTAACCTTGGGTGCTTAAGGCCCTGTTAGGATCATATAGCGAGAGTCGACGGCTTGCGTGCCGATCAAGACTAGAATGCTTATTGGTGGGATCCGGTGTTTCCGGTACACCAGAATGTGCCCTGAGTGCACGGAGCATCGGGCTATCGTGCCGGCATTTGTGATATGTATTGATTGTGCGGTCGTGCACGTCTTGCGTGGTTTGCTATATATATTATATTGGATAAATGCTATGCAGGGATAGAATTCCGCTGCCCTGTTCCAGGGGCAGGGTCGTTATAATCTGTCAGCTGAATGCTGACCGTTTCGCTGTTTACCACTACTTAGTGGATTGATGCTTGCAGGTGCTGGAGTTGCTGGTCCGAGCGAAACTTAGCGGGCTGAAGCCCAATCTGCTTTGCTGCCCTCGAAGGCTTTGTTTTGTTTCTTCCTTTTCATGTGTGGCCGGCCTTCGTGCCGATGTCTGTAAACCACACCTTGTTAGGAGAAATTTCTAAGGCCTTAATGACAGACTCTTTGGTTGTATACATTCCTATGTTTTTAGTGGACAGTTCTTGTAGTACTTGAGTTCAAGTTTTCAACCGTGAAGCTTCCGCTAGAATGCTCTGTGTTAGGATGCGTTGGTTCATTGATATTATTTCGTAGCATCTCCGCCTGTTTGTTAAATATCGTGTGGGGCCCCGGCCGGACCCGCTATTATATTCTTCTTGACGGGTAGAGGTGTTACACTCTGCTCACTCAACACCATCCAGAATGGCCTCCTAGACTATGGCGTTGAGTGAGCTCAGCTCACTCAATGCCATCCGGATTATGGCGTTGAGTGAGCTCTGCTCACTCAACGCCATCCAGAATATGCCCTTTTAAACGATGGCGTTGAGTAAGCTTAGCTCACTCAACGTCATCCAGATTATGGCGTTGAGTGAGCTCTGCTCACTCAACGCCATCCAGACAACACCAAATGGCATTGAGTGCGGTCAGTGCACTCAATGCCATTCAACTTATGGCGTTGAGTGCACTCAACTCACTCAACTCCATCCTGCCTGACAGATTACGGCGTTGAGTGAGCTAAGCTCACTCAATGCCATCAAGTCTACGGCATTGAGTTATCTCAGCTCACTCAACGCCAACCAGACGACACCAGATGGCGTTGAGTGCAGTGTGCACACTCAACGCCATCTAGCTTATTGCGTTGAGTGAGCTAAGCTCACTCAATGCCATCCAGACTACGGCATTGAGTGAGCTTAGCTCACTCAACGCCATTCCAAGGTCACAGGCGTGACGGATCGGTCACGGGCGTGTCAGGCCCATGTTGAAATTTCTGAGCTCGCCGATCGTCTTTCTGAGGTCGACGATCGTCGAAGGGGTCACGCCCAGGTCACGGGTGTGACGGGTCGGTCACGGGCGTGACCACCCGTTGACTCAAAATCTTGGTCAATAAACTTAAATTCCTGGGTTTCCTAGGGTTCTGTTATGACCAAACTACTTCCAGGGGTCTAGTTGGAAATGAGATATTACATGTGCGATCCCCTAGCGCTCACAATAGTGAAGCGCGCCGAAATGACAATTTTTTTTTTGTTTTTTATATTTTTTCTTAGTTTTTTGATTGATTTTTTTTTAGATTTTTAAGTTTATGTTTTTTATAGTTTTTATTTTTTTTGAAAATAAATAAAAAAATAAAATGAAAATAGGTTAAAGGCAAAATAAAATAAAAAAATATGAAAAAAATATATATATTTTTTTGTTGTTGAATTTTTAATTTTTGTGATGAAAAAAAAAAATTCATCATTTTTTTTTGTGATTTTTAAGTTTTTAATTTTTTTAGTTTTTTAAGTTTTTAGTTTTTTTTTTTTACGTTTTTGATTTTTTTGATTTTTAAGTTTTTAAGTTTTTTTTTATTTAAAAAGTTATTATTATTATTATTATTAATATGATTTTTTTTTGGCCTAAATTTTTTGTATTGAAATAAAAGGTAAAATTAATTGATTTCAGGAATTCAAAATAGTAAGACGAAATTTTCCCCGACAAAGGCGCCAAAAACTTGATGGGTTAAAACGCGGTTCTTTTTATTTAATTTTTAAGGGAAGGTATTTATAAAAAAAGAAGAAGGTTTTATTTTGAAACCGAGTTTTAACGAGAGGGAGGCAAGTGCATCTATCGCGTGTAGTACAGGATATTCCGGTATGGAATATCGGGGTCATATTGTTCTCGGGGCCGGCTTAACTATTTCTACTCTTTCCCTGAAAGCTTATTATTGTACCGATGATATTTTTGTTTTGTTTAAAAAGAAGATTACCTAAAAAAATATAAAAAGTGCATAATAATAAAAGCATTAAAATAAAACATGAAAAAATGCAGGAAGTAAATAAAGCAGAAAATAAGGTGCAGAAGGTCGATGAAGAACTCAGTGCGACGATACAAAAAGAGAATTGAACTAAAATAACTTTTAATAAAAAGAGATCCTAAATTTCAAATTAATTAAGGCGGATACTTGGCCGTGGAGGTTCCACAAAAATGAGCACACCTATCTCTAGGTAATATCGCTGACCTGAACGCTAAGACTATTCGACCGATCGCTAGAACGACGAAGGATTCCTCTTAACGCCCGCATTACGCTAAGAACCCCACTATTGGGTGGGGAACCCAATCCGGTAGAGTCACGCGCTCTCTCGTGGGTTAGCGCGGTGCTCTCTTTACCCAAGGGTGATCGGTCCATACGCACGGCCTCTCAGCGTTGCGTATGGACAATGGAAATAGTCCCCGCACATCGATATGCGGTCCTACGCCTCGTTAACCCTGGGCAAACCTTAATAAATTTAATTAAACTGAAAAACAAGACCTTTAATTATTTAAAGCTACTTTTTCTGTCTCAATATTCTTCGATATTGAGGGCTAAGAGCGGTTAACCACTCATCGGAATGGGTACACTTACGCAAGAAAGCGATAAAGAAAGATGTAAAGAAAGCAGGAAATAAAGCAGTAAAGGAAAGCAGAAAATTATGAGTCCCGGCTCAAGCGAGTGGGCGGGAGAAGAAAGCAGTAAATGCGAATCCCGGCTCAAATGAGTGGGCATGGGTAAATTTATCTCATACACGCACACACTTTACAGAAATGAAGACGCACCCACGCACACAAAGTTTTCTTACTCAAGTGAGTAGGAAGAAAATGAAAGCAATAAAAAGACAATTCTCACTCAATGAGTGGGCGGGAAATGAAAGCAGAGCGCCATTTAACTTTTAACGAGTAAGCGGAAATAAATTCATACACACACACGCACACTACAGAAATGAAATAAAGCTATAAAACTAACTCATACACGCACGCACACTTGCAAAAATAAGAAAAACAAAGCGAGCAGAAAATTTAAACAACTGCATTTCTACCGCTAGAATGCGGTAGAAATGCATAAAAAGAGAAAATAAAAATTAACCGAGCGAAAAGTTTCTCAAATTAACACAAAATGAAAATGCTCGAAAAATTAAAACAACTACATTTCTACCGCTAGAATGTGGTAGAAATGCGTAAAAATACGAAATAAAAATTAAACAGGCAACAAGTTAAATTTAAAACAAAGTTGACTAAAAATTAAAACGACTATATTTTCATTCTTATATTTTCATAAAAACTCAAAAAAAGTGAAAATAAAAATAAAAAAGAACGAAAAGATTTACATTCCTAAACATTTTAAGTTAAAGAAAATGAAAAAGAACACTTTTAAAGATGTTTTTATAAAGCTATAAGAATGAAAATAGCAAAAAGAAAACAAGCTAAACCTAAACAAGTTGCAAGAAAATAAAATTGCCGGAATAACGGCTAGAGATGCGGAGAAATCATAAGCTAAGCTAAGTTATGAAAGCTTTAAATTAAGAAAACATAAAAAGAACAAAAAAGGGAAAGAAAAATTACTTTGGGTAGGCGCATTCAAATGGATTCCAAGCATTATAAAGAGAGAAAAAGTGAACATTGTATTAATAAAAAGGTGATTACAAAGAAAGTTAAAACAAACATCCTAATACAAACTAAGAGAGAGAGCGGGGGGGGGGATTCTCTTACCTAACATTTGGAATACATTTGGGTAGCACCTCCCCTAAGCAAAGTGGACCAAAAAGTGGACAAGAAAAGCTTTCTAAAAGCTTTTATTTATAGAAAAAAATTCGGGTGTGACACATCCTAGGTTATGGGCATGACAGGGGGCGTGTCGGACAGAGCCGTGTTTGACTTGGCGAATTTGGCAGGCTGGATTTATTCTAGAAAGTTCGGGAAGTGACACGTGTTTTCCACGGGCGTGACAGGTGTCAGACACGGGCATGTCAAGTAGTGGTCGACGATCTTCGAGCGCCGATCGACGATCTAGAAGCTTCTGGAAGTGACACGTGGCAGTCACGGGCGTGACAGGCTTGGTCACAGGCGTGTAGGGGGCGTGACATGGACAGCTGACAGCTCTTATGTCGGCAGCGTCGAGTGTTGAAAAAAGCGTTGAGTGTCGACATCGACACGGGCGTGATGGGTCTTGGAGACGGGCGTGACTGGGACGTGTCTAGACAGCATTGAGTGTTGAACAATAAAATCATTGAGTGTCAACTGGAGAAAGGCATTGAGTGCTTGACACGGGCGTGACGGGGGGTGTCACAGGCGTGACAGGTCAAAAAATTGAATTTTTCTGAAAAATTTTAGAAAACAAAAATAAACTAAGTTAGTATAAAATTTACAAAAAAAGAAGTATATTATTAAATAAAACAAACTAAAAAAGAAAAAAAGAAACAAAAATGACTTAAATAAAATGCAAAAATATAGATATATTTGCAACTCATTAGTCCCATGCCAAGAGATGGTGGAAGACATCGCTAGACACGACGTTTGCTGATAGAGAGGTTGCAGAGATTGCTTGAGAGGAGTTCAAGGACGCACTGTTGGAGCATTTTGTTCCGCAGTCGGCCAGAGATGAGCTGCAAAACAGATTTTAACAGTTGAGACAGGTAAACAAAACAGTGGTGGAATATCACCAGGAGTTCCATCATCTAGCCCATTTTGCGGATTCTTATCAATTGAATAAGGAAGGATACACCAAGAGGTTCTATAAGGGCCTACGAGATTATTTGAGAGAGGCTCTTTTATTCATATCCGACGGGCCTATTCCTTGGATATTTGAGATTGTGAAGAGGATTGAGGCAGATTTGCACACTACTCGAGGCCGGAAGTGGCCAACTGAGGATCAGGGCCGGGGAGCCAGAAACGATCATCGGCGGGCCCGCATTGCTGATGGGAGAGATGGAAGAAGGACATGGGATCAGCCTTATCAGGAGGCGAGATAGGAGCAGAGGGAACCAGTGGTGATGGCTCCTCAGCCTCTCTAGGTGCGGGAGATGCACAGACCCGGGTTTGGCATATCCCCCACCGGAGTGCTTCAACTATCATAAGGTAGGGCATATCTAGAATTACTCCCCCATGAAGGGGGAACCACTACCAGCACCACTCACTGTCCCGCCTTCTCAGTATTTTGGAGGCCGAGGATGTGGCCGAGGACGTCGATACCAGTGCTGAGACCGCAGGCAGGAGAGGGAGCAAGTGTATGCACTAGATCTAGCTTAACCACGGAACCTGGAGTAAGTGATCATAGGTACGCAAGTAAATTTTAAGTTTTCTTCTTAAATAATTAAACTCATGGATATAGAATTGGCAGACTATGAAAGAAAACCATAACTAGATTTCTATGATATTTAACTACCCTAGGCATAGTCTTCATCAGCGGCAAGCCCGCTTCTATGTTGTTCGATATGGGTGCATCACACTCGTTCATGTCGTAGGCCTTCATAGAAGGGTTGGAAGTCGTAGAGCGATTCACAGGCTTGATGATGAGGATACGACTACCCGACGGATCAGAGCTATTCACCTATGCCCACTACAACATAGAGGCAGAGATCGGTGGCAAGGCATTCAAAGCACCAGTAAAGATATTAAGGATGTTAGCCTATGATCTAATCCTGGGCATGACATGGTTGCATTGGAACCATGCCCAGATTGACTTCCTATCAAAGAGGATCACTGTAAGGCATGGGGATTCCCACATTGCCATCGAAGGTATTAGACCTATTCGCCCTCTCTTGTTATCATCCGTGCAGGCCGTCAAGTCCCACCTGCAGGGAGAGGAAGTCTATGATGTGCTGTTTGAAATGGCCTAGGCAAAGGATTCCATCTCTGATATCCCGGTGGTACGGGACTTTGCTAATGTATTCCCAAAGAAGCTGTCAGGGCTACCCCGCACTTGGAGCAGGATTTCCAGAAACAGTTTGTACCGGGGCTTAGCCGGTATCTACGCCCCTTACCGGATTGCCCCGAAGGAGTTTACACAGTTTCGAAGCCAGCTGCAGGAACTAGTGGAAGCCGGATTTGTCTGGCCGAGCTCTTCACCATGGGGAGCCCCGATGCTGTTCGTCAAGAAGAAGGACGGGACACTCGGATTATGCATCGACTACCGAACACTGAACAGTCTGAGAGTCCGGAATACCTATCCACTACCAAGGATAGATAAGTTGTTTGCTAAGCTAGAGGGGGCGCATTTATTCTTAAAATTTTATTTGAGGTCGGGATACTATCAGTAGCGGATTCGGGAGGAGGACATTCCGAAGACTGCCTTCAGTAGAAGATATGGGTTATTCGAGTTTACCGTGAAGCTCTTCGGGCTCACAAATGCATCGTCGGCATTCATGAGCCTCATGAACTAGGTGTTCGAGGCTTATCTGGATGTGTTCATCATTGTGTTTATTGACGACATCCTCATCTACTCGAGGACGGAGGAGGAGCACACACATCTGACACTGACTCTCGAGAGACTACGGGAGCACCACCTTTTAGCGAAGTTCAGCAAATACCAGTTCTGATTGAAGGAGGTGGCCTTCTTAGGCCATATTATCAGTGGAGCTGGGTTGGCAGTGGACCCGACAAAGATTCAGGCAGTTCGAGATTGGCCGCAGCTGAAGGAAGCCACAGTCATGCGGAGTTTTTTAGGACTTGTTGGTTATAACTAAAAATTCATGGAGGGATTCTCTCAAATTACCCTCCCACTCACATCACTGACAAGGAAGGATGTGCCCTTTGTCTGGACCCCGCAGTGCGAGATGGCTTTCTGGGAGCTGAAGGATCGACTCACCTCGGCTCCTATTCTTTCCCTTCCTTCAGGGAGAGAAGGATTCTAGGTCTACACCAATGCTTCTTACAAGGGCATGGGTGCAGTTCTTATGCAGAAGGGCCACATGATTGCATATGGTTCCCGCCAGCTGAAGAAGCATGAGCATAACTACCCTGTTCATGACTTAGAGATGGGAGCGGTCGTGTTTGCTCTGAAAGTCTGGCGGAATTATCTGTACGGTGTCCACTTCGAAATATACTCCGATCTTAAAAATTTGAAGTATGTGGACACGTAGAAGGAGCTGAATATCAGGCAGAGGAGATGGGTGGAGTTTCTAGCAGATTGCTAGTACGAGATGAACTACAACCCAGGGAAGGTGAATGTGGTAGCCGACGCACTCAGTCGGAGAGCCTCCACCTCCGGAGCGGAGCCCAAGATTATGACCATGGAGCTAGTATAGGGATTAAAGGATATGCACATCATGCTGGTGTCGTCTGATGACCCCGAGCTTTATGAGGAGTATTTTGCCGTGATAAGCACCACAGATGACATTCGGGATGAGTCAGAGATGGGCAGAGGCAGGACGCCAAGCTGGAGCTGATATTCCGAGCCTTGGAGGCAGGTACTGCGGGAGATTACACACTGATGGATGGCCTAGTATGTTTAAAAGGATGAGTTTATATACCAGAGGGAGGCAAGGTCCGGGAGGATATCATGACGGATGACCACTATAGCCGGTATTCGGTACACACGGGAGTTACGAAGATGCCTTCCGATCTAAAGAAGACCATGTACTGGCCAGGCATGAAGAAGGATATCACCTACTTCATGACCAACTGCGAGACTTGCATGATGGTGAAGGCATAGGGTAGAAACCCCGCAGGATTATTGCAACCACTCCCAGTGCCGGAGTTGAAGTTCGAGGATATCGCTATGGACTTCATACATGGGCTTCCCCGATGGCGGACGGGAAATGATTCGATCTTGGTAATACTCGACTGGCTGACGAAGGTAGACAGATTTATCCCGATCAGGAAGGATGACTCGGTTGGTGTGCTGGTTCGGAAATTTGTGGAGCAGTTCCATCGTTATAATGCCATACCCAGGACGATCGTATCATATCGGGATGGACGGTTTACGTCCAGGGAGTGGAGATCAGTGCAGACTTACTTGAATACTCGGCTGACATTCAGTACAACTTTTCATCCCCAGTCTGACGGGTAGACGAAACGCACCAATAAGATCTTGGAAGATCTACTGCGACTATGCATTCTGGATTGCGGAGAGCCTTGGGAGAAGATGTTGCCACTGGTCAAGTTCTCATATAATAACATTTACCAGTCCAGCATAGGGATGGCTCCTTATGAGGCCCTATACATACGAAGGTGTAGGACTCCGCTGTCATGGATACATGATGAGGATCCGAAGGTTTTGGGCTCGGAGTTTGTTGAGGACACCGAGGCTTAGGTTAGGCTGATACAGGACAGGATATTAGAGGCACAGATCAGACATGCTAAGTATTATGATGCTCAGCATCGTCAGGTGGAGTTTCAGGTGGGGGACCGGGTATTCTTGAAGATCTGACCGATGCATGGGGTTTCACGGGTACGTGGTCGGAAGAAGAAGCTCAGCACGAGATATATGGGGCCTTACAGGATCCTGGAGAGGATCGGTCCCTTAGCATACAAGCTGGAGCTGCCACCGGAGCTGGAAGGTCTGCACTACTTATTCCACGTATCTTCTCTTAGGAGGGCTCTACTACGCACGGAGTAGCAGATTAATCCACGGATGGGTCGGTAGCATCTGACCGGTCAGTTCACCTGGAGCCTGCCTGGATTGACGACAAGGGGATATGAGTCTTGCGTCGCAAGAAGGTTCCATTGGTCAAGGTCCTATGGAGGAATCACGGTTAGGAAGATCACAACTAGGAGCCGCAGGATCTGATGCAACAAAGGTACCCAGAGCTTTTTGGTCAGGTATTCCTCACAACCTCTCGGGATGTTACAATTTTCTTTTCATATTTGAAACCCCGTAGGCCTAACTAGAATTTCGAGGATGAAATTTTTTGTTTATGTATTAGCATTTGTAACATCCTTCAGGGAACTAGACCCCGTAGGAGTGGTTTTGTCATGACTAGGTCATGACAAAACCCTAGAAGCCCAAGAAGACCAAGTGGATTTAGGGATATAGGTGAGATCATTATGGTCTGCAAATAGTTGATTCCTAAACCCTAGTTTAGGATGATCATGAAACTCCAAGACCCCTCCATGACCTTACCAATCTATTGAAAGACCCTAAGGGTCCATTTGAGTCAACCTAGGGTGGAAAAGTTGACTTAGGATCATCCAAGGCCTAAATAAGGCAAGATGCCCTACCATATTGAGCCCAAACCACCCTACCAAGGTCTCCCTAGACCTAGAGTCGGGTCAATGTGTCACCAAAGATCCATTGGGGTCAACCTTAGAGCTTAAGTTAACTTAAGTCAACCGTAACCCTAAATGGGTCAAACTGACCTACATAGGGTCAATTGAGCTTCCCTTAGCCAAGTGGATCCCAACCATGCCCACCTAACCCTAGAGTGAGGTCAAAGGGTCACCAAGGACCCATTGGGGTCAACCCTAGTGGCTATGTTGACCCAAGTCAACTCAAACCCCAAAATGGTCAAAGTGCCCTTAATAATGGTCAAGTGACCTTCAAGGTTCCATGTCAACCCTACCCATCCCTACCTAGACCCAAGGGGAGGCCAACAGGTCACCAAGGACCCATTGATGGTGACACAAAAGGTCAATTTGACCAAGGTCAACCATAGGCTACGTCAAGTCAAACTTATCTCAAAAAGGGCTAACCCAAGCTTAAGCCCCTAATCACTTGGGCTAACCACCTCCAAACCACTTAATATAAGTTTAGTGGGCTGCATTTAGGCTAGTTCCATGACATAATTCGGCCATGAATGGCAGGAGAGAGAAAACTCCAAATTCTTCTTTAATGGAGGAGAGAGAAAGTGGAAGGAAGAAGCCATTCATGGCTTAGGGAGGCCAAGGGCCACCACTAATGACTGGATTCAACTCCTTAGGGGAAGAGATGAAGATCCAACCATTTTTCGGCCACCCCAAGGCAGGTTCACCCCCCTCCCCACACCACTTGGCTGAAGCTTCATCTATGGCCATTAATGGCATTGATGTCATGACCACCCCTCACCAATTTTAGTGTTTTAAAAGCATCACTGGACTCCGAAGAGTCATTTCCACTCTTGCCCCCGTAATTTCGAGTTACTCCACTGTGTAGTTGCATAAACCTGAGCGGTCCCACCACCACCATGTCATCCCGGTCATCGGCGCGCCTCTAGCCCGCAAACAAGGTCCTCCCCTTCTTCTTCTTCTTCCATGGGTAGATCGTGGGACTAATTAGGGTCAAGGTTGGGGCTCAATTGAGACTGATCTAAACTTTCAAATTCATGGTTTTTGGAAAACTTCTGCTTGTTGGGATCGCCGGAAAATGACCCTCCGGTGGTTGTGCCTCCGTCTGGCGATAGCCACCACCTCGACAAAAATGGTGGTGGCGGTGGCCGGCCAGGGAAGTGGTTGGGTGGCCGGCGGCAGAGGCTTGAAGTTTGCCCAGGAGTTAATCCTGGCCATTGGCGCACATGGACGATGACTGGATACCGTCCAAAAATGCGCCAAGATGCATGCTGTCCTAGATAAAACTATAGGTTAAATATTTATTTCTTATGATATTCTGTCACACTATTTGAATTTAATGTTTTTAATTATTAAAAATACCTAGGGTCACCTACAGAAAAAGAAATAAATATCAAAGTTGTAGTACTAGGAGTTTACTTTAATTGAAAATTGGTTTGAACCAATTTGGGTGCATGGTTTGACAGGGCACTCATTTTGGTGGGGTCTATACCTAGGGTTTGACAGAGATAAATTTGTGTGCCCCCACTTAACCACAAGTCCAAATGACCTTAAAATTGGACTAGGCATCTCCATAACCTATATCTAGGTCCTGCCTAAAAATGAGAATTTTTGGGGATAATTTTTCTATAATTTTTTGAATTATTTAATAATCCTAGGGTAAATTAGTTTAGGGACCTAAAGATATCCAAATCCTCCCAAATTTTGGAGAATGGGTCTTAGGGTCAACATGAGGTTCGGTAAAAATTTTCACCTCATTTTGAGTTGACTTGGTTGGGAAATGAGTAAACCCTAGTTTTGCCCTAAAGGGGGTATTTAGGTCAAAAGTGCACCTTTTGGGATTGGGTGGCCAAACCACCTCAACAGAGGCTGGAATTTTGGCCACTGATTTGACATGACTTTTAACACCCTCATATGAGTTATGGGGTGGTTTGGGATAGGATTGCCCTAGGACCCAAGTTCAAACCCTAAGTTTGGACTTTGGGTGTTGTGAAGGGCATGAGGTCAAATGCCCTTGTATGGACTTGAAATTTTTTAGAGAGGACACAAGGGTATCTTAAGTCCTCTGGTAAAATCTTAGAGGACTTGGAGATGGATGAACTCCTCAAAACCCTAAACCTAGTTTAGGGCACAACCCTTATACATATAAGATAGACCACCAAAAATTATCAAAAAGTTATGAAACTTGGGTAGTATAGCTATAGTGTTAATTAGAGCCTCTTGTGATTTTGTTGGTAATTTTGGAATAATACACTTAGTAGCTCCTTTATAATTCATCGAATTGCCCTTGATAGACTTTTGTTTATTATAATCACACTGTTAAGTAAGAAGTTATGAAAATTGGGCAGAGGGTATTTTTGGTCAATATACCTATACTTGAATTTTATTATAATTTGTAAAGGTACATTTCCAATACTTTCTTCACAAGCATTTAGAAATGCAATTATATTTAAAAATAGACTCAGAGCTCTATGATTGATTTAAAAATGTGAAACTTAATCAGTAGCATTCCTATGACAATATGCTTATGTAAGAATTTTATTGTATTTTTTGATAAACACTTTTTGTATTTAGTTCATTAGTTTATCAATCTCGATTATTGTGCAATATTATGTTTAGAGTTCACTACTCATTGAAAAATTATGAAACTTAACCTAGAGTGTTTATAGGTCATTATATACATGTTTAGATTTTCTCAGAATTTTTGGAAGTATTTTAGTAGTACTTGTCTCTTTAAAATGATTAATTTAGGTTATGTTTCAAAATTAGGTTTAGAGGTCTAAACCTTGCTATAAAATTGGGAGACTTTGAATTAACTATTAAATAGTCATCTTGTATTTATCATAAATTTTGTGGAGCATTTTGCATGCCTGAAAAAGGTAATTCATGTTCAAACTAAGGTATTTTAATTTCTTAGAAAATTAAATAAATTATCAAGTAAATTAAGAAAATTATGAAATTCTTGATTTAGGCTAAACATGTCATGATAGACTCCCAATAATTATTATATGGATTTTGGATGATAATTTGGGGTACCTCCCATTGTATACAATATATAGCTTAGGATGGTTTGCGTTTAGTGAAACCACTAAAATCGTGTTAACATGGTGAATGGTCGCAGGGAGATGGGATTTTGTTTACTGATTTTGGTAAGTGGATTGGAGTATACCATTGGAAGTTGGGAAGAGTAGGTTGTAGAGTTATCTAAGTTTAGGTGGTACTCGGGATCGACGGAAGATCGTCTATCCTGACAAGGGGGAAAGAGGGTCAAAACACATTAGGGTTATAACCAGTGTAAAACTAAAGGGATCGGGAATCAGGTATTAACAAATAATAATAAGTGCCTTGCGATAGGGAGCTTTGAGCTTCAATCCATCGTAGTTCCTTGTGCCCTTGTAGAGCCCTTCACGGGGTTGCCGGGGGCAGTCCTGGGCTAACCTAAACTGTAAGAAAAATAAACTGCAAGAGTAACTAGCATAACTAGGGATTCACTTTCACTCACCTCGATGTCTCGGGATGTTAGGTTGGGTGACACGGGAAGTAGGCTCGGTGGTTTGATGATGGGCAGGTTGGCCCGGGAGCTTAGGCTCGGTTGTTGGTTGTGACTGACTGGATAGTCCTGTGTTCTTGGCTCGGCGGCTGATTCATAAGGTTGCATGTGCATAAATTTTAATGTTGTGGGTCTTCAATATTGGAGGTTCGATGCACCGACGCCAATATGTCGACTCAGCAAGTGTAGTTTTGCAGTTCGCTAAATAAATTCTAGTGTGCCATCCGGCATGAGTACGCAGGAGCTCCGCTTAGTGCACCAGTATCGAGGCGTACGATAGGTCTGACTGGTAGTTCCATTACCAGTTTAGAGGTGGGCGAGGCCCAATCCACAGCTTCTGTTTGCCACTATGGAGGTATACTGGGAGGTTAGGCTCTAGAAAGGGGGAACTAAAGCTTTCAATACATAGAGTCGAGTGGCTGTGTTGCACTTGCATGTTCACATCATAGCAAATTTTCATGTCATAGCATCATCTTTGTATATAACCCCAGAAACTTATTGTATAAAGTGGTATGGGATGCTTTATATAATAGGCCCTACAAAATGACCCCTTGGCTTATAAGCTCGCGTGAGCGTGCTTATAAGTTAAGGTTTTGACTCTGTAGATATATACATGCTGCTAGAAAACCTACACCCTGTCGTATAAATTGGTATATAACTTTTTATACAAAAGGAGCCTTGCAGAAGATCCCTTAGCTAATGTGTTTTCATATAAGTTAAGGTTACATATTATATATTCAGTCTTTCATACTTTCATTACTGTCACATATACTTCTAGAACTACTAGGTTAGTTCTACTGTCACCTGTTACTTTGTTATTCTCCATATTCATTACCTCTCCTTTCCTCCTTCCCGATCGGTGCTTAGGAGCCATGGGGTAAGAGGTAGGGGATGATAATACTTAGTCTTTTAAACTAATGGTTTTCGAACCACAACATTTTAGGGGACCGTGGAGCCCAACATGGAGGAGTAGCCCCGGAGGTCAGCACACTTGGAGATGGGACAGTCTAACACAGAAGTTCAGACAACTGGGACTATGATTACCAATCGTTAGTAGATGTTTAGTTTTTTTTGCTTCCGCGCTGAGTGATATGTAGTAAGGATATTGATGCACCGGGCATAAGCCCTATTTTCTGTACCTTTATTATTTCTATGAACTCTCCCTTTGTGGAGATTATTTACTATGTATGTGATTTCTATGGATATGCCCTTTTACTATTTTGCTATTGTTATGTGATCAATTTGGCCGGCAGAATTGGCATTTTGTAGTGATAACCTTCCCGGGAGTGAAGGTGTCATCGTAAAGCGGAGGTTCTGGGCCTAAGACCCCGGTGGTTTAAAAAGAAAAAAAAATGGGGTCTTATAAAATATACGGATCAACCCTTCACTCTAGAGGGGGGTGAATAGAGAGTTTTAAGATAATTCTGCAAATTTAAAAATTACTTTAACAGTGGAAGACTTAATTTACTTAGTGTAGAGTGCTTAACAGTAATCAGAATAAAAAGAATACAAGAAGCAAATCCACAGCACACAACAAACAAAATAACAAGCAACCAGAAGACACAAGGAACTATAGTGGTTCCCCAAAACCTGGGTACATCCACTCTTCTACCACCCTTGGTAGGAATCCACTTCAGGATGAGTTGATCAGGTGTCTTGGGCACCAATGAGTTTTTGATCAGGTGCTCAAAAACCAAACAAAATTTTTTGATCAGGTGTCTTGCGACCACTGAGTTTTGATCAGGTCTCAGAAACCAAAACAAAACTTTAGAAGGTAGTTTAAAGAACCCTTTTACAAGAAAGAAAAAGAAAAAGGTTAGGTTGTCTTCTCTGTCAACAATTAGAGAGAAGCACAAGTGGATGTTGATGTTGTTTAAGCTCCCCCTTAGATTAGAAAGACTTCAGGAATAGAAGCTTTGCAAGGTTGATAGGTTTTCAATGAAAAGAATGCTCCAGCAACAGATGATTTCAGTAAGAACTGAAATATGTGTTGTTTGGAGTATGAATGATGAAGACTTAAGAAACTTTGAATAAGAAGGAATCAGAAAGAATAGAAGCTTGTTCTCCTCTCTGTGTTATTGATCTTTTTTTTTCTTCTTATATAATTCTTCTTCTCTGAATCATAATATGAAATCCAGTCTTCAAATCTTCTAGATAGCCGTTAGCAAAATCATAAATGCTTTTCTTAAATGTCAACTGTCTCTGGAGGAAAAACCTAAATAGCATTCCTTCTTTGTTTCCTTGAAACTTTCTCCAGATTTAATATAACGGCTAAAAATCTTCTTCAATCAATGCTATGACTTGAAGACATTTGAAATCCTTAACAAACTGATAGAATTCCAGAAATCGTCGATCTCAAAAGATAATCGTCGATCTAAGCTTAGAGATTGTCGAACTGGGTTCGACGCTTCGTCGATCTGAGCTTGACGACAAGTTGAACTCTTCATCTGGGCTTCTCATCTGAATTAGGAGGTCTTGGGGAAAGATTCAAACCTAAGTACTAAGCCTTAGACCTTAACTAGTTGACCTTTACTCTATACAACATGGTCAATCCAATAATCCTATAGATGTAGTGATCCTGACCCAAATTAGTAATAGGGTGTTCCAACAATCTCCCCCTATTTGGGTTAGGATTACTATTTACATGAATTATTGGAAATAAAATCAACAAAAACAGAAATACATAAAACATTGCAGAACCATAGATATATAAATATATCACAGCAAATAGTTCAGCAGAGATAAGATTGTTCAGCTTACATTAACTTTCCTTGTCAATACCTTTCTTAAACAGAATTTCCCTGTTAGGATTTTCAGAGTCTTTCTTTGATCTCATATCATCAGCAACACCAAGTCTTTTGGCTTCTGCCTCTAGGGACTACAGCTTCAGGATGTTGCTGTATATACTTCTCAGTATTGAAAAATTTCTTGGAGTTGTACCTTTCAAGTCCTTGTCTTCTTTGATCTGATAGAGTAGAAATGTTGGAGGTATCTTAGCCTTTTTCTCTGGCTTTCTTGATTTGATCTAATACAGCCATCTCTTTTAGTCTTGCTGTCCAGGAGACTGGGTTATTCTCTGGATCTTTAAATGGAACTGAGGGCTCATACTTATTGATGGTGTTAGTGGGAGGAGCTTTTTGATGAAAACCTTCTTTGAGCTTATAAGGAAAAGGACCAGAAGTGGTATCACTTGGGCTTTGTCCTTTCCTTTGATAAGTTTGATGCCTGGACTATCCTCTAAGAAAAAACCTGATAACCTCTTTGAGTGCCTCTATACTAACTGCCTCTTGACTGATTACCTCTTTGCTGATATCCTTTAGTTTATGATCTTCCTTGAAACTAGGATTGAGAGGATCTTTGAGAAGAGATATTGGAGGATTGAGGAGCTGAGTCTCCACTGGATCCTCCACCTAGAGAAGGACGAGGAGGAGGATCATAGTGAGAGGTTCTCTTACTACATTTCCTTTTCTTCCTCATGGACTTCAACTGATTTTTAGAATATTGAATCCAGTGCTCAGTTATAGGGCAGTTGTGCAGAATATAATATGGAATATCATGATCAGAAGTTGTCTTTTCAATTGGGACTCTTTTCATAGCTTTACTTCTAGCTTTCCTCTTCTTTACAATAGTTCCAGAAGAGTCATCAGAGTCTGTTCTGAATTGATCATCATCAGAGCTCTGATGCTCATTATATAAAGCATCTAATTTGCCTTAACACTTCTTTAGAAAAGGAGACAGGAACAGAAACTGAAGCAGGAGGTGTAGTAGTAGAAATAATAGGAGCAGCAGCTGAAACAGCAGGAGCATCAACTGAAGTAGTAGGCTCAGAAACTAAACAAACTTGCTCTATCATAGCCTCTGAGAAAACAACAGCAACAGTAGCAGCAGCAGCATGAACCAAAGGAACACTTTCCATAATCTTCACAGAATTGATATACATTTGTAGAAGATTGGGATCACAGCAGGAGAAGGGAACTATAGCCTTGGTTAAATCTTCAGCAGGGAGTGGTGCTGGAAGATAACTGCTATAAAATGAATCAAATAATGACAATAATGAATGGAGGTCTACTGTAGGACTTATCGTTGGAGATGGAACTGGAGCTGGAACTGGAACTTTCTCTGAAGCTGGAACTTCTGATACTTGCATTTCTGAAATCTCTGAGGGCAGCACTTCTTCATATGGCATCTCCCCCTGCTTAGATTCAGTGAGAACTGAATCTAGGCCCCCAGAAGAAGGGATGTTCTTAAGAATGAAGGAGGAAGAGATCCTAGCAGATAACTCATGTAAAGTCTTAACTAAAGGAGCGAAGGTGGCATCCAATATAAGAATTAGACTTTGGGCCAATAACTCAAATAGCTTGTCTGCTAGGGGAATAAGATCTACTTGCTCAAGATTAACTTTAGTGGAGGTAGAGGAAGTAGCTACAGAGAGAGATGGAGTTGATGCCGATTGAAGTGGTATGGATGGTTGAGATATGATACCAAGTAGGATTTGTTGTAAGGTTGTTGAGGTGGATGGAATGGCTTGAGGTGACGATGGAGAAGCATCCATGAAGGAATCATCTATAAGGTTGAAAGATTGAAGATGGGGGGGGGATGATTCTAAATCTATGGATGGGAAGTAATGTAGTGGATGGAAATCTTCTTGATGGGTGGCTTGAGGAGGTAGAGAAGCTATTGGAGGTGAAGGTATGGATGATGTAACTGGATGTGGATAAGGAGGAGAGGATATGGAAGGGGATGGCAAAACTTCTACTAGGGCAGTGGACTGAGGAGGAGTGACTATCTCAGTCCTTGTGCCCGAAGAAGCTTTAGCTGCAGGAGCCCTCCTAGGTTTGACAATATGTCTCTCCCACTTGCCAAATAGGGCAGAAGAAGCCTCTTTGATGAATTGATATGCATCCCATTGGACACCAACAACTGCGGGTACCTATTCTGCAGGAATAGGGCCAAAATCCTTCCAAAATTTACAAAATTCTTATTTATCTTTTTCTTAAGCAAATCAAAGAAAATTGCTCCCCAATCCAGGTGCTTCTTATCCACTATTGCAGCCATTAAACAAAATTGATACCTTGAAATTGTATCATGGGCAGAATGCTTGGCCAAAATGACCTTTCCTACAACATCTGCTAGAAATCTATATTCCATTGATAGATTCTTCTTCAGCAGGTTATTAGGGTTCTCAGAATTATGACCCATTCTATCTAACATTGCAGAAAATTCTAATCCTGATAGTCTTATGCTATCATTACCAGTACTTAATCCAAAAACCTCTGTAAGAATACCTTGGGTTAGGGATACCTGTGTCCCCTAGATGGTTCCAACAACTATATTTTGATCCAGATTATGGGAAGTATAGACCCATTCTTTTATCTCATCTGCTGCTAACTTGATTCTAGTAGCCATAATATTTACAAGTTGTTGTTCCTTGAAGAGTTCAAGAATGTCCTTAAACATCTGATCAGTCCCCTTTAAAGATTCCATGTCAATATCAAAGCCGTTGTCGAACTTCATTGCGGCTAGAACGATGACTGAGACCGACATATTTCCTACAAAAACAAATAAGATCATGTGTAGAAGAGGTTGGAGGGAAAGAAAATTCTTGCAGAAGATATGAAAGCGCAAATGAGAAAGACGCCTGAAAAATGATTTTATATTAGGGTTCGATGGAGAAAAGGAAAGATCGTTGAACTCAGTTCGACGATCTACGGCTCTAGGGGAAACTGAAGGGTCTCAACATCATCGATCTCTTTCGACGATATTTGAGATCACTTACTGAGAAGGATAGTCTAGCACTATCTTGAAACGCCGAGCTCCGTTCGACGATCTTCATGAAAAAATGTCGAGCGCAGTTCAGAGTTCAGAGAAAACCTACAGACACTAGGAAACTCAAAATTTTTAACCTAGTCTTTGTCAATTTTTAGGTTTTTAAGAACTTGGAACTTAATTAAGACTTCCTCCATCTAACATTCCTAACTGATTAAGGAAGAAAGTGTGTTTCTTTTCATCCAATGGTTTGGTGAAAATATCTCCCCTTTGTAAATCAGTTGGGATGTATTCTAGTTCAATTTTACTTTTCTCTACATTATCCCTTAAGAAGTGATGCTTAATCTCTATGTGTTTGGTCTTACTATGGAGGACTGGATTTTGAGCTATGGAAATAGCACTAGTATTATCACAAAATATTATGGACATCTCTAAGTTGTAGCCATAGTCCAGGAGATGATTTTTAATCCACAATATCTGTGAGCAACAACTATCTGCTGCCATATATTCAGCTTAAGCAGTTGATGTGGACATAGATGTTTGTTTCTTGCAAAACCAGGAGACAAGTCTAACATCAAGAAACTGACAAGTTCCACTAGTGCTTTTCCTGTCTAATCTACATCCAGCATAATCAACATCTGAAAATCCAGTAAAATCAAATCCTGAATTAGCTGGATACCAGAGACCTAAATTTGGACAACATTTCACATACATAAAAATCCTCTTAACTAATGTGAGGTGTGACTCTCTAGGGCTGACTTGGAATCTAGCATATATGCATGTAGTAAACATTATATTAGGTCTACTAGCTGTAAGATACAATTAGGAGTCAATCATTAATCTATATGTGGTCTGATAACCTGGTTTCCCATGTTAATCAGCATCTAATACAACATTAGTAGGCATGAGTGTTTTCATAGAGAATGCATCAAACACACCAAATTTCTTAACCAATTCTTTTGCATACTTGGTTTGAGAAATAAAGATGCCATCAGCATGTTGTTTGACTTGCAATCCTATAAAGAAGGATAGCTCACCCATGCTACTCATTTCCAACTTGGAATGCAATAAGTTGGAGAACCTTTTGCACAAATTTGAATTAGTAGAACCAAAAAAAATATCATCTACATAGATTTGTACTAGTAGGATATTGGACTTATGGGTTCTAATAAAAAGAGTTTGGTCTACTCTACCCCTTTTAAAATCATTTTCCAAGAGAAAAAAGCTAGGGTCTCATACCATGCTCTAGGAGCTTGTTTGAGATCATATAATGCTTTATGTAATTTTTAAACAAAATCAGGGTGAGTTAGAGAGATAAAACTTGGAGGTTGTTTTACATAAACTTCTTCCTTGATATCACCATTGAGGAATGCACTTTTGACATCCATTTGATATACTTTGAACTTCTTGTGAGCTGCATATGCTAGGAAGATTCTTATGGCCTCTAACCTTGTAATTGGTGCAAAGGTTTGGTCATGGTCAATGCCTTCTTCTTGAGAATATCCTTGAGCAAGCAATCTTGCCTTGTTTCTTACAATAACTCCTTGATCATCTAACTTGTTTCTGAATACCCATTTTGTTCAAACAATGGGATGATTCTTTGGCTTTGGCACTAGCTACCAAACTTTGTTTCTTTCAAATTGATTTAATTCCCCTTGCATTGCAATGATCCAGTTTGGATCTTGTTCTGCACCTTATATGGATTGAGGCTCAATTTGAGAAAGAAAGCAAGTGTGCATCATATGTTGATTGATCTGATTTCTGGTTTGCACACCTGCTGAGATGTCTCCAATCACTTGAGAGATTGGATGATCTTTTGTTGTTACTAAATCAACAATGGGTGTTGATTGTTCACCAACCTGTATTGTTGTTTCCTCTTGTGGAATAACAACTCGCTCTTCATTTTGATTGTCACCATGACTTGCAAAAATCTGACTGTCATCTTCATTTTCACTACTTTAAGCTTCTTGTTGAGTGGATGAAGGTGATGGACCTATTTCAATGATATTGAGCTTTTCTAAATTCTCTAATAGAGAATGTACCTGCAAAGGGTCTATGGTAAAAGTTCTCTTCTCCTTGTAAGACATATTAGTTTCATTAGAAGACACATGCACTGTTTCTTTAACTTTATGAGATGATTTATTATAAACCCTATAGGCCTTACTGATCATGGAGTATCCTAGGAACACTCCTTCATTAGCTTTGGTTTCAAATTTTGCTAAGTATTTCTTGTCATTGTTATGAATGTAGCAAATACAACCAAAAATTCTAAGATGATCAACTTTAAGTTTCTTCCCTTTGAGTAATTCATAGGGAGTCTTGCCCTTTAGCTTATGTATTAAACTCCTATTAAGAACATAATTTGAAGTGTTCACAGCCTCTGCCCAAAAGGATAGAGGAAGGTGAGCATCTGTCAACAATATTGTTGCAGATTCCATAAGGGTTCTATTCTTCCTTTCAGCTACCACATTCTGTTGAGGAGTTCTAGGAGCTGAGAAAGTGTGCTTGATCCCTTCCTTCAGACAGAACTCTTGCATAAGAAGAGAATCAAACTCTTTCCCATGATCAATTCTGATCAGGGCTATGTGAGTATTGAACTCAATCTGTATACATTTGAGAAACTCTGTCAAACATTTGAAGTTATCAGACTTCTTCCTCAGAAAGAACACTCATATGAATCTAGAGAAGTCATCTACAACTACTAAAGTATAAGATTTCCCTCCTAGGCTTTGTACAGTAATGGGTCCAAACAGATCAATATGTAACAAGTACAAAATCCTAGGTGAATCACTCTTATTAAGTGACTTAAAGCTTTTTTTTGTTTGCTTGCCTTATTGACAAGCCCTACAGAGTCCTTTCTTCTTGTAGGGGCCAGAAGGTAGTCCTCTAAAAAGGTTATCCTTGGATAGCCTAGCAATGGTTCTAAGGTTAACATGTCTTAATATCTTATGCCATAATTTATTAGGTTTGCTAAGAGAATTAAATAAACAGATATCTACCTTGGTTGAATGAAAATTTACTAGATAGATGTTACCTCTTCTGTTACCTGTCAACACAGTTGTGTTGTCTTCTGATTTGATGAAGTATGAAGATTTGTTGAATGTGACTTTATAACCTTCATCACATAACTGACTGATACTAATAAGGTTGTGCTTCAGTCCTTCCACATATGCTACCTTTTTGAATGTCACTGACCCAATTTTGACTACACCATATCTTTTGGTCTGTCAATAGTTTGAATCTCCTAACATCACTTTGGGTCCATGCTTTGCCTTGAAGGATACTAGGTTACCCTTGCTTCCAGTCATGTGCTTGGAGCACCCACTATCCAGATACCAGTGGTTGTCCATGGTTGGATAGGTCTTCACCTGCACAAATAAAAGTTCATTTGTTTTTGACCCTGTTTACCTTGGGTCTCGCTTGATAACCTTTGAAATCAGAAATATAAGACATCCCAGGTTGATTCTTATAACCTTCAGGATGATATCTCCTAAGAGGAATTATCCATTCAGTATAAGGGTTGAACCCTTGAGATGTAGGATATCTAGAATTAATTTTTGATGCACCCCTTGAGAACTGGTCATATCTCTGAGCTCCATTCGAAGATCGTGGACCTGAGTTCAACAATCTTGGGTCAGATCAACGAGCTCCGTTCAGCGATCGATCTTGTCTGTGTTCAGAGATCAGAGATCGTCGACCTGAGTTTGACGATTCAGCATGAAATCGCTGAGCTCCGTTCGGAGATCGTCGAGCTCCGTTCGACGATTTCTGTTGAACTTTGTTCTCTTTGGGTAGATCAGAATTATTTCTTGCTACCTCCACAACTCCTTTTCCTTTATCAGACATAAATTTAATGGGAGTTGTTAACACAATAGGTTGGCTGGATGAAGCACCCAAGCCCAGTGTACTATTGAATCTTGAGATCACTGTGCTTGTGATGTCCATCAGTTTGATACTTCTCCCATTGAGGGATTCTTCAAACGTCTTGGCCTCAAATAGTTTACTATTCAGTGAAGCTATCTGCTCCCTACAACATTCTAATTCATCTGAGAGTTTGAGGTTATCTGAACTTAAGGTACTGTATTCAGATAATTTATTTTTGAGAGAGATAATTTTTTTCTCAGACTTAAGTAAATCTAAACAAAGTGCTTTAAATTCAGACTTGAAGTCCTCAAAATTAAAATCAAATGAATCAATTACCTGGTCTTATTCTAGCTCTGGTTCAGATTCAGATTCAGATTCATGTTCTGAATCAGTGTTGTTTTGAGATGCATTGATTGCCATCATGCAGAAATCTTTTTCTTGTGCATCATCCTCATCATCACTTGAACTTGATGATGCATCAGATTCTTCTTCTGTTTCACTCCATGTTTCAGCAACAAATCCCTTCCTTGTGTACTTGTTCTTGTTGGAAGAGGATCTGTCATAGTGATTTCCTCTGGAGTCTTTATCTTTTCTCTTTTCTCTCTTGTCCTTCTTGTCCTTGTTTTTACTTTCTGGACAATCAGGAAGTATGTGGCCTGGTTTCCTGTAACCATAACAAATAATCTCTTTAATATTTGATTTATCATACCTTGGCTTTTCTTTGCCTCTGGATGACCTTTTTTTGAAGTCCTTCCTGGCCATTATGTAGAACCTCTTGGCTAGGAGGCTCATCAGTTCTTCATTGCCTATGACTTTGTCTTCAGGCTATTCTTCTATTGCCTTGAAAGTAATTGACTTCTCCTTCCTGACTGCTGGAGAAGTTATCTTCTGCTCTTCTTCTCTATTCTTGATGAGCTGCTCATAAGATTTGAGCTTGCCCAATAGAGATTCTGTAGTGATTTCATTTAGACTTCTGGCATCCTTGATGGGCCAGATCCTTGAATCCCAAGTGCTGGGGAAGCAAGTTAGGATTTTATCATTTATCTCTGTGAGAGAGATCTCCTTATCCAAAGTCCTTAGTTCACTGACAATCAGACTTAATCTGTTGTACATGTCAGCTACGGATTCATTCTCTGCCTTCTTGAAGTTCTCATATTGGGTAATGAGATGTGATCTCCTATCTTTTCTCTCATCAGCTGATCCTAACACAAGCTCAAATAGCTTGTCCCAAATATCTTTAGCTGAGTTGCATTCAGCTACCTTCTTGAAGATGTCATCAGACATTGTCTGAGCTAGTATGTTCATAGCTTTAGCATCAGCAACCTTCCATTTCTTTATGTCAGTATCTGTTCCTGATGGAGGTGGAACAGCATTTGTGCTTGTGTCTGCAGGAGGCTTGGGGCAATATGTCAAAATAGAATTAAAAATATCTTCATCAATGGAATTCATGTATAATCTGATCCTTGCCTTCCAAAGTGCAAACTTGGAGAGATTGCACACTGGAGGTCTGGTGCTAGCATAATCATTGTTCTGTGCCATGAATTTAGATTAAAATAAATATAATAAAAATAACCCTCTATTAAGGATGGATCTTAAGAGAGATCTTTTGGTTCAGGTGTTAGCCCGTACGAACAACCAAACAGCCTCTTATACCAATTGAAAGTTAGTTTAAGATCAACCCTTCACTCTAGAGGGGGGTGAATAGAGTGTTTTAAAATAATTCTGCAAATTTAAAAATTACTTTAGCAGTGGAAGACTTAATTTACTTAGTGTAGAGTGCTTAAAAGTAATCAGAATAAAACAAATACAAGAAGCAAATCCATAGCACACAGCAAACAAAATAAGAAGAAACCAGAAGACACAAGGAGCTATAGTGGTTCCCCAAAAACTGGGTACATCCACTCTTCTACAACCCTTGGTAGGAATCCACTGCAGGATGAGTTGATAAGGTGTCCTGGGCACCAATGAGCTTTTGATCAGGTGCTCAAAAACTAAACCAAATTTTTTTCATCAGGTGTCTTTCCACCACTGAGTTTTGATCAGGTCTCAGAAACTGAAATAAAACTTTTGAAGGGAGTTTAAAGAACCCTTTTATAAGAAAGAAAAATAAATGGTTAGGTTTTCTTCTCTGTCAACAATCAGAGAGAAGCACAAGTGGATGCTGATGTTGTCAAAGCTCCCCCTGAGATTAGCAAGAGTTCAGGAATAGAAGCTTTGCAAGGGTGATAGGTCTTCAATGAAAAGAATGCTCCAGCAAAAGATGATTTCAGCAAGAACTGAAATGTGTGTTGTCTGGAGTATGAATGATGAAGACTAAAGAAACTTTGAATCAGAAGGAATCAGAAAGAATAAAAGCTTGTTCTCCTCTCTGTGTTATTGATCTTCTTTTTTTTCTTCTTATTTAATTCTTCTTCTCTGAATCATAATATGAAATCCAGTCTTCAAATCTTCTAGATAGCCGTTAGCAAAATCAGAAATTCTTTCTTTAAATATCAACTGTCTCTGAAGGAATAATCTAAATAACATTCCTTCTTTGTTTCCTTGAAACTTGCTCCAGATTTAATATAACGGCTAAAAATCATGTTCAATAAATGCTCTGACTTGAAGACATTTCAAATCCTTAACAAACTGACAGAATTCTAGAAATCGTCGATCTCAAAAGATAATCGTCGATCTGAGCTCAAAGATAGTAAAACTGGGTTCGACACTTCGTCGATCTGAGCTCGACGACAAGTTAAACTCTTCATCTAGGCTTCTCACTTGAACTAGGAGGTCTTGGGGAAAGCTTTAAACCTAAGTCCTAAGCCTTAGACCTTAACTAGTTGACTTTTACTCTATACAACTAGGTCAATACAATAATCCTATAGACATGGTGATCCTGACCCAAATTAGTAATAGGGTGTTCCAACACGCTCAACCCTCCTAGTCATCAGACCGTAACCAAGCCGCGCCGACTGCCCATTATTCTAATGTTGAACTCTAACTGCCGATCTGCAAGCTGCCTAACCTCGATGTCTCCTAGCCGCCAGACTGTGTGATCTACTGCCAAACTGAACAGGCCGCGAGAATTGGACAGCTTATTGAACTGGGAAACTAGTTGTAGAAGAGAGACCGCCTAGCCGTAACCTGCGACCTGCTGTCAACCGCTGGTTGCTATCCACAGTGTCTGCACTGTCCCTGACCGTAGTTAGAACCAAGTCCTGGCCTTCCAGCGCTATCCTCACACAACCTGCACAGCACAAACCGGTCAACCTTCCCAAACTGCGCGGATACAAAAAACCAGTCCACAACAACTATCCGCGAGTTCACTTACTATTCATTTGCTTATAATTGATGTGACATGGGGTCCTGTTTATAGGCACAATGAGGAGTATGGTCACCGCCCTAGTCGATAAGATAACCACCCCCATCTTTTAGTAAGAACCAAGTGTTTCTACAAGCCGCGGATACACAGCCTGTCTGTCGCGACCTGAGTAGGATAACCAGCCCGCCAATAAAATCACCAAGGACGGGCAGCAACCCTATCCACCTTTTCGCCAAAGGCCTAGCCAGACAAATCCTATCTCTGCAGCAACATCATGTCCGCCTATCAGCAGACACCGCTCCAGTCCTCGCATCCTGCAGACTCACCTTCAGTCCGCATACCCCGAGCCCGTAGCCATGACACCAACATCAACTACCGGACTCGGCGTGCAAGGAGAACAGTCCGCATGCTCAGATGGACACAACACCAGTCTGCTTTCACCAAGCTTTCAACCAAACCACAAGGCAACTGCTGCCGAGCTTGGTGTACTCGGCTCCAGTCAACATGCCTTGCGGACTCAACTCCTTTCCACATTCCCCAAGCTCGCAACCAAGGCACATGGCACTGCTGCCAAGCTTAGCAGATTGAGAAGCAGTCTACGCTTAACTGTGTGATCTCACCAGGATGAGCCAAACCTATACTTGGTTCAGAACCAAGTCCACACCACCGGCCACAAGGGCCACTCCGCGCTTACTTACGGATAATGGAAATAGTCTGCCAATCTCGGTGACCTCCAGCATCAATCCGCTCTAATTGGCAATCCCTACGGCTTCAACTAGCCGCACCACCAGAGCCAGACCAAGGCATCTGCCATGCTGGTCTGCCAAGCTCTAGTCCAGTATGCTCCATACGGAGAACACCGCGGCTACCACTTATCGCGCCACTAGACCTCCAAGGAACTTGCCATGCCGATCACCTGATCTTTAGTCCTGTTCGCATATTGCCGGACTCCGCAGATAGAGATTTTATCTGCCCTGTTACCTTCTATAAAAAAGTGCCTGCTGAGCATAGGCCAGCCTGGCTGGTTACCACCTCTGTATGTACAGACCGCGCGACCAGATCGCCAAGGACACCATGGAACAAGCCGTCTACAGTAGCTCTGCCGAATTGGCTAACTACTAGTCCTGTCCGCATAGGCTGCGCGGATAGGTCCTCCAGGTCGCCCAATCACCGACTTTCACTTCTCCATTTTTAACAGCTCGATCAAGGTTACGTGCGTCCAAGTTCGTCACCTTTGAGAGCACCAGTCCTTTTTGTGAAGAAGAAGGATGAAAGTTTGCGGCTGTGTATAGATTATCGAGAATTGAATAAGCTGACAGAGAAGAACAAGTATCTGATTCCGAGAATCGATAATCTGTACAACTAGCTAGATGGATCGACTGTGTACTCGACGCTGGATCTAAAATCTTGATATTATTAGTTGAGAATCAGGGAAAGTTACATTCCCAAGACGACATTCAGTACACGTTATGGGCATTATGATTTCACCATCATGATGTTTGAGCTGATGAATGTGCCATCTGTGTTTATGGACTTGATGAACTGGATGTTTAGAGAGTACTTGGACCAGTTCGTGATAGTCTTTATTAATGATATCCGGGTGTACTCTAAGTCTGTGGAAGAATATGGGGATCATTTATGTTTACCCATAAGACCGCTACCCTGTTTCTCCCATAGCCGCGTAACCGCGCGACTGAGGAATAATCTGCAAGCTGTTCTTTCCGTCTGAGAGCTGCCGGTCTCTCTATTCAAGACCGCATAATCGTGCGGTTAATAGCTTGCTCTGTCTCTTCGGCTTTGCATCCCGTCACCGCTGCCCGCTCTCCTGTCCCCCGGGCAGCCGGTGATTCTAGCGCCTGCCCGCTCGGGTAGGCCCCGAGCCTATAAATAGGCATGAACAGTACTCTCTAGGCATCGCGAATCGAATCCTCAAGCTCGCCGTCTGTGGCAACGGTCTCGAATCCTTTGCCGAGCGAGTTACTGTCCGATCGGGTTTTCTTGGGTAACCGTTGTAATCGTCTCATTTATGGCAATCGCAAAGCCCGTCGCAGGAGTGGTTTTAGCCGCGACGGGCGAATTCTGTTGTCGCCGCTTCCCGCGGCCCTCTTCTCCTTTTTCCATTTTCTCATCTAACCGCTAGTAACCGACAACTCGCAGTCCATTCTTTATCGTTTTCTCTCTTGCAGGTTCTCTAACGACCAAGAGACATTCTCGGCACGAACATTGAACACGCGACCTTCAGATTCGAGTTGTCCGTGAATTCTAGCGGTCTTGATATGTCGGACAGGCGATCTCCTCACCATTCTCATTCTCGTCATCCTCACCGTACGGGCTCCTCAGAAGACTCCCTTTGGAGGGCGCTCGAGCAATCTCGCCAAGAAATGGAGCAAGATAGGTGGGAAACCAGTGAATGCCTTGACGCGATCAGTCTAACTTTAGCTGCTCTTAACCAGCGGTTGACGATGCCTCCAACCGCAGCACCCGAAGAACCCGTAAGCTTTTCAACCCCCGCGACCTATCAGCCCGCTTCACAGCAAAATCCGACCACCGCGCAACCACAGCCCCAAGGAGAACGAGATCCCTCCATGGGTTATTTCCAGGATACCGCTCAGGCAGATCCGGCTAGGCGGCTAGGATTCGAAGAAGACCGCCAGACCGGTGTGCCCATTAGTCTCCCAGGCTTTAACCGCGCCCCGCCTTCAACTCCAGCCGAGATAGGAGACCCGTCTCCATTTTTCGCACGGATAAGGCAGGAGCCCGCACCAAATAATTTCAGAGAACCTCGTCTACCTTCTTACACCGGTGCGTCCGACCCGGTTACACACCTGCAGGCATTCGAGGATGCTGTGGCCCTTAGATGCCTAACGGATGCGCTGAAGTGTAAGTTGCTGGTGACGACTTTTGACGGGCAGGCTCGAGAGTGGTTTCACGAGCTTCGTCCTCGCTCGATTAATTCTTTCGCCAGGCTATGCCAAAAACTTCTCTTAAGGTTCTCAACTTCCAAGAAAAGGAAAAGTGGTCCTGCAGCTCTTTTCAAAATTGTACAGAAGAAGGGCAAGAGCGTGGCACGGTTCGTAGATCGTTTTCAAAGGGAGATTCTGGAAGTAGAAAACGTAGACCCAGATTACTACAAGGTCGCCATAATCAATGGTCTACAAGAAGGTACATTGAAATTCAAAGCCACAACAAAAGCCCCAGCAACCTATCAAGACCTGATCGCTCTCGCAAACAAGTTCATCGAAGGGGAAAGTGCTAACCCAACTTACATTTCTACTCTGACCTCTATGGCAGGTGGTGACAGCTCAGGGAATTCTTCTACGACACGCCACATTCCGAGACCTTCCCGTCACGATCATCAATCCTCACCTCAAAGGGGTAGAAACTTTCGTCACAAAAGGCCATTCCTCAATCATCAGCAGTTCCGAGAGCGAATGCTGCCCTTAAACGCTGCTCCAGTTCCGGCAGCACCACAAGTTCTTCCTATTAATCAGCACGAAGAGCCTCACGTTGCGAACATGACCTGGGAGGAAATTGTTGAGGTCCTGCAAAGGAAATATTTCGGAAAGGCGAAACCCCGAGGAGAGGTAAGACCCTCCAATTCAAAGAATTTCTGCGAATTCCACAAGGAAGAAGGACACCCAACGGAACATTGCCGGGCCCTTTGTTTTTTGGTAAAGAGACTGGTTTCAGAAGGAAAGATGTCAGACCTCTTCTGTAGAGAGGCTCCCGTCGTTCCAAACACCTCAAAAGGCAAAGAAGTAGCCGAGCTGTTCCAGGAATGCAAGGACATCGCAGACGTTGGTGGTCTAGGTAATGTGCATTACGTGGATGACTGCGTGGATGTACATGATGAAGGAACCCTTGGGCGACTTTTTTGTATCCACGGAGGGGGAGGCCTCGAGTCAAGCCGTAAATCTTCCATGTCTAAGTTATGTAAGCAGGAAGTGGCTATGACGTCTTCTTCAGCACCGGCTAGGGAACTTGTTACTTTTAGTCCGGATGATTTCTCCTCCGTCGCCAACCCATTCAACAATGCGGTTGTTATCCAGGCCGTTATCAAAAATTTTAAAGTAGATAAGATTCTAATAGATACAGGAAGCTCGGTAAATCTAATATTCAAGAAAACGTTCGAGGCCTTGAGGACCGGAAAAACATTGTCTTCTACCGAGGGGCCACTTTACGGCTTCTCCGGGGAAAGGAAAGAAGCAGAAGGAAACGTCTCACTGTTAGTAACCCTGGGGGGAATCACCAAGATGATCCGGTTCATGGTGATCGACGCGGCAAGTAGCTATCACACGATTTTTGGGAGGCCTCTGCTAAATGAATATCGGGCAATCGTGTCGACATATCATCTAGCTATCAAATTCTCTGCTCAAGGGAAGCAGTATCATATTAGGAGTAACCATCAGGTGGCCCGAGAGTGTTATGTGAAAACAGTTAACATGGTTGAGTAGGTAACTCCTCCGGCAGTCACAACAATCGAGCTTGCAGAATCAAAAGAGAACACGAAGGAAGGATTCCATTTAGAGGCTGCTCAGCTTATCGAGAAGGTGCCCATCGCTGAGGGGGAAGAGAAAAAGCTCTCTATTAATGCGGAACTATCGGAGGAGGAGAAAGTCAAACTAATCTCCTGTCTCCTGAAGAATCTCGACATCTTCGCATGGTCTCCTGAGGACATGCCCGGGGTAGATCCAGATGTAGCATGCCATCACCTCAATGTCGACCCGAAGTATAAACCAATACAGCAGAAGAAGAGGGACGTCGCGACAAAACTGGCCAGCCCAATCCGAGAAGAAGTCAACAAGCTGGTGAAATCCAAATTTGTTCAAGAGATACAATATCCCGCTTGGATATCAAATGTTGTAATGGTGCCTAAGCCAGGAGGGAAATGGAGGATGTGTGTATATTTCACCAAACTTAATAAAGCGTGCCCCAAAGATTTCTACCCCCTGCTTCAAATAGATGCTTTAGTAGACTCGGCGGTGGGTTATCCTGTCATGAGCTTTTTAGACGCGTTCTCCGGTTATCACCAGATTAAGATGCATAAACCAGACATACCGCACACGTCCTTTATCACAAATGAAGGGTGTTTTTGTTTTTTAGTAATGCCTTTCGGTCTTAAAAATGCAGGAGCTACTTACCAGCGCATGATGGATTCAGTCTTCAAAGGTCAAAAGGGAAGAAATTTAGAGGTCTATGTTGACGATCTCCTTATAAAAAGCAAATCCTTTTCCACGCATTTAGAAGATCTCACAGAAACCTTCGCTACCCTACGGAAGTTTAGGACGAGACTAAACCCGTTGAAATGTGTTTTTGGCGCCAGTCAAGGAAAATTCCTTGGCCACCTCCTTACCCCCGAAGGGCTGGCACCCAATCCAGATAAGGTAAAGGCTATCTTGAACATGACACCACCCCGCTCCCCAAAAGAGGTCCAACAATTGGGAGGAAGGCTAGCAGGGCTTAGCCGCTTCATCTCCACGGTAGGAGATAAAACTCTTCGGGGGGCTTCGAAGTTTGAATGGACTGATGAATGTGATAGAGCCTTCAAGAAACTCAAAAAACAATTAACCACGACCCCATTATTACAAAGTCCTCGTCCAGGAGAACCGCTATACATTTACCTGGGAGTAGGACCCGAAGCGGTTAGTTCCGTCCTTGTCAGGGAGGAAAAGAAAAGACAATTCCCAGTATATTATGTTAGTCATATCCTAAAAAACGCTGAATTAAAGTACCCCATCCTCGAAAAGCTGGCTTTAGCTTTGGTCATCTCTGCGCGTCGACTCCGACCATATTTTCAGACGCACTCAATCCAAGTTGTGGTGGATCAGCCCTTGAAAGGGATATTAGAAAGACCAGAACATTCGGGAAGACTCGCTAAATGGGCAATCGAGCTAAGTGAGTTCGAAATCACATACGTACCGCGAACAGCGATAAAAGCTCAAGTTTTGGCAGATTTCATGGTAGAAACCACGGAACAAGGTTTGACTTAGAAAGAAAATTTTCCATCTGCTTGGACCATTTACGTCGACGGAGCTTCGAGAAAGAACTCGTCGGGAGCAGGGGTAGTCCTCATCAATCCGAACGGAGTAAAAATAAAGCATGCGGTGAAATTCTTTTTCCCAGTTACCAACAATCAGGCCGAATATGAAGCACTTCTGGCAGGATTGAGATTTGCGAAAGAACTCGGCATCGACCACGCTCACGTTAAGACAGATTCGTTAGTAATGGCATCACAAGTACTCGGGAATTTCCAAACCCGAGAACCAATTCTCAAACAATACCTTGTGTTGGTAAAAACGGAAATTAGCAGGTTCAAGAGCTTTACAATTGAGCACATCCCTAGAGTCGGGAATGAGGAAGCTGACACCCTGTCAAAATTCGGCACAACTATGGGGGAGATAGTGTCTGAGCGTTTTCAACCATCAGTCGAAGAGGGGGAGGAAATGCAAGTCGACCAGCATGACTCCTGGGTAGATCCGTTCATTCTATACCTATCGAAAGGAGAGTATCACCCTACCATTAAAGATCGAAGAAGATTCAAAATTAAGGCAGCATATTACAACCTGATTTCCGGAATACTTTACAGAAGAACTTTCATCTCACCTATGGCAAGATGCGTCACAGAAGAAGTCCCCATGATTCTTCAAGATATCCATTCAGGAGAATGTGGTAGCCACTCTAGAGCCAGAACCTTAGAACAACGAATCTTGCGTCAGGGTTATTTTTGGCCAACAATGAGGAGAGACGCAGAGATATATGCCAAGAGATGTATTCATTGCCAGAAATTTGCACCACTTCAGCTCCAGCCTGCTCGGCAACTTTGTTCAATCACGGCACCTTGGTCGTTCGCAATTTGGGGAATGGATCTCATCGGGCCATTCCCGATGGCAAGCAGTCAGCGACGCTTCATCTTGGTTATGATTGATTACTTCACTAAGTGGATTGAGGCCAAGGCACTAGCAAGGACTACAACTCAAATAGTTAAAAACTTTATTTGGGGTGATATATTTTGTAGGCACGGAGTTCCTATGGCGATTATCACGGATAATGGGCCTCAGTTCAATAACGCAGAAATGACTGATTTTTGCGGAAAAGCAGGAATCGACCTCCGATTTTCCTCGGTACATCATCCCCGGAGCAACGGCCAAGTAGAGGCGGCCAACAAGCGAATTCTAAACTTATTGAAGAAAAGAGTTCAAAGTCTAAAGAACAGCTGGGCTGATCAACTCCCTTCAGTATTATGGGCCCTAAGGACTACACCTTCCAGCTCCATAGGAGAAACTCCGTTCAACTCTCGCATGGGTCAGAGGCCCTCATCCCGATAGAATTTGAAGTATCAACACCCAGGGTCTTACTGGCTAGGCAAAACTGGGAAGATTGGCTGGAAATAAATGACGAAAAGATGAGATATTGCCTAGACCACATCGAGGAACTCCGAGATGAGGCTACCATCAGGCAGGAAGAAGTAAAAAGGCGAACATCGTTATATTTCGATCAGAAAGTAAGGGTTAAGCAATTTCAGGTGGGAGACTTAGTCCTGAAAACGGTAGACGCAGCAGCAAGAAATAGCTCGGTCGGAAAATTGAATCCCAACTGGACCGGACCTTTTATCATAAAAGAAGTCTTGAAAAAAGGAGCTTACAGATTACAAACATATGAAGGGGAGGACATCACCCATACTTGGAGCGGCGATGATCTGAAACGATTTTATTCTTAAAACGAAGCGCGAGGTATTTATTTTCAAGCCTCAAGTTAAGAAATGATAAACTCGAGGTAACACCACCGAGTTTAGCTTGATCCCCCGCGAGAATCGTTGTCATTAGCGTAATTCCACCAAGACCACGTGTAGCGAGGAGTTTTCGCACCGTGTAGTGGGAGCTTGCAGATTCTCGTGCGGAGGGCTTCTAGACGTCGGATCCCAGCTGGCATTCTAACACACCACCTCTGCATATCAGGAGGGTCAGGGTGGGTGCTTAGCTCTACCATGCGTCATAATAGATATTATCACGTTTTTATTGATCCTCCTTGAGATGAGATGGTGCGAGTCTCAGCACCCACCAGCCTCATCCTTGATGATCAATCTAGTCCGTGGTAATCGGGCACACCTCCCTACTTTTCTAACTTCAGATTTATCCGCATGACCGCGCGACAACATAAGACTCAGTTAACCGCAGGACAAGATTTATAGATTTGCTCTCGGACCAGGGATAAGTCAACAATAGCGGACCGGCGCATGACCTAGGCTATTCTTAAATAATGAAATTCGTTCGAGCAATGATGTTGCTAGCCGCAGATGAAGTTTGGGAATTCTTGTATCATTTTCATTATGAAATTCGTGCAAGCAATGATGTTGCTAGCCGCAGATGAAGTATGGGAATTCTTGTATCATTTTTCTTATGAAATTTGAGCGAGTTGTGATGTTGCTAGCCGCAGATGAAATATGGGAATTCTTGTATCATTTTCCTTATGAAATTCGTGCGAGCAATGATGTTGCTAGCCGCAGATGAAGTATGGGAATTCTTGAATCATTTTTCTTATGAAATTCGAGCGAGTAGTGATGTTGCTAGCCGCAGATGAAATATGGGAATTCTTGTATAATTTTTCTTATGAAATTCGAGCGAGTAGTGATGTTGCTAGCCGCAGATGAAATAAGGGAATTTTTGTATCATTTTTCTTATTCAAATAAAATTCGCAGGTTTTGGTATGAGAGTCCTTACGATTGTCTTTCTTATAAATGGTAATCGTGCGAGCATAAGTCTTCAAATCGTCGGATTAATACAAAGGCTAATGATCCGAGAAAATAAATCATTCAACCGCGCAACACCACGCCATGAGAAATCAAAACCGTCATTTATTGAAAAGTTCGTTACATTTATACCGAGCGGTTTACAAAAAGGGAGTCCGCACGATCTGAAAGGAGAAAATAAACACGTTCTGAATTACACCTTGGCCTTTTTCTTTTTATGATCCCGCTCCGAACTGGACGAACTTGAAGCACTCGAAGGGTCGCTCGATCCAGAAGATTCTGACGAATCGGATTCTTGGTCCTCAGAATCCTCAGTACCCTCTTCAGCATCATTCTCTTCGCCATCGAGAGTATCGGCTTCAGCCTCAGAAGCGGGAGGAAATTCGACTACCGTAGCCGCGCTAGCCGCTTTATCTCGCTCGGCCTCTAACATTTTGAAGTCGGGAAAGAGCTCGTCGAATGTAAGTGTTTGTTCCGTCGGAACTAAAGAACCCCTTTCCTTCAGAATGTAAAGAATATCTTCTCCTCCTTCCCGCAAATGGGAGATAACTTCGTGCAGAAAGGTCGGGTTCTCCCGGTCATACATTCGCTGTAAGAGCAAGAGTACTATGAGATTTATAATATTTAAAACCGAGCGGATAGAAGAAAATAAGTGAGATTCTGGTTACCTCAATCTTCTCTCTCAGCTTTTTATTATCCGCTCTCAGAGCCTCATTCTCTTCCTCAAGTTCGTCTACTTTTACCTCTAGCCACTGGGCTACGCCAGTACCCTCGGCCAAGGCCTCACCCATGAAATGATCAAGGGTGAAGCTTCTCGCTCGAGCTTGGGCGGCTAAGGTAGGCAGGCGCGCGGTCGGAACTGATTTCATTTCAGCCATATTTTTCTTCCCATATAGGGCAAAGCCAGCCGCCCGGGCATGACGAGTGAGTTTGGAGATCGACCAAGGCGGAAGAGAAGTAGAAACCGAAATATGTTCCCCTCTCCGATGAAATCGGACGGCCTGTTTACCGCGCAAATCCGTCAGGGGCTTCTCGATCCAATCCGGAACGAAGGGAACTGCCGGACTTTCACGTACAGCAAGCTCATCGGCTTCGATACGATCGGCTTCCCTCTGCTTGCGCAGCTCGCCTTGGGTCAGCACCGGACCTTTTGGAGAGATCGGCTTACCCGTCGGGATTTCTAGCCGAACTGTAGAAAAAATGTTAACAATACCGCACGAATGCAAAATTTCTTAAAACAACAGAATGCTTACAGTCAGATGTGTTGTAATCAGTCGCGACTAGCCGCAGTGGCAAGTAATAGGTAACGTTCAGTCGCTCATTCTTATAGAAGTTTGCGATTTCCAACTCCTTCCCCCGAGCTCTATTCTTCTGAAAACACTAGCCGCGCGGGCTTGCGGACTTAGGGGAAGAATTCCTAAGTTACCAGTAAAAACCAGATACCTGGTCGACCAGTCCGTAACCTTATTGGGGAGGTTTACTACCTTCAAACCCTTGCAGCCGAAGTATATTATGCCACGGAAGACTTTGTGCTCCCTTTTTACCCGCTCGGATCGATCGAGCCAAGAAGCAGTTTCAGAAAAGGTTCATTGTAAACTTTACTTACTCCGATCGCAGGTAGATCAGAAAACTCATTATAGCGCCTATCGTGTTCAGGGGGAGCTGACTGAGGACGACCCCGTAGAAGTCCATAATCTCTACAAGCTCTATGAATGGCGGAAAAGAAAAGTCGTGTTCGAAATGATCAATGGGTATGACGGTGAAGTTAGTTCCAACTGTGTTTAACCGTTCCGCCATCGAAGGTAACCGCGCAATTACAGACTCATCATGCATATGCCTTTGCACGAACTGAATGAGCTCGCTTTCGGTCAAAGAAGAGCTCCTGAATTCTGATCGGAGAAATACAGCAGAAGCACTAGATCGCTCGGACACCATTTTTTCTATCCGGTGAAAGCGTCGAACTCTATTTTTTATTAAGATGGAAGAATCTTCTCTGCTATTTATAGTTATAATCGAAAGTATTAACGGTCGGACACATAATGTTAAAACCGCGCGGGTACATCTGAATGGGAAACTGAACAGTCGAAAGATATTATAGCAAAGGAAATTTAAAATTCATACAACAATACACGGATAAAAATAACCGCACGGCATCATCAAATTTGAATAAACATACAAGGTTATTTTCCCTTTACTTTCTCTTGTTTTCTCTCCTCACTCGTTGGTTCGCTGCGATCTGGCAGGTTCCCACCAATATGAGCCACCAAAACACCCGCGTGCAGGATCGTGGAGATCGCACCGGACAGATGGTGAAGTACAGTATGATGGTGCCGATGAATCTTCGCAGCATCGCAGCCTACACGGCCAAGATGCACTCCCATCTCAGTAGAGGCCGCTTGTCCGTCAGGCCGTGAGGTCGAAACCGCCTGATTCATCGACAAGGTCTCGTCCTGAACCATGCCATCGTCCTTGTTCCAAGACCGGCGTCGCATTTCGTTCTCCTCCTGATGGCACCGATTTCGATAATGGGCGACATCATCAAGTAACCGTCTTTGCTGCTGGTCCCGATCCCTCATTTCCTTCTCGTGCGCGGCGGCCTGGGCGATCAGCTGCGCTTTCCCGCGTCTTGTTTCTTCCCGTGCAACTTTGGCCTCCTCCAAAGCCGCAACGACTTCGGTCCGGATCAAATTCACTTTTTCAGCAAACTCCTCCACCAACAGTCTCAGCGCGTCTTTTTCCTTCTCCGAAGATTGAAGCTTTTCTTCTAACCGCACGATCTTACGGGTAGGTTCATCAGGAGACCTCTATCCCTCATCAGGGGGAGGTGGGCTGTTCGCGAGGATGGTCGCCGAGTCCGCACCCTTCTCCGCTGGAGAGACAATACAATAAGCGGTTAGAATAAAGACCATCGGCAGGTATGGCAGTTTAGAGCGATACTTTGGAGCAATGGGGCGAATTCAAGTCTTTCTCTTGCGGCCGATAATTCACGGTCGGAGAATATTGGTCGGCGCGTGTTCTCCGGATCAATCTCTCTTATCTGGGCTTTCCAAAGTCGCGCGGATTTGGTTCTTCCCGCCTCGTATATCTCTTTGGTCATCGGGACGTCCCTACCTTCATAGATCAAGCAGACTGGGCGTTTTCTCCGCAGTACCCTCTTCACCAAATTTTCCCTACTCGAAGCTATCAGAAACTTACCTGGCCGGGGAGTCTCAACCTTGCCTACTCGGTCGGACATGTTCGAATGGTTCTTATCGTCAGCAGCAAGCCCAGCGGCTAAGAGTGCTTCTTCAACGGCAAGTTCTTTGTGAGGCTCGGCGAGAGATCCAATTGCCAAGTTCGCATCGCTCGTCACTTGCATGCCATGAAGAATCTCCTCCATCCCCTGCAAATAACCGGCGTTATCAGGGAGATCGACTCCCGGAGAATCTTCGTCCAGGATAAGAAATCTCTCTAGCTTGGCCATCGCGGTTACCTCTGACGGTTGTTCAATCTCTTTTTGCGAATCTGCGGATACCTCCCCCTCCTCAGAAAGAGTAGATAGCGGAGCCGTTGCGACTTTGAGAATAGATGACTTCTTGCTCTCCTTCCCTTTTTGGCGAAGTCTCTTTTCTACCCGATCCTCGACCGTCGGGCCGGATCGACGTTTTCTTTTCTCCAGAGTAAACCCGCTCATTCCCAACCCAGTTTTTAGCTTGTTCGCCGCGGTCAGAGCGGCTTTCATAGCTTTCTCGCGGGCATCAGTAAGGCTATCGGCCGACGAAGGCAATTCGCCGTCTTGGTTGCTTGGGGTGATGCTTGTGATGTCAACGTCAGGGGTAATGGCGGTCTCAGGAGTGGCAGTTAGGTCGATTTTTACCCCGCCTATACCGCTCACCTCGCTCGGTTTTTCGGCTAGGTCGGTTGAGGAGGTAGAGGCGGCGACAGTTTTCTCTGTCATTATGTCGGGCGAACTGGATATTTTGTCCTCTTTTTCCCGAGCAAGCGGTTTCGCTTTCGAACCGGATTTCCTGTACATGTCTCCCAGCAAACTTTTCATCGGCATAGCGACAAGCGAAGGGGTAACTGCAGCTCAAGCAATCTCCCAGAGAACATCTGAAACTCTCTTTCCAGCGATATTTATAGCTCTGAGGCGCATTAAACAGAATATCGGTCTGGCGGATAAAGCTAACATTTCCGAATTTCTCTGACATTCGCAAATGTGCGGGGATAATGTTTACCCAGAAGACCGCTACCCTGTTTCTCCCCTAACCGCGTAACCTCGCGACTGAGGAATAATCTGCAAGTTGTTCTTTCCGTCTGAGAGCTGCCAGTCTCTCTATTCAAGACCGCATAATCGTGCGGTTAATAGCTTGCTCTGTCTCTTCGGCTTTGCATCCCGTCACCGCTGCCCGCTCTCCTATCCCCCGGGCAGCCGGTGATTCTAGCGCCTGGCCGCTCGGGCAGGCCCCGAGCCTATAAATAGGCATGAACAGTACTCTCTAGGCATCGCGAATCGAATCCTCAAGCTCGCCGTCTGTGGCAGCGGTCTCGAATCCTTTGCCGAGCGAGTTACTGTCCGATCGGGTTTTCTTGGGTAACCGTTGTAATCGTCTCATTTATGGCAATCACAAAGCCCGTCGCAGGAGTGGTTTTAGCCGCGATGGGCGAATTCTGTTGTCGCCGCTTCCCGCGGCCCTCTTCTCCTTTTTCCATTTTCTCATCTAACCGCTAGTAACCGACAACTCGCAGTCCATTCTTTATCGTTTTCTCTCTTGCAGGTTCTCTAACAACCAAGAGACATTCTCGGCACGAACAATTTACACACTGTTTTAGAGACTCTGAGGAGTAGTTAGTTGTATGCCAAGTTCTCTAAGTGGGAGTTTTGGCTATCGTCGGTAGCATTCCTTGGTCATATAGTTAGTGGAGAGGGAATTGCGGGAGATCCGGAGAAGATAGTTGCTATACGGGAGTGGCTTGTATTGTCTTCTATGGCCGAAGTCTGAAGTTTTTTGGGTCTTGCCGGCTACTACAGGCGCTTTGTAGAGAACTCCTCACGGATAACATTACCCCTCATCACCTTGACGAGGAAGGATCAGAAGTTTATTTGGTCTCCAGTGTGCGCACAAGCCTTTGAAGAATTGAAAAGTCGTCCTACCATGGCACCTATTTTGTGCTCGCCATGTGTTTTGGATAGTTATAAAATTTATAGTGACGCCTCAAGGAGCGACTTAGGCTATGTTTTACTTCAACATGGGAAGGTGATAGCATATGGCTCGTGCCAATTGAAAGTTCAAGAGAGGAATTATTCGTTCCTTGATTTTGAGTTAGCGGCCGTGATATTTGCTATGAAGCTTTGGAGGCACTACCCGTATGGCATAAAGGACGATATATTTACAAACAATAAGAGCCTAAAGTATCTGTTGTAACATCCGTCGGACTTCTAGACCCCTATGATTGTTTTGTCATGACTAGGTCGTGACAAAATCCTGGTAAGAACTAAAGGGTTTGGATGAATATAGGAATTAGGGTGGAAACCACCTTGGTCTGCCTATAACACATCCTAATCGTCAGACCTAGGGTTGTAACTTAGGGCTTTAACTTGACCCCAGAACCCCACCACAACACAACTAACCCCTTAGGAGGTCAATGGGTCACCAAGGACCCATTGGGGTCAAAAAAAAACGTCAATTTGACTGAGGTCAACTCCACCCTAGAATTAGGTCAAACTAGCTCAAAAAGGCTAACTCAAGCTCAAACACAAAACCACCTTGGCCTGCAAATGGTGAGTTGCAGTTACCATGACATTTTGAATACATTCGGCCTCTGGTAAATATAAAACCTGTCATATCCATCGAACGGAATTCATCGAATGGAGTTCGATGAACGGAATAAATTTGTCGAACGAAGTTCGACTAACGGAGGAAAATTCGTCGAACGGGGCAAATTTGTCGAATAAAGTTCGACGAACGTTTTTTATTCATCGAACAAAATTCATCAAACGGAGTTCGATGAACAGAATAAATTTGTCGAACGAAGTTCGATTAATAGAGAAAATTCATCGAACAGAGCAAGTTCGTCGAATGGAGTTTGACGATGGAGCAAATTCATCGAATAGAGTTTGACGAACTTGTTATATACGTCGAAAGGGGTTCGACAAACAGAGCAAGTTAGTCGAACGGAGTCCGACGAATGGAGTAAATTCGTCAAGCAGGGTTCAGAGTTTGTCGAACTTGGCTCGTGGCGTTGAGTGCGTTGAGAACACTCAATGGAATGAGCTGATTGGCGTTGGGTGCATTGAGTGCACTCAACGCCATTTTACTTAGGAAGATTCTGGCTCGGGGTGATGAGTGCATTCTACGCACTCAACCCCATAGACTGTTTGGCGTGTAGTGAGTTGAGCTCACTCAACGCTATTATACTTAGAAGTTTTTCTTACTCAGGGCATTGAGTGCGTTAAGCGCACTCAATGTCATAGAATGATTGGCGTTGAGTGAGTTGAGCTCACTCAACGCCATTTTATTTAGAAAGATTTCTGGCCGATTTTGGCGTTGAGTGCAGTGTCATGACTCAACGCCATAAACGGATTGGCGTTGAGTGAGTTGAGCTCACTCAACGCCATTTTTCTTGGAAATAGTTCAGAACGATTTAGGCGTTGAGTGTGGTGGCTTTACTCAACGTGGCGTTGAGTGGTCTCAATGCACTCACGCTTTGGACTTGGAATTTTTGGCTACTATAGGAGTTGAGTGTGTTAACTGCACTCAACGCTTTTGCCTTAGAGGAATTCTCGGCCCAGTTTACTGGTTCTTATTAACAGACTGAACCGATTTTTTGGGAATTGCGCCAAAATGACTTAATTGGCCCCGGTCCTTTCTATAAGACTTATTTAATATAATAATAAGTGGTCCAGCAGTAGGGTGCCACGTGGCAGATGGTTTAACCCTTATTCCAATTAAATGGAGATAGAGGTAGTGGCCTTTCATGGTGTTTGAATGCCCTTGACCCCTAGTCACTCTCCCAACCGAAGGAGATTCATCTCCCCTCATCAATTAGAGGTAATGAATGGACTTTCCATGCCCTTTCATGGACACATTTCATTGAACCCACATAATCGAAAAAGCCCCTTTATGGCCATTAGTGGCCATTGAAGATTGACCCTCCCCCTTCCCCAATTAGTTGTTTTAAAAGCTTCATAGGGCAGAGAGGAGCCATTTCCACTCTTTCCCTGAAGAAATTGAAGCCCTTCGTTGTACAGTTGCAGAGCACCAAAAAGCTCGGTGGCCGGAAATGGTGCAGAGGAAAAGCACTCGCATTCAAGCTGCAAACCAGGTCCTCCTATACTCCTTCATGGGTTAGATCTTAGGAATCTTTAGAGATAAGAATCGGGCTCAGTTGAGCCGATTCCATGCTTCAAATTCCATGATTTTTTTGATTTGGGCTTCCTATCGGGTTCGCTTGAAACCTCCCCTCCGGTGGCCGTGTCGTCGCCCAACGATAGCCCCCACCTCAACTGAGGTGGTGGCGGTGGTGGCCGGCCTAGGTGGAGGCCAGGTGGCCGGCAAATGGACTTGGAAGTGCTCCAGGTCGGTCAGATCGCAGTCGTTGGATGGAGGAAGAAGAAATCAAGGGCCCATCCATCCAGCTTTAAGATCAGTGCAAGATTTAATATATTAAATTTGATTTATGTATATTCTGTCACATAATTTCACCTGTTTAGGAATTTAAATTAAAATTACTTAGAGGACTTTTCTGAAATGGTGGTCAACATAAAACTGGTAGCACTGTAGGTCTAGATTATTTTAAAATTATTTTGAACCAATTTGGAGTACAGGTCAGACCACAACACTCATTTTGGTTAGGTCTATAATTAGGGTTTATCAGAGATTGTCTGGGGTGCCCCCATCAATCCTGACCTCCAAATAACTTAAAATTTGGAGCATGAATCGTTCATGTCAAAATCTATAACATATCCAACAATGGAAATTTTTGGAAATCTTTTTCCTAAGTTTTTGAAATCATTTCATTTTTCATGAATGGTTTAATTAAAAGGTCAAATGACCTCTAAATCCTCCCAAATTTTGATGATTGATCCTTGTGATAAATATAGGACTCTATATAAAATTTTATCCCATTTGGATATGATTTGGTTTTGAACTTGGTAAACCCTAGCCTAGGTTTAAAAGGTTTAATTAGGTTAAAATGCCCCTTGTGGTATTGAGTGACCAAATCACATCAACAGAAGTTAAAACTTGGGCCACAGATTTGTTATGACATTAAACACCCTCACATAGAGTTTGGGGTGCATTGGGGTGGATTTGCCCTAGGAACGTAGTTCAAACCATAAGGTTGAACTTTGGGGGGTTTGAGAAGGACATGGTGTGATATGTCCTTGTATGGACTTCGAGTTTTTTCCATGAGGACATAGGGTGGTGAATAGCCCTAGAAAGGAATTTACTGATACTTAGACTTAGGCACACAACTTAAATCAGTTGGGAATTTTTAGGCCTATACCTTTATTATAAAAATTTTAAGGGTTATATGACCTTGGATCCCTATGATTTTTTGGAATTTATTGTGCGATGTTTAGAAGACATTAGCTCATCATTGTAGTTATAACCTTTATGTTGCCCCTATGGAAGATTTTGATAAAATCATGGTTAAACTAACTTAGAATGTTATGAAACTTAGTCAGTGATGATTTATGATCATATTGAAGCCTTGGTAATGTTTGTGTAATTTTTTGATAATATTTTGAGGTACTTCACTCTTTAATTCTATTTATTATATTTATATTGAATTAATTATTTAGGAGCTAATGCCTCTATGAAAGTTTGTGAAACTTGGTATTCTCATTTATTTTGGAATCATATAGTTATCATAATTTTGGGAAGTCCATAACTTAAGGAAATCTAGTACTTTATGTTCAAAACCATCTGTGGCCTAATTTTGGGGAAAATTTAATAAATGCTAAATTAATTAGGAAAATTACAAGTTTCTCGATTTAGCTCCCCTAGTAATAATTCTAGGGCATTTGGAAGAATATTTGAAGGGGTCACCCCTCATGCTCATCATATTGCTTAGGTTGGTCTGCATTTAGTAAAACTGCGGAAACTGTGATAACATGTTGAATGGACATATGGATATGGGGTTAATAGTTTACTGATTTGGTAAGGTAAAAAAGAGAGCTTCATTATGAGTCATGATGAGGAGAGTGTTGGGTAGAGTAGTGTTAAGAGGTGCTCGGGATTGACGAAAGATCGTCTTTCCGGTGGAGAGAGAGAGAGAGTCAAAATACACTAGGGTTAGATCCAGTGAAATATAAAAAGGGATCAGGAATTGGGTAATAAACAATAATAGAAAGTGTCTTGTGAAAGGGAACGATGAGCTTCAGCTATCATCATAGTTCTGAGTTCCCTATGAGAGCCCTTCACCTGGAATGCCTTAGGCAGTCCAAGGTTAACGTAAGCCGTAAGACTAAATGGAATACAAGAGTAATTAGAAAAACTCTAGGATTACACTTACACTCATACTCCCCGGTGTTGTGGGAGTTAGGTTGGGTCTCATGAGCGGTAGGCTCGGTGGTTTGGTGATGGGCAGGTTAGCCAACTGAGCCGATGGCTCGGTAGATATTATTGACGGACGGGATAATCTGGGAAGCTTTGGCTCGGTGGGAAATACATTAATGTTGCATGTGCATAAATATAAGGTGGTGGGTCTTTGATATAGGAGAGTCGTCGCACCGACACCAATACGTTGATTCGGCAAGTGTTGTTTAGCACTTCGCCAAATAAAGTCTAATGTGCCAGCCGACAAGAGTATGTAGGAGCTCCGCTTAGTGCACCTGCATTGAGGCGTACGATAGGTCTGACTGTATTGCTGATACCAGTTTAGAGGTGGGCGAGGCCCAACCCACCACTTATGTCTGCCACTACGGAGGTATCCTTGGAGGTTAGGCTCAAAAAAGATGGAACTAAAGGTCTGTATGCACAGAGTCGGGTGTGTGTGTTGCACTTGCATGTTCACAACATAACATACTTGCATGACATAGCATAATCATTGCATATAACCCTTGACACCTATTGTATAAATTAGTATGGGACACTTTAAACAACATGCCTTTCAAAATGACCCCTTGGTCTACAGGTTTGAATGGGCATTCTTATAGGTCATAGTTACTTAGTTTATCTTCTTGTACTTTTACTTGCTCACCTTGTTCATGTGTATACTTATATTGCCTACTTATTATTTGCTTACTTACACTTATTGTGGTTTCATACTCATGATATACTATTTTCGCCGTCACCTGCTTACTTTTGTTACTCTCCACCTTACATACCTTACCTTTCCTCCTCCCCGCTCGGTGCCTAGGAGCCATTGGGGAAGGGGTGGAGGATGATAGGACTTAGTCTTTTAGACTAACGGTCGTTGACCAAATAATTTTAGGGGATCGTAGAGCCGAACCAGGAGATGCAACCCCAGAGGTCGGTGCGCTTAGAGATGGGACAGTATAGCACGGTAGTTCAGGCAGCAAGGATAGTGAATCCAGATCATTAGTAGTTATTATAGATTTTCTTCTGCGTTGATTGACTTGTATTGAGGATCATGATGTATCGGGAAGGAGCCCTATTATTAGTACTTTTATTTATCATTATTGTGGACTCTCCCTTCATGAAGATTTATTTTATATTCGTGTGATTTTTGGTTGACCAGTATTCTAATTTTACGCTATTCTTTATACTTACTCTTCTATTCTGCGATCGGTATGGCCGATAGGATCGGAATTTTGTAGTTACGAACTTCCCAGGTGTGTTGGTGCACCGCACAATAGCGGTTCTGGGCATAAGACCCCGGTGGTTTAAAAGATAAAAAATGGGGTCCTACAAACTCGTATCAGAGAGAAACCTCGATCGGAAGAGTATAAGTCCACTAAACCTGGGTCACCCCCGCTCGAGTTTAGTTTGGGGACAAACTAAGCAGCTGAATCTATGGTGTGCCCATATGGGGGATCACATGTAATTGACCACATTTGACTAGGTTTAGGTCAAATTTCTTACAATTGGCCTTTGTTATGCAGCCATCGACACATCCTACACCGCAAGAAGGAGCCCAAAAACTCCAAATGTTACACCACCTCCCCCAGTTCCCACTCCGTTTCTATAATCGGAGATGGGGCTTACTCTAACGGCCATCTTGGAGCTCTTTAAGGCCTAGCAGGCTCCAGCTCCGCAGCCGAACCCGGGGGCCAATTGGTTGAGCATCTTCCAAGGACTCTCTCCCCTATCGTACATTGGGACGGATTCGGCCGTACGGACGGAAGAGTGGCTTGATATCATGTTCAAGATACTTACCGGGGTACGGTTCCCGTGGGAGGAGAGGGTACCTCTGGTGGTCTCCTGCTTAGAGTCTCATGCCAAGAGGTGGTGGAAGACCCTTGCAGATACGGTGTTTGCAGATTGGGAGGTTGTTGACATCACTTGGGAGGATTTCAGGGCCACACTATTAGAGCAATTCATCCCACAATCGGCAAGAGACGAGCTGGAATACAAGTTCATGCAGCTGAGGCTGGGCAATAGGACGGTGTTGGAGTACCACCGGGAGTTCACTCACTTAGCCACGTTTGCGCATTCCCATCAGTTGGATGATGCAGGGTATACCAAGAGTTTTTATAAGGGCCTTCGAGAGGATTTAAGACAAGCTCTTATGTTTGTATCTGACGGGACTATACCTCGGATTCTGGAGATGGCAAAGAGGATGGAGGCTGATTGGCGCACGACTCGAGGATGGAAGAGGCCAACTGAGGATCAGGGTCGGGGAGGCAGGAATGACCAGTAGAGGGGCTACTTTACCAATGAGAGAAGGGCAGAGGACCAACCCTGCTAAGAGGTGAGGCAGGAGTCGAGGGAACCGGTAGTATTGGCCCCTCAACCTCTTCAGATGCGTGAGATATAGAGGACCTAGGGTGTGGCACTTCCCCCGCCCGAGTGATACAACTATCATCAGGTAAGGCACATCCGAAGGAACTGCCCCATGAGAGGGGCACCTCTACCAACACCACAGGCTGCCCAGCCCGCTCAGCAGTTTGAAGGCCGAGGCCGTGGAAGAGGACGTGGTTTCCAGTGCGGAGAACGGAGGCAAGAGAGGGAGCAGGTGTATGCTCTAGACATGTCTCCACCTCGGGACCTAAGCAGGGTGATTGCAGGTATGCTAGTAATTTAAATGTTGTAATTTACCTTTGAAATTTTAGAAACAACAAACAACAGTAGCATACTAGGAAAGAAAATCATAGGCTCAGTTACCTAAACATACCTAAATAAACAGGAATAGTTATGGTGTGCGGCAATCCTGCCAATACCTTGGTGGATACGGGGGTGTCACACAACTTCATCTCTGAGGAGTTCGTAAAGGGACTCGAAGGAGTCAGACATTATTCGGGAGTCTCCAGGAGGCTCAGTCTCCCCAATGGGATGGAGGTCTCAGCTACTGCGAAGTGCCTCCTGAAGGTGACTATTGATTATCTGACACTCGAGGCCCTAACTCCGATCTTGAGGATGTCAGACTTCGACCTGGTTCTAAGCATGACATGGCTTACTTTGAACCACGCCCAGATAGATTGCCCGACAAAGAAGGTTATACTGAGTTATGACGGCACCTTCGCAACCTTCAAAGGTATTCCTCCATTCTACCGTAGATTGCAATCTTCTACTCAGGCCGTCAAGGCCCACATACAGGGATATAAGGTCTATCAGGTGTTATTCGAGGGTGTCGAGGCAAAGACGATTGTCATCGATATATCGGTGGTGCAGGACTTTGCGGATGTGTTTCCAGAGAAGCTACCAGGATTTCTGCCGCATCGGGAGAAGTATTTTCAGATCCAGTTTGTGTTGGGAGATAAACCGGTGTCTAGGGCTCCCTATCGGATGACTCCAAAGGAGCTGGGAGTTTAGGAGTCAACTGAAGGAGCTGGTGGAGACTTGATTCGTTTGGCTAAGTTCCTCGCCTTGGGGAGCTCCAATCTTGTTTGTGAAGAAGAAGGACGGGACCCTCAGATTGTGCATCGACTATCGTGCACTAAACCGGTTGACAGTCCGAAACACATATCAACTATAAAGGATTAATGAATTATTTTATCAGTTAGAGGGAGCACATTGGTTCTCGAAGCTAGATCTGAGGTCGGGATACTATCAGTTACGGATTCAGGAAGAAGACTTCCCAAGACCGCATTTAGTTACAAATATAGCTTGTATGAGTTTATCGTGATGCCCTTTGAGGTCACGAATGCGCCATCGGCTTTCATGATCTTGATGAACAGGGTGTTCGAGATATACCTCGACAGGTTTGTCATTGTATTCATATATGACATCCTCATTTATTCGAGGAAGAAGGAAGAGCATGCACAACATCTTGCCCTGACTCTGGAGAAGCTCTGGGAGCATCAGTTGTATTCCAAGTTCAGCAAGTGCCAGTTTTGGCTTTCGGAGGTGGCCTTTTTAGGCCGTATTATCAGTGGGGCAGGACTGACAGTTGATCTCGCAAAAATTCAGGCAGTGAGAGAATGGCCTCAGTTGAAAACGGCCATAGATGTCCGAAGTTTTCTGGGATTGGCCGGGTATTACCGAAAGTTTGTGCAAGATTTCTCTCAGATAGCCCTTCCACTAAATTCTTTGACGAATAAGGATACTCTGTTCGTTTGGATGCTGCTGTGTGAGGCAGCCTTTCAGGAGTTGAAGGGTCGGCTTACGTCGGCCCCTATCCTCGCTCTTCAACCTGGGAAGGAGGGCTTCCAGGTGTATACTGATGTGTCGTTTCACGGGATGGGTGTTATACTTATGCAGCATGGGCATGTGATAGCATAGGCCTCCCGCCAGCTGAAGAAGTACGAGCAGAACTACCCCGTGCATGACTTGGAGATGGGATGGGTGTTTGCTCTGAAGATTTTGCGGCATAATCTTTATGGTGTGCACTACGAAATATTTTCGGATCACAAGAATCAGAAATATGTCAATACGCAGAAGGAGTTGAACATCCGCCAGAGACGATGGGTGGAGTTTCTATCTGATTATGAGTACACAATACACTATCACCCGAGGAAGGAGAATATGATGGTGGACGCACTGAGCCAGAAGATTACCAATTCAGGAGCAGAGCCCCAATTGATGGATATGGAGCTGATATAGATGATGGAGAATATGCAGATTACTTTGGTGTCCTCGGACGACTCAGAGCTTTATGACGAGTATCTCGCCGCGATGAGAACTATCGATGATATTCGAGATCGAATTAGGGCTGAGCAGAGAATGGATTACAAGCTAGAGCCAGTATTCAGGACCTTGGAGGCAGGCACGGCCGGGGACTATATTGATAGGGATGGGTTGCTATGCTTTAGGGGACATTATGACCAAGGCTCACTACAGTAGGTACTCGGTGCACCCGGGCATCACCAAGATGACGATCAACCTGAAAAGTATGATGTACTGGTCAGGCATAAAGAGGGATATCACATACTTCGTGACCCATTGCGAGGCTTATCAGTTAGTGAAGGCAGACTGTAAGAGTCCGGCCGGATTGTTGCAGCCACTTCCGGTGCCAGAGTGGAAATTCGATGATATCGCCATGGATTTCATACATGGTCTTCCTTGGTCACATGCGGGGAACGACTCGATATGGGTGATCGTCGATCGATTAATAAAGGTGGTCAGATTTCTATCGATCAGGAAGGACGCTCCAGTGGGTGACTTGGTGTGGAGGTTTGTGGAGCAGTTCGTCCGATACCATGGAGTGCTGGTGACGATAGTGTTCGATCGTGATGGACGATTTATGTCTAAGGAGTGGAGATCGGTCCATGCTTATTTGGGGACCCGGTTGACTTTTAGTACCGCCTTCCACCCTTAAACGGATGGGCAGACAGAGTGCACCAATAAGACACTAGAAGATTTGTTACGTCATTGTATACTGGACTACGGAGAGCCATGGGAGAGGAAGCTACCGTTGATCGAATTCTCATACAACAATAACCACCAGTCCAGCATCGGCATGGCCCCTTATGAGGCTTTATACGGGCGGAGATACATGACTCCTTTGTCTTGGATCAAGGATGAGGATCCGAAGGCACTTGGCTCAGAGTTCATTGAGGATACAGATACTCAGGTGCGGTTAATTCGAGATAGAATGTTGGAGGCCCAGAACAGACATGCCAAGTATTACGATGCTCTCCATCGTCAGGTTGAGTTTCAGGTAGGATATCGGGTGTTTCTGAAGATACAACCGATGCATGTAGTCTCACGGGTGCGTGGTAGAAAGAAGCTCAGTCCAAGATACATGGGGCCTTATAGGATCCTGGAATGGATTGGTCTCTTGGCTTACAGACTGGAGCTGCCGCCAGAGCTAGTGGGTTTGCATGGCATTTTCCATGTCTCCTCCCTCAGGAGAGCTCTAATTCGACCGGAGCAGTAAATTACTACTATAGATGGGCCTATAGCTTCTGATCGATGGGTGCACCTTTATCCGATCCATATAGACGATACTAAGATGTGAGTCTTACAGCGCAAGAAGGTTTCGCTAGTCAAGGTCTTGTGGAGGAATCAGGGACAAGAAGAGCACACATGGGAGCCACAGGACTTTATGCAGTAAAGGTACCCGAGACTTCTCACGACAGGTATTCCCTTTAACCTCTTAGGATGTTACATTTTATTTGTCATACTTTAAACCTCGTAAGCCTAACCTGAATTTTGAGGACGAAATTTTTATTTTTATGTATTGAGATTTGTAACATCCCTCAGACTTCAAGACACCTAGGATGGTTTTGTCATGACTAGGTCATGACAAAACCCTAGGAAGCATTAAAGGGTTTGGGTGAACATAGGAATTAGGGTGAAAACCACATTGGTCTGCCTATAGAACATCCTCATGGCCAGACCTAGGGTTATACCTTAGGGCATTAACTTGACCCAAGAACCCCACCACAACACCCCTAACCACTTAGGAGGTCAATGGGTCACCAAGGACACCTTGTGGTCAACCCAAAAGGTCAATTTGACCAAGGCCAACTCCACACTAGAATTAGGTCAAACTAGCTAGAAAAGGCTAACTCAAGTTAAAACACAAAACCACCTTGGACTACAAATAGTGAGTTGCGGTTACCATGACATTTTTAAAACATTCGGCTTTTGGTTGATATAGAACCTGTCAAATTCATCGAACGTAATTCGTTGAATGGAATAAATTCATCGATCGAAGTTCGACTAACGGACGAAAATTCGTCGAACGGGGAAAATTCGTCGAATAGAGTTCGACGAACGGGTTTTATTCGTCGAAAGGAATAAATTCGTCGAACGAAGTTTGACTGATGGAGAAAATTCGTTGAACGGAGCAAGTTAATTGAACCGATTTCAACAAATTGAGCAAATTCGTCGAATAGAGTTTGACAAACGAGTTATATACGTCGAACGGGGTTCGATGAATGGAGCATGTTCGTCGAACGGGGTTTGACGAACGAAGCAAGTTCGTCGAACGGAGTCCGATGAATGGAGCAAATTCGTCGATATGGGTTTAGAGTTCATCGAACTGGGCATGAGGCATTGAGTGCGTTGAGTGCACTCAACGCCATGGGCTGATTAGAATTGAGTGTGTGTGTGCACTAAATAACATTTTAGTTAGGAAGATTCTTGCTCGGGGCATTGAGTGTGTTAATCGCACTCAAATCCATAGACTATTTTGTGTTGAGTGAGTTGGGCTCTCTTAATGCCATTATACTTAGAAGATTTTCTTGGCTCGAGGATTTGAGTGCGTTAAGTGCACTCAACGCCATAAACTGATTAGCGTTGAGTGAGTTGAGCTCACTCAACGCCAATTTATTTCGAAAGATTTCAGGCCGATTAAGGCATTGAGTGTGGTGTCATGACTCAATGCCATAGACGGATTGGCGTTGAGTGAGTTGAGCTCACTCAACTCCATTTTTCATGGAAATAGTTTGGTCTGATTTAGGCATTGAGTGTGGTGGCTTGACTCAACGCGGCGTTGAGTGGTTTCAACACACTCAACGCTTTTGGACTTGGAATTTTTTGCTACTATAGTCCTTGAGTGAGTTGACTGCACTCATCACTTTTGCCCTAGAGGAATTCTCGGCCTAGTTTGCTGGTTCTTATTAACAGACTGAACCGGGTATTTGGGAATTGCGCCAAAATGACTTAATTGGCCCTGGTCCTTTCAATAGGACTTATTTAATACAATAATAACCTGTCCAGCAATAGGGTGCAACGTGGCAGACGGTTTAACCCTAATTCCAATTAAATGGAGAGAGATGAAGTGGATAATTATGGTGTTTGAATGCCCTTGACCCCTCGTCCCTCTCCCAACCGAAGGAGATTCATCTCCCCTCATAAATTAGATAAATCAAGGGACTTTCCATGCCCTTTCAGTGATAGGGGACAGTGAACCCACATAACCAAAAAAGCCCCTTTATGGCCATTAATGGCCATTGAAGATTGACCCTCCCCCTTCCCCAATTGGTTATTTTAAAAGCTTCACAGGGCATAGAGGAGCCATTTCAACTCTTTCCCTGAATAAATCATAGCCCTTTGTTGTATAGTTGATGAGCACCGAAAATGTCAGTGGCCGGGAATTTTGCGAAGGAAAAGTACTCGAATTCAACCAGCAAACAAGATCCTCCTCTACTCCTTCTTCATGGGTTAGATCTTAGGAATCTTTAGAGATAAGAATCAAGCTCAGTTGAGCCGATTCCAAGCTTCAAATTCCATGAATTTTTGGATTTGGGCTTCCTATCGGGTTTGCTAGAAACCGCCCCTCCGGCAGCCGTACTGCGGCCCGGCGATAGCCTCCACCTCAACAGAGGTGGTGGCAGTGGTGGCTGGCCTGGGAGGTGGCCAGGTGTTCTGCAAATAGACTTAGAAGTGCTCCAGGTCGGGCTAATCGCAGCCGTTGGCTAGAGGAAGAAGAAAGCCAGGTCCCGTCAATCATGCTTTAATATCAGTGCAAGATTTAATATATTATATTTGATTTATGTATATTTTGTCACATAATTTCACCTATATAGGAATTTAAATTAAAAATATTTAGATGCCTTTATTTAAAAGGTGGTCAACATAAAACTTGTAGCCATGTGGGTCTAGTTTATTTTAAAATTAATTTGAACCAATTTGGAGTTCAGGTCAGACCACAACAGTCATTTTTCGGAGGTCTATACTTATGGTTGATCAGAGATTGTTTGGGGTGCCCCCATCAATCCTGACCTCCAAATTACTTGAAATTTGGAGCAAGAATCGTTCATGTCTAGATATATAACATATCCAAAAATGGAAATTTTTGGAAAACTGCTTTCCTAAGTTTTGGAAATCATATCATTTTTCATGAATGGTTTAATTAAAGGGTCAAATGACCTCCAAATCCTCCAAATTTTGGTGAGTGCTCCTTGGGGTCAATATAGGACTCTGTATAAAATTCCATCCCATTTGGAGATGATTTGGTTTGGAACTTGCTAAACCCTTGCCTAGGCCAAAAATGTTAATTTGGTTAAAATGTCCCTTGTGGTATTGAGTGACCAAATCACCTCAATAGAGGTTGAAACTTGGGCCACTTATTTTTTATGACATTAAACACCCTCACATAGAGTTTGGGGTGAATTGGGGTGGATTTGCCCTAGGACCCTAGGTCAAACCCTAAGGTTTAACTTGGGGGTTTGAGAAGGACATGGTGTGATATGTCCTTGTATGGAGTTGAAGTTTTGTCCATGAGGTCATAGGGTGGTGAATAGCCCTAGGAAGGAATTTGGTGATATTTAGACTTTGGCAAACAACTTAAATCAATTGGGAATTTTTAGGCCTATACCTTTATTAGAAAAATTTGAAGGGTTATATGACCTTGGATACTTATTAAATTTTGGTAGAAGAGTTTTTATAATAATATGAGTTTCTGAAATTTATTGTAGCATGTTTGGAAGACATTAGCTCATCATTATACATATAACCTTTATGTTGACCCAATGGAAGATTTTGATAAAATCATGGTTAATCTAAATTAGAATGTTATGAAACTTAGTATGTAATGCTTTATGATCATATTGAAGCCATGGTAATTTTTGTGTAATTTATGGATAATATTTTGAGGTACTTCTCTCTTTAATTCTATTTATTGTATTTATCTTAAATTATTTATTTAGGGGCTAATACTCTTATGAAAATTTGTGACTTTTTGTATTCTCTGTTTTTTTTTGGCATCATGTAGTGATCATAATTTTTGGAAGACCATACCTTAAGGAAATCTTGTACTTCATGTTCAAAACCATTCGTGGCCTAACTTTGGGGAAACTTTAATAAATGCTAAATTAATTTGGAAAATTACAATTTTCTAGATTTTGTCTACATATATCCTGATAGACACTAGTAATAATTCTTGGGCATTTGGAAGAAATTTGAAGGGGTCACCCCTCATGCTCATCATATAGCTTAGGTTGGTCTCCATTTAGTAAAACTACGGAAATTGTGAGAACATGTTGAATGGACATATGGAGATAGGTTTAATAGTTTACTAATTTTTTAAGGTGAAAAAGAGAGCTTAATTAGGAGTCAAGATGAGGAGAGTGTTGGGTAGACTAGTGTTAAGAGGTGCTCGGGATCGACGAAAGATTGTCTTTCCTATGGAGAGAGAGTCAAAATACAATAGGGTTAGATCCATTGTAATATAAAAATGGATCGAGATTTGGGTAATAACCAATAATAGTAAGTGCCTTGCGAAAGGGAATGATGGGCTTCAGCTAGCATCATAGTTCCTAGTACCCTGTGAGAGCCCTTCGTTGGGAATGCCTTGGGGAGTCCAAGGTTAACGTAAGTCAAAAGACTAAATGGAATATAAGAGTAATTAAAAATACTCTAGGATTACACTTACACTCATACTCCCCGACGTTGTGGGAGTTATTTTGAGTCTCACGAGCGGTAGGCTCGGTGGTTTGGTGATGGGCAGGTAAGCCCGGCGAGTCGATGGCTCGATAGATATTTGTGACATACGGGATAGTTTGGGAAGCTTTGGCTCGGTGGGAAATACATTAATGTTGCATGTGAATAAATATAAGATGGTGGGTCTTCGGTATAGGAGAGTCGTCACACCGACACCAACACTTTGACTCGATAAGTGTAGTTTAGCACTTCGCCAAATAAAGTCTGGTGCGCCGGCCGGCAAGAGTATGTAGGAGCTCCACTTAGTGCACCAACATTAAGGGGTACGATAGGTATGACTAGTAGTGCTGATTCAAGTTTAGAGGTGGGTGAGGCCCAACCAACCGCTTTCGTCTTCCACTACATAGGTATCCTGGGAGGTTAGGCTCAAAAAAGAGAGAATAAAAGGTCTGGGTCCACAGAGTCAGATGTGTGTGTTGCACTGCATGTTCACATCATAACATACTTAAATGACATAACATAGTCATTGCATATAACCCTTGACACCTATTATATAAACTGGTATGTGACATTTTATACAATAGGCCTTGCAAAAATACCCCTTGTTCTAAAGGTTTGTATGGGCATTCCTATAGGTCATGGTTACTTACTTAGTTTATCTTCTTGTACTTTTACTTGCTTACCTTATTTATGTGTATACTTATATTGCCTACTTATTATCTGCTTACTTACACTTATTATGGTTTCATACTCATGATAAACTTATTCCACCGTCACCAGCTTACTTTTGTTACTCTCCACCTTACATACCTTCCCTTTCCTCCTCCCAGCTCGGTGCCTAGGAGTCATTGGGGGAGGGGTTGGGGATGATAAGACTTAGTAATTTAGACTAACGGTCGTGTACCAAATAATTTTAGGGGATCGTGGAGCCGAACCAGGAGATGCAGCCCAAGAGGTCGGTGCGCTTGGAGATGGGACAGTCTAGCACGGGAGTTCAGGCAGCAAGGACAGTGAATCCCAATCATTAGTAGTTATTATAGATTTTCTTCTTCGTTGAGTGACTTGTATTGAGGATCATGATGTATCGGGCAGGAGCCCAATTATTAGTACTTTTATTTATCATTATTGTTGACTCTCACTTCATAGAGATTTATTTTATATTCATGTGATTTCTAGTTGACCAGTATTTGAATTTTACTTTACTCTTTATACTTACTCTTCTATTCTGCGATCGGTGTGGCCGACAGGATCATCGTTTTGTAGTTACAACCATCCCAGGTTGGTTGGTGTCACCGCAAAGCAACGGTTCTTGGCATAAGACCCCGGTGGCTTAAAAGAAAAAAATGGGGTCCTACAAACTGGTATCAGAGGGAAACCTCGATCGGAAGAGTATAAGTCCACTAACCCTTGGTCACCCCCGCTCGAGTTTAGTTTGGTGACAAACTAAGCAGCGAAAGCTGTGGTGTGCCCATATTGGGGATCATATGTAATTGACCACTTTTGACTAGGTTCAGGTAAAATTTCTTACAATTGGCCTTTGTTATGCAGCCACCGGCACATCCTACACCGCAGGGAGGAGCCCAGTAAACTCCGAATGTTATACAGCCTCCCCCATCTCCCACTCCGTTTCTATTGTCGGAGATGGGGCAGACTGTCACAACCCGCATTTTCTCCGAATTAAGAATTATCAGAGTAAGAGAAAACACGCGTCATGATGCCACGTCAAGCAGGGGATAACTACTGACGTTCAGGCAAAACCAACTACAATCTTTATGCAAGAAAATCATGTGCTTAATGAATAGAAAATCTGTTATGATTAGAGTCCGTATCCCTCGGCTCAGTGGATCATCTAGTCCACAAATGAAAACTATATTAATACGCTGCGGAAAAATACTTTATTTAGATTTGACATCCTAAGGAGCACATAAGGGTCCCAAGAGAACCACTCATGCTATGCAAGACCCTACATTTAATTTATATAATATATAAGAAAACGGTCTTTATACGTGATTTGGAAAATAGTGATTTCGCTTTATAAAACATGCTGATCATGAGCTTTATTTATAATAACAATTATAGTTTAAAAATAACTAGCAACCTAGCATAAAACCTTCTCAGAGCAAGTAGACTATCTCCAGAAAATGGTAGCAGCAATAGTATATATCTAGTACAAGGTAAAAACTACCAGTGGGCGCCAACAACCTGACACGAACCCACTAGCACAAATATATGTCTGTAAGAAAGTACTGAAAACAACCTCCCTAACAAGGTAAACAAAACTCCAAGGTCCGGAAGTCCACCAACAACACCACCTCCAACTAGCCACCAGACTGGCTACAGCTCAGAACCTGGGGTATTCCAAAAGAAAACAGAATACCTCAGCAAGCTAAACAAAGAAAAACTGCATGAAAGAGTCAACCAAAGGACAAAGTAACAGAAAAACATGCAGTAGAAAGAGTCACAACTGTCCACAACAGGACCACAATAAATGCACAACGTGCAAAGAAACAGCAATGACCCAGCCCAGGAACCACATCCTGCAGGGCCTACTAGGCTACCAAGAGCCAGAATGTTGCAAACAACCAAAGAAGAAACTTCTAACACCCTAAACTGTGGGAAGTGATAGTAGCAAAAACAACAACGAGGAACCGGATCGTAGGCAAACGCAGTCCCCCAATCCACCATGTCCAAGTCAAAAGCTCGAGGGTCAACACATGAAAACACAAGGGACCTTCCACCCGACATGCCCAGCCCGTACCTGGAGCAAGAAAACATGGGTGGCCTTGGCTATATCACTCAACTCCACCCCCATAAAGAGCTACAACCACCACTACTAACCACGACCCACGATTCGGCCTTTAGGAAAATAAAGAAAACGGCCGACAAGGAAAATCTAGAAATACAACTGGAAATCCACTCGGAAATGAAACACAAGGTAAAGGAAGAGTGTTGAAATAAACCAACACGACTAGGCGTTGAGTGAAACCCACTCAGTGCCTACCTAAACTTTGGCGTTGAGTGAGCTAGCCTCACTCGCCGCCAAAATAAAGCCACTACCCACAAACCCGCTAAAGAAAACGGAGCTCGACGATAGTCGAACGACCAAGGCAGAAGATCCAGAACTCGAGTAGTTGCCTGCCACTTGAGTATCTAAACTCCCGCACTCGAAACCATCTAAATTCGCCTAGCAACAGAAAATATACAAAGCGCACGATTAGTGACGCACGATCAGTGGTCGTGCGCACTCATCAGCTGATGATCGTGCGAAGCGAACTTGGAAAACCTGACAGAAAACCTAGCAACTGCGCAAGATCAGTGTCGCACGACCACTGGTCGTGCGCATTGTTGCCAGCGCTCGTGCGATTTTCCGAGACAGAACTTTGGAAACTGAAAGACAGCCGCGCACGAGCAGAGGCACACGACCAGTGGTCGTGCGCCCTAACGGTTGTTGACCGTGCGCGGTCAACCTGCACCGTTTGGAATTTCCCGAACGACACCGGAACGCGCACACGACTCACGCCACTGCAGTAGCAGCAGACAACTATCAACGTCGCGCACCACTACCATACGAACTATGCCTAATCATTCGAGTAATACCATAACGAAAATCGGCAACCACACCCCCCTCCTAACTCTCCCTCTCGGCTACACCCGAACCAGAGCAACAATCAAAATAAAGGAAAACAACGACTCCACGCCGACAATTTGGATTCCAATCATCACAAAATAGGGGGGGTTTCAGTAGGAAGAACTAAGCCCTATAGTTAGCAAGAAAATGAGAACAACAAGGCCTCTAACCTGGGCTAACCGGGATTTCAATTTCATCAAGAAAATTCAAAAAAAGGAAAACTTCGCAAGGCCAAGAATACCACTTGCCTCAATCACAGCGAAGCTTTGGACTGCTTTCCTCCTCTTCGCACGGATCAAAACGGCCGCAACACCTAAAACAAAAACTCGGCCATTAATGGCGGAAAACTTCCAAAACCGAAAATTCCAATCCTCCCAGAACTCCACGAAAATCGAATTTCTTACCGCAGGAATGAAGGTCTTGACGAGAGCAATCCAAATCCACTCTCAGAATCGAATTCCGTCCACAAACGCTCCGGGAATCGGCGTCCGAAGGCAAGGGTAGGCGGTTTCTCCGTTTCCTCGTACAGGGCCGGCGGTTTCAAGCGTGAAGAAGATTATCGACTCTCTCATTCTATATATATATATATAATTAAATAATTATATAATTAATTACAAAATTACATAAAACACCACATCGACGCGAAAACCGAACTACCTCGGAATTCGACGAAATTCGCACCGTAGCTAAATACCCACGCTACGAACACAACGGCGAAGTCGAAATTACTTTTCGACAAACAGAACTCGAGTTATACCCAAATAAAGCCAAACACCAACATCCCCCTGAGAAGCCACACCGGGTCACCCAAAACGACTCGGCTTGCTAGGGAGATCTTGCCAACAGGCTATAGAGTAGGGCACTCAGTTCTAAGGAGCTAAACCACACTCCACAAATGGCACAAGCCACGGAAATGCGTCATCGTAACGCCAAATGAGAATAAAAATAATCGCTGAAAAAACAGGGCGTTACAGTCACCCCCCCTAAAAGAAAGTTTCGTCCCGAAACTTTACGCACAACCCTCCTACAAAAGAAGTAAAAGTAACAAACAGAAGTTACAAAGGGAAACATACCGATCAAATCAGCGAAACAGGTGAGGGTATGCCCTCTTCATGGCGGACTCTAGCTCCCAAGTCGCGCTCTCCAAATCCTGATTTTTCCATAGAACTTTCACCATCGGTATGTACTTCTTTCGTAGCACACGCTCCTGAGTATCCAAAATACGAACTGGCACCTCAACAAAAGAGAGGTTGGGCTCCAACTGGGGCACAACATCCAAGAGTTGCCCACTGCTGCGCACACACTTCCGCAATTGGCTAACATGAAAAACATTATGAACACCAGGGAAGTTCGCTGGCAAATCCAATCTATAAGCAGACACACCAATCCGCTCCAAGACCTCAAACGGGCCCACATACCTTGGGTCCAATTTCCGATTTTTACCAAATCTCTTCACACCAACCATTGGAGAAACCTTGAGGTATACATGATCCCCTACTAAAAACTCCAAAGCAGACCTACGCCGATTGGCATTCTTTTCATACCTCTCCTGAGCTAACCGAAGCTTCTCCCGAATAAGCTTCACGGCGACTCCCATCTCTTCCAGAGCATCTGGACCCAACAAAGGCTTCTCACCAGCCTCAGCCCAAAACAACAGAGTCCTACAACGCCTCCCATACAAAGCTTCGAACGGAGCCATCTGCAAGCTTTCCTGATAACTGTTATTATAAGCAAATTCCATGAGTCGCAGACGCTCATCCCACGCTCCACCGTGGTCTAAAATATAGCATCTGATCATATCCTCAACAATCTGATTGACCCGCTCCATCTGCCCATTGGTCTGAGGGTGGTACGTAGTAGAATACCTCAGATCCGTACCCAAACCCTCCTGCAGACTCTGCCAGAAATGAGAAGTAAACCGGGAGTCTCGATCAGAAATGATGCTAACCGGCACACCGTGGAGTCGGATGACTTCATTCAAGTACAACTCCGCTATCCTCCTCATCAAGTAATCAATCTTATAAGGCACGAAGTGAGCACACTTCGTCAATCTATCCACTATAACCCAAACAGAATCAAATCCTCTCGGGGATTTTGGCAAACCCGTAATGAAGTCCATAGATATACTCTCCCACTTCCAAGTCGGGATCTCTAGCGGAGTCAACTTACCACCAGGCCTTCCATGATCGGCCTTCACACGCTTGCAAGTGTGACACTCAGCAACATATCGGGCTATATCTCCTTTCATACCATACCACCAGGCAACTTGCCTTAAGTCACGGTACATCTTCGTAGATCCTGGATGGTAGGCAACGCTGGAACCATGAGCCTCACTGCAAATCATACCTCTAATGTCCCCAACAGCGGGAACGCAAAACCTGCCGCGGTACTTCAAAGTACCCGCATCATCAATAGTAAAATCTGGCAACTCTCCCTTCTCTGTCCTGGTAAAAAGGTGCAACAGATCCGGATCGTCCTTCTGATGCAGTCTAGTCAAAGAAATCCAGGACGGCTCTGCCACTGACAAACTACTCTGCAAACCACAGCATCCCACTGAAATATCCATAAGGAGGAACTCCTCAACTAACCGATCGGCGGAGAGGTTAAAGATCTTTCCCGTCTTTCGGCTCAGGGCGTCAGCCACCACATTGGCCTTGCCCGGATGATACTGGATTTCTACGTCATAATCCGCCACATACTCAAGCCACTGCCGCTGACGCAGATTCAACTCCTTCTGCGTGAACACGTACTTCAGGCTCTTATGGTCAGTAAAAATCTTGCACTGAGCCCCATAAAGTAAGTGCCTCCACAACTTCAGCGCATAGATAACCGCTGCAAACTCAAGGTCATGCGTTGGATAATTCTTCTCATGAGTCTTCAGCTGCCTTGACCCATAAGCGATTACTTTTCCATCCTGCATTAATACGCATCCCAGTCCTATATGCGAAGCATCCACATACACATCATAATCCACGCCCTCAGTAGGAAGGGTCAGAACGGGAGCAGTACACAATCTCCTCTTTAACTCCTGAAAAGCTTCTTCGTACTTCTCGCTCCAAACAAAAGCCACATTCTTCTGAGTCAGCTTGGTCAAAGGTGAGGCTAGAGAAGAGAAACCCTCCACGAATCTCCTGTAATAGCCAGCCAACCCTAAGAAACTTCTGATCTCCTTAGGAGTGTTCGGCCTACTCCAATCCATCACTACTGCAATCTTTTCTGGGTCAACCGAGATCCCATCCTTGTTCACCACGTGGCCTAGAAAAGAAACCTGAGGCAACCAAAATTCGCACTTGCTCAACTTGGCGAATAACTTGTGGTTCCTCAACTCTGACAGGACCAAACGCAAATGCTGCTCATGCTCCTCAGCACTGCGAGAATAAACCAACACGTCATCAATGAAGACCACCACGAACTTGTCTAGGAAATCCTTGAATACCCGATTCATCATATCCATGAAAGCTGATGGTGTGTTGGTCAAACCAAACGACATCACCAAAAACTCGAAGTGTCCATGCCTCGACCTAAACGCAGTCCGTGGAATATCTGCCTCACGGATCCTGAGCTGATGATAGCCCGAACGAAGATCGATCTTGGAGAACACCGTGCTACCACGCAACTGGTCAAATAAATCATCAATCCTCGGCAGAGGGTACCTGTTCTTGATAGTGACCTTGTTCAACTCTCTATAGTCGATGCAAAGCCGCATCGACCCATCTTTCTTCTTTACGAACAAAACAGGAGCACCCCAAGGCGACGAACTCTGCCTGATAAAACCTTTAGCCAACAACTCATCTAACTGAATTCGCAACTCCTCTAACTCACGAGGGGCCATCCGGTACGGCGCCTTAGCAATAGGACGTGTACCCGGCTCCAAATCAATAACAAACTCCACATCCCGCTCTGGAGGGATACCAGGAAGATCATCAGGAAAAACATCGGCGAAACCACGAACAATAGGAATCTCCTCCAAGCGTGGCACGCTAACAACGGTTCCAACCGCCGAGACTAAACAAACACAATAATCAGAAAGAAACAATCTCTGAACACATACCGCAGAGAGAACAGGAGAATCCTGACACGGATCAGCATACACGCTGTCGGGCTGACCGTCGTCCCTGATGAAGTCCAAGCGCTTTCCTTTGTACTGAATGACCGCATCATACTGAGAGAGCCAGTCCATGCCCAAAATGACATCAAAGTCCTCTAGATCAATCATTTTCAGGTCCTCCTTCGCAAGAAAATCCCCCAACAAAACCGGGCAATCCAAAATACCCAAATCTGACAACACAGATTCACCCGAGGGAAACTTGACACGGAAGGAATCCCGAACACGATCTAGAGACAACCGATGACGCTCCACAAAGGCTCTAGCCACGAACGAGTGGGTAGCGCCGGAGTCAAACAGAACACGCGCCCAGCGGTTCTTCACCTTAAATTTCCCTATAGGAGCGCACAAAGCTAAGGAACTAGCACAACAGTACCGCAAATAATCTAGCAACTAAACTACCAGGCTAGAAAGAAAACAACAAACAACTAACCTGAGATCACCTGGGTCGAAGTCTGAGCCTCCTCGGAAGAAATCACGTTCAGCTTCCCTTTTCCCTTATCCACACGCTGAGGTGGAGGTAAAGCCTGTAACGGAACTGCAAGAAGAGCTGGCTGAAACTGAGGACACCTCGACTTAATGTGACCCTTCTGCCCACACTGAAAGCAGATTTTATCCTTGGACCAACACTGGGCCGCATCATGGCCGGATCGCTTGCAAACTGAACAGGAGACATCTCTCCTAGGAGCACCCTGAATCGCATGAACCTGCTCCTTCTTCTGAGCTGCCGCCTTCTTGAAACACCTCTCGACAGGATGGCCTGACCGGCCACAAAAACTGCACACCACCCTGCTCCTCTTTCCCGGAATAGCATCGGGTACCAGGGGTTTCTTCTCCTCTACCAACTTCCTCTTATCCTTCTTCAACTGCTGGCCTCTGCTCTTCGCCGTCTCAATAGCCTCCACCTTCAGAGCAGCCTCTACTACACCTGCATAAGACACTGACCCATAAGCACTGGTCAACTGCTGCACCTCACTCCTCAAACCACCGAGGAATCGCTTAACTCGATCAGCCTCAACGCTGACCAATCCAGGGGCAAAACGGCTCAACTTGCTGAACTCTATCTCATACTCACCCACCGTGAGTTGCCTTTGCTTCAGATGGAGGAAGTCGTTCATGAGGCGGTCACGCTCGACCGAGGGTAAGAACTTCCTCAACAGCATCTCCTTGAACACTTCCCAAGAGCATCCGGCTACCAGGCTCTCCTTCTCTCTCAGCCACCAACTCTTAGCCAAACCTTTGAGCTGATAGGCGGCTATCATCACCCTCTAGTCATCTGTAATCCCTGAGTACGAGAACATCTCCTCCATGGAGATCAGCCAGTCGTCTATCACCATGAAATCTGCCTTCCCATCATAAGTGGGAGGGCTTAGCCTCTGAAACTGCGAGATGAAGGCCATCTCTGCTGGCACCACCACTGGAGGCCTCAAGGGTGCAGGAGGAGGAGGAACAGCTAACCCCCCTGCAGGAACTTGCACACCCTGAGCCTGCCCTGCCACAACCGCCACCAAAGACTGAATCTGGGCTTGCACCTCCTCCAACTGCCTGCCCATAGCTTCGCAACTCTGATGCAGACCCTCGATCACCGCATCGTTCTGAGCTCCAGAAGATTCATCCTCAGACAGGGGAGTCGATCGAGTTGCAGGACGCCTAGCCATCCGAAAAATCATTACAACGCAAATCAGATCCAAATCCCACGACTAGAACTGACTACCAGTACAGACAATACATATGTAGATATAGACTTAAAGCTGCTAAACTTGCTCTGAGAGTTTATCTTCTTCACAATAATTAGATGATATGCCCTATCCTAGGATGGTTAACCACCACCTAACTAACTCTTGTGCCTAGATCGGATGCATGAACTTATGTAAATTTGAAAACTCATGTGTGTACATATGTCATCTTGTAAATCTTTAGCTCGACGCGTTGTGCTTATGCAATGATATGATATGCATGATTGTGCTATGCATTCTAAAAAAAAGGCCCTAATGCATGCTATGAGCGGCGTACGCATGAAAATGTTATGCATCCCATACTACATAACATTTCCATGCAACGAAAAAGAAACGTGCTAGTCGCAGTCATGTGGTGAGGTTATGCATCCCATACTACATAACCCTCACATGTAGCCCCTATGGTGGATCCATATACGAACACATATTATGCATCCCATACTACATAATATGCCCCGTATACTTCATGTTATGCTATGAGTGTAGTGTTCGTGCTTTTGCCAAGACGTGCTGATGACATATCGGTGTGTGAATGACATGATGCAGAACTACTAAAAGCGAACAAAGGAAGGTTGCTCAACTAACTTGTCAAGCAACCTCCCTCTGATACCAACTGTCACAACCCGCATTTTCTCCGAATTAAGAATTATCAGAGTAAGAGAAAACACGCGTCATGATGCCACGTCAAGCAGGGGATAACTGCTGACGTTCAGGCAAAACCAACTACAATCTTTATGCAAGAAAATCATGTGCTTAATGAATAGAAAATCTGTTATGATTAGAGTCCGTATCCCTCGGCTCAGTGGATCATCTAGTCCACAAATGAAAACTATATTAATACGCTGCGGAAAAATACTTTATTTAGATTTGACATCCTAAGGAGCACATAAGGGTCCCAAGAGAACCACTCATGCTATGCAAGACCCTACATTTAATTTATATAATATATAAGAAAACGGTCTTTATACGTGATTTGGAAAATAGTGATTTCGCTTTATAAAACATGCTGATCATGAGCTTTATTTATAATAACAATTATAGTTTAAAAATAACTAGTAACCTAGCATAAAACCTTCTCAGAGCAAGTAGACTATCTCCAGAAAATGGTAGCAGCAATAGTATATATCTAGTACAAGGTGAAAACTACCAGTGGGCGCCAACAACCTGACACGAACCCACTACCACAAATATATGTCTGTAAGAAAGTACTGAAAACAACCTCCCTAACAAGGTAAACAGAACTCCAAGGTCCGGAAGTCCACCAACAACACCAACTCCAACTAGCCACCAGACTGGCTACAGCTCAGAACCTGGGGTATTCCAAAAGAAAACAGAATACCTCAGCAAGCTAAACAAAGAAAAACTGCATGAAAGAGTCAACCAAAGGACAAAGTAACAGAAAAACATGCAGTAGAAAGAGTCACAACTGTCCACAACAGGACCACAATAAATGCACAACGTGCAAAGAAACAGCAACGACCCAGCCCAGGAACCACATCCTGCAGGGCCTACTAGGCTACCAAGAGCCAGAATGTTGCAAACTATCAAAGAAGAAACTTCTAACACCCTAAACTATGGGAAGTGATAGTAGCAAAAACAACAACGAGGAACCGGATCGAAGGCAAATGCAGTCCCCCAATCCACCATGTCCAAGTCAAAAGCTCGAGGGTCAACACGTGAAAACACAAGGGACCTTCCACCCGACATGCCCAGCCCGTACCTGGAGCAAGAAAACATGGGTGGCCTTGGCTATATCACTCAACTCCACCCCCATAAAGAGCTACAACCACCACTACTAACCACGACCAACGATTCGGCCTTTAGGAAAATAAAGAAAACGACCGACAAGGAAAACCCAGAAATACAACTGGAAATCGACTCGGAAATGAAACACAAGGTAAAGGAAGAGTGTTGAAATAAACCAACACGACTAGGCGTTGAGTGAAACCCACTCAGTGCCTACCTAAACTTTGGCGTTGAGTGAGCTAGCCTCACTCGCCGCCAAAATAAAGCCACTACCCACAAACCCGCTAAAGAAAACGGAGCTCGACGATAGTCGAACGACCAAGGCAGAAGATCCAGAACTCGAGTAGTTGCCTGCCACTTGAGTATCTAAACTCCCGCACTCGAAACCATCTAAATTCGCCTAGCAACAGAAAATATACAAAGCGCACGATTAGTGACGCACGATCAGTGGTCGTGCGCACTCATCGGCTGATGATCGTGCGAAGCGAACCTGGAAAACATGACAGAAAACCTAGCAACTGCGCACGATCAGTGTCGCACGACCACTGGTCGTGCGCACTGTTGCCAGCGCTCGTGCGATTTTCCGAGACAGAACTTTGGAAACTGAAAGACAGCCGCACACGAGCAGAGGCACACGACCAGTGGTCGTGCGCCCTAACGGTTGATGACCGTGCGCGGTCAACCTGCACCGTTTGGAATTTCCCGAACGACACCGGAACGCGCACACGACTCACGCCACTGCAGTAGCAGCAGACAACTATCAACGTCGCGCACCACTACCATACAAACTATGCCTAATCATTCGAGTAATACCATAACGAAAATCGGCAACCACACCCCCCCTCCTAACTCTCCCTCTCGGCTACACCCGAACCAGAGCAACAATCAAAATAAAGGAAAACAACGGCTCCATGCTGACAATTTGGATTCCAATCAACAGAAAATGGGGGGGGGTTTCAGTAGGAAGAACTAAGCCCTATAGTTAGCAAGAAAATGAGAACAACAAGGACTCTAACCTGGGCTAACCGGGATTTCAATTTCATCAAGAAAATTCAAAAAAAAGAAAACTTGGCAAGGGCAAGAATACCACTTGCCTCAATCACAGCGAAGCTTTGGACTGCTTTCCTCCTCTTCGCACGGATCAAAACGGCCGCAACACCTAAAACAAAAACTCGGCCATTAATGGCGGAAAACTTCCAAAACCGAAAATTCCAATCCTCCCAGAACTCCACGAAAATCGAATTTCTTACCGCAGGAATGAAGGTCTTGACGAGAGCAATCCAAATCCACTCTCGGAATCGAATTCAGTCCACAAACGCTCCGGGAATCGGCGTCCGAAGGCAAGGGTAGGCGATTTCTCCGTTTCCTCGTACAGGGCCGGCGGTTTCAAGCGTGAAGAAGATGATCGGCTCTCTCATTCTATATATATATATATATAATTAAATAATTATATAATTAATTACAAAATTACATAAAGCACCACATCGACGCGAAAACCGAACTACCTCGGAATTCGACGAAATTCGCACCGTAGCTAAATACCCATGCTACGAATACAACAGCGAAGTCGAAATTACTTTTTGACAAACAGAACTCGAGTTATACCCAAATAAAGCCAAACACCAACATCCCCCCGAGAGGCCACACCGGGTCACCCAAAACGACTCGGCTTGCTAGGGAGATCTTGCCAACAGGCTACAGAATAGGGCACTCAGTTTTAAGAAGCTAAACCACACTCCACAAATGGCACAAGCCACGGAAACGCGTCATCGTAATGCCAAACGAGAATAAAAATAATCGCTGAAAAAACGGGGCGTTACACAGACTCTAACGGCCATCCTGGAGCTCTTTAGGGCCCAGCAGGCTACGGCTCCCCAGCCGAACCAGGGGGCCAATTGGTTGAGCATCTTCTAAGGACTCTCTCCTCTATCATACATTGGGACGGATTCGGCCGTACGGATGGAAGAGTGGCTTGATATCATGTTCGAGATGCTGACCGGGGTACAGTGCCCGTGGGAGGAGAGGGTACCTCTGGTGGTCTCCTGCTTGGAGTCTCATGTCATGAGGTGGTATAAGACCCTTGTGGATATGGTGTTTGAAGATCGGGAGGTTCCTGACATCACTTGGGAGGTTTTCAGGTCCTCACTATTAGAGCACTTCATCCCACAATCGGCAAGAGACGAGCTAGAATACAGGTTCATGCAGCGGAGGTAGGGCAACAGGACGGTGATGGAGTACCACCGGGAGTTCACTCACTTAGCCCGGTTTGCGTATTCCCATCAGCTGGATGATGCAGGGTATACCAAGAGTTTCTATAAGGGCCTTCGTTAGGATTTGAGACAGGATCTTCTGTTTGTATCTGACGGGACTATATTTCAGATTCTAGAGATGGCAAAGAGGATGGAGGCTTATTGGCGCATGACTCGAGGACGGAAGAGGACACCTGAGGATCAAGGTCGGGGAGGCAGGAATGACCAGTAGAGGGGCCACTTTATCGATGAGAGAAGGGCAGAGGACCAACCCCGCCAAGAGGTGAGGCAGGAGTCGAGGGAATCGGTAGTATTGGTCCCTCAACCTCTTCAGATGCGCGAGATACAGAGGACCTAGGGTGTGGCACTTCCCCCTCCCGAGTGCTACAAGTGTCATCAGGTAAGGCACATCCGAAGGAACTGCCCCATGAGAGGGGCACCTCTACCGACACCACAGGCGGACCGGCCCGCTCAGCAGTTTGAAGGCCGAGGCCGTGGAAGAGGACGTTGTTTCCAGTGCGGAGATCGGAGGCAAGAGAGGGAGCAAGTGTATGCTCTAGACTTTGCTCCACCTCGGGACCCGGACATGGTTATTACAGGTATGCTAGTAATTTTAATGTGTTAATTTACCTTTGAAATTTTAGAAACAACAAACAACAGTAGCATACTAGGAAAGAAAATCATAGGCTCAGTTACCTAAACATACCTAAATAAACAGGAATAGTTATGGTGTGCGGCAAACCTGCCCACACCTTGGTGGATACGGGGGTGTCACACAACTTCATCTCCGAGGAGTTCGTAAAGGGACTAGAAGAAGTCAGATATTATTTGGGAGTCACCAGGAGGGTCCGTCTCCCCAATGGGACGGAGGTCTCAGCTACTGCTAAGTGCTTCCTGAAGGTGACTATTGATTATCGTACACTCGAGGCCCTAGATACTGTCTTGAGGATTCCAGACTTCTACCTGGTTCTGGGCATGACATGGCTTACTTGGAACCACGGCCAGATAGATTGCTCGACAAAGAAGGTTATACTGAGTTATGACGGCACCTTCGCGACCTTCAAATGTATTACTCCATTCTACCGTAGATTGTTATCTTCTACTCAGGCCGTCAAGGCCCACATACAGGGATATGAGGTCTATCAGGTGTTCTTCGAGATGGTCGAGGCAAAGACGATGGTCGTCAATATATTAGTGGTGTGGGGCTTTGCGGATGTGTTTTCAGAGAAGCTACCAGGATTACCGCCGCATCAGGAGAAGGATTTTAAGATCCAGTTTGTGCCGGGAGCTAACCCGGTGTCTAGGGCTCCCTATCGGAAGACTCCAAAGGAGCTGGTGGACTTTAAGAGTCAACTGAAGGAGCTGGGGGAGACTGGATTCGTTTGGCCAAGTTCCTCACCTTGGGGAGCTCCGATCTTGTTTGTGAAGAAGAAGGACGGGACCCTCAGGTTGTGCATCGACTATCGTACACTAAACCGTTTGATAGTCTGAAACACATATCCACTACCAAGGATCAATGAGTTATTTGATCTGATAGAGGGAGCACATTGGTTCTCGAAGCTGGATCTGAGGTCAGGATACTATCAATTACGGATTCAGGAAGAAGACATCCCGAAGACGGCGTTTAGTTGCAGATATAGCTTGTATGAGTTTATTGTGATGCCCTTTGAGCTCACGAATGCGCCATCGGCTTTCATGATCTTGATGAACAGGGTGTTCGAGCTATACCTCGACAGGTTTGTCATTGTATTCATAGATGACATCCTCATTTATTCGAGTAAGAAGGAAGAGCATGCACAACATCTGATCCTGACTTTGGAGAAGCTCTGGGAGCATCAGTTGTATGCCAAGTTCCGCAAGTGCACGTTTTGTCTTACGGAAGTGGCCTTTTTAGGCCGCATTATCAGTGGGGCAAGACTGAGAGTGGTTCTAGCAAAGATTTAGGCAGTGAGAGAATGGCCTCAGTTGAAGACGGCCATAGATTTCCGAAGTTTTTTGGGATTGGTCGGGTATTACCGAAAGTTTGTGCAAGATTTCTCTCAGATAGCCCTTCCACTCACTTCTTTGAGGCGGCCTTCCAGGAGTTGAAGGTTCGGCTTACGTCGGCCCTTATCCTCACTCTTCTGTCTGGGAAGGTGGGCTTCCAGGTGTATACTTATGTGTCATTTCAGGGGATGGGTGTTGTACTTATGCAGCATGGGTATGTGATAGCATAGGCCTCCTGCCAGTTGAAGAAGTACGAGCAGAACTACCCGGTGCATTACTTGGAGATGGGATGGGTGTTTGCTCTGAAGATTTGGCGGCATTATCTTTATGGTGTGCACTACGAAATATTTTTGGATCACAAGAATCAGAAATATATCAATACGTAAAAGGAGTTGAACATCCGCTAGAGATGATAGGTGGAGTTTCTATCTGATTATGAGTACACAATATAATATCACCCGGGGAAGGTGAATGTGGTGGCGGACGCACTGAGCCAGAAGACTACCAATTCAGGAGCAGAGCCCCAGTTGATGGATATGGAGCTTATATAGATGATGGAGAATATGCAGATTACTTTGTTGTCCTCGGACGACTCAGAGCTTTATAACGAGTATCTGGCCGCGATGAGCACTACCGATGATATTCGAGATTGCATTAGGGATGAGCAGAGAATGGATGACAAGCTAGAGCCAGTATTAAGGACCTTGGAGGCTGGCACGGCCGGAGAGTATACTGATAGGGATGGGTTGCTATGCTTTAGAGGAAAAGTGTACATACCGGCTGGGGGAAGGATGCGGGAGGACATTATGACCGAGGCTCACTACAATAGGTACTCGGTGCACCCGGGAATCACCAAGATGACGACCAACTTGAAAAGGATGATGTACTGGCAGGGCATGAAGAGGGATATAATATACTTCGTGACCCATTTTGAGGCTTGTCCGTTAGTGAAGTTAGACTGTAAGAGTCCGGCTGGATTGTTGCAGCGACTTCCGGTGCCGGAGTGGAAGTTCGACGATATCACCATAGATTTCTTACATGGTCTTCCTCGGTCACATGCGGGGAACGACTCGATCTGGGTGATGGTCGATCGATTAATGAAGGTGGCCAGATTTCTATCGATCAGGAAGGATGCTCCAGTGGGTGACTTGGTGCGGAGGTTTGTGGAGCAGATTGTCCGATACCATGGAGTGCTGAGGACTATAGTGTTCAATCGTGATGGACGATTTATGTCTAAGGAGTGGAGATTGGTTTATGCTTATTTGGGGACCCGGTAGACTTTTAGTACCGCCTTCCACCTTCAAACGGATGGGCAGGCAGACTGCACCAATAGGACACTGGAGGATTTGTTGCATCATTGTATACTGGACTACGGAGAGCCATTGGATGGGAAGCTACCGTTGATCGAATTCTCGTACAACAACAGCCACCAGTCCAGCATCGGCATGGCCCCTTATGAGGCTTTATACGAGCAGAGATACATGACTCCTTTGTCTTGGATCCAGGATGAGGATCCGAAGGCACTTGGCTCGGAGTTCGTCGAGGATACTGATACTCAGGTGCGGTTAATTCGAGATAAAATGTTGGAGGCCCAGAGCAGACAGGCCAAGTATTACGATGCTCTCTATCATCAGGTAGAGTTTCAGGTAGGATACCGGGTGTTTCTGAAGATACAATCGATGCATATAGTCTCGCGGGTGCGTGGTAGAAAGAAGCTCACTCCGAGATACGTGGGGCCTTATAGGATCCTGGAATGGAACGGTCCCTTGGCTTACAGACTAGAGCTGCAGCCAGAGCTAGCGGGTTTGCATAATGTTTTCCATGTCTCCTCCCTCAGGAGAGCTATAATTTGACCAAAGCAGCAAATTATGAGTATTGATGGGCCTATAGCTTCTGATCGATCGGTGCACCTAGAGCCGATCTGGATAGACGATACTAGGATGCGGGTCTTGCAGCGTAAGAAGGTTCCGCTAGTCAAGGTCTTGTGGAGGAATCAGGGACAAGAGGAGCACAGGTGGGAGCCGCAGCACTTGATGCAATAAAGGTACTTGAGACTTTTCACGTCAGGTATTCCCTTTAACCTCTCAGGATGTTACATTTTATTTCTCATACATGAAACCTCGTAGGCCTAACCTGAATTTCGAGGACGAAATTTTTATTTTTATGTATTGGGATTTGTAACATCCCTCAGACTTCTAGACCCCTATGATGGTTTTGTCATAAAAATTAGGGTGAAAACCACTTTGGTCTTCCTATAGCACATCCTCATCGCCAGACCTAGGGTTTTACCTTAAGGCTTTAACTTGACACCAGAACCCCACCACAACACCCCTAACCCCTTAGGAGCTCAATGGGTCACCAAGGACCAGTTGTGGTCAACCCAAAAGTTCAATTTTACAAACCACCCTAGAATTAGGTCAAACTAGCTAGAAAAGGCTAACTCAAGCTCAAACACAAAACCACCTTGGACTACAAATTGTGAGTTGCAGTTACCATGACATTTTGAAAACATTCGGCCTCCGGTTGATATAGAACCTGTGAAATTCGTTGAACGAAATTCATCGAATGGAATAAATTCATCGAATGGAATAAATTCGTCGATCGAAGTTTGACTAATGGAGGAAAATTCGTCGAATAGAGCAAATTCGTCGAATAGTGTTCGACGAATGGGTTTTATTCGTCGAACGGAATAAATTCGTCGAACAAAGTTCTACTGATAGAGAAAATTCGTCGAACGGAGCAAGTTCATCGAACCGAGTTTGATAAATGGAGCAAATTCGTCGAATAGAGTTTGACGAACGAGTTATATACATCGAACGGGGTTCGACGAACGGAGCAAGTTCGTCGAAAGGGGTTCGACGAACGGAGCAAGTTCGTCGAACGGAGTCCGATGAATGGAGCAAATTCGTCGAGCTGGGTTCAGATTTCATCGAATTGGGGTCGAGGCATTGCGTGTGTTGAGTGCACTCAACGCCATAGGCTGATTGGCATTGAGTGTGTTGCGTATACTAAACACCATTGTACTTTGGAAGATTCTGGCTCGGGGCGTTGAGTGCATTAACCGCACTCAACGCCATAGACTGTTTGGTGTTGAGTGAGTTGGTCTCACTCAACGCCATTATACTTAGAATATTTTCTACCTCGGGGAGTTGAGTGCGTTAAGCGCACTCAACACCATAAACTAATTAGCGTTGGGTGAGTTGAGCTCACTCAACGCCATTTTATTTCGAAAGATTTTTGGCCAATTTAGGTATTGAGTGTGGTGTCATGACTCAATGCCATAGACGGATTGGCGTTGAGTGAGTTGAGCTCACTCAACGCCCTTTTTCATGGAAATAGTTCGGTCCGATTTAGGCATTGAGTGTGGTGGCTTGACTCAACGCGGTGTTGAGTGGTTTCAACACACTCAACGCTTTTGGACTTGGATTTTTTGGCTAATATAGGCCTTGAGTGTGTTGACTGCACTCATCGCTTTTGCCTTAGAGGAATTCTCGGCCCAGTTTCCTGGTTCTTATTAACAGACTGAACCGGGTTTTTGGGAATTGTTCAAAAATGACTTAATTGGCCCCGGTCCTTTCAATAGGACTAATTTAATACAATAATAAGCGGTCCAGCAATAGGGTGCCATGTGGAAGACGGTTTAACCCTAATTCCAATTAAATGGAGAGAGAGGAAGTGGCCAATTATGGTGTTTGAAAGCCCTAGACCCCTCGTCCCTCTCCCAACCGAAGGAGATTCATCTCCCCTCATCAATTAGATAAAATCAAGGGACTTTCCATGCCCTTTCAATGATAGGGTATAGTGAACCCACATAACCAAAAAAGCCCCCTTATGGCCATTAATGGCCATTGAAGATTTACTCTCCCCCTTCCCCAATTGGTTATTTTAAAAGCTTCACAGGGCAGAGAGGAGCCATTTCAACTCTTTCCCTTAATAAATCAAAGCCCTTTGTTGTATAGTTGCAGAGCACCGAAAGGCTCGGTGGCCGGGAATGTTGCGGAGAAAAGTACTCGCATTCAAGCCGCAAACAAAGTCCTCCTCTACTCCTTATTCATGGGTTTGATCTTAGGAATCTTTAGAGATAAGAATCGGGCTCAGTTAAGCCGATTTCAAGCTTCAAATTCCATGAATTTTTGTATTTGGGCTTCCTCTCGGGTTCGCTGGAAACCTCCCGTCCGGGAGCCGTGTCGCGGCCCGGCGATAGCCCCCACCTCAACGGAGGTGGTGGAGGTGGTGGCCGGCCAGGGAGGTGTCCGGGTGGTCCGCAAATGGACTTAGAAGTGCTCCAGGTCGGGATAATCGCAGCCATTGGCTAGAGAAAGAAGAAATCGAGGGCCCGTCGATCATGCTTTAAGATCAGTGCAAGATTTAATATATTAAATTTTATTTATGTATATTTTGTCACATAATTTCACCTATTTAGGAATTTAAATTAAAAATATTTAGATGCCTTTTCTGAAAAGGTGGTCAACATAAAACTTGTAGCCATGTTGGTCTAGTTAACCAATTTGGAGTTCAGGTCAGACCACAACAATCATTTTGGTGAGGTCTATGCTTAAGGTTGATCAGAGATTATTTGGGGTGCCCCCATCAATCCTGACCTCCAAATGACTTGAAATTTGGAGCAAGAATCATTCATGTCTTGATCTATAACATATCCAAAAATGGGAATTTATGGAAAACTTGTTTCCTAAGTTTTGGAAATCATTTCATTTTTCATGAATGGTTTAATTAAAGGGTCTAATGACCTCCAAATCCTCCAAATTTTGGTGATTGCTCCTTGGGGTAAATGTAGGACTCTGTATAAAATTCCATCCCATTTGGAGATGATTTTGTTTGGAACTTGCTAAACCCTTGCCTAGGCCAAAAATGTTAATTTGGTTAAAATGTCCCTTGTGGTATTGAGTGACCAAATCACCTCAATAGAGGTTGAAATTTGGGCCACTGATTTTTATGACATTAAACACCCTCACATGGATTTTGGGGTGGATTGGGGTGGATTTGCCCTAGGACCCTAGTTCAAACCCTAAGATTGAACTTTGGGGGTTTGAGAAGGACATGGTGTGATATGTCCTTGTATTGACTTGGAGTTTTGTCCATGAGGTCATATGGTGGTGAATAGCCCTAGGAAAGAATTTGGTGACATTTAGACTTAGGCAAACAACTTAAATCAATTGGGAATTTTTAGGCCTATACCTTTATTAGAAAAATTTGAAGGGTTATATGACCTTAGATACTTATTAAATTTTGGTAGAAGAGTTTTTATAATAATATGAGTTTCTGAAATTTATTGTAGGATGTTTGGAAGACATTAGCTCATCATTGTACTTATAACCTTTACGTTGCCCCAATGGAAGATTTTGATAAAATCATGATTAAACTAAATTAGAATGTTATGAAACTTAGTCTATAATGGTTTATGATCATATTGAAGCCATGATAATTTTTGTGTAATTTATGGATAATATTTTGAGGTACTTCTCTCTTTAATTCTATTTTTTGTATTTATCTTAAATTAATTATTTAGGGGCTAATACTTTAATGAAAATTTGTGACTTTTTGTATTCTCTGTTTTTTTGGCATCATATAGTGATCATAATTTTTGGAAGGCCATACCTTAAGGAAATCTAGTACTTCATGTTCAAAACCATCCGTGGCCAAATTTTGGGGAAACTTTAATAAATGCTAAATTAATTTGGAAAATTACAAGTTTTTGGATTTAGTCTACATATGTCCTGATAGACACTAGTAATAATTCTTGGGCATTTGGAAGAAAATTTGAAGGGGTCACCCCTCATGCTCATCATATAGCTTAGGTTGGTCTCCATTTAGTAAAACTGAGGAAATTGTGATAACATGTTGAATGGACATATGGAGATAGGTTTAATAGTTTAATAATTTTGTAAGGTGAAAAAGAGAGCTTAATTAGGAGTCATTATTAGGAGAGTCTTGGGTAGACTAATGTTAAGAGAATCTTGGGATCGACGAAAGATTATCTTTCCTATGGAGAGAGAGAGAGTCAAAATACAATAGGGTTAGATCCAGTGTAATATAAAAATGGATCGAGAATTGGGTAATAACCAAGAATAGTAAGTGCCTTGCGAAAGGGAATGATGGGCTTCAGCTAGCATCATAGTTCCTCCTGTGAGAGCCCTTCGCCGGGAATGCCTTTGGCAGTCCAAGGTTAACGTAAGACGTAAGACTAAATGGAATACAAGAGTAATTAAAAATACTCTAGGATTACACTTACACTCATACTCCCCGATGTTGTGGGAGTTGGTTTGGTTTCACGAGCGTTAAGCTCGGTGGTTTGCTGATGGGCAGGTTAGCCCGGCGAGCCGATGGCTCGATAAATATTTGTGACGGACGGGATAGTCCTTGAAGCTTTGGCTCAGTGGGAAATACATTAATGTTGCATGTGAATAAATATAAAGTGGTGGGTCTTTGGTATAGGAGAGTCGTCGCACAGACACCAATACGTTGACTCGGGAAGTGTGGTTTTGCCCTTCGCCAAATAAAGTCCGGTGCGCCAGCCGGTAAGAGTATGTAAGAGCTCCGATTACTGCACCAGCATTAAGGCGTATTGCGGGAACACCCTATTACTAATTTGGGTAAGGATCACTATGTGATTAGGATTTTGTTTTGACCTTGCTGTATAGTCGGATAGGTCAATTAGAATGAGTCTTAGGGTTAGTACTTAGGTTTGAAAGCTGCCCTCCAGACCTTCTAAAGATCAGGATTCAAGTGCTGAGACAAAGACAATTTTCGTCGAGCTCAGGTCGACGAAACGTCAAACTCAGTTCGACGTTCTCTGAGCTCAGTTCTACAAGTCGTCGAACTCAGGTCGACGATCGTTGAGCTCTGATCAATGTTCTGTCTCTAACTGTTTTCCAAGTCGCTGAGCTCAGGCCGACGATCGTAGAGCTCAGGTCGATGTTTTCTGTCTCTAGTATAAATCCAATCTCTGAGCTCAGGTCGACGATAGCTGAGCTAAGATCGACGATTTGCTGAGAGGTCAACGTTTTCAGGATTCAAATTCAGGACAGTTATGAAATTCAACCAGATTTATTTTCAGCATTTATGATAAAGGATTCTGTAGTCGTTTAAAGCACTCTGGAGCAAGTTTCAAGGAAGAATAATTGGAATGTTACTTAGGACTTTCCCCAGAGACAGTTGTCAATTATGGAAGTCATTTATGAGTGAGTAACGACCATCCTAAGTCAGAACTTGATATACTCCTTAGAGGATAATTTTCAAAAGAGAACAGACAAGATTTGAAAAAGATATACAGAAGAGAGAACAAGAAATTCACTCATAAAGAATTCATCTTCTGGAATAGACTCAGTAGACAAAAGCTTACAGAATTACTGAGTCAGAATTCTTCAAGAACACAAGGAACATCATTGTGAAGGAGATCATCTGCCTTTCTACTCCTTCAAGCTTCAAGTGTTCAAAAGCTTCATTATCAAGGACTCCAGACATCACACATTTCAGCATCTGCTGAAATCATCTCTTGCTTGAGATCTGAAGAAACTGAAGACCTATCACCCTAAGCAAAGCTCATCTTCCTGAACCCTTACAGATCTCAGGGGGAGCTTTGACAACATCTTCCACTTGTCTTCTCTCAGATTGTTGACAGAGAAGAACAACTTAACTCATTTTCTTTTTTCCTTTCTCTCCTGTAAAAGGGTTTTCTCAAAACTCCCTTCAAAAGTTTTGTGGCTGGTTTCTAAGACCTTGTCAAAACTCAGTGGTGGCAAGACACCTTATCAAAAAATCTAGTTTTTGTTTTTGAGCACCTTATCAAAAGCTCATTGGTGCCCAGGACACCTGATCAACTATTCTTGCAGTGGATTCCTACCTAGGGTTATAGAAGAGTGGATGTACCCAGGTTGTTGGGGAACCACTATAGCTCCTTGTGTCATCTAGTTTGTTGTGCTTTTTTATTTGTTGTGTTGTGTGTGTTCTTGTTTTCTTACTGCCTTAGTGTTTACTTTTCTGCTAGCACATTACACATATAAGTAAATCAAGTCTTTCACTGCTTTACAGTTTTAATTGTAAATTATTTTAAAATACTCTATTCACCCCCCCCCCCTTAGAGTGAAGATAGATCTTACCATCACTTTCAATTTGTATCAGAGCTAGGTTGGTTACTCAACAACTGAATCTTCAACAGTTTGGTTGAACAGGCTAACACCTGAACCAAAAGATCCTTGATAAGATAAATATTCTATAGAGGATAGTTATTACTTTATGTATTATATTTATTTTCATACAAAACCATGGCACAAAACAAAGATTATGCTAGCACCAGACCTCCAGTGTGCAACCTTTCTAAGTTTGCACTTTGGAAGGCAAGGATTAGGCTTTACATTAATTCTATTGATGAGGACATTTTTAATTCTGTTTTGACAGTGTGTCCAAGACCTCCAGTAATTACAAGTACAAGTGTTGTTCCACCTCCTTTAGGAATAGATGCAGAAATAAAGAAATGGAAAGTTGCAGATGCAAAGGCTATGAATATCCTTGCTCAGACTATGTCTGATGAGATATTCCAAAAGTGGCTGAATGTAGTTCAGCAAAAGAGATATGGGATAAGTTTTCTAAAATTGTCTCAAGATCTGCTGATGAAAGGATGGACATGAGATCCCATCTCATAAGCCAATATGAGAACTTCAAGAAAGGAGAAACTGAATCAGTGGCTGACATGTACAACAGGCTCAGCCTAATAGTCAGTGAACTAAAAACACTGGACAAGGAGATCTCTCTAACTGAACTAAATGACAAGATCCTAATGTGCTTCCCTAACACTTGGGATTCAAGAATCTGGACAATCAAGGATACCAGAAGCCTAAGTGAGATCACCATAGAGGCTCTTTTAGGCAAGCTAAAATCTTATGAGCTGCTCATTAAGAATAGAGAAGAAGAGCAAAAGACTGCTTCTCCAGCCATCATAAAGGAGAAGACCATAGCATTAAAAGCTACTGAAGAACTGCCTGAAGACAAGGTCACAGGCAATGAAGAACTAATGAGCTTACTGGCCAAAAGATTCTATAAGATGGCCAGGAAAGATTTCAGAAAGAGGTCATCCAGAGGGAATGAGAAGCCAGGGTATGACAAGTCAAATAATAAAGAAATAATCTGTTTTGGATGTAGGAAACCAGGCCATATTGTGCCTGACTGTCTATAAAATCAAAATAAGGACAAGAAGGACAAGAAAGATAAGAGAAAAGACAAGGACTCCAGGGGAAATAATTACAACAAATCCTCCTCCAGCAAAAATAAACATGCAAGGAAGGAATTTGTAGCAGAAACCTGGAGTGAAACTGAAGAAGAATCAAAGGCTTCATCAAGTTCAAGTGATGATGAAGATGATGCTGAAGAAAAGGAATTCTGCATGATGGCTATCAATGCCTCCCAAAAAATTCTGATGCAGAACAAGAGTCAGAGTCTGAATCTGAAACTCAAAATGAAGAAGACCAGGTAATAGACTCCTTTGACTTTGATTCAGAGGACTTTAGATCTGAATTTAAGGCACTTTGTTTAGATTTGTTAAAGTCAGAGAAAGAGATTATCTCTCTTAGAAATCAATTGTCTGAACATAGCACCTTAAAATCAGACAACCTCAAACTCTCTGAGGAGTTAGAATGCTGTAGGGAGGAGATAGCTTCACTGAAAAGTGAGCTATCCCAGGCAAAGAAGTTTGAAGAATCCCTTAATGGGAGAAGCATCAGACTGATGGACATCACAAGCACAGTGAACTCATGATTCAACAGTACACTGGGCTTGGGTGCTTCATCCAGCCAACCTATAATATTAACAACCCCAATTAAATTTATTTCTGATAAAGGAAAGGGTGTTGTAGAGGTAGCTAGGAAGAATCCTGATTTACCTAAGGAAAATAAAGTTCAACAGAAAACGTCGAACAGAGGTTGACAATCGTCGAACAGAGCTCGGCGATCTCAGGCTGGATCGTCGAACTCAGATCGACGACTTCTTAACTCTTAACTCTGGTATAGTCGATCTTCGAACGGAGCTCGATGATCTGACCCAAGATCGTCGAACTTAGGTCGACGATCGTCGAACGGAGCTCAGAGCTTTGAACATTCTTTCGGAGGTAAATCTAAAATTAATCCTAGAAGTCCCTCATCACAAAGCTTCAACCCTTATACTGAATGGATAGTGCCTCCTAGGAGATACCATCCTGAAGGATATAAGAGTCAGCCAGGGATGTCTTTTATTTCTGAGTTTAAAGGTTATCAACCTAGACCCAAGGTAAACTAGGTCAAAAACATATAAATTATTTATGCGCAGGTGAAGACCTATCCAGCAATGAACCAACAATGGTATCTGGATAGTGGGTGCTCAAAGCACATGACAGGGAGCAAGGAGAATTTCACAACCCTTAAAGCAAAACTTGGACCCAAAGTGATATTTGGTGATTCAAACTTTGGTCAAACAAAAGGTAATGGTGTTGTTCAGATTGGCTCAGTCACATTCAAGAAGGTGGCTTATGTGGAAGGACTGAAGCACAACCTAATAAGCATCAGTCAACTTTGTGATGAAGGCTATCAAGTGATATTCAACAAATCCTTATGCAAGATCAAGTCAGAGGATAACACAACAGTGTTAATAGGTAAAAGGAAAGGTAACATTTATCTTGTAGATTTTCTTTCAACCAATATATATATTTGTTTATTTAATTCAGTTTGCAAACTAAATGATCTTTGGCATAAGATACCAGGGCATATAAACCTTAGAACCATTGCTAGGCTATCCAAGGACAACCTTGTTAGAGGACTACCTTCTGGCCCCTACAAGAAGGAAGGGCTCTACAGGGCTTGTCAATTAGGCAAGCAAACCAAAAATAGTTTTAAGTCACTTAATAAGAGTAATTCCCCTTGGATCTTGTATCTGTTACACATGGATCTTTTTGGACCCATTACAGTACAAAGTTTAGGAGGGAAATCTTACACTTTAGTGATTGTAGATGACTTCTCTAGATTCACATGGGTATTCTTCCAAAAGAAGAAGTCTGATAACTTTAAGTGTTTGACAGATTTTCTCAAATGCATACAGATTGAGTTCAATACTCACATTGCCCTGATCAGAAGTGATCATGGGAAAGAGTTTGATTCTCTTCTTATGCAAGAGTTCTGTCAGAGTGAAGGGATCAGGAATACTTTCTCAGCTCCTAGAACTCCTCAACAAAATGGGGTAGCTGAAAGGAAAAATAGAACTCTAATTGAATCTGCTACTACATTGTTGACAGATGCTCTCCTTCCTCTATCTTTTTGGGCAGAGGCAGTGAACACCTCCAACCATGTGTTGAACAGAAGTTTGATACATAAACTGAAGGGCAAGACTTCCTATGAATTGCTCAAAGAGAAGAAACCTAAAGTAAATTTTTTCAAAATTTTTGGTTGCATTTGTTATATTCACAATAATGATAAGAAGTACTTAGCAAAATTTCAAGCTAAAGCTGATGAAGGAGTGTTTCTGGGATACTCCATGATTAGTAAAGCATATAGGGTTTATAACAAATCTTCTCTTAAAATTGAAGAATCTGTTCATGTATCTTTTGATGAGACTAACATGTTTTATAAGGAGAAGTCTAATTCTACCATAGAACTCTTGCAGGTAAACTCTCTTTCAGAAAATTTGGACAGATTGCATATTGCTGAGAAGGATTCAGCACATTCACCAATCCAACATAAGGATGAGAACAGTGAAGATGAAGAAGATGTTCAATATCTTGGAGAGAACCATCTTGAAGAGCCAGTTGTTATTCCACTAGAGGAAACAACAACACAGGTTGGTGAACACTCAACACCCCCTGTTGATTTAGTAACAACAAGAGATCATCCATTCTCCCAAGTGTTTGGAAACATCTCAGCTGGTGTGCAAACCAGAAATCAGGTCAACCAGAACCTGATGCACACTTGCTTTTTTATCTCAAGTTGAGCCTCAATCCATTCAAGATGCAGAACAAGATCCACACTGGATCATTGCTATGCAAGAGGAACTACATCAATTTGAGAGGAACAAAGTTTGGGAGCTAGTACCAAGGCCTAAGGATCACTCAATTGTTGGAACAAAATGGGTGTTCAGAAACAAGTTGGATGATCAAGGAGTTATTAGAAGAAACAAGGCAAGGCTAGTTGCTCAAGGTTATTCCCAAGAAGAAGGAATAGACTATGACCAGACCTTTACACCAGTTGCAAGGTTAGAGGCCAAAAGAATATTCCTTGCTTATGAAGCTCACAAAGGATTCAAGGTCTACCAAATGGATGTGAAGAGTGCATTTCTCAATGGAGACATCAAAGAGGAAGTCTATGTTAGACAACTTCCAGGTTTTATCTCTTCAACTTATCCTGACCATGTTTCAAAATTACATAAAGCATTATATGGTCTCAAGCAAGCACCTAGAGCATGGTATGAGACCTTAGCATGCTTTCTTCTAAAAAATGATTTTATAAGGGGTAGAGTAGACCAAACTCTTTTTATTAGAACCCATAAGTCCCATACCCTACTAGTACAAATATATGTAGATGATATAATATTTGGTTTTACTGATTCAAATTTGTGCAGAAGGTTCTCTAACCTAATGCATTATAAATTTGAAATGAGTAGCATGGGTGAGCTTTCCTTCTTTCTAGCATTGCAAGTCAAATAACATACTGATGGCATATTTATTTCTCAAACCAAGTATGCAAAAGAACTGGTTAAGAAATTTGGTATGTCTGAAGCTTCTTGTATTAAAACACCAATGCCTACTAATGTTGTATTAGATGCTGATGAACATGGAAAACATGTTAATCAGAGAACATATAGAGCAATGATTGGGTCTCTATTGTACCTTACAACTAGTAGACCTGATATAATATTTGCTACATGCGTATGTGCTAGGTTCCAAGTAAGCCCTAGAGAGTCACACCTAACATTAGTTAAGAGGATTCTTAGGTATGTGAAAAGTTGTCCAAATCTAGGTCTCTTGTATCCAAAAGACTCAGGATTTTAATTAACTGGATTTTTAGATGCTGATTATGCTGGATGTAGAGTAGACAGGAAAAGCACCAGTGGAACTTGCCAGTTTCTTGGTGACAGAGTTGTCTCCTGCTTCTGTAAGAAATAGACATCTGTGTCCACCTCAACTGCTGAAGCTGAATATATGGAAGCAGGTAGTTATTGCTCACAGATTTTGTGGATTCAAAACCAGCTCCTAGACTATGGCTACAACTTAGAAGGGTCAAAAATATTTTGTGATAACACCAGTTCTATTTCTATAGCACAAAATCTAGTCCTTCATAGTAGGACAAAACATATAGAGATTAGGCATCACTTTTTAAGGGACAATGTAGAGAAAAATAAAATTTAAATTCAATATATCCCAACTGATTTGCAAAGGGGAAATATTTTCACCAAACATTTGGATGAAAAGAAACATACATTCTTCCTAAATCAGTTAGGAATGTTAGATGGAGGAAGTCTAAAAAAAACCCAAGATTTTAAAACTCTAAAAATATACCAAGACTAGGCTAAAAACTTGTATTTTCTAGTGTCTGTAGGCTTTTTTTGTCTCTGAACTGCGCTCGACGTTTTTCCCAAAAAGCATCGAACAGAGATCGACGCTTTCCAATAGCGTCGACCGGAGTTCAGCATTTTCCAGATAGCGCTAGGCTATCTTTTTCTAGTCAGCGATCGTCGATCGGAGATCGACGCTCTCCAATATCTTCGAACGGAGATCGACGTTATTGAAGACTCTTCAGATTCCTTTAGAAGCCCAAATCGTCGAACGAAGTTCAATGATCTTTCCTTTCCAGCGTCGAGCCCTAATATAAAAATCATTCTTCAGCCGTCGTGCTTCTTTTGCACTTTCATACTCTCTGCAAACTTTTTCTTTTCCTCCAAACTATACTGCACTTGGTCGTGTTTGTTTATCTTTGTAGGTACAGAATGGTTGTGTCTGTTGCCGCTCTTGCCAAGATGAAGTTCGACTCAGGGTTTGATATTGACATGGACTCCTTTGATGGAAGAGATCAAATCTTCAAAGACATTCTGGACCTATTCGGAGAACAACAGCTAGTGCAAATAATGAAAACCAGGATGAAGATTGCAGCCGATGAAATTAAAGAATGGGTATATACAGTGGAAAATCTGGATCAGAATACATTAGTTGGTACTATAGCCGGGACACAGGTATCCCTAACACCTGCTCTTCTGACTGAAGTGTTTCAATTGAGTTCTGGAGATGATTCTATTGAGTTATCTGGAGAAGAATCTGCAAATATGTTTGACAGAATGGGACATTCTGCCGCTAACCCTAGCAAGTTGTTGAAAAAGAACTTATCTATTGAGTATAGATTTCTCGCTGATGTTGTGGGGAAAGTGTTGTTGGCAAAGCACTCAGCACATGATACCATCTCAAGGTATCAGTTCTGCTTGATGGGAGCACATGTGGACAAGAAACATTTGAACTGGGGAGAGCTCTTCTTTGACTTGATTAAGAAGAAAGTGAACAAAATTTGGTCAACTTTGGGAGGATAATAGGGTTATTCCTGTACTCCAGATACCCTGAACTGCTGGTATCAAGTGGAATGTACATCAATGCATCAAAGAGGCTGACCTGTGCCGTTTTTGGGAAATGGGACAGGAAGATAGTCAAGCAAACTAGGACTACTACTGCTTCAGGCACAAGGACAATTGCAGTCTCTTCCTCTCAGGCCCCTGACCTCATTGAAGCATTGCCTGCCTCCTCCTCTTCTCAACCTTCTCTAGTTCCTCCCTCAACCATTCCCTCATCCACTATAACCATCTCTCCCTTCATCTCTACCTCAACCATCTCTACATCAATCTCTTCCCCCATTACAATTTCATCTCCTCTGTCCACTCCCTAACCTCCTCCAGCCACTACCAGAGAACAACAATTCCATCCCCTTTATTATTATCCACCTCTTGACATTCCATCTTTCAACATCATGGAAGATTCCTTCATGGATGATTCCACCTCCTCACCTACTGAGCTTCCCTCCACTTCCTCATACCAATAACTACTCCATGACATTCTCACCCAACCATCATTCACCCCATCCATCTCCACACCCATAACCTCTATCTCCACCATCCCAATCTATCAACCAACATCCTACCATCCCCACCCACACATCCTGCATCCCATCCATCACCAGCCATAGTCATTTCTTCCTCCACCTCTACTCAAGTTCCACTTGAGAAAGTGGATCTCTCAGTACTGGCAGATAAGCTATATGGAATACTGGCTCCCAAGCTAGTAGCCCTGCTGGAGATCTCCATGGCTCCACTCCTACAGTACATAAAGGAGTTATCTGATAGGCTCTCCTCTCTATCTACTCCTCAGGCAATCCCTACAATGGGGTGCCTTGATCCAGTTCTCACTGAATCAAGGCAGGGGGAGATGCCCTATAAAGTTCTTGTAGTGCCTGCTGTTTCGGAGGAATTGCTGTCAGAAATTACTGTTGATGCTTCAGTCCGAGCACCAGTACTGACAGTGGACCTCATGTCACTGTTTTCAGTTTTTAATTCTCTTCACTTCAGCTGTTAACCAGCTCAGGAAGTTGAAGATCCTACTAAGGCCATTGTGCCTATTGCTATCTGTGATCCCAGCCTAATTACTTCTTATATCAGTTCTCTTGAGGCTGAGGAAGTTATTGTTTCTGTTTGTACTGCTGCTGCTGTTGAAGTTGTTGAATCTGCTGATATTGATATATTGCATGTTGTTCCTGTTGTTGTTGCTGTTGCTGATGAACTTGCTGTTTACTTAGAAGAACCTGTTGTTTCTGAGGTTCCTGCTGCTCCTGCTGCTCCAAAAGTTCCTATCTCTGCTCCTGCTGCTAGTCCAATAGTTTCTGCTGCTACTGCTGCTGCTCCTGAGAAGTCAAAACAAAGAGAAGAGTATATCAAAAGATATGATGATCTATATGACAGACCCCAGAGTTCAGATAGTGATCAATTCAATACTGACTCTGATGATTCTTATGGCAACATTGCCAAGAAAAGGAAAGCAAGAAGTAAGGCTATGATGAGAGTACCTCGTGCAAAAGCCAAAGATGACAATGATATACCCTATTACATTCTTCATGACTGCCAAATCACTGAACCATGGATGCAATACTCTAAGAACCAGCTTAAGGCCATGAGGAAAAGGAGAAAGCTTGACAAGTATGAAAAAGGATCATCTCAATTTCATCCTCCTCCTCCTCCTCCTCCAAATTCAGGATCTGGTGGAGGCTCAGCTTTTCAATCATCTGCTTCAAAGCATAGCTCCTCTCAACCTTCACAGAGATATCAACCCAGAGGACAACATCAAAGAGGTCATCAGTCTAGAAGATGCCAGCATAGAGGAAGACAAAGAGATTACAGGACTTACTCCAAAAAACAAAGGGAAGGACAAGGCCCCATTGATTCTACATCAGGTCCTTTCCCATACAAGCTCAGAGATACAGTTGTCACCAGGGCTCCTCCTACTGATTCAGAGTTAATAAATAGATATGAACCCCGAGTTCCATTTGAGGACCCTGAGAACAATCCTTTATCATGGACAGCTAGAATGAAAGAGCTTGCTGCATTCGATAAGATTAAGAAGGCTAAAGAGCAAGACAGAGATACTTCCAACATCACAACTTTGTCAGAACATAAAAAGAAAGAATTAGAGAGATATGCTTCAAGGAAATTCTTTGATCCAGAAGACTATATGAGGTTGCATCCTGGGGCTATAGTTCCAAGGCCAAGATCTCAAACCTCCTTAGGTACAAGAGATGTTAGAAGATCCAAGAAAGAAGCCCTTAATCCCAACAGAGAAATCTTATTCAAGAAGGGAAATGAGTAACTTGTGTAAGCTGATACTCATATTTATCTTCTGACTGATTCTGTGGCTCTTGTTGTCTTTCTACAATGCTCAACATATGTTATCTTCATTGTTGTTTTTGTCTTTTTTTATCCTGATGTATGCATGTTATTTTACATTCTGTCATGTAAATAGTAATCCTAACCCAAATATGGGGAGATTGTTGGAACACCCTATTACTAATTTGGGTAAGGATCACTATGTGATTAGGATTTTGTTTTGACCTTGCTGTATAGTCTGATAGGTCAATTAGAATGAGTATTAGGGTTAGTACTTAGGTTTGAAAGCTGCCCTCCGGACCTTCTAAAGATCAGGATTCAAGTGTTGAGACAAAGACAATTTTCGTCGAGCTAAGGTCGACGAAACGTCAAACTCAGTTCGACGTTCTCTGAGCTCAGTTCTACAAGTCGTCGAACTCAGGTCGACGATCGTTGAGCTCAGATCGACGCTCTGTCTCTAACTGTTTTCCAAGTCGCTGAGCTCAGGTCGACGATAGTAGAGCTCAGGTCGATGTTTTCTGTCTCTAGTATAAATCCAATCTCTGAGCTCAGGTCGACGATAGCTGAGCTCAGATCGACAATTTGCTGAGAAGTCGACGTTTTCAGGATTCAAATTCAGGACAGTTATGGAATTCATCAAGATTTATTTTCAGTACTTATGACAAAGGATTTTGTAGCCGTTTCAAGAAATCTGGAGCAAGTTTCAAGGAAGAATAATTGGAATGTTACTTAGGACATTCCCAAGAGACAGTTGTCAATTATGGAAGTCATTTATGACTGAGTAACGACCATCTAAAGTCAGAATCTGATATACTCCTTAGAGGATGATTTTCAAAAGAGAACAGACAAGATTTGAAAAAGATATATAGAAGAGAGAACAAGAAATTCACTCATCAAGATTTCATCTTTTGGAATAGACTCAGTAGATAAAAGCTTAAGGAATTACTGAGTCAGAATTCTTCAAGAACATAAGGAATATCATTGTGAAGGAGATCATCTGCCTTTCTACTCCTTCAAGCTTCAAGTGTTCAAAAGCTTCATTATCAAGGACTCCAGACATCACACATTTCAGCATCTGTTGAAATCATCTCTTGCTTGAGATCTGAAGCAACTGAAGACCTATCACCCTAAGCAAAGCTCATCTTCCTAAACCCTTACAGATCTCAGGGGGAGCTTTGACAACATCTTCTACTTGTCTTCTCTCAGATTGTTGACAGAGAAGAACAACTCAACTCATTTTCTTTTTTCTTTCTCTCCTATAAAAGGGTTTTCTCAAAACTCCCTTCAAAAGTTTTGTGGCTGGCTTCTTACACCTTGTCAAAACTCAGTGGTGGCAAGATACCTTATAAAAAAAATCTAGTTTTTGTTTTTGAGCACCTTATCAAAGGCTCATTGGTGCCCAGGACACCTGATCAACTATTCCTGCAGTGGATTCCTACCTAGGGTGGTAGAAGAGTGGATGTACCCAGGTTATTGGGGAACCACTATAGCTCCTTGTGTCATCTGGTTTGCTGTGATTTTTGCTTTGATGTGTGCTGTGTGTGTTTCTGATTTCTGACTGACTTAGTGTTTACTTTTCTACTAGCACATTACACATATAAGTAAATCAAGTCTTTCACTGCTTTACAGTTTTAATTGTAAATTATTTTAAAATACTCTATTCACCCCCCCCCCCCCCCCTCTAGAGTTAAGATAGATCTTACCCTCACTTTCACGTACAATAGGTCTGACTAGTAGTGCTGATACCGGTTTAGAGGTGGGTGAGGCCCAACCCACCGCTTCCGTCTTACACTACAGAGGGATCCTGGGAGGCTAGGATCCAAAAAGAGAGAATAAAAGGTCTGTGTGCACAGAGTCGGGTGTGTGTGTTGCACTGCATGTTCACATCATATCATACTTGCATGACATAGCATAGTCATTGCATATAACCCTTGACACATATTGTATAAACTGGTATGGGACATTTTATACAATAGGCCTTGCAAAACGACTCCTTGGTCTATAGGTTTGTATGAGCATTCCTATAGGTCATGGTTACTTAGTTTATCTTCTTTTACTTTTTCTTGCTTACCTTATTTATGTGTATACTTATATTGCCTACTTATTATCTGCTTACTTACACTTATTGTGGTTTCATACTCATAATAGACTTATTCCACCGTCACAGGCTTACTTTTGTTACTCTCCACCTTACATACCTTTCCTTTCCTCCTCCCCACTTGGTGCTAAGGAGCCATTGGGGGAGGGGTGGGGGATGATTGGACTTCGTCTTTTAGAGTAACGGTCCTTGACCAAATCATTTTAGGGGATCGTGGAGCCAAACCAAGAGATGCAGCCCCAGAGGTCGGTGCGCTTGGAGACGGGAAAGTCTAGCACGGGAGTTTAGGCAGCAGGGACAGTGAGTCCTGATCATTTGTAGTTATAATAGATTTGCTTCTGCGTTGAGTGACTTATAGTGAGGATCATGATGTATCGGGCAGGAGACCTCTTATTAGTACTTTTATTTATCATTACTGTTTACTCTCCCTTTTGTGGAGATTTATTATATATTCATGTGATTTCTGGTGGACCAGTATTTGAGTTTTACTTTACTCTTTATACTTACTCTTCTCTTCTGCGATCAGTATGGTCGGAAGAATCGGTGTTTTGTAGTGACGACCTTCCCGGGTGTGTTGGTGTCACTACAAAGCGGCAGTTCTGTGAATAAGACCCGGGTGGTTTAAAAAAATGGTGTCTTACATCTTTTAGATCAGAATGACTTAAATATGCATCAACGGAGGTGGTTGGAGTTCCTAAGGGATAGCACCTTCAAGATACATTATGTTCTTGGCAAGGGAAATGCTATTGTGGATGTGCTAAGTCATTGGATTCCTACATAGAACAACTAGATAAAGATGCAAGATGATCGTCTTATTCGAGATTTGGAAGCCTTGGAGATCTTTTGTATTGATAGAACGTCTAGTGTTGAAGTGTGTTTGAACTGGAAAGAAGTGCAGTATGACCTCACAAACTGGATTCGTTAAGCACTGGAGCTAGATGATAGTATGAGATGTTATTTGGCAGAGTCTTTTGATGGGTGAAAGGCCCAGTTTAGTGATAGTGAGGGCCTTTTGTGGAATAACATTCAATTGTGCATCACAAATGTGGGCAAATTATGGGAAGAGTTGATGTACAAGGCACATTTCTAAAAGTACTCAATGCACCCGGCGAGCACAAAGATGTTCAAGGACATGAAAAAGTTTTTTTGGTGGCCAGGGTTGAAAAAGGACATAGATCTATATATGTCAAACCTGTGCCCTAGTAAAGGCCAAATGTCAAAACTTTGGAGGATTTCTGAAGTCATTACCTATACCGGAGTGAAAGTTCGACGACATATTTATGGATTTTAAGCACAGCTTGTCGAGATCGTAGAAGGGAAATGACGCCATCTGGGTGATCGTTGATCGTTTAACGAAGGTATCGCACTTCATTCCAAATTGGAAGCACGATTCAGTGGAAAAGATGGTGAAGCTTTATGATGACAATATAATATGATTGCACGATTTGGCTGTAGCATCGTTAGTGAACGAGATGGGCATTTCACGTCTAATGATTGGAGGATTATCCATCAGCTACTGGGTACCAAATTGAGGTTCAGTACGGCCTTTCATCCTCAGATGGAAAGTCAGACCAATGTTGAGGAAACAAGGAAAACCCAAAAGTTTGTTGTGGATCTTGCGATGACCATTAATCAAGAAGTAATGAACAATAAATAAATGAATACCTTTACGGAATTGAGTTAATACTCAACCTAGGTGCTCCGAATGATTCCAACGAATTGCAACGACCAGAGTTCCAAACGTAGAATAGTGTCCACGCCTCTACGGGTATCCACACGAGCACGAGGAACCCTAGACTCTTGTCGCACAAGATCTAGGTTGGAAAGAGGCTTGTCCTCAACGTCTCCATGGATTATTAGATCTATTCAAGGAGAGGCAACAACGATGAATATGACGCCTAGGAAACACTTTCCGGCGGCGGCTAGGGACGGCGGATAATCGGCAGCGGCTAGCAGCGGTCGGCGGAAGTGGCGGCGACAATTGCGGGATAGAACAATTCCATCGCGAGGAAGATGCGTCGTCAGCTTCGCGATTTAGGTCTAGAATGAATAGTTACACTTCTGGTTCAACAGTATAATGTATTTATACAATGAACCAAGAAATTCGATAATCGCAGACCTGCCAAAAACCAGACTTAGAGAAATAAACCGGTCAAGATAGAATTTGGCGAGTATCGAACTAAGATTCGACGAATCGGCGAGTACCCAAAACATATACAATGAATCGTGAAGAGTTCATGGCGATACTCGACGAGTCGGCGAAAGATCATGAAGATACTCGAGGAATCGGCTAGAGACCGCGACAATACTCAGCAAATTGGCTAGAGGACAAGGCGATGCTCGCAAAATTTGGGCAATTCGCTGAAAACCCCTTACCCATACTCGACGAATTTTCCTTAACAATTTCCGACGACATACCGGTCGACCCATATTCACAATATAGGTCCCTGAATGAAAATCAATCATGTCCAGAACTTCATAGGGTTAGTCCTTTACTCATATCACATATGAGCAAGTCCAACACACACCTTTCCAACTTTTCTAGAGTTCTTATGTGCGACCCCATAGGCTCATACTGCGTTGCAGTGAGGCTTCATGCTTGATCACTTCCAAATCACCATGGTAGCACCAACAGTCTCCCACTTGATCTTGGAAGTTTGAAACAAAAGCTTCACAAATAATGAGCGGCATCTAGCAAGTCATCATTGCTCCCTAAGCAATAAGAGTTGAAAACTCAAAAGCCATTGTGACCAAATTTATCAGTGTTGTCATGTCCCTTCGCCCCTTACATCTTGATAGAACTAGAGGTACAGATCATGTCACCCTCATAATTGTTCAATCCTAGTTTTCTTGATATAGAATGGACTTCAAGAAATTGGTGAGTCCAATATCATATATTGACTCAACCAAGCATGACCATGCATTTCTCAGTCTCAGTCCATCAAGGGGACCATGGATGCAACTCCTGCCATATAGGAGGAAAAATCCCATCTCTGCTCATACGCAAACACCCAAATGATTCGTAACGTACCCAATAACCATATTTATCATCCAACTTTCTCAAGACTGGACTTATGATAGCATTAAAGCACACTCTTCCTCACTCAATGAGTGTTGTGACTTCAGGTCAAAGAACCACAAACACCATTACCACTTGAGCCATACTTGTGACATGTTCATATAACAATCCACAAAGTATTCTCACGGTGGGTCTGTCCAGTACAACTTGTTCATAACAAGTACCCATGTGATGACTTGATATCACAATATCATGACGTGTGAGGACGGGTCAACAGTCAATGCACATGCTAGTCTTAAAGGTATCATCATCGCCCTTAGCTTCTAAGATGATACAACTACCAGGGACTTTTAAGAATGAAGCTTCTTGGATCATAAGTTCTCACTTCAAGTCACTACTTGACCTATGGAAGCAAACACTCTAAGGACATTTATATAGCTAACTACTCTATCACAATAGATATAATTACAAAATAAAAGAACTTTCCAAAATATATAAATGAAATGTATACCGTACTTTATTCATCAAATGAAATATCTAACAACCAACAAACATAAAATCCACAAGACACAAACTAAAGTTGATCATTCAGGTATCTTATACCCATTGATCTATCATGACCATCATGTTTTCTCTATGCGAGAGGCTTTGTCAGTGGATCCGCAATGTTCTCCTCAGTCGGCACTCTGTATATGTTCGCATCTCCTCTATCGGCAATCTCTCGAATTAGGTGGAACCGCCAAAGTATGTTCTTGGCGTGCTGATGAGATCTAAGTTCCGAAGTAGGTGCAATTGCACCGTTGTTGTCATAGTAGATATCTACGGGATGAACAATGCTAGGATCTACATCTGACTTGCAGATGAATTTCCTAATCCATACAGCCTCCTTCACTGCATTTGCAGCAACGATATACTTAGCCTTAGTTGTAGAATCAGCGACTGTCTCCTGCTTTGAACTCTTCCAGCTAACAGTTCCTCCATTTAGGCAAAACACAAACCCTGACTGAGACTTTGAATCATCCCTATTAGTTTGAAAGCTGGCATTAGTGTAACCCTTTACAACGAGCTCTTCCTCCCCGACGAATACCAAGAATGTATCCTTAGTCCTTGTCAAGTACTTCAGGATACTCTTGACGGCTATCTAATTACTTTCACCGGTATCAGACTGATACCTACTCGTCATGCTCAAGGCATAAGAGACATCGGTTCTAGTACATAACATTGCACATATGATTGATACAATTGCCGAAGCATATGAAATCAAATTCATACGGTCCTTATCTTCACAAGATTTTGGACATTGGTCCTTAGAGAGACTCACACCATGATATATGGGTAAGAATCCTTTCTTAGACTCAAGCATGTTGAACTGTTTCAACACCTTATTGATATATGAACTTTGGATCAAACCCAGCAATTTCTTCGATCTATCTCTACAGATCTTAAAACCAAGTATATAAGTCGCTTCACCCTAATATTTCATTAAAAAGCAATTCCCTAGGTTGTTCTTAACAACTTGCAATGTCGGTTTGTCATTCCCGATCAGCAGTATGACATCCACATACAATATCAGGAAGACAACTATACTTCCACTAATCCGTTTGTAAACACACAGTTCACCCTCGTTCTATATAAAACAAAACTCTTTGATCTTTTCATCAATACAAAGATTCAAACTTCGAGAAGCCTGTTTTAATCCATAAATGGAACTCTATAGCTTGCACATTTTAGTACCTTCACCTAGAGATACAAAACCCTCGGGTTGTGTCATATACACTTCCTCAAGGAGGTTCCTATTAAGGAAATCTGTTTTGACATCCATCTGTCAGATCTCGTAGTAAAAATAAGTAGTAATAACAAGCAGAATTCTGATAGACTTAACCATAGCAACAGGGGACAAAGTTTCATCATAGTCAATAATATGAATTTGCTTGAAACCTTTAGCCACAAGTCTCACTTTAAATGTCTGTAAATTCCCATCCTTGTCGGTCTTCTTCTTTAAGACCCACTTGCACCCTATGGGTCTTACCCCTTCAGGTGTTTCCACCAAGGTCCAAACTTTGTTTTCATACATGGAGTCAATTTCAGATTTCATGGCCTCGAGCCACTTCTCGGATTCCTGTCCACTCATAGCCTCTTGGTAGGTTGCTGGTTCATCATCATGATTCATAAGCAAAACATTACCTATTTGAGACATGGGAAATCCATATCTCTCAGGCTAAAACCTTAGTCTACCAGATCTACGTGGAACTTGTGTTTCTTGAGCAGGTTCTATAGCTACAACAACTTATAGTCCTTGCTCAGGTTCCAATTCCGGTTCATTTACTGTTTGTGGTTCTTGAACTTCTTCAAGTTCTACCTTAGCAGTATTTCTACTTAAGAACTCTTTCTCAGAAAAGACACTAGTACTTGCGACAAACACTTTGCCCTCAGACGGTAGGTAGAAGTAGTGCCCTTTAGTTTCCTTAGGATACCCAAAAAGAAACACTTATCTAATTTGGGTTCCAACTTGTCAGGAATTTGACGTCGCACACATGACTCACTACCAAAAACCTTGATGAACGATACACTTGGACGCTTCCCAGTCCATATCTCATATGGTCTCCTTAGAACCGCTTTCATTGGAGCACGATTTACTGCCAAAAACCTTGATGAACGATACACTTGGATGCTTCCTAGTCCATATCTCATATGGTGTCCTTAGAACAGCTTTCGTTGGAGCACGATTTAGTTTTAAAGCAACATTTCCTCGAGCAAAACCCCAAAAAGAAATAGATAGATTTGCATGACTCATCATCGATCGCACCATGTCTAACAAAGTACGATTCCTCTGCTCAGACACACCATATTTTTTTGGTATTCTAGGTTGAGTGAGCTGTGATACAATACCACACTCTTTCAGATGTTCATGAAACTCATAACTTATGTATTCACCACCTCGATCAGATCGGAGTGCTTTAAGCTTCTTACCCAATTGGTTCTCTACTTCATTTTTAAACACTTAGAACTTTTCAAAGATTTCAGATTTGCACTTCATAAGAGACACGTATCCGTATCTACTGAAATCATCTATAAATGTAACAAAGTAGAAATACCAACCTCTAGCCATAGAACTCATTGGTCCACATACATCACTATTTATTATTCCCAAGAGATCATCAACCCTCTCATTGAAGCCATTGAAAGGGACCTTAGTCATCTTGCCTAACAAATAAGGTTTGCATCTCTCAAATAATTCATAATCAAATGAGTCCTGTAGCCCATCTTTATGGAGCTTGGATATATGTTTCTCATTTATATGGCCCAAAAAACAATGCCAAAGGTATGTAGGGTTCGAGTCATTCATTCTTAGTCTTTTAGTATTTTCTATATTATAGATCTAATGGTCTAAGTTCAAAACATATAAACCATTAAACATTTGAGCTATAGCATAATAAACATCATTCTTAAATATAGAACAACAATTGTTCTTAATAATAAAATAAAATCCCATCATGTCTAAACATGAAATAGAAATAATGTTTCTAGTTATTGCAGGAACATAATAATAGTTATCAAGTTCCAAAAAAAGCCCACTTGGAAAAGAAATACGGTAAACCCCCACAGTGACAGCAGAACTCTTGATCCATTGCCAACGCGTAGGTCAACCTCTCCTTTACTCTGCATTCTTCTACTTCCCAGTTCCTGCATATTTATATAAATGTGAGAACCACATCCGGTATCTAATACCCAGGATGAACGAGCAGAAAGGTTTATCTCTATAATATAAAAACCTGAAGCGGAAGTCATACCTCCCCTCATCTTTTGTAGACCCTCAATGTACGAAGGACAGCTCCTTCTCCAATGACTTGCCTTGCCATAATGACGACACTTTCCCTCTTTTCCTGAACCTTACTTTTTTAGTGCAGAAGACTTTGGCTCCAGAGCTAACTTAGGTCCTACCTTCATCTTCTTGAAGCCCTAGGCCTTTCCCCTGTCTTTATGCACCATCAGTATGGGGCTAGCAGGCTTAGCATTCTTCATATTTATCTCTGCAGTTCGCAACATGCCTAGGAGCTCGGGCAATGTCATATCTATTGCATTCATGTTATAGTTCAAGACAAACTGCTCATAACTATCCGACATTAATTGCAGGATCAGGTCTGTGGCCAACTCTTTGCCCAGAGGGAACCCTAGTCTTTAAAGGTTCTCGATATACCCAATCATCTTGAGTACATGAGTCCCTAATAGGTCCCGAGCTCCCATCTTGCATTGGAAAAATTCCTTGGTGACATCAAATCTCTCTTGACGAGCTTTCCCTTGAAACATTTTCTTGAGATGCTCGTCAATTTCCTTGCAACCCCTTCTCTCGTGTTGCTTCTGAAGCTCAGAGTTCATGGTCGCAAGCATGAGACATTCGACATCTAAGGAGTAATCGAGATACTTCTAATAAGCATCTTTATCAGTACGAGGCACATTCTCGGCAGGCTCATCAGGGGATACCTTTTCCAAAACATAGAGCTTACGCTCTTTCCTGAGAACAATTCTCAGGTTCCTGTACAAGTGCAAATAATTTGTTCCACTCAACTTTTCCTTATCAAGGATCGCTCTGAGAGACAGGGTGGTGTGTGAGGCACTTACCATGGATATTCTACAAGGATACAAGCAAAGCAAATTAGTACTACATTTCAAAGTATAATTTTCTCTTTCGATTAGGACATTAATCAAAAAAACTCCCACTATTTTTATCAAATCGATAACCCTTGATATCAATTCGAAGAGTTCATGCGAGTAACTCTCTTAGTGAATAAGATCCTTATTTCACTAACACTATGAGTGAGCTTTGGCTTTTTTCTCACTATGCAACAATTAAGGTAGGCAACGCTTGCTGATTGCATCATTATGCAACTCCTTTATGGTTGGTGAATAACTCTTTATTCGCATCCATCATATGGTGCATGCCAACCTTATGCCTCTGGGCACTCAACCTATGAGGTCACCACGTTAAGCTTGACTCGATGTCGATAGTGGTATATCACAATTATCCGCTCGTACCCTTACCAAGATAGACTAATGCACCTTGCTTTGGCAAGCCCACACTTCATCGATCGAGGCAGGAAGAGTGTCATCCATCGGAAGGCATCCAAATACTTAATATTGCATAAGGGATTTTTGATATTCAATTAACTCTTTAATCATGGTTAACATTTAATTAATGTGCACATCCATAAATATTCAACAACAAACATCCAAATACATCCCAGATGTGCACAAGAGCATCATCAACACTTGATGAGCCGGGCTAAATCTGAACATCTCGAACACTTCTAAATCCTCAGATTTACATGCATGGGACATAAGAAACACAAACTCCACTTATACAGTAGACAAGCTTGTCTCTCTATGTGAGATTCAAATTCTAACACACTTGGTTTCACAAAATAACTAGAGGGACGGTTACTGTTAAAGAGTAACAAAGATATCACAATGAAATCACATGCGTAAATAGGAATAGACCTGGGCATTTAGAACGCTTCTAAAATTTCAAGATCTACATGCAATGGATTTAGCAACTTCTGAAACACTGATACTCACACAACCTCCCTCTGATACCACAGTTGGGTTTTGCAAATCGTCATAACATTTGTTCGCAGCGAAATAAGGAAACAAGGAAAACCCAAAAGTTTGTTGTGTATATTTTGATAACCATTAATAAAAAAAATAATGAGCAATAAATAAATGAATACCTTTGCGGGATTGAGTTAATACTCAACCTAGGTGCTCTGATTAATTCCAACGAATGGCAACGGCCGGAGTTCCGAGCGAGGAATAGTGTTCATGCCTCTACGGGTATCCACATAAGCACGGAGAACCCTAGACTCTTGTCGCACAAGATCAAGGTCGGAAAGAGGCTTGCCCTCAATGTCTCCACGGATAACTAGATCCATTAAAGGAGAGGCGACAACGATGAATACGACACCTAGGAAACACTTTCCTGCGGTGGCTAGGGACGGCAGAGAGTCGGCTGTGACTAGCGGCGGTCGGCAGAAGATGCGGTGACAATTACGAGGTGGAATAGTTCAGTCGCGAGGAAGATGCGTCTTCGGCTTCATGATTTTGGTCTTGAATGAACAGTTACACTTCTTGTTCAATAGTAAAACTTATTTATACAGTGAACCAAGAAATCTTATAATCGTAGACCCGCCGAAAACAAGACTTAGAGAAATAAACCGGTCGAGACAGAAATTGGCGAGTATCGAACTGATATTCGACAAATCGGCAAGTGCCCAAACAATATACGATGAATCATGAATAGGTCATAGCGATACTCGATGAGTCGGCGAAAGATCATGACGATACTCGATGAATCGGCTAGAGTCTACTACGATACTCGCCGAATCAGCTAGAGGACACAGAGATACTCGCCAAATTTGGGCAATTCTTCGAAAATCCCTTACCCATACTCGAAGAATATCCCTTAGAAATTTCCGACTACATACGGGTGGACCCATATTCACAATACAGGTCCCGGAATGAAATTCCATCGTGTCCAGATCATCATAGGCTTGGTCCTTTTCTTTTATCACATATGAGCAAGTCTAACACAAACCTATCCAACTTTTCCAGAGCTCTTATGTGTGACCCCATAGGATCATACTGCGTTGGCAGTGAGGCTACATGCTTGATCACTTCCAGATCACCATGGTAGCACCAATAACTGATAGGTTAAACAGGACGATGGAGGATATGCTTCGCAAGTGCACCCTAGATTTCAGGAAGATTTGGGAGGACCACATGTTTATGATCGAGTTTGCCTACAACAACAGTTACCAGACAAGTATTCAGATGGCTCCCTTTGAGGCCCTTTATGGTTGAACGTTCAACACTCCTTTGTCATGGCTGTAGATGGGTGAATCAAAGCTATTCAAGCGAAAAGAAGTTAGAGATGCTACTTTGACTATTCGTACAATCCGGGAGCGATTGATGATCGCTTAGGATAGGCAGGCTAAGTATTGCAACACAGAGCATAGAAATGTCGAGTTTGTAATGGGCGATTTGGTTTATCTAATTATCAAACTGTTCAAGGGCGTATCAAGGATTCGATGCTTGAAAAAGCTAATTCAGATGTACCTTGGGTCATTTGAGGTATTGGAGTGCATTGGCGAAGCTGTCTATCGTTTGAAGCTATCAGTTGAACTAAGAATAAGACCCCCCTCTCGGAACACAAGACACGGCCGAGGGGAGTTTTATGCCCAAAACAGCCGTCTTGCGGTAACGCCAACATATGGGTTGACCGAAACTACAAGATGCTTATCCTGCCAGCTAAAACCAATACCATCCATGTCAACCCAATATAAAGAACAAACAGAAGTCAAAATCAACCTAAGTATAACAGTCCACAAGTACATCAATAATAAGAAGCATCAACACGCTTCTATAATATCAGAGTACATAAAAACTTTGCCCAAACGGATACAACTAGAATCTCTCAAAGACTCACATCCATAACAGAAGGCAGTGATGGTAACGTCACATCAGGCCCTATCGCCCTGGCCTGGTTGCCCTCCTGCACAACCTAATGTTGCTCTATCTGCGGGGTTTCCTCCTAAAAGGAAGACGTAGCAACCATTAGTCATAAAGACTAAGTGTCTATCACATCCTCTCCCCCGATGACTCTTAGGCACCGGGCCGAGAAAAAGAACAAGGGTACGATATATGTAAGCAGTAGTACAAGCAGGTGGAGAATGTAAAAAACATGAGAAATAATAGTAGTAAAGGCATAACATTATTATCAACATTATATTCTAGCAGTTCTACTCAAAACATATCCATCTGTCAAAGTAAATATGACTACAACGGAAGAGTAACATAACTTATATGAATGACCATATAAACATATAAGTTAAGGGTCGGCTTAACAGTAAGGTAACTCATCATATAAGAGTGCCCATACAAACTTATATGATAAGGATCCGTGTATATAATTCAATACAATGTTATGAATACAATATGATGACTCACCCATGCACACACACACACACACTGCTATGTCAACACAGACTTATAATACCAACTTTTTGAGCAGGTAGCTAACCCCTCAGGCTTCATCATCGTGGCCAGATGGTGACAGTAGAGAAGGCTTCTCCACTACTAGGTTGGCATCCACATTACCAAGCCTAGGCCTTTGTACGCCCCAAAGCTAAGAACACGACAGCGGAGCCCATGCTTACTACAGCTCAAAGGGGTCTCGGGTAGATGTGCACGAAAAACTCATCCCTAACTAGCCTATGTCGTGGCACGGAAGGAGCCACAGGAGTGAGCACCGAGGACAAAAGCCAAACCGTGCAAGTCTAACTGCCAACTCCCATCGGTCTGATGACTGGCAAGCACGTAGACCTACCACATTATCCTTAACCCAGGATTATAACATCGCGTGTCAACTCACACCGTATACAATTTTCACATCTAAGGGCTCCACACTGAGTCCTATTTTATTATTCACATCCCATGCTCAATAGCACATAAGGGCTCCATGCCGAGTCCCTTATCAACACATCATTCCAGTGTGGCAAACACACATGCACTTATACCCTTTTTGCATTCTCATTCTCCAAGCACTTAATGGTTCACCAGACACGATGGCAAGCCACCTCATACAACATACCAATTCCACACTGTTACCCGTAGGGAGACACAACTCTAAGCAGTGAACTACTATACACATTCCATGAATCATCATATCACATGGCCATTCATTAACCTCATCCAATTCCTTTCCATATGATCAAGCATTCATAAGAAGTATAACTCTATATGATAACCACAACAATATAATTATACTTCATGTATGCATCAAACATGATAACATAACTATAAGTTACCCATGTAATTATCTGGCGTAACACCCTCTTCCAAAACCTATTTTATTCTCTTGATTATAATCTTGCACATCCTTATCGGATTTCACAAGAATATTATTTGTACATCCAAATCATTTCAAGTCTTTTCTTCACCAAATCTCCCAAACCATTTCTTTATTAAACTCCTTCAAACCATTTGTACAAACTTGTTTCACCAAACCATTTGTTCACATAAGGATCTAATGACGTAATCCTATCAGCCATTTGTTTATCACGGTCACAAATAAACAAACATCACCAAAACCTCAACATCTTCCTATTATAACCTTCTACCGAGTCCAAATCCAGTTATACACTAACCTGAAAACAATGTACACTTAAGTGATATTGTGCAGCAACTTTGACCGGACTGTCCCGAGGCTACATGACTTGTATGAAAATATGTAATCATCCGTTGGAAAGGTATTTCCATTGACTATAACTTTCGTGTTTAGTCAAAAACCCAGATCTGGATGTATCACACTCGAAAATGGCCTCAAAGTTTGCTACGCACAGAAAATAGATTTTTACATGCATCTTAAATCAAGATGAATGACATCGGTTCATCTTCTTCCTCTAGCTATTTATTCATGACTATATTTAGACTTTCATCCTCCCTTATTCACCCGCAATAGACCATTAATCTTCACGAAACCAGGTCCATCAACTTCACATCGAAGAGAGGAGATGTTGAAGACTATCAATCTCTAGGACAAGGTCCTAGCATTGTCTCTTCCTAGGAGATCTTCATCTCTCACAAGTCAGACTCCTTTTAGTCGACCTCTCTCCTAGAAATAATGATTAGAGATCTAGCACCAAGGGAGAGGGTAGGAAGCTCACATCATTTCCGTCCATGGATCTCTTAATCCTTCTCGGCATCTTCCTCCTCATTGGTATTGTTCTTCCTTGAATGTAGATCTGCTCTTCTACCAGAAAATCGACTCCGGCAACTTCTTCACTTCCGATGATTTCGGAACAGGTAACGGCTCTGCAAGGAATGAAGTGATGTCAAGGGTTTTCCTGTAAATCTCCTTTTATAAGACGAATTATGGTTAGACCGCCTGCCACATATCACCCTAGTATTGGACCGCCCATTATTATTTAAAATAAGGCTTGTTGAAAAGACCAGGTCCAAATAAGTCATATGTAGGATTTCTTGAAAACCTGGTTCAGCCCGTGTATAGGAATCAGAAAACAATTTGGGCCGAAAAATACCATAAGTAAAAATCATCGAGTGTACATACACTCACTCTACGAATCGTCGAGATTCGTCGTGACCACTCAATGCCTATAAAGTGTAGCACAGTTTTCTAAGTTAATTTGTCATTCGTCAAGTATACATGACAATTCGTCGAATGGCGTCGAGTTTCCACAACGCACTCGATACTTCATCTAGTGGCGTTGAGTCCACCCAATGCCTGCAAAGTTCAAATACTTTCAATTCAATATCGTCGAGTATAAATGGCAAGTCGTCGAATGGCGTCGAGTTTACTCAATGCACTTAACGCTATGTTGAGTGGCGTCGAGTCCACTCAATGCCTGCAAAGTCCAGAATACTTTTAAGTCAAAATTGTCGAGTATACATATGCTCACTCGACGAATCGTCGAGATTCGTCGTGATCACTCGATGCCTATAGAATCTTGAATATTTTTCTAAGTTACAGCATTGAGTTCGTTGAGTATCACTCTACGCTTCTTCTAGTGGCGTTAAGACCACTCAACGCACTCGACACTTTACGAGTCTAGAATTATTCTAAGTCCATTTTCTCCTTGTGCATTCAGTATCAATCAATACTTCATCGAATGGCGTTGAGACCACTCAACACACTCGACGCTCCAGGAATGCAGAAATATTCTAAGTCCATTTCTCCTTGTACGTTGAGTATCACTCAATGCCTCGTCGATTTGCGTTGAGACCACTGAAGGCACTCAACTCTTGAAGAATGCAAAAATATTCTAAGTCCATTTCTCGTTGTGCATTGAGAATCACTCAACGCCTCGTCGAGTGGCGTTGAGACCACTCAACGCACTCGATGCCTACTGCAACAAAAACAATTCTAAGTGAAATTTGCCCTATTAGTCAAGTATCACTTGACGCCTGTTACTAGTGCACCCAATGCTTGAGTCAACTTTCTTGACTCAAAACACGTGCGAGGGGTCTAGCACGAATCGGGATGTTACAAATCCTATAAACAAAATAAAAGATTTCGTCCTCAAAATTTGGCTAAGGCTATGGGGAAAGTAAAGTATGCATAATACAAAGTATGATTTAAAGTTTACCTTGGGGAAATAGCTCTAGGTAGTGCTTCTGCATCAATTCCACCGGCTCCCAAGTATATTCCTCTTTCACATGATTAGACAACAAGACTTTCACCAAAGGAACACTCTTTTGACGCGAGTTCCTTTTCTCCATGTCCATTATCCGCACCGGCTCTAGTCGAATAGACCTATAAGTTGCCACTATTCCATTTCTGGTGGGGACGTGCTTATCGGGTCGTAGAAGTGTGGTCTGAAGCGACGACACATGGAAGACATCGTGCAAATTTTCCAGCTCTGGTGGTAGCTCCAGCCAATATGTTGAAGGGATAATTCTCTCCAATATAACATAAGGCCCCACATATCTCGGGCTGAGCTTCTTTCTACCATGCACTCATGAAACTCCATGCATCGGCCTGATCTTTAAGAACACTTTGTCACCCACTATAAATTCTACCATCCGGTGCTTCGCATTATAGTAATTTTCCTATCTACTCTGAGCCTCAAGCATGCGGTCTCGTATCAATTTAATGACAGCATCTGTATCATCAATATAATTGATTACCAAAACCTTCAGGTCCTCATCCTTCACTCATGATAAAGGTGTTGTACACCTCCTTCCATAAAGTGCCTCGTATGGTGCCATTCCCATGCTAGTTTGATGACTGTTGTTATACAAAAATTCCACCAGTGGGAAGATCCTTTACCATGGCTCTCCTCTATCCAGTACACACAATATCTACAGATCTACCATAGTTATGATGGTCCTCTCAGACAGACCGTCTGTCTGAGGATGAAAGGTCATGCTAAAGGTAAGGCGGGAACCCAAATACGGTTGAACTACCTTCCATTCCTATGAGGTGAAGCGACCATAAGGACGAATGCTATTGTCATAGGCACTCCTTGGTACCATACAAACTATTCCACAAAGAGACGTACCAATACATCTACATGCGCCTCCTTCTTCATTGGGATAAATCTGGGGACCTTAGTCAAGCAATCTACAATTACCCGAAATAAATCATTCCCAGAGTGCGAGCGAGGAAACCCGTTAACAAAATCCATGGAGATATCCTTGAACTTCCACTCAGGGATAGACAATGACTGTAATAATCCTCCAGGGCTCTTGCACTCCACCTTCACCTTCTGGCAAGCCTCACTGTATGTAACATAGTACTTAACAACACAATTCATTCTAGGCCAAAACATGGTCTTTCGTAAGTCACTATACATCTTAGAAATCCCGGGATACACCAAATACTTAGAGCAGTGTGCCTCTCTCAATATACCTTCCGGATTTGACAACCCTTGGGAATGTAGTGCCGGCCACGAAAATAAACGAGGCCGTCCTTTAGAGTATACTCTTCAGTAGATCCATCCTCTATAGCTTTAATCAGTAGGGCCAAGGTAGCATCCTTCCCTTGCTCTGCCTGAATTCGATCTCAAATGTCACAGATTATACTCATGGCAGTTAGATATTTAGTATATGTCTCGGAATATCCTTACACACCAATGTGATCTCCATCTCCTCAAGCACTTGGGCCAATTTCATACACATCATCAAAGACTCACAGCTCGACTCTGGTACTTTTCTGATCAAAGCATCTACTACGGAGTTTGCTTTCCCGGGGTTGTAGTTCAATGTAAACTCGTAATCACACAAAAATTCTAACCACTACCACTGCCTTAAATTCCACTCCTTTTGAGTATGAATATACTGAAAAATTCTTATGATCTGAAAAGACCTTGCAGTAGACGCCATATAAATAATGCCTCCAAACCTTTAAGGTGAACACCACTGCTCCCAACTCTAAATCATGCTTCTTCAACTACATTGAAGCTTAAGCGATCGCATGCCCATGCTACATGAATACTGCTCTCATCCCTTGATAGGACGCATCAGTGTAAACTTGAAATCCTTCTTTCCCTGATAGAAGAGCTAGGATGGGTGCGGTGGTAAATCAATCCTTCAGCTCTTGAAACGTGGCTTCACATTGAGGGCCCACTCATATGGCACACCTTTCTTTAATAGGGCAGTGAGGGGAAGGGCTATCCTTGAAAATCCCTTCACTAACTTACGATAATATCCATCAAGTCCAAGGAAACTCCGTATATCGGCCGTCGACTTCAAAGGTGACCACTCCTTCATGGCACGCCCCTTAGCCGGGTCTACTACTAACCGAGCTCCACTAATCACATGACCCAAGAAGGCACCTTCTCGGAGCCAAAATTCGCATTTGCTGAACATAGCAAACATGACATGCTCTTTTAGCTTCTTCAAAACTAGGGTCAAGTGCTCAACATGCTCCTCTTCCGTCTTCGAATGGACCAAAATGTCATCGATGAAGATGATGATGAAGATGTCTAAATATAGATCAAACACCTTGTTCATCAAACTCATGAATGCTGAAGGGGTGTTTGTGAGTCTAAACGACAAAACATATCTCGAGCTAAATGCTGTCTTCGGGATATCTTCCTCTTGTATTCTTAACTGATAATACCCTGAGCGCTGATCCAATTTGAAAAACCAATGCTCTCCCACTAACTGATCGAACAACTTGTTGATTTGGGGTAGAGGATAGGTGTTTCGCACCGTTAACCCATTGAGCTCCAGATAGTCTATATACAATCTTAATGTTCAATCCTTCTTCTTGACAAATAGAACAAGGGCTCCCCAAGGTGATGAATTGGGGCGAACAAACCCTGATTCTACTAACTCCTGCAACTGAACTCAAAACTCGGCAAGTTACTTTGGAGCAATCCGGTAAGGGGTCCAAGAGACGGGATTAGCACTCGGTGATAATTTAATCTGAAAGTCTACCTCTCTATGTGGGGGTTATCCTGGAAACTTCTTAGGAAATATCAAAGGGAAGTCCCGCACTACCTGCAGATATTTCACACTTGTCTCCATCTCTTTTAGTTCAAATCATATCATATATACTGTGTCCCCTTTCATATGAGACTTAAGGGCCTGAATCGAAAATAACAAAATTCGGGGTATGAACTTAATAATATAATCGCAAGCGGTAAGAAATAATCTTACAGGTGAATCATCACAGATCCTGCGGACAAATAAGTCAAACCGCAAATATTTAAAGGTACTAAAAATGACAAATGTATCAGCGACCACGAGGACAGTCCATTTTAACTCAATATTTTACAATTAACATTGCCTCTCCTCGCATTGCTCTGGTTTTATGGGGTCCCTGCCAATGTGAGCCACTTGGTCGCCAATGTTCAGTAAAATTAACATCGCGGTTATCAAATTGTAGCTCAAGGTGTTCTGGGCCCGGTGTATCCGCGATGCACCTCGAATTATGTGGCTAATTAGAATAGTTGGATCATTAAAAACCACCTATTCGCTAGGTCTCACAAGTAGGTTTGCCTAACTGGCCACCAGGGCAGAAGCTTCCCCCCTAGCAGAGCTGTTACCCGATTCCCGCGGTTTCTCCGAACTCACGAAATCAGGTTGCCGACTCTTCTCTCTTTCCACCCCTCGTAATATTTTCTCTTGTAGTGAGCAACATCATCCTCAGGCTTTTGAAGTCGCCTAGCTTGGGTCGATACTTGATCACAGGCAGCTCTTTCTCGATTGCGGCTAGCGTCCAGTTCAACAGATATCACACTTTCCCTCTCACGGCAAGCCTCCAGATCCGCTGACAAAGACTTTATCCGCTCCTCTAAGCTCCTCCTGGCCTCTACTTCAACCTACAACCTCGCCTTTAAACGCTCGAAGTCGATGAACAGCTCAGAGAAGGTGCGTTGGCCTTTATCATTCTAGATTCGTCACACGGTTTAATATAGAACAACTAGAGAGTTTATTCCCACAAGATCTTCATCACAAAGCGAATAAATGGACAGAGTTAGTCTTGTTGAGCAGCAAGATCAGCAAGCAGCAATACTGATAGAATAGGCACCCGAGTAGAGGCTCTAATCTTCTCCTATCGCGGGCGCAGTCTGACGGCTAGAAAAAACAGGTCGTCTTAGCCTCTCAGGATCAGTCTTCTTCAGGTAATTGTCCCTCAGAAGTTGCTCGGCCCGCCTATTCTTCTCAAGCTCTTGGCGCGATAGTACCATGTCGTCGGTCTCAGTAATTATGCGGATAGACCTTTTTGACCATAGCGGTTCCTTGTAAGGTGGTGGAATTTTTATTACCTTCGGGACAGGTTTGATCATACCAGTCTGCAGAAGCTGGGCGGCGGTCTGGCGGTCTGCTTCAACTTGTTCTTTAACTGAAAGAGCTGGAAGATCGCAGGATTCTTCTCCAGCGGCTAGCAGCATCTTCTCGTCAAGAATCTTTTCTCGCAATAGCACCTTGTCGTCCCCTTCCGATGGACCGGGGACTTCTTTTCCTATTTTCACCGACAAGAGCTCCAAGTCGGATTCACCATTGGAGAGCTGCTTGCGGCTGGCTGTATTTTCCATCTCCTGCAGGAGGTCGCGGTTAGCGAGGAGACTAAGGCTCTATTTGGGAGAGCTTATGATAATGAATAAACTTATGATTGAAAAGTGATGATTTAATACAGATTTTACAAAAGCAATTATGAATATGTTGCAGAGTGTTTGGACGGTTTGTGGATAAGTGATGATCGATTAGTGATTTTTCAATAATCATAATTTATGCTGTTTGGAAGAACAGATTTTTGAAAAGCTTTTTTGTAAAAAAAAAAAATTGAAATAAATATTCTTCGTAGGAAAAATTAAACATGTAATAATACGTAAATGATTAACAATATTCACTGAACAAAAGTAAATATTTATAATTGCAGCGAAACGCCTTCTCTAGCCATTTATCTTCACATGTAGCATATTAAAAATTGATGTTAATCAAACGGTACTATATTAAAAATGTACACAAAATAATTAAAAAAAAATAGATTATTTACTTGCGCGCGTTGTATAATTCCTCAACAATATTATCTCGTAATGCAGATATTTGATCAGTAACCCCAACATCCAACATATTAGTGTCAATATCATCATCTGTTGTAGTGTCCGCATCATCTAGTGGAATGAATTAGTCATTCGTATCGCAAGCATTAAATTTTGGATCCCATCAAGATGGATGCCTACGGATGAAGTTGTGTAAAGTCATTGTTACTATAACAATTGATCATTGTTTCTCAAAGCTGTATTGTGGTATTTTCTGTTGAATGCTCCACTTTTTCTTCCAAACTCCAAACGTCCGCTCTATCACACTTCGAAGAGATGAATGTGCTTTATTAAAATGCTCATGTCTTCCTTGTACTGGACGACTACCTTCTGCATAATCAGCCAAACGATACCTTGTTTCCGGATATGGTTTTAAGTACCCTGTTTTTAATGGGTACCCAACATCTACTAAGTAATATTTGCCAGCAATCATTTGATATGTTAAAAATAATTTAGAATGTTTAAAATGTATATGAATATTTATTCAACATTTTACCTTGAGAAGGATGCGGAAAATGTAATCTGGCGTCACTTAATGCGCGTTCGAAGATGTGGCTATCATGAGCTGATCCCTCCCATCCAGCTAATGCAAATGTGAAGCATATATTGAAGTCGCAAACAGCAATCAAATTTCTTGTTGTGGTGCCATGACGCCCAATATATCTTACTTGGTCTTCAGTGGGTATTCTTACATCTATATGTGTACCATCAATTGCACCAACACAGTCCTTAAAGAATGGCATGTAACGACTATCATACCTTATTTCTGCAGGTATGTCTTTAAAATGACGATCAATTGGTTTTATAACGTCCATTGACAGTAACAACAATGATTTAAGGCCCTTCGAGAAATATCTACTTATAGTTTCAATTGAGTGGTGGAATCTCTCTTTTGTTAACCTCATAGAGCCTCTGTGTGTTAAGATATACATTGTAATTCCTAGGACTTCTCGTGAGGTTATGCATTGTGATCCTTATAACTCATGATCCTGTTCGAGCTTATGAAGTAAATAAATAAATATACGCTTTGACATTCTAAATGCGTCATGAATCCTAACCGGATGCCCTTCAAGTAACTCTTTCACCCATTTGTCTCATGTCTGCGCAGAAGTCATGTATGGTCTTATCTCGCATATAATATTATTTATCTCCGCATTAGTAGATGAAATTATACTGCAGTATTCCACATATTGTACACGTTCCGGAGAAAGACAGGTTGATTCTTCATAATCTTCAGTGGAAGAGTCATGCAAATCCATTACCTATAATATATATTAAAAAAACATTAAGTTCTAAAATAATAACTAGACCACTCTAATAAACTATGACTCTTCAAATGAATTCACGTACTATTGAACTTCACTTACAGTACAACTATTGTACATAATAAAAATAAAACAACTTTATTGCATGCCATCATCAAACCCACCCAACACATCCATATAGTCTCATAATTCATCCACCCCCACCCTCCACCCCCTAGGGCTTAGACAAGTGGGATAATAAAAACATGAACTTAAAAGGGATGGAAATATGTCGCCACCAAGATAATAACATTGTTCAGAAAATAGCAAATCCATTTGATTTTCTCTTCAAATTAAATCATCCAGTTTCAGTCAACCAAGAGCTCCCCTATCCAGCAATCTGATTTTCATAGATGTTCACATAAATTTATATATTCTGAGAAGATGTTCTAAAAGATTATAACATTAAAATTACAAAAATTATTCCCTCTACATTACTTTTATATATTGAAGTTTACTTAAATTGATATATTATTAGAGAGACAGCAAACTCTTAGTACAATAAATAAAGACCATCAACAGAGGCAGCAGTAACAGCAACTATAGCAGACAAATGCATCAAAGAGACACTCCCATCCAGACACTCATACAGACAACAACTTCAGGATTATTATACTAATACCTGAACCCCACTCTCACTCTGATGTCTTTCATTTATTCTAGCGACTAAGATCTGATCATCTCATCACTGAACAATACCCATCACCCACGACACATGATCACATGAACGTCTAATATCAATGCGCCCTATTCTCATAAGCATTTTTGATCCACCAGACTCGTAAATCATCTGGAATGCTCATAAAAATTTATCTGCTATCTTTGTCCCCGATGTAGTTCACAGCAAAGTAGTATAAGTCGAGGTGAGAATGCATATCTAGAATACTGCTGATAAACTAGACTGCCTCCTTGATAGTGGTAACTGGAGGAGGCTTCATTGCAAGAGAAAATTCCCACAACTCCCTCATGTATGATATAGCTGTTGATGCACGAAAATGCACCTCCAGCTAACTGTTCGAGCACTGGGGAAGGGAACTGGGAAAAGACTGTCGGCTAGTCGGTTACTAGCGGCTAGGAATGGCGGATAGGACCAGATAGAAAAAAGAGAGAAAGGGCCGCTACCAGCGGCAACACCAGAGTTCGCCCGCCGCGGCCTGAATGCCTCTCCTGCGGCGGGCTTTCCTTTTATAAGAAATTAAGAGATTACACTTAGAAGGGAAAGAAGAAAGGAAGAAGCCGGCCGGAATATAGACCGCAAAGGACTAGAATCGAGGCCGCGGCTCTTAACAAGTGAGCTCTTGGACTCGAGTCAGCGTGCTTTGGGTGTACTCCCGCCCCCTATTTATAGGCTTGGGGGCCTGCCCAAACGGGCAGGGCTAAAATTACCGGCTGCTCGAGGTACAAGAGAATCGGGCAGCGGTGATGGGAATCGAGAAGAAAAAGAAAAGCCAAGAGACAGGCCGAGCGGCCTGGCGATCTTCTTCTGCCGAGCTGCAGGACTCAGCCTCTGGGCGGGCTGGTCTGGACCTCCTCTAACGGCGACCTGGGAAATAGGTCGCGCAGCTTGGGCAAGGACAGGCCGACCCTTAGATGATGGCTGGACTGGAACTGGCGGCTGTCTGACGTAGAGGCTGCCCGGCTTGTCTGACAATAAGCCGGCCAGCTGAGAACGGCGGCTGGAAATGACAAGCCGCCCGAACTGAAAAGACTGGAGAACTAGTCACAGATTCTGGGTTAACATAATCCCCACACATTTTCAAGTTTCTGAAAAACTTCGAAAATGTAGAACTAAGCCGGAGACCGCGACTGTTATTAATGCTTCTGCGTCTATAAAATGTCGAGGGCCCTGCCATTACGTCAAGATTTCTGCCAAGCCACGGGTCACTATTCACCACTCGTGGTTAGAATCCTCCAAGCCGATAGAGACTTCTACAAGATGGACGTCATGTCCTCGATGCTAGATCGCGAAAAGAAGTCGTCTGGGTCTAAAAGGAGGAGTAGAAGAGCGGACAATTTTGACCAACAGACCGAGAAGAAAGCTGAGAAGCCGATCACACCGGCGGCTTCTCCTTCTGGAAAGAAACCGATGGAAGTCGTCGCGGAATCCTCGCAGACCGCGACCAAAGTCGAAGCGGTTTCAAAATCTTCTCTCCCGCAAGCTGGAACCACCAAGTCCTTCGGCATTACTTACTCGCCATCAGGTGAACCCATCTTGAGGATCGTCGGGGCGGAGGAGAAAAGTGTCGACTCTTCCAAACCGCGCGAGTTGCCCACATCTACTGACTTGATCATTGTTGAAGAGGACGACTCGGAGAAGCAACTGGAGGCCGAGCGGCCTCTGATCGAGAAAAGGAGGCGGACAGAGACAATCGTCGTCCACTTGAAGCGACGTAAGAAAAAGGACGAGACCCTTGAGGAAAGGATGGAGAGGAAGGCGCGGAAGATGCGGGTTGATAACCGCAATGTTTCTCTGAAGACCGGAGCGGCTAGTGTGCAATTTAAGCCGCGGGAGAAAGACGTATCTGAGGGTCCGTCGACTCCATCCTCCAAGTCGGACGAGCCAGAGAGTACTCCTGCGGTTAGCGAATCTCTCAGCAATATCCTGAAGGGCATGGAGAAATTTCAGCAGCAGGACATGTTACTGGCAATTCCGCCGGCTTCTGTGGAGGTCGCCGACACCGATGTCGAAGTTACAGGAGAGAAGCTTGGCGAACCGGCTCCTGCGGTTTCAGAAGGAGCTGAAAAATTAAAACTCAGAGAGAAGATAGAGGAGATGAAGAAATTAATCGCCGGGAAGCAGGTGATGACAACATTTCCTGCCCTGCAAGGTAAACACGAAGAAGTTAAGCGTATTGTAAAATTCTACAAGCCGCGGTCACGGAAGAAGGGAGCAGACACAATATTTAATCCGCCGGCGAGCTTCTTCCTGACCACGGCACAACTAAAAGGCATAGCTAAAGAGACCGCGCGGCTATGGAAAGAAAAGCTGAAGCGAATAGACTCCGAAACGTTTAGGCGACCAACAGCTAGATTTGATACTGCGGCTTTCGAAGGAGAGATAACCACGGGCTGCGGTCTCGTTTTAACGAGATCTTTTAAAAGGGCCCGGTCATGTTACTGAATCTAACCGCTTGTTTGTTCGCTGTAGGTGCACCTGAAACTGCCATCAAGCCGGGCGATCTGACCACCTGCCTACTTCCACTCATACCACCGCTACCTCCCAATATCCGCGATCAAAGGACAGCCGAATTCCAGTGTGAAGTCACTGCCTTGCAGGCTAGGATAAGGGAGCATGCCGAGCCCTTCGAGCCAGGGAAGAAGAGTGGCAACTTCAAGAAGAAGATCAACGGTTTATGTTGGAGGCCGCTGAAAAGAGAACAAAGGAAGTGCTGGAAGACTTGGAGCTGGAGAGAGGAACGATGCGGTCTGAGGTGGAGGCCGCTGAGAAAAGAACGCAGGAGGTCCTGGTCAGCTTGGAGTTGGAGAAAACGACGATGCGGATTACGCAGGAGACCGCTAACAAAAGGGTGCAGGAGGCACTGGCCAGCGCGGACATGGAGAAAACGGCCAAGCGGACTGCGCTAGAGGCCGCTGACAAAAGGATGCAGGAGTCCCTGGCCAGCTGGTAGGAGGAGAAAACAACGATGCGGACTGCACTTGAGGCCGCTGAGCATAGAACAATGGAGGCGCTGGCCCACCTGGAGCAGGAGAAGACAGAGAAACTTGACCTGCAGGCTTTAGTGCTGATGCTCAGCCGGATTGAGAGGGAAAGGGCGGACACCGCTCGAATTAATGAGGAAAGGGATAAGGATCGACCAGAGAAGGCCGGCAGAGGCTTGCGACCTGCTGCGACGACTGCTGAACAATAGCAACTACCAAATCGCCCGGCTTTCGGAGAGATTTTGGACTCACCAGTAGTCGCGGTGGTTAGGCAGGTCGCTGCTTCTGGCGACCCGGGAGATCGCGCTCTACCGCTGGTTCCATTTGCCTGCGTAGAGCGTGATACCTTGCGAGTTCATCGGACTCTGCACTCTATCCACAACCTTGTCAGTCAAGTGTATGTCCAGCTGGTACAGGCCGGCGACCAAGTCGCGCGGGTTGGGCGAGAGGCTCCAGAGAGTGGAGAGAAATAATTATGAGAACTTTAATTTGGCTTTGTAATAAGCATCAACTCGCGATGCCGGATAGTTTGATTGTTGTGAACTATTGTTGTATATTTGATTGTATATTAGTGCGAATCGCTTGTGGCTTTACTCGGTTTGAATATCATAGATGCTGTCTTTTCTTCTTTGGAAATTTTGCCAAGTACTGGAATTTTAGTCGCTCGAACTGCCGAACTAGAATGCGATTAGAATACTTTACCTTGTAGGTTAAGCCGTGCGGCCTGATATCTAACCGGGATTTGACAACCACTACTATAGCTGCGCAGGAAATCTATAAATTGAGATGATCCCGGAGTCTTCGGCACAAAAGATCAAAATGCGAGCTAAAGCAATGGCGATGCGGTCTGACAAAGCTCCAGCCGTTTGGACCGACGTGGCTTCTACCTTCCATTCGGCGGATCATAAGGAAGGTCGGCTTACCCAAGCCGAGCTCGACAGCTTTGCAGAGTAGCATATGAAAGACAGCCCGTTGCTCGCGCGACTTCCGCTACCTCACGAGCGGATTAACACCTCCGCAGCCAACCAGATCGCTATCCCAATCGATCACTTTGACTGCGGCTTCGGCTTCCCTGTGCTAATGGAAGCCGTTGCGGTCTTCGACCACTACGGAGTAGTGCCAGGACAGCTGCCGCCGAACTCTATTGCGGCGATTTACAGCTTCATCTCCTACCTCAGGTCGGAGAGAGTTCGCTTCTCAATGAAGCTGTTCAGAGAATGTTTTTCGGTCCGGTCTATTCCGGACTCTCGGACAAAGATCTTCAGATGGCATCTGTACTTTGGCTGCCGGGGGATAAAGGTCGTCAACCTGGCGAACAAAATCCCGAATTGGTCAGAAAGATACCTGATCTTCGAGGGTCAACTCGGACTCCTGTCGGTCAATCCTCAAGTTCGGGACGAAGCCGCTTTTGGCAGCAGTGGATTGGACGGCATGGAGAAGGAGATCTTCAACTTCTTTAAGGGCGAGCGGCTCGACGTCACCCACTACCTCCCGCTGCTCCCGACTTTTGAGGATGTCCATGTGCAGGACAGTAAGTATTAGCCAGCCGAACTGCTCTGCTAGCCGCGCGGCTTACAAACTGACTTGTTAACTTTGCCTTACAGCTGCTGTCGCAGTCCCGCTGAACAAGCCGCTAACTCCTGGCAGCCTAACTCTTACACAGCGGGAGAAAAGGGCCAAGAGGGCCAGGCCGGAGCGGGCTGAAGAAGAAGGAGTATCGGACTCCTCGAGCGACTTCACGCTGCATGGTATGGGCAGCCACTTGAAAGATCTATGCGGCAACCCCACCATGCAGTGGAGTGCCGACGGCGAATCAGTCCAGGTTTCCACCGCCCTCCCTATTTGGGGGAAGGAAACGATAAGCCGCCACGCCTCCGCGGCTGGCACGGCTTTGTATAGTAGGCGCAACCTAAAAGCGCTTAAAAAGATACCAGCAGTGGACTTCTCGCGGTTTGCCACGCAGGTCGGTACGAGAAGCTTCATGGCTAACCACTATATGGGCCTGGCCCATAGGCGGTTAGTCGCAAGTGAAGGCGACCTGAAGCGGCAACTCGCCGAAAAGGAGGAAGAAAACGCACGCTTGAAGGAGCTCAATGCGGTAAGATATTACCTGATTTATGCGACCTCATTTAACAAGCCAATCGGACTGACCTTCTTCCTTCCTTTGTAGAAAATGTACGATCCGGCCAACTCGGCCTTTCAGGACGCGGTCTTTCCGCAGCTTGTCCAAGGGATCGACAGAGCTCTGAAACGCCTTCGAGCTCGCGGCGGCCTCGCCCCGGGATTCACCGACTTCACCTGCGCCGACCTGTATCCACCCTTGAAGAAAAGGGTGGACGCGGTTTACCGAGCTCTGAAGGGCAAGGAGAAGGTCGATGGAGAGGCCGAGGGCAAGACAGAAGAGGAAGAGGAGGACAGCGAGGGAAGCAGGAGCGAGAGCGCTTCTTCAGAAACTGGCGGTCAAGCGTCTGAGACCGCACAGGTTGATGCCGCTGGGTCAGAGACCAGGGGCACTGGAAGTTCGCGTTCATCCTCGTCTGACAGCGGCGACTACTCGCCTCTTGAGATCGATAACGACGGCGAACCGGACTCTGGCACTCCTGCGTCCAAAAGACTGAAGCCGAATAGCTAGGATAGATTACTTGTAATAGTTCTTACATTTTTTGAGACCGCCGGTAAGATTTTGTAAACCGCGCGGTCTACCTTTTATACTTGACAAATATTTTACCTTTTGTGAGAATCTATTGTGATTTTACTTACTTGTTTGTTTATGCGGCTTAATCTTTCTTACTTGTTTCCGACTTAAGAAATCTCATCGATGACTTCACCGAATAATAACTACCTTTGCTCCGGTTAAACTCGAGTACAATACCGGTAACCGGATATACTAGTCGTCTGCGAATTTATAACAATCCGATCATCCTTGAGCGTATAGAGAGCAATAAGCCGGGCGGTCAGGAGATTATTCGCCAAGAAGATAAGGCAGTTCAACTGTTGAAGGTTCATATTCAACCACGAAGTCCCACGATTAATGTATAGGCCGTAATTTTATTGGAGATGAAGAAGATACATGGCGATCGACAAGCCGCTCGGCTAAGGGGATGAACAAGATAGATATTGTAAAAACCAAGATGATTGTGGCGGCCTGTCCGAACATTTATACGAAACTCGCTTCCTATAGGGAAACTACTGAACGATAGAGTTAAACATATTGTGACTTCTTTGCATAGTAAGCCGCAAATTGATTTGAATGAATACCATAAGCCGGCGGACTAGAATTAGTTGACAGGATCAAGTCGGCCGAATTCAAGAATATATTAGTAATAATCCGAGAGAGATTTCATAGCTGAATAGAATAAACCGAAATATGTAACCGCGCAGTCTGCGGACTGTGCAATATAAATCGGCTAGGCTGTAAGACTGTGAGACGGTGGATAAGCTGGAATGGATAATTGCGAGGTCTACGAACTGACCAGCATATCAATAATAATATGCGAAAACCATAATTTATCTACCACTGTAACTTGCAGGTTGAAAAGATAACGAAAACTCTGCCTGCACTGTCTTACAACATAAACTGAGAATCATTACCCTTCTAAAGAAGATCTCATTTCAACTCATCTACGAATGATTTGAGCGGGGTTTACATCTGCGACTGATGTCGTGCGGGATTATGTCTGCGACTGATGTCGCGCGGGATTGCCACTACACATCTGCGACTGATGTCGTGCGGGATGTGGAGGGCCAAAAAAGTAATATTATTTTTGTTATAAGTAAATATCCACATACGTATGTCAACGTTAAGTGTAAAGCTAAGGAACAGAATTTAGAGGGCATATGAATGCTTATTTCTAGAGGAAAGCTTAGTAAAAGGATATGGGTTTGAAGCCTGATTGAACCCAATTGTCGATGATCGTTGAGAGATATTTGTGAAGCTGGATGCTGGTGACGACTTATTTGTTGCTATATCTATTACAACTATCATTATCAAAAGAAAAGAAGCAAATGCAAGAAACTCCGAACACATGGGAGATATATGAAATATGTAAAAGAAAGACAAATAAGATACTACCGCTTCTAACACTTCCACTATTTAACAACAGAATCTTCATTTGCAACATCGGCTTTATCAGTGGAAAATGTGCCGGAAGATCATAGGACCACGTAGTCTTGTAATTTCCCTGCCCTTGCAAATTGATCTGCTAGTTTCCGGAGAGCCCGACAATCTTTTGTGGTGTGACCAATATCCTTATGATATTTACAAAAAAGTTCTTCATATCGATGTTCAATCTTTGATTTCATACGTCGAGGCTTTTTAAATTCTTTCATACTAGCAAGAATTAGCAGAAGATCTTCAATAGAAATTTTGAACTTGACATATCTGTCCGAGTACTTTTCATACTTGAGTGTTTTAGGATCAAAAGACATGATAGGGCAAGCTTCTATACACTCTGATGATTTATCCTGTTGTGGAGGTTCTGAAGCATTTCGGGAAGAACCGGGCTGTTGATGATAAGAATCTTTCTGATATTCCTTAGCCATTTGATTTAAGAAGGATATATAGTTGGCATTTGCTGCTTCACCCATTATGAACTGATTAGCTGTTTTAATAAGATCCCCATAGGTCTTTGGCTCCTTTTTGCTAACTTTAAATTTGAGAGGACCTTCTCGAAGTCCTCTTATCAAGGCATATTTGTAAAAGTCTGGAGGAACGTTAACGATATCGAGCATTTCCTTTTGAAACCGATCAACGAAATGAGCGGTAGACTCATCAACTTCCTGCTCTATTTGGAAGAGAGCTACTGGGTTTCTCTTCCGCTTCCTGAAAGTATCAAATCTCAAAAGAAACTGTTTTTGAAAATCCCCAAAGCAAGTGATGGACCGAGAAGGTAAACCATGAAACCATTCCTGAGCAAGACCGTCAAAGGTCATTAGAAAAAGCTTGCATTTGATTCCATCTGACATGGCTTTTAGAGAAGCAGCCGCTTAAAATGCTTGTAGATGTGAAACTGGATCACTAATCCCAGAATAACGTGGCAAGCGAGGCTCTCTAAAATCATCAGCAACGGTATCCCCGCGAATTTGATCAACGAACGGAAAAGAAACTTCTTCTTCTCTGTACAGAGGTGTCTGCTTCATGCCAGCCTGAAATGCATAGATGATAAGAAATTTCTGTAATTCCTCGGGAGATTCATTGCAAATGATAGATATCAACCAACACGAACTAAGAGACCGCCGGACAGTTTCAGTCTGACCGAGCGGATAGAATGGCCAGCGGTTACTGAGCAGGTTAACCACCCTTACCGCTGCTTGCTCGACTAGCCGCTAAGCACTAGCAGCCGAGCGGTCTGACAATATCTAGCCGCAGATTTCACCGGCTAACCGAGATCTGAAGGCCGCGTATTAACTGTTGATGCACGAAAATGCACCTCCAGCTAACTGTTCGAGCACTGGGGAAGGGAATTGGGAAAAGTCTGTCGGCTAGTCGGTTACTAGTGGCTAGGAATGGCGGATATGACCGGATAGAAAAAAGAGAGAAAGGGCCGCTACCAGCGGCAACACCAGAGTTCGCCCGCCGCGGACTGAATGCCTCTCCTGCGACGGGCTTTCCTTTTATAAGAAATTAAGCGATTACACTTAGAAGGGAAAGAAGAAAGGAAGAAGCCGGCCGGACAATAGACCGCAAAGGACTAGAATCGAGGCCGCGGCTCTTAACAAGCAGGCTCTTGGACTCGAGTCAGCATGCTTTGGGTGTACTCCCTCCCCCTATTTATAGGCTTGGGGGCCTGCCCAAACTGGCAGGGCTAAAATTATCGGCTGCCCGAGGTACAAGAGAATGGGGCAGCGGTGACGGGAATCGAGAAGAAAAAGAAAAGCCAAGAGACAGGCCGAGCGGCCTGGCGATCTTCTTCTGCCGAGCTGCAGGACTCGGCCTCTGGGCGGGCTGGTCTGGACCTCCTCTGACGGCGACCTGGGAAATAGGTCGCGCAGCTTGGGCAAGGACAGGCCGACCCTTAGATGATGGCTGGACTGGAACTGGCGGCGGTCTGACTTAGAGGCCTCCCGGCTTGTCTGACAATAAGCCGGCTAGCTGAGAACGGCGGTTGGAAATGACAAGCCGCCTGAACTGAAAAGACTGGAGAACTAGTCGCGGATTTTGGGTTAACAATAGCTACCCCTTTATTCTTTCTAATATTTCTTCTTTTGCCAGACGAGGTCGAGGCATTTCCAAAAGTAGTTGTTGTATTGCCACCAACTTCTTCATGTCCAAAAGCTTGTGTCTCCATATCATCTTCCAAATTTTACTCTTCCCTGTCAACATTCTCTATATAAACCGGCAAGCTACCTAATGATGGTCCCCATGAATCCTCACCCATTGCAAACACATCACTGAACATTCAATTCATTTTATCTTCTAATTCAGGTTCAATTCCGACATATCAAAATCTTGTTGTAGCTGGAATCACCTACACAAAAGAAATGTAAATTTCCAAAAATGAGACCGCATTATACTTAAAAAAAAAATAGATACTGACCTTTAGTTTTTCCTCCCACCATTATTCTAATACTGCAATGGTTTTCTTCTCCTGATCCCAACCTAATCCTGTCTTGCCATGTTTAAGTTCTTTCCAAATTTTCCACTCTCTCTTTATGTGATCCCACTTATTTTTCATTTTCAAGCGATCATAATTTTTTCCCGTGCGTTCCTTAAATGAAGCAATAAAATTTTTCCACACATCCTTACTAAAATGGGTAGTAGGCCGATTACCCAACTCGATCTCCCTAATGCATAGGACACAAAAAATTGTGACGTCGTTTGAGTCCCACGACGCCGAAAGTCCTCCTTCTTTTGTTTTGATCACCATTATAATAGCGTTGACCTACACAAAAACCTATTTGAGTTGAAAGGACTGATACCAAAGAAGTAGGCAGAATCAACATCACCAAAACAACATAAGTGCAAGGGTATTCTTGCATGCTCAGTATGAACGATGACCAAAAAAAACCCTAAATAAGGGTATTCTTGCATGCTCCGTATGAACGATGGCAGCCTCGGGTAAGTGTAGTTGCATCAAACACAATTCAAGGTAACATCAAGCGAAAAAATTTGTTAAGGTAAATAGGAATAATATTTGCACTATTTTATAACTGCTAACATTTTCATCACAAGGAGTATTTAAAGGCTATCACAATTCAAGTGAAAAAACTTTTTTTTTGCATGTCATCCCTCAAAAAATTTCAAAAAAACCTAAGAAACATTTGTATCCAAGTGCTGAAAAGGATGTGGCCTATGGCCCAGTTATAAATGGATGTGGGATAAGGAGCAACAAGCCCTTTAAAGGCTCAGCTAGTACTTGAAGGAAGCAAAAAAATCATTCATAGAGCAAGGGACAATCTGAAGGGTATACAGTGGATCCTAATCTGAAGGGTATATAAAAAAATTCATTCATAAGCAGCAACAATCCTAATTTATTACCCATATTTTCAGATCTTTGCTCTCAAATTTGTATACATTCAACTTCCCTCCATCTACCCCCATTAAGTTGCATTTTACATATCCACCAGGGAAGAAAAAAAGCAAACCAGGGAAGAAAATAACTAGGGCAGAAAAATCCGGGAATATTGAGGATCCCTTTTACTTCTATTTATATTATTTGCAAATCATCAGATGCATTTCTGTTGAAAAAAAAGTGGAAACCCAGATACGCCTACTGATGTCATGAAAAAAAACTAGGGCAGAAAATGGGGGAAATGGAGCCAGAGAAACCTTCATTCTGTTATTGGATAGAATGCATGCTCTGCAACTGTAGTCTGGACCGAGGATGGAACTCGCCGCCGATGGAAATCACCGATGGAGTTTGTTGCGAGAGAGATTGGCTGCAAAGAAATCGTCGGCGAGAGAGAATGGAGGCGAGAGAAATCGGCGGCGAGAGAGAACAGAGGGGAAAGAGATCGACGCCGTGTGAGATCGGCGGCGAAATTCACAGTCGCGGGGAGAATCGGGGCAGTCGAGCGAGCGATCGGGAGGAGGAGGATTCATCAGTCGTGATTTTAGGGTTCATCGATTATACAGGAGCAGAAGCTGGGGGTATACGGTGGATTAATAATCAGCTTATAAGTTGTATTACAGTAATCACTTATTTAAAATCTATAAAAACAAACAAAACTTTTGTAGCCTTTGCTTTTAAAAAATTACTTATTCATCATCATAAGCTCTCCCAAACAGAGCCTAAAGTTAACCGCTAAGTTATCCTCTGCCTTATAGCATTCAAGCTTTTCAAAAGTGGTTACCTCGTCAGGCCGGATGGTTATGTCAGCTATGCAAGTCGCTTCTATGAGTGCTGCTGGTTTCTTGTTTTCTCTCCTCTTTTTTCGGATAATCGCCTTTATCCTCTCTTCAGCTGATAGAGTTTGCTTGTCTTTTCGCTTCTTAGTCGGGATGGCGGCCATCACTGCATCCATGTTTTCCCTGAGCTTATCAGCGGCATTCTTGGCAGCCTTCTTCGCCTTGTCAATGATGTCAGCATCCTCTCCTCTTTTCTACTCGACATCAGCCCCAGAGTCCGTCTTGTCATTGTCTTCGCGTGATGGGGTTGATGTGATATTCACGTCCGAGGCGTTCAAGTGCTGAGGAGTGGTCGCCCAAGCAGTTTGCAGAATCTTGGTACTTGGCGCATTTTCAGGCAGCTCTTTAGAAGACTTATCCGCAACCTTCTCGATAGGTTGTTCCAATGTTCGCGCAGTTACATTCCCTATATCCGCATTCGAGGATTGTCCAGTCTCTAAACTTTTGGCCCCAGGCTTCTCCGGAAATCCTTCATCTATCCGACACGGCTTCAGCGAGACTACCTTGGCAGTATTCACTTTTTGTAACTTCTCATAGGCTTCGCGGCTAGCAGATTCTTTCAACGTCGATTTAGACGCGAGAAGGCCCTTATCGCTCATCCTCACCAAGATGCTCTTTCTGGAAGAAATTGCGAAAATACAAATTATAACCACAGTATGGGAAAAACGTCCCGCCTCAATGGTTGTTTTGTGAAAATAGCATCTGTGCCAGCATTATTTATAGCTTCGAAGGCATTTATTGCGTTCGTGGTCAGGAGATTAACTACATTTTCGAAATTCCTTCAGAATTTAAAAATGTGTGTGGATTATGTTAACACACGATTTGTCCGCTCCCCTAGATGACCTCAAGTACCAGCGGCAAGGCCTTCTCTAGCGCTTAGCCATCTTTCTGCGGAGTCTCCCCGGCATGGCGGTTGCTGAGAAGTTCTCAATCAGTGGTTGTTCTATCCGCCTAGCCGCGCGGATAGATTGCCCCTCTTTTTTCTTGCCCCTATATCTGGTCACCGCTTCCCGTTTCTCCTATACGCGGGCAGCTAGTATTTTTATCCCTGCCCGTTTGGGCAGGCCCCCTGAGCATATAAATAGGCATGAAAAGTACCTTCTAAGGGATCGAGTTCGGACCCCTAATCTTACCGCCTGTGGCAGCGAATTTGAATTCTTCCTTTAGCGGTTACCTGTGCGCTCGGGCTCTCTATTCTAACCGATGTAACTGTTTTATCATTTTATAAAAGGAAAGCCCGCCGCAAGAGAGGCATTAAGATAGTGGCGGGCGAAGTCCGGTGTCGCCGCTTCTTGCGGCTTGCTCTAATTTTTGCTCTGACCGCTAGTAACCGACTACCCGATAGTCTCCTCCCTAGTCCTTCACCTGTGATCAAACGGTTAACTAGGTGGTGCCTTTTCGCGCATCAACCATGCAAACACTCAGGAGCTAAAGAATCAGCAGAAGAATGTGAATCAGAAGAGGAACATATAATAGCTTCTTTTGATTTCACTTCTGATCATTTTAAAGCTGAATTCAAACTTCTATGCAATGATTTAATTAAATCTGAGAAGGAAATCAAACTTCTAAGAGAAAACAAATTGAATATGACAATCTCTTTTCTTAAAAATATCAAACTAAAAGATTAATTAGACTTAACTTTAGAACAAATTATTTCTTTAAAAACTAAATTAAGTGAGGCAAAACTATTTGAAGAATCCCTTAATGGGAGAAGTATCAAATTTATTGACATAACAAGCACAGTGATTGGTAGATTAAATGGCAAACTGGGCTTAGGTGCTTCATCAAGTCAGCCACCAATTCTTCAGAAAAATATTTTATCAACCCCATAAAATTCATCTCTGCGAAAGACAAAGGAAAATAAGTTTTACTACTTACAGATAAAAATACTGAAATATTACCAAAGAACAAATCAAAGAAACATAAAAATCTCATAAAAATCATTTTCAACAAAATTCGTCGAACACAGATCGACGAAATCATTATTTTGCGTCAAATGGCGATCGACGAACTCTGAACCCATATTTTGGGACAAGAGAGGGTGCTCGGCGAAATCAACATGTTTCGTCAAACAGAAATCGACAATCGTGGAAAGCAGAAAATGAGCATTATCAAACTCAACTAATTTTGTCGACCTAAAATTTTGAAAATAGAAATTTCAATGTCTATCAAACTAAATATCAGAGACCAAAATTTGTTAACCCCTTTACTCAATGGATAATTCCACCTAGAAGATTTCACCACTTCGGATATAAAAACCAACCAGAATTCTCTTTTATTTCCAGTTATAAATTTAAGAAGAATCAAGGACCCAAGGTTACCTGGGTCAAGAACACCTAATTTATTTTCTTGCAGGTGATGGACTATCCTACCACAGAGCAACAGTAGTACTTAGATAATAGATGTTCAAAGCATATGATAGGTATCACGACCCGCAATTTCAATCAGAGCAAGAGAAAATATGTGTCATGATGCCACGTCGTGCTGGGGATAACTGCACATGTTCAGGCAAAACTCCATACTCAATATCTTTGAAGAAAATTAGAATTTAATATGAATAGAAACCAATTAAATTTGATGGTCGTATCCCTCGGCACAGTGGATATGCTAGTCCATATTTAAAAATATATTTATACGCAGCAGAAAATACTTTGGTTAAGTTGATATTCTAAATGAGCATAAGTGTCCCCGAGGGACAACTGATGGTATGTACGACTCTAAATTTAATATAGTATAAAAAATAGTCTTTACGTTACTTGGGAAAGTAGTTGCTTTAGTTTTATAAACATGACGTGCATGAGGTTCATATAGTAATGTTTTTGTGTTTAAAATACCTAACATGAAACCTAGCAAAACTCATTCCCAGAAAGCAAGTGAACAACCTCCAAATAGGCAAAATTAGCTGTTTCAGTTCATACCCAGCATCACAAGTAAGCCACCAGTGGGCGCCAACAATCTGACATGAACCCACTGGTGAGTATGCATGTCTATATAGAAGGAAGAAAACTACCTCACAAGGATGAGGAACAACAATCTCAGCTACCCAGGAGGCCACAAGCAAGCAACATAAGAAAACTAGCCGCTTAACCGGCTACAATCTGAACCGGAGGCATTCAAAGAATGAATACCTCAGACAAAATATAATCAAAAGAAGTGGAGCATTAGATTCATAAGTAATAAAAAAATGGGTTTACCAAACCCTGCAACAAAATGCTATCAAATTTAGTAGAAGGAAATAAACAAGACAGCAAAAAGAAGCATTGTCCACGGGACAATCAAAGCACACCAAGTGCGAGTATAAATAACAACAAGCCCAGCTAAAAACCTGCAGCAGCAACAAGGCAAATATATGCAAAAATATAGCCATTTAGAAAAGGAAAGGAACTAACAGTCCTATCTTATGAAATAATAGTTGTGGTAAAACCTTGGGTCCGGGTGGGTAGCCAAAAATAGCCCTCTTCCAAACAACCAGACCCAAAAATTCTCCAAGGTGAAAAAAACTAGTGGCAGCTCCAGGGTCCACACACCTAACCAAACTCGCCCAAACTGTGGCCTAACTAGTGGTGGCCACAGCTCAGCACACACAAATAACCCCTTACAGAGCCACCAAAAAAAACCACCTACCATAATCCACGATTCAGCATCCAAAAACTAGCCGAAAACACAACACCAAACCGAAATAAAACCCACACTAACCAACTTAGGAGAAAAACACCATCCTAAGGAAAAAGCATCGAGTCCACTCGACACAGCGTTGAGTGAGTACTTCTCACTCAATGCCAAACACTAAGCAGAGAAGGCATCGAGTCCACTCGACGCCGCGTTAAGTGAGTACCATTCACTCAACGCCAAAACCTAAGCAGGGAAGGCATCGATTCTACTCTATGCCACATTGAGTGAGCTCCACTCACTCAATACCAAAAGACTTTGCCACAAAATCATACTGGACGACGGCGTCTAGTGAGTTCAGCTCACTCAATGCTGTCCACACTAAACAGTAGATGGCGTTGAGTGACTTCACCACACTCAACTCTTTTGACTTAGAATAAAAACATCGCCGGACTAGATGGCGTTGAGTGAGCTCAATTCACTCAATGCCAAAATACATAGAAAAAAAATCCCTGACTAGATGGCATTGAGTGAGATCAACTCACTCAATGCCAAGAGTGTTGCAAGACGGCGTTTTGTGAGCGTAACTCACTCAATGCCAAAGGAAGATGGCGTTGAGTGAGCTCAACTCACTAGACCCCAAAATACTTAGATAAAGTCTATGGCAAGACGACGTTGAGTGATCGAACCTCACTCAACGCCAAAGGAAGACAGCATTGAGTGAGCTCAACTCACTCAATGCCAAAAGATTTTGAAGGAGAGGAATACATAGACTTTACTCTAGAGGGGGGGGGGTGAATAGAGTATTAAAAATTTTGTTTAGATTTAGTGAGGAATTAAGTTAATGATACTAATATATTAGAAGAGAAATAACAAACAGTCACAACACAACACAGCCCAGAAAGAAAACACAAAGCATCCAGATGACACAAGAAATTTTATAGTGGTTCCCCAACTCTGGGTATATCCACTCTTCTACCACCCAGGTAGGAATCCACTACAAGTTTTTATTCAGGTGCCCTGCTACCATAAGATCTGCTGCAAGTATATCTAGAGACCCTTTGAGCTTTTGATCGGGAGCCCAAAATCCAATAGGTTTTTGATCAGGTGCCCTATCACCAAGAGTTTACTTTTGAAGGGAGAGAAAACCCTGTACAGATGGAGTTAAAAAGAGAAATTAAAAGAAATCTTCTGTCTCAATTAAGTTAGAAGACAATGTGGATTGAAGAGAATCTCCAAGCTCACCCTGAGATGTAGAATTGATTGAGGAAGAAGGAACTTGGCCCTGGGTGTAGGTCTTCAAAAAGAACTGTAGTAGAGCTTTCTTAGATCTTAGGATTGAAGAAGATTTGAGCTCTTTGTGAATCCTTGAAGCCTGAGGAATGAAGAAGACTAAAGTGAGAGTTTTGAAAGGTTCTCCTTCTTCCTTATTACAGCAGAGCAACAATCCTTGAGATTTAGAATAATGATCAGCCAATGCTACAAAAGAAAGTTTTCTATATATATATATATCCTTTTTACTTTCTTTCTGATTGTTCTCTGGTAAATCTTTTTCTTTATACTATTATATTCTTAGTTATAAATGTCGTAAGAATAAGAAAAGGCATAAATTTTAATTCCCTGGATAATTCATAATATTCTGCAATAATTTAGGAGCCTAACGGCTAGAAATACTAGCAACATAAATGGACTTCCATATCTGCCTTCATAAAATATGCTAAAGAAATATTCTGTGAAAATCATAATTAATGCTTCAAGAAATACGGCTATCAGCCTTGGAAATAGCAGCATCAATTATCAGAATATATATGCCTTCTAAAAAATTGATCATAAATACTTCTGACCGATCTTAAAAACTCAAAACTGAAAGCAGCACGAAATCGTAGAGCTCAGTCCAGAGATCGTCGAGCTGAGATAAGAGATTGTCGACCTGAAAACAGCTATCGTAGAACAGAGAATACTGCTGAGAGAATCAAATCGTCGACCTGAGCTCATAGATTGTCGAGCTCAGTTCAGAGTACAAGACTCTGAGATCATCGATGGGAGGTCGACGATCGTCGAGCTTAGTTCGACTACCATCGAACTGATATAGAAAATCCACATAAACTTTCTGAGTCTAAGTCTGAGTCCACTGCAATGTTGGTCTGCATAAGCTTGACCTAAAAGTACCTAACTTAGACTAGACCAAGACCCTGGCTATACATTGGGGGTCAAAACATCCTAAGAGTGAACCTAGCACAAATCCAAACAAGGGTTCCAATAATCTCCCCCTATTTGTATGAGGTCACTCAAGAACAAAACTGAAAAGCAAAGGAAATACAATAACCATAAATATCTGTAGGGATGAAATAACATCAACAAATATGTTATAGTAATGCATTGTACATACTCAGTTTAAGCAAAGAGACATAACAAAATACAAACTACAATTTATCAGAAGGACAAGAGGAGGGTTTAGAGAAGATTATCTTTCTGTCAGGATCTGGTATGCATAAAATATTTTTGGAAGATAACCCTCGTAAATCTATCCAGCCCCAACAACGTTTAAATCCTAATATGAAGGATGTCGTAAAAGCTAAAGTAATTGAATTATTAGACGCAAGAATTATCTATCCAATCTCAGATAGCACATGGGTTAGTCCCGTACAAGTCGTTCCTAAGAAGGGAGGTATAACGGTAGTGCCAAATGCTAATAATGAACTAATTCCAACACATACTGTTACGGGTTGGAGGATGTGCATCGACTATCGAAAATTAAATGATGCCACCCGTAAAGATCACTTTCCACTACCATTTATAGATCAAATATTAGAGCAACTCTCGGGTCACTCATATTATTGTTTTCTCGATGGTTATTCAGGGTATTTAAGAATCCCTATAGCCCCTGAAGACCAAGGGAAAACTACGTTTACTTGCCCCTTTGGTACTTTCGCCTATAGGCGAATGCTGTTTGGACTTTGTAATGCGCAAGCTACATTTCAAAGATGTATGCTAGCTATTTTCAGCAAGTTAGTAGAGGATGTTATGGAAGTATTTATGGATGATTTCTAAGTGTTTGGAGACTCATTCCATACGTGTTTAGATAACCTCGCTCGTGTTCTTCAACGCTGTAAAGACATGAATTTAGTGTTGAACTGGGAGAAATGCCATTTTATGGTCCGCGAAGGTTTAGTTCTCGGTCATATAATTTATTCCCAGGGAATCGAGGTCGATAAGGCCAAAATAGAAATAATTGAAAAACTTCCTCCTCCAAAAAATATAAAATCTATTCGAAGTTTCTTAGGCCATGCAGGTTTCTATAGACGGTTCATTCAAAACTTCTCTAAAATAACAAAACTGTTAACTCATTTATTAGAAAAAGAAGCCCCATTTATATTCGATAGTGAATGTTTAGTAGCGTTCAACATTATTAAGGACAAACTTATCAAATCTCTTATTTTAGTAGCCCCAGACTGGTCCTTTCCTTTTGAGATCATGTGTGACGCGAGTGATTATGCAGTAGGAGCTGTTTTAGGACAGCGAGTAGACAAATATTTTCATCCTATCTATTATGCAAGTAAAACTCTCACATCCACACTAACCAATTACACGACCCCGGAAAAGGAACTACTGGCAATTGTATTTGCATTTGATAAGTTTAATCTTACATCACGCTATCGAAAGTTATAGTTTTTACAGATCATTCTGCTTTAAAATATTTACAAACTAAGGCAGACGCAAAACCCCGTTTATTACGTTGGATTCTCTTATTACAAGAATTTTATTTAGAGATCTGAGATAAGAAAGGCGTATAGAATTTGGCAGCCGATCTTCTTTCTCGACTAGAGAATGCTATAACAGATACACTCGTGGAAGCCAACATCGAAGATAAATTCCCTGAAGAAAGTCTCCTCGCTCTCGAAAAGGTAACAAACTCTTCTACTCCTTGGTTCGCAGACTTGGCTAACTATTTAGTAGCATGAGTCCTTCCAAAAGCCTTTTCAATTCAAGAAAAGAGGAAATTCTTTTCTCACATGAAATACTACTTTTGGGAAGACCCGCATGTATTCCGAGACTGTGCCGATAGAGTAATTAGAAGACGTATTTCAAATGAGGAAGGACTAAAAGTACTACGATACTGCTACGAAGGACCAATCGGCGGACATTATCAATCAAACCGGACTGCACGTAAAGCCCTTAAAGCAGGATTCTTTTGGCTTACTTTATTCAAGGACGCTCAAAAATTTGTAAGCGTTTGCAACCGCTGCCAACGGTCAGGTAACATTTCCCGTCGGGTCGATTACGTTTCACGGTGGGCTAAAGCCCAAGATTTTCCCACCGCTGACTCGAGAGTCGTCGTTAAATTTCTCAAATCCTTATTTTCACGTTTTGGCACGCCTAGGGTTATAGTTAGCGATCGAGGTACTAATTTTTGTAACACCCAGATGGCTAAAGTGTTAGACAAATATGGAGTTACTCATAAAATCGCTACCGCTTATCACCCCCAAACAAGCGGCCAAGTGGAGGTAGTCAATAGAGAACTAAAGTGCTTATTAGAAAAAACTGTAGATATCAATCGAAAAGATTGGTCCCTCAAATTAGATGATGCACTTTGGGCCTACCGTACAACATTCAAAACTGCGATCGGTTGTACACCTTATCGTTTACTATATGGAAAGGCATGTCACCTACCTGTAGAATTAGATCATCGCGCATACTGGGCGCTAAAATTTCTTAACTTAGATACAAACTTAGCCGCCGAACAACGAAAATTTCAACTCAATGAACTTGAGGAATGGCGTGCCAACGCCTATGAAAATAATAAATTTTATAAAAAGCGATCTAAGTTTTATTATGATAGGAAAATTAAATTTCCAAAAAAAATTTCACCAGATGATATTGTCCTACTATATAACTCACGCCTTATATTATTTCCAGGAAAATTAAAATCCCGATGGACCGGACCCTTTACTGTTAAACAAATTGTGCCATATGGGACCGTTATTATTTCGAACCCTGAACTCGGAACTTTCAAAGTAAACGGGAACCGTTTAAAACTATATTTTACTGGGGACTCTTTTCAAAAAGAACTTGAAACCCTAACACTACTCCATAACCTCAAAATATAAATTCACTTGTATATTTCCATCTTTTATGCTTTTGTATATTATGTACATATTTATTACTTCATACCTATGCCTGACATAAGTATGGGGGTGCTTTTAGCTGCAATTATTTTATCACTTTTATGTTATAATTTAAATAAAAGCATTGTTTATTTTAGTACTCATCTCAAACAAGTCAAAACTTTCAAAACCATACTATGTATATATATTCCAAAAATCTGAGTTGATCAAAAATATAATTTATTCAATTTTCAAATTTACAACTCCTTCTCATAACTAGATAGATATAAATATCCAGAAAAAACATGTAAACCCTACCTTGTAAAATTTCATTACAATCAGAGTTAGTTTTTTTTAACAAGCCTGCTTTAATATATCAAAAACAATACATATATATACAATAGAAGCAAAACATATTATGTTCACCAAACAATTTTAGACTGTAATTATCATTACTTCATTCTTGTTAAAATATAGAAAATATCAAGCTATTACCATTGCTCTCAAAATCTTTTATCAAAATTATTTTTACAACCCCCAACCTACTATTTCGCTTGGCATGTTTCTTTACGCACGCAAGCATCTAGAAGTATGTGCTCCTAGAAAAGAAAAGATCTTATGTCCATTGGAATAAAAAAAATCTGTAAACATAGGCATCCAATAAATGTTAAAAGACCATATGAAATGGAGTATTTGTCTCCTAAACATATGCATTGGATTAATTCAAAGTTCAATTCTGCAAAGTTTTTTTTCTATTTTGGAAAATATTTTCCTAAAATAGTTGTAATAATGCATGAATATGAAAAAGGTGAGAGGATAAAATTCATCACCTCCTACATTCAAAGCCTCTGTATGGACAAAACCACCAAGTTGATATCCCCTAAAAACACTACAAAATTAAATTAATTTTGCTTAAAATTTTGAGAGAGCATAATTAATAGGTTGTAATGTTTCAACATATCTCATGCAAGATATATTAGTCATAAAGTCAATAATCTATCTTTGTTATATCTGATTTTAATATATGCTTACTATTTGTTTTCAAAAACTTTGTATGGCTATAAATTCTAACTCTGGTATCAAATATATATATATACGATAGCATTTAACTCTTTATCCACCGGATGTTTATACCTATTTTATCTTAAAAAATAAATTGATAGTAAATAGAAAATTTCATAACTTGTAAATATACTCAACTCTATATTTGCTCTGGAATAGCAAAATCTAAGTATGGGGGTATTTGATGAGTATAAAAATATACAATTTTGTATAGTATTAATTTTGCATATTTATAAATAAAACCTTTGTTTTTATATATAAAACTAATTATTTTTGTTATATTATGTTTTATATTTATTTTCTTAGTTTTTCTTATTTTTTGTATATTTTTCTTCTTAGGTCACGCCCCTAGTCACGCCTATGACCTAGGGCGTGACAACCCTTTTTAATTCTTTTTTTTAGTTTCTGTTTTTACTCAGGAAAATCAAGAAATTGATGGACACGTCCCGAACACACCCGTGAAAAAATCCACACACCTGTGCCCTATAGAAGTTCTATCAAAAATGCCAGCAAGCTGTCGCGCTGTAGCCATGCCCCATGCCGCCTGATGAATCAGCTGCTAGACACGCCCATGACGTCATCCGACACGCCCGTGACCTGATCAAATTCTATCCGAAGTTCAGCCCAGCTTGACACCTATCCCGACACGTTGGCAGTCACGCCCGTGAACCTGTCACGCCCTCCCCGACACGCCTGTGTCAGGGGACGTGTCGCTTGAAATTTTTTTCTATAAATAGGGGGGCAGGGCATAGTAGAATTATTCGAACACCAGCAGCTTCCTTAAGAACTTATTGGGTACATAGGAAAATGTGTACCTGATTTGAAGAAGCCTCACTTAGTTCAATGATATACATCAAGGTGTATTTGATGTTTCTTTGATTTTATATGTGCAGGTTAAGTATATGTTAATATGCAGGAAAAAGTTCCTAAGTCCATGTGTCGACACTTAAGAAAGCCTATGTCGACACTTGGAAAAGTTGTGTCGACACCAGAAGCAACTGTGTCGACACACAGAATTTATTAGTCGACATCGACTGTGTCGACCCCGGGAGGCAGTATCGACACAAAGAAGTTCTAGTAGACATCAACTTTGTCGACACCTGGAGGCAGTGTCGAAACAAAAATTCTGAGACTATATCAACTTTGTCGACACACAACAGAGTTTCAATAATATTGATTGTTGTGATGTGAAGAAGTGTCTGTGTCGACACAAAGAAGCAGTGTCGACACATTCTACGGATGCAGTGTTAAGAAGCTATGTCAACACCAAAGGAGCTATGTCGACATCACCAAAGCCTGTGTCGACACTTAATCTACTTTTGTCGACACATGATGAAGATCAGTCTCGACGCTTTGTTGATAAAGACAAAGGTTCAAGAACTGACTGGAGACTTGACAGCTGTGTATTTCAACAAGTTTGCTGAAGCTATCAGACTTGTCAAGAGTTGGTTAGAAACCGGATCAACCAGTTACCATGGATGAAGTTTATATAACGATGGATTCTATAGAAACAACGAACAACACGAACAACTATTGAAGTATTGATCATTGATCTATAAAGAGCATGTCACACAGAAGAAGATTTTCGTGAGAAGATCTAAGAAGACAATCTGAAGTGGCAATCTATTCAGAATTCTTCTAAGGAGAATTCAAGAAAGAATTCTTAAGAAACTTCAGAAGTTCTGGAGAGTGAGAGAGATCTCCAACTGTTGAAGTAAAGGAGGAGACCTTTACAAGTCTCTCAAGAAGCAGATCTTGAACTAATCTTCTAAGAAGGATTCAGATCTATTTCTTAAATCAAAGAAGGAAGCTGCCAGCCAGTCTACTTCAAAGGAGATCAACCCTACTGAGTTCAGATTCAAGAAGATTTGAAGAAAGTTAAGAACAGGTTGATTTCAGCCATCAGCTTTATCAAGAGCTGATCAAGAAACCTTTTATTCCTTCTATCTCAACAAGGGTAAGAGTCCATCTAAAAGATTTATCAAATTTTGTAGGATCTTTTCAAAGATCTGAGTTGTAAGCCTATATTATAAAGGCTGAGTGTAGGAGATATAGATCTCTGAGTGGTAGGGATTTTGAGCCTGAGTGTAGGAGAAATCATTCTCTGAGGTGTAGTCCTTGTAAAAAGGCTGAGGTAGGGCTGTTAGCCTGAGCTGTAGGAGTGTGGTTTCACTATGAGTTGTAGGAACCTTTCAAGTTTCTGAGTTGTAGGAACCTTTCAGGGTTCTGAGCTGTAAGATCTTTGGATCTGAGAAGAAGGAAGAAGTTAGGCCGAATCAAGCACACTCCTGGATAGGTGAAGGGGGAAAATGGATATACCCAGACCTTGGGGAACCATTATAAACCTGTGTGCAATCTGTGATGTATGTGTGATTGTGAATTCTGTGTTGTGATAGCTGTAGAATAGTTAGATTCTCTTTAAAGAACTGACTTCTTTTTATGTCTTAAGTAAAAAAAGAAAGAACCTATTCACCCCCCCCCCCTTTTAGGTGTTTAGGTTATCTTGAAATCAATTCTATCAAGTGGTATCAAAGGGAGGTTTCTCAAAGAAGGACTTAACAGTCTGAGTTAGATCCATAAGGCAGATTCAAGATCAAGAAAATGGGTTCAGGAGAAAATCATAAGGAACTAGGTTCTATGAAATTACCCATATGCAGGAAAGAGATATTTAGAATATGGAAAGAGAGAGTCAGGCTTTACCTAGAGGCCTCTAATCCAAGGATCTACATTACAGTAAAGAAAGGTCCTTATATTCCAAAGAAATTATCAGTTTTAGAAGCAAATCAAAGAACTCCCAAGGATTTTTCAGAGATGACTAAGGAAGAGATCATCCTGGCAACTATGGATAAAAGAGCCAAGAATATCATAGTAAGTGCCATAGATTATTCAACCTTTCAAAATTTGATTCACTACAAGACCTCCAAGGAAATGTGAGACACTTTGATAGTCTGCATGGAGGGTTATGAAGAAGTCAGACAAGATAGAAAATCTATGCTGAACCAGGAATATGAGAGTTTCAGACAAGGAAAGTCAGATGGCTTAATTGAGTGTTATAAAAAGTTCTATAGAATAGTAAATGAGCTGATGTCCTATGGAAGGATCTTCAGTATATATGAATTGAATGATAAATTCCTAAGATCCTTGACAAGGGATTGGGATAATAAGATTTGTGCAATTAGGGAAGTGGCCAAACTTGCAGATATCTCTCCACAAACTTTGTTTGGAAAATTGATGTCATATTAGATGCAGTTGATGGCTAGGAAAGAGGAAGAGAAAAGTGCAAAAGGGGAGCATAATGAAAAGTCTGTGGCCTTTAAGTTGGAAGCCACTAGGAAGAATAGGAGGATGTCTCCATCATCTCCTGAGATTGTTGCTGAAATTACATCAGATAATTCAAAAACCAAAGTTCAGACAGCAGTGACTCAGATAAAGACTTTGTTGCCTTCACAAGGCAGTTTCAGAGATTCCTGAAGAAGAAGTAGTGGAAGTCTAGGCCCTCCACATCTTAGCCCGTGGATGACTATTATCAAAAGAGGAAGTCATCTAGGAAGGATAGGAGCAGGTCTAAGCCTAACAAATCTATAACATCAAAGATAGTTTGCTACTGCTGTAATAGGCCTGGACATGTTGTGGCTGAGTGTCCACATAAATGAAAGGAGTCTGCTGATAAAAAGGAGACTCAACAAAAGAGTAAGAAGGAGAAATCCATTGTTGCTAAGAAGGAGAAGATCTTGATAGACCAATCATCTTCAGAGTCTAAATCTGAAGCTGAGGACTACATTGGTCTATATGCAGCAAATGAAGAAGATGAGTTTATGCAATTGCTGAACTCTATCTGAAAGTGAAGGGATAGATACTACTCTAGAGGGGGGGTGAATAGAGTTATCAAATTTTGCACTAGACAAAACTTAATGGTCTACCCAACTCCCTTGGAGTGAAGTGCGGAATGAAAAGATTATAGATATTGATTTAACCCTATAGCCTAACACAAGTGATGTGCACAAACTCAAGCTAACTGTAATTACAGTTAAGGCTTGGAAAAACCTAATCAGCAACTAGCAATCCTAGTTATATCTATTCACAGCCACAATGCAGGAATTAAACAAGTGAATCCAGACGACATAAGGAAATTTATAGTGGTTCCCCAAACAACTTGGGTACGTCCACTCTTCTACACACACGGTAGGAATCCACTCAGGTTTTTGATCAGGTGCCCTGCCACCAACAGGATCTGCTTCAGGTAGATCCAGAAACCATTTAGACTTTTGATCAGGTGTCTAAAGACCAAGCACAGGTTTTTGATCAGGTGCCCTGCCACCAAGGGATACTTTTGAAGGGAGTAATAACCCTGTACAGGAGGGGGAAGAAGGTTAAGATGTCTTCTCTATTTTACAAAGATTAGAGAGGCACAAAAACTTGCACTGAGCTAGAAAGCTCTAAAGAATCAAGGCTCCCCCTGGCTCAAAGATGTCCAGGTGAAGTCTTGCTTCAGTGCAGAAAACTCTTCAGAAAACTCTGAAGGAAAAACTACAAGAAGATAATAAATAATAAGATTAAAGATCTTCAAGCAGCTATCTTCTTTTTCTTCTTCTTCAAAAGAACTCTGAGTTTGAACTTCCTGAAAGCAGGAGAACTCAGGTTGAAGAGGAGTAGAAGATCTTAACACTTCTCAGTTAGATGGAAATTGCTGAGAGCAGAAGACTTGATCTTGATGAAGGCTTGAATGCTTGAAAATGTCTGGTTAACTAGTTAGCTAGCCTCAATCCTTCTTCAAAGGGTCCTTTTTATATTAACAGCAAGCAACGGCTCTCTTCAATTTGAATTACTTGTCTTCTTCTGAGTCTTGAGACCTGGGCTGTAAATATCAAGAAGACAAAACAATCTCTGCAGCAGAAACATTCTATAAAAGGAATAACCCTTTTTCTAGGAAGCTGCAGGAAGCAATTTGATAATAAAGTACTAAATAAAGTCATATCAGAAACAAACTCTTTATAGCAAAAAGAAGACTTTTCAGTCTAACGGCTATAAAGGGCTGACAGCAGATAAAGTAAATTATAATGTCAGCTAATAAGACAAACAACTTTATCTAAAAAGATTTGACTCAGGCAAAAGGGATGGAGCAAATATTGCCTGGTAATTTTATCATAAAACTAAAAACAACGTGCCAGAAAATGTATTAATTAATTAAATATAATAAATAAATACAAAATATAAAGGCAGACAGAAAGCGTCGAACGACCTTCGGAGATCGTCGACCGACGCACGGAGATCGTTGAACTATCGGGCAGATAGTCGAACGATCCAGATAGTCGACCTATCGAAGAAGATAGTCAAACTACCCCGGCAGATAGTCGACCTATCAGAGCAGATAGTTGAACTATCAGATAGTCGATCTATCTGGACAGATAGTCGAACTATCAAGCACAAACAGATAGTCGACCTATCAAGCAGATAGTCGACCTACCACAGAAAACAGATAGTCGACCTATCAACAGATAGTCGAACTATCAAAACAGACCAGATAGTCGATCTATCAACAGATAGTCGAACTATCAGATAGTTGAACTATCTGGACAGATAGTCGAACTATCAAAGACGACAGATAGTCGACCTATCAACAGATAGTCGACCTATCAAAGCGGAACAGATAGTCGACCTATCAACAGATAGTCGAACTATCAGGTAGTCGATCTATCAGGACAGATAGTCGAACTACCACGCCAAGCAGATAGTCGACCTATCAACAGATAGTCGAACTATCAACGCAGACAGAGCGTCGACCAACTGATAGACGATCGTCGATCAGCCGATAGACGATAGTCGAGCGACGTTCGACTATAGTCAAACGAAAAACTACTTAACCAAATTCTCAATCTGGAAAAGTGAGGACTCTACAGCTAGACTACTAACCATTGACCATAGATAATTCTTGGGTCAAGGGACTAAAAAGGCAAGACTAAACTCAAATCAAATTAGGGTACCAACAATCTCCCCCTATTTGAGTTAAGTCTCTCAAAAGCTAAAACACAGAACTAGCTATAGAACACTATAAGCAATACAGGAAATAGATAGCAATTAACTAGCAGATTATCAAACAGATAGATAATAAACAAATATAACACAGCAGTCAATCAAACTATTAAGAATCTACAGAGTCTGGCAAGGGGGCAGAGGAACTAGGAACAAAAGAAATTTTCCTTAGAGGATCAACAGCTTCTTTCTTTGACAGCTTCAAGTCCTGCACACCAATGATCTTCAATTCTGCAGCTCTTGGGACTACTGCTTCAGGATGCTTTTCCATATATTTTGAAGGATCAAAAACTTCAGGGCTAACCTGGATTTTATCCAATTCCTTCATTCTGAATCTAGACATAGTAGTGAGTCCTGTAGAATCTTTACCTTCAGCTTTTGCTTTCTGAATTTGAGCTGAGCCAACTGTCTCAAGAAACCTAGCCATCCTGTAGTCAGGATCTAGTTCTTGGCTTTCATACAGATTTTCAGAGGAAGTATCAACTGGCTTAACAGCTTTAAACTTTGTAGACAAATCTACAAAACTATCAGCTGAATCTTTTACCTCTTGAATCACAAGAGAAGACGGAGGAGCAAACTCTGCAAACTTTTTACTTGAATTTTCAGAAAAGACAGTTCTTTTTCCTTTTGCAGTGTTCTTATCAACATGAACTGGTACAGCAGTTGAAACCTTTCTCTTAGGAGAAGGAGGAGGTGAAAAAGTTGGCTTTAGATACACAACCTCCTTAACTTGTTCTTTCACTTCAGCTTCATGCATTTGACTGCCAGAATGAGACTTTCCATGAGAGCTGTGAGAGCTTTTCCTTGATTGATGCTGAGAAGAAGCAGATCTTGTTGATGGAGCAAATTTTCCTGAAGAGGCAGAAGGGTTGGCAGAAAGATTACCAAAAGCTCCTGCACCTGGAGGAGGAGGAGGAGGACCTCTGGGAGTCCATCTTGAACCAGGACTATCATATCTTTTAGATCTTTTCCTCTCTTTCTGCTGGTTCTTAGAGAACCACATCCAATGCTGAAATTCCTTTAACTTAGGGTCAATGCCCTTCAGAATATAATAAGGAGTATCATTGTCTTTACTGGGAGGAGGAGGAGCAGCTTTTCTCTTCTTTTGAACAACTTTCTTTTTCCTTGATTTCTCAGATGCACCAGAATCATCTTCATCATCAGAGAGAGATGATGGAAGATTATCATAAGGATCTTAGGCTTCAGAAACAGCCTTTTCTTTTAACTTCAGATCTGATTTCTCTCTTTCCTCTTCAATGGCATCTTGAGCCAGAAGGAAATCTAAGTCCAACCCTGGTGAGTCATCCCAGATAGTTGACTTTTCAACTTGCAGCTCCTTTTCTTTCTCTTTTACCAAAGACTGTACTCTTAGATTCCAAGCAGCTCTTGCTTGTACTTCTTCCACCCTCAGAACAGGAGTGTCATCTTTGACTTCATCTTGATTCTCAGACTCATCTTCTCTATCATCTAAAAAAGAATCCAATTCTGGATCTACTTGGATATCAGGAACAATTGGATCAGCTTCAGAAACAACTGCTATGATCTGAGCAGCTAAATCTTCTCTAATATAATCTGTAGAATTATGAATACAGATCTGCTAAATAAGCAATAATCATTCCTTCAAGGTATTCACTAGCAAGCAAATTAATTGACTCGTCAATAAATCGAATAAGTGAATTACCTTCATACTTGACCATCTCCCATGATTCATCTAGATATGAAGTTATAATACCTTCTAGGAATCGAGCAACCACAGGAGTGGTGAGATCTTCTAAGCAGACTTTTACACCAATTTCAGATAGCATAATTCCATCAGCTATTTCCTTGTCAGATAACACTGGAACTACTTCTTTTTCAGCTGGAGCAGACTCTTCCAGGGCTGTCATTACAGTATCTGTTATAGCTGGAAGGGAGGCAGGAGGTTCTGAGGCATCTTCACAGAACATCTCCCCCTGCCTGATTTCAGTGGAGACTGAAACCAGGCCCCTTGAGGAAGATGGCTCAGCAGATTTTGAAAGAGATTTGATGGAGGCAGTTAAGATATCAATGGAGGAGGCAAGTGGAGCGATTGCCTCTTCAATCATGGTTTTGATTGACGGGGTAATCAACTCCACAATGCGGGAGATGAGTTCAGGAGTAATCTCAAAAGATGATGGGAGTGTAGTGGATGGAGCTGTAGCAGATATGGTTGTAGTGCTGGGATGAAGAATGGTGTGGACTGGAGATGGAGCTGGAGAAGGAACTGGAGAGTTAACAGGAGTGTTAACTGGAGAATGAAACGGAGACAGAGGAGGAGTTGGAATTCTCTCAGATCCTAACAAATCAAAACTAGGAGCAGATATCCTAGTCTGATGAGAAGGAAGAGGAGATGCTGGAGGGGAAGGAAGAGCAACCGTAGTTGTTTCTCTAACAGGAGAAGGGGAAAGTCTTACTTCAGCTGAAGTTGATGGAACTTCAACTGAGGCAGACAGCATATCAGAAGAAGAGGGAATGGAGAGAGCTGAGCCAGCTTCAACAGGGTGAGGAGCGACCGAATCGGTCCTGGTGCTCTCAGATGTTGCTGGAGCAACCCCTGTGAGAGCGGGTTTCACAAAGGTTCTTTTCCATTTAGAGAACAGGTTTGGATTCATCTTCTTGCTTGCATTTATTGTTGTTGCGGTTGAACTCAGCAGCTGGGGGTACTTTTCCTTCAGGAAGATTCCAATAACCCTTCCGAGGGTAACTTCCTTCTTACCATTCTTTTTCCTTATTAAATCAAACATCACTCCCGCCCAATCTATCCTTTTCTGATTAACAATCGCACACATCAGTGCGAATTGTTGCCTTGTTATATTATCATGAGCAGAGTGCTTACCGAGGAGCACTTTTCCTACCAACTCAGCAAGAAACTTAATCTTGAAGGGGAAATTTACTTTGAGCAGCTTCGTGGGAATGCCCTCTGCATGTCCCAGCTCAACTAACATTCTTCCGAATTCTTGAGCATTTTGCTCATAATCCTCTTCACCATTTATCAAACCAAAAATATCAGTCAGAACGGCCGGAGTTAGGATTACCTCTTCTCCGCCGATGGTGCCAGTTATCGAGTCGTCGGTGGAGGACGACGTGAAGGCCCATTCCTTGGTCTCTGGGATGTTTATCTTTATTCTTGAAGACATTAACCTCTCTAGTCCTTGATCCCTGCACTGCTGAAGAACTTCCACGATCCCAGCTTCGCAGCTACTGAACGCGTCGAAATCAACGCTAAAGCCTGCATCGAACTTCACAACTGCTAGAACTGCTGGAGAGACCGCCATTGATTCGCTGGAGAAAGCTCGAGAAGGACGGAGAAGACGAAAGAGACGAAACAGCAGAAAATCGCAAGCGGGAAGGCAGAATGCGAAAAGTCACGCTCCGTCGACGATAAAACAAAAGATCTTTTAACCTAGGTCGACTATCGGCTTTATATTAGACCGGAAATAGTCGATTTATTAAAAAGATACTAGACCCGATAGTCGAACGGTCGTTCGACGATCGGCTCAGAAGCAGAGTAGTCGAGCCATCGTTCGACTATTTCTGGCTTCTCAAACAACAAGCTGTCGTCGTTCAGAGATCGACGATGAGCTCGACCTGTTCGACGATGGTCGAACGTCGGTCGACGATCTTCAATCAGACAAACTTTCATCAACCATAGGTCGACGATGGGCTTGACCCGATCGACTATCTTCGAACGTCGTTCGACTATCTTCAAACAAGTTTCAACAATTGCAGATATAGTCACACTTACTCTCGTCCATTAATCATGCCTAGTTGAACTAAAAAGAACAGATGCTTCTGTTCATCTAAAGGCTTGGTGAATATATCACCTCTCTGAAACTCAGTGGATATGAACTCAAGACAAATCTAGTTCTTTTCCACACAATCTCTCAGGAAATCGTGCTGAATCTCAATGTGCTTCGTTCTAGAGTGGTGCACTGGATTTTGTGCAATTGAGATAGCACTGGTACTATCACACATGATTTTGGTGTTCTTGTGTGAGTAACCATAATCCACAAGCTGGTTTTGAATCCACAGGATCTGTGAACAACAACTAGCAGCTGCTATATATTCAGCCTCTGCAGTTGAAGTTGAGACAGAAGCCTGCTTCTTACAGAACCAAGAGACCAATCTCTCTCCCAGGAACTGGCAAGTTCCTGAGGTGCTCTTCTTGTCAACTCTGCAACCAGCATAATCAGAATCAGAATATCCAATTAATTCAAATTCTGACTCAGCTGGGTACCAAAGTCCTAGATCTAGACATCCCTTCAGGTATCTCAGGATTCTCTTTAGAAGAATCAGATGAGATTCCTTGGGGTTGACCAGGAATCTAGCACAAAGGCATGTAGCAAACATTATATCAGGCCTACTTGCAGTTAGATATAATAGGGAACCAACAATGGCCCTATAATTCTTTTGATCAACTGGCTTGCCGTGATCATCAGAATCAATAACTACATTAGTAGCCATAGGTGTAGGCATTGCTGAAGCATCAGCCATCCCAAATTTCTTTACCAATTCCTTGGCATATTTGGATTGGGAGATGAAGATACCATCAGCATCTTGCTTAACTTGGAGACCAAGAAAGTAAGACAGTACACCCATACTACTCATCTCAAACTTAGAGTGCATCAGGTCAGAGAATCTTTTGCAAAGTTTGGGATCAGTGGAGCCAAATATAATATCATCTACATACACCTGAACTAACAGGATTGTGTCCTTGTGATGCTTGACGAAAAGGGTTCTATCAACTAGTCCCCTAGTAAAGTTGTGCTCTAACAAAAAACTAGCTAGAGTCTCATACCAGGCTCTAGGAGCTTGCTTTAGTCCATATAGAGCTTTCTGTAACTTAAACACATGTGAGGGCTGAGTTGAAGAATCAAACCCTGGTGGTTGTTTAACAAACACCTCTTCCTTAAGCTCACCATTCAGGAATGCACTTTTGACATCCATTTGGAACACCTTAAACTTCATGTAGGCTGCATAGGCCAAGAAGATCCTTATTGCTTCTAGCCTTGCAACAGGAGCAAAGGTTTGGTCATAGTCTATACCTTCCTCCTGTCTGTAGCCCTGAGCTACAAGCCTTGCTTTATTCCTTACTATAATTCCATTTGCATCCAACTTGTTTCTATACACCCACTTGGTGCCTATGATCAGTTGGCCTTTAGGTCTTGGAACCAAAGTCCAAACTTTACATCTCTCAAACTGATTGAGTTCCTCTTGCATAGCAATGATCCAGTGGGGATCTAGCTCTGCATCTTTAAAGGTGAGGGGCTCAACCTGTGAGAGGAAACAAGCATGCATCACATCCTGTCTTAATTGGTGTCTTGTTTGCACACCAGCTGATATGTCTCCAATCACTTGAGATGTGGGGTGATCTCTAAGTGTGACAATATCAGCAGGTGGGATGTGATCTTCAACAACAGTTGGGATTAATTCCTCAGGAGGAATTTGATCTACTGATGGTGGAACAACAACTGCTTCAGCAATGTCTTCATCACTGTCTGATTCAGTGATCTGAAGAGTTGATAGTTGAAGAATTTCTTGAGGGGCATCAGGTACCTGCAATGAACTAGAGGAAGGAGAATTTTCTTTCTCCTTGTAAAACATCTGATGCTCATCAAAAGACACATGCACAGATTCTTCTATTTTACAGGTTGATTTGTTATAAATCCTATAAGCTTTGCTTACTTGGGAATATCCAAGCATAATTCCCATTGAAGCTTTTGCTTCAAACTTTCTAATATATTCTTTATTATTATTATGAATATAAACAATACAGCCAAAAACTCTAAAATAATTAATTTTAGGCTTCTTTCCTTTAAGCAACTCATAAGGAGTTTTACACTTAAGTTTGTGTATCAAACTTCTATTTAAGACATAATTGGCTGTACTAACAGCTTCTGCCCAATATGAGAGAGGCATGTTAGCATCTGCCAACAATGTACTAGCAGCTTCAATGAGTGGTCTATTCTTCCTTTCAACTACCCCATTTTGTTGAGGAGTTCTAGGAGCTGAGAAACTATGTTTGATATCTTCTCTCTCACAGAATTTTTGCATGAGAAGAGAGTCAAACTCAGTACAATGATCACTTCTGATCAAGGCCACATGAGTAGAGTACTCAGTCTGCACACATAGTAGAAAGTCTGTAAGGGCTTTGAAGTTATCAGACTTAGTTCTCAAAAAGAAAACCCAACTGAACCTAGAGAAGTCATCTACAATTACTAATGTGTAATACTTCCCTCCTAAACTCTGTACATTTATTGGGCCAAAAAGGTCCAAATGTAATAGATACAGGATTTTAGGAGAATCACTCTTATTTACATATTTAAAAGAGTTTTTGGTTTGCTTACCTAGCTGACAAGCCTTGCATAGGCTCTCCTTCTTGTAGGGGCAAGAAGGTAAACCTCTAACAAGGTTGTGTTTAGATAACCTAGATATATTTTTAAGGTTAACATGACTAAGCCTCTTATGCCACAAAGAATTATTATTAAGGGTTACTTCATTAAACAGGCAGATTTCAGAATGAGATGAATTGAAATCTACTAAATAGATATTACCTATTCTAATGCCTACTAAAACAACATTATTATTTAAAGTAATATTGCAAGAGGAGTTGGAAAATGAAACCTGGTAGCCAGCATCACATAGCTGGCTGACTGAAATCAAATTATGCTTCAGTCCATTTACATATGCAACTCTCTTGAAAGTAACTGCTCCAATTGTGATCTTGCCATAGCCTTCTGTCTGACCACAGCTGGAGTCTCCAAAGATAACCTTTGGGCCGAGCTTAGCTTTGAACTTTGACAGAAGATCTTTATTTCCTGTCATATGCTTAGAGCATCCACTATCCAAATTCCACTTATTTTGAGTGATTGGATAGGCCTTCACCTGCAAGACATTTATTTAGACAGTGTGGACCCAGGTAACCTTGGGTCCCTTATTTTTCACATAAGAAAAACGGGAAATATATGAAAATGCAGGCTGAGGGTGATAACCTAGTGGGTGAGATCTCCTAGGTGGGATTCTCCATGCAGATGATGGGTCAACAAACCTAGGGTTTCTATTCTCATTTAGGTTTCTATGGTACTGATTATGATTTTGAAAATCATATTGAAAACGTCGATCGACGTTCGACGATGGGTGCTCAGATCGTCGAGCTTCGTTCGACCATTGAGCTTCCGATCATCGAGCGGCGTTCGACGCTCTTTGCATTTCTTTAAAAAATTTCTTTCTCTTTTCTCTCTTAGCTTTATTTAAAGTTTTATTAACCAGATTTACTTGCTCAGTGTTCTTCATTCCACTAGCTGAAATGAAGTTCACTGGAGTTGAAAGATTGTTTTTAAGTAGAACTGGGGGTTCACTGGGAGAAGCTCCTAAGCCTAGTTTGTTATTAGCTGACCTAGTGTTAGTCATGCTGGTAATTTCTAACAGCTTAAGGCTCTACCATTAAGTGACTCTTCTAACCTCTTAGACTTAGCTAACTCTATTTTAAGAAATTTAATTTCTTCACTACAAGTAGTGAGATCTCCCTTTAACCTAACATTTTCTGTGGCTATTGATTCTGAGTCAGCTAACTTATTTCTAAGTTCTTTTATCTCCTTTTCTGAGCTAATCAAATCTAAGCTTAAAGATTTAAATTCTAATTTAAATTCAGCTGAGGTAAAATCATAAGAAGAAAGTACCTCATCTTCTGTAGGCATCTCTTCATCAGAATTTGAACTCTCTGCAGCTGAGTGGTTGCTGCAGGCATCTATTGCCATCAGGCAAACTTCTTTTGCCTTCTTCTCTTCCTCATCCTCACTGGAGCTTGAGGAGGAGGATTCTTCATCAGAATCACTCCAGGTTTCAGCAATGAAACCTCTCTCCTTCTTCTTGTTTTTGTAGGAGGATGGCTTGGAGTGCTTCCTGTGTTGTTCTTTTTCTTTCCTCTTGTCTTTGTTTTTCTCCTCTGGACACTCTGGTAAGATGTGTCCAGGCTTCCTGCACCCATAACAAATAATTTCTTTAGCAGGAGAGCGATCATACCTTGGTTTGTCTTCATAGCGTGAAGACTTCTTTCTGAACTCCTTTCTCCCCATCTTGAGAAACCTCTTGGCAAACAATGCCATTAGTTCCTCATTAGATTGGCTGCCTTCAGAAGCATCAGCAGCCTTAAGAGCTAGAGATTGCTCTTTTCTTGTTGGAGTGGGGGTCTTTGCTTCAGCTTCTGCTTCCCTTATCTTTAGCACTTGCTCAAAAGACTTGAGCTTGCCGAGGAGGGCTTCTGTTGAAATCTCATTTGTACTTCTGGCTTCCTTGATGGGCCAGATCCTTAGATTCCATGTGCTAGGGAAGCACATAAGAATCTTATCATTGACCTCTGTCAATGATATGTCCTTGTCCAGGGTCCTCAGCTCATTGATGATTGAGCTGAGCCTGGTGTACATGGCTTCAACTGATTCAGCATCAGTTTTCTTGAAGTTCTCATACTGTGAGATCAGGTTGGACCTTCTGTCCTTCCTTTCATCAGCTGAACCAGCCACAATCTGGTTCAGTGTATCCCACATAGCTTTTGCTGAAGAGCAGTCAGCAACCTTCTGGAATACCTCATCAGACATTGTCTGAGCCAGTATGTTCATTGCCTTGGCATCTGCTATTTTGGCCTTCTTGTACTCGTCATTGTAATCTGGAGGAGGCACTGCACTCATATCAGATGATGAGGCAGTAGCAGCAGCAGGTGCTCTTGGGGGTCCTGACAAAATAGAAGCAAAGATGCTTTCATCAATAGAATTCATATATAATTTTATCCTTGCCTTCCAGATGCCAAACTTAGCTAAGTTGCATGCTGGAGGTCTGGTGCTAGAATAATCCTTGGACTGGGCCATGATAGTGAATATCTATAAGCTTTGGTATCTATCAGGATCTTGTGACTTAGGTGTTAGCCTATTTAGTCAGTCAACCTCCCTCTGATACCAATTGAAAGTGAAGGGATAGATACTACTCTAGAGGGGGGGTGAATAGAGTTATCAAATTTTGCACTAGACAAAACTTAATGGTCTACCCAACTCCCTTGGAGTGAAGTGCGGAATGAAAAGATTGTAGATATTGATTTAACCCTATAGCCTAACACAAGTGATGTGCACAAACTCAAGCTAACTGTAATTATAGTTAAGGCTTGGAAAAACCTAATCAGCAACTAGCAATCCTAGTTATATCTATTCACAGCCACAATGCAGGAATTAAACAAGTGAATCCAGACGACACAAGGAAATTTATAGTGGTTCCCCAAACAACTTGGGTACGTCCACTCTTCTACACACACGGTAGGAATCCACTCAGGTTTTTGATTAGGTGCCCTGCCACCAACAGGATCTGCTTCAGGTAGATCCAGAAATCCTTTAGACTTTTGATCAGGTGTCTAAAGACCAAGCACAGGTTTTTGATCAGGTGCCCTGCCACCAAGGGATACTTTTGAAGGGAGTAATAACCCTGTACAGGAGGGGGAAGAAGGTTTAGATGTCTTCTCTATTTTACAAAGATTAGAGAGGCACAAAAACTTGCACTGAGCTAGAAAGCTCTAAAGAATCAAGGCTCCCCCTGGCTCAAAGATGTCCAGGTGAAGTCTTGCTTCAGTGCAGAAAACTCTTCAGAAAACTCTGAAGGAAAAACTACAAGAAGATAATAAATAATAAGATTAAAGATCTTCAAGCAGCTATCTTCTTTTTCTTCTTCTTCAAAAGAACTCTGAGTTTGAACTTCCTGAAAGCAGGAGAACTCAGGTTGAAGAGGAGTAGAAGATCTTAACACTTCTTAGTTAGATGGAAATTGCTGAGAGCAGAAGACTTGATCTTGATGAAGGCTTGAATGCTTGAAAATGTCTGGTTAACTAGTTAGCTAGCCTCAATCCTTCTTCAAAGGGTCCTTTTTATATCAACAGCAAGCAACGGCTCTCTTCAATTTGAATTACTTGTCTTCTTTTGAGTCTTGAGACCTAGGCTGTAAATATCAAGAAGACAAAACAATCTCTGCAGCAGAAACATTCTATAAAAGGAATAACCCTTTTCTAGGAAGCTGCAGGAAGCAATTTGATAATAAAGTACTAAATAAAGTCATATCAGAAACAAACTCTTTATAGCAAAAAGAAGACTTTTCAGTCTAACGGCTATAAAGGGCTGACAGCAGATAAAGTAAATTATAATGTCAGCTAATAAGACAAACAACTTTATCTAAAAAGATTTGACTCAGGCAAAAGGGATGGAGCAAATATTGCCTGGTAATTTTATCATAAAACTTAAAACAACGTGCCAGAAAATGTATTAATTAATTAAATATAATAAATAAATACAAAATATAAAGGCAGACAGAAAGCATCGAACGACCTTCGGAGATCATCGACCGACGCACGGAGATCGTCGAACTATCGGGCAGATAGTCGAACGATCCAGATAGTCGACCTATCGAAGAAGATAGTCGAACTACCCCAGCAGATAGTCGACCTATCAGAGCAGATAGTCGAACTATCAGATAGTCGATCTATCTGGACAGATAGTCGAACTATCAAGCACAAACAGATAGTCGACCTATCAAGCAGATAGTCGACCTACCTCAGAAAACAGATAGTCGACCTATCAACAGATAGTCGAACTATCAAAACAGACCAGATAGTCGATCTATCAACAGATAGTCGAACTATCAGATAGTTGAACTATCAGGACAGATAGTCGAACTATCAAAGACGACAGATAGTCGACCTATCAACAGATAGTCGACCTATCAAAGCGGAACAGATAGTCGACCTATCAACAGATAGTCGAACTATCAGGTAGTCGATCTATCAGGACAGATAGTCGAACTACCACGCCAAGCAGATAGTCGACCTATCAACAGATAGTCGAACTATCAACGCAGACAGAGCGTCGACCAACTGATAGACGATCGTCGATCAGCCGATAGACGATAGTCGAGCGACATTCGACTATAGTCGAACGAAAAACTACTTAACCAAATTCTCAATCTGGAAAAGTGAGGACTCTACAGCTAGACTACTAACCATTGACCATAGATAATTCTTGGGTCAAGGGACTAAAAAGGCAAGACTAAACTCAAATCAACTTAGGGTACCAACAATCTCCCCCTATTTGAGTTAAGTCTCTCAAAAGCTAAAACACAGAACTAGCTATAGAACACTATAAGCAATACAGGAAATAGATAGCAATTAACTAGCAGATTATCAAACAGATAGATAATAAACAAATATAACACAGCAGTCAAACAAACTATTAAGAATCTACAGAGTCTGGCAAGGGGGCAGAGGAACTAGGAACAAAAGAAATTTTCCTTAGAGGATCAACAACTTCTTTCTTTGACAGCTTCAAGTCCTGCACACCAATGATCTTCAATTCTGCAGCTCTTGGGACTACTGCTTCAGGATGCTTTTCCATATATTTTGAAGGATCAAAAACTTCAGGGCTAACCTGGATTTTATCCAATTCCTTCATTCTGAATCTAGACATAGTAGTGAGTCCTGTAGAATCTTTACCTTCGGCTTTGGCTTTCTGAATTTGAGCTGAGCCAACTGTCTCAAGAAACCTAGCCATCCTGTAGTCAGGATCTAGTTCTTGGCTTTCATACAGATTTTCAGAGGAAGTATCAACTGGCTTAATAGCTTTAAACTTTGTAGACAAATCTACAAAACTATCAGCTGAATCTTTTACCTCTTGAATCACAAGAGAAGACGGAGGAGCAAACTCTGCAAACTTTTTACTTGAATTTTCAGAAAAGACAGTTCTTTTTTCCTTTTGCAGTGTTCTTATCAACATGAACTGGTACAGCAGTTGAAACCTTTCTCTTAAGAGAAGGAGGAGGTGAAAAAGTTGGCTTTAGATACACAACCTCCTTAACCTGTTCTTTCACTTTAGCTTCATGCATTTGACTGCCAGAATGAGACTTTCCATGAGAGCTGTGAGAGCTTTTCCTTGATTGATGCTGAGAAGAAGCAGATCTTGTTGATGGAGCAAATTTTCCTGAAGAGGCAGAAGGGTTGGCAGAAAGATTACCAAAAGCTCCTGCACCTGGAGGAGGAGGAGGAGGACCTCCGGGAGTCCATCTTGAACCAGGACTATCATATCTTTTAGATCTTTTCCTCTCTTTCTGCTGGTTCTTAGAGAACCACATCCAATGCTGAAATTCCTTTAACTTAGGGTCAATGCCCTTCAGAATAGAATAAGGAGTATCATTGTCTTTACTGGGAGGAGGAGGAGCAGCTTTTCTCTTCTTTTGAACAACTTTCTTTTTCCTTGATTTCTCAGATGCATCAGAATCATCTTCATCATCAGAGAGAGATGATGGAAGATTATCATAAGGATCATAGGCTTCAGAAACAGCCTTTTCTTTTAACTTCAGATCTGATTTCTCTCTTTCCTCTTCAATGACATCTTGAGCCAGAAGGAAATCTAAGTCCAACCCTGGTGAGTCATCCCAGATAGTTGACTTTTCAACTTGCAGCTCCTTTTCCTTCTCTTTTACCAAAGACTGTACTCTTAGATTCCAAGCAGCTCTTGCTTGTACTTCTTCCACCCTCAGAACAGGAGTGTCATCTTTGACTTCATCTTGATTCTCAGACTCATCTTCTCTATCATCTAAAAAAGAATCCAATTCTGGATCTACTTGGATATCAGGAACAATTGGATCAGCTTCAGAAACAACTGCTATGATCTGCGCAGCTAAATCTTCTCTAATATAATCTGTAGAATTATGAATACAGATCTGCTAAATAAGCAATAATCATTCCTTCAAGGTATTCACTAGCAAGCAAATTAATTGACTCGTCAATAAATCGAATAAGTGAATTACCTTCATACTTGACCATCTCCCATGATTCATCTAGATATGAAGTTATAATACCTTCTAGGAATCGAGCAACCACAGGAGTGGTGAGATCTTCTAAGCAGACTTTTACACCAATTTCAGATAGCATAATTCCATCAGCTATTTCCTTGTCAGATAACACTGGAACTACTTCTTTTTCAGCTGGAGCAGACTCTTCCAGGGCTGTCATTACAGTATCTGTTATAGCTGGAAGGGAGGCAGGAGGTTCTGAGGCATCTTCACAGAACATCTCCCCCTGCCTGATTTCAGTGGAGACTGAAACCAGGCCCCTTGAGGAAGATGGCTCAGCAGATTTTGAAAGAGATTTGATGGAGGCAGTTAAGATATCAATGGAGGAGGCAAGTGGAGCGATTGCCTCTTCAATCATGGTTTTGATTGACGGGGTAATCAACTCCACAATGCGGGAGATGAGTTCAGGAGTAATCTCAAAAGATGATGGGAGTGTAGTGGATGGAGCTGCAGCAGATATGGTTGTAGTGCTGGGATGAAGAATGGTGTGGACTGGAGATGGAGCTATCGACCAACTGATAGACGATCGTCGATCAGCCGATAGACGATAGTCGAGCGACGTTCGACTATAGTCGAACGAAAAACTACTTAACCAAATTCTCAATCTGGAAAAGTGAGGACTCTACAGCTAGACTACTAACCATTGACCATAGATAATTCTTGGGTCAAGGGACTAAAAAGGCAAGACTAAACTCAAATCAAACTAGGGTACCAACAATCTCCCCCTATTTGAGTTAAGTCTCTCAAAAGCTAAAACACAGAACTAGCTATAGAACACTATAAGCAATACAGGAAATAGATAGCAATTAAAAAGCCTTGTAACGACGATTTCGATTCAAAACTTGTAGCGATTAAATTAAAGATCCGGAAAAAATGAGCGTGAAACCAGCACAACTAAAGAAGAGAATCACACAAGGGAGAGGGAAGAGATTACCCAACCGGAAAGCGTTTCACACAAGATAACTGTGGGAGAATCACTCTCTCAACGGATCCGCCGGCATCACACCGAAGGGTTTGCAACCTTCTTCCGCGGAGTCACACCAAGGAAGCCACGCCGGAGTCGCACCGCGCAGATGGAGGGAGCAAGGGGGCGGCGGCTTCACACCACACAAGGGGAGGGGGCGGCGGCTAGATGAGAGCCTTGGCCGAAATATCACTTGGAGGGGAAATTTTAGGTTTTAATTCTTCAATGCTTGATTCCTCATAAACACCTCCTTAAATAGGAGATTACAATAAGCCTTAACCCTTCATGATGGAGATGTAATCTCATCCACCCGAATGGCTAAGTGCACACCAAAAATAAAATTGTTTAAATTAATGAAATAAAACATGCCATACATATAAAATTATTACTTAAACATTGCATAATTTTATATTCAAAAAATATAAAAATATAGTTCACGAAATAAGATAATTAAAGCTAATTTTTCATGGCGGTTCGAGCACGCTGCGGGCGGAGGTTGTAACGTGCACTTCCTTCAGCTTCATCACGGTGTTTAAGATCTTTATGCCGTAGCGCCTCGGCAACCGGGTCATCATCAATTAGCGGTGGCGCTGCATCAATCCTCCCCCACTCAAAATCACGTATCTCTGATGCGTGAGTGGAGAGATAGCGGCGGAGAAGCTCGGCATCCAAATGTTGAAGCTCTGTCGCGAGTACCCAAGAGTCGTCCGAAGGGGGGCAGTCATGCAAACGGACCAGAAAGCGGTAAGTAGTACCATCCGGAGTAGTGAACGGTTCCGCAGCAAGTATCATATCTGGTGTGAGGAATGTCCTGGGAAACCTGGGAAACATGTCAGCAGTAGGAGTAAAAGAAGGCAACGTACCATCCGAAGTTATACCTGCGGGGACCGAAAGAGAGAGATCATCCAAACTACCACTCCCCAACCCATCAGAATTTTGAGTGGGAGAAGAAGACGACAAAGAAATCAACTCTTGTGGTGGTGACACAAACATCGTTAAATCCGAAACGTTAAAAATGGTGGAAATCCCCCAATCAGTAGGTAAGTCCGAAACGAAGCATTGTCACCTAACTTTTTAATAATCCGAAAAGGGCCGGCGTGCTTTGGTGCTAACTTTTTAACGGTGCCAGTTGGCAAGCGTTCGGGAACCAAACGGACTAAAACTAGATCGCCAATTTTGAAGTTTGATACTCTCCGATGTAAATTAGCGTGCGCTTGATATGAGTCGTATTGCGTGGTCAAAGTGGCATGTATACGTGCGTGTAAATCATGGATGTGTTTGGCGAAGGATTGTGCAAACTGACTTGCCTTGTACGTTGGGGGCAACGACACCAAGTCAAGCGGCACAGGAGCCTTATACCCGTGGACAATCTCATTCGGGGACAGACCTGTAGACCTATTCTTGGAGTTATTGTAGGCTAATTGGGCATGGGGAAGGAGAAGATCCCAAGTGCTCTTGTGATCACTCACAAGGCATCGTAACAAATTTCCTAAGCTCCGATTAACCACTTCCGTCTGCCCATCAGTTTGGGGGTGATAGGCGGAGGAAAACAATAATTTCATTCCCATTAAAATCCAAAGAGTTTTCCAAAAATAACTAGTGAATTTTACGTCCCTATCCGATACTATGGTCTTTGGCACTCCACGGTGACTAACGACTTCCTTAAAATATAATTTAGCAACGTGAGACGCATCGTTTGTCCTAGTGCGTGGGATGAAATAAGCCATCTTTGAAAACCTATCCACCACTACAAAAACTGAGTCGTGACGGCGTAGAGTAATGCGGAGGCCTAATACAAGGGTTTAGGGTTTAGGGTTTAGGGTTTAGGGCAAGGGAGTATATAATCCAACGTTGGTTTTACTTCTCTTAGACACCTGACACGTGCGGCAGCTACTCACTACCTGCCCCACCATAACCATCAGTTTTGGCCAATAGAATTTTTCCTCGACTAGCGTAATGGTTTTATCTCTACCGAAGTGGCCACTCAACCCTCCGCTATGCAATTCCCATATGATATATAGTCGTAACGATGACTGCGGGATACATAGCTTCTCGTGCCTAAACAGGTAACCGTCCTTGATAACGTATGCAGATATCGTAGTGGGGGAACTATCCTGGGCAGATAAATAAAAGTCCTGGAAGTCAGGACACGTAGCGTACTCATCCTTAATCCGCTCAAATCCTACAACATGTACTTCCATAGAGGTGAGTAAAATAGTAAGACGACTTAGGGCGTCCGCGACTCGGTTATCAGCTCCCTTAAGATGCTTGAGATTAAACGTGTAACCTTGTAAGAATGCCACCCACTTAGCGTGTCGTGGGTTGATCTTATGCTGGCCGTTGATGAAACGTAAAGCCTCATTATCAGAGAGGATCACAAACTCCTTGGAGAGGAGATAGTGCCTCCAATGGTGTAGACATCGAACTACAACATAAAATTCCCTATCGTAATTTGAATAGTTCAGCTTCGGACCGGACAACTTCTTGCTAAAATAGCTAACGGGATGGCCCTCCTGGATCAAAACACCTCCAATCCCTACCCCAGACGCATCACATGTGAGATCAAAGACTTTAGCAAAGTCAGGTAGACGTAAGACAGGTGCCTCAGTCATAAGCTCCTTTATTCGTTCAAAAGCATAGATGGCGGACTTCGTCCATGTAAACTCGCCCTTCTTCATACAGTCGGTGATAGGCGCCATAATACTACTAAATCTCATATGAAATGTCGATAAAACGTGGCTAACCCATGGAAACTACGTACCTCACGTAGGGTGGTTGGCACAGGCCAGTCCTTAATGACCTGAACCTTGCCCGGATCAACTCGAATACCCTTAGAACCGACTATATAACCTAAGAACTCTACCTCCGAGGCATTGAAAGTGGATTTCTTAAGATTGAGAAATAAAGTCTCCTTCTGCAGGGTGGAAAGGATCACTCTCATGTGGGAGATGTGCTCGGTAGTAGAGGTGCTATAAATCAGTATATCGTCAAAGTAGACAACAACGAACTTCCCCATGAATGGCTGAAAGACATGTGTCATCATCCGGGAGAAGGTACTAGGGGCATTGGATAACCCAAAGGGCATCACAAGCCATTCGTACAGTCCATCCTTCGACTTAAATGCCGTCTTCCACTCGTCACCCTCTCATATCCTAATCTGGTGATAGCCACTCCGAAGATCTAATTTGGAGAATACGGTGGCTCCAGACAAGACATCAACCAAATCATCTAGGCGGGGAATGGGGAACCTAAACTTGATGGTGATTTTGTTGATAGCCCGGCTATCAACGCACATCCTCCATGTACCATCCTTCTTGGGGGGCAAGTAGGGCTGGTACAGCACATGGACTCATACTAGTCCTAATAAAACCCTTCTCCAGTAAGCCCTCTATTTGGGACTGCAACTCCAGGTGTGTTGCGGGGTGGAGTCAATAATGGGGCTGATTTGGCAAGACCCCGGGATGAGGTCTATCGCATGCTGGATATTCCTAAGCGGGGGTAACGTGGGCGGCAACTCATCCGGGTACACGTCCCTATACTCTTCCAATAGTACCCGTAACTCACTAGGTAACTCATCCAAAATGCTAGAATCGGGCTTCGCACTTAGGAGGACTAGCGCATACATAATTCCATCAAGGAACGGATCTCTCTCAAACTCTTTCCTACCAACTAGATTCAACGTTTTCCGTTCTACCGGGATAGTGGTGTCCTTAGCCAAGACTACGGGCTCCTTTGGGATGGTTGGTCTCAAGGTGATGGTTTTGCAATTGAATTTGAATTCATAAGTGTTGGCTCTACCAAAATGAGTAACATCACGGTCATATAGCCAAGGGCGGCCTAACAACACATGACAAGCGTCCATCGGAAGGACATCACACCACACCTCATCAATGTAGGATTTGAATGAGAGTGGAACCAGGCATCGCTTGGTAACGGGTACAGAGATCTTGTTGATCCAAGCAACCTGATATGGGGTCGGGTGTGGTTCCGTGGTCAAGGAAATACATGCAATGGCGTTCTCAGATACGACATTCACACAACTACCACTATCAATAATTAGCTTGCAAAGCTTCTCGCCACTCTTAAAAATCAGCGAAAATATGCTCGTCCTCTTCCAATCATCTAATGGACGAGGAGTGGTCAAGATACAACGCATCACCATAAGGGGGTGATCGTCCTCTAAGTCACTTGGGACCCCTTCTGGGTCGCTCTCCTCAGCAGCCTCATAAACATAATCCGCAAAATCGGTCGTCGACTCTAACAAGGCTATGGCTTTAGTTTTCGTTGGGCATTCAAAGGCGTAGTGACCTTGAATGCCGCAAGAGTAACATGTAGCGTTAGTCTTGCTAACCTTTCCGATGGGAATACGTTCGCTCGCAGGGTTCTTAGTGTTCCTAGCAGTGATCACAACAGACTTGGACTCGGCGGACCGGAATTTCCCTTTGTCCTGATATGTGGACGACGAAGCTCCGGTTGTGGATTTTCCCTTCGTATGGGAATACCGGGAGTGGGCCTTAGATGCTAAGTGTTTCTCAATGTCGAGGGTAGCATTGAATATCTTGTTTAGATCTGTGTGACCATAACGTAAGAGCTTCTGCTGAATATCGGGTTGAAGCCACTTACGGAATCTAGAAAGGGTAACCTCGGGGATTTCCTTCAGATCACAACGCACCATTCAGTCCTTTAGTTCTCCCATATACTCTGCTACTGAATTTGAACCCTGCCGCAGGATGGCAAGCTCGTCCAACATCTGTGTCCGATGGTACGCGGGAACGTACTGATCGGTCAACAAATTCTTCATTACGGTCCACCCAATAATTGGGTTTCCGTCTCCAGCCCCTAGCCTACACTCTTCATTTAGCCAATAAGTTTTGGCACGGCCTGTCAACTTCATCCTGGCAACTTGGACCTTTTGGGGGTCCGTGAGATGATGCCAGTCGTAGTAACATTCCATGTCCACTATCCAAGTAAGGAAGTTCTGTGGATCTCCCATGCCGTCGAAAGTGGGGGCATCAATCTTGATGGCCATCGTAATGTCGAACTCTCGCTGGTGGCGATGGCCTCGACAGGGCACTCGTGGGGAGTCCCTATCAGAGTCCGAATCGGAGATGTGTCGACGCCGGTGGGGCAATTCGACATGAACGGGAGGTGGTGGTGGCCTAAGCTCCGCCATATCATTACATAGACCTGCTATCGCTTCAGCGTTATGAAGCTCTTTCCCGTTCTCAGCCATCCTAGACGTAGACGGTGCCGTATATTCCGTGCCTAGCCTAGTGCGCATGCAAGACCCAAAAAATTATGAAAGATGATTTTCCCAAGGGCTGTAGCTAGAATGAAAATAAATATTTTTTTTTTGAAAAGCTTTATGTGAGAAACACGTAGATCGTTAAAAAAATTTTTCTTTTAAATTTTGCTGAAAAATGTAAATTTCAGCCCGCTATTTGCAGACCAACTAGATAGAATTACGAAAATCCAATTTGCAGGCTAAGCTAACGAGGACGAATCGAAAAATTTTCTGTTTTAATGTTGTTGGAAATAAGTGCAGGAAGCTACAAGTTTTTTTTCAGATTTTTTTGACAAGTTTAAAATTCCGAGAGATTTACTAAACGCAGACCAATCCGAAAATTTCAGATCTTTGAAAGTTCAGATCAACCAATGAAGAACGCAGAGAGGATGTTTGCAACGTGGAAGTTGAAACGACCGCCTCTGATACCAAATTGGTGTAGGGTGCGTCCCGAGTCGGAGATCTTCACGAAACTAACGCTTTTCTACGCACTACACGTCGTAGATCTACCGCACCTACACAGCACCTATCGCCCACAATAGTTCTCGTCGCAAGAACGCAGCGCAAATAACAAAGGAGGAATGGTCGACTCGGAAACAACGATCGGAAATTTGAGTCGGAGTATTCCCCAAGAAAACACAAAGGTTGCCACTCCTTTTAGAGAGCAAGACTAAGGCTATAGGCCAAGATCCGCTCAAGCAAATAGGATCCACCCGATCCGGAATTAAAAAGCCTTGCAACGGCGATTTCGATTCCAAACTTGTAGCGATTAAATTAAAGATCCGGAGAAAATGAGCGCGAAACCACCACAACTAAAGAAGAGAATCACACAAGGGAGAGGGAAGAGATTACCCAACCGGAAAGCGTTTCACACAAGATAACTGTGGGAGAATCACTCTCTCCACAGATTCGCCGGCGTCACACCGAAGGGTTTGCAACCTTCTTCCACGGAGTCGCACCAAGGAAGCCACGCCGGAGTCGCACCGTGCGGATGGAGGGAGCAAGGGGGCGGCGGCTTCACACCACACAAGGGGAGGGGGCGGCGGCTAGATGAGAGCCTTGGCCGAAATTTCACTTGGAGGGGAAATTTTAGGTTTTAATTCTTCAATGCTTGATTCCTCATAAACACCTCCTTAAATAGGAGATTACAATAAGCCTTAACCCTTCATGATGGAGATGTAATCTCATCCACCCGAATGGCTAAGTGCACACCAAAAATAAAATTGTTTAAATTAAAGAAATAAAACATGCCATGAATATAAAATTATCACTTAAACATTGGATAATTTTATATTCAAAAAAATATAAAAATAGAGTTCACGAAATAAGATAATTAAAGCTAATTTTTCATGGCGGTTCGAGCACACCGTGGGCGGAGGTTGTAACGTGCACTTCCTTCAGCGTCATCATGACGTCTAAGATCATTATGCCGTAGCGCCTCAGCAACCGGGTCATCATCAATTAGCGGTGGCGCTGCATCATATAACTTATATTCCGATGGGCACAATCACACATAAATATGATCTAATTAAAAGTCTTGAAGTCAGAATTCAAATAGAAAAAGATTTGGGGACTAGTTATTCCAAGCCAAAATCAGTTTTACCCTTAATAGATAAGTTTGTAGCTCAAAATGGTAAGACTGGAATAGGCTTGAAAGGTAACACCAGGGATGTCCAATTTAAGAGAAAGGGCAAAGCCACAGTCCAGCCACTGAACGTTAAAGTCCCCTTAGTTTTTAGAAAGGTACAAGTGCATTCTAACAAGTATGACCTTGAGAATACCCATGGTCATAGTAAGACTGAAGTTCTGAATGAAAAGGGTGTTTATGTCAATAATGCAGCTCATGTCCATAAACCCCATGTTCTTAAGAAAATAGTGAGTGTAACTGCAACATTACCAGCACAAAACAAAAGATTTGATGTCAACCAAACTGCCAAGAATGTATCTAAAAATAGATACAACAAGTATGAATGCTGGTGCTGTGGCAAGACATGCCATTATGCCTTAGATTATTGGCACAACATTAGTGTCAGGAAGAATAACAGTCACCTGTTAGAAGAGCAGCAGGTAGATTTGTTAAGTATGAAGCTAACTTGAACCAAGGACCCAAGACATCACAACAAGAATAATGGATTTTAGTGACGAAAAATTAGTGACAAAATTTTTTTCGTCACTGAAGCCACATCTTAAGTGACGAAGCAAAATTTTAGTCGCTAAAGACACATCTTTAATGACGAAGTAACAATTAGTCACTAAAGACAAATCTTTAGTGACGAAATAAAAATTTCGTCACTGTAAGCACATCTATAGTGACGAATCTAAAGTTTAATCACTAAAAATATAACTTTTGTGAAGAAGTAAACTTTTGTCACTAAAAGCATATATTTAGTAACGAAGTAAAAGTTTAATCACTAAAAACACATTTTCAGTAGCTCAGTTTTTAATGGCAAAATAAAAAAATTGAACACTAAAGAATGAACTTTATGTTTTTTTGTGGAGTTTGATTGCGTTGGGGAGTACTGGACACCCACCACGATTTCGCCGGCCGAGCAAGTGAACTTTAAGTTTTTTTTTTGTGGATTTTGATTGCGTTGGGGAGTACTGGGCACCCACCACGATTTCGCCGGTCTTTAATTTATGTCTTTTTTGTGAACTTTATGTTTTTTTTCACTAAAGAATGAACTTTAGTGATGAGTTTGTTTGTGAACTTTATGTTTTTTTGTCACGACATTTATATAATTTTTACCCCCAGTGTTTCGTACCTCTCAACAATTTTGTGAGTAAATTTATAATCATTTATCATTAAATTACTTTCTAAAAATTGTTTTCATTTTATTCTTCTCTTTAATATATTTGTTTCATTAGCCTGCCTAGCTAAATAATTGTTAGTTAGTAAGTAATGCTTTAATAATTCCTAAACCGCCGAGCTTCCAATTATATTATTTCAATAATTATTTGTTTATTTTATTTTTTCATTAACCCACTAAGTAAAAATAAATGTTGTTGTATTAGGATTTACATTAAATAAATGTTAACCGTCTTAATTCCATGATACTCTCGTGGAGCGTCTCCTCCACCCGTATTAATCCTTACAGAAAACTGTCGTTCTGCTAGTTCTTTACTTCCCGATTCGGCATCCCATCTTCCCGACAAATCCCCCTTCCCCGCTAATCGTGATCAGTCCCCCCGATGCCCTAATCTCTTCTCATCCCCCGACGCCCTACTCGCGAATCTCCGCTTCATTTGGGACGACGACTGCACGCCCTAATATCTTCCAAAGGACGACGACAAGACCTAATCATACCATAGGATGACACACCCTAATCTCGTCAGCGGTTTGCTCCAACTCTGACTCTTCTTTTCACTTTCACGGTGACTAGGTCAGGTGATTCCGTGATTCCATATTTCCATTTCCATTTATCTGAGCCCTATTCTCTTCCATGGCACTTAGATAGGTTTTTTTATTTTTCTCCTAAATTTGCTTCTCTAGTTCTCCAGTGGACTAGATCTCCATTTCCATTTGGACTATTTCCTTGAGGTTTGAGGATCAACCGAGCAGCAGTAAGTTCAACAACCCTAATCTCTTCTCATCTGATTTGCTTCTCCAGTTATTTTTTGATTTTCACCTAAATTTCCTTTTTCTATTTGGCTTTTTCTAGATTCAGAGGATCAGAATAGCATATCTCCACTTCTCCAGGTTTAACATTTCACCACTTCAAGCCTACAAGGTCAATTTCTTTCCTCTATTTTTTTATTGGAATGTATTATGTATTCAATATAACTTTAACAAAAAAAAAACTCATAGTATTAGAGCATCAGCAATAAAATGAGGGTAAATTGAGAATCAATGTGTATGTGGAAAATTAAAGTGTGTTGTTTGAACGAATTAAATGGGACTTTGATTGGTTCTGTTATTGGTATCATCCTAGCGCCCTCAACAATTGCCCACATCATGAATATAATATGAGGTGATATTTTCCAGTCTTTTTCATGCAATGCAATGTTAATTTTTTGGTCATATCTAATCAATTACTATAAGGAAAGACATGATGTACTTAGACATTAGTGAGATTATGACTAAAAATAGGGCACAATGGCAACACATGATCCATATAACCGTCCCCACTGTAGCGGGATAAAGGCTTTAGTGTTATTGTTCTTCCTTTTTCCTACCAAAAACCCTTTACTATGAATTTTGACATTATCAGCACTACTTAGCTTGACTTTCATCGATGTTGTTTAACATAGAACTAAAATCGAGTCTTATTTATTTCTGTCTTTCTCAAGCAACATATTTTTTGATTTCGTTACTTTCAATGCACTTTAGAGCCACCCAAACTGATCTGATCAAACCAACAATTTATATAGTTTCTTTTGATTTTTAATCAAGCAATGAAACCTTAAGTTATGATGTTTTCCTTCTATTTATTGTTCCCCTCTATTTGCGTCCTACAATTCCAAGGCCTATAAAACACTTCAAAATCATGGTTGTTATATAGATAGGGGACAACTACTTACAATGCTCTTGGTAGAGAAAAATTAATCATTTGATCAGTTTAATTAAAACATTTTATTGAGGAGGCCATGCTCGTAACTTTATATTTTAATTTAACCTAATCTCTCGTAACATGTCTTCATTTCCTAAAAAACATGTACAAAAGCTTGACACAAAATTGACTTTGGTTTGTGGAAAAATTGACTTTGGTCTGTGGCATCTCTCGTAACATGTCTTCAAAATTTACTTTGGTCCTAAAAATTTGGAATAGAACAGAGAACAATAAACTTTAAGAACAATCAACCCAAAGCTTAAAAACAAAGCCGGCCAAAACATCAAAATTCAACCTAGAGAGCTTTAAAAACTTCAGTTGTAATACTTTCATGTCTATGAATGGGTAAAGATTAATTACTCTCACTGTATATTTAATCCATTAATTAATAATACATTCATGTCTATGACTGGGAGTAATGTTGGCTAAGAGGAGCCAGCTTTACTCCAATAGCAACAACTTATAATGCAATAATATCCCATAATTAGCTCCACTTGACAGAATCTCAATTACATGCATATGATTAACTGCATATGATTAAAACAATGACAAATTTCTACTAGCCTATCAACTAAAGTCTGAACAATGAACAATCAACTTTAAGAACAATAAACCCAAAGTTTAAGAACACAGCCGCTAAATAAAAAAACTCAAATATTTGAGTCCGCTGAATGAAAAAAAAACAAAACTTAGTTTTTTCCCACTGTTATAATAGTGTTTCTCACAACAACATTGAAAGAGGGGTGAAAAAGTTGATCAATACAATAGAGGGTTGAAAATTAATTGAAATTTACAAAGATTAAATGATGAAGTTCACAAAAGAGAGTGAAAAACAGTGCATGTCAAAATGAATCAATACATCATTATATTTTTTTCAAAATTTCCATAATTTTCTAGCTAAATCGCCCCCGTACTAAAGTAAATAACCTTAAACTGGAGCTAAAAAATTTCTCTAATACAATTGCATACAATCTTTTAATGCTAAAAAATAATTTGTTTCTTTAATTTGTCGTGGACCTCTAACCCAAATTAAGTAGCGCGGGCATGATAAAAAATGTAAAATCTATTAAATTTTTTTTTTGAACTGATGTACAACCAACCAATTTAAATATTATTTGACACAACTCTTAAACCCCACAATAAACAAAACAACGCAAAATGCTCAAACCATTACCAATAATAAAAAACAATTCTCTCCACCTAATTTTGAACTCTAAATTGAAGTTAAATTCACAATTTTCTCTCAATTCATTGCTACTTAACTGGTCGGCAGAAAAATTCAATCTTTATGCTAAAAAGAGGATTCAATGATGATTGATGTAAATAAATGGAAAGCACGTGAAAGAAGACACCTAGAATCTAATAGATGCATAATTGTATAATGTATACTCATATACCCTTTTACTAATTCCATAACGAATCATAGTCAAACATAATTACACTTAGAAAATTACTTCAGCTGACAAGATAAGAGAGAAGATAGACGATACTCGAAATCCTAAACCCCCAATGTAATCAATTTTATATTAATTTTCTTGAAGTTTATTTATGTTGATGATATTGTTTTTTTTATGTATAGCGCTATGGATAAGAGTTGGATGGATATCAGCGATCGAAGACAACCTGCTTACATCAACGGAGTGAATTCATTTCTTTATTTTGCCTTTACTCATTCTGCTAGATGAAACAATATCCGTTGTCCTTGTTATAAATGTGGAAATTGTAAATTTCATACCCGAGAGATTGTCTTTGTGCATCTTATTTTGAATGGAATTATAAAGACATATAGATGGTTGTCGAGTCATGGGGAGGATTATTACATTAGCCCAACTGGTGTTAGTGATAATGATGTTTATAAAGAGGATGAAGAAGAGATTTTAGAGCATGATGATATGCATGATCTGCTACATGATTTAAATGTTGGTTTTAATAATAAGAATGAGATTGGACAAGAACAAGATCATGAAGAACCCAATGAAGAAGCTAAATTTTTTTATAATTTGTTAAATGATGCTGAACAAGAACTATATCCCGGTTGCAAAGAGTTTTCAAAATTTCAATTTATGGTTACGTTACTTGCACTTAAATCTGATTATGGATGGACTGATCGGTCTTTTACTGAATTACTTAAAGTTCTAAAAAGAGCAATTCCTTGTAGTGAAAAACTACCAAGTAGTTTTTATGAAGCCAACAACTACATACGAGAGCTTGGAATGGAGTGTAAGAAGATTGATGCTTGTTTGAATGATTGCATTCTCTATCGTGGCAAGTTTGCAGATTTTGAGAGTTGCCCAACTTGTGGTATGTCTAGGTGGCAATCGAGCAAGATAAACAATAATTTAGAAAGTAACATTTTGTTAAGAAAGAAAAATATACCTAACAAGATTCTTCGTCACTTTCCTTTGATACCTAGACTTCAAAGATTATATATGTGTTCTAGAACGGCTGAGGATATGAGATGGTATAAAGAGAAGCATTGCGATGATGGAAATTTGCGACATCCAGCTGATTCCTTTGCTTGGAAGTCATTTGATGAGAAATATCTAGAATTTTCATCTGATGCATGAAATGTTAGACTTGGCTTAGCAAGTGATGGGTTTAATCCTTTTGGTCTTATGAGCACAAGTTATAGTGTGTAGGCAGTTGTTTTAGTTCCATATAACATGCCACCATGGTTATGCATGAAAACTCCTAATTTTATTATACTTTTGATTATTCCTGGTCCAGGACAACCTGGAAATGACATTGATGTATATTTGCAACCTTTGATTGATGAGTTAAAAATTTTATGGGAAGTTGGGGTTTGCACTTATGATGCATATAGTAAGTGCAACTTTAACATGCATGTTGCTGTGTTGTGGACGATAAATGATTTTCCAGCTTATGCCAACCTCTCTGGTTGGAGCACAAAAGGTAAGCTCGCTTGTCCATGTTGTAATAAAGACACATGGTATTGTTAGTTGAAGAATGGGTCTAAGATGTGTTACATGGGAAATAGACGTTTTCTGATTTCAAATCATAGATGGCGAAAAGATAAAAGTCTTTTGATGGAACAATTGAAACTCGACTTGCTCCAAAGGTCCTATCAGGGGATGACATATTAGGGCTGCTAAAAGGATATGATAATGTTATTTTTGGAAAGATTCAAAGGAAAAGAAGTCGGGATGAAACTTCTCTTCCGTACAATTGGAAGAAGTTAAGCATTTTTTTTCAATTACCGTATTGGAGTACACTTGAGATACGTCATTGTCTAGATTACATGCATATTTTAAAAAATATTACTGATAATATATTGGGTACTTTGTTGAACATTGATGGGAAGACAAAAGATGATTTGAATTCTAGACTTGACCTTATGGAAATGGGGTTGAGATCAGAATTACACTTGATAGAAAAAGATAATCATTATGTCATGCCACAAGCATGCTATACATTAACATTGGCTGAACGAAGGGCAATATGAAGTTTTTTAGAGAATTTGAAAGTTCCAGATGGGTATTCATCAAATATAAAGAGATGTGTAAATGTTAAAGAGGGTAAAATATCAAGAATGAAAGCTCATGACTGTCATGTTTTCATGTTGGATCAACCTGCACCTGCTTTTTGTGGTATTGTTCACAAAGAAGTTTATGCCCCCTAGTTGAATTAAGTGTATTTTTTAAGGAGTTGAGCTCTAAGGTACTAAATACAGAGGTGTTGGATAAACTCGAGCAAAATATTGTTATCACACTTTGCAAACTATAGAGAATATTTCCTCCATCTATTTTTATAATCATGATGCACTTACCAATTCATCTTGCATAAGAAGCAAGAATTGCTGGCCCAATACAATATCGATGGATGTATCCAATTGAGAGGTAAGCATATTAATTAATTAATTACTCTTTTGTTCCTTTATCATGTTATGTATACTAACATATTTGAAATCAACAGATATTTACGTACACTCAAATCATTTGTGCGAAATAAAGCACGTCCAGAAGGCTCAATGGCGAAGGGATATCTTGTACATGAGTGTTTAAAATTTTGTTCGAGATATATAAATAAAATTGAGACAAAGCTTAATCGCCCAGATAGAAATGATGAAGGAAATGTTGGGCAAGTTTCAAGATTGCCCATTTTTCAAAAAATTGGGACGTCATTAGGTAAAGGAATTGAAAAAGATCTTAATTATGAAGATTGGCATCAAGCACAACTGTATATACTAAGGAATTGTCCAGAAGTAAAACCATTTATAAAGTGAGTTTCACATTATTACTCTTTGTAATTGTTTTATTTTTATCTAATGTAATAAATTTAATAAACATTGGATTAATAGGAAACATCGTCGAGAGCTTGAACTTGTACATTCAAAAGATATTGAAAGAAGACACGAGACTACTTTTGTTAGATGGTTCGAGTCACTGGTAAATATAACATCTAGTTTTTAAGTGTCAACTTGTTATTATATTTAAAATGTGTTCTTATATTTTGTTTTCATCAGATATCCAAGTTATATTATGAGGGAGACTCAAGAGCTAGCAAAGATTTTTTGTAGTTAGCCCGTGGCCCAAAAAGAGGGGCGATACATTTTTCTGGTTATATTGTTAATGGATTTAGGTTTCATACTTATGAACGTGAAATTAGACGCAAAACTCAAAATAGTGGTGTTTTTGTTAAAGGTGATGAGCAATCAGGTGGCAGAGAGTATTATGGAGTTCTAAAAGACATTCTTCAGTTTGAGTATGATGTTGGGCAAGAATTTGTCTTATTTAAATGTGAATGGTGGGATGCATACAATGAAGGTAGAGGCTATAAAAAGGAAAACAACGGAATTATTTCTGTTAATATAAAACATAATTTAAGAAGCAACGAACCTTATGTCCTAGCTTGCCAAGTTGAACAAGTGTATTACGTACCAGATAACAAAAACAAAGATTGGCGAGTGATCATAAAGACAGTTGTACGTCACTTTTATGATGTCCCAACAAAAGAATTTGAAGAATTCACTGAAGATGAAATTCAGTTATATGATGTAAAATTTGGGTTAAGATCAACGATTCATAATGTTGTAGATAATGATAACCATGTGCTTTCATTACAAAGAACTGATGTTGCAGCTATAACTATTGAGAAGAAAAATCAATCCATATAAAGAAGAGTTACAACTGAAGAAAATGAAGATGGTGATGATATTTAAGACCTTGAGGATGCGGGTGATATATAACCTGCAAACCTTTAATATATCTGGTTTTTCCCAGTTTTGTAAATTCTCTATAGTTACTATAAAATGTTATTGTAGTTTAATACATTTTTTTATTTTAAATATTTACTATAAATTGAAATTGTAGTTTTTTCAGATTATTGAATTTAAAAAAAATGAAGAGGAGTACAATTACTGGTGGTAATACTAAATCTTCTCGCATAGAAAGGCTTACAAATAATTCACCACTACATGCTTCAAGTGCTAGACAATATTCGCATGATTGGAAAACCGACTTTTCCGCTTTACATCCACGATCCACTGCAGCACGAGCTCGTTCCTTTATTAGATCTCTGACTCAACAGGATTGCGAATCTTCCACCAAAGATCAAACAAAAGAACCAGAAACACCAATATCGTTACATTTGGATCGAGGTTTGATAAACGAAAATCCGCATGCATATGCTGAAAGTGTAGTTGAACACGTTTCTGTTCAGGCTGCTAATGATCTTGTACCTGCAAATCCAACAAATCTTGAGCATGATTCTGATATTGGTATAACTCTCTTATGTTTTTTTTAGTTTGATATATTTGAAATATGTTAACACAAAAAAAAATTTAATGACAGGTATAAATGTAACAAAAAAAAGAAACGTGGTCCGACCATTGGGCTTGAGTGGTTGAAGAGGAGACAAAATAATACAGAGAGGGTGGATGTGCAACTTCCAACAGAACTTCGAAGATTGGTTGGATATAGAGCTCAAGAGCTTATTACAAAAAGTGGGCGCCATGTAAGGAACCATGCTCCTCTGAATGTTGAGAAATGGTCTGATATTCCAACTGATATTGTAGACAAAATAATAAATATCATCTATGTAAGTATTACATTTTAAATAAGTGTTTTTTTAATTTCTTAGTAGTTTTGTATTTTGAACTCTTATTTTAGGTGTTTTATATTATATTTTTAGACTGAATTCAATCTCCCAAATGAGTCTCATGTTCGTGGTGATCTGATATCTTCACTCCGTCGACACTATAATATTTGGCGTTTTCATTTGCATGCTAATTATTATCTGAAATGGAATACTGATGCACAACGATGTGCAAATTGCCCTAAAGACATCGATCCTAGTCACTGGAATTGGATAATTAGTTACTGGGGTAGTGACCGATTCAAGGTATAAAATACTTTGCTTTTAAATTATGTACATTGTTTATACAATTTTTTTTCTTATTGATTTGTTGATATAGAGGATTAGCGAGATCAATAAACAAAATAGGAGTCAACAAAAAATGAAGTCTCATGTTGGAACAAAGTCTATTGCAAGAACAATATATGAAATGGCAAGTACTTCTCTTAATAATTGTAATGTTGACTAAACTTAACAATAGTACTAGTACTTTGAATTAAAGTATTATTGTTTTTGTATGTAGAGAGAAGCTCCACAAAAATAAGATGAGTTACCCATGTATGTAAGGTTGTGGGAGAAAACTCACAAGGGGAAAGATAATGAGTGGCAAGATGAAACAACAGAAGAAATATATAAAAAATTATTGGAATTTCATGACACTCAAATAAGAGAGAAGAATGAAGATAAGTTGACCCTAGAAGACGCTTACACCATCGTACTTGGACATCGTTCAGGTTATGTTCTTGGAATGGGGCCGGGACCAAGACCTTCAGAGCGTGTACGTACTAATGTGCAATAATTACGAGCAGAGATTCGAGCTGAGTTTGAAGTGGAGATGACTGGTCGTGTTCAAGAGATGGAGGATCGGATGACATAAAGAATGATTCGTATTCAAGAGATGGAAGATCAGATGACACAAAGAATGACTCATATTCAAGAGATGGAAGATAAGATGGCACAAAGAATGGAGTCTAAGATATTGGCTCTTCTGAAACAAAGAGAACCTGAGGATCAAGCAGACAACACTAATTGATATTTAATCTATATAAGTTGGGGCTGAAATTAAAATTCTAATTTAGCATTTGTCATTATCTTCTTGCTTTATGTTTTATCTGTTCAAGAAATTTTATATTTGTAAAAATGTCGGTCTTGTTCAAGTTTTCTTTCACTTTTATATTGTTTGACTCTTTGGAAGGATCTTCTTTGGTATGAACTCTTATCTCTTTTATTTTTATGATGTTTGCCTAAATGCACATTAAGTTTTGGGTTTGTTAAGACAGAGATAAAATATCTCTTAGTATTTTTTGGCTTGGTGCCAATGTTATATGAATCATTATGAGTATTTTTTAGCTTGCATCCCAAGTTAGCTAATCCTCTAGGCCAATTTGGAGTTTTAATGCATTTCATCTGGAGGACATTTAGTCCTACTATCACTCAAAAGGTGTGAGGTAATATTTTTTTAATCCTGTAAATGAGAAATACTGCTCTACCAACGATGATGTCCCTCAGGTTCTGAATCCTAGAAGATGAAGTTCATGAAATGCTTGGACAATAAGGTACGTAATTCAAATGAGCATTGCCAGGAGTTTTAATACATTTCAATTTGAATAGATTGTGGCCTGCATTTCAATGAGAACTCAGATGAGAACTCAAATTAGAGTTTTAATGCATTTCATAAAAGGATTAGCTTGCATCCCAGGTTAGCTAATCCTTACAGGCCAATTTGGAGTTTTAATGCATTTCATCTGAGTTCTCATTCACTGAGTTTGAATTACAGGCCAATTTGGCAATTTTATAAGTTCAATTTGATCCCAGGTCTTTAGCAAGCTAATCCTCGTTGTTGAGGGTGTTCCTCCTTTTTTGGACTTATTATTGTCTTTTTACTGTTTTTTGAAGATTCAATTCACTGTTCAGAAAATAAATTGGTGTTTTAGAGAGGATTAGTGGTCTGTTTGGTCGTTTTGGGAGTACTTCATATTTGAAGTTGTCACAAAATTGGGTATTCCTTGGAGTATTGATTGCCGCTCCAGATTTTTTATGTTGCTTTTTTGTGCTATTTGAGTTTATAATCACTGTTTTTTATTGCAAGAATTTGTTTATTTGATATTTCTGAAGTATGCTATGAGTACATCTTGATGTTGGATTGTTTAGTAGCAGTTTTTCTTAGTTTGGGCTCCTAGTAGCTCACTGTTTTGGCATAAATCTTCATATTCTTTAACCACATGCTCTATTGTGGTATTATTGCAATTCATGAAGATGATTTAAATTTTTTTGCTCTTATTGACAACACAGCAGTCTCATCATTATCAAAGCTAAAAATTATTTACATAATTATGTTGTATTGCCGTGCGGCTCTATGTTATGGATCCATGTTGGAGGATATCTTACAAGCACCGTACAACAGTGCACAAGGAGTGCAAAATTTAGTCATGCTATGTTTTATTTCATGTTCTGCTGTTTTCAGTTGTATTAAGCTGTATATGAATTTGGACTTGGTGCCAATGTTATATGAATCAATATGAGTTCTGTCTATGATTGCTACTAATGTGGAAAAATCTGGAGGACATTTAGTCCTACTATCACTCAAAATGTGCGAGGTAATATTTTTTTTAATCCTGTAAATGAGAAATACTACTCTACCAACGATGATGTCCCTCAGGTTCTGAATCCTAGAAGATGAAGTTCATGAAATGTTTGGACAATAAGGTACGTAATTCAAATGAGCATTGCCAGGAGTTTTAATGCATTTCAATTTGAATAGATTGTGGCCTGCATTTCAATGAGAACTCAGATGAGAACTCAAATTGGAGTTTTAATGCATTTCATAAAAGGATTAGCTTGCATCCCAGGTTAGCTAATCCTTACAGGCCAATTTGGAGTTTTAATGCATTTCATCTGAGTTCTCATTCACTGAGTTTGAATTACAGTCCAATTTGGCAATTTTATAAGTTCAATTTGATCCCAGGTCTTTAGCAAGCTAATCCTTTTAGCTTGAGTTTTAATGCATTTCATGAACTCAAATTGGAGTTCTCATTTACTGAATAATGTAATTCAAATTTTCACAAATCTACTTATATTGCTTTAAAACTACTAATTCCGCAAGCAAAACAATCTATTCATATTAATGCATTTTTCATGAATTTAGATAATTATGTTATGCTGCAAAATTGAAATAGAAGGATAAAAATGATTGTGAAATAATTCAAACCTTGAATTTAGATATCCTGGAATCAATCAATATGAATAGATTGGTGACCGGGGAAGGGGCCGCTATTTCACAATTATTATCCATCCAAAATTTTGAGGACCTTTGGTGACCGGGGAAGGGGCCGCTATGTGGAAGGAGCAGCGCTGGGGGCGTTGCATGGGCAAACGACAACGTCAGGTAGAGCGAGGAACTCGGATTAGGTTTTTTTTGCCGCCTATGATACCATGTTGCGTAAATAGGGAATCAGAACTTAATAATTTATTAGGTGATAACTATGGCTATATATGGCCTACAAGAGAACCCTATTACATAAACCCCCTCAACTATTATTTCCTGAATACCAACAATTTTGTAGGTTCATAGTAACATTTTCACTGTTTTTGTTGTACGTAGCAAAAAAACATCATTTTACAAATTCCACGGAACTTGTTAGACACCATTTTACATTTTATTGTGAATCACAAATTTGTATGTTCCGATTTTCTGTAAACTACACTGCACAGTACAACTATTAATCAGCAAAACATATTTATCCTAAAAAATAGTCCAAAATTAAAGAAAACAACTTATGATATATGTTAATAATACAAATAGCATTGCGAGCAACAAGATATTGTATTAGACGATAATGAATGAAAATTCCTATCAGTAGAACTCACCTTTGCAGGTACTTTATGTTCTTGACTGGAAGAAGAATTATTACTTGAATTTTTTTTTCTGCGGTTCTTGAATTCTTCGTGTTACTTGGACATGGATCACTCCAGTTTTTACCCCTTGCAAAGGTATCCACTTATTAACTACTTGATTTGGAGGCAACATTTCATATTCTACAACAAAATCACCGATTCTAGTTTCAGGGAGTACAACATTGTGATCTTTCACATGCAAAACCAATCGACTCCCGTGTCAGGGAACTCTAGAGTTTGATGCCACTGAGGATTTAGTGTTTTGTACATAACCTGCAAGTTTTATAAGTAGAAAGAAATAAGAAGTAATATCATGAAAATACTGGGATTTTTTTTAATGTCATATACTGGGATGATGAACAACTCAGAAAGAAAGCTGAGATGGTTGGAATGCATAGTTTTGTAATTCTCTATTTATGATTATCTCCAAATTCTACGTAAGTGAGAGAAAAAGTGATAAATTCATTTTCATTCATTGTGCTGGTATTCATTTTATGCAAACCCTTCATCCAACAGTAAAATTAAGGTTTATTTTATGATAAAATTATGCCAATCTTGAGTAATCCTTGTTATGTAGTACTAGGTCTGAATTAGTTTCAGCTTATGTTAGACTTCTTCATACTAATGAGGCTGAAGTTTGTAGTACTAGGTCTTGATTAATCCTTGTTATTAGAATTTTGCATAGGATATGTTGATGTGCGAAAATGCACCTCCAGCTAACTGTTCGAGCACTGGGGAAAAGAAGGGGGAAAGACTGTCGGTTAGTCGGTTACTAGCGGCCAGGAATGGTGGATAAGACCGGATAGAAAAAAGAGACAGATGGCCGCTACCAGCGGCAACACCAGAGTTCGCCCGCCGCGGCCTGAATGCCTCTCCTGCGGCGAGCTTTCCTCACATAAAAGATGAAACGGTTACACTTGGAGAAAACAACAAGGAGAAGGAGAAGAGAAAAGAAACCGGCCGGACAGCAAGCCGCAAGGCATTAAACTAGAGACCGCAACCCACAATAAGTGAGCTCTTGGACTCCAGTCAGCGTGCTTTGGGTGTGCTGCCGCCGCCTATTTATAGGCTTGGGGGCCTGCCCAAACGGGCAGGGCTAAAATTACCGGCTGCTCGAGGTACAAGAGAATCGGGCAGCGGTGACGGGAATCGAGAAGAAGAAGAAAAGCCAAGAGACAGGCCGCGCGGCCTAGCGATCTTTTCTTGCCGAGCTACAGGACTCGGCCTCTGAGCGGGCTGGACTGCACCTCCTCTGACGGCGACCTGGGACATAGGTCACGCAGCTTGGCCAAGGACAGGCCGACCCTTAAATGATGGCTGGACTGGAACTGGCGGCTGTCTGACGTAGAGGCCGCCCGGCTTGTCTGACAATAAGCCGGCTAGCTGAGAACGGCGGTTGGAAATTGCAAGCCGCCCGAACTAAAAAACTGGAGAACTAGTCGCGGATTCTGGGTTAACATAATCCCCGCACATTTTTAAGTTTCTGAAAAACTTCGAAAATGTAAAACAAAGCCGGAGACCGCGATTGCCATTAATGCTTCTGCGTCTATAAAATGCCGAGGGCCCTGCCATTTCGTCAAGATTTCTGCCAAGCCACAAGTCACTATTCACCACTCGCGGTTAGAATCCTCCAAGCCGACAGAGACTTCTACAAAATGGACGTCATGTCCTCGATGCTAGATCGCGAAAAGAAGTCGTCTGGGTCGAAAAGGAGGAGCAGAAGAGTGGGCAATTCTGACCAACAGCCCGAGAAGAAAGCTGAGAAGCCGATCACACTGGCGGCTTCTGCTTCTGGAAAGAAACCGATGGAAGTCATCGCGGAATCCTCGCAAACCGCGACCAAAGTTGAAGCGATTTCCAAATCTTCTCTCCCGCAAGCTGGAACCACCAAATCCTTCGACATTACTTACTCGCCATCAGGTGAACTCCTCTTGAGGATCGCCGGGGCGGAGGAGAAAAGTGTCGACTCTTCCAAACTGCGCGAGTTTCCCGCATCTACTGATTTGATCGTCGTTGATGAGGATGACTCAGAGAAGCCATTGGAGGCCGAGCTGTCTCTGAATGAGAAGAGGAAGAGGACAGAGACAATAATCGGCCACTTGAAGCGACGTAAGAAAAAGGTCGAGACCCTTGAGGAAAGGATGGAGAGAAAGGCGCGGAAGATGCGGGTTGATAACCGCAATATTTCTGGGAAGACCGGAGCGGCAAGTGTGCAATTTAAGCCGCGGGAGAAAGACGTGTCTGAGGGTCTGTCGACTACATCTTCCAGGCCGGACAAGCCAGAGAGTACGCCTGCGGTTAGCGAATCTCTGAGCGATATCCTGAAGGGCATGGAGAAATTTCAGCAGCAGGACAAGTTACTGGCAACTCCGCCGGCTTCTGCGGAGGTCGCCGACACCGATGTCGAAGTTATAGGAGAGAAGCTTGGCGAACCGGCTCCTGCGGTTTCAGAAGGAGCAGAAAAATTAAAACTCAGAGAGAAGATAGAGGAGATGAATAAATTAATCGTCGGGAAGCAGGTGACGACTACATTTCCTGCCCTGCAAGGTAAACACGAAGAAGTTAAGCGTACTGTAAAATTCTACAAGCCGCGGTCACGGAAGAAGGGAGCGGACACAATATTTAATCCGCTGGCGAGCTTCTTCCCGACCACAGCACAACTGAAAATCAAAGCTAAAGAGACCGCGCGGCTATGGAAAGAAAAGCTGAAGCTAATAGACTCCGAAAGGTTTAGGCGACCAGTGGCTAGATTTGATACTACGGCTTTCGAAGGAGAGATAACCACGGGCTGCGGTCTCATTTTAACGAGATCTTTTAAAAGGTGCCGGTCATGTTACTGAATCTAACCACTTGTTTGTTCCCTGCAGGTGCACCTGAAACTGCCATCAAGCCGGGCGATCTGACCACCTGCCTACTTCCACTAATACCACCGCTACCTCCCAATATCCGCGATCAAAGGACAGCCGAATTCCAGTGTGAAGTCGCTGCCTTGCAGGCTAGGATAAGGGAGCATGCCGAGGCCCTTTGAGCCAGGGAAGAAGAGTGGCGACTTCAAGAAGAAGATCAACGGTTTATGCTGGAGGCCGCTGAAAAGAGAACAAAGGAAGTGCTGGAAGACTTGGAGCTGGAGAGAGGAACGATGCAGTCTGAGGTGGAGGCCGCTGAGAAAAGGACGCAGGAGGCCCGGGTCAGCTTGGAGTTGGAGAGAACGACGACTCGGATTACGCAGGAGACCGCTAACAAAAGGGTGCATGAGGCACTGGCCAGCGCGGACATGGAGAAAACGGCAAAGCGGACTGCGCTGGAGGCCGCTGACAAACAGATGTAGGAGTCCCTGGCCAGCTGGGAGGAGGAGAAAACAATGATGCGGACTGCACTTGAGGCCGCTGAGCAAAGAACACTGGAGGCGCTGGCCCACCTAGAGCAGGAGAAGACAGAGAAACTTGACATGCAGGCTTTAATGCTGATGCTCGACTGGATTGAGAGGGAAAGGGCGGACTCCGCTCGACTTGATGAGGAAAGGGATAAGGATCGACCAGAGGAGGCCGGCAGAGGCTTGCGACCTGCTAGGACGACTGCTGAACTGCAGCAACTACCAAATCGCCCGGCTTACGGAGAGACTTAGGACTCACCAGTAGTCGCGGCGGTTAGGCAGGTCGCTGCTTCTGGCGACCCGGGAGATCGTGCTCTACCGCGGGTTCCATTTGCCCGCGTAGAGCGTGATACCTCGCGAGTTCATCGGACTCTTTACTCTATCCACAACCTTGTCAGTCAAGTGTATGTCCAGCTGGTACAGGCCGACGACCAAGTCGCGCGGGTTGGGCGAGAGGCTCCAGAGAGTGGAGAGAAATAATTATGAGGACTTTAATTTGGCTTTGTAATAAGCATCAACTCGTGATGCAGGACAGTTTGATTGTTGTGAACTATTGTTGTATATTTGATTGTATATTAGTGCAAATTGCTTGCGGCTCTGCGCGGTTTGAATATCATAGATGCTGTCTTTTCTTCTTTGGAAATTTTGCCAAGTACTGGGATTTTAGTCACGCGAACTGCCGAACTGTTCTGCGTTTTAATTACTTTCTCTTGTAGGTTGAGCCGTGCGGCCTGATATCTATCCGCGATTTGACAACCGCTACTGTAGCTGCGTAGGAAATCTATAAATTGAGATGATACCGGAGTCTTCGGCACAGAAGATCAAAATGCGAGGTAAAGCAATGGCGATGCGGTCTGACAAAGCTCCAGCCGTTAGGACCGACGCGGCTTCTGCCTTCCATTCGGCGGATCATAAGGAAGGCCGTCTTACCCAAGCCGAGCTCGACAGCTTTGCAGAGAAGCATATGAAAGACAGCTCGCTCCTCGCGCGGCTTCCGCTTCCTCACGAGCGGATTAACACCGCCGCAGCCAACCAGATCGCTATCCCAATCGATCACTTTGACTGCGGCTTCGGCTTCCCTGTGCTGATGGAAGCCGTTGCGGTCTTTGACCACTACAGAGTAGTGTCAGGACAATTGCCGCCGAACTCTATTGCGGCGATTTACAGCTTCATCTCCTACCTCAGGTCGGAGAGAGTTCGCTTCTCAATGAAGCTGTTTAGAGAATGCTTTTCGGTCCGGTCTATTCCGGACTCTGGGACAAAGATCTTCAGAGGACATCTGTACTTTGGCTGCCGGGGGCTAAAGGTCATCAACCTGGCGAACAAAATCCCGAATTGGTCAGAAAGGTACCTGATCTTCGAGGGTCAACTCGGCCTCCTGCCGGTCAATCCGCAAGTTCGGGACGAAGCCGCTTTTGGAAGCAGCGGACTGGACGACGTGGAGAAGGAGATCTTCAACTTCTTCAAGGGCGAGCGGCTCGACGTCACCCACTACCTCCTGTTGCTCCTGACTTTGGAGGATGTCCATGCGCAGGACAGTAAGTATCACCCAGCCGAATTGTTCTGCTAGCCGCGTGGCTTACCAACTGACTTGTTAACTTTGCCCTGCAGCTGCCTTCGCGGTCCCGCTGAACAAGCCGCTAACTCCTGGCGGCCTAACCCTTACACAGTGGGAGAAAAGGGCCAAGAGGGCCAGGCCGGAGCGGGTTGAAGAGGAAGGAGCATCGGACTCCTCGAGCGACTTCACGCTGCATGGTATGGGCAGCCGCTTGAAGGATCTTCGCGGCAACCCCACCATGTAGTGGAGTGCCGACGGCGAATCAGTTCAAGTTTCCACCGCCCTCCCTAACCGGGGGAAGGAAATGATAAGTCGCCACGCCTCCGCGGCTGGCGCGGCTTTGTATGGCAGGCGTAACCTAAAAGCGCTGAAAAAGATACCTGCAGAGGACTTCTCGCGGTTTGCCACGCAGGTCGGCGCGAGAAGCTTCGTGGATAACCACTATATGGGCCTAGCCCATAGGCGGTTAGTCGCAAGTGAAGGCGACCTGAAGAGGCAACTCGCCGAAAAGGATGAAGAAATCGCACGGCTAAAGGAGTAAAATGCGGAAAGATATTACCTGATTTTTGCGACTTCATTCATCAAGCCGCACGAACTAACCTTTTTCTTTCCTTTGTAGAAAATGTACGATCCGGCCAACCCAGCCTTCCAGGACGCTGTCTTTCCGCAGCTCATCCAAGGGATTGACGGAGCGCTTAATCGTCTCCGAGATCACAGCGGCCTCGCCCCAGGCTTCACCGACTTCACTTGCGCTGACTTGTATCCACCCTTAAAGAGAAGGGTGGCCGCGGTTTATCGAGCGCTGAAAGGCAAGGAGAAGATCGATGGAGAGGGCGAGGGCAAGGCAGAAGAGGAAGAGGAGGACAGCGAGGGAAGCAGGAGCGAGACCGCTTCTTCTGAAACTGGCGGTCAAGCGTCTGAGATCGCGCGGGTTGATGCCGCTGGGTCAGAGACATGGGGCACTGGTAGTTCGTGTTCATCCTCGTCTGACAGCGGCAACTACTCTCCTTCTGAGATCGACATCGACGGTGAACCGGACTCCGGCACTCCTGCGTCCAAAAGACTGAAGCCGAATAGCTAAGATAGATTACTTGTAATAGTTTTTACATTTTTTGAGACCGCCGGTAAGATTTTGTAAACCGCGCAGTCTATCTTTTATACTTGACGTTAGAAATGAAAATATTTTACCTTTTGTGAGAATCTATTGTAATTTTACTTACTTGTCTGTTTATGCAGCTTAATCTTTCTTACTCGTTTCCGACTTAAGAAATCTCATCGATGACTTCACCGAATAATGACTACCTTTGCTCTGGTTAAACTCGAGTAGAATACCGGTAACCGGGAATGTTAGTCTTCTGCGAATTTATAACAATCCGATCATCCTTGAGCGTATATAGAGCAATAAGCCGGGCGGTCAGGAGATTATTCGCCAAGAAGATAAGGAAGTTCAACTGTTGAAGGTTCATATTCAACCACGAAGTCCCACGATTAATGTATAGGCCTTAATTTTATTGGAGATGAAGAAGATACATGGCGATCGACAAGCCGCTCGGCTAAGGGGATAAACCGGACAGATATTGTAAAAACCAAGCTGATTGTGGCGGCCTGTCCGAACTTTAATACAAAACTCGCTTCCCATAGGAGAACTACTGAATGATAGAGTTAAACATATTGCGACTTCTTTACATAGTAAGCCGCAAATTGATTTGAATGAATACCATAAGCCGGCGGACTAGAATTAGTTGAGAGGATCAAGTCGGCCGAATTCCAGAATATATTAGTAATAATCCGAGAGAGATTTCATAGCCGAATAGAATAAACCGACACTTGTAACCGCGCGGTCTGCATACTGTGTAATATAAATCGGCTAGGCTGTAAGACCGTGAGACGGTGGATAAGCTGGAATGGATAATTGCGAGGTCTACGAACTGACCAGCATATCGATAATAATATGTGAAAACCATAATTTATCTACCACTGTAACTTGCAGGTTGAAAAGATAATGAAAACTCTGCCTGCACTGTCTTATAACATAAACTGAGAATCATTACTCTTTTAAAGAAGATCTCATTTCAACTCATTTGCGAATGATTCGAGCGGGGTTTACATCTGCGACTGATGTCGTACGGGATTGCCACTACACATCTGCGACTGATGTCGTGTGGGATGTGGATGGCCAATAAAGTAATATTATTTTTGTTATAAGTAAATATCCACATACATATGTCAACGTTTAGTGTAAAGCTAAGAAGCAGAATTTAGAGGACATATGAATGCTTATTTCTAGAGGAAAGCTTAGTAAAAGGATATGGGTTTGAAGCCTGATTGAACCCAATTGTCGATGATCGTTGAGAGATATTTGTGAAGCTGGATGCTGGTGAGGACTGATTTGTTGCTATATCTATTACAACTGTCATTATCAAAAGAAAAGAAGCAAATGCAAGAAACTCCGAACACATGGGAGATATATGAAATATGTAAAAGAAAAGCAAATAAGATACTACCGCTTCTAACACTTCCACTATTTAACAACAGAATCTTCATTTGCAACATCGGCTTTATCAGTGGAAAATGTGCTGGAAGATCATAGGACAACATAGTCTTGTAATTTCCCTGCCCTTGCAAATTGATCTGCTAGTTTCCGGAGAGCCTGACAATCTTCTGTGTTGTGACCAATATCCTTATGATATTTACAAAAAAGTTCTTCATGTCGTTGTTCAATCTTTGATTTCATACGTCGAGGCTTTTTAAATTCTTTCATACTAGCAAGAATTGGCAGAAGATCTTCCAAAGAAATTTTGAACTTGACATATCTGTCTGAGTACCTTTCATACTTGAGTGTTTTAGGATCAAAAGACATGATAGGGCAAGCTTCTATATACTCTGATGATTTATCCTGTTGCGGAGTGTCTGAAGCATTTTGGGAAGAACCGGGCTGTTGATGATCAGAATCTTTCTAATATTCCTTAGCCATTTGATTTAAGAAGGATATTCCTTAGCCATTTGATTTAAGAAGGATATATAGTTGACATTCGCTGCTTCACCCATTATGAACTGATTAGCTATTTTAATAAGATCTCCATAGGTCTTTGGCTCCTTTTTGCTAACTTTAAATTTGAGAGGACCTTCTCGAAGTCCGCTTATCAAGGCATATTTGTACAAGTCTGGATGAACGTTAATGATATCGAGCATTTCCTTTTGAAACCGATCAACGAAATGAGCGGTAGACTCATCAACTTCCTGCTTGATTTGGAAGAGAGCTATTGGGTTTCTCTTCTACTTCCGAAAAGTATCAAATCTCAAAAGGAACTGCTTTTGAAAATCCCCAAAGCAAGTGATGGACCGAGAAGGTAAACCATGAAACCATTCCTGAGCAAGACCGTCAAAGGTCATTAGAAAAAGCTTACATTTGATTCCATCTGACATGGCTTTTAGAGAAGCAGCCGCTTCAAATACTTGTAGATGTGAAACTGGATCACTAATCCTTGAATAACGTGGCAAGCGAGGCTCTCTAAAATCTTCAGCAACGGTATCCCCGCAAATTTGATCAACGAACGGAAAAGAAACTTCTTCTTCTCTGTAGAGAGGTGTCTGCTTCATGCAAGCCTGAAATGCATCCTTAGCTACATTCTCGGGATGAGAACCATCTTGCCTCGTTAAGGAATCCCGCATAGATGATAAGAAATTTCTGTAATTCCTCGGGAGATTCATTGCAAATGACAGATAACAACCAACACAAACTATGAGACCGCCGGACAGATACAGTCTGACCGAGCAGATAGATTGGCCAGCGGTTACTGAGCAGGTTAACCACCCTTGCCGCTGCATGCTCGACTAGCCGCTAAGCACTAGCGGTCGGGCGGTCTGACAATATCTAGCCGCGGATTTCACCGGCTAACCGAGATCTGAAGGCCGCGTATTAACTGTTGATGCGCGAAAATGCACCTCCAGCTAACTGTTCGAGCACTGGGGAAAGGAAGGGGAAAGACTGTCGGCTAGTCGGTTACTAGCGGCCAGGAATGGCAGATAAGACCGGATAGAAAAAAGAGACAGATGGCCGCTACCAGCGGCAACACCGGAGTTCGCCCGCCGTGGCCTGAATGCCTCTCCTGCGGCGGGCTTTCCTCACATAAAAGATGAAACGGTTACACTTGGAGAAAACAATAAGGAGAAGGAGATGAGAAAAGAAACTGGCCGGACAGCAAGCCGCAAGGCATTAAACTAGAGACCGCAGCCCACAACAAGTGAGCTCTTGGACTCCAGTCAACGTGCTTTGGGTGTGCTGCCGCTGCCTATTTATAGGCTTGGGGGCCTGCCCAAACGGGCAGGGCTAAAATTACCGGCTGCCCGAGGTACAAGAGAATCGGGCAGCGGTGACGGGAATCGAGAAGAAGAAGAAAAGCCAAGAGACAGGCCGCGCGGCCTGGCAATCTTCTTCTGCCGAGCTGCAGGACTCGGCCTCTGGGCGGGCTGGATTGGACCTCCTCTGACGGCGACCTGGGACATAGGTCGCACAGCTTGGTCAAGGACATGCCGACCCTTAGATGATGGCTGGACTGGAACTGGCGGCGGTTTGACGTAGAGGACGCCCGACTTGTTTGACAATAAGCCGGCTAGCTGAGAATGGCGGTTGGAAATAGCAAGCCGCCCGAACTAAAAACTGGAGAACTAGTCGCGGATTCTGGGTTAACAGGATAGGTACTACTTTTTTGTTCTCCACTTCTGCGAGCACACCGTGTTGATTTTTTTTATTTTTTATTTTCTATTATCTTACAGTTGCACGTTGATTCCTTGTGAGTTTTAAATTATTATTAGAAACTCTACTAATGATAGATTTTTTATAATTACATTGCAGATTGCATTTTGGAAGAAGATATATCTCATCTTTCAAGTCTTCTTCCTCTAAAAGGTTCTATTACAACTCTGTCCCTTGCAGGCCGGAGTTCTTTCTAACTAAAGAAGAGAGCAGAAGACATTAGTTCTCTATCACAGATGTGCCAAAGAATGCATATTTATAGATTTTCTTTAATATAAATATTTGTTATTGTATTTAAATTTAATTAGAAATAAAAATATTATTACTTTGTATTGAGGGGTTTGGGCTATCTCCCACCCAATTTTTCCCTATTAATGAAATAATCTATGTTAGAACAATCTTCTTGTTGCAATTGAGTGTTTATTTATTGTTATATTTGAATGTACATATATGAAAATTAGTGAATATCAAATGAAAAAATTTTATGGTATTTTGTAAGAAATTGAATAAAGTTTAGTGACAAATATCATATTTTTTAATGAGCCTTATATTCCGTCACAAAAAAACATAGTGAGCAGAATTAGTTTAGACACTAAAAATATTTTATTTTAGTGCCCACTAAATTCTCTTTTAGTGACTGAATTAATGCAGTCACTAAACACGTCTTTTTAGTGACCCATGTTTTTTGGTCATTAGAACTTTTAGTGATTGAAAAGATTTGCTCATTAAAAGTTCACATTTAGTGACAATATTTTTTGCCACTAAAGAAAATTAGTGTTGGGCATACTTCATCACTAATAGTTATTTTAGTGACTGTTGTGCTTCGGTCACTATAACTTCTTTTAGTGTCCAAAAAAAAATTATTCACTAAAACAACTTTTAGTGACAAAATACTTTTGGCCACAAAAAACATTTAGTGGCGGGGCTTTTGTGACGACCTTATGACAGGCTCAATTCGGCCACTAAATGTCTTTAGTGACCATAATTCAGTATTTAGTGACGAAATATTTCATCAGTAAAAGTCACTTTTCTAGTAGTGCATACTTGGGTTCTAATGGAAGGTAATTCTTTATTGCAGCTGAGTCCAAGTTACCGTGCCCTTATATGGTACTTGGACAGTGGATGTTCCAGGAACATGATTGGAACAAAGGGATTGCTGAAGGAGTATTTACCTATCATAAATGGGCCTAAAGTAATATTTGGTGGTTCTGAAAAAGGAATCATCAAAGGATTTGGTAACATTTCTAGTAACCAGAATTCTATCACTCAAGTGGCCTATGTGAAGGGTTTGAAACACAACCTTATATGCATAAATCAGCTGAGTGATTTAGGATATGACATTTCATTTATTAAGAATGGATGTCATATCAAAAGGTCAAGTGATCAAAAGGTCATATTGACAGGATATAGAAAAAGAAATGTGTACTGTCTTAATTTTGAGTGTGAGAACAAAGATTCTCCAATTTGTCTTGTAGCTGATGAGAGAGCCCATAATTGTGTCAAATGGAGCAAGAGGCTGGCACATCTTAACTACAAAACAATTGACCAACTTTTTAGCAAAAAGTAAGTGAGAAATGGTCCTAAAGTTAAGTGTATAAAGGATGGGATATGCTCAGTTTGTCAAAAAGGCAAGCAGAAAAAATCCTCCTTTCATAGCCTTGAAAATAAGGATTCAGTGAGGTGTCTATACCTCTTACATATGGATCTATTTGGTCCTATGCAAGTTCATAGTCTAGGTAGGAAGGTCTACACTTTTATGGTGGTAGATGACTATTCTAGATATTCCTGAGTGTTCTTTCTAAGACAAAAATCAGAAATCCCAAGTGTTTTATTCAGCTTTGTCAAGAAAATTCAGAATGAACTTGACATTATATTGGTCAAAATAAGAAGTGACCATGGAACTGAATTTCAATCGTAGAGTATGACAAAACTGTGTCAAGAATTTGGGATTCTTCAAGAATTATCCTCACCTAGAACACCACAGCAAAATGGTATTACTGAAAGGAAGAATAGAACACTGATTGAGGTAGGTAGAACTCTATTGAGTGACACTTCTCTCCCGAAATATTTCTGGGCTGAGGCAGTAAATACTGCATGTCATGTGATCAATAGGGCATCTATCACAAAAAGCCACAAAGAGACTCCCTATGAGATAATGAAGGGTAGAAAACCAAACTTATCTTATTTTAGGATCTTTGGTTGCAAGTGCTATGTCCTTAACAATGACAAGTCTTATAAAACTAAGTTTGCTGCCAAATCCCAAGATGGGATATTTGTTGGGTACAACAACAATAGAAAGGCTTATAGGGTCTACAACTTGATTACTCAAGTTATAGAAGAGTCTGTACATGTTGTCTTTGATAAAAAAAGACTGATTAACAGTTAGTTGCCTTGTAGCTCATGCAGTTCTACAGGTATAAATTAGAAAATAGACAAGCTTACCATTACAGAAGACTCAAGTGAAGAGCAGGAAGTGGAAAATGGTGACAACTGTCCAGGGGGAGTACAGGACTCCCTAGATGTTGTTGAAAACCAAGAGGTGCAGCATATTGAAGAGTCAGGAGATGTACAACCGGAATATAGTCTACCTCTAGCTGTTAGACACTTAAAGGATCATCCAGTAAATCAGATAATTGGTGATCTAAGACATGGAGTGCAAACTAGAAGCAGGAACTTGAATGCAGTTCTTTGCTCAAGCTTTCTATCTCAACTTAAGCCAAAGAGATTTGAAGAAGCTATTCTAGACCCACATTCGATTGATGCCATGCAAGAGGAGCTGAATCAGTTCAGAAGGTGCAAGGTCTGGGAGTTAGTTCCTAAACCAAAAGACCACAACATCATTGGAATAAAGTGGATCTTTAGGAACAAACTGGATGAGAATGGGATCATTGTGAAGAAAAAAGCAAGACTTATTGCAAAAGGATACAGGCAAGAAGAGGGTATTGACTTTGATCAAACCATTGCCCCAGTAGCAAGACTGGAAGCAATTAGAATGTTCCTTGCCTATGCAGCATATCAAAGCTTCAAGGTATTCAAAATGGATGTAAAATCATCATTCCTTAATGGAAATCTAAAAGAAGAAGTCTATGTAGAGCAGCCCTCAGGTTTTGTTGATTCCTTAAAACCTGATTATGTTTATAGACTTAGGAAAGCTTTATATGGGTTAAAGCAAGCCCCAAGGGCTTGGTATGAAACCCTTTCTACTTTCCTTATTGAGAACAAATTCTCAAGGGGAAAAATAAACAAAACTCTATTCCTAAGGGAGTTCAAAAGTAAGATAATCTTAGTCCAGATTTATGTAGATGACATAATATTTGGGTCTACAGAAACTACCTTTGCAAGAAGTTTTCTAAACTTATGCAAGGGAAGTTTGAGATGAGCAGCATGGGAGAACTTAAGTTCTTCTTAGGCCTTCAAGTAAGACAGACTGATGATGGCTTGTCCATATCCCAGTTTAAGTTCACCAAGGAGTTAATTAAGAAGTATGATATGGAATCATCCTCCACCATGAGAACTCCTATGGGAACAAGTATGCCTATATGCAAAGATGATGCAGGTAAACCTATAGATGAGTCTTTGTATAGAGGAATAATTGGCTCTCTTCTATATCTAACTGCTAGTAGACCAGACATTATGTATGCAACATGTGTCTGTGCTAGGTACCAATCATGCCCTAAAGAATCTCATTAGACAGTAATAAAAAGGATTTTGAGATATCTAAAGGGAACACCTAATCTAGGCCTTTGGTACCCTAGGAATGGAGATTTTCTACTGAAAGGCTATTCAGATGCAGACTTTGCAGGTTGCAAAGAAGATAGAAAAAGCATAACAGGCACCTGTCAATTTCTTGGAGGAAGATTGGTGTCTTGGAGCAGTAAGAAGCAAACTAGTGTGGCAATTTCCACAGCTGAGTCTGAATATGTGGCAGCAGGAAGTTGCTGTGCACAGCTGTTGTGGATTCAGCACCAGCTAGAAGACTATGGTATTCAGGTAAGTAGAACACCTTTGTTTTGTGATTCTACTAGTGCTATTTTTATTGCTAATAATCCTATTTAACATAGTAGAACTAAGCATATAGAAATTAGATACCATTTTCTTAGAGAACATGTAGAGAAAAAGGACATCTCACTAGAATTTGTCAAAACAGATTATAAGACTGCAGATGTGTTTACTAAGCCTCTAGATTAAACTAAATTCAATAAATTTAAAATTAAATTAGGAATGTTGAACATAGATTAGTTTAACAAATTTGGCTAAGTAAATCAGTGTCAATACATTCAGAGAAGTGGTGTCAACACTTCAGTAAATCTCTGTCGACACATCTAGAGAAGTGTTGTCGACACTTCAGAAAGTGGTGTCGACACATTCAGAGTAGTGGTGTCGACACATCCAGAAATTGTGTCGACACTTGCAATAAGAGTCGACACTGAATTTCTGTTGGACTACTAAGTATGTCTAGTGTCGACATATCATCAATTGGTGTCGACACATAAACGTCATCGCCGCTGTCGAGACATTAGAAGTATGTGTCAACACATTTCAACAGTGTAAACACATTTTGACTGTTTTTGCCCGCCTTTTGAACTTCTTTGTTTAGAAGGGTTAAATGGGTCAAGAACATATTCTGTCGACACGCTCTCCAGGATTTCAAGACTAAAACCTTGTGTCGACAAACTCTCTTCTCTCAATCCAAGCTTTCTAACCATCCTAATGGCGCCAAAGGTAGAAGATAACATCAACGAAGGATATGTTGGTTCGCCATTCCTTTGATGATGCGGAGTCAGAGATTAAAGGGGTCATTACCCTATTTGCTGACAGTGGTTTGGAGTTTCTGGTATCAGAACCAACCAAGATTTGGAAGAAGGAGGTTTTTGAGTTTTTTGCTGTAGCAACAGTAGACTAAACTGGACTTAAGATTAAATCAACAGTTCATGGAGCAAGAGTCAAACTGACCTTGAAAAGTTTGAGAAAAATTCTTCATCTTCCAAGAACTCAGGATGAAGAAGAAGTACCAGTATCAAAAACAAGGGAGGCACTACAATGGTGTGGATTGGATCCTACCTTGAAGATTGGAGTAGCAATTAACAGGAAAGGGATGAATCAGCAAGGCAAATTCCTTTCAGAAGTGGTAGGAAAGGTAATTCTATGTAAGCCAGGGGGACATGATAGGATTTCTGCCTATATGTTCAACCTCATGACAAGGATAATTTTTAAGCTCAACACAGATTGGTCTATCATACTGTTTGAGAAGATTAAGGAAGGATTAAAGAAGCCTTATTTGGCTAGATTTATGAGTTTATACTTAACTAGATCCATTCCAGAAGTAATGCACCAGAGCCCTGGATCTAAAATTAATCATATGAGAAGAATGGACATCAGGATTATTTCTAGATGGGATAGGGTCCTATCAAAGGACATACCTGATTTAGGAGACAAGAGGATGTAGTGAAATCACATGTACAGGACCTTACTGAGAATGCACAAGTGTAGGAGGAAACAGTTAGTGCAAAAGTGTGGAGGGAGCTAGATAGTGTAAAAGTACAGGACCTGCCTGAGAATGCACAAGTGCAGGGGGAGACAGTTACTGTAATGCCCCCGATTTTTTTTCTGCGATTATTTAATTCTCGTTTGGCGTTACGTCAACGCGTTTTCTTGGCTTGTGCCATTTTTGGAGTGTGGTCTTAACTCCTTAGAACTGGGTGACCTATTTTGTAGCCAATTGGCAAGATCTCCCTAGCAAGCCGAGTCGTTTTGGGTGACCCGGTGTTGCCTCTCGGGGGATGCTTGTGTTTTGGCTTTGGGTGGGTATAACTCAAGTTTTGTCCGTCGAAAGTTAATTTCAACTTCGCCGTTGTGTTCGTAGCATGGGTATTTAGCTACGGTGCGAGTTTCTTCGAATTCCGAGGTAGTTTGGTATTCACGTCGTTTTGGGTGTGCTAATAATAAAAGCAAATGTGTATATTTAAAGCTATTTAGATGATTTCTGCGGTCTAAAGCTTTTGTAAAAATCGGCGGCTTAGGAGGCGGTTAAGGCTGATTAGGCGTGATTAGATTTATTTAAAAGCCTTAAGCCAAATTAGCGGGCCCATTCTTCTTCTTCCCGAAAACTGTCGTCTGCTACTGTTTGCGGAAAACAGAGGAAAATCGCCGGACCTGCTACCCCTTCAAACGGCGATTTCGGGAGCGTTTGTGGACGGATTTCAATTTCGAAAGCAGATTTGGATTGCTCTCTCTTAGATCTACGTTTCTATGGTAAGATATTTGATTTTTTTAGGGTTTTTAGGAGATTTGGATTTTCGGTTTTTCCCTTTCCTCCATTAAAGCCCGGGATGTGCTGGCTACGTGTTGCTGCTGTTGGTGCCGAGGGAGAGGAAGGGCTCGAGTGAAGCTTCACTGAAAAACCGAGGCAAGTGGTTCTTGCACTTGCTGTTTTGATCTTCCCCCTCTTAACTACCCGGTTAGCCCTAGGATAGAAGCCAAGCTTTTATCTTTTTGCTTGCTAAAACTTTGTGCTTCAGTTTCCCTTTATGAGCCCCCCCTCCTTGTGCCGTTTTTGCTCAAACCGCTGGTTGTTTTAACCATTTAGACTCCAGATTTTTATTTCTCGTTTGGTGCTTTTACGGGTGGAGCAGAGAGAGAGAGAGGGAGGTTTCTGTGGTAGTGCTCTGGTTAGAACCAGTCTTGGTAGGCTCTCGGGATTTGGTATTGTGTGTGGTGCACACACTCAAAGCCAAAAGTCATCCGGGCTTGGCGTTGAGTGTGGTGAACACACTCAAAGCCATAGTTTGGTCTGTTCTTTTGCGGCTAAGTAGTGAGGCGATTGAGTGAGAAAATTCGTCTAAGTCGAAATCGACGGGAATCACAAAGTGATTCTCGCCGACCTTGACGAGTATCGTTAGTGATTCCCGCCGATTCGGTGAGAATCATTCTGCTTTCTCGCCGATTCGGCGAGAATCGACCTGCTTTTCGGCCGATTCGACGAGAATCGATCGGCATTCTCGCCGATTCGGCGAGAATCGATCTTCTTTCCCGCCGATTCAGTGAGAATCGATCGGCATTCCCGCCGACCTCTTCCGGATGGAGTTGGTTTAGGGTTTTCCTGTGGGTAAGTACTTTGGCGTAGAGTGAGTTGACCTCACTAGACGCCAAAGCTGTTTTGGCATTGAGAGAGGTGGACTCACTCAACGCCACCGTTGGGTTTTGCGGTTAAGTGCTAAGGCGTTGAGTGAGTGGACCTCACTCAACGCCGTAGCTGTTTTGGAATTGAGAGAGGTTAGCTCACTCAACGCCACTGCCTGTTTTGCTGAAGGCATTGAGGGAGTGGACCTCACTCACCGCCATAGCTGTTTTGGCATTGAGTGAGGTTAGCTCACTCAACGCCAGAGCTATTCTTGCGGAGGGCGTTGAGTGAGTGAACCTCACTCAACGCCATGGTTGATTCTAGCACTGAGTGAGGCTAACTCACTCAACGCCAAGGTCTGGTTAGGCATTGAGTGAGTGGGGCTCACTCAACGCCAGACCGTGTTAAGTAATCTCAATGCTTTTCCCTTACCTTGATTTTCTCTCCCGAGTGAATTTCCTTATTTTTATGTTCCTTGCCGGCTATTTTCTTGTTTTTTTTCCAAAAAGGCGAAATCGTGGGTCGTGGTTAGTAGTGGTGTTTGAAGCTCTTAATTGGGGAGGTGTTGTGTAATTTAGCCAAGGCCACCCTTTTTCTTTTATCTTGCTCCAGGTACGGGCTGGGCAAGGGGGTGGGAGGTCTCTAGTGCTTTCACATGTAGACCCCTGAGCTTGGTTTCTTGGAAATAGTGGTTGGGGACTGAGTTTGGCTCCAAACCGGATCCGCGATGTTTTTGTTACTACCATCTCTCACAGCTTAGGGTGTTAGACGTTTCTTCCTTGGTAGATTACAGCATTTGGGCTCATGGTAGCCTTGTTGACTCTGCAATATTTGGGCAGAGTTATTGTTGTGTCCTCGCACTTAGTGCACTTCCTTTTTGCCTTGCCTTGGGCAGTTGTGACTGTTACTGCTTTGTTTTCCTCTTTTACTTATCTTCTCATTGAAACTTTCGAGCAGTTTTTTTCTAGTTTGCTTGCTGATGTATTCTTTCTTCTTTGAATGCCTCAGGTTCTGGATAGTAGCTGCTCTGACGGCTAGTGGTGATGTGTAGTTGTTGGTGGTCTCTTGTACTATAAAGATCAGTTCCTTGTTTTTGCGAGGTAGTTTTGGTGTTGTTTTTCTTACAGACATACATACTTATTAGTGGGTTCTTGTCAGTTTGTTGGCGCCCACTGGTAGTTTTTACCTTGATACTAGATATGTTACTTTTTGCTGCTACCTTTCTGGAGTTAGTCTACTTGCTTTGGGGATTATTTATGCTAGGTTGCTAGTTACTTTTAAACCTAAAAAGACTATTATAAGTATTACTCATGATCAGCATGTTTTATAAAACTCGTCACTATTTTTCAAACAACGTGAAAAGATCGTTTTCTTATATATAGAATAAATTAATTATAGGGTTTTGCATAGTATAAGTTGTCCTCTGGGGACACTTATGCACTCTTTTAGGATGTCAAACCTTAATAAAGTATTTTTTTGCAGCGTATAAGTATAGTTTTTAAATTGTGGACTAGGTGATCTACCGAGCCGAAGGATACGACCTTTAAAAATATAACTGATTTTCTAATCATTTAACTTATGAATTTTCATAAAGTATAGTTGAGTGTGGTTTGCCTTAGCATCGATAGTTATTCCCTGCTCGACGTGGCATCATGACGCGTGTTTTCTCCTACTCTGATAATTCGTTTTCCTCGGAGAAAATGCGGGTTGTGACAGTTGGTATCAGAGGGAGGTTGCTTTACAGGCTAGTCGGGCAACCTTCCCTTTTGATTGCATTAGCAGTTTAGAATCATGTCATTCACACATCGATATGTCATCAGCACGTCATGGCAAAAGAACAAACACTACACTCATAACATAACATGTAGTATATGTGGCATATTATGTAGTATGGGATGCATAATATGTGTCCGTATATGGATCCACCATAGGGTCAACATGTGAGGGTTATGTAGTATGGGATGCATAACCTAACCACATGGCTGTGACTAGCTTGTTTTCTTTTTCGTTGCATGAGGATGTTATGTACTATGGGATGCATAACATTTTCATGTGTACGCCGCTCAAAACATGCATTAGGGCCTTTTTAGAATGCATAGCACAAACATGCATAGCATAACATTGCATAAGCACAACGTGCCAAGCTAAAGACTGGCAGGATGACATATTTACACACATAATTTTTGAGTCAAAGATAATATAAAGTCATTCATTTCCGATCTAGGCACAAGAGTTAGTATGGTGGTGGTTAACCATCCTAGGTTAAGGCATAAAATCAATTCTTGTAAAAATAAACTCCCAGAGCAAGTTTAGCAGCTTTAAGTTCATATTTATGTATGTATTGTCTGTACTTGTAGTTAGTTGCAGTTGTCGTACTAGGATCTGACTAATGTTGCTATGACTTTAGGATGGAGAGACGCCCTTCGACTAGATCGACCCCCCAATCTGAGGGTGAGTCATCTGGAGCGCAGAATGATGCGGTGATCGAGAGCTTGCGACAGAGTAGCGATTCCTTGAGCAGGCAGTTGGTCGAGGTGCGAGCCCAGATCCAGTCTTTGGTGGCAGTTGTGGCAGGACAGACTCAGGGAGTGCAAGGCCCTGTAGGGGGGATTGTTGTTCCTCCTCTTGCACCCCTAAGACTTCCAGTGGTGGTGCCAGTGGAGATGGCATTCATCTCACAGTTTCAGAGACTTAGCCCCCCTACGTATGATGGGATGACAGATTTCATGGTCATAGACGATTGGCTGATCTCCATGGAGGAGATGTTCTCATACTCTGGTATTGCAGACGATTAGAGAGTGATTATAGCCGCCTATCAGCTCAAGGGTTCGGCGAAGAATTGGTGGCTTAGAGAAAAGGAGAGCTTGGTAGCTTGTTGCTCTTGGGAAGTTTTCAAGGAAAAGCTGCTGAGGAAGTTCTTGCCTTTGATCGAGCATGACCGTCTTATGAACGACTTTCTCCACCTGAAGCAAAGGCAACTCACGGTCGGTGAGTATGAGATAGAGTTCAGCAAGTTGAGCCGGTTTGCTCCTGGGTTGGTGTGTGTTGAGGCTGATCGAGTCAAGCGGTTTCTTGGTGGCTTGAGGAGCGAGGTGCAGCAGTTGACCAGTGCTTATGGATCGGAGACCTATGCAGGGGTAGAGGAGGCTGCTCTGAAGGTGGAGGCTATCGAGACCGCAAAAAGCAGAGGCCAGCAAATGAGGAAGGACAAGAGGAAGTCCCTCGAGGAGAAGAAACCCCAGGTACCCAGTGCTGCTTCGGGAAAGAAGAGCAAGGTGGTGTGTAGCTTTTGTGGCCGGTCGGGACACATTATCGAGAGGTGTTTCAAGAAGGCAACAGCTCAGAAGAAGGACCAGGTTCATGCTATTCAGGGTGCTCCTAGGAGGGATGTTTCCTATTCTTTTTGTAAGCGACCTGGGCATGATGCTGCCCAGTGCTGGTCCAAGGATAAAGTCTACTATCAGTGTGTGCAGAAGGGTTACATCAAGTCTAGGTGTCCTCAAGTCCAGCCTGCTCTTCATGTAGTTCCACTTCAGGCACTACCTCCGCCTCAGCATGTGGACAAGGGTAAAGGAAAGCTGAATGTGATCTCTTCCGAGGAGGCCCAAGCTTCGACTCAAGTCATCTCAGGGTAGTTGTTTATTTTTCCGGCTTGAAATTTTTATTTGTTAGAATGGTTACAATTGGGTTTTGGTAGATCCTTAGTTGTATATACTCCTATAGGGAAATTTAAGGTGAAGAACCGATAGGCGCGTGTTCTGTTCGACTCCGGCGCTACCCACTCATTTGTGGCTAGAGCCTTTTTGGAGCGACATCGGTTAACTCTAGATCGAGTTCGTGGTACCTTCCTCATCAAGTTCCCTTCTGGTGAATCTGTGTTATAAGATTTGGGCATTCTAGATTGCCCTGTTTTGTTAGGGGATTTTCTTGCGAGGGCAGACTTGAAGATGATTGACCTGGAGGACTTCGATGTCATTCTGGGCATGGACTGGCTGTCTAAGTATGATGCGGTCAATTCAGCGAAAGGGAAGCGCTTGGACTTCATCAAGGACAATGGTCAGCCGGGAAGCGTGTATGCTGATCCGTGCCAAGATTCTCCTGTCATTTCTGCGGTATGTGCTCAAAAGTTGTTTCCTTCTGGTTGTTTTGCTTGTTTAGTCTCGGTGGTTGGGACTGCTGTTAGTATACCGCGCTTAGAGGAGATTCCCGTTGTTCGCAGTTTCGCTTATGTGTTTCTTGATGACCTTCCTTATCTTCCTCCCGATCGGGATGTCGAATTTGTGATTGATTTGGAACCGGGTATGCTTCCTATTGTTAAGGTGCTGTACCAGATGGCCCCTCGTGAGCTAGAGGAGTTGCGAGTCCAGTTAGATGAGTTGTTCGCAAAAGGGTTTATCATGCAGAGTTCGCCGCCTTGGGGTGCTCCTGTTCTATTTGTGAAGAAGAAGGATGGGTCGATGCGGCTTTGCATCGATTACAGGGAGTTGAACAAAGTCACTATTAAGAACAGGTACCCTCTGTCGAGGATCGATGACTTGTTTGATCAGCTGCGTGGTAGCACAGTGTTCTCCAAGATCGATCTTCGTTCTGGCTATAATCAACTCAGGATCCGTGAGGCAGATATTCCACGGACTGCGTTTAGATCGAGGCATGGACATTTTGAGTTCTTAGTGATGTCGTTTGGTCTGACCAACGCACCATCAGCTTTAATGGATATGATTAACTGTGTGTTCAAGGATTTCCTAGACAAGTTCATTGTAGTTTTCATCGATGACGTGTTGGTCTATTCTCGCAACGCTGAGGACCCTGAGCAGCATTTGTGGTTGGTTCTATCAGAGTTGAGGAATCACAAGTTATTTGCCAAGTTGAGCAAGTGTGAATTTTGGTTGCCTAAGGTCTCGTTTCTGGGCCACGTGGTGAACAAGGATGGGATCTCGGTTGACCTGGAAAAGATCACAGCAGTGATGGATTGGAGTAGGCCGTGCATGCCCAAGGAGATCAGGAGCTTTCTAGGGTTCGTCGGCTACTACAGGAGGTTCGTTGAGGGTTTCTCTACCCTGGCTGCACCTTTGACTAGGTTGACTCTTTTTAGTACTTCTACGATCGATCATGAGTGACATTTGAAGATTATCCTTACCACATTGAGGTCAGAGAAATTATTCATTAATATTAAGAAGTGTACTTTTCAAGTGTCATCTATAGAGTTCCTTGGTTATATTGTGAGTTCGGAGGGCATACATGTAGACCCTAACAAGGTCCAAGCCATTAAGGATTGGCCGGAGCCCGCCAATATTCGGGATGTTCGGAGTTTTCACGGTCTAGCTACTTTTTATCGCCGATTTATTAGAGATTTTAGTAGTATCATGGCACCCATTATAGAGTGCATGAAAAAGGGTGATTTTATATGGACGAAATCGGCCGCTAAAACGTTCCAAATAATTTAAACACGCATGTCGGAAGCTCCCCTTTTGCGATTACCGGATTTTAATAAGGTCTTTGAGTTATCATGTGATGCGTATGGAGATGGTATTGGTGGTGTATTGAGTCAAGAAGGTCACCCTATTGGATACTTCTATTAGAAACTCGCGGGACAAAAATTTAATTATTCTAATTATGATCGAGAGTTTTATGCGGTCATTAGGTGCCTCCAACATTGGCGGCATTACTTACTTCCAAAGGAATTTGTTATTTTATCCTATCATGAGGCTTTGAGAATTATTAACTCCTAAACTAAAGTTAGTCCAAGACATGCCAAATGGGTCTCCTATCTTTAGGAGTACACATTTATAATAAAACACCTTAAGGGTACTCTCAACCACGTAGCCGATGCTCTTAGTCGTGTATCTTTATTATTATCTACGCTAAAATTTAAGGTGATTGGGTTCGATAGAATTAAGGATGAGTATGTCCATTGTCCAGATTTCAAGTAAATCTATTTATCCACTCAAGACAACTCGCCCACGACCATTTCGTCCTTTTATATTCGTGACGGTTATTTATTCAATCATTCGAAGCTATGTATTCAACGTTCTTCCCTACGTCATTTCATCATTTGGGAATTGCATAACGGTGGGTTAGGTGGACATTTTGGCCGTGACAAGACCATCGCATTAGTATAAGACAAGTTTTATCGGCCCGGTCTTAAGTCAATGGTTAATAAAATCATGGGAAGTTGTCGAGCGTGCCAATTAGCTAAGGGTAACAAAACAAATGCGGGACTTTATACCCCTCTTCCGATCCCTTCCATTCCCTGGGAAGACATTAGTATGGATTTTATTCTTGGCCTGTCTGTCACGTTTAGACATCATGATTCTATTCTGGTAGTAGTAGATCGGTTTTCCAAAATGGCTTGTTTTATTGCGTGTAATAAAACCAACGATGCGTCACATGTTGCAAAATTATTTTTTAAGGAAGTCGTTGGACATCGAGGCATTCCAAAATCGATAGTGACCGATAGAAATGTGAAATTTACTAGTTATTTTTGGAAGACCTTGTGGAGGATTATGGGCACCAAACTATTGTTTTTTTCGGCCTACCATCCACAGATGGATGGGCAAACTGAAGTGGTAAATAGAAGTTTAGGTAGTTTGCTACATTTTCTTGTGGGAGACCATAAGGGTACATGGGACCTTATCCTTCCTCATGCTCAGTTAGCGTATAACTATTCAAAAACTAGATCAACTAGTTTGTCACCGAATGAGATCGTGCACGGATATAAAGTACCAGTGCCACTTGACTTGATTCTGTTACCGCCATCTTATAAGTCAAGTCAATTTGCACCGGATTTTGCCCCTCATATTCATAATTTGCATAAGCACATAAATGAAACGCTAACCACACAATATGCATCTTATCAAGTTCATGCTAACATGCATAAAAGATAATCTCACTTTAAGGTTGGCGATTTAGTCATGGTGCGTCTCGTCCCTGAACGGATTGCCTTCGGGCACTATAAAAAAGTTGGCGAATAAACGAGCTGGACCTTTTTGGATCTTAAAGAAATTAGGAAAAAACGCATATCTTTTGGAGTTACCTACTTATTGGGGTATTTCCGCTATTTTTAATGTTTCTGATTTAACGTCATATGTTTCTCCACCACTTGAATTATCTAACTGTCTATTTAGCTCCACTACATTTTCTAATGGGTTGGGGGTGAGATTTTGTCTGGATTGCTCTCTCCATTGGTCTCCAATGGAGGTACGTTGGTTTTTGATGAAGAAAATTTTCCTCCTTTATTGTCTAATGCTTTTCCCAGGTTTCCCAAGACAACTTTTTGCCAGACAAGATCATCAAAGATGAAGTGCTTTCCTCTCTAGGTTGTGATGTTTTCCGCTACTTGATTCGTTGGCATGATCATCCAGCCTCCAATGACTCTTGGCTTTCGGAATCGGAGGTGGCTCTCTTAGATGATGCTCTTCTGCGGCGGTACCGTTGGGACAACTCATCGGTGATGATTACTTTCGAGCGGGGGAGGATTGATGGAGATGATGGCCCCTAACATGTTGAAGATGATGAAGGCTTTCTCACAGAAGATCCTTCTCTGTCTCAAACAAAAGACTTGCGTCGCCATGGTCATCGTGTGTAGCGTCGCTACAATCTCCGCCCTCAGCGCAAGACCACTTAATATTATTTAGTTGAATAATTTTAATATTATTTAGTTGAATTTATTGTGCTATTTGTTTTGAGCATTTTATTATTTCATAATGGTTTAAAAACATTAGAGTTTATTTTTATTATTTGGTCTGCATGTAGCCTATCATGGTTGTCAGCCTATATAAGGTCTTGTATTATTCATTATTAACAAGTTGAATAAAAAATATTGAAAACCCTAATCCCTCCATGATTTTTCTCTTCCTCCTCTTTCTAAAATTTCGGCCAACTCTAAGCCATAGCCTCCTCCTTCTCCTTAGCCGTCAACCACAACCCTCCTCCCTCTCTTTCTCGGCCTAGCCCTTCTCCCTCCTCAAGAACCCGACCTCCTTCCTCTTTCCCTAAAACCGAGCAGCCACCCCAACCTCTCCCTCTCTCCAACAGCCGCCACCTTTTATCTCTCCCCCTATATTTGTTGGGTATTGCATCCATAATTACTCAGATTTGTACAAAGTCACCCTTGAACTAAGATGAATTAAGTTTTATTTGATGCCTTGCTTGAGTTATGTGTTTGCAGGACTATATTGCCAAGTATAAACCAATGTCAGTCTACAATGGGTCATCAAACACAGGACCATACAATGTAATCCCTCATTGTGTGATCCATGGTGTTAACCCATGTGTAGCCTCTCTATTGGGATACACTTCATATTACAAGCACTTGGACTTATTGGACATAGAAGTGTTGGTGACCCTCATTGAAGAAAAGCATTTCAATGAAGAAAAATTCTCTAAGTCATTTACTCGAGTAGATGTATTCATACTCGAGTAAGTGAAATGGTACTCGAGTAGTTGAATTCTTATACTCGAGTCACCAGTTTATCCTCTAAGAATTTTTCTAAGTTAAATACTCGAGTAGTCAGTTTTAACACTCGAGTAGTTAAGTCATTTGTCTCGAGTAACAGAATTTAGGGACTCGTGTAGATTCTTTCCTCTCGAGTAGTTAAATTCCTATACTCGAGTATTATATATACTACTCGAGTAGTCCAGAGTTTATACTTGAGTATTTCTCTTTCTTTAACTCAGAAATCCTCTAAGTACTTTACTCGAGTCGTTTATCTTCATACTCGAGTAGGTCCTTTTCACTCGAGTAGTTCATTCCCATTACTCGAGTAACCTTTTTTCCATTCTCAGAAATTTCTCTAAGGATTTGACTCGCGTACTTCTTCTATTAACTCGAGCAGTTGAACTCTCTAACTCGAGTAACCCATCTTATACTCGAGTAGTCCAATTTCTTGGTCTCGAGTAATCAGCTTAGCACTCGAGTATGTCTTTATCTACTCGAGTATCTGCTCCTCAATTCAGGATATTTTTCTAAGTAAAATACTCGAGTAGTCTCTTTCTCCCTTACTCGAGTAATGACTTCAAGTACTCGAGTAGGTATATGATGACTCGAGTATGTCAGTCAAACTTTCGGAAATTTCTCTAAGTCAAGATTTGACGGGATTTTCAAAACCTTTTACGTGACTTGTCCACGTGTACATCATTAAGAATAATTATGACCGTTAGGGGATATCTTATAAATAGGTATTGTCAAGACTGATCAACCCTAATGCTAATAATCATATTCATTCAAGCCGTCAGATTATTCTAAAGTATTCTGAATCACGTTTCTCTCTCCAAAACGAAAGCCGCCGCCGTCACCGACGATCTTCTTCGTGCCAGGGCTAGGGTTTTTGACTTCAAGATTCAGATCAAGTTTGATTTCCAGATCGAGATATTCTGTTCGTTCTTCATCATCTCTTTCTCCGATCTTGTGAAGTCAAGAGAAATTTTCAGATCTAGCTTTTACCGAGACATCTTCTTTAACTTTTCTGATAAAGCCTCAACATCTTCAAGAAGATCCAGGCAAATCGTTTCAAGATTTGAAGAATATTGCTTGTATTTCTATTTCTCTCAACTTATTTCTTGTAGGAGAATTTTCTCCGAGTTGTAGGAAGTTTTACCTTCTAAGTGTAGATCCTTTTGGATCGAGATAGTAGGAACGTTGTTCCGAGGTGTAGGATTGTTTTTAAATCCGAGATAGTGGGGTAACTGAGTCTAGTAGTTTGCTAGATCGGTGAGGGAAAGTGGATGTACCCAAGGTTGGGGAACCACTATAAATCTTTTGTCGTCTGTGAATGCTTGATTGATCTGTGTGCCTAGTCGCTAAATTTTTATTCCACAAAAAGACGCACAACTCACCTATTCACCCCCATCTAGGTGATTTAGGTAGACAACTGAACTTTTTCAATATTTCAAACTCTAGGCCACCCCCTTCAACCTCCAACCCGAGCCCCTCTAACCCACCCAAAACCTAGGCCAGACATCATGTATGCTACATGTATTTGTGCTAGGTATCAGGCAATCCCAAAAGAATCTAACTATTTTTCTGCTAAGAGGATTTTGAGGTATCTTAAGGGCACACCAGATCTTGGCCTATGGTAACCTAGAAATAGATTTTGCAGGCTGCAAAGAGGACAGGATGAGCACTTCAGACACCTATCAGTTCTTGGGAGGAAAACTAGTGTCTTGGAGAAGTAAGAAGCAGACTAGTGTTGCAATCTCAGCAGCTGAGTCAGAATACATCTCAGCAGGTAGTTGTTATGTGCAATTATTTTGGATCCAACATCAACTCCAAGATTATAATCTCCAGATAAGTAGAACTCCTTTATATTGTGATTCTACTAGTGCAATCTCAACTGCTAAGAATCCTATCTCTCAGAATAGGTGTAAGACCCCAACCTCGGAGATGATCGCGGGGCGATCAAACGGCACTTTTGGAGATCTGAACAGGGGCACACGGCCAGGCACACGACCGTGTGCCTACCCGTGTTCAGTGATTTATTGTGTTTTTTGTGCGTCTCGAGTCAGAGAAGTACACGGCCTGAGACACACGGCCGTGTCTCAAGCCGTGTGTGGGGCACACGGCCTCGAACACGGCTGTGTTCGAAGCCGTGTTCTGGAAGCCCGACGATCGTTCCTGAAGCTCCAGGTAACACGGCCCGTGGCACACGGCCGTGTCAGGACCCGTGTCGATCGGCGAATGAGATACACGGCCAGACACACGGCCGTGTGTCAACCCATGTTCGGCCCAGTTTTTGGATTTTTAGATCTAATCTCGGCCGTTCGTTCCCTTGGATCTAAATCCGACGGTGGGGGCTGCTCCTGGGGGGTTATTAGCCTGGAAATGGGGGGAGAAACCCTCATTTTCATCTTGAGTTTCTCTTTCTTCATCTTAGAGAGAGGGGAGAACTCCCTTGGTGGTGTGAGCCCAAGATCCGGCCGCCGGAGGAGTTTTGAAGCACCGATTCGCGATCCGAGTTCGGATCCTCGAAGGCAAGGGCGAGGCGAAGCTTTCCATCCGACTACATCTTCATGGCGCCGCGGAAAAATGCGAGGGTAACGATCCTCTTCATAGGGCATGTGTAGTCGCCCTTCTTTCTATGCATGGGGAAATCCCCCTCTCGCGAGTGAGCGTTGAGGCGTGGAATCCCTTCGGGTAGATATGTAAAGTCCCCGTTGTTAGAGCCCGGAATCGGAGTACGGGCGTAGGCATTGTGTGTGAAGCCTATTCGGGTTTAACCCGGATCGGTGATGTTTGCATTGCATGGCCGGAGAAGACTCCGCGCCGATGTTTTCAGTTTTCCGAAATTTCTACGCGGTAGATTGCATACAGGGATCCTAGGGGGTTAACCTCGAGGCGCACCCGGAAAGCTTGGGCGGAATCGCATTGCCGCCACGATGTTGCCTTGGAGGGCAAATCGGTACATAACGGGGTTATGTGCGTGTTTTGATCGATTGTGGGAATGAGGAGAAACTTGGCCCGCACCGATGGCTAAATGGCCGTGGTGAAGTGAGCAACGGGCGGGTGGAACTCTACCCATTCCAAGTGGTCTCGGTAGAAGCGACCTAAAGTACATGGGACTTCCCGGGGGGCTGAAAACGGGCCTAGGCTTCGGCTGAAAGGGCTAAATGCTCACGAGTGTTGCCATCCGAGGGATGGTGGTGGAACCGCGGTGTCGGGCTGGGTCCGGACCGGGTTCACCGATTAGTGCCCTGAGAGCACGGAGTGTGCGGCCGTGCGTGCCGACACTTGTGGCGAATAGAATACTTTATAGAATTGCTATGGTAATTTTACATGCAGGGAAGGAGCACCGCCGTCCCGAGAAACGGGACGAGGTCGTTATAATTTGGTCAGCTTTGCTGACCGTTGCCCTTTTGTATTGCCACCTCTTGGGTGGGTTGTTTCTACAGGTGCTGTTGCGGAGCCAAGCGGCAAATAGCGGGCTAAAGCCCAAGTTGCAGCGCCAGCCCTCGAAGGCTTAGTTATTAGCTTTTTCATATTCATGTATGGCCGGCCTGCGCGCCGATGTATGAAAGACGCTATCTTGTTAAGCGAACACTTTTGTAAGGCCTTAAGGCCGTGAACTCTTTTGTGTATGTACTCATTCCTAGGTTATAGTGGACATTCATGCTCTGTGGCAGGGTTCTTATCTTTTTGCAACTTAATTAAATTGCTTCCGCTAGGTGTTGTGTAGGACGCTCTGATTGGTTGTGTGGTTTCAACGCGTAACCAACCGGTCTGTCCGTGGTATATGGCGTCGGGCCCCGGCCGGACCTACTGCTATATGCTATGTGACGGATAGGGGTATTACAAATTAGTATCAGACTTCTGGTTTCGATCACGCTTAAATGAATTCGTGGACGAATTCACTTTAGGGGTGGTGAGCACATTGTGTGCGTCATCGTTATAACATAAAAAAGAACCCATGAATGTCCACTTAGGAATGAAAATACACTTGTTGAGGAACCTGCGTGTTCCTATAATTGCTGTTTGCAGTAATTTTTGGTCGCTTATCGGTGTTTTGCACGATTTTAGGTGACCAGAAGTGGTGCTGGGCCGTCTGAACGGCCAGGTTCTGAGGCGAGCAGTGCGCCAAGCGATGCGCCTGCAACACCTTTGTCTGCTGAGACCATTAGGTTGGTGGCAGAAGCGGTCATGGCAATGATCAATGCGCAGCCTGCAAGGCAGGTGCAGCAGCCTGCTCCTGCTGTGGAACAAGTACCGCTTCAGGCGGCAGAGCAAAGGAGGGTTGAGCAAGTAGTTTTGGAGCCAGAGTTGCCTAGGAGAGCAACTGAAAGACAACTGAAGCACGTGATGGGCTTTCACCCACCGGTATTCACGGGGGCAGAAACCCCGACCCAAGCAGAGGATTGGCTCTCAAGGGTCAACAGGGTGATGACTGCGACGGAAACTGAAGAGTGGCAGAAGACCACTATAGCGACGTTCCTTTTGGATGGGGACGCAAGACTGTGGTGGGAGGGCCTAGAGCTGCATCAGTTGAGGGGAAGGCCATTGGCCGAAGTCCCGATGGAGGAGTTTGCGAGACTATTTATGGCTCGATACCTCCCCTCGGCGCAGAGGATCGCGCTAGAGAGCGAATTCCATAAGTTGGTGCAGGGTGATAGCACCGTTGATGAATACCTCCAAGAGTTTACTCGGTTGGGGAGGTATGCCGGCGCTACCTTCGCAGACGAGGAGCGCAAGACGAGCCGCTTTTATGAAGGGCTAAGGGATGATTTGAGGTTGCTGCTGTCAGGGCCCAAGGCGCAGGGTTTCATGACCCTGGTCAGTTCGGCCCGGTCCTTGGAGAAGGATATGAGAAACGTGCAAGCAAAGAAGGAGAGGGAATCTGGTGGCAAGAGATCAGAGTTCAAGGCGCCGACTACGTCAAAGTCGGGCTACCGCAGATTCTCCAAGAAGTCTAGGATGTCGGGTCCAGCTTCTTCTGCAGGTGCCTCGGGGGCAACTACCCCTCGAATCCCGGGCGCTTGCTTCACGTGTGGAAAGCCGGGGCACTTTGCCCGTGACTGCTGGAGTGGACGCTCAAAGTCCGAAAGGAAACAAGGAGCCACCTACGAGGAAAAGGGCAAAGCGGTGGAGTCGACCGCGTCCCATTATGCTCCGACTCAGCCTAGAGTCTACAACTTGGGCCAGCAGGAGGCCATCAAGCAAGCGGATGTAGTGACAGGTACGAGTTAATTTATGCAAGTTGACTTGAGAATACTATTACCTATTGCTTGTTAAGCTAATGTCTTTTGCTTAGGCTTTGTGGTGATTAGCGATAGTCCGGCACGGGCACTGTTCGACACTGGTGCTTCGCATTCTTTCTTGTCCGAACAGTTTATATCGCGTATCGGAGTCCCTTCTTCAATGGCGAAGGACAAGTTAGATGTGTTGCTACTGAATGGGTGCTCGATGCGTGCGGACAGAGTGTGCGCCGTGAAGGTTCACGTAGAGAGCCAAGAGTTCGACTTGCTAGCGTCATTATTGCCGTTAGTAGAGTTTGATGTTATCTTTGGAATGGATTGGCTGTCAGAGCAGAAGGCTTGGATCGATTGCGACCGTAAGGAGGTCAAGCTGGGTGTAGGGCGGGAGACTACTTTCGAGGGGCTTAAGGGGTCGAGCAAGACACTAATGTCTGCTCTTCAGGTGGTGAAGGCGGTTCGTGCTGGTGCAGAGCTGTTCTTTGCAATAGTGGGGGCTGTGGAGCCAAAGTCCCCGTTGGATAGCATCCCCGTGGTTTGCGAATACCCCGATGTGTTCCCGGATAGCCTTCCCGGAGCCCCACCGCAGCGAGAGATTGATTTTACGATCGAGCTCGTGCCGGGTGCCAAACCCGTGTCACGTGCTCCTTATAGGTTGGCGCCAAAGGAGATGGCGGAGTTGAAGGATCAGCTGGAGGAGCTGATGGAGCAAGGTTATGTGCATCCAAGTTCGTCGCCTTGGAGCGCACCGGTCCTCTTCGTTAAAAAGAAGGACGGTAGTATGCGGCTGTGCATCGACTATAGAGAATTGAACAAGTTGACGGAGAAGAACAAGTACCCGATCCCGAGGATTGATGATCTCTTTGATCAGTTAGTCGGATCGTCTGTATACTCCAAGTTGGACTTGAAGTCGGGGTACTATCAGCTGAGGATCAGGGAATGTGATATCCCAAAGACGGCGTTCAGTATGAGGTATGGGCATTTCGAGTTCACGGTCATGCCGTTTGGACTGATGAATGCGCCATCAGTGTTTATGGATCTGATGAACAGGACGTTCAGAGATTTCCTGGATCGCTTTGTGATCGTCTTTATTGACGATATTTTGGTGTACTCGCAGTGCGAAGAAGACCACTTCAAGCATTTGCATTTGGTGTTGGAGACTTTGAGGAGGAATGAGCTTTACGCAAAGTTCTCCAAGTGCGAGTTCTGGCTACCCTCGGTAGCGTTCCTTGGTCATATAGTGAGTGGGGAAGGTATAGCGGTGGATCCGGCAAAGATAGTTGCGATACGGGAGTGGCCTGTGTTGTCTTCGGTAGCGGAAGTCCGTAGTTTCCTTGGGCTTGCCGGCTATTACAGGCGCTTCGTGGAGAACTTCTCGCGGATAGCGTTACCTCTCACAAAGTTGACCAGGAAGGATCAGAGATTCTTATGGACGCAAGAGTGCGTGCAGGCTTTCGAGGAGCTGAAGAGGCGGTTGACCACGGCGCCAGTGCTTAGTTCGCCGAGTGGGACCGAGGGCTTTGAGGTGTATAGCGACGCTTCGGGTAGCGGTTTGGGCTGCGTGTTATTGCAGCATGGTAGCGTGATAGCGTATGGATCGCGTCAGCTAAAGGTGCATGAAAGAAATTATCCGGTGCATGACTTGGAGTTGGCGGCCGTGATATTTGCACTCAAGTTGTGGAGGCACTACCTATACGGAGTAAGGGTCGACATATACACCGATCACAAGAGCCTAAAATACTTGTTGGATCAAAAGGATCTCAATATGAGGCAGAGGAGGTGGATGGAGTTCCTGGGGGACTACACCTTCAAAATACATTATGTACCCGGGAAGGGCAACGCAGTTGCGGATGCGCTGAGCCGCAGGGCTCCCGCCCAAGCAAACTGGTTGTCGGTGCATGATGAGCGGCTAGTACGGGAGTTGGAGAAGCTTGAGATCTGTTGCGTTGACAAGTAGTCGAGCGCCAAGGCAATGTTAAACTGGACAGAGGTGCAGTATGACCTGGCTGACCGGGTTCGGCAGGCATTGGAGTTAGATGACTCCATGAAGGAGCTTTTGGAGGCCGCTCTGGATGGGTCAAATTCCCAGTTCTCGGTGGAAGATGGTTTATTAAGGAAGGATCATCGGTTGTGCGTCCCGAGTGGGGGTAACCTCCGTGCGGAGTTGATGTACGAGGCTCATCATACCAAGTACTCAATCCACCCAGGGAGCACGAAGATGTATCGTGATCTCAAAAAGTTGTTTTGGTGGCCGGGGCTTAAGAAAGATGTGGCGTTGTATGTGGCCAAATGCCAAACATGCGCCTTGGTGAAGGCGGAGTGCCAAAAGCCGGGAGGATTTCTGAAGTCCTTGCCTATACCGGAGTGGAAATTCGACGATATATCTATGGACTTTGTGCACGGGTTGCCAAGGACGCAGAAGGGGAACGACGCCATCTGGGTGATCGTAGATCGGCTAACTAAGGTGTCGCATTTCATTCCGCATAGGAAGGATGATCCAGTCGAGAAATTGGCAAAGTTGTACGTTGACAATATTGTTAGGCTGCATGGTGTGCCTCGTAGCATTGTGAGTGATCGCGATGGGCGGTTCACGTCAAATGATTGGAGGTTGGTGCAGCAGATGCTGGGGACAAAGTTAAAGTTCAGTACAGCTTTCCATCCGCAGACGGATGGGCAGACCGAGAGGGTCAACAGAACGATGGAGGACATGCTCCGCATGTGTGTTCTAGACTTCGGGAAGCATTGGGAAGACCACCTTTATTTGGTGGAGTTCGCGTACAACAACAGCTACCAAGCGAGTATACAAATGGCGCCCTTCGAGGCCCTGTATGGTAGGAAGTGTCGCACGCCGTTATCGTGGCTTGAAGCGGGTGAGGCAAGGTTGTACAAGAAGCAGGAGGTGGAGAGTGCTACCTCGTTAGTGCGGATCATTCGGGAGCGCTTGTTGATCGCTCAGGACCGGCAGGCGAAGTATTACAATGCCAAGCACCGGAACGTGGAGTTCGCGGTAGGCGATTGGGTGTACTTGAAGATCAAGCCGTTCAAGGGTGTCTCACGGATTCGACGCTTGAAAAAGTTGAGTCCGAGATACCTTGGGCCATTTGAGGTTCTGGAGCGAGTCGGCGAAGCGGCATACCGTTTGAAGCTATCAGTGGAGTTGAGTGGATTACATGATGTGTTCCACATTTCTGTGTTGCGGAAGGCGGTGCAAGAGCCTTCGCAGGTGATCGCGGCTGATCAAGTACCGGTTGAGGAAGGGTTGACAACGAAAGTCAAGCCCATATCTATTGAGGATTTCGAAGTCAAGCGGCTTCGGAACAAGGAAATCAGAATGGTGAAGGTCCGTTGGGATAACTGCGGACGCGAGGAGCTCTTTTGGGAGCGAGAGCAGACAATGCGCGAGGAGTACCCCGAGTTGTTCCCCTCAGGTACTCGTTATGTTTTTGTTTTTGTGTAGTCTCTGTTCTTAATTTTGGGACGAAATTCTCTTAAGGGGGAGGGAGTTGTAAGACCCCAACCTCGGAGATGATCGCGGGGCGATCAAACGACACTTTTGGAGGTCTGAACAGGGGCACACGGCCAGGCACACGGCCGTGTGCCTACCCGTGTTCAGTGATTTATTGTGTTTTTTGTGCGTCTCGAGTCAGAGAAGTACACGACCTGAGACACACGGCCGTGTCTCAAGCCGTGTGTGGGGCACACGGCCTCGAACACGGCTGTGTTCGAAGCCGTGTTCTGGAAGCCCGACGATCGTTCCTGAAGCTCCAGGTAACACGGCCCGTGGCACACGGCCGTGTCAGGACCCGTGTCGATCGGCGAATGAGCTACACGGCCAGACACACGGCCGTGTGTCAACCCGTGTTCGGCCCAGTTTTTGGATTTTTAGATCTAATCTCGGCCGTTCGTTCCCTTGGATCTAAATCCGACGGTGGGGGCTGCTCCTGGGGGGTTATTAGCCGGGAAATGGGGGGAGAAACCCTCATTTTCATCTTGAGTTTCTCTTTCTTCATCTTAGAGAGAGGGGAGAACTCCCTTGGTGGTGTGAGCCCAAGATCCGGCCGCCGGAGGAGTTTTGAAGCACCGATTCGCGATCCGAGTTCGGATCCTCGAAGGCAAGGGCGAGGCGAAGCTTTCCATCCGACTACATCTTCAAGGCGCCGCGGAAAAATGCGAGGGTAACGATCCTCTTCATAGGGCATGTGTAGTCGCCCTTCTTTCTATGCATGGGGAAATCCCCCTCTCGCGAGTGAGCGTTGAGGCGCGGAATCCCTTCGGGTAGATATGTAAACTCCCCGTTGTTAGAGGCCGGAATCGGAGTACGGGCGTAGGCATTGTGTGTGAAGCCTATTCGGGTTTAACCCGGATCGGTGATGTTTGCATTGCATGGCCGGAGAAGACTCCGCGCCGATGTTTTCAGTTTTCCGAAATTTCTACGCGGTAGATTGCATACAGGGATCCTAGGGGGTTAACCTCGAGGCGCACCCGCAAAGCTTGGGCGGAATCGCATTGCCGCCACGATGTTGCCTTGGAGGGCAAATCGGTACATAACGGGGTTATGTGCGTGTTTTGATCGATTGTCGGAATGAGGAGAAACTTGGCCCGCACCGATGGCTAAATGGCCGTGGTGAAGTGAGCAACGGGCGGGTGGAACTCTACCCATTCCAAGTGGTCTCGGTAGAAGCGACCTAAAGTACATGGGACTTCCCGGGGGGCTGGAAACGGGCCTAGGCTTCGGCTGAAAGGGCTAAATGCTCACGAGTGTTGCCATCTGAGGGATGGTGGTGGAACCGCGGTGTCGGGCTGGGTCCGGACCGGGTTCACCGATTAGTGCCCTGAGAGCACGGAGTGTGCAGCCGTGCGTGCCGACACTTGTGGCGAATAGAATACTTTATAGAATTGCTATGGTAATTTTATATGCAGGGAAGGAGCACCGCCGTCCCGAGAAACGGGACGGGGTCATTATAATTTGGTCAGCTTTGCTGACCGTTGCCCTTTTGTATTGCCACCTCTTGGGTGGGTTGTTTCTACAGGTGCTGTTGTGGAGCCAAGCGGCAAATAGCGGGCTAAAGCCCAAGTTGCAGCGCCATCCCTCGAAGGCTTAGTTATTAGCTTTTTCATATTCATGTATGGCCGGCCTGCGCGCCGATGTATGAAAGACGCTATCTTGTTAAGCGAACACTTTTGTAAGGCCTTAAGGCCGTGAACTCTTTTGTGTATGTACTCATTCCTGGGTTATAGTGGACATTCATGCTCTGTGGCAGGGTTCTTATCTTTTTGCAACTTAATTAAATTGCTTCCGCTAGGTGTTGTGTAGGACGCTCTGATTGGTTGTATGGTTTCAACGCGTAACCAACCGGTCTGTCCGTGGTATATGGCGTCGGGCCCCGGCCGGACCTACTGCTATATGCTATGCGACGGATAGGGGTGTTACAATAGGACTAAGCACTATAATATTAGGTATCATTTCATTAGGGAGCATGTGGAGTGTGAAGATATTAGTCTTGAGTTTGTCCCTACTGACAAGCAAGTGGCTGACATCTTAACTAAGCCACTTGATGAAGCAAAGTTCAACACCTTCAAGTTTGAGCTGGATATGTTGAACTTAGTATAGCTTCAGTTGCTTCTTGTATTGTTATTGTTGCAGGATTTACTCCTCTTGTAAGTAGATAAGTCTTTCAAGTGCTATCAAGTGATATGAAGACTGAGATGGACTCAACTATCTAGTAAAGAGAAGATAACAGATGCTCTTTTTGAGGGGGAGCAAGCCAAGATGCTCCATTTGTTGGGGAGCAAGTCCAGCTGCTGCTACAGTGGATCAAAGATCATCACTGTTGTTGATGTGAAATCACTACTACTGCTGAAAGGACAATGTTGTTACAGGAGAAGAGGAATAGTACACTCCTCCCTGACTATAGTAGCTTCTGCAGAAGTCTTACAAAGGGGGAGGAGTGGCATTTGCTTATGTGGATCAATGATAACAGCTATCTCAAGTGGATCAATGATAGCAGCTAGCTCAAGTGGATCAATGGACCACTCAAGTGTCAAGTGGCTGCAGTGATGTGTTACATCAGTGGTTTCAACACCAGAGGTATGTTCTTCAGTCAACTAGTTTATTCACTAGTGTGGTAGAAGTAGGCTAGGATCAAGAGATAAATTCTCCCATGATCCTATCACCTCCCTCAATAGATATATGCCTATTGAAGAGGCCAGAAAGGGGGAGAGGTGTGGCAATACTTGGAATGGGTGAAATTGGAGATGTAGAAGTAATACTTGACATGACTAGGTCATATTGAGTCCGTTTATATTACTTGGAAAGATTCAAGTAGTATAAGGAATGTAATGACTACATGTTGAGCCATGTTGAGTCCGTGCATATTATGAGGTAAGGGCTTTTGTTGGTGCTCTATTTAAGTATTAAGTGGTATAAGGAGAGTGCATATTACTTGAGCAATTGTTCAATTGGTATGAGAATGCATTGACTTGACATGTTGAGTCAATGCAGTTAAATGGGGTACATTAAATTGTTTTTCTTCTTATGTTAATGCTTCTTAGTATTATTGTGTGTTCTGCCTTCTTCAAATATGGGGAGATTATTGGGAATATTTCCCTCAATGTTCCCTAGATTTGAAGATTTGAAGAGGCATCATAATCAGTACTAAGAGCATAGTTGTATTTGATGTTGTTCAAGCTCATCATGTGCAGGACATTCCATGGAACAAGTTTAGACAGGTTGTCTAAGAGGTTGTGATAAGTGGTCACAACGTAGAGTTGTGGAGAGACAGAAATCTGTCTAAGTCCACAGGTGTTGAGTGAAGCCAGTTCACTCAACGCCAGAAGTCAAAGAAAGATGCTAGAAAGGCTGAAAATTGCCTAAGTCCACAAGAGTTGAGTGAAGCCAGTTCACTCAATGCCAGATTCTAAAAAATGCTTAGTAAGGTATGGACAGTCAAAGCCCAGAAGTCTACAAAACAATTCTGTGGCTAAGTCCACAGGCTTTAAGTGAAGGAAGTTCACTCAATGCCATATATCAAAAGGCATCGAGTATATCTGAGTCTATCAAAGCCTCAGTATTGGCAAGCTGAAAAAGCGGCTAAGCTCACAGGCGTTGAGTGAAGCAAGTTCACTCAATGCCAGAAAGTAAAAGCACTGAGTAAAAGCAGGACAGTCAAAACCTAACAGGTTTCAGAGACAATATTGCGACTACTTCCATAGGCGTTGAGTAAAGCCAGTTCACTCAACGCTAAACAGCAAAAGCATTGAGTCATGCTGCTGCAGTCAAAGCCTAAGAAGAAAGAAGACAGAAAGCGGCTAAGTACAAAAGCATTAAGTGTTGAAGCTTCACACAATGCTCTCAATTCCTAGCAGACAAAGACAGTTGCAGCCAAGTCCAGGGGAGTTTGTCAATGAAGATTCACTCAACGCACTCAACGCCTGACAGTACAGAAGAATTTGACTAAGTTCAGGGGCATTGAGTGATGCCAATTCACCGAACGCTTGATGATGCAGAGAATTTGACTAAGTCCAGAATCATTGAGTAAAGGTCATTCACTCAACGCACTCAACGCATGGAATTGAATCTGAAGATTTGGCTAAGTCCACAATTGATGACGTCAGCCAAAGTCAATAAAGTCAACAAAGTTCAAATTAGTTGCGAGAAAGCTACAAAACACGACAAATACTACTGGTGGTCTACTGTACGTCTTCTTCCATTAAAGAAAGGTGCAGCTGTCAATCACAGGTGGTCCCCACTACTTCTTGGAGTCGTTAATTGGCGGAAGATAAAATGGACAAGATGGACTGAAAGAACTTTAACTTTTATGGTTTTCTTATTTTGAAAAGTTGCGGCTGAGCTTCAACTTCCTCGTCATTATTGCCGAGCTTGAAGCTTGAAGTTGAATCAGCTGATCCAAAAGTACTTTCAAGTTGCTATAGCTAATTTCTTTTGCTACAGCAAGTTCAGATAAGGGTTTTGATAAAGAAGGAGGAGCAGAGCTTACAAGTTCCTGCTGGTCCAGGTTAGCTGATTGAAGAACACAAGAACTGTCTAATCCTCAGTCTTCTTCAGCAAGTTCAAAAACAAGTTTCTGAGTTTCTTCAGCACAGGTAGCTTATTACTGAAGATATATTTTTTTGTTGCTATGAAGAAATTTAGGGTTGTTAACTCAGTCCAGGAAGGCAGACACAAAGAAATTTCTCTGGTGTCAAATCAACAACACCAACCAACTAGTCTTTCTATAGGATCCTTTTGGATCTGAGTTGTAAGCCTGGTTTATAAAGGCTGAGGTAGGATCATTGTGTGGATCTGAGTGTAGGGCTGTTGAGCCTAAGTTTATAGGATCCTTGTGTGGAACTAAGTGTAGGGCATGTGTTCCTGAGGTAGGGTCTTTGGCCGGAGGTAGGATCTTAACAAATCTAAGGTAGGAGAGTGTTGGGTACATTGAAATATATATACCAGATTTGGAGAAGCCTCATCTTAGTCAATGATATGCATCAATTTGTATTTGATATATGTTTTAGTTACATTGTGCAGGTTCAAGAATTTGAAGAAAATTTTCTAAGTACAAGTGTCGACACCCAAGCTAAGTCGACACTTATGAAGAAGTTGTGTCGACACTCAAACTGAGTCGACACCTAAAGAAGAAACTGTGTCGACACCCAGAATTGTGTCGACACCTGAGGCAAAATTTGTGTCGACACCAAATATAGGAGCTGTGTCGACACCAAGGAGCTATGTCGACACTGGAAGCAGTTTTGTCGACACATCAACTCTCAAAGTACTGTGTCGAGATCAGAAGTAATTGAGTTGACACACAGGACTTGTGTCGACACACACTCAATGCCATTTAGACACACTAAATGCTATCGACATACACTCAACACCATCTGTCTGCAGCAGTTATGTCGAGACTAGAAGGACTTGTATCGACACATAGGACTTGTGTCGACGCACAGGACTTGTGTCGACACACACTCAAAGCCATCTGACATACACTCAACGCCATCTGTCTACAGCAGTTATGTCAAGAACATGAAGACTTGTGTCGACACACTGGACTTGTGTTGACACATACAACACAAGAAGTGTAGAGTAGCAAAAGATTGACTGAGTCGACACATTGAATGGTTTGTCGACATCATGAAGACTTGTGTCGACACTTAGACTCTATGTGTCGACACATGTGAAGCAGTTTATAGAGTGAAATATGCTGAGTTAGAAAGTCTTTGACGAATCAAGTGACTTGACTGATGACTCGATAGCTGTCATAACCAACCGATCTGTCACCTCTGTCAGTACTGTCAGAAGTTTGTTACAAACCAGATCAGTCGGTAACAATTGGGAAACTCTATATAATAGTCAGATCTGTGACAACAATGAGATGATGAACACAACATAAGAAGAAGAACAACACTAGAGAATTCTTCAACAAGAATAGGGAAAACCCTTACGAAGGAAGATCCAGAGCTGTCTACAAGAAAGATTCAGAATTCATTCTGAATTTAAGGAAGAAGCTGACTGAAGATCATCTTCTACATCAAGTGAAGATCCATCTTATTTTGTTCTATCAAGAAGCTTTGAAAAGATAAGTCAGGTTGGATCAGAAGGGTCAGTTCATTCAAGAACTGATCAAGAAGGCTACACCAATAGAGAAATCTAGCTGGTGAATTTTTTGTATCTTTATATCATTCAATTTCCTGTAGGATCTATTGTTAGATCTTAGTTGTAAGCCTGAAATTATAAAGGCTGGGGTAGGGCTGAGAGCCTGAGGTGTAGGACTTATGAAAAGTCTGAGTTTTAAGCCTAGTGATAAAGGCTGAGGTAGAGATGAGGCCTGAGGTAGGATTCTTGGGAAGAATCTGAGGTAGGACTTAGTTAAGTCTGAGCTGTAGGAACCATTCAGGTTCTGAGTTGTAAGATCTGCAGATCCGAGCCAGTGGATGTAAGTTAGACTGAATCAAATTATCTACTGGATAGGCGAAGGGGGAAAGTGGATGTACTCATATCTTGGGGAACCACTGTAAATCTGGTGTATGCAGTGCTCTGAATTGTGGTCTGTGTTTTGAATTATCTATGCAGAATTTAATATAGCTGTTTGCCTATAAAAATTGTATAAAAAGTTTAGAACCTATTCACCCCCCCCCCCCCTCTAGGTGTTTAGGCTCTTGAAATTAGGTCTTTCAAGTGGTATCAGAGGGAGGTTGCTCAAAGATTGACTAAAAAGTCTGAGTGAATCTCCAAGGCAAATAATAGATATCAAGAATGGGTTCAAATGAGAATCAAAAGGAGTTTTGATCTATGAAACTATCAATCTGCAGGAAAGAATCCTTTGGCATATGGAAGAAAAGGGTCAGGTTGTTTATGGAAGCATCTGATCCAAGAATCTATATCACAGTACAGGAAAGCCCCTTCATTCCAATGAAGGTATCAGTCCTTGATGCAAATGTTAAAACTCTTAAGAGTTATTCTGAGATGACAAAAGATGAAATCATCCTTGCAACTCTAGACAAAATGGCACAGAATATCATTGTAAGTGCCATAGATGATGTCACCTTTCAGAATCTGGTACACTGTAAAACCTCTAAGGAAATGTGGGACACCCTTATTATCTACATGGAGGGCACATAAGAAGTCAGAGAGGACAGGAAGTCTATACTAAATCAGGAGTATGAGAGCTTTAGACAAGCCAAGAATGACAGCATAATTGAATGCTATAAGAAATTCTTCAGGATTGTAAATGAGCTGATGACTTTTGGAAGAGTCTTCAGCACTTATGAACTGAATGACAAGTTTCTGAGATCTCTGACAAAGGATTGGGACACCAAGATTTGTGTCATCAGAGAGGTAACAAGGCTGGCAGATACACCTCCTCCCACACTGTTTAGAAAGCTGATTTCATATGAAATGCAGCTTACAGTCAGGAAGGAGGAAGAGAAGAGCAGCAGATCTTAACACAAGGAAAATTCAGTTTCCTTCAAGGCTAAATGCACAAGAAAGGGCAGGAGAAAATCTACTTCTCCTCCCAGAAAGAGTGATGAGGCAGAAGAAGGTATTCCTGACAACACCTCATCAGACAGCCACACATCTGATGAGGATTTTGCATCCTTCACAAGGCAGTTCCAAAGATTCATGAAGAAGAAGAAGTGGAGAACCAGACCTTCTACATCCATTTCCAAGGATGAGTACTACAAGAAAAAGAAGACTCCCAAGGAGGACAGGTATGCTTCCAAATCTAATAAACAATCTAATTCTAAGATTGTGTGTTATTATTGCAACAGGCAAGGACATGTCATAGATAACTGTCCTGAAAAAAGAAAGGAGTCATAAGACAAGAAGAAACAGCAAGTAAAAGGCAAGAAGGAAAAATCCCTTGTTGCCCAGAAACAGAAGAGCTGGAAAGATTCTTCATCATCTGAATCAGGAGAAGAAGAAGATGCTGAAGCATATGTTGGGCTATTCTCAACTGAGGAGGATTCTAAGGAGTTAGAATTCCTACAAATGCTAGACTCCATAAATGGAGTAGAAGAACATTGCTACAGAGGGCTGATGGCCCTATCAGAAAATGATCAATGCCAGGATCAGGCTGGTCCTAGTAAGGTATACATTTCTCCCTTAGATTCTGATTATTTTACTGGATCAGAATCAGTAGTATCAACTTCAAGAGAAGGGGATGGTTCCGATTCTGAGGAAGATGTACATCAACTCATTAATGAGTATGGTGGGTTGTTGCATGCTCTGAAGAAGAGCAAGTTTCTTGTTAAAGAGCAGTCCTAGGAGATTGAATCTCATAAGCTGGCTGCACCAGATTCAGCAAAGCTGTTGGATCTAAAATTAAAAGAGGTTGCCAAACTGAAAAACGATACTGTTATTCAGATGGGCACAATCTCTTTCAAGGAGAATCATATCAAGAAACTGGAGGCAAAACTTCAGTAAGAAAGAGAGCTAGTGGCTAAATTCTCCAAGCCAAAATTTGTGTTACCCTTAATAGACAATTTCATTTCACAAAAAGGGAAGACTCGTCTAGGTTTTAAGGGAAGAACTAGGGCCACCAATTCACATAGAAAAGGTAAGGCCCCAGTTCAGCCTCTAGTTGTAAAACCCCCTATCTTGTTTAAGAAGGCGATGAATCCTACAAATAGGTATGATCATGACACTACTCATGGTCATTGTGAGTATGGAAATATCATGGGCAAAGGTGCAAATGCCAATAGGCCATTCTATAGGCATGTCCATCATGTACAAGAGAAAGTCTTGAAGTTTGCTGCTCCAGCACCACCACTTAACAAGACTGCTGGAAACAGAGTAGCAAAGTATGTACCTAAGAGAAGGTATAATAGATTTGAGTATTGGTGTTGTGGCAAGGTGGGCCACTTTGCCATGAATTGCTGGTTTAACACAACTATTAAAATCAAAAGTAGTTTTCCTGTTAGAACAGCTGCATGATTACAAACTAATAAGGACCTAGGACCCAATAGCAAATTGGGTTCTAAGGGTAAGTGATTCTTTATTTGATGCAGGTGAATCCAAGTGACCATACCCCTATATGGTACTTGGATAGTGGATGTTCCATACATATGACTAGAATAATAAGAATGTTGAGGGACTATGTACCCATAGAGAATGGTCCCAAAGTCATCTTTGGTGGATCAGAAAAAGGAGTCATCAAAGGATTTGGTAACATTTCTTGTGACTCAATTACTATCACTAAAGTGGCTTATGTGAAGGGTCTGAAACATAACCTTATTAGCATAAGTCAGCTTAGTGATCTAGGTTATGACATCTTCTTTCACAAAGGGGAGTGCCATATTAAGAGGTCAAGTGATTAAGAGATCATTTTGACTGGCACTAGGAAAGGAAATGTGTATTGTCTTAACCTAGATTGTGAGTTGAACAACTCACTTATCTGCCTAGTTGCAGATGAGAAAGCTTCACTATGTGTCAAATGGCACAAAAGGCTAGCTCATTTGAACTATAAGTCCATAAGACTGCTGTTTAGTATGGGTCTGATGAGGAATAGTCCTCAAGTCAAGTGCATAAAAGAGGGAGTGTGCTCAGCTTGCCAAAAGGGCAAACAGACCAAGTCCTCTTTTCCTGCACTAGATACCAAAGATTCATTGAGATGTTTATATCTCTTGCATATGGATTTGTTTGGTCCTATGCAAGTTCACAGTCTTGGTAGGAAAGTATATACACTAGTTGTTGTGGATGACTATTCTAGATACACTTGGGTGTTCTTCTTGAGGTAGAAATCTGAAACCCCTAGTGTTTTCCAGACTTTTGTTAGACAAGTTCAGAATGAATTCAACAATTCAGTGGTCAAAATCAGAAGTGACCATGGAACTGAATTTCAGTCTTAATGTATGACAAAATTCTGTGAAGAACTTGGGATATATCAGGAGTTCTCCTCACTTAGAACACCTCAGCAAAATGGAATTGCTGAAAGAAAGAATAGAACTCTCATTGAGGTTGGTAGAACTATACTCAGTGATATTACTCTCCCTGAATATTTCTGGGCTGAGGCAGTGAACACTGCTTATCATGTTCTCAATAGAGCATCCATAAATAAGAAACTTTAGTTGACTCCCTATCAGATTTTGAAGGACAGAAAACCAAACACTTCTTATTTCAAAATCTTTGGTAGCAAGTGTTATGTCCTAGTTAATGGTAAACACTACCAAACAAAGTTTGCTGCCAAATCCCTAGAAGGGATATTTGTTGGGTACAGCAATAACAGTAGGGCATACAGGGTCTACAACTTGACTACTCAAGTTGTAGAAGAGACAGTCCATGTTGTTTTTGATGAGTCTAGATTGATTAAAGATGAATTGCTAGTTTTTCAGTTAGTTCTACAGGTCTAACCGACAGGCTGGACAAGTTGATCATCAATGAAGAAGTTCCTTCCGGGCTAGATGAAGAAAAAGATGTCAGCTATCCAGGGGAGAACAAGTCCCACTTGATGAAGAAGACAATGTGGGGCATCAAGTTGAGGAAACTGAAGAAAGCCATGATGCTGACAGATTTCCTCCAGCTAGAAGACATCTGAAGGATCATCCAGCTCACCAAATCATTGGTGATGCAAGTCAAGGGCTTCTAACTAGGAGCAAGAGCATGAACATAATTATATGTTCTAGCTTCCTGTCTAAAATAGAAACCAGGAAGATTGAAGAAGCAATGCAAGACTCCAACTGGATTGATGCTATGTAAGAAGAGCTCAGTCAGTTCAGAAGATGTAAATTCTGGGAACTGGTGCCTAAACCTAAGGATCACAACATAATAGGAACTAAGTGGATCTATCAGAACAAGCTTGATGAGAATTGCACAATAGTCAAGAATAAGGCCAGACTGGAAGCTAAAGGCTACAGGCAAGAGGAAGGTATTGACTTTGATCAAACCTTTGCTCCAGTGGCAAGGCTAGAGGCTATAAGGCTATTTTTAGCCTATGCTGCCTATCAAGGGTTTAAGGTATACCTGATGGATGTGAAATCAGCATTTCTGAATGGGGATTTAAAAGAGGAAGTCTATGTTGAACAACCCTCAGGTTTTGTAGATTCTCATTTTCCTGATTATGTATATAGGCTTAGGAAAGCTCTATATAGTTTGAAACAAGCTCCAAGGGCTTGGTATGAGACCTTGTCTGCTTTCTTTATTGAGAATAAATTCTCTAGAGGAAAAATAGACAAAACTCTATTCTATAGGGAATCTAAAGGCAAGATAATACTAGTCTAAATATATGTGGATGACATTATCTTTGGTTCTACTGAAAACAACCTTTGTAGAAAGTTTGCCAAACTTATGCAAGGGAAGTTTGAGATGAGCAGTATGGGAAGCTGAAATTCTTCTTGGGACTTCAAGTTAGACAGACTGATAGTGGTTTGTCCATATCTTAGTCTAAGTTCACCAAGGAGTTGATTAAGATGTATGGTATGGACTCAGCTTCTACCATAAAAACTCCAATTGGAACAAGTATGCCTATAGGCAAAGATGAGGCAGGGAAACCTGTTGATGAGTCTTTGTATAGAGGGATAATTGGCTCCCTACTTTACTTGACTGCTAGTAGACCTAACATCATGAATGCAACATGTGTTTGTGCTAGGTACCAAGCTTGCCCAAAGTAATCTTACTATACTGCAATTAAGAGAATATTGAGATATCTTAAGGGCACACCTAATCTAGGCCTTTGGTACCCTAAGAATAGAGATTTCATTCTAACTGGTTTCTCAGATGCAGACTTTGCAGGATGCAAAGAAGACAGGAAGACTTCCCTTGAGAAAATGCTGGTCTCAACATTTTCTTGTGCTGTATTATTGATTTCAGATACTATGTTCATTACAGTATCTACAGCAAATTCACTCTCATGGACAGCATCAGCCATGCCTCACCCCTGGGCAGGATGCTCAGTTTGTTTAGTATTTTCTCCCCTAGAGTGGAGCCTATTTGTTGTTCTTGGGGCTCACTGCCCACCACTTGATCTTGGGCTTCTTTTGGTTACTGGTCTTCATCTGAGATGAAGACTACTTCTTCTTCAGAATCACTAGAGGATTCTGCTTGTTTAACAACTTTCTTCTGCTTTTTATCTTTCTTTTTTTGTTTCTGAGGAGTAGTGACTTCCTTGGTCAGAACCCTATCCCACCTTAATAGAATTCTCACATCCATTCTCCTCATGTTATTGATTTTGGATTCAGCCACTTGTTTCAATACATCTGGTATTACTAAAGATAAACATAAACTTAGGATTCTTCCAAGGTTTGGTTTCTTCACTCCTTCTTGGATCTTATCAAACATTACTGCTGCCCAGTTAGTTTTCACTTTGAATATGATCCATGTCATCAGATTGAACATGTGTATTGAAATTCGATTATGTCCACCAGTCTTACATAGTATCACCTTCCCAACTATTTCAGACAAGAACTTCCCTTGGGAATTCATCCCTTTACGCGTTATGGATGATCAAACCTTGATATTAGGGCTCAGCACGCACCAACTTAATGCTCCTGTAGTCAGGGATGGAGTTATTTCATCTGTATCCTTAACCAAAGGAAGCTGAAGTGATTTCCTAATTGTCTTCAGTGTAAGTTTTATTTGGGAATCCTGGACTGTTCCTTTGATCTTTTTCCCTTCTGTATCCACACTTTTTGTTGAATAGAATTCCAAAACTTCCTTCCTCCAAATCTTGGTTGGTTCAGAGACCAAGTACTCCAAACCATTCTAAGAAATTTGGGCAATTACACCCTGAATTTCTTTTGAAGCTGTCATGAACCCTTCACGAACCAGCTCATATCCTTCATTAACTTTGTCTTCTTGATGAGGCGCCATCGACGAGAGAGATGAGAGAGAAAAGAAGAGATGGTCTTTGTTGATAGAATGTGCAGAGCCAAGAATTCTGAAAGCGTAGTCGACAAGTTTTTTTGGCTTCACCTATTTATAGTATTAATGTCAAGGGAAGGTCAAACGACGAGCCTTAGTCGACAAATCAGCATATGTGTCGTCAGAAATGACCTAGGTCTCGACAATACTTAGTTTAAGTCGACACGATTATGTGTCGACATACTAATGTCTGAGTCGATAATACTTATATTAAGTCGACACATTTATGTGTCGACATACTTGTGTCAGTGTCGACACACTTGTGTCTGTGTCGACACAGGCCATTTAAGTCTCGATGGAGTTGTGTCGACACCAGTTCTTCTGTCGACACAGATACTGTTTCTGTGTCGACACATCCTTTTTCTGTGTAGACACAACATACTGAGTGTGTCAACATAACTTGCTTGTGTCGACACAAACTTTATACTTAGACAAATTTCCAGAGAAATTTGGTGCTTACATATGCTACTTAAGGAAGCTTGTGCTAACCTATTCTTGGTTCAACATACCTAATTCAATTTTAATATAATTGAATTTAGTTTCATCCAGAGGTTTTGTAAAAATATCAGCTATTTGATTATCTATTCTCACAAACTCTAGGCTAATATTTTCCTTCTCTACATGTTCTCTGATGAAATGAAACTTAATTTCTATATGCTTGGTCCTACTATGTGATACATGATTCTTAGCAATTTAAATAGCACTAGTAGAATCACAAAACAGTGGAATTCTACTTACCTGGATGTCATACTCTTCAAGTTGATGTTTATCCACATCAATTGTGCACAGCAGCTACCTGCAGCTATATATTCTGATTCAGCTGTTAATATAGCTATACTGGTTTGCTTCTTGTTGATCCATAACACCAGCCTCCCACCAGTCTGGGAGGCTGGTGTTATGGATCCAAGAGGTTATCCATAACTGATTCAGCTATATATTCTGATTCAGCTGTTAATATAGCTATATATTCTGATTCAGCTTGATCCATAACACCAGCCTCCCACCAGTCTTGTTGATCCATAACTGGTGGGAGGCTGGTGTTATGGATCAACAAGAAGCAAACCAGTATAGCTATATTAACAGCTGAATCAGAATATATAGCTGCAGGTAGCTGCTGTGCACAATTGATGTGGATAAAACATCAACTTGAAGACTATGACATCCAGGTAAGTAGAATTCCACTGTTTTGTGATTCTACTAGTGCTATTTAAATTGTTAAGAATCATGTATCACACAGTAGGACCAAGCATATAGAAATTAAGTTTCATTTCATCAAAGAACATGTAGAGAAGGAAAATATTAGCCTAGAGTTTGTGAGAATAGATAATCAAATAGCTGATATTTTTACAAAACCTCTGGATGAAACTAAATTCAATTATATTAAAATTGAATTAGGTATGTTGAACCAAGAATAGGTTAGCACAAGCTTCCTTAAGTAGCATATGTAAGCACCAAATTTCTCTGGAAATTTGTCTAAGTATAAAGTTTGTGTCGACACAAGCAAGTTATGTTGACACACTCAGTATGTTGTGTCGACACAGAAAAAGGATGTGTTGACACAGAAACAGTATCTGTGTCGATAGAAGAACTGGTGTTGACACAACTCCATCGAGACTTAAATGGCCTGTGTCGACACAGACACAAGTGTGTCGACACTGACACAAGTATGTCGACACATAAATGTGTCGACTTAATATAAGTATTGTCGACTCAGACATTAGTATGTCGACACATAATCGTGTCGACTTAAACTAAGTATTGTCGAGACCTAGGTCATTTCTGACGACACATATGCTGATTTGTCGACTAAGGCTCGTCGTTTGACCTTCCCTTGACATTAATACTATAAATAGGTGAAGCCAAAAAAATTTGTCGACTATGCTTTCAGAATTCTTGACTCTGCACATTCTATCAACAAAGACCATCTCTTCTTTTCTCTCTCATCTCTCTCGTCGATGGCGCCTCATCAAGAAGACAAAGTTAATGAAGGATATGAGCTGGTTCGTGAAGGGTTCACGACAGCTTCAAAAGAAATTCAGGGTATAATTGCCCAAATTTCTTAGAATGGTTTGGAGTACTTGGTCTCTGAACTAACCAAGATTTGGAGGAAGGAAGTTTTGGAATTCTATTCAACAACAAGTGTGGATACAGAAGGGAAAAATATCAAAGGAACAGTCCAGGATTCCCAAATAAAACTTACACTGAAGACAATTAGGAAATCACTTCAGCTTCCTTTGGTTAAGGATACAGATGAAATAACTCCATCCCTGACTACAGGAGCATTAAGTTGGTGCGTGCTGAGCCCTAATATCAAGGTTTGATCATCCATAACGCGTAAAGGGATGAATTCCCAAGGGAAGTTCTTGTCTGAAATAGTTGGGAAGGTGATACTATGTAAGACTGGTGGACATAATCAAATTTCAATACACATGTTCAATCTGATGACACGGATCATATTCAAAGTGAAAACTAACTGGGCAGCAGTAATGTTTGATAAGATCCAAGAAGGAGTGAAGAAACCAAACCTTGGAAGAATCCTAAGTTTATGTTTATCTTTAGTAATACCAGATGTATTGAAACAAGTGGCTGGATCCAAAATCAATAACATGAGGAGAATGGATGTGAGAATTCTATCAAGGTGGGATAGGGTTCTGACCAAGGAAGTCACTACTCCTCAGAAACAAAAAAAAGAAAGATAAAAAGAAGAAGAAAGTTGTTAAACAAGCAGAATCCTCTAGTGATTCTGAAGAAGTAGTAGTCTTCATCTCAGATGAAGACCAACAACCAAAAGAAGCCCAAGATCAAGTGGTGGGCAGTGAGCCCCAAGAACAACAAATAGGCTCCACTCTAGGGTAGAAAATACTAAACAAACTGAGCATCCTGCCCAAGGGTGAGGCATGGCTGAAGTTTTCCATGAGAGTGAATTTGCTGCAGATACTGTAATGAACATAGTATCTGAAATCAATAATACAGCACAAGAAAATGTTGAGACAGAAGCTCAAGATGAGCCAGTAAGTATCTCCTCAACAATTTGGTGGTATCTAGTTGTATTCTCCTCAACAATTTTTCAGGAGAAACTTTAATTTTAAAAGCTAATCATGTTCCTCCTATACAGGTGCAGCAAGAGTTCACTATGGAAGAGCTCTTCTCTGATTTACCTGATGCAAGAACCGAGGGGGAGCAATCCCAGCTGGAAAAGGATTTGCCAAGGACTGGGGGGAGGAACAAATCAAAGAAACAAATTTACCAAGGACCGAGGGGGATCTGTATCAGCATGCCCCAACTGATAAGGACATAGTTGATATACAAAGTACATCTGAAACTTCTGATGATGAAGAAGCCTCAATGGCTAAGAAAAGAAAAATAGTTGCCTTAAAGAAAAAGAGTTCTGGCTACAAAAAGGCCTTACAAACAGGCACAGCACCACCTGCTCAAAGCTTGGACTTCAGTTCTCTACTGGTCCAAATGCAAATTAAGTTGGACGAACAAAGTCAATCTCTTGAGAAATATGTGGATGTAACTCACAAGGAGTTGCAATTCCAATTGGCTCAGGATATCAAGTCTATAAGATTTGAAGTTAATCAAAATAAAAAGGAAATGACAGATTTCTTCCATAAGGGAGGTAATATTATGGTATTCCTGGCCAAACAATAGTAGGATCTGAAAGTACAAGTGGAAGATATTGTAGTAAAGCAGGGTTATGTACTAGAGAATCAACTGAGAATGAATGATAATCTTAAATATTCACATCATGCTATCTTGACAAAAATTGATGCTCTAACTACTGTTGTCAAAGCTGAAGTCTCAAAGCAGATCAAGGAAGATATAGCTACTGTTCAGGCCACATTTAAAGCCTCACAGAAGAATATGTCTGATTTCTTGACAAAATTCAGAGATTATTATAAAGAAGGAACTGACTATGTTATTAATTAAGTTAGATTTCAAAAAGATGATCTGAGAGATCATATTGATAGAGAAGTCATAAAGTGGGAGAGAGTAGTAGTCAAAGCTTGCTCTGATCATGCTAAATGGATATCAAATAGCATCAGAGCAACTCTTGGATAACCACCCCTATGTGATGATGACAATGTAGCTGAGTCTGGAATACAACCGGCTCATACTGAAGGAGATCAGCCTGAAGTTACTCAGGTGATTTACCCCCCCCCCCCAGCAAATTTTGAAATGATTCAAGAGAAAGTTCAAAAAATGTATAGTCCTCCACTAGAGGCACACAATGTTATTCTGGAGAAGCTGCAATATATGCTTAGAAGGAAGCTCAGCTATCTAAAAAGAGATTCAGAGAACAGGCTGAGTTGAAGAAAGACTTTGAGCAATGGAGTCTTACTTCTAGAAACATTATACTGATTGCCTGGAAAGCTGTGAAGGATAAAACCTATGATAGAGATAAATGGTATTCAGAGCAGGAATGGAATAAGTATCAGGGGTGGCAAGAATCCATTCTTTAACACAAAAGAAGGGATAAGGCTGGGAAGCTACCTGCTAATGCTCAGGAGCCAAGCAAGTACTTCCAGAAGACATTTCACTATTTTGAAAGGCAGAGAATAAAGGATGAAGAACAGAAGAAAAAAGCTCTGAAAGGAAAGAAGCCTGCTGATGATACTGAACCTCCTTTACAGGCTAAGATCAAGTCTGGAAAAGGCATTGTCATTAAGGAGCCTAGTCAGTAATAGGATAGCTAGGATTATGTAAAAGAATAATGTAATACTTTGTTTTTTTATTCTAAAAGAAAATCTTGTAAACATATCATTTTTCTGAATTAAATGAAATCAGTTTTAGTATTAATTCTTGTTGTTTATAATGATTATATGTTAACCTGCTGTGAAATTGATATACATCTATTTCTATTATGTTTTATTATGAGAGATGTATGTCTTTGACTAAGGATTATGACTTCTCCAAATAGGGAGAGATTGTTGGGTACATTTAAATATATGTACCAAATTTGGAGAAGCCTCATCTTAGTCAATGATATGCATCAATTTGTATTTCATAGATGTTTGAGTTACATTTTGCAGGTTCAAGAATTTGAAGAAAATTTTCTAAGTACAAGTGTTGACACTTGTGAAGAAGTTGTGTCGACACCCAAGCTAAGTCGACACTTATGAAGAAGTTGTGTCGACACTCAAACTGAGTCGACACCTAAAGAAAAAGCTGTGTCGACACCCAGAATTGTGTCGACACGTGAGGCAGAATTTGTGTCGACACCTAATACAGGAGCTGTGTCGACACCAAGGAGCTATGTCGACATGGAAGAAGTTGTGTCGACACACTGGACTTGTGTCGACACATCAACTCTCAAAGTACTGTGTCGAGATCAGAAGCAATTGTGTTGACACACAGGACTTGTGTCGACACACACTCAACGCCATCTAGACACACTCAATGCTGTCGACATACACTCAATGGCATCTGTCTACAGCAGTTATGTCGAGACCAGAAGGACTTGTGTCGACACACAGAACTTGTGTCGACACACACTCAAAGCCGTCTTACATACACTCAACGCCATCTATCATTAGCAGTTATGTCGATGATGACTAGTTTTAGTCATCATTTTTGGGGTAGTTTAGTATGAAAAATTCCTATTTTAATTATATATTTTAAGTATTTATATGCATGTTTTGTTTTATTTCGTCTTAAAGTCTTTTTGCGTTAAGATATTAAAATTCCTAGTTTTTAATTGCGTGTTATGTTGCAATTTTATTTTGTTATGTTATGATATTAAAATCTATAGTTTTATTATATATATTTTTATTATATTATGTATTATGTATTATGTGTTGTGTTTGTTAGTTAAGTTTTGTTTTAATAACATATATTATGTTACTTATTTGTGTTATGTTATTTAACTAATGTATGTTTTGTTTTATTTTATTTGTAGGTTCATGGCCTTTGATCAAGTCTTGAAGAAATCAGCCCACAATCATTTTGGAGCAGCCCAAGATGCCAAAGCAGCCCCCTACTCAAGCTCGACCATTATACAAGCACATGGAGCAGCCCCTATAGCCAAAACCGAGCCTCCCCTTCATTACCAAGCAGCCCATGCAGCCCCCTAGCCCTTTTGCAAGCCCAAAACCGAGCCCATGCAACCCCTTTAATTTAATTTGGAGCAGCCCCTCTTTCTTCCCTCATCATTTAATATTTTACATGCATTTTTCCCTCATATGGCCGGCCACCCTCCTTTACTCCCCTCTCTCTCCATTATTTAAATGTATTTCATGCATGAACCTTTTCTCCAAGCACATGGCCGGCCACCTATTTAATTTTTTACTCTACATTCACCCCTTCTTCCTCTCTCTCTCTCATGCTCATTTATTTCTCATTCATCTCCCCCTTTATATTTTATATTTTCCATGTCATTCCCTTTATTACATACATGAATCATTCCACTCTCTCTCCCTTCATTTAAAATAAAATGCATGAACCTCCTCCCATTAGAGTGGCCGGCCACCCCTCTTCATTCTCATCTAGAAGCTTCCCTCCTCTCCTATAAAAGCCACCCCATCCCTCAAGCCTAAAGGAGTTCTTTTTGGAAGTGAAGTTTTATGTTAAATTAGGAGTAGTTTTTTGTAAGAGAGTTAGCTAGAGAAAGTGAGAGTTCAAGTTCTTTTTCTTCTTCTTTGTTGTAGTTCTTTTCATTGTTGTAATTTCTTTTAGTAGAATAGTATTGTCTCCTTTTTATTATTTTCATGTACTTCTTTTTATTAAGTAATGCAAACGAATTCTCTTTCTTTTATTTTGATTTCCTTTCCAACTATGCTTAGCTAATTATATTTTGTGCCCGATCGCGATAAACTTTGCGATATAATAACATATCTTTATTTTTATGTTTTTCCTTTGTAATTATCTATTTTTGATCCTTCCTTAAAATATCTCGTATCGACTCCGTATTTCTAGTATACGGTAGTAGGCATTTGATTTCATATTCGAGTAGCCGAGAGGCTCGTGAATATGAAAGATCACTCAAGGAAGGAAGGAGTTGAACGCACCCCTAGAGATAGGATGACGTAAATCCTCCGGATTGGAGTCAAATCCAATAGTGCGGGTCACTTCGATAATGCGACTTTAGGCCATTTTGACTTGAAAGAGATTTCGGTCGAAACGTCTATAAGTTAGGGGATTTAATGCTCTAGCGAGATTACTTCCTAATATCGGATCCGTCACGGTCTTAATAGATTTACAATTGTTAAACTAAATTATTTCGTTATTTTATTTCAAAGTGAATCGTCGATCGAGCACTCTTTTCTCGTAATAGTTTATTTCTCTTTAAGTTTAGTTTATTTTAATTTTCAAACTCATTAATCGTTCGGTAGGATAATAGAATCGTTGTGAGTAATAGTACTTGCCTGCCCCGAGTTTTTATACGACCTTGATATTTTTCATATCCTATGCTATATTTCGATAGGTACACTTGCCTTAATCAAGTATAGATTGGAGAATACGATAATCCCTATCAAGTTTTTGGCGCCGTTGCCGGGGACATTTTTGGCAATATTACGAAAGCACCGAGTTTATTACTTCTACTAAAAAAAAACAAAAAAATTATTATTATTATTATTATCCACCCACCTCATCTAAATTCTACCCAACCTAAAATCTCTCGAAAAGGGTAAGGGGCTTTAAGCGCCACCATTTTACCTAATACCGGGCGAACCCTTCACCGGGTAGTCCTCGAGAAGTTCGAGAGCCAATCCATTAAAAAACCTATTTTAAAAAAATATATATATATATATATATCTAAAAAAAAGCAAATCAAAAAAAAAATTTGTCTTTCTTTTTCTTTTTGGTAACAGTTCTTTTTATGGAATCGTCATATTTTTGCGCTTTTTGCGGGTTGTCCGACCATTTTTATTCTGAATGTCTTTCGGGAACCCCTCCCTCTCTTGATTTTAATTTTTCTGGGGAAGGTCAAACTGGCCAATTTGACCCTTACTCCAATTTTTATCCAACTTGGGAGATGGGCAACCCGTATTTTTCTTATGATTTTGCCCCGCAAAGCGTCGCGCCTCCTACTTTGAATTTTAATTCTCTCGATAATGGGTATTTTGAGTTGCAAACTTCTCTTAATAATATTAATTCGCATCTCAAAACCATTATGGATTCTTTTTCTCGTGAGGCCGCTTCTTTTTCTTCATCTTCTTCTCCGTCTCCTCCAATTTCTTTATGTAATGAGTCACCGGATATCCCGGCTTGTCTTGTTCCTCTCGAGGAGGATAACTATTTGGATATCCCGGATTGTTTCCTTCCTCCTTTGGAAGACACCTCTATGGATATTCCGGTGTGCTTCTTACCCGTTGAGGATGACGAGACGTTTTATATTTCTCATTCCGAAGACGTTTGCGATTCCATTACGCTTTCAAATTTAACTGTTCCAACTTTTTCTAGTTTTAGCGAGTCTTCTTTTTCTTCTTTTATTTTAGATGACTCTCCTTTAGTGCTTTCTTCCCTTTCTTCTCCCGAAATTTCACAAGACTCTCCTTCTCCTTGTGAAATTTCCTTTGATGAAAATTCTTTTTCAACTTCTTTTATTCCTCTTTATATTTCTTCTTCTTTTTATTCTTCTCCTTTTGACGACCCATTCTTCCCCGTTTTATATACGGCGGAGTTCTTCCATAACTCCGTCCGTTCATTTTTGGGCATCAATCCTTTGAAGATTTCACCGCATGTCGGTGCAATTCTTCATTTCTTCCTTTTTTTAGTTTACTCTCATAAGCGCATACTTAGGGAGTTACCTCTTCATTTCAGTTTTTATTTTCCCTTTAGCTAACAAATAACGTCGGGCTCGGCCGACGTTAAACAGAGAGCGCTCTTGGGAGGCACCCCTTGCTTATCCTTTTTTTTGTTTCTTTCTTTTTATTTATTTTGTTTTGCAGGAATAAAACCCCCGGTGGTTCGTTTGGCTCCATCATTTCATCTCTTCCTTAGGCTCGAGCTGGTGTCCAGCTCAAGCATGGGGGAGCGACATCTGCATTCGGCCTTACGACTCCGGGGAAGTCGTTTTCTTTTTTTTCCTTTATTGTATCCCCCTCCCCTTTCTTCTTCCTTTTTCTTTCTTGTTTTTATTTTTCATTGAGGGCAATGAAAGGTTTAAGCATGGGGGAGGGTTTTGTTGTTTTCTTTCTTTTTTAAAAAAAAATATTTAGTATAGTTTTATTAAGTTTTTTTTATGTAGCCTAACCAAAATCCAAAAAAAATTAGAAAAATCAAAAATTCCAAAAAAAGATCATATCTCAAAAATCCAAAAAAATTGAAAAATGTCAAAAAATCAAAAAAAATAATAAACCTCATGCTTAGCTTTTTGTTATTTTTAGAACTTTAGTTTGAGTTAGTTTATAGGCATTTTTATTTGCTAATTTTTATTTCATCATATTTAGTTAAATTTAACTTTTAGTGATTTAGTTTTGAGGAAAATCTTATGATTTTAATTTGATTAGAGTAATCTATTTAGCACTTGTTCTCTTTCATTTTAAATAGTTTCAATTTTGTAGTAATTTTGCTAAACAATTTTGGATTCCAAGTATTATTACTTCATTCTTTTAGATTCTTAGGAAATCTCAATCTACTAGTAGTTGCTCTCTAGTATTTTAGTTTATTTTCTAAAATCTTGTTTAACTCCTATCTTTACCCAATTCTCATTTTTTTTCTTTTATTGTTAGATCATATGTCATGGGAATAAGAGGATAAAATTCCTTATTCTCTGGTACACATATGCAACCCAAAAAAAATGAAGAGAGGAATTAAAAAGTTCATATATGTCGGGGGAAGTGATAGGATGTTAGTCTATCATTTCCTGGTATTACATATATATTATTCAAAAAATAAAAATGAGTGGGGTGAGAGGATAAAATTCATCACCTCTAATCAAAGACCTCTTCATGTTAATTTCCTCCCTAAAACCCCCCTTAGCCAATATCATTGTCTTAGTTTTTAAATTAAAATATGTGGAGAGCATAAGTAGTAGGTTGTCTTCTTCCTTAAGTTTCTTTTAAGTCATGGTTTTTATAATCCCAATCTAACCTTGTTTGCACTTTACTCCATTTTGAATGCTAGTTAATTTATTAGACAATTTTTTGCTAAATTCTTCTCTCTTTTCATTTTAATTTCATAATTTAGGACTTAATTCTTAAATCCCTAAATTTTAGTTTTGGCTAGATTTTGATGAAAATAAATTTTTAGTTTGATTGAAAAATTTCATAATGCCTTATAAATATTTCTCTTCCTTTTGCTCTGGAATAGCAAAAGCCTAAGCATGGGGGTGTTTGATGACTAGTTTTAGTCATCATTTTTGGGGTAGTTTAGTATGAAAAATTCCTATTTTAATTATATATTTTAAGTATTTATATGCATGTTTTGTTTTATTTCGTCTTAAAGTCTTTTTGCGTTAAGATATTAAAATTCCTAGTTTTTAATTGCTTGTTATGTTGCAATTTTATTTTGTTATGTTATGATATTAAAATCTATAGTTTTATTATATATATTTTTATTATATTATGTATTATGTGTTGTGTTTGTTAGTTAAGTTTAGTTTTAATAACATATATTATGTTACTTATTTGTGTTATGTTATTTAACTAATGTATGTTTTGTTTTATTTTATTTGTAGGTTCATGGCCTTTGATCAAGTCTTGAAGAAATCAGCCCACAATCATTTTGGAGCAGCCCAAGATGCCAAAGCAGCCCCCCTACTCAAGCTCGGCCATTATACAAGCACATGGAGCAGCCCCTATAGCCAAAACCGAGCCTCCCCTTCATTACCAAGAAGCCCATGCAGCCCCCTAGCCCTTTTGCAAGCCCAAAACCGAGCCCATGCAACCCCTTTAATTTAATTTGGAGCAACCCCTCTTTCTTCCCTCATCATTTAATATTTTACATGCATTTTTCCCTCATATGGTCGGCCACCCTCCTTTACTCCCCTCTCTCTCCATTATTTAAATGTATTTCATGCATGAACCTTTTCTCCAAGCACATGGCCGGCCACCTATTTAATTTTTTACTCTACATTCACCCCTTCTTCCTCTCTCTCTCTCTCTCATGCTCATTTATTTCTCATTCATCTCCCCCTTTATATTTTATATTTTCCATGTCATTCCCTTTATTACATACATGAATCATCCCACTCTCTCTCCCTTCATTTAAAATAAAATGCATGAACCTCCTCCCATTAAAGTGGCCGGCCATCCCTCTTCATTCTCATCTAGAAGCTTCCCTCCTCTCCTATAAAAGCCACCCCATCCCTCAAGCCTAAAGGAGTTCTTTTTGGAAGTGAAGTTTTATGTTAAATTAGGAGTAGTTTTTTGTAAGAGAGTTAGCTAGAGAAAGTGAGAGTTCAAGTTCTTTTTCTTCTTCTTTGTTGTAGTTCTTTTCATTGTTGTAATTTCTTTTAGTAGAATAGTATTGTCTCCTTTTTATTATTTTCATGTACTTCTTTTTATTAAGTAATGCAAACGAATTCTCTTTCTTTTATTTTGATTTCCTTTCCAACTATGCTTAGCTAATTATATTTTGTGCCCGATCGCGATAAACTTTGCGATATAATAACATATCTTTATTTTTATGTTTTTCCTTTGTAATTATCTATTTTTGATCCTTCCTTGAAATATCTCGTATCGACTCCGTATTTCTAGTATACGGTAGTAGGCATTTGATTTCATATTCGAGTAGCCGAGAGGCTCGTGAATATGAAAGATCACTCAAGGAAGGAAGGAGTTGAACGCACCCCTAGAGATAGGATGACGTAAATACTCCGGATTGGAGTCAAATCCAATAGTGCGGGTCACTTCGATAATGCGACTTTAGGCCATTTTGACTTGAAAGAGATTTCGGTCGAAACGTCTATAAGTTAGGGGATTTAATGCTCTAGCGAGATTACTTCCTAATATCGGATCCGTCACGGTCTTAATAGATTTACAATTGTTAAACTAAATTATTTTGTTATTTTATTTCAAAGTGAATCGTCGATCGAGCACTCTTTTCTCGTAATAGTTTATTTCTCTTTAAGTTTAGTTTATTTTAATTTTCAAACTCATTAATCGTTCAGTAGGATAATAGAGTCGTTGTGAGTAATAGTACTTGCCTGCCCCGAGTTTTTATACGACCTTGATATTTTTCATATCCTATGCTATATTTCGATAGGTACACTTGCCTTAATCGAGTATAGATTGGAGAATACGATAATCCCTATCAGTTGAGAACATGAAGACTTTTGTCGACACACTGGACTTGTGTCGACACATACAACAGAAGAAGTGTCGAGTAGCAAGAGATTGTCTGATTCGACACATTGAATGCTGTGTCGACATCATGAAGACTTGTGTCGACACTTAGCCAATATGTGTCGACACATGTGAAGCAGTTTGTAGAGTGAAATATGCTTAGTTGGAAAGTCTTTGACGAATTAAGTGACTTGAATGATGACTCGATAGCTATCATAACCAACCAGTCTGTCACCTCTAACAGAACTGTCAGAAGGTTGTTACAAACTGGATCAGCCAGTAATAATGGGGAAACTCAATATAAGAGTCAAATCTGTGACAATAATGAGATGATGAACACAACATAAGAAGAAGAACAACACTAGAGAATTCTTCAACAAGAATAGGGAAAACCCTTACGAAGGCAGATCTAGAGCTGTCTACAAGAAAGATTCAGAATTCATTCTGAATTTAAGGAAGAAGCTGACTGAAGATCATCTTCTACATCAAGTGAAGATCCACCTTATTTTGTTCTATCAAGAAGCTTTGAAAAGCTAAGTCAGGTTGGATCAGAAGGGTCAGTTCATTCAAGAACTGATCAAGAAGGCTACATCAATAGAGAAATCTAGCTGGTGAATTTTCTGTATCTTTATATCATTCAATTTCCTGTAGGATCTGTTATTAGATCTTAGTTATAAGCCTAAAATTATAAAGTCTGGGGTAGGGCTGAGAGCCTGAGGTGTAGGACTTGTGAAAAGTCTTAGTTGTAAGCCTATTGATAAAGGCTGAGGTAGGGTTGAGACCTGAGGTAGGATTCTTGGGAAGAATCATAGGTAGGACTTGGTTAAGTCTGAGTTGTAGGAACTATTCAGGTTCTGAGTTGTAAGATCTGCGGATCCGAGCCAGTGGAAGGAAGTTAGGCTGAATCCAGTTATCTACTGGATAGGCGAAGGTGGAAAGTGGATGTACCCATACCTTAGGGAACCACTATAAATCTGGTGTATGCTATGCTGTGAACTATGGTCTGTATTTTGAATTATCTATGCAGAATTTAATATAGTTGTTTGCCTATAAAAATTGTATAAAAAGTTTAGAGCCTATTCACCCCCCCCCCCACCCTCTAGGTGTTTAGGCTCTTGAAATCAGGTCTTTCAGAGAGTGTTACTCTCTGAGTTATACGGCTAACCTCCACAGCCTGAGCTGTAGGACTTGTGCTTAAGTCTAAGGTAGGTGGTCTTTTGACCACCTAGTTGTAGGAGCAAGCTTGCTCTAAGATAGGGCTTTGTGCCTGAGATGTAGATCTTATAGGAGACTCAGAGATCCTGAGGGATCTGTGTTGTAAGCTCTAAGGAGCTGAGTTTGGAGAAGAGGTCTTATCTAATAAGCTGTTAGAAAGGTGAGGGAAAGTGGACGTACCCATAATCTGGGGAACCACAATAAATCTTGTGTGTGCTTTGTGTAATTGTCTTGGAAGCATTATTTAACTCACCCACAACACACTAGGTAGAGGGAAAATTATAAAAGACCAAAAACCTATTCACCCCCCCCCTCTAGGTGATTAGCTACCTTGGAATTAAAGACTTTCAAGGTAGTCTACTAGTGTTGCGACTGTTGAAACTGGAAACTTGCTTCTTGTGGAGTTTGAACCCATGGGGAAGGGGTGATCACACACTTACTTTGCCTAGCAAGCTTGACTAATCGAAGACTTAAAACTTGAAACTAACCCAAGGCTCTAGCACGGAGGTCCCACCACACACCTAGAAGATCTTAGAGCGCTTCCCCTCCTTAGTCTATGCTGAGCTAAGGACGCCTCAAAAGGCGCTAAAAGACAAGATAGTAAGAGAATTGGAAAGCTTGCCCTCTGAGGTACCCCCTTGGGCCTATTTATATTTTTTAAAACCTGGCCTACAAGTAGCGTAACTCCACTTTTCTGAATGGTTATATGCAGCCAAAAGTTGTCTGCCAACAGCCAAACTCCGTTGTTCTAAAAGGCTATTCACTGCCCTTTTAGGGCATCCAGGTAATTTTACCTCTTGACCCCACTGGGTGAGTGGCCCATGAAGGCGCCACTCACCTAAAGAGGTTAGTACTAGGGTAAGCCAAGCACTCGCCAAGGAACTGAAGGCATCGACTGAACACGCCTCACTCAATGCTAGGCGAGCTGAAGGCATTGACATCACTAGCCTCACTCAACGCCATGGAACTGAAGGCGTTGATAGAGCGAGTTCACTCAATGTCTGGCGAGCTGAAGGCATCGACAACACTCGCCTCACTCAATGCCAAGGAACAGAAGGCATCGATAGAGCGCGCCTCACTCAATGCCAGGGAACTGAAGTCATTGAGAGCACTCGCCTCACTCAACGCCAAGGAACTTAAGGTGCTGAGAGTACTCTCCTCACTCAATGCCAAGGAACTGAAGGCATCTATATAGCAAACCTCACTCAACACCAGGCGAGCTGAAGGCATCGACAACACTCGTCTCACTCAATGCTAAGGAACTGAAGGCATCGAAAGAGCGCACCTCACTCAATGCTAGGGAACTAAAGGCATCGAGATCACTCGCCTCACTCAACGCTAAGGAACTAAAGGCATTGAGAGCACTTTCCTCACTCAATGCCAAGGAATTGAAGGCATCGACAGGGCACGCCTCACTCAATCCCTAAGGAACTGGCTCGTGCGACCTGCTCAGATAACACTGGAAGGGTCTCACATCAGGTCTCGAGCCCTCTCGCTCCTGGAGATCCTGTAAATCACTGATCCTGGAGGGGGGACCTACTCATCGAATACAGGGTTGTATAATGACCGCTTGTGAGCCATCTAGAAATAGATATAAGAAAGTTAGGTAGGAGAACCAATAAAGCTGAATAAAAAGGATTTTGACTAGAGTTCTAGAATTTTAATACTATCGGATACATAAATCATATAATAGTTACAGTTTTTCCATTGGGCAACTCTAGGTAATGACCATGTAATTGCAATTATGAAATCACGTGCAATGATAAATAATTTGTAAATCCATGTATGTGCAATAATCATCTGTCTCTCTTAACTTAACACTTGTGTAATGAGTTATGATATGCATGCATTACAATTGTTCCTATAATGCATTCCTTAGAATGTTCATGAATGGATACACATGTCATGTTAAGTGTTTATTTCGCTTAACATTTAATGCATATTATGTTTCTAGTGACATCACACATGAAAATATTAAAATACTCATATCCATTTAATATTCACAAGTGGTGTATATCCTAGTGGAAATTAATATGCACATAAATGTTAAGTTTGCCCATAATCCCTTAACATTCATGTGCATACTACTCATGCTTATGTGTAATGTGAGTGCTTCAACTTAGAACAATAGATAATTACAAGGTGAGTGAAGAAATGATGCATGCATATATATTTATATAATAAAATTCAAAATATATGGAAATTTATAAATACTTTAATTTTAGAAGCTCAACTTGGCTCTAATACTAACTATCACAATCCTTCTAAAAGAAAAGATCAGAGTGTGTTTCTAGCTAGTCGTAATGCTACAGACATGGGAGAAAGAAAAACCAAGTCTATAAGACAAGAGCTAATTTAATTTTATTAGATTTAAAATGATTATTTTGGAGTAAAAAAGTCTATTTTTATGCGGAAGATTTAGAGTTTATCAGTGAAAAACTAGATGCATGTGTATTTTAATAAAGCTCATTATTTACCCAGGAGTCAGCAACCATGTCGCAAGCCTTCTTAGGAAGTGGTGGAGAGGAATATAAGATCACACAGGTCAGCCAGTCTGCAACAAGTTGTCAAGTAACCTTCAGTTACTGTAGTCAGAACGTACAGTTTGGCAAGACCGTAACAAGCAACCGCCCAGCAAAGAGCCCCAAACCGCAAGGGCTAACCGCCCATTTATGTGGTCTGGTAGTTTGTCTTTTTTCTCCTTTTGTATCCCATCATCTCTGTTCTGTTCTCTTGTACCCTGGGTAGGCGGTTATTTTAGCCCTACCCATTTGGGCATTCCCCCGAACTTATAAATAGGGGCGCCACTCTCAAAACAAGCTGACTGGAATCCAAAAGCTCGCTTGTTAAGAGCTACAGTCTCAATTCCAGAGCTTTACGGTATGCTGCCTGTATAGATCTCCTTTTCATTTCCTTGTAACCGATGTAATCACACTTCAATCAAAGGAAAGCTAGCCGCAAGATAAGCATTCGTCATGGCGGGCCAAGTCTAGTGTTGTCGTTGTAAGTTACTCTTGTTGTTTGCATTTGCTTAACCGCTAGTTACCGACTACTCACAATATTTCTCCCCTTAATTCCCCCTCCTAGCGTGTTGTTGTGGAGGTACTTTTTTGGTACCAACAGAATGAACATGCAGCCTTAAGATTATAAGTCATCAGTGAAGCGTGTGGTTAGATGATGTCAGACTGCCAGTCTGCTCAGCTCTCAGTTCGCTCCAATTATAGTAAGGACGCTCTATGGAAGGCCCTTGGGCAGTCTTGCCGAGAAGTCGAACTGTCCCGCAGTGATACTGATCAGCAGCTTAATGTTATCGATCAAGCATTAGCTGCATTTACTCAGAAGTTACTGTCGTATCCTGCAGCAATGCCCACGACTACTCCAGTCACCCCGTATCATACAGAGATTCCTCCTCCACCACCCTATCTGCAAGTTTAGACCGTAGCTCCTATGTAGCCTCAAGAAGAAGATTTCGCTACTCGAAAGAATTTTTTTCGGGAAGTGGCCCAGGGAAGCCCATCCAGGATCATAAATTTCAAGGGAGTTGTTCCCCTTATAGTAGCCTATTATTCTTACCCAATAACTTTTCCTATAATGACTTTCCATGCAGCGACCTATCCTTTTTCCCTCTTGTTTACAAGGAAGGAGAGGATCCCTATCCAATTATAGATGGTGTTTGATGAGAACCGACTCCCATATACTTTAGGGAGCCTCGTATACTGGTGTATACCAGGGAGACCGTCCCAGTCTCATATTTATAGGCTTTTGAGTCTGTCGTCGCTCTGAAGACTATTTCAGATGCGACAAAGTGCAAACTTCTGATAAAGTCCTTTGATGGACAAGAATGAGAGTGGTTTTATACAATCCACCCACAGTCCATAGGATACTTTGTTGAGCATCGCAGGGAGCTCCTCTTGAGGTTCTCTACCTCAAAGAAAATGAAAATTGTCCCAACTGCTCTGTTAAATATCAAGCAGCGTGAAGATGAGACTTGGGCTCATTTTGTGGACCATTAGAGAAGTAAATTATGGAAGTTTGGAATGTCGATCCAGAGAATTATAGAGTGGCTCTGATAAATGGTTTATGAGAAGGTCCACTCAAGTTTGAATCAAACATTAGAAATCTAAGGACCTACAAAGAGATGATTAGCTTGGCAAATATGTATATCCAAGGAGATAAATCCAATCATAATTATGTTTCAAAGCTTATTGGAAAGAAGGATTCGACCAACTCCTCCTCTGTTGCATCTCAATAGCCAGCGAGGCCTCCTCACCCAGAATTCCAACCCCTTGCTTAGAGGGGAGGAATTTCTACCATAATTGCCCCTTCTTAGGACACCAATAGTTTTAGGATCAAATACTGTCGTTGGCCCGCGCCCGCTCTACAAGTCCTTCCAGTATACCAGTCACAATATTATGCGCCTCTACCTCCAGCTGCTCAATCTTAGAAGTATGATGTCTCGTAGGAGGCGTTTACTGCTTTGAGTGTTGAATAGACTAGGTCTTCAAATTCTACAAAGAAGACCTGATTTTAAAAGATCAGCTCCTATGAAAGAAGATGTGAAGTTCCACAACCCCATTCTCTATTGTGAATACCATAGGGAGAGGGGGCACTTGACTAAAAACAACAAAGCTCTCTGCTTACTGGTGGAGAAGCTCTTGGGAGAAGGCAAGCTGCAAGTTCTCGTCCACAAAAAAGTGCATGTCAAGCCATCCACCTCCATGGGTAAGGAGGTGGCAGAGGTGTATTAAAAATGCGGGGAAGTAGAAGATGTTGGCCACCTTGGCAGCGTCAATCTTGGAGGTGAGTGCGTGGAAGCTGATGACAAAGGGTCCCTTGGCTATCTTTTTTGCATTCATGGAGGAACTGGACCCGAGTAATCTAGGAAGTCAAGCATTTCTAGAATCTTTTGGTGGGAATTTGTAGATACCTCATCCTCTGCTCCTGCTAGGGGAGTCATCACCTTTGGCAAGGAAGAACTCCCCACAACTACCAACCATTTTAACGATGCAGTGGTAGTAAAGGAAGTAATCGAGAACTATACTGCACATAAGATATTGATTTATAGTGGTAGTTAAGTGAACCTCTTCTTCATACTAACCTTTGTGACCTTGAAGACCGAAAAGTCTTTTCTTTCCATCGAAGGGCCTCTCTATGATTTTACAGGAGAGAAGAAAGAAGTGTAAGGGAGTGTCATACTTTCAATGACACTCGGAGGAATTATGAAGCTCATCCCATTCATATTATTTGACACTCCAAGCAACTACTATACAATCCTTGGAAGGCCACTTCTCATTGAATATCAATCAATGGTATCCACATACTACTTGGCCATCAAGTTTGTTATGAATGGGAAGCAGTACTGGGTTAGTGGTGATCTGAAACTAACCCGGGAATGTTATATTTGAATAGTCAACCTGGTGGAATACATTCCTCCTCCAGAGGCTCCAACAACAATTCTTGAAGTGCCTAATCCTCTAGAGGTAGCTAATGAGCCAACTGAGGAAGATATTAGAGAAGGTATACACCTGGAACCTACCCAGGTGATGCAAATAGTCCCCATTACTGAGGGAGAAGAGAATATGCTCACCATCAGCATTGAAATTCCAGAAGAGGAGAAGTCCCAATTAATCTCATGTTTGCTAAAGAACCTGAATATGTTCGTTTGGCCAGCAGACGACATGCCTGGATTTAATCGAGATGTTGCTTGCCACCACCTCAACATTGACCCCAGCTTCAAGCATGTTCAGTAGAAGAAGAGGGAGGTGACAATAAAGCTTGCTTATCCAATTAGAGAGGAAGTTGCCAAGCACCTCAAAGCTAAATTTGTTTGTGAAATACAGTACCCCATTTGGGTTTCAAATGTTGTAATGGTGAAAAAACCCGAGAAAAAGTGGCGTATGTGTGTTGATTTTACTAAACTTAATAAATCATGCTCAAAATTTTGTTACCCCTTGCCTCGGATAGATTCTTTAGTTAATTTTGTGGTAGGGTATACATGTATGAGTTTTTTATATGCATTCTCTAGTTATCATCAAATTAGAATACATAAGCCTGAAGTACCTCATACATCTTTCATTACGAATGACGATTTTGTTGTGAGTTAGCTAGGTTAGCTTGCTTTTAATACAATCCACAAAAGCACACACAATATTTATAGTGGCTCCCCATATTATGGGTATGTCCACTATCCCTCACCTTTTTAATAGCTTGTTAGACAAGGCCCCTTCTCAAAAAATCGGCTCCTAGCTAAGAGCTTACAACCCAGATCCAGCAGGATCTCTCAGTCTCCTCCAAGACCTACAACTCAGGCATAAGTCCCTACCTCAAATAAAGCTTTCTCCTATAACTCAGTGATCAAAAGACCACCTACCTCAGACTTAAACACAAGTCCTACAACTCAGGCTTTGTAGGTTAGCCCTACAACTCAGAGAGTAAAACTCTCCTACAGCTCAGATCTATTAAGATCCTACCTCAGGCCAAAGTCCCTACCTCAGGCACATAGGCCCTGCACTCAGATCAACAAATGATCCTACCTCAGCCTTTATAAATTAGGCATACAACTCAGCTCCAAAAGGATCCTATAGAAGAAAGGAGTTTGTTGTTGTTGATTTGACACCAGAGAAAATTTCTTTGTGTCTGCCTTCCTGGACTGAGTTATCTCATTCCTAACTTTCTTCACAGCAATAAGAAAATGAATTCAGTCGACTGCTACTTGTGCTAGAAGAATCTCAAAACCAAGGTCTCTGAACTTGCTGTTGAAGATAAAAGAGTAGAAAGGTATTTTTCTTCTTCAAACAACTGACCTTGACTATAGAAAATTGAAGTATCTGCTTCTCCTCCTTTGTCAGAAAAACTTTTCTGAACTTATTATAGCTGATGAAAATAGCTACAGCTAACTTGAGGAACTTTTAGATTAGTTGATTCAACTTCTTGCTTCAAGCACGACAACAATGGCGTTGAAGATTAAGTTTAGCTGCAACTTTTCGAAATGAATAAAACCCTAAAAGTTAAAATTCTCAGCTCCCCATCTTGTCCCTTTTATCTTCAGCCATCCAACAGCTATATGAACCGTGGGCCCCACTGAAGTTGTTGGCTGCAACTTAGCTTTTACTAAAAAAGTCTTCTTGTAAACCTACGGCTATTTATCCTATTCTGCAGCTTTCTTGCAACTTATTTGAATCATGTTGACTTTTGTTGACTTTTGCTGATGTCAGCATTTGTGGACTTAGCCAAATTCTCAAATTCAATCCAGGCATTGAGTGCATTGAGTGAATGGCCTTCACTCAATGCCTCTGGACTTAGCCAATTTTTATTTCCTACTTAGGCGTTGAGTACGTTGAGTGAACTGACTTCACTTAATGCCTCTAGACTTAGCCAATTCTTCTGTACTGCCATGCATTGAGTGCGTTGATTGAATCTTCGTCACTCAACTCTCCAGGACTTAACTGCAACTTTCTTTATCTACAAGGCGTTGAGAGTGTTGAGTGAACTAGCTTCACTCAACGCCTCTGGACTTAAGCAGATTTTTCTGTCAATCTTTCCTTGAGCTTTGACATTACACGATGCTTCCTTCCCTGGCATTGAGTGAGCTGTATTCACTCGACACTTCTGGACATAGCCAGAATTCTTGATAGATCTTCAACTGCTTTGACTACTTGAGCTTATCTCAACACTTCTTGGTATATAGATTTGAGTGAACTTGCTTCACTCAATGCCTGTGGACTTAGCCGCATTTTATTCCTTGCCAATGTTAAAGCTTTGATAGACTCACCTATACTTGACACCTTTTGATATATAGCGTTGAGTTAACTGCCTTCACTCAATTCTTATGGACTTAGCCGCAGAATTACTTTGCAGACTGTTGGGCATTGAATGTCCACACCTTACTCAGTGCTTTTTGGCATCTGGCGTTGAGTGAACTAGCTTCACTCAACTCCTGTTGACTTGGGCGATTTTCAGCCTTTCCAACATTCTTCTTTGACATCTGGCATTGAGTGAACTTGCTTCACTCAACGCCTATGGACTTAGAAAAATTTTCATCTCTCCACTTCTCTACCTTGTGACCACCTGTCACTATCACTTGGAATACCTGTCTAATTAATGTGACAAGGACCAACCTACATGCATGAATTTTAACATACATCAAATACAATTATGTGTATACTATTGACTTATTTGACTTCTTCAAATCTGGGACATTATGAGCAATGGACCCAACAATCTCACCCTATTTGAAGAGGTCAAAACCCTCAAACAAAATAATGAGTCAATGATATACACAAACATATGCTACAATAAAATATTAAATTTGAAAACTTATAATAAGAGTATCAAGTTATAGCTTACAACACTTTCCATGCCTGCAGGGTGATCATCATCACTTCCTGCTCCCCCTATTTTGTTATTGCCTGGCCTTGATCATTTCCTTCTTCTCCCCCTTTTTGACTTCCGTAAATAGATAGGGATGTGCTAGCCTTTGATTATCTTCTCTCCATTTTGTTTTCAGATAATCAACTATTGCAGTAGCTTGCTTCTCCTCTATATGAGGCTGAATCTATCCATGCAAGTGCTGGACTTGCTCCCCCTCAACTAAAGAATCTTCTATCATTCTTCCTTGTAGACACTTTAGTCTATTCCAGTCTGGATAGCACTTGAACCACTTTAAAAACTTGATACCAATTGATGAGTTTTAAATATTCGTACTTTTCAGTACTTTATTTAGGTCATTTAAGTTTATTTCGTTGTTTTAAGTTACTTTTGTACAACAAAATATTGCTTTTTGTATATACTCTTCTAACTTAGCTTTATTTTTATTTTCCAGAAATTTAAGGAAAATGTCAAAATTTTTAAAGTACACACCCGTGTCCATTGGGTCACGCCCGTGACCTGGGCGTGTCACTTTGATTTCAGTGGAAAGCTGTCGTCTACTAAGGAAAAATCATGTCACGCATAACACGCATGTGTCCCATCCGACATGCCAATGTCCCATGTTTATCCTGGCTCGATGCTCAATGCCTCCAGTCATACTCGACGCTCTGTGACCGCCTCAACTTTTTCCAAACAAGACGCCGCCAGCGGGGAAAGGATTCGACTCCTCCAACACGCTTTCACCAATCACACCCCCCATACACGCCCTTGTCCCGCCCAACACGCCCGTGACCGCTACGTGGAACTTCCAGAGAAGCCCTGAAGTCAACCGCCAATAATTGTTCAGCTTATCCATCCGCCGGACCTGACACACACACCCCACATGCCTGTGACCTGGGCGTGTAATCAGAAATTTTTTGCTTATAAAAAGAAATTTTCTATATGAGCAAAGGGTTCAACTTTTTGTGCCATTTTGCTGTTGGAGTGTTGTTTGGGTGCCTTTTTTAGCTATGTAAGGAGACTTTCTCCCTTTTTTGTGTTTGCTTTAGCTTTTTGTAACTCTACTTTTTTCATTAATACAATATGCTAGTTTTTCTCTCCTTATGTTGTATTGGAATGCATCTGAGTGCCCCTCTTTCAGTGATTTTTGTATCTTTGTTTTTCTTTTAAAAAATGAGTGTGTGTGTGTGTGTATGAGAGTAAAGTTCTTTTTATGTTTTCTCCCTTTTTTTACTTAACTTTATTCTAGTTTATTTTCTATCTAATTTAGTGTTTTTATAATCGCCTTATTTATCATTGTTTTTATCTTTAAACTGGGTGTGTGTGCATGAGGATGATTTTAAGTTTTATGTTTTCATAGTTTTATTTTACTTAGATTTTTTTGTTTTAGGTTTTCTTATAGTTAGTTAGTCTTATGATAGCTTTTTTCATCGTTTTCCTTAGCTTAGATGCTTTCTAAATAGCTTTGTATTCATTCTTATGGGTTTATAAAAAAGGTTTTTAAAGTGTTTTTCATTTTTCTTTAACTTAGATTTTGTCTTTTAAGAAGTAAAACTTTTTGTTCCTTTTTACCTTATTTCCACTTTTTAATCATTTTTATGAAGTTATAAGAATGAAAAAGTTGTTGTTTTAGGCCTTATTTGGTTTAGCTTTTTGGTTCCATTCCGTTTGCCCAAAACGAAACGCGTTACACCTATCCGTTTGTTTTTGCGCCTTCTTTTCCATCCGCACGCTAAACGTCGGGCGTCAAAAATATCGCGGGCCGAAACCCAGCCGTCTGTCTCCATTTTTCCGCGTTTTTAGGTTTTCTCCCCCATTCGATCGTGTGGATCCACCGGCAGACGATACTTTCCTTCTCCGACACCATCGATTTCCAACGGCTAGGGCTTGGATTCTCCTTCGTCTTCGACGGCCAGGGCTTGGCTTTCTCTGGCACACCTGCGCATACGCCAGGGCTTGGCCTCCGATCGCTTCTCCGACATCGGCACAGTGGTCTTCTTCCAGCACAGGTGGCTTCTCTTTCGGCCTCAGGTGAGCTTCTCTAGCGCCATTCTTATCCTTCTTGCAATTTCTATAAGTTGCCTAGTGTATCTCACCTCATCCCTCTTCTCCTCATCCCCCCTCCCGATTTTGTGCAGAACGCCACTATTCCTCAAGTTTCTTGTGGAGTAATTGCCTTCTCCTTCGTACAGAACTCCTCCTTGTTACAGATCTGGTATTGGTTGTGCCTCTCTTCTGCATCACTCCAACACCATCTGGTATACCCTCCTCTCCCCTTCATTTTTTGTTGTTGAATTTTTTTTATGGATTGTTGTGTTTGTATGCAAGCTATTTGTTGTGTGCGTGAGTATGTTTGTGGGAGTGTGTTTGTGGGAGTGTGTTTAATATGGTTGTGTGAGGTGGGATGTGTAGGTGTGTGTGTGTGTTGTTTGTTGAGTGTATTGTGTTGTGTGTTATGTGTGAGTGTATTGTGTGAGTGTATTGTGTGAGTGTAAAGTGTGAGTGTAATGTGAGAATGTGTTGATTGCATTGTGTATGTGAATGTGTGGAGTATGTCCTGTGTGATGTGTGCACTTGTGTGTGTGTGTGTGTTATGTAATGTGTGTGTGTGTGTTATGTAATGTGTGTCTGTGTGTGTTATGTAATGCATGTGTTAATATGTGAGTGTGTGTGTGCGAATTTATCTGTTTGTGTGTTCTTGTGTGCGTGGACGTATTAATGTGTGTATGTGCTTATTTATGTGTGTGCACTTGTGTGTGTTTGTGATTATTTATGTGTGTATGTGCACTTGTGTGTGTGTGTGTGTCTCTTTATGTGTGGTAATGTGCACTTGTGTGTGTGTGTGTGTGTTTCTTTATGTGTGATGTGTGCACTTGTGTGTGTGTGAGAGAGAGAGCTTATTTATGTGTGTACTTGTGTGTGTGTCTCTTTATGTGTGTGTGTGCTTATTTATGTGTGTGCACTTGTGTTGTATGTGCTTATAATTAAGCATGGATGCAATTTAGCTTAGCCCGTTTAGAAAATGAGCTCAAGATACTCATCCAAGTTTGATGATCTATAATCTACTGTCTGTGTTTCAATATCTGCTGGGTTCACCTGCACAACAATCTTTTCTGCTGGGTTCACCTGTACATGTTGTTTGATTTAGGACTACGTTTTTTTAATGTTTTGTTCCTATTTTTTAATACAGTTTATTCACTATGGGTAAACATAAGGAAGGTGGTGTTAGTGCCAATTGGGAGGCTAGCGATGTTTTGATTTTCTGTGACTTGTGCTTAAAAGAAATTGAGTTGGGTAATCGCCCGACCACACACTTCAACAGAGAAGGGTGGGTTAACTTGACAACGAATTTCTTAGCTCGCACGGGGAAGTCCTATGATCGAACCCAAATGAAAAACAAGTGGGATCAGTTGAAAAAAGACTTGAAGTTATGGCGTGACCTCAAGGGTCGTGAGACAGGTTTGGGATGGGATCCTATACGCAAAACAATTGCTGCTTCTGAGGATTGGTGGAAAGAGTGTCTCAAGGTAATTAGAATAGTTCTTTTTATTCTGTACTTAGAATAGTTCTTTTTTTCATTACTCTAACTCCGTTATATTTTCATTTCAGGTTCATCCAACTGCACGGAAGTTTCAATTCGTTGGGATATCTCCTGAGTTAGAAGAAAATCTCGATATGATGTTCAGGCAGGTCGTAGCTACTGGAGCTCTTGCTTGGGCTCCTAATTCTAGAAATTTTTTGCCTGAATCGATTGATGAGCACGACCTCTCTGCTGGGGATGATTCCCAAGATGTGGACCAGTTACCGTCTCCTACAAAAGCAGGAAAGAAGATACCAGATAAGGGAAAATGCAAGCAGACATACAAGAGAAGCAGGAGTTCGACGATGGATCAGATAGCTGAAACATCTCGCATTATTAGGCGTTGCATGATGGAGCCTCCCTGCATCCAGATATCTTCGTCCACGCACACCATCCCTGAAGCCATTACCGAGCTCGAAAGTATGGAGGAGGTCATGGAAGAAACCAACTATGCTTTATACGACTTCTGCACCGTTTTCTTGAAGGATAAGGGAAATCGGGAAACCTTTATGAGTATTCGAAAGGATCGGCGGCTCAAATGGCTGGAAACTCGATTCGCCGAGAAATGATCGATCTGCTAAACTGAATAGTTCTATGCATTATCTTCTTTGTTATTGTTTGAACTCATTTGTGTTTTATGTTTATTACATGATCGGAACTGCTATATTTTGCTACTTATAATGTTTAGTGTTTGAATCATGATCGAAAATGCAATATTTTGCTACTTCTATGCATTACTGTTTAACTCATGTTCATTAATTTTATACAGTACTTCACTTGTTTTATCAGTAATTAACGTTATTCTCCTTGACATCAGATTAACGATGTCATCCCCGACTATCACAGACAGTGAAAATGAGGAGATTGAACAACAAGTTGCTGAATCCTTTTATCGTACAGGAGGTCTCAGTGCGCATTTGATTTCAACAGCTAATTATTATTCAGTAGAAGGGCCCAGCAGATCAGTCCCTAGGCCTTGCATGACATCAAGTCAAACGGGGGCAAGATGGGTTGGTGAAATGCTAGATGGCCACCCCCAAAGATTTTTTAGTTCTTGTAGAATGTCAAAACAAATCTTTGGAGATTTGCTCACCATCCTAATAGCACAGTATGGGTTGCAAGGATCCAGAAGAACTCTACCACGCGAGGTGCTTGCAATTACATTAAATATTTTAGGGCATAACGTATCAATGCAACTTGTAAGCGAAAGATTCCAACATTCTACAGAGACGATTAGTAGATTTTTCGCAAAGGGTATCACAGCTATTAAGAGAATGTCTTCCGATGTCGTTGCACCAGTAGATCATTTATTCCGTGATATTCCACCACAAATTCTGAATGACATACGATACATGTCCTACTTTAAAGATTGCGTCGGAGCAATTGATGGAACACATGTAGATGCTCGAGTACCAGCAGATCAACAAGTCTCCTACATTGGTCTCCATGGAACGACAACACAAAATGTTATGGCAGTGTGTGATTTCAATATGTGTTTCACATTTGTGATGGCGGGTTGGGAGGGTTCTACTCACGACAGCCATATATTTCATCGTGCCATTATGGACTCGAGTTATAATTTCCCCTATCCACCCCCAGGTAAGACTTTTTAATATTCAGTATTCTACAGCTACTCAAATGCTGTTATTTCATTATTATTCTCATATTAGCAAAATGTGCACTGGTAAGTAAATATTACGTGGTTGATGTTGGATATCCACTCCAACGTGGATTTTTAAAACCATATTCAGGCATGCGGTATCATTTGCCAGATTTCAGAAGGGACAGCAGGGTGGTACAGGGCCGCCGAGAAATATTCAACCGGGCGCACTCGTCGTTACATAGCATTATAGAGCGGTCCTTCGGCGTATGGAAGAAGAAATGGAAGATTCTTAGGGATATGCCTCCATACAGTTTGACTAAGCAACGAGATATAGTGATTGAAACGATGAATCTGCATAATTACATTCGCTGGCATCCTTCCCGCAATGACGCTCACTTTCGAGCTTGTGATGAAGACGAGAGTTTTGTTTACCCTGCGGGTCTTCAAAGAACAACACGACAAAATACTGTGAGCGATGGTGGAGAACATATCAGAGGGATTCGAGTGGGTGTTGACGAGATGACGGCACTGCGAGACTCCATTGCTGAACAACTGCACAGATTGTGATTGTATTTGGAATCAGTTGTATTTCGAGTCATTAGCTGTATTTCGAGTCATCAAATGGTTGACATTTTGATCTTTGGATGTACTCTAAATTTTCATAAACCATAAATTAATAAATTTCTCAGGTACATGTATTTTATATTGATATCACAACCATAAATTAATAAATTTATCAAAACGCTATTTTACCAAATGGATCTCAGTTTTGAAAAGCTCTGCAAACACAGACTATCCAAACAAATCTCTGTTTCCAACATCACCTTTCCAACAGCTCCTTTTACAAACCTCCCTTTACAACAGCTCCTTTTACAACCGCAACCGCTCTACCAAATGAAGCCTTAATTTTTGTAGCACTTTGATTTTTGCATTTATTTGAAAACCTTTTTGCTCCTTTAATTTTTATTTCTTCTTTTTATGCATTTTAGCAAGTTCTAACGGTAGAAATGTAATCTTTTAATTTTTCGATAACTTTGTTTTTTCGTTTTTTTGCTGTGTGTGAGAGTGTATGAGTTAGTTTGTTTTAGCTTTATTTATCGCTTTCTTCTCTTCAAGTAGAGTGTGTTCGTACATGAGATAACAATTTACTGCTTTCATTTCCCGCCTACTCGTTTGAGTAGGACTTGTCATTTCCTGCCTACTCGTTTGAGTAGGACTTGCATTTTACTACTTTTATTTCCCGCCTACTCATTTAAGTAGGACTTTTAAAGAATTCAATAATGAACAACTAATCACCTAGAGGGGGGTGAATAGGTTCAATTCTTTATAATAGGTAGTTTTAGGATTTCTAACTAGCAAATCTAGTTATCTAACCATACAAGCATCACAAACATTCAGAGTAAGCAAGCATAGCACAAATACACACAAATTTATAGTGGTTCCCCAATATTTGGGTACATCCACTTCCCCCTTCGCCTATCTAGCAATGAACTAGATTCGGCCCAACTTCCACTTTTCTAAGATCCACAGATCTTACCACTCAGAACCCTTCCAGGTTCCTACAACTCAGACTTCTTCAAGTCCTGCAGCTTAGATCCTTCCAGATCCTACAACTCAGATTCTTTACAAGAACCCTACCTCAGGCAAAACTGCCCTACCTCAGCTCTTATCACCAGGCCTACAGCTCAGATCACAAAGATCCTATCTCAGGCTATAATATCCCATTTCCGACTAGACCCCCTAGGAGTGGTTTTGTCATGAATAAGTCATGAAAAAACCCTAGAAATCCTAAGGAGTCCAAGTTACCCAGGCTCAAGGTGAAAATCACCTTGGTTTGCAAGTAGTAGAATCCCAATTACTGCCTCAGGCATGACCTTAGGGTTTTAACCTAGTCCCATGATCCCATCATGGCACCTCTAACCCCAAAGGAGGTAAATATGTCACTAAGGACCCATTGTGGTCAACCAAAAAGAGGCCAAGTTGACTCAAGTCTGGGTAGCGTCGAGTGAGTCGACAAGACTCGACGAATAGATAAGATATCTACTTAAATAGGCTTTTGGGCTCGGGCATTGAGTGCGTCGAGTGCACTCAATACCATGGGCTGAATGGAGTTGAGTGCGTCGAGTGCACTCAACGCATATTACTCAGGAAGAACTTGGGCTCGAGCGTTGAGTGCGTCGAGTGCACTCAACGCCATGGGCTGAATGGCATTGAGTGCGTCGAGTGCACTCAATGCCATCTTACTCAGGAATAACTTGGGGCTCGGGCATAGAGTGCGTAGAGTGCACTCAACACCATAGGATGAATGGCGTTGAGTCTGTCGAGTGCACTCAATGCCATCATACTTGGGGAGAATCTTGGGGCAGGCGTTGAGTGCGTCGAGTGCACTTAAGTCTATAGGCTGGATGGCGTTGAGTGCATCGAGTGCACTCAATGCCATTTTACTTAGATTATTTCTGTCGAATTATGGCGTTGAGTGAGTTGATCTCACTCAATGCCATAGGCTGAATGGCGTCGAGTGCACTCGACGCCATAGGCTGAATGTCATAGAGAGCGTCGAGTGCACTCAACGCCATTTTACTTAGATTATTCCTGGCAATTTTGGTCTGGTTGCTGGTTCAGCTGAACTGGACCGTTTCAGGAATTGGGCCAGGATGAGTTAATTGGTCGTTTCTTTTATTAAGACTTATTTAAAAAAATATTAAGCGGTTATCTATTAAGAAGGTTTTTAAACCCGAAATTGCGTGTTAATGGAGGAGATAGAAAGCTCACGGCCATGGCCGAAAGTTGGCTTGCATGGCCATTAATGGCACTTGATGACTTGGCCTCCTTCCCCTCCTCTTTTATTGCTGGATTTAACTCCTCTAGGGAAGAGGAGGAGTTTTCAGCTGTTACTTGACTTGATTGAGCAATGTTCATCCCCCACCACCATGGTCGATATTCACCATAAAGGGCAATTAATGGCTACCACAAACTAGACCCCTCCCCTCCCCCATTTTATTTATTTAAAAGCTTCACTAGAATCCAAGCCTTCGTTTCCACACCATGCCTTAAGGAGACAAGAGACTTCATTATGCTGTTGCAGAGCGCCGGCGACACCTCCATCGCCAATGGCTTTCCGTCGATCAGCACGCCTCCAGCCAGCAAACAAGGTCCTCCCCTCCTCTCTCTCTCTCTACAGGTAGATTGTAGCATTCTTTAGGGTTAAGATCGGGCTCAATTGAGCCCGATCGGGAGGGAGTTTTTCCCTGGTTTGTACGCAAATACAAACCCGTCGGGATCGCCGGATTCCGCCCCTCCGGCAGCTATGCCGCCGCGTGGCGATAGCCACCACTTCAACAGAGGTGATGGTGGCGGTGGACGGCCAGGGAGGTGGCTGGATGGCCGGTGGTAGCTCTTGGAAGTCGCTCCAGGTCGAGCTAATCACAGCCCTTGGATAGAGGAAGAAGATGACCAGGAGGCGTTGGATTTTCTTCAAGATTCGTGCTGGTTTTAATTATTAATTCCTTTTGTTTTAATTTTTTGTCCCGTTTACTGGGTGGTTTTAAATAAAATATTAAAAATAGGTAGGCCCCTCTACAGGAAAGATAACCAACATGAAAGTTGTAGGCCGTGAAGTCTAGTTTTATTTAAAATTTGTTTGAACCCATTTGAGTAAGTGGTTTGACCAAAGCACCCATGTTGGTGGGGTCTATACCTAGGCAAGACCAGATAGTATTTTGAGCGCCTCCACCAATCCAGTCATCCAAATGACTTGAAATTTTGGATGGGGATTACTAGAATATATACCTAGAACATATCCAAAAATGAGAATTTTTGGAGAAACTTTGTCCTATAGTGTTTGTAAAATTTAAGAAACCATTTATGAATTATTTTAGAGGTTTAATGACATCTAAACCCACCAAAATTTTGGTGGATGACTCTTAGGGTCATTGTTTGACCCTGAGAAAAACCTCAGCCCAAGTGGGTTTGATTTGAATGGGTTTGTGTGTGACCAAAGTTTGGTCTCCTAAGGGGTAAAATAGGGCAAGGAGTATTTGGGGCATGGAGGGGCGAATTCTCACCCAAATGAGTTGGGAACTTGGCCAGAGCTCCATGGTCAGCAAAAACATCCTCTCATGGTGTTTGAGATGGATTGGGGTGTGTTAGCCCTAGGACCCTATTTCAAACCCTAAGGTTGGACTATAAGGGTTTGTGAAGGACACGGGGTGATATGCCCTTGTATGGTCTTGGTATTTAGGGCAAATAATTGTAGGGTGGTGAAATGTCGTAGGAAGTGATTGGGTAGTAGTTGGACAAAAATACCCCACATAAACCACTTTATAAGTATTTAGGTCTTTACACCCTAGGAATTTTATAAAGGGTCATATGACCTTGATTCTTAGTGAAATTTTGGTATGAGTGTTTTCATAATGCTATTCATATCTGGAAATTCTGTTATGAATTTTAGATAAATAAATATAGTACTTCTTTTACAAACCATCAAATTGTACTATCTACTTAGAAATTTCTTATGAGTTAACCACTAACTAGAATCTTATGAAATTCAGTCAGAGGATCTTTAATGATGTTATAAAGCTTTGTAAATTTTTGTGGAATGTTTGGAAGTTTTGTTATGTGGGTTGCTTCACAAAGTGATATTTTCCATGTAAGACAATTTGAATTAATTTTGGTACTTAGTAGGCTTGAAAAATTATGATATTTTCTCAGATGTCCTATTTGGTCACCCTTAAGATTCAGTAATTTTTATATAATTTTCTAATGATAAATTATAGTACTTCCTTCTCTATCCATGATTGTTGGAATTACATTGGATTAATTAATTAGAAGCCAAAGCATTTAAGGAAAATTAGGAAATTTTATATGTATTGTTAATTCTCTATTATCTAGTGTTCATAAATTTTTGGTGGCCATTACTTGAGAAAATATTGTACATCATGTTCAATTCAAGCATGGATTAGTTTGGAAAGAAATTAATTAAATACCAAACAAATTAGGAAAATTTTGAATGACTGGATTTAGCCCAATCATGTCATGATAGACTCCTAGTAAATAACTTAAGACATTTGGATAAATATTTTGAGTACTTCCCATTATATACATCAAATAGCTTAGGATGGTCTACGTTTAGTAAAAACTGCATGAATCATAATATGGTGCAAAATGAACTTAGGGAGATGGAATGTTAGTGTATTGATTTGGCAAGTGAATAGGAGGGGTAGAGTGTTGGAATGGCTAGTGTTAAGTGGTGTCCGGGATCGACGAAAGATCGTCTTTTCCGTGAAGAGCAAGAGTCAAATACACTAGGGTTAGATCCAATATAACATTTAAGCGATTGGGAACCGAGTAGCAACCAGTAATAATAAGTGTCTTGCGAAAGGGAGCTTTGGGCTTCTGCCCATTGTAGTTCCTAGTTCCCTTTGAGAGCCCTTCACGGGGTATGCCGGGGGCAGTTCGGGGCTAACGTAAACCGTAGGAATAATAACCTAAAAGAGCAACTAGTATAACTAGGGTTCACATTCACACACCCCGATAGCTTGAGAGGTTGATTTGGTTGGTTTGATTGCCATCCGGACGGTAGGTTCGGAAGGTAGATCCACGGACGAGATAGCCCGGGGAGCTGGTGGCTTGAGGTTTGGATACAGAATAAGGGGGTTGGTCTTCGGTATTGGACATTCGTTCACACCGACGTCGATACGCTAACTCGGCGGTGTGGGACACTTAGCCAAAGAAATTCTGGCTGATATAGCCTGCATTAGTACGCGGATACTCTAAGTTGTGTTCTTCTAGGGGCGTACGGAAGGGTTAGGCCCGGTAGTGTGGATAGCAGCCAAGGAGTGGGAGGCCCGACCCATTGCCTCCGTTTGCCATTAAGGAAGTTCCTGGGAGTGAAGTTAGCTACCCAAATTGGGGGAACTAAAGGTCTGTGCGCATAGAGTCGTGTGCGTGAGTTGCACTTGCATGAATCATGGCATAGAATTTCACTATACTCATATTTGCACACAACCGACACCCCAATGTATAAATTGGTATGGGACTTTTATACGATGGGAGCCTTATAAAAGACCCCTTAACTTATAAGTTTGTATGGGCATTCAAATAAGTTAAGGTTACTTATTTCTTACCTTGTCTTTTCTTACAAATGCTACATATTCTACTTGTTTACTTTACTGCTCACTATTGTCGAACTACTAGATTGTACCTTTCTACCTTTGCTGTTTATACAATATATATAACTGCTAGATTAGTTCCACTGTCATCTGTTTTGCTTACTCTCCACCTTTATAGCTTCCCTTTCCTCCTCTTCGCTCGGTGCCTAGGAGCTGTGGGGGAAGGGGTAGGGGATGATAGGACATAGTCTTTATAACTAATGGTTTTTTAACCACAACATTACAGGAGCTCCGGATGGGAGACAGGGACCAGCAGCCCAGGGGCCAGCACTAGCAGAGAACGGTGTGCATGGAGGTGGGCCAGTCTAGTTTCGGAGCACCTGTGACCAGCTCCATGAGTGATTAGTCTTTCTTATAGTTTCCGCGATGAGTGATATGTAGTGAGGACTCTGATGTACCGGGCTTGAGCCCGTTTATATTTCATCTGTACTGATCTTTTGCAGTACTCTCTTCTTTCTATATTGATGGACTTGCTGTGATTTTCATTTATATATGATTCTATGGACTTGATTATATTCAGTTTATATTTACTTTTCTCTCTTTTGTGATCGAAAAAGCCAGCAGAATTAGCATTCCGTAGTGTCGGCCTTCCCAAGTGTCGGTGCCACCGCAAAACGGCAGTTCTGTGCATAAGACCTCGGGGGTTTGAAAAAGAAAAAAATGGGGTCTTACACAGGCACTCAGCCCTACCTCAGCCTTTATAAATTTAAGCTTATAACACAGAAAGATAGAATTTCCTACACTCAGATCTATACAGATCCTACAGTTGTGATTACAATGTTTTAAGAATTTCTTTCCCAGAGAGAGAGAAAATGGGGTAAAGTGTTCTTAACTAAATCTTGAGAGATTGGTCTTCTTCTGATCCTTGTAGCTTTGGATCTGATTCAACCTTACTTAGCTTTTTCAAAGCTTCTTGAAAATAGAGAACTAGGTTGAATCTCCCTTGAGCAGATGGAGGTGATCTTGAATTAGCTTCCTTCTTCTCCTTCTTCTTATTACAGAAATGATTCTGTAATCCTTACTGATTTCCCAAGATTTTTCTTCGTCTCTATGTTTTTGTGTTATATATTTTTTGTGCGTTTTTTTTTCTTCTTTGATAACACTGTTCTATTTATAGAAACACAGCAGAGGTAACTGGTTGAATTCGTAGCTGACTGGCATCTGACAGTTCTGACATCTGACAACTTTGACAGTTATGCCAGCTGTCACTTCTTAGATCTAGAAATCTGCAACTTAGTTTTCCAAACAGCAGACAGCGTTGAGACAGATCTTCTTCACAATGTGTTGACACTGATTTCAAAATGTTTCGACACAGATTATGAATGTGTCGACATAGCTATCAGGATGTCGACACATTGCCTTGATATAGTCGATAGAATTTAATCTCTGTCGACACAGCTTTTCTTTATAGTCTCGACACAGATAATGTAGAATGTGTCGACACAACTTCCTTGGTGTCGACACATCTTTTCTTCAAAACAGTTGTCAACCCAAGTCCTGGGTGTTGACATATCAGCTTCAGCTTACTGTTAGCACTACTAGTCATAGTGTGTCGACACTAGTCCTGAGTGTCGATACAGTTGATCTTCAACTCAGCATTCAGGATGTCGACTGAGATCATTTAAGTCGACACAACTTGTGTTATCTGATATCTTTGTGTCGACACAAGTCCTGTGTGTCGACACAGCTGGTGTAGACTGAACTTCTGTGTGTCGACACAAGTCATGTGTGTCGACACAGTTTTGCTCTTGTTCTTGACACAACTTCTTCACAAGCGTCGACACTTACCGAGTGTCGCGATGCTTTTATACTTAGACAAATTCCTGCATTACTTAGCCTGCACAAATAAACTTAAACAGACATCAAATACAAGATGATGTATGTCATTGATTTAAGTGAGGCTTCTCCAAATCTGGTACAATTACTAATGTACCGAACAATCTCCCTCTATTTAGAGAAGTCATAACCACAAGTCAATGATATACACCATTATAATAACCAACAAAATTAATGATGTACTAATAAACACAGACAGGGTTAATCATTATGCAGAAAATATATATGTTACAAAGTTAAGCATATCCATCACAGAAACATGTAACATATAAACAGATAGAATCAAACAGATTTACTCAACTAAGAAATTATTCCATCATTTCAAATTATATTTGACTTATAAAATTTAAGAATGTCTAGAAAGAACAACATTATTCATAGTTCTAAATTTTAAGACATAAAAGACTCTAAGTCAGTTTGGGTTCCTTGATCACAATTCCTTTGCCAGGTTGAATCCTAGCTTGTACATTAGCTTCTGTGTCATCAGCTAGCTTCTTTCCTTTCTAATCCTTCTTCTTAAGCTCTTCAGCCTTGATCTTTTGCCTTTCAAAATAATGAAAAGGCTTTGGGAAATACTTGCTAGGCTCCACCGAGTTAGCAGGTATCTTCCCAGCTTTAAGATCTTTTCTGAACTGAAACATGGCATCTTGCTTCTCCTGATATTTACTCCATTCTTGTTCAGAATACCATTTTCCTCTATCATGCATATTGTCTTTCACAGCTGTCCAAGCAGTCAGAATAATATTTCAAGATGTTGGACTCCATTGCTCAAAATCAGGCTTTAATTCTGCCTGCTCTCAGAACCTTTTCTTAGACAACTGAGCTTCTTTTTCTCTTTGAACTACAGCTGTAGGCATATCAACTTTTTCAAGAATAACATTTTGTGCCTCCTGTGGAGGGCTATACATTTGGTGAACTGCCTATTGGATCTCTTCAAAATCAGAAGGAGGATAAATAACTTGAGCTACTTCCTGCTGAACCCCTTCAAAATAAGCAGATTGAATACCAGATTCAGCAGTGTTGTCATCATCACAAAGGGGTGGATACCAAAGAGTTACTCTGATGCTATTTGATATCCATTTAGCATGATCTGAGCTTGCTTTGACAAATACTCTCTCCCTCTTTATGACTTCTCTTTCTAAATGATCTCTCAGATCATCCTTTTGAAACCTTACCTGATCAACCAGATAATTTGTTCCTTCTTTGTAATAGGTCCTGAACTTATTTAGTTGATCAAAAATAGCTATTTGAGATGTCTGGATTGTTGTTTAGACAACTGCTAAATCTTCCTTTATTTGCTTGGACACTTCAATCTTTATAGCAGTGACACTATTCTCAAGCTTTGTTATAATAGCATTATAAGATTCTACCAGATTTTCATTCATTCTTAGTTGATTTTTCAGGACATAACCTTGTTTGACTGCAATGTCCTCTACTACATTCTTGATCTCTTGTTGTTGTGCCAAGTAAACAACAACATTACATCCTTTATGAAAGAAATCTGTCATCTCTTTTTTATTATGATTGACTTCAAATCTGATGGATTTGATATCCTGTATTAGCTGAAATTGCAGGTCCTTGTGGATCTCATCCACATATTTTTCAAGAGTAGTTCTTTGCTCATCCATATTCACTTTCAGTTTCATTAAAAGTGAACTATAGTCCACTACGAGAGCTAGTGTTGTGGGGCAGTCTGCAAGGCCTTCTTATAGCCTATGCTTTTCTTCCTTATTTCCATTAGTTTTTTCTTTTTTAGATCTGAGGCTTCTTGTTCAGCTTTTGATTCAAAGGAACTGGCTACATCCACAGCATGAGGCTGGTTATCAGGAAAATGTACTGAGTAAAGGTCTGGTACCACCCCCTCAATCTGTGCATCTTCTTGAAGTATGTCCTGGTTGTCCTTCTGGACATCTGGTAAAGTATCAGATGGAGGAACGTTGTCCTCAGTAGCCCTGGTCTTCTCCCCCTTAACATCAGCTTCTGAAACAAAAGTCTCTTTCTCAGTAACTTGAACTAGCTCAGTTTGTGCTTCTGGCTCATCTACCAAAATAGCACCCTTGTTGATATCCTTGAGAACCTCCAAGATAGTGAGATGAGCTGCTTCACTCTCCATGATAGTCTCTATGAAGTCTCCCCCTGGAACTGAGGACACTTGAGGATGTGGAGCTGAATCATATTCCTTTTGAGATTCTACTTCATTTACATCCTCATCAGAACTGAAACCCACAACCTCTTCTGAATCACTAGATGATTCCATAATCTTTGTTGCTGATTTCTTTTTCTTTAGTTCTTTTTGATGTTGCACTGGAGCTGGAGTCTCCTTGGTCAGTACCCTGTCCCATCTTGATAAGATTCTAGTGTCCATTCTCCTCATATGATTTATTTTAGCTCCTGCAGCTTGATTTAGTATCTCTGGCATTGCTGAGATCAGATACAAACTCAGGATCCTTCCTAGGTTATGCTTCTTAATCCCTTCCTTGATCATGTCAAAGACAACTGTTGACAAGTCAGTCTTGAGATTGAATATAAATTTTATCATTAAGCTGAACATGAAGGAAGATATCTTGTCATGTCCTCCTGTCTTGCATAGTATAACCTTTCCAACCACTTCAGAAAGAAATTCCCCTTGTGAATTCATCCCTTTTCTATTCATAGAGGATCCAATCTTCGTGGTTCCATTTAGACCACACCATTGAAGTCCCTCAGCTATCTTGTCGGAATCAACCTCATCTTCTTCTTTAAGCGACGACAATTGGAGTACCTTGCTCAGACTTTTAGAAGTAAGCTTTATCTTCGTCCCAAGAACTGTTGACCTAATCTTGTTTCCAGTTGAATCCAGCTTTGCGTTGGAGAAGAATTCAATTACTTCTTTCTTCCATATCTTGGTTGGTTCTGAGACCATAAATTCTAGTCCAACGTCAATGACTAGGGTGATGATTTCTTAATTTCTTGAGAAGCATCGCTGAAGGCGTTATGAACAAGTTCGTAACCCTCGTTGATGTTTTCTTTCAACTTCGACGCCATTGAATGTTGAAGGAAGAGAGATTGAGGATGGTTGAGAAGATATCTAGCTCTCGAAATAGAAGTTCAATGTCTCGAGAAAGCTAAGTCGCGTTGTCGACTAATTCTTGTTTTAGCCTATTTATAGGGTTTTAAATTTGGAAGGTCAAACAACGTGCCCAAATATTATGTGTCGACACCTTGTGTCGATAGAAGTTAACATCTTGACACAAATAATAGGGATCCAACACTATTATTTGTCGACACCACTCTATAGGAGTCAACATATACGACTTGACATTGTTGTGTCGACACCTTGATTTAAGGTGTTGATAGAAGTATGTCGACACATAGATGTAAGATGTCGACAGCACTGTGTTGACACTAAGATCTGGTAGTGTCGACACTTTCCTTTTAATGTCGACACCAAGCTCTGGTAGTGTCGATACTAACAACAATTAATGTCGACCAACTTATTGTTGATGTCAACATGAATTCTTAACTTAGCCAATATCTGAGGATTTTTCCTTTAATGAGTTTATAAATTGAATTAATCAATATCTAGCATTCCTAACTCAATCTTAAAGTTATTGAACTTAGTTTCATCTAGAGGTTTAGTGAATATGTCAGCTATTTGTCTATCTGTAGTGAAAAATTCTAAACATGTGTCATTTTTCTCTACATGTTCTCTTATAAAGTGATACCTAATTTCAATATGTTTTGTTCTGCTATGTGAAACAGGATTTCTAGTAATGGAAATAGCACTTGTAGAGTCACAATATAAAGGTGTTTTACTTAGCTTGATGTCATAATTTTTTAACTGATGTGTCATCCACAATAGTTGTGCACAGCAACTTCCTGCAGCAATGTACTCTGACTCAGATGTAGAAATGGAAACACTTGTTTGCTTTTTGCTGCTCCATGACACCAATCTTCCACCTAGGAACTGACAAGTACCTGTGGTACTTTTCCTATCTTCTTTGCATCCGGAAAAGTCTGCATCTGAAAATCCAGTTAATAGGAAATCTTTATTCCTAGGGTACAAAAGACCTAGATCTGGTGTGCCCTTAAGATATCTCAAAATTCTTTTTACAATAGAATAATGTGAATCTTTAGGACATGCTTGATATCTAGCATAGACACATGTTCCATACATGATGTCAGGCCTACTAGCAGTCAAGTAGAGGAGGGAGCCAATTATCTCTCTATACAAAGTCTCATCAACAGGTTTTCCTTCTTCATCTTTGTATATAGGCATGCTTAACCCCATTGGAGTTTTCATGGTGGATGTTATATACATACCATATTTCTTTATCAACTCCTTGGTGAACTTAGATTGTGATATGGACAAGCCATCATCAGTCTGTTTTATTTAAAGTCCTAGAAAGAACTTTAGCTCACCCATACTGCTTATTTCAAATTTTCCTTGCATAAGTTTAGCAAACCTCCCACAAAGGTTGTTTTCAGAAGATCCAAAGATTATGTCATCAACATAAATCTGAACTAGTATGATCGTTCCTTTTGATTTCATAAGGAATAGAGTTTTGTTTATTTTCCCCCTTGAGAATTTATTCTCAATGAGGAAGGTAGACAATGTCTCATACCAATCCCTAGGAGCATGTTTCAACCCATAAAGGGCTTTCTTAAGTTTATAAATATAGTTTGGAAAATGAGAATCAATAAAACCTGATGGTTGTTCTACATATACTTCTTCCTTCAAGTCACCATTCAGAAATGCTGACTTGACATCCATCTGGTAAACATAGAATCCTTGATAGGCTGGATAGGCAAGGAATAGTCTTGTGGCCTCCAACCTTGCTACAGGAGCAAAAGTTTTGTCAAAGTCTATCCCTTCTTCCTGCATGTAACCTTTAGCTACCAGCCTTGCCTTATTTTTTATTATGATTACATTCTCATCCAACTTATTCCTGTAGATCCATTTTGTTCCAACGATATTGTGTCCTTCTGGTCTAGGAACAAGTTTTCATACTTTGCATCTCTTGAACTGGTTCAGTTCTTCTTGCATGGCACCTATCCAGTGAGAATCCTTAATAGCTTCCTTAAACTTCTTAGGTTCCACCTGGGACAGAAAGCTTGAACATAGTTCAATGTTCAAGCTCTTGCTCCTTGTCATTACACCACGTTTAGTATCACCAAGGATTTGGTGAGCTTGATGATCTTTTAGATGTCTCATTTCTTGAGGCATCCTTTCTACAACAGCCTATTCTTCATTGTCTTCAACTTCCATTTGTGGAATATTATCATCTTGCTGTTCTAGAGCTCCCCCTTGACAACATCCATCATCTTCTGTATTTTCTTCTAATGTCTTCACTTCTTTAATGGATAGCTTCTCTAATTTATCCTTTAGATCTGCAGAACTAGATGAAATGTTAGGCAGCTCATTGTTAATAAGCATGGATTCATCAAAAACTACATGGACAGATTCTTCTATAACTTGTGTAGTATAGTTATTGACCCTATATGTCCTACTATTATTGATGTACCCAACAAAGATTCCCTCTTGGGACTTGGCAGCAAACTTAGTCATGTGAGACTTACCATTGTTATGTATATAGCACTTGCTACCAAAGATCCTAAAATAGAATAGGTTTGGTTTTCTACCCTTCAAAATCTCATAGGGAGTCTTCTTATGACTTTTAGTGATAGAGGCCCTATTGAGGACATGACATGCAGTGTTTACTGCCTTTACCCAAAAATATTCTGGAAGAGAAGTGTCACTTAGTAGGGTCCTACCAGCCTCTATTAGAGTTCTATTTTTTCCTTTCAGCAATACCATTTTACTGAGGTGTTCTAAGTGAGGAGAACTCCTGATGAATCCCAATACTTTCACAGAACTTTACCATGCATTTAGACTGAAATTTAGTCCCATGGTCACTTCTAATTTTGACCGCTGTACTGTTAAGTTCATTATGTATCTGCTTTACAAAGGTCTGGAAAACATCAGGTGTTTTAGATTTCTTCCTAAGGAAGAACACACATGCAAACCTGGAAAATTCATCTACTACTACCAATGTATAGGCTTTCCTACCTAGACTATAAACAGGCATAGAACCAAAAAAATCCATATACATAAGGTAAAGACACCTCACTGAATCTTTGGTATCAAGGCTTGTAAAAAAGGATCTGGTCTGCTTGACCTTTTGACATGTTGAATAGATACTCTCCTTGACACACTTGACTTTAGGACCATTCCTGACTAGATCACCACTGAAGAGTTTTCCTATTGTCTTGTAGTTTAGATGAGCTATCCTCTTATGCCATTGTACACAGTGAGTGGCTTTCTCATCTGCAACTAGACAAACAGGAGAATCACTTCTTATACATTCAAAATCTAGACAATAAACATTTCCTCTCCTAGTGCCAGATAAGATGACCCCTTGGTCATTAGAATTTCTTATTTGACACTTATCTTTGAGGAAAGAAATGTCATAGCCAAGATCACATAATTGGCTTATGCTTATTAGATTATGTTTCAAACCTTTCATATAGGCCACTTGTGTGATAATGACTAGACCATTTGTAATCTTACCAAAACCTTTTATAATCCCACTTTCTGAACCTCCAAAGATGATTTCGGTCAATTGTTAGTTGGAGTATAGTGCTTTAGTATCCTCTTTGTTCCAGTCATGTGCCTGGAACAACCACTGTCATGTTCGGTTCATATAAAGCTTGCTCTTT